>OW443339.2:11546965-12853815 GCA_937001555.2 Hypsopygia costalis | reverse complement strand
CAGATAATAATCCCTATCAGCGTTGCCAGATTTATTTTAGATCATAGCGGAATTTTAGACTTAAAAGAGCGTCTAAAAATAACGGGAATACCAGAAAAATACATATTCTTTTTTATAGGATGAATGGGTGTGAAGTGTTTTTGGTATGAGTGTAAACAATCAAAGAGCAAAAATATTTCAGTTTATTAAAATTCAAATGGCTTATATTTTTCCAAAGATTCTAATTCTGGCATTCCGTTCATTAAATTACAGTTGATGAAATCATAATTTTTGACGTCCACTGTCTAAGGGGGATGGTCATAGAGCGTGGCTGGTTGGCTCTGCCCTCTAAATAAGCTGACATTAACATATTTCTAAGTTATTGAAAACTACTTAAATTACCGTAATTTAATATATATATATATATATATATATATATATATATATATATATATATATATATATTATTATTATTATCAGGAAAGTTTCCTTAAAATCTTAACCCAAACTTTCCGTAACTTTCATCCCTAATCCTGGGTCTGTGATGGTCATCATGTAATAATTTGCATAATATGTTAAATGTTAACTTACTAACCTACGAACATAAAACTTTACTGTAGTTGCATTGTCGTTTACTCTTTCTTTTAATTTTATAATTTGATTTCATTAAGTTTATTTGACAGTCGTCATTTTTATCTTACCATAATTCATTAAGTTTTAAATTTGCAATGTTATAGCCGGCTTAGTTATATTTTATTTTATCTTATTAAAGGAACAACGATTACCACAGGAAAGACATGTCTGGGACCACGGACAAAAGAGAGTTTTATAGTTATAAAACCTTACATAAGTAAGTATAATTAAGAAATCTGTATAGCAACCTAATTTTCTTTTTGTTTAAATAAAATATTTTCATTTCATTCGATTTAGTTATTATTCGCCCGTAGTGACACCAAATCAATAACAGAACAATTGAATCAGTAACACCTAAATATCGGTAACACATCGCTAACAAAATAATAAGTAAAGTAAACAATATTAAAATACGACAATTGACTTATCAGAAAATTACATTATAAATTATTCAATGCAAAGATTTATCGTCAAACTCATGCCAAAACATTTATGCGAAGATTAGAATCAAATGACAATATTCAATTAACGGAAGCCTTTGTAGACCGAGTCTAAACAGTCGATTCACAATAAAACCAGTCCCAACCCAAGTTAAATCTCTCGCGGAACGAGAAAGCAATTAATTAAACTCGTTTGTATAGGAAACACCTCTTAACAGTCCTTGATAGTTGTTGCATTTTATTACAAATATTTTTTGCATGAAATCACGAATATTTTTCAAGAAAAAGATATTGCTACAATGTCACTACAATCTGTTACATACTTTACATAATTTTGTGATTTGGTTTTAATTTATAAGGCTTTTTGACATTTTTCATCAATATTTGCCTTTTGTGAATTATTTTTAGGCATAGATGTATAATTTGGTTTAATTGAGAATATTTGTGATAATGTTTCCTAAATATAAAATGTATGTAACATTAATAGGTAATGTGAGCTCTGCGTCTTTAATACTTTAATTGGCATAGGTCTTCTAATCAAATCATCTGCGTATTAAATCACTGCATCAATCTAATCAAAGAACGTAAGTATACCACCTTCCTCTCAAATGATAGATTTGACAATATTAACAATTTTCACAGCGTAAAGAAGTATTATTTGACAGCAAAAGTCAGAAAGTTAAAATATTTTTGTCTTAAATTTGAACGTAAAACCTAGACGCAGAAAATACAAAACTTTTCTTGTACTGGCACATTTTTTGCATATTCTGCCGCATTATGGCGCTAACTACAGTATGTTCTTTTATGAAACATAAGTTTATTTATCAAGAAAAGGAGTGATTTTAGAGGTGAAGGGACCGATAAAGAAATCACAAAATAATGAATGCGATGGATATAATGACAGAATAATATAAAGAGAAGTGGGTGTATTGTGGGAGAGATGATATGGGAAGAAAGGGGTAACTGTAGATATGACGACTGATAATAGCGAAGGAAAGAAATAGACTTATTGCATCCTATTTGTTTAAGAATCCTGATGGGTTCCGCAACAAGACAGAGGTAGATTTGATTTAATAACTTACAATGTTTCTTTACTTTATTAGCAATAATTTATCAGTCCAATTAATATTTATTTTGTTTCTTTATTTTTTTAATAAAATTAATTGACTGCATCATGTAAAAAAATATTAACTTTTCGATTTTTTATCGATTTCGTTTCTTTACATTTATTCTTCATATCGATAAATTGTATCACAGATTTTGGGATATGCACCCTGTCGATCGTCATCGACCCATAATCATCCCACTGTTGGAATATTGATCTCCCCTCAATCGAAGGGGTTTAGAGCATACTTCACCACGCTGCTCAACTGCGGAGACCAGTCTTTTCAAGCCGCCCTAAGGCCACTCACTTAGCTAGATGACTGTCATCTAATGACATCTGCCAGGACCGTCGGCTTGACGTGCCCTCTGACGCACGGAGAAGCTCGAGATAAATAAACCCATCCATGTACAGGCTATGGTCGACATTGCTTAACTTGCGTGTTCGATTGACTCGCGCAACGACGCCATCGAGCTTCTCGATGCATCCTGTATCTATGTACGAAAAGTAATTATGTTGAAGTATTAATAATCTAAAGAGCTACCGTGAAAGATTTCGTACGATATAGGAGAAACTCAAAATTACTCAGGAGGTAGGTCTCAAAATTAACAGGCATTCACAGCTTCTAGTCTAGATTTTGTGGGACCCAGTTACTTTGCAACTAACGGTCGTCGTTTGCAGGCTTTACGTGAAAGAAAACTATTTCGCACGCCATCTTAAGGCTTACTTTGTGGTGTCAAGACTTTGCTTCAGCTGTTTTAATTACTTCTTGGTGATAAGTTAAATAAATGTAATGGAAAATGAGTCTGAATGCGGCTTCTCGCCATTTATACAATCTAGAGCAATTTTGTTAATGGCTCCAGAAATTTCTTTTACGGCTTTCGGCTTATGGAACTATTTGTCTAATATAAAACTGTAACAGACTACACTATCATAAAACTGAAATGATAGTGTATGGGATATTTTTTCTTTTTCAACATTTTTTATAATCCTTATTAAATATGGAGTTTAAGATAAATGATTTTTGAATTCATTATTTTTTAGCCGAAGACGAAGTTTAATGTAGCAATATTTTTTGTGAATATTACACAGGGTAACGCATCGAAATGGGTAGAGATACTAGCGACTCGTTTTATGTAAACCGCAAAATATCCCCCCCCCCCCCCCTCTTGTTTCCGAAGTTTACATACCAAAAAATGTGAAATAATTAGAGGTGGTACAGGTAAACGTAAATATTACAGGAAAAATCTCAATTTTTTGCCTCTATAGGCGCCTTTAGCTACGACAGTTTTTTTTTTTAAATCAGGAAAAACCTATAAAACAAACTTTTCGCGAGATACGCCTCAAAAGCACCTTATTGCTAATATGCTAAGGTGCTTTTCCAAGTGGATTGCCAACCCGGTATGCTGGTATTTGGCGTGTGTCGGCCTAACTATTGTAAAAACGCAATTCAAGCAATGTAGCCTAGTTCCAGATCATTTCTAAAAGGAGCTTTAGGAAAGTTCGGGTCGCAATAATATTATTGCGTTCTCTCATAATAGAACATTATTCATAATTAAATGCTTAGATGACGTGTGATGGCATATTATGTTCCTTACCTAGAGAGAATATTAATTACAACGTAATAGGCTATTTGACTAACATTTTTTTCTGTTTGATATGTAGGGACGTCTCCATAATATAACCATAGGTGAAAGAATTACTTCGATAGCACAAAAATCTCTCGAGATATGGTAATTTGAAAATCACAATTTTTAGACTGCCCCAAAACGCTCCATACAAAAGACTACCGAATTATGACGTCACAGGTTTGTATTTTGTATGCATCAAATCAGAAATTTGTACGACAGCTATGTTAAATATTACGTTTCTGTTATTAGTATCATAATAAAAGTTATAGCATTTTTTATTGCTTCTCCAATGGAAATATTATTTTTTGATAATTTCATACTTTTAAAATGGACTTTCCCGACAAACTTTAATCGACGCTAAAAAAAAGTCTGACTGAAAATATTAGAATGAAAGTTTGCAGATCTTTATAGTTTTGTGTATTTTACGATATTGTTAAATAATTTATACAATCTTTAAACATTGGAAAATAGCCTATTACAGTAATAGTCCTTATAAATACGCGTCGAAACAATGCATGCGTGAGTTGGGATGGGTTACTACCATGACTAGGGTTTATCCTGAGATCTCTGAATTTTAGAGTCTTCTCAGGACTGCCGCCGGATTATGGAAATTTCAAATTTTTTTAGAACTTTTAACAAAATAATTTTTTAGATCTCTTTTATTATAAGTTTACAAAAAAATAAGTAGAAGTTTACAAAGGTCACATCAGCTGAGTCAGCGATAACAGATAGGGAAAGAAAGTCCTAGAGTGGAGCCCACGTATGGTGCGACGAAGCATAGCGTCTTTTGATGGACTGACGATCACAAAAAAGTGACTGGTAGCTATTGGAAGCGGATTGCAGAGAATCGCATATGGTGTATCGCATTGGGAAAGACCTATATCCTGCAGTGGGTAGATAATGAATGATGACAGGCTGATAATGATGATGATGACAAAAAGTAATCTTCTATGAATACTTGTCATAAAAAACAACTAAATCAACACTTAGTAATCTATCAAATCCTCATGTCGCGGTGCGTGGGAGGGACGGGTGATATGCAGTGCACAAAACCAATAATAATATGACTTTTTTCCAAAAACTTGTATAAGATAGTGTAGTATCAACCACGGCAGCCGGGGCAGCGGCCGTCGCATGTTTAATCTGTTTCAGAAATTGGAGAGTTGCAGAGACGACCGCAGCAGCTGGAGCAGAGACGACCAAATCTGCCACAGCAGTTGTAAAATCCATTTGGTCTTTGAAGAGTACTATTTTACATTATGACGTCTTCACACACACTATCAAGGTGTCATCTCGCTAGTATTATTGAGTTGTAAACGAGACAAAACTGATAGACAGTCAAGAAAATCCCTTCATCTAATAGCCCCTTTTACAAATATAGTGTAATGATTCACGAACATCTTTGCATCCATTCAGTTTTCACTAGATTTACATAAATTTTAGTCTGTAAATTTACGTAAATTTCTGATAAATAAATCATTAAGACTGGATTTAAGTTGTGTCTTTATATCAAAAGCAACTATTTTATTCTGCTGAAGGCTGAAAACTTTACGCTTTAAAATGTTATGTAAATTATTCGAGGAAGGTAAAGTAGACGAAGGCTCTGTTGAGCTTTGGAAGTGTATTCAAATGTGAGTACGTACACTTGATTGATATACAGGATATTAAGAAAATCGGTTAGCTGTCAAGTTCAAACCACGTTGTGCCGCTCAACATATGGAGTACGTTTATTTATTTTCATTCAATGGTATGGTATAATAATGATAATACACAACTTTCTAAGTACTTGGACTTGACCCACGAGGTTATCAACATGTGGCATGTGGACTCAATGATTATTGTTCCTCCAATAGGGGATGATTGTCACGTTACCCACGTTGAATTTCAAAATCGTTGTTGTTTTTGTAATCAGCGACCCGATAATCTATAAAAACAATACCCATGACGACTTTTTCATCCTATTTTACCCCTAGAGGAGTTGAATATTGAAAAATCCTGAAACACGTGTTTACTCATTTAACTATAGAAGTACTCTTGTAAAGGTTCGGATAAAATAGTCCAACTAATCTTGTTTCCCCATACAAACTTTGGACCCCCGTTTCACCCCCTTAAGGGATGAATTTTGAAAAATCCTATCTTATTACACAGTCATGAGGAACCTACGTGCCAAATGTGGAATCTATAGACCCAGTGGTTTAGGCTGTGCGTTGATATATCAGTCAGTCAGTCAGGACTTAGAATTTTATATATATAGATTATGCGCTTAAAATATATGTATTTACAAGGACTTTTTGCAAGTCATGTATCTTCTTGTCAAGTATACTACAACTTAGTCAAGTTCGAGATAATTTTTGAGAAATATCGAACGCCGATATTTACTTGGAATATTTTCAAATAACATAGTACTACTTACTGCTGCGGCGCAACGACCCAAAGAGGATCTTGGCCTCCGACACCAGATGACGCCACGCCTTTCGATCCTGTGTCTCGCCGATAATATCAGATATTATATATGTATATATATATATCATACCGATACGCTACCCAATAGCACCAATACTGAAATCGAATATGGAGAGAATCAACACTTGAGCGAAGTGTAATTATTGTGGAGTGCTTTGACGTCGAGAATTTGATAGACACGCTTCCATCTAAGTATACGGAAGTCATACGGCAACTAAGATTATGTATGAAATACGATCTACGTTACGAACTGTTGGGATACGGGTCTCCCCTCAATCGAAGGGGTTTAGAGCATACTCCACCACGCTGCTCAACTGCGGTTTGGCGGAGGCCAGTATTTTCAAGCCGCCTAAAGGCCACTGGCTTAACGATTGTCATCTAATTCCAAAGCACGGATTAGCTCGAGATAAACAAACGCATCTATAGACAGGCTACGGTCGACGTTGCTTAACTTGCAAGATCGATCAGGCTGACGCCATCGAGCCCCTCCGATTAAGCATTATGTGCCGCAAACCTTCAGTCAGGAATCATTATATAGTATTTTTAATTGAGTATTTTCATTATCATATATTTTTTATTTGAAAAGGGGGAATATGAGCATGTGGATCACCTGATGGAAAGCAATCACCACCGCCCATGGAGATCACTAACACTAAGGTGTCGCCGATCCGTTGCCAGCCTTTTAAGGAAAATGAAAACTCTGTTCTTGAAGGCACCCATGTCGTAGTTGTTCGGAAATACCGCTGAGGGAAGTTGATTCCACAGTTTCACTGTTCGTGGTTTAGAATGTCTTAGGAAACGTACTGTAGTAGATCGCCAATTATCAAGATGATATGGATGGAATTTTAATTTATGGCGAGTTGTACGATAGTGGAATTCAGCGGCAGGTATCAAATCAAACAGCTCATCCGAGCACTCCCCATGATATAATTTGTATAGAACGCAAAGAGACGCTACATCTCTGCGTGTAGAGAGAGAGTCCAATCGATCCGAGATCATTGGTTCACTGACGATTCGAGCTGCTCTTCGTTGTATGCGGTCAAATGGAGCAAGCAAGTACTGGGGCGCACCGGCCCAGAGATGCGAACAGTAGTCCATGTGATACTCCTTCCTTTCTTTCTTTCTGGTGACCTCACTCACTCGCAGGAACACAACAACCCTCAAGGGAAAGTTGTTCTATATCAACATTATTTTAGTCGAACTACATCCACAGCAGAACAAACACCTCCACTTTAAACTTCTACAATGATCGGTTTTATGCAGTTTGTACCAACATACCTGTGTATCTACGAGTGAGTGAGGTCACCAGGAAGGAAGGGGTTGCCGCGCTGGTAACGCGGGTGGCGGCATGCTAGCGATATTTCATGTTGCGAGATTTTGTATCGATACGGTAACCGCTTCGCATTAGCCGAGCTGTATGCTTTTCGTCACCCGACGTAGTAAAAAAAAACACGAATCACCTCTTCAGAAACTTTCTTTACCATTAGCCGTTCTGCGTGATTTGTGTGTGTACACACACACACACACACATCACGCAGAACGGTTGTAAGTTTTGTATATATACACATATATACAAACTATACACAATTAATTCGGAAAATATTTGTAATCAATATATTATCAAACACGTCAAAAAGAACACACACATTCAAGTTTTTTGAAGAACTTGAGTTTATGTGATAGACCTGCCTACTGCCACTTCAGCCTGCTTATCCTATCTTATCTTATCTTAAGGCTATGTCAGTAACTGTAATTCTATGATCTAGTTATTTATAAAAAAATAAACAAAAAATATGTACATAGAATTGCGAGAGAAATGTTCCAAATTAAAATTCAGCCTACCATCCTTATTTCTTACGAAAAGTAAAAAGGGATGCGAATCCTGTGTAATTGGTTTTCGACACAAATAAGCAATAAGTTACCCATGAAACTTTATGCGCACTGCGTGGACCGAATGCAGAGCCCGTGAGGTGACGCGTAAAGAGTCTACCTTTCAAAATAACAGACTTTTCTTTACACATGGCCATCTAGTTCCAAACTAAGCAAAACTTGTACTACGGGTACTAGATAACTGATATTATACTTAAATACATTTTTTTTTGTAAATACATACATATAATACATAGAAAATACCCAGACCAAGACAAACAGACATATTCATGAAAACAAATATTTGTCTTGTACGGGGATCGAACCCGCAAACTCGGAGTCAAAGTGGCCATTGCTGGAACCCGCAAACTCTGAATCAAAGTGGCCATTGCTAACTATTCGACCACTGAGCTCGTCGACTAACCTGGAAGTTTTTTTTTTCATATTTATAATTTTATACTTTCCCAGTAGTTTACATCACTATTCGTCCCGTGGCGAAAGCATCTGCAACGTCGCCGAAATATCGGGCAAATACAAAGTTCAATTGCAGATAGTCCCATATATGCAATAGCGAGGTATTGTTTTCTTTTTAATTTTTTTACTTAGATTAATTTTAAGTATTTAGGTTTTAAATAATGAGACTACATGTCATTATACCTAAATAAAATTTAAGAGTATGTTGTGTTTGTCTAAAGCAATCTTCGGAACGGCTATTCCGATTATTATGGTTTTGTTCCCTGGATGTAGAAAACAACGTATTCGTACGTCTCTATCACAGAAAGCTGTGTTTCCGTGAAAAGAATAATACTAACATTTGAAGCAAGTTTATGTATTACTTGTATTACCATATATAGATATACATTGGATGACGTGAGTACTAGCTTAGCTCTGGTAAGTTCGAAGAATACGTTCCTCAAGTGTAACTTCACTTGAAGAAACTATTTTTTTTTTGTTTCGTTGCAACGTAAAAGGCTAAATGAATTCCGGTTCAGTATAGGCCGAGTAGTTTTATTTTTTTTAAGTTTTTTCCTCAAGAATTGATATTCATACATAGCCCACGGGACCAATATACCACCATGAGAACCAGATTAAAGTTGGTCATGCAACACTCATGTTTACTTTGACTTATATTGGTAGCATATTTTCAATCTGTTATGTCGAACCTTCGGGTAGAACGTTAGCCTATGGCAGTAGAAAGCGAACAGCTTCAAGCTTCTATACCTAAAAAAATAGAACTCCAGTTGCACTTCAAGCCGAAACACACCATTCTTTTTTCAATGAGGCATACCACACTATTTTTTAATGTATACAATAAACTTACACAAGTATAGTTTTATTGTGTCGCTGCTATATTTTCTCCACTTACATGATACCTTACTGCGATGCTATCTAATAAGCACGAACGAGTGATAAAATTCCATATCAAATTGCCGTAAAAACAAAGCAAATTCACATTCCCTTGCATTTTCCTCGCTATTTACGGCACATACGGTAACAGGGCTAATAATAAACTAGTCAAAGGGAAACATTTTTATTACGAATAAAATAACCTTATTTACAATTATATTATTTGCAGTACGGCGTGGCAATTTTCTTTGAAATGAGCAAGCGATTATTTTACTGTTTTACGATTTGACAATTTTCTATTATAACGTCCCGTATATTTTATATTATTATATATATATTAGTATATATATTTTATATTATTATATACAGGGCGCCACACGACGATACCAACTGGAGGGAAAGTACATTAAAGAATGTAGATGGGAAACTTTAATGACATGAGAATGTTTTTTTTTTTATTTTAAGTAAAACTGTATTCAAAGCACATGCAAAGACTTTTAAAATATCTTGGGGACCTAAAACAATGAGTTTGTTTCCTAACACATCAATTCCAACAACATATCACTTGTTATTTAATTGTTATTTTTTGGCAACAATTCATCTTGTGAAATTGTGGAATCAATTTCCTCCAGCGGTATTCCCAAATAAATACGACATGAGGGCCTTCAAGAACAGAGTTAATATTTCCCTTAAAAGGCTGGCAACGGATCGGTGACCCTTTGGTGTTGCTGATTTCTATGGGCGGTGGTGATTGCTTTCCATCAGGTGACCCACATGCTCGCTTGGGGGGCAAGCGAGCATGTGGGTCACCTGATGGATCTCATATAAAAAAAAAAAGTCTATATAAGAAACAAGTTCATTTGCATCTGAGCCAAAAATGTTTATTTAACGAAAGATCCTGCTAAACATAATGTAAGACAAGTTACTTGGATCAATCAGCTTAACACATTACCTCCTTAATTATTAAGTCGTTACGTCGTTAATTATTGTATTAAGTTTAAATACGACAATCCTTCAATCTAATTTCAATCTTCTACATCCTTATTGTTTGTTGTATATCTAGGAGGCACTTATAATTCATTGGCTATTTAATCCTGTAATTTTCCCTCATAATCTCAGGAGGCTTTTAGTCATAATGAGAAGATTAAAAATTCTGGTTGTGGTAATTAACTTACTAAAAGTACTTGAGTACTTAAACCGGATTTTCTTTAAAGAAGATTATAGAGCGGACTCTGAAATATTTAAAAATATTAGGTCTCTTTTGTATATCAGTCTTATTTTAGATGGGTAATACATAGACGTATAAAGGGAAGCAGACTCAACATAAATTGTACAAAACTGAGCGTGTATGAAGTGATAAATAAGCTACATAAACTTTGTTGTTTTTCTATAACTGATGGTATGATCGTGCTTCGGAGGACACGTTAAGCCGTCGGTCCTGGTTGTTGTCATTAGATGATAGTCGTTAAGCTAAGTCAATGGCCTTTGGGCGGCTTGTAAACTCTGACCTCCGCCAACCCGCAGTTTGAGCAAAGTGGTGGAATATGCTCTAAATTCCTTCTATTGACTAGGGGACATGTATTCCAACAATGGGATGATTATGGGTTGATGCTGAACTGATGATATTTGGTACAATATGATACTTATGAATGTGAAAGACTATCTAACATGCAAAACACACACATTATAAGTTTATTATCAGCATCTAGCTCACCCGCACAACTTTGTCTGCGTGCGAGAGAGAGGGGATTCACTCTCAACCCGAGTGAGGATTGAGAGTGAAGCGTAGGTTTACCATTAAAAAGGTTATAGTGAGCCAGTCATAAAAGATAGACATATACGATCGCGCACTTTTTGACGTGATAACGTCTTCTAAATCGATGAATGCCGGCTGCACGCACGAAAAAGCATGACTAATTGTCACGTTCCGCCTGAGCCGAGCGTGCAAACGAGAGCGCGACTTGTGACGCATCTACCTCTCTTCCACTCCATCGGATGTTTTCTTATGACGTTATCACGTAAAATATCGTCAGTAAACCGACTTTACAGACAACCAATTTTTTTAGAACTTTTTAAAAAGAACAATTCCGTCGTACGTGATTGTTGCGTATCTTTGACCGTTTACGCGACGCACTCATCAAAAGCTCTCAGAAGGAATATTTTTCCTCCGTTCTTTGCAACATTTCTCATTGGTGTTCTGTACCTATTGGTCGTAACGTGATGCTATACTATTATAGCGTTCCTCGATAAACAGGTTACCCAACACTATTTTTTTTTTCAATTCGACGTAGTAGTTTTTGAGATTAGTACGTCCAAACAAGAAACAAACTCTTTAGCTTTATAATATTAGAATAGATTAAAAATAAGTTACGAGCGAAAAATTGCCTTACGTATGTAATCATTGGTTTGCCACCATGTAGTAAACCCTGTAGTAAAATATTACTTTATAACCGGTTATTATGAAGAAAAACTGTTATTAATAAGAATGTATCTTTTGAAAGAAAAATAGGACGAAATACTTTAGCTATTCGCAATATCGGAGACTGCAAGAATTTTCATAACATCGAACAACGGGTTTAATAACCGAGTATATTGTAGTATATGTGGCTTTGTATTAAATTTAGCCTTCGTTTTCTATTTGTTTGGTTTAAGGTTTAAGTATTAAAAATGAGGAGCTCGATGGCGTCGTTGCGCGTGCCAGACTAATCGAATACGCAAGTTAAGCAACGTCACCGTAGCTTGTCCATGAATGGGTTTATTTATTTTGAGCTTCCGGTCGTTGTCATTAGATCAGTGTTCCGCAAAGTGTGTGCTGCGGCACACTGGTGTGCCGTGGCCATTAGTTGGTGTGCCTCGGAAAAATAAGGTTGTCTCATAAAGTTAAATAGACGGATAAATTAATACTTACACTAATAAAAACTGATTTTTGATTTATGGTGTACTTCCAAAAAAAATGGTTTTCCTAGATGTACCTTAAACACAAAAAGTGTTTGCGGAATACTGCATTAGATGATAGTCGTTAATCTAAGTCAGTGGTCTTTGGATGGCTTGAAAACACTGGCCTCCGTCAACCCGCAGCTGAGCAGCGTAGTGGAGCATCCTCTAAACCCCTTCGATTGAGGGGAGACCCGTATCCCAGCAATGGGATGAATAAAGGTTGACATTAAAAAATTGAAACTGACTTCAGTTGGCGAGCGCAGGTTATTGGTGGTATACCCCCCCGGCAGATGCTGCTGCCCGTCTTCCGGGAGAAAAGTTATTGCATGACACAAGATTCCTTGTCGCCTTGTACGACATCCAGCGCAGAGCAATGGAGTGGCGCAATTCTATTCTGCTGGCAACCACAGGGCAAATTTAAGGGTTTCTCTCGATGTTTCTGGGATCCCATCGTCAGATCCTGACTTGCTGAATATGGGACCACCTTGCAATCATACGTTTCAAATAAAAAAAGAATTATGAAAATCGGTTCACAATTCGCGAAGATAACGAATAACATACATACAAAATAATATTCAGTCGAATTGAGAACCTCCTCCTTTTTTGAAGTCGGTTAAAAATGAGACGTGTTTAGTGCCTGAGCGCTCGATGTGGAATGCGTCCGACGCGATTATGTGGCCGGCTACTCGCGCTCACGTTGCCGGTCCTCGGTCCTTTGACTCGCGCCCAAAAAACCGACAAAACAGGGAATGATGGGCAAGATGAAGAGCAAGACGAGCGGCATGATGAGTACATGATGAGTATATAGTAACATAGCCACACTACGTTCCTGCCTACTTCCCTCGCTACTTCCCTCGCCACTCGACGAGTGTATGGCAGGGCTATTACATTACATATATCACGTATTCCTTAACTGCAAAAAAATTTGGACAAGGCCCATACAAAATCATCCATCCCCTTTTTCTCCGTAAAAGTAGCATTCGATAAAGCAAAGTTTATTGTGCCCTGGGGAGTAAATGAAGTTCAAAAACCGGTGCAACCGCTGTGAACAAGAGCGAGTTGAATTCGTGTGAAGAGGGGACCGTACAATGAATATTGTATAACGTACAATGTATAATAACACTCACTCCTCGTACATCTAAGCAGTGACGGGCGCCTAGCCTAGTTAAGTCGAATGAGTAGTTGATTTATTCCTAAAACCTACTTAGCGTTATAATTAATAAATACTACTTATCGTCGTAGTCAGGTGACACACATGCTCGCAAGGGGGGCACCCTTTCATTTAAAAAAAAATAAGAAATAGGTTCTCCTAATCAATCCAATAGCAAATAATGTACGAGTACAATACTAAGAGGTTTACTATGTAGAAGAGGTTACTAAGACCATAAACTTCTTAAACTGTACCTAAGTACTATATTTTTTTATTTTTAGTAATTTCGGAAATAATGTAGAAGGGACGATAATTTTCTTAAATTTTAAAATTTCCTATTATAATGTTATAAATAAAATATATGCATGTTTGAGAGCCCCACCTCATTTCATTTGATATGTATAACTGTGCAGTTTTGGAAAACCTTTTTAAATTTCCAATATGCCAAGCAAAAGCTACTCCCATATTCAAAATTCACTTATTTGCCTGCTATGTTGGTCACAGAAATTCAAATAAATAAGTACAACTTGTATCAATTTCCAAGTTAATCGATTTGAAGAAAATTGCCTGTAACATGTTGACATATATGAGTAACCCTATAAGACGTTTGTTCGTTTTTTCGCTCGGATGTACGAACCCTAAAAACTTGACAAACCAATCATTGAACTCTGGTCGAGCTCAATCCCGATAATCAGAGTTCATCTAACTCCCTGCGATGTCAAACCCGACCCCAGTTTCCTTTAATGAATAATTAGATCATTTAGATTCCAATACTCTTTTCGGAGTTAAAGAGCTGACTAGATTTAATGAAAGGTGAATTGGCGATTGCAACGTGATTGGATACCTAAAGGTTTATTCAACTAATTACATGGCCAAGGATAACTTTTAAATAATTAGGTATTAGATGACTACTTAGGACTATTGAAGAGCTCGATCGATGGCGTCGTTGCACGTCCCAGTCTAATCGAAAACGCAAATTAAGCAACATGGATCTAATTATCTCGAGCTCCTCTGTGCTTTACGAGGCACGTTGAGCCGTCGGTCCCGGCTGTTGTCATTATATGACAGTCGTTAAGTCAGTGGCATTTAGGAGATTCGAAAACACTGGCCTCCGCCAACCCGATGATTATGGGTAGTATGGATGCTGATGGATGCATCCTGCTAACTCATGCGAAGACGGGGCAGATTGTTTTTTTTACGTAAGCCAATCGCAATATGCGCACTATATAAAATGCCGGTGAAGCGCAGATCAGCTTACTTTAGAAATCGCGCACCGCGGTGGTGGACAAGGCTCTTTTATATTTATTTTTGTTTGAATTTAGAAACTAAAAAAAAATAACTATTTACAATCCTTAGCAATTAAAATAAATAAGGTCATGTTGCAACAGCGAATATTTTTGAAGTAAAAACTTCTTTAGTGGCGTTGTGCATTTTTTGGGATGGGTAATAAATATTAAACTCGCTAACGCGTTTAATATTTTTGTGGAGGAGGACATGTCATTGTAGCCTGATAGAAAATTCGTAAGACGGAGGGAGTGTTGACTGCCGGCGCTGCGAAGGAGAGGAAGTGATATACCTACCCCTCTTTTTCTACTGCGCGGCGAAAATGTGTGCCTGCTCCTGGTGTTTATTTTTAATGTAGTATAAATTGTCATGTTTGTGTACGATAGCGCAATAAATGAATATTGTATTTTACCACATAAATGATAGTACTTTTATAATAATAAATAAAGCAAGTTAATGTTCAAGTTTTCATTTCTGCCGGCACTCCCGGAGTGCAACCCGTGTTTTTTTAAATTCTAAATATGTTCAATTATATTGTTCAAAAACATTAAATATTCATCGTGTACAAATTTTCTTTGAAAACTATATGACCACCTTTATGAACGCCGATAAATTGGAGGCTTGATCAATCTTACATCTAATTTCTGTCAATCCATCCACAGCCGGGGCAGGTTAGTGTGTTTACAATAACACTCCTAATGACACTATCAGTACATCATCATGAAATGTGGTATTGTGGTAACAATAAACGAGAGAGAGAGAGGGAAAACGCTGTTAAGTCTCATATAAATCTAATGTATTATTTTGATACATAGACAGAGATTTCTCTGTAGCATCCATTATGTAAACAACGCGTAAATTCATAATCCTTTCCAGTGCTCCGTTCAAGCAAAAACGACCCTTATAACATGTAATTAGTTTCAAAAGTATGCTGCTCGAATGAAACAAAAGCGTGTAAACATAAGTATGTACTTACATGAACCGCAATTTGAGGCGCCTGAAATGTAAGGTCGTGTTAAATTTCATCCGTTTTCTGCCCTGAGAGACGTCCAAATTAAATCTGTTGAATGCCTAGTTCGGAACATATCAAGTTTTTGAAAAGTTTCAAACTAATCTCGCTCATCCATTTTCATTAAAAATTCATTTGTCGATTTTGATCTAGGGTACCGTTTTATGTTGCTGAATATTAATTATCTAAAAGTTTACTTAATATACTTATCTAAATATGAAGAATCAAGTTATATTATGTTTGTATTATATTGATGTAATTTCCATACCAACATAATACAACTTAGTTCTTCTTCTACTTACCACTACGTTCTAATTTACTTTAATAAAATAGTTTATTTTTTAGGCCTTTCTCTAAGATTTTAGGTGTTTTATAAGGGATGGCTCACGCTACGCCGAGCCGGGTACGAGCCGAGCGCACGCGTGCAATGAAAAATATATCTTATTACAAACACTTAAACAATGAATTGTAATGCTGGCAGTCCCGTCATGGACCCGGATAGCCAAGAAGACTCGTCTTGTCCGAGTTACGTCCGAGCTAATTATTGTGTTATGTATTTCCCTGGTAATAAGGTTTATTTTTCATTGCACGCGTGCGCTCGTGCCCGGCTCGGCGTAGTGTGAATCAACCTTAAACGGACGCTGTTTCATGAGGAGCTCGATGACGTGAATGTGTCAGTCTAATCGAACACGTGTGTGTATACTTAACGGGAACACCTGTTCTTTGGGGATAGGTCTTTAGGTGAAATGGATCTATATAATTAGGGCTATCGATGGTGACACTACTGGAATTTGTTCCGTCAGATTTTCAGAATTTTAGACAGTTGAAATATTGGCAGCATATACATTTAGGGCTATGCTGTGTTTAATTAAATAAGACAAAACAGACTGGTTTCATTCATCAAAACTAAAATATGTTAATACGTTACAAAAAATCCTCCAGTCAGCGGGAAACTCCATAAATAGGTAATAAACCGTATTCAAAAGCGTGTTTATTTTTGTTTTTATTTTTATCGACCATTTTGCCCATCTCTAGGTGCAACATATCTTACATAATTATCACCCAAAATCTAACTAAGATTAAGAGATATCCAAATTAAAAACAATTCATGTATTTAATGGACTCTCGATGAATGGTTGCGTTGATATAGTTTTGATTCTGAGACAGACTAGCAGACACGAGCAATTAGTGTATGAGTGCATAATGATACTTCAATGCAGCAATAACATAATACTGTTGAGTGCCCAATGGTGCTATCAAGGAAAATAGCGTGTTAATTTTGTTAATGCCTTGCATCCGAACGGATGGAAACGTGGAGCGTCTCCTTTGTGAGCAGGAAACATGAGCCATTACTGTCGCTTACTTTCCAGCTAGCGTACACATCTGCAGCATATTTTAGTAGACACTTCTTTAACATATCCCACAAATGTGAGAGAATATGTTATCCCTAACAAGACACTAAAGAAATAACCAAATTTCTCATTCTACGTTTTAAAGTAAAAAATTAAAGTGAGTTTATTGCTGGGATTTATGTATGGATTACGTGGATATTTACTTATTTATTTATTTAAACACTTTATTGACCACAAAAAGACGAATGGTACAAAAGGCGGACTTAATGCTAAAAGCATTCTTTACCAGTCAACCTTCGGGAAGTGCAGACATATGCATGCTTATTTAGGTGATGTGACGGCAGACTATCAGCGTGAAATATTATATTGAAGGTTCAGACATGTGGCGATCTAATGTCCTGCTTGCAAGCAATAATTTGAATTTATGTGTTTGAGAATTGATGTGTTGAGACAAAAGACCCCAGCTCTTTTGTCAAACGGCCGAAGCCAGCTATCGTACAAAAAAAGGGATATTTATGGAGTTGGTTTCAAATATCTATGCTTTAAATGGGATAGTTCGAGAAAGTTGTTGCGTTGAAATAACATGTCGAACGTTTAAAACAATGGTTTCTGGGAACAAAAGGCGAGGTGCTTTTTTTTGTAGACGCATACATCGGTTGGTACTTGGAGACGCTAATATTCAATATAATGAATTGGGAATAGGGCAGTTCGCTTCTTGCCACAAACGCGCGCGGTTCTATCCAGACCCACCGAAAGGGGTCTAGCCTTTTAGCCAGGCACTGTGACTGAGTGTGTTCCAGTGAAAAGCAGCTCGGAGAGATTCTCTTCGGCCACTCGGCACCCTACCAGCCAGCGTCGAGATTGCAGCTAAGATTTTAATTGCTAGCTTGTAAATTAATCAAAGTCTCCAAAACGCTTTGTTTAGGAGTATAAAAGATTCACCTTTCTATTGGGCTTCTCCCCGGTGATAGTTGGGTAAGCTGGAGGTCAATCCCAGGCGGTTGGGATGGGTTTCCAGCTGAGGGAGTGCTTGTGAGTCGGAAGGATTGCAGGATCGATTAACTTCGAGGTTTATCGATTTTGTTGTCCTAGACGCGGAGTGGAACTATCACCGGGAAATAGATAATATTTTCCGTAAATACGCTTTGCTTATTATTTTATGTCTTCACTATATATTGATTTGTGTGTATTAACCTGTGTAACTTTTCAGCGGCGTGACTAATAATACATGTATATAATTAACTTAACTGTGTGTCTTATCTTCCAGACATTATTGTATATTAATATTGTGTACTAATCGTGTATCATTTCAGCCGCGTGATCATATTCGGTTTATTTGACATATGTGTATATTTCAGCAAATGTGATCATAATTGTGTGTATTTAACCGTGTACTTTTCCAGCAGAATTAAGTCATTTTAAATAGGAGTTAGGGCGAAAAATCTAGATCACTGAAAGGGGAAAATCCTAACTTCACATTGGGGCTACTAACGGTCTCTACAGGGGGGGTTACCGTTACATCTGGTACCGTGGAAACCAGGATCCAGGCTCGTTGCATATAATTGCAACAACTGGAGTACATTTTGGGTAGTGCGGAAATAAAATTAATTACATGTTTAATTATTAAATTCACTGTATTATTATTAAACGGGGAATATAAAAAAAAAACAAAGGAAACACAACGTAGGAAATTATAGACAAACGTAGGAAATTGTTTTATAGACGATCTAATTACTTTATTATTGAGTTATATAGGAAAAATAAAATACAAATAACCGTATATAACTTAATATTGCTTGCATTACAGGAAGTGGTAATCAGTCACATAGATGGACATGGTCAATACGATAATTCAAGCTGGATGACTAGCAATAATTTTGTCGTTTGGGGGGAGTTAGAATAATAAATAATTTGGTACATGAAGAGTGAAAGGAAGTAAGCATTGAAATATTGTATAAGAACTTCTAATAAGGTAAAGACAGGGTTAATTATAAGTTAGTGATTTAGGAGTGAAGTTAAAATAACGTTAATTATAATTTAGTGGTTAGGAGTGAATTTAATGTAACCGTATGGGCACGCTCCGAGTAGGTTCAATTTTATTTAAAGTATAGACTTGGCCATATGGCATGTATAATTATTAAAGTTTAAATAGTAGCTTTAAGCTAGTGAAATTAATAGTAAGAACGCTGACTGTATTCAAAATATCTATAATCGGGTTGGAGTTATACAGATTGATATATATGAGTCCTTACCATTAATTAAGATTGCCAACGAGCACAATCAGTCTTGACACTTGTGTGCGTCCGTCTTGAATAAAAGTAAATATTTAATTTCTGTTGGGTAAAAATAGCCCATAATATCGTAGCGAGGTGGTTGCTGATTAAATCAGTTCGGGTTGATGAGAGAGTGGAAAGAAAAAAAAAGAAATAATAAATACTCGGATATAAATACACAAAGCGCTTAAACAAAGAAAAAAAAAACAAAAAAAAAATATATATACGTATATATATTTAAAAATATGTATATCTATATATAAATAAGAGGCCCAAAACAAAAAAACAAAAATAAAATAAAATAAAAAAAATAAAAAAAAATATATCCGAGATAAAATCATTTTGCGCTGGGACGC
Source organism: Hypsopygia costalis (assembly GCA_937001555.2). Lineage (NCBI taxonomy): Eukaryota > Metazoa > Arthropoda > Insecta > Lepidoptera > Pyralidae > Hypsopygia > Hypsopygia costalis. Next base: position 12,833,990 of record OW443339.2, on the reverse strand, counting down.
CAGTTGCATTGATAATATTTTTTACACCTCTCAATGGCTAATTCGGTATGCACCTTGCGGTCACCTTCCGCGAGGATCGATTGGCGATGCGCTTGATTGGAGTCGTAACCACGGGGACTAACCGCGCCCTTGCTGGGATTCTAACACGTATTCATAATTAATCCGAATTGAATTAGATCCGTACACATACGTGTCGATTTGATCAAAAGATTATTGTTATAAAAGGAGGCGATAAGTGTCATTACTAGATTATTGAATAGATTCATTAAGTTAACACGAAATAACTGGACGCATAGTAAATTGATATTTGAATACATCATTTTATTCGGATAACAATGGCCGATCGCAATACAACGCGACGCGGTAGGAAAGGGCCGCAGGTAGCAGGCGGTTCGCGTCGTAAAACCCTAGAAAGTCCGACGGACAATGGAAATTTATCTGAGACGATAGCGCGTGTTATAAGTGATAAAATGGACACAATAATAAAACGATTAGAAGTTTTAGAACGACGGGAAACGCGAATCATTGACATACCTACGCCAAGCACTTCCGACAATTTAAGTTTGGGGACTAACACGAATATGAATGTCGATCTAGCGTCACAAAGTGTAAAGTCCAGCACCCAAGCACAGAATGTTTATGTGATGCGATCAGCAATGGATAGACCGTGCTTTAAGGGGAGTGACGATGAAAATCCGATGAAATTTCTTAGGAAAGTTAGGAAATACATTAGTGCGATAGGTTCAGAACACAGAGCAGTAGATATAGCGTTTGAATGCTTGACTGGTCCAGCAACCACCCGAATGAGCTTGTATAACGGTTGGGAAAATCTTGCGGCGTTTGAAAGGGATTTTCTTAAAGAATACTGGGGCGAAATTCAACAGAGTAAAGTCCGCTACGGTTTAGTGTATTCAAAGTGGAATGAGAATAGCGGAATATCAATGGCGGACTATTTTGCCGAACATTTAGAACTATCACGTATGCTGTCAACTCCGTTGACGGAAAGCGATGTAGTAGACGGAGTTATGAGGCATTTTCCGGGTGACGTGTTGCGACAGTGGTCGTTCACTGATCGGGGAAATAGAACCGTGTTAGCCGCGTTAGATTTTTTACGAAATATCGAATTGACGACGGGTGAAATTTTGCCGAGACAGATGGTAACACGTGGCAACTTTAATAATAGGCGTGCGTATACGTGGCGGAGGGGTAGTACTAGCAGACATGAGCCACCAATTACGGCAGTGATACAACGAACAACTTCAAGAGGTAATGCACGGAGTCGCGGAATCAGACGACGTGTTACGCGAGCGTCTTATCGCGGGGTCTATAATAGGACTGCGACGTCTTTGCCTGCTATTAAATGGCAAAGAGCTACATCGACTAGCGTATCAAATACTGAAGCGGGAAACGATAATAATCACACGGGAAACGGTGTCACGTCGGATTCTTAGGCCTCGATAATTCGACTAAAATGCTTAACAAAGAGGTTCATTCGGGTAGCGGTATTAGGAATGCATATAACTATATGTTAAAGACAGGCTGGCAGCCAGGTAAAGGGTTAGGACGTGAAGAGAGCGGCATTACACGACCTATTAATGACGACCATAAGGAGAATGAATGGGAATTAGCGAATCAAGTCAGTATAATACCGAACAGTAGAAGTCGTGATGTGGTTTTATGCACTGAACGAGGTAAGCCATGTCTTTGGTGCGATTCGCGACAAAAACGTATGTTAGGTACTATATTTAGCGACGATGATTTTTACGAGGATCAGTCGGAGAGGTTGTTAGGTTTACCGTGCTTACCGGAGATTAATGTCAAAGTTTATGGACGCGAATTGAAGGGATTAATTGATACGGGAAGTCAAGTAACATGCATTTCACACGAGTTGTATGATAGCATCAGGTTAGCTGTAGGCGAGTTAGCGGAAATACCCATACCAGCGTTACAAATACAAGGCGCATTCGGTTCGAAGAGTGAGAAAGTGACTAAGCTAATTTTGATAGTTATAGAGTTAGGCGAGCTTGAAGTTGAGACACCGGTACTAGTATTAAAGAGGTTACCTCGATCATTAATATTAGGTTTTGATTGGTTGCAACGTATGAAGGCGAGTATAACATGTGGGCCAAACAAAAGTCTTACCGTAGAACATTTAGGAATTCATTCAAAAATAAAGTTGGGCGCAGTTTCTGTAAACAATAGCGCGTGCCAAACAATTACTTATTTGTTGAACGGAATTATGGCAGGCCATAAAGTTGGGACAGCCGCGGCGTGTGCCACAGAACAAGAGATTGAATTTTATGTAGACTCAATGGCGTTGAATACTGAACAAAAAACGTTGTTATTGTCAGTATTACAATGTAATAGGGAAGTATTTTCAATTCACCCGGGGCGTACGACAAAGTACACACATACAATTCAAATGAAAGACCCCACACCATTTTTAAAAAGGAGTTATCCAATCGCATATGCACATCGCGAAAAGGTGAAGGCGCGGATAGATGAATTGGAAAACTTAGGTATAATTAAGCGTGAAAGTACGCCATATAGTAGTCCGCTTACATATACATTAAAACGAGATGGGAGCGTTAGAATTTTATTAGACGCGCGCGAATTAAATTCACGTATGGTCGGTGATATCGAAACGCCACCATTAACATCGGAGATATTACAATCGTTCCACGGGGTTAAATATATAAGTATACTTGATTTGAATAATGCATACTATCAAATAAATCTTAGTAAAGATTCTACTAAATTTACGGGTTTTACTTTCATGGGAAAATCATATACTTATGCGGTTTTACCACAGGGTTTAAAGACGTCAGTAGCGAGTTTTACGCGAGCAATGGATATCATACTAGGGCCCGAAATAAGGTCATTTTGTCTTAATTACTTAGATGACTTATGCGTATTTACAACCGGGACTTTGGAAGATCACATTGGTCACATAGATGCAGTACTAAAGCGATTAAAGGAGGCTAACTTGACGTGTAGTCTTGTTAAATGTAGATTTTTGCAAAAGGAGGTTATGTTGTTAGGTCACATAGTTACAATCGATGGTATAAAAATGGACCCGGATAAAACGGAAGCTATAAGGGAATATCCAACGCCTAAGTCGGTTAAGCAAGTTAGGGCATTCTTAGGATTGATAAATTACTTTAGGAGATTTGTGCATAAATACGGAGAATTAACGCGACCATTATGTAATCTGTTGAAACAAAACATTGCATGGAGATGGGATACAAAATTAGATGAATGCTTTCAACAAATTAAATCACGATTCATTGATACAGTAATGTTAGCGCACCCCGATATAAATAAACCGTATTATTTGCAAACGGACAGTAGCGCCATCGGCGTGGCAGGTTATGTTTATCAATTATCGGATCAGGCCGAACCACTAATTATAGGGTTCTGTAGTAAAGCATTAACTGAAGCTGAAATGAAATGGACTGTATCTGAACAGGAGTTTTGGGCAATTATTTACTGTCTTAAGAAATTCGAGACATACTTACGCGGAGCGAAACTAATAATTTGAACTGATCATAAAAGCCTAAGCTTTCTATACTCATGGAAGCTATTAAGTGCGCGAATGATGAGGTGGGCACATTACATAGGTCAATTTGACTACGTCATCGAATATGTCAAAGGACAAACGAATGTAGTGGCAGATATATTATCGCGAAATTTACCTGGCGGAAGCGATAACCAATCTACGCGAACTGTATGCCCTCAGTTACAGATGTTTAAAGCCAGTAATCAAATTCAGATAATAGAACAACTCAAGTCAATTAAAGTTTTACAACGTTCGGATGAAAGGTTGAATACAACAATAAAATATCTGATCGAAAACGATAAAGTAACAGGAGAAAAGAGCAAATTTCGGCACTATAAATTGATTAACGATATTTTGTACTACGAGTCGCCGAAAACAAAGAAATCTTTAATGGTCATACCTGATAGTTTGAGAGACGGGTTAATCAAGAATGTTCATGAAGAATTAGGTCATTACGGTCGGTCGAAGGTATGTTATGCGATGAAACCGCGATATTATTTTCCACATATGTCACGAGAAATAAACAGAGTAATAAAATGTTGTGACTTGTGTCAGAAAGCTAAACACGATCTAGCGACTTATGTAGGACCGAGTAAAGCAGTAATTGCACAGGTCATAGGCGAGTTAGTGTTCGCAGACTTGTATGGTCCACTTCCGGCGGGAAAATACGGTATGAAATATATATTAGTTATGCAAGATGCGTTTAGTAAACTCATAAAGTTGTATCCACTTAGGAAGGCGACCGGTGGAGGTGTTCTTAAGGGTATAAAGTGCTTTCATCAGGAAATCACTATAAGCAAGGTTGTCACTGATTCGGGAACACAATTTACGTCAAACAAATGGGAACGTGGTTTAGATGAATTAGGAAGTAAATATTCACATACGTCAATACGTAATCCGCGTCCAAATTCAACAGAACGCGTGAACAGAGAGCTAGGAAGACTATTTAAGAGTTATTGTCATAAATCTCACCGAAGTTGGGTGGATATCGTACCGCGAATAGAGAAATGTTACAATAATCTTGTTCATAGTAGTACAGGCTTCACGCCAATGGAACTTGTCAAGGGTCAGTCAATTGTGTTATCTACAGATAAATGGATAATAGGTAGATCGACTGATGGTCGAAACACAGGTCAGATCGACGAGCTTCAGAAACAAGCTCGGATAAATATTGGAAAATCCGCGACATTACGAGAACAATCGTATAATCGTTGCCACAAAATTATACAATTTCACATAGGTGATTGGGTCAAATTGAGGTCATTATCGAAATCAGATGCGGAAAAGAAGTTGACTAAGAAATTCGCTCTAATTTACGAAGGGCCATATAAAATTGGTGCAGTTCCTTATCATAATGTATATACTTTAGTAAGGCCAGATACGGGTTCGATTAAGGGGAATTATAATGCCATTCATCTAACAAGATACTATTATGGCAAGCAGAATAGAATAGGATAGTTCATGTAGATTATACCTAGAAAGTGTAGATTGTACGTAGTAAGGTTGTAATTGTAGGTTAGTACTTAGGAGTTAAGGAAAAAAAAAATACCATAAAGAGTAGTAATAAGTAACAAGGCGGTGTAAATATTTCATTTTGTTCGGGAGATAGTTAGGTAGTTCTGAATAGTGAAATTGCGTCATGCGACCAATCACATAGACACATTTTCAGAGGGGAGGATGTGACGGCAGACTATCAGCGTGAAATATTATATTGAAGGTTCAGACATGTGGCGATCTAATGTCCTGCTTGCAAGCAATAATTTGAATTTATGTGTTTGAGAATTGATGTGTTGAGACAAAAGACCCCAGCTCTTTTGTCAAACGGCCGAAGCCAGCTATCGTACAAAAAAGGGATATTTATGGAGTTGGTTTCAAATATCTATGCTTTAAATGGGATAGTTCGAGAAAGTTGTTGCGTTGAAATAACATGTCGAACGTTTAAAACAATGGTTTCTGGGAACAAAAGGCGAGGTGCTTTTTTTTGTAGACGCATACATCGGTTGGGACTTGGAGACGCTAATATTCAATATAATGAATTGGGAATAGGGCAGTTCGCTTCTTGCCACAAACGCGCGCGGTTCTATCCAGACCCACCGAAAGGGGTCTAGCCTTTTAGCCAGGCACTGTGACTGAGTGTGTTCCAGTGAAAAGCAGCTCGGAGAGATTCTCTTCGGCCACTCGGCACCCTACCAGCCAGCGTCGAGATTGCAGCTAAGATTTTAATTGCTAGCTTGTAAATTAATCAAAGTCTCCAAAACGCTTTGTTTAGGAGTATAAAAGATTCACCTTTCTATTGGGCTTCTCCCCGGTGATAGTTGGGTAAGCTGGAGGTCAATCCCAGGCGGTTGGGATGGGTTTCCAGCTGAGGGAGTGCTTGTGAGTCGGAAGGATTGCAGGATCGATTAACTTCGAGGTTTATCGATTTTGTTGTCCTAGACGCGGAGTGGAACTATCACCGGGAAATAGATAATATTTTCCGTAAATACGCTTTGCTTATTATTTTATGTCTTCACTATATATTGATTTGTGTGTATTAACCTGTGTAACTTTTCAGCGGCGTGACTAATAATACATGTATATAATTAACTTAACTGTGTGTCTTATCTTCCAGACATTATTGTATATTAATATTGTGTACTAATCGTGTATCATTTCAGCCGCGTGATCATATTCGGTTTATTTGACATATGTGTATATTTCAGCAAATGTGATCATAATTGTGTGTATTTAACCGTGTACTTTTCCAGCAGAATTAAGTCATTTTAAATAGGAGTTAGGGCGAAAAATCTAGATCACTGAAAGGGGAAAATCCTAACTTCACATTGGGGCTACTAACGGTCTCTACAGGGGGGGTTACCGTTACAGTATGCATGTTTATCCAAGAGTTAAACTACTAATCTCAATCGGTTCCATTATCCACGTAAATGTCGATTAAAAGGAATGAATGATGAAAATGAATATCGCGCATACTTTTGTCATAAAATACAGAGAGTACAGAGAACCTACAAAACTTACAAAACGCTCTCCAAGAACGCACACACGCTACGGACATAAAATATCGGGCCGAGTAAGTATTTTCACAAAAACCGGACAAGTGCGAGTCGGACTCGCCCACCGAGGGTTCCGTAGGTACGTAGTATCGTTATTAAATTTGATATTTTTCATTATAAATAAGAAATAATGCGTCGAAAAAAATAAAAAAAATATATTTTGCAATGTGTACATCAAGCCCTTTCATATGATACCCCATTTGAACTAGTAGTTTCAATTTGAAATTTCGACACCCTGTAAAAAATATAGACCCCCTATTTTTTAAGATCTATTTACAAATGTATAGTTTTGAGATTTATTCCTGTACTTGTAGTCTATAACGATGTTACTTGCCAAATTTCATAGTTCTAGGTCAACGGGAAGTACCCTATAGGTTTTGATTCCCTTGAGTGTGTCGAAATATGCGTTTTTTGCTGAATAAACGGCCGTAACTTTTTTCTACGTAAACTTAGCAGTTTGATTTTTTTTTAACTTCATGGGACCGTAGACCTAAGTATACAGTTCAAATTTCAGCTTGATACCTCCACGCATTCTCGACATAGAAATTCTTGACAGACAGACAGACAGACAGACAGACAGACGGACAGCAAAGTGATCTTATAAGGGTTCCGTTTTTCCTTTTGAGGTTCGGAACCCTAAAAATTACCAAACCAATTTCCTCGTTCAACAATTTTAAAGATTGTGTTTACATTTTCTAATTTATATTCGATAGTTACAGAGAACAAACATATAAAAAAACTTCCTTAACTCGTTCTCAGTCAAATTCTCTCTGTTCAATAACTACAATAACTACTATTTAATCTGGACGTCTTATAATTTCTTACAACTTTAATATAAATAAGGTGTGTTCAAAATTTCAAATCAATTGGTTCAACAGTAAAGCACCAAAGCTCAACAAACAAATTCACTTTCACCTTGTCAATTATCGCGCCTATCTATGGATGGATGTATTTATCTCGAGCTCCTTCGTGCTTCGTGGGAGTGCACGTTACGCCGAGTCGGTCACGGCTGTTGTCATTAGATGACAGTTGTTAAGCCAAGTCAGTGGCCTTAAGGCGGCTTGAAACCATTGTCCTCTGCCATCCCGCAGTTGAGAATTATACCTATTCCAAACCCCTTCGATTGAGGGGAGACCTGTATCCCAAAAGTGGGATGATTATAGGTTGTTGCAGAATAACTATGTATGAAAAGATCTCTTAAAGTATGACGCACTAATTCATATCATCAAAATATATAAATAAATATGCCTGGACAAATTACACACGGCCATCTAGTCCCAAACTAAGCCAACCTTGTAGGTACTATGGGTATTAGATAACTGATATTAGATTTAAATATATCTTCTTTTTAGGGTTCCGTACCCAAAAGGTAAAACGGACCCTCTTACTGAGACTCCGCTGTCCGTCCTTCCGTCCGTCCGTCTGTAACCAGGTTGTATCTCATGAACCGTGATAGTTAGACAGTTGAAATTTTCACAGATGATATATTTCTGTTGCCGCTATAACAACAAATACTAGAAAATAAAATAAAAAGAAAATATTTAAGGGGGCTCCCATTAAAGAAATTTTATATTGTACGGAACCCTTCGTGCGTGAGTCCGAATCACACTTGGCCGGTTTTTTTAAAATACATACATATAATACATAGTTAACACCCAGACCAAGACAAACAGACATGTTCATGCACACAAATATTTGTCTTGTGCGGGTATTAAATTCGCAACCTCGGAGTCAAAGTGGCCACCATTGACCACCGAGCTCGTCGAGAAGATTATAGGTTAAAACAGATATACTGCGTATGAAAAGGGCTCTTAAACCATGACGCACTAATTCATATCTTAATAATGTTTGTAGCAAATAGTAACAAAGCAAAGTGCACTAGTGCTGTCAAACGAGAATGTTAATTTTGTTAATGACCTGCATCCGAGCGTGGCGCGTCTCCTTCGCATGCAAGGAAACACGGCTCGTTACTGACGCTTCCTTCCGAGTCATTTGTTACATATTCACTGAATAGTATTGTCTTTATAGCCGCTCTTAAAACGGAATATACGTATATATATTTATAATTTTACTAGCTGGTACCCGTGGTTTCGCCCGCGTGATTAAATTTTTGTAATAAAACTTTTTTCACTTGGGAGTAACATGTTTTTCGGGACTGAAATGTAGCCTATGTCAGTATAAACCTTAAACTATCCCATAATCTACACTACTATTATAAAGAGGAAAAATTTGTATTTTTGTGTGTGTGTATGTTTGTAATGTATAACCTCAAAAACTACTGTGCCGATTTCAAAAATTCTTTCACCATTGGAAAGCTACATTCACCCTGAGTAACATAGTATTGCTAAATAAAAGGTAAAAATTAAAAAAATAATCTTATGTCCACCCGTGCAAAGCCGGGACGGGCCGCTAGTGTTATAAGCACTTGTATTGGTCCACGTAATTACATTTATTTTTATACCGACCGGATTCGCCGCTAAGGCATAATCAAGGTAAGATGGAGTTTGTAGAAACACAAACACCATCTGTTGTCATGATTTATTACGATAGTTTGAAGTTCTAATTAAGGACGGGCTACTTTTTATCCCGCAAAAATCTTCTTCCCACGAGAAATAACAAAAGAGATATTAGAATAATCAACACGCGGGCGGAGCTCCGAGTAACAGCTACGAGTAGTTTTCAAATGAATTCAGTTTAAAAAAGCCCATGCTTACCTTTTAGATTTGATTGATTTAAATAAGCACTGAATCATCATGTTCCTTTCTATGCATGCGCATAATGTGTTTATTATCTACACTACTATTATAAAGAGGAAAGATTTGTATTTTTGTATTTTTTTTTTGTGTGTATGTTTGTAATGAATAAAGTCAAAAACTACTGCGCCGATTTCAAAAATTATTTCACCATTGGAAAGCTACATTCACCCTGAGTAACATAGGCTATATTTATTTCTAAACAAAAGGTAAAAATATAAAAAAAAATTGTATATCATTTTATATCAATACTAGCGGCCCGTCCCGGCTTCGCTGACGGCGCAATATCGTAAACATCACTTGCAGCGGGCCGAGTGATGACTCGGCGGCACATCGTAAACAACACGTGCACCGAAGCCGAACGAAGACGCACGACAGTCCCTCCAGCCCCCTTACCACCAACTCTTATTGCGATTCAATAACTGAATAGATTGCTTATTCATACCAATGAATAAGCGACTCTATTTCAAATTGAATAGGTCGCTTATTCATTGGTATGAATAAGCATTCTATTCAGTTATTAAATCGCAATAAAGTTGGTGGTAAGGGGGCAGTTCGGTATAAAAGGCGTAGCGTACAAAGCAGACGATACCCCACTAAACAACAATGAGCACATTTAGTTAGGTAGTGTAGTTCATTCGCGTCCCCTTAAGTCCAGGTAGTCGCAGTCAACTACCTCTAGCACATGAGTAAAGAAACGAACAGAGATAAAGCTTCATTCAACCGCGGTGTTTAGGTACACTACTACAAGCATGCGTGGCCTTGTGTGCGTGTCCACTGGCCGCTCGTCGCGTACACGCCGCGATTAGAAATAACCGGTTCAAACTGACTCCGCCACTCCGCCAGTGGACAAGCTCAGGGCCTGCGCGTTGCACGCATAGGTATTTGTGTGCGCTCCACGTTGTTTACGAATAAAGGTTAAAAATAAAAAAAGTGAGACAAAATGGTTATTTACTGTACTGTGTGTATGAACAATAATAGAAAAAGTAAAAATATTTTGTATTTTGACACACTTTACTTGCTCACTAATAAGTATTAAGATTAAAAATTATAACAACACAACAATTTACTTAGAACATGTTATTTTTTTGTTATTAGTTTTTATATATTAAATCTATGCGACGCCATTTTTCTGAAGCGAAACGTTCAATCACCTTTTTATTAAAATTAAAAAAAATTACAAGCAATACCCGATGGTATTGTTTGTATTTTTATTTTTTCAATATTGACCATAGAAAGTGCATTTTAGCGATCCCTAGACATGGCCGCCCGAGAATTTCGTCAAACATCGTCGGCTGCTCTCGGTAATCTTCGGCATAGTAAAATGTCTTCGATTCGCCCATGCAGCGCGCACGAAAACAGACCCAATACTCGGTACATTTCTATGAACTATCTTTTGTTTCACGCGTCAGGCATATTAGCTCGTCGCCCATATAAGTTACATTAGCAGCTCTCGTGCGCTTCGGCGAGCGGCGATTTTTGTTTACAGGGAAAATAACTATTAATAGTTTAGCAAAGAGCTTAAATTGTTTCGTCATTATGAAATATTTTATTTGTTATATGTTTTTGTATGTTTAAAAAATAAATAGGTATTAAAATGGTAATTTAAAAATAAAGATGAAATAATATTAAGTATTTTGAATCTTTCGAAATGGTGGTTCAGCGCACGAGCGCACTTAAGGTACAGCCGCCACTGCTTGCAACACAGTAAATGCCACTCGCGCGTTGCAACCCCGGCTGCTAATGCTGTTATTCCTTCTTTTTGATGACCTGATGCAGGAACACAATAACACTCCAGAGAGATGTTATTTGACTGCGGTCTTCTGTGAGGTAATTTACTTTTAGTTTTTAGAATAAGTACGTTGTATTTTAGATATTAACTTTAGTGTACGTGTGAATACATTTTATTAATGTACATTTATTTTTATTTTTTTCCCCTAAGCCTTTTGTACGAGCAAAAGGTGTCAACCCTATGAGAATAGGCACAAATTTTGCAGATCTTTAGACAGCTTTCTCTCTTTCCGTTTCTTTACTCATGTGCCTCTAGTCCCTTACATCTCGTATGGCTCACCCCACTTCATGGGGCTGTCATTTTCACTTAAAAGCAGACGAGGGCATTCTCTCCTCGGCTTTGTCCCGATGCACATGTCGTCATAGCGCTTTGCGGCTGCTAATTATTGAGCTGGAGTATTGCCTAATGAATTAAGGAATAATTAATTAGTCGTGATTAATTACTGTGTAAGTGTACGTCAAAAAATATTGTTGTTCATATTATATCAATAAACTACTTTAGAACCTCATTTGTGAATTTTTACTTCTGAATTAAAAATATCCTGTTCTATTCACTCTTTCTATATTTATTCAAAAATATATTTCTATTATATATTTATGCAGAAAATCAAATTACCGCATTGACGTACAAATTCGTCATTTCCCAACGAAAGCAGTTTTCCTGACGACCCTCTTGAAACCAAGTCCTGACACATCCCGTTAAATTTAGGTACCTACGTGACACGCCGGATAACACGAACCTTCTTGCCGTTTCTAAGCAGTAGTTACTACTTACTGCATTTACCAGGAGTCTAATTTAAAAGTCTTTTACGGCGCCGGTTTTTTGTCGAAGCAGAAAACAGTTCCATCGTTATTCCGCAGCGCATTCCTTTTCATTCGCACCCAAGGAATTGCTATGAAGTTGGAAAGAGATGGGACTATTTTTTCAAAATTTCGTACAACACGAATGGAACGTACCGAGGTTAGTCCCAAGGCGACGCAAGTTGTCCTCAAAGTTTATGCACTCTCATCTCCTCTGGGCGGTGTGATTGAAACTTGTCAGTGATACGAGATGGTCTGTTTTTGTATAGTTTTAAAACAACTGTGCACGTCCCAATCTCGGGTGAAGGAATAAAACACGATTCTATTTTGTTTTTACTTCTCTCAATTTCATCATAAATAAAATCTTGTTACATTATACTTTTCACGAAGTAAAACGTACTAATCTTATACATACTCTTTTACATTGGTTGAAGAGTTCCATTCTTCGACAAATTACAGTAGATATTGTGAATATAAATGTTGAAATGGTTCAATTTAATTGGTTGAATGAGATAAAATTACATGACGAATGAAAATATCAATTACTATTTTGTTTATATTTAAATGACATTAAAATTAAGAATTAAAAACATTCAGTTACATTCGTAAATAATTATAATGGTCAAAAATTTGTATATTCTCAGTAATATTTTTATATAGTATAAGGGCTAAATCGCTGGCCGATCTCAATGCTGCATGTCGATCTGTAGGGTTGGGAATTAACTTTGACTATACGAAGTAGAAAGAGAAGTCACGTACAGCTACTTTGTTATACCTATCCTAAAATTTGTAGAAAATACAGCCCGTTATTGAAATGGTTAAAGACTTCGGCAACTTGGGTTCCACTTATGGTAGACGCGTGACGAAAAATATAAATATACCTATGTAGGATTCTGTGGTAGGGGTAGAATTGAGAGCTTCATCTTTTAACACGTTAACAGTCCAGTGTATATGCGGTATAAGCTAGTACACGCTATGCGGTTCCGACAAGTCTACTGCACTATATGAGGTACACAAGACAAACGTAATTCTATGGTAATACGGACATGTGAAATTTGTATGTGTTTTATAACTCGACTTGCGACAAATGTTCTAATAATAAGAAAAATATGGAAACAATCTTTTATATTAGCGTTGTCAAGTTACAAAATAAATAAATAATCAATATTCCTGGACAAATTATACACTGCCATCTAATCTCAAACTAAACAAAGCTTGTATTATGTCTTCTAGGCAACAGATATTACAATTAAATATATTTTTTTGTAAATACTTACAATTATAATACATAAAAAACACCCAGACGAAGACAAACAGACATGTTCATCTACACAAATATTTGTCTTATGCGGGAATCAAACCCGCGACCTCAGAGTTAAAGTGGCTATTGCTAACCATTCGGCCACCGAGCTAGTCAACTTAGTAGGGGACTTATGGGTGGTGGACAGCACTTGTGTATGTAGACTGCTAACGTGTTAATTGGCTATTTACAAATTAATAATCAAAAATACAATCCACAATGCTCAATATGAAGTTATATAGAAATTTGTTGAACATAAATTTGGAACACGAAAGAGACCTGTATCAAAGGGAAAATGAATGCAATGCAACTTTGCGTCGATACATATCCAGTTAAAATCTTTAGAAAATTCTTTTCGAATTGCTATAACTCACAGAAACGTAACAGTAATGTTATCAATAAAATAGCTTTTACTCCGCAACGGAACCCATTACATTGTTGCCTCCATGCGGAGTCCATACAATTCCTAATGCTCCCCGGGGCTATCTAGCGCTATTGTGCGAACTGACGACTTGTTCCACAGAAAATATTTCTATGTGGGAATTACCCATTATTTACAAAGCTTCATAAATGCTATTTATTAATATACACAAGCCGTCGTTAAAACTTTAAATAGTAGTAGTAGTAACTTTAAATAAATCTTGAAAACTCGGATTTGTTTATCTGTTTCAAATTGCCCCAATTTGATACGATTTTATTAGGATTCCCACTGAAACGCAAAGGAGTATTCAGCCATATAAATAAATAAATATTTTTGGGCGAATTACAAACTGCCATCTAGTCCCGAACTAAGCAAAGCTTGTACTATGGGGACTAGATAACTGATATTATACTTAAATACGGACGAGAGAGGGTCGTGCTCCTGTAGTGGAGACTAAAATGACCTGATGATGATGACATTTTTTTTTAAGTACATACATATTATACATAGAAAACACCCAAACCAAGACAAACAGACATGTTCATGCACACAAATATTTGTCTTGTGCGGGGATTGAACCCGCGACCCCGGATTCGAAGTGGACATGGTTAGCCATTTGACCACCGGGGTCGTAAATACATTCAATACTTTTGATTATTTCTATTGAAAAAAATTGGTATTTCTATTGAAAGAAACAGAAGTTTGACAGGCTCATCCATACATATTCGCACCACCATGTCTATTGTGTAGTCTGGATTAGCAACGGTGGGTGACCACCAAAAAGGCAATGAATAAGGAATTCATTTTAATCTCGGGGATAAAACAACGACTGCCTTGGAAATTAGTAAATACTTTTACTTAAGGAAAATTTGTAATTTTACTTCCCCACTGGACTAACGATAGGGAATTAATTCACCCAAACTAAATCTTGTTGCCAAAATGCTATCGCATAGTACGGTTCCAGGGCATCCCCTCCGGAATTGCACTGTGTTCTTCCGAGAACTTTCAAGTTGTGAAGAAACTCGCTCTCGAGGATTTCCCAGGAGATTATTATGCAGCATGTAGTTATTCAAGTAAGCCATTAAGGGTTTTTCTAGGGTAATCAACGTGTGATTGCCTCTGAAGTTACAAGCATCCAGGTAGGGTTACTGCTTATCATCAAAAAAACTATCAACCTAATAGTTTTTAATACCTCTTGGGTGGCTAATGGTGGCACGTCATTGCAGCCTGTTGACGCTACACCAGGCATCTCTCACGTGTTGCCGACCCTGTAAAAACCCCGTAACGGCTTTTTTGAAGAACCCCATACTGTAGTGTCCTGGGAAAACATTGGCAGGGAGTTACTGCCACAACACAACCTGAGAGATTGAGTAGAACACTCCTGTGAATCCGCACGATACGTGCCTATTTTGGTTCCAATGTAGTTGGATAAATTCCCTGCCTATGACAAGCGGTGCGACGATAGAAAAAGGCCGTGGGCATCATATCCAACAAGACCCCCAACAACCCATAATATTAAGGGACTATTAAGAAAAGACAGACAATGCTATAGTGTAGACTCCCAGGCAAAGTCACGGGTAAAAACAAGTGTAACGTTCTTGAAATTTCTGACTGTTATTTTAATATAAAAGAAAAACCGACTTTTGTATTTTAATTCAAATATTCACACACCCATTAGCATCATAGGGATAAACATTAGTTACATACTGAAAATCAAAGGCTTTATAATTTAATTATTCAGCAACTCATTTGCGGTTTTGTACATGCATTTATAATTTAAAAAAATATGTGTTATTTATTTTATTAAATATTTACCCTTTCGGAGTAAAGCGCTTAAAGTTTATCCGTTAATTATTTAAATAAATGTACTTTACATTTCGCTGCTTATTGTTTTTTCGCTTTTTTTCACGTTTTCAACTACCTTATGGTAGTATTTAAATTCTGTACTTATTTTATCGGTAGTAAAAGCATTTGAAGGTTTAAATCCAACTTATTTACGTAAATTAATAGTTTTTCTACATTGGTGTAAGAAAGTATATTGCATGCGACCCGCCGCACGGTGATTAATTTTCGACTTTTAGTTGTACATTATCTTTTTTAGAAATTACGTAATTACTTCAAAAAATATTGTCGTCCAGGGGCTCTACCGCCGAAGCTGAAGCCGATTCCCATCGAATTCCCATTTTTGATAACACAATTCATAGCCTTAGATTAGTGGTAATTGTGTTTGTCTTAACAGGTGGAAAACCTGGTGCTCTACTACTAAGCTGAAGATGTTTCAATAACTAAAACCTAAGACCTATTTTTTTAATCAAAATATTCGATGGTAATCGGCTCCAGCTTCGGCGGTGGAGCCCCAGGTTCTGGTACACCTAATAGCATATTATCTTGCAATATAAAAGTCAGAAGTAAAATCTTACTTCTTTTATCTAATCCTCTAATATCTGGTCTACGGCCAGTACTCCCAAAATCAGAAGATGTTTTACTAAAACAAAAATTATTAGCTTACTAGAATTAATAAAATATAACGTCTTATTATTAATCTTTTAAAATATAAAATATTATAAATAGAAAAGATGATTTAACCTCGTTTTTATACGAGTATATAATTTATTGATGTGATAACCCTTTATAAATCGATAAATGCCGGCTGCACGCACAAAAAAAACACTTTGTCACGTTCCGCAGGAGCCGAGAGTGGAAACGAGAGCGCGAAACAAGCGATAGAGAGGCACAATCGGCCTGTGCTTCTTATGACGTTATCACGTAAAATTATCGTCCGTTAACCGACTTTACAAACAACAATTTTTTTTAATCGAATTTTAGATGCAGATATGAAATGAAATCCATAAAATGGATATTTTATCGCAAGAAAGTAATTCCACAAGTAAACATTTATTTCTGCACTTAAAAGTCGCAAATTGATCACTGTGCGCCGGGCAAAGGAAGCAGTCACATGTTATCCGTTGTACCATAGTTATCGACCAATACAATAAGTTAACACTCCTTTACCAAGGCCGCATCTTATCAGGAAATCTTTTAACTTTATATTATCTCATGTACAGGAACAGTGTCCTAAGGCAGTATTCCGCAAAGTGTGTGCCGCGACAAACTGGTGTACCGTGATTATTAATTCGTGTGCCTCGGAAAAATAAGGATATCTCATAAGGCTAAACAGACTGACGATAGAAAAATACTTACACAAATAAAAACTGATTTTTCATTTATGGTGTACCTCCAAATTTTCGTTTTCCTAGATGTAGGTACCTTAAACATAAAAAGTTTGCGGAACACTATCCTACGGTACAATACCTTCATTCATTCCTCATTCTAATACCTCATTCATTCAATCCTCATTCTAATACACTGTCCTAAGGTACAATACCTTCAGTCATTTCTCATTCTAATACCTCATTCATTCAATCCTCATTCTGTTACACTGTCCTAAGGTACAATACCTTCATTCATTCCTCATTCTAATACCTCATTCATTCAATCCTCATTCTAATACACTGTCCTAAGGTACAATACCTTCATTCATTCCTCATTCTAATATCTCATTCATTCAATCCTCATTCTAATACACTGTCCTAAGGTACAATACTTTAGGACCGTGTATTATAATGAGGTCTTACGTAATATCGATACATTTCCCCAGTGGTCGTCCACTAACTTTCCTAATCGATTAAGAATTCGCGCTTCGCCCTACTTTCCGTCTCTTCTTAACGTTTATTTCTAATATATTATATAGTTCAAATAATATTAATATTATGACCCGAGTCAGCCCGAGTCTTATGAAAGAGAAAAATAAGTTTTATTTTTTTTAGAACATCTACTGCAAGCTGAGGATTCCGGAGAACATCCGGGCGTAGTTTATGCATTCCGCCTCGCTTGCGGCCGGCATATCATTGCACTGAACTCGAAGCAATATAACAGCTACCGCACGGGCACGGCCTACTTCTTGTACTCGATCCTACTTCCTTTAAGGTTTACATTTTATTGAGAGTGCATTTAATTTTCCTGGAAAAAGTATTTGCTCAGCTCCACTTTTGAATTCATTCGCCAAACACGATGGATGGGTTGGATTATTGTATTTTTCGTATATAAGAGCGTTATTTGGTATGTATTTAAAAGCTTTTATAAATGTTAAAGTAGAAATACCTTGTTGAGGTTTTAACAGGAGTCTGGGGATTTTCAAAAGGTCGTGGAAAAAAAATATTCTGTGAGGTGGAGCTACTTCCCCAGTCGGCAGCTGTACCCTACCACTCTTTTGCCAGCCCCCTTACCACCATCTCTTATTGCGATTCAAAAACTGAATAAAATGCTTATTCATACCAATGAATAAGCGACTCTATTTGAAATGTAATAGAGTCGCTTATTCATTGGTATGAATAAGCAATCTATTCAATTATTGAATCGCAATAAGAGATGGTGGTAAGGGGGCAGAGCCTCCTTCATTAGTCAGCAGGGTGAACTACGCCTGCAGGTAAAGTTGGCTTTGGCTCTAAAAGTCATGGTGGGCCATTTACACCTCAAAATCATTTACACCTCCGCCTGCGATAAATGAATCCAATCAGGCGGACTCCGTGCTTTGCTTGTCACCTTAGTAAATATTTCCTAGTAGTATTACAGCATTATCACACCCCGACCACTCCATACAAAAGTCGCGTCGGTTACTACTACATAAACAATAGGGTCTGTGCAGAGTGTAAATGAGCGTGAGTGCATGCAGCGCCATACAAACTGTTCCAGATTGGTCTCACAGGAGAGATGATGTCGACACGAGAGAGCGGCAGGGAGTGGCCATACTATACGAAGTACTATTATACTGTGGCATTATACAATAAAATTTCATTTTTTTTATACAGAATACCGCAGCTAAATATCAATTCCCTTGAGGGTCGTTGTGTTCCTGCGAGTGAGTGTGGTCACCAGAAAGAAAGGAAGGACTGGAAGGAGTATAGGCTGGCAGCGGATCGGCGACCCCTTGGTGTTACTGATATCCATGGGCGGTGGTCATTGCTTTCCATCAGGTGACCCACACGCTCGTTTGCCCCCCTCTCCTATAAAAAAAAACATATTTTAGTGCTAAAATATAAAAATCACAATTTGTGACAGCAAAATGATTCCATTTTGCTGTCACAAATTGTGAAGTGAGAAAAAAATTGTCAAGAAACAAATAGATATTTGATATTTTTAATAACGTAAAAAAAATTAATTGTCTCTAAGGTCGGTTTACGGACGATAATTTTACGTGACAACGTCATAATAAAGTAAACATAGGCCGGTCGTGCCTCTCTATCGCTTGTTCCGCGCTCTAGCTTGCACGCTCGGCTCAGGCGGAACGTGACAATGAGTCATGATTTTTCATGCGTGTAGTTTCATGCATTTCATTCATCGATTTATAAGACGTCAAAAAATAACGGTTTCTACGAAGACTTTCCAGTTCCTTTATAGGTAGAGCCACTGCCGATGTTAGATAACAAGTGAACTTCAATTTCGTTCGAACGCTGGAATTAAAAGCAGTCTCAGGAATTATTCCACAGCACAAAGATACGATAAGCGTTATCGACTTCAAACTCATTTTACTGAAGGGCTTCCACAAAGAAACTTCCAAGTATTAATTACGTGGATAAAGCGAAATGAAATAAGTTCTTAAGATCTTTCTATTGATAACAGTTGTAAGTTTTATCCATAAAGAATTCTTGTACTAAAATATCTCAAATAATTTCATCAGAAAGCTGAATTAGCATGCATTATTTAAATAAATAAATAAGTAAATATTCCTGGACTAATAAAACACACGGCCCTCTAGTCCCAAACTAAGCAAAGCTTGTACCACAGAATAATATACTCTACAGAAAATCCACTTCCGAAACAATTGGAATAAAATATCAACCTTGCTTGTACTATGGGTACTAAGATAACTGGTATAATACTTATATACATTTTGTTTGTAAATACATACATATAATACGTAGAAAACGCCCAATCCAAGACAAACAGACATATTCATACAAATATTTGTCTTATGCGGGGATCCAACCCGCGACCTCGGAATCAAAGTGGTCATTACTAACCATTCGACCACCGAGCTCGTCTATTCATATCATATATAATCTATTCATATCATTCAGCCAGCAAGGCAGAGACCTGTAACAGAAGTTTAAGTATATTGGAGGGGGTGTAATAGCTCATCATTATATTTGAGCCAAATCCAACCTCAACTGCTGCCTGAATATCGAGGCTCTAAAAAAAGGGAAGTAACACAGGTTAATTATAAACGACCCGGCTGGGGAATTAGGTACATCAATGTCAAATCAATAAAATGTCTTAAAAAACGTACTGTAGTAGATCGCAAATTATCAGGATAATGTGTGTTATACGATAGTGGATCAGCGGCTATGCCCGTATAATATTATAGGATAATTTTAATAATGACCCCGTAAAATCTGAACACTATTAGGTATAGCAAAATAAGCTATTTTGCTTACAGAAACAATATGCAAACATAAATAATGGGTGTATCGAACTGTAATAATTGCGGCGAACGAATAGCAGTTCGATAGCACTGAATGGCATTCCCAACCGCCATTTACACAGGACTAAAAGCGAGAAGATTCAATTGGCCTGCAGCCAAGATAAACTGGCCGACGGCCAAGGCACGCCAGCACAGCCTTGTTTGGAGGACCCTATTAGCAAATTTTGACACTTATCCTTTTATTTAATCTTATAAGAAGTATTTATTTACATAGCTTCAAAACTTATGTTCAAAAATTATGACGAGTTCGGTGGTCCAATGTTTAGCAATGGCCACTTTGACTCCGAGGTCGCGGGTGCGATTCCCGCACAAGACAAACATTTGTGTCTTGGTCTGGGTGTTTTCTATGTATTATAAGTATGTATTTACAAAAAAAATGTATTTAAGTACATTTATCAGTTGTCTAGTACCCATAACACAAGCTTTGCGCTTATTTTGGGACTAGATGGCGCTGTGTAAATTGTCCAGAAATATTTATTTATTTATGTAACTCCCGCTATGTTATGAGTTTTCTTCTTGACTTTTTTATAGCACGTCGAGTGGCAGACACGACATTACCGGAGCCTATAGACGCTTGTAACATAATAGAAAAGCTCGCGCGCCGCCACCCCCGCTGCCATCGCAACAACTCCTTCTTGCCATTAGGTAAACGCAGTCTAAATAATAAATAGAGGTGTGGTGAAGTTGCGCTTGTATCTAATTTCTAGAATCAGTGTATCACCAGTAACAACACTCATGCATGAGACAACACCAACAATATCAACATTCTAAATAATTCTAATTTGAAAAATAAATATTTCACCTTGATGGTGTCGTTGCGCGTGTCAGTCTAATCGAACACACAAGTTAAGCAATGTCGACCGCAGCCTGTCTACGGATGGGTTTATTTGTCTCGAGCTTCGGTGGGCATGTTAAGCCATCGGTCCCGGCTGTTGTCATTAGGTTATTAAACCTCATTCACTCGAAAGAACACACCAACTCCCCAGGAATTGTTATTTGGCTGCAGTCTTCTGTGAGGTGGATGTACTTCTCCTGTTAAGCAACTCATAATTACGCTGTGTGCTACTTCTCTTTTGCCAGAGCTTTGATAGTCAGTCAGCAGGGTGCACCACGTGCAGGTTTGGTTGCCTTATACTCTAAAGGTGGTGGTGCTTGGTGAGCCCTTGACAGTCCAACCACAGCCCGGCCACTTCAGACAAATGTCGCGCCGGTAACTACTACATAAATAATGACGTCTATGCAGAGCGTTATTGAGCGTGTGTGCGTGCAGCGCCATACAACTCTTCCAGATTTGTCTCAGAGGGGAGGTGAGGTCGACACGAGAGAGCGGCCGAGAGAGAGTACGTACGAGTACGTAGTACTATTACTTATACTGTGCTCCAACTGTGATGTTATTGAATATTTTATCTCAACCATGCTTTGAATCTTTGTTTTATCTCAACCATGCTTTGAAATTTTTGTTAAGATTAGTACACACTACACATTTCCATATAATATACAGCATTTCCTCCGCCAACCCGCAGTTGAGCAGCGTGGTGGAGTATGCTCTAAACCCCTTCAATTGAAGGGAGACCCAAATCCCAACAGTGGCATGAATAAATGAATAAAGGTTGGCGACAGCATGTACGTTTAAAAGAATATCGTATGGCGCTAATGTTTTTCCCTAAACCGAAAATGGAGCACGACGAACGATATTTTGTTACAGCTTGAGTTTTATTAACGTTGAAAATTGCGTAAAATTATATCGAAGGAAACCAACATAACTTATATCATATCATCAACATCATTATCCTCCGCTTACCGCATCCAGTCGCTTTTTTCAGTTCGTCGGTCCATCTATAAAAATGTACATAATTATTGCACATATTTATTAATTTGCCAATACGACTTTTCTTTTCGACGAGCGCCGTGGTCAAATGGCCACTTTGACTCCGAGGTCGCGGGTTCACATGAACAACATTTGTGTGCATGAACATGTCTGTTTGTTTTGGTATAGGTGTTTTCTATGTATGTGTTTAGAATAAAAATGTACGTACATATATCGACGAGCTCGGTGGTAGAATGGTTAGCAATGGCCACTTTTACTCCGAGGTCGCGGGTTCTATCCCCGCACATGACCAACATTTGTGTGCAAGAACATGGCTACTTGTCTTGGCCTGAGTGTTTTCTATGTATTATATGGATGTATTTAGAAAAAAATGTATTTAAGTACATATATCAATTATCTAGTACTCATAGTACAAGCTTTGCTTAGTGTGGGACTAGATGACGCTGTGTAATTTGTCAAGGAGTATTTTTTTTCTTTGTTGTTAAGTATCATTAAATGAATTCATATCATATATTAAATATCGTTAAGACTTACCCAGCACACGCGATCTTCATATCGAATATTTCAAAGAGCAAATTTAAAAGGAATATTCCACAAATGCACAATCATCGTGAACATTGCGCCTTCAGATTACGTCGAACACAGCGTCGAGCATTTGCAAGAAGATTATGTAACATAGAATTGCTTTTTTAAATTTAACTTTTGCTTGTAATAGACGTACCATTCGTAAGACCGTTACATTACATGGGAACGCTCTCGGAAATGCTCTAGTATGTACACGCCTTTAAGTCGAATAGTGGAGACGGAAGCGTTACAATGCAGAAATTCTAAAGTCGATTTCTATTACGTGATTGCCTGATGAAATATACTGGAAATACTTTTAATAACTATGAATAGCATTTTTGTTTGAAAAGTAAAACTATAATTACAAACTGTTTATTGCACGAGATTGATGAGTGATGTATTATATGTAGCAGTTAGTTATAAATGTTTGGATATGCGACCGCCGCCTAGCTTTAATATTTTGAAATGTATATTTTTTATAAGCTGTTTATTTAAAAGTGTAGAAAAATATGTGAATAAAATTGAATAACTCCTAAATATGATAATAATTAAGTATATTTATTTCAACCAAGTAGCTAGGCTATTACATTAATAAATTTAGGTGCACTATTATCCACACTATCGCCCTTAAAGTTATAGGTATATATAAACTTTATGTTTCCGACAGACCAAGGTGTCCTTCTAGTACGAACCTAATTAGGTAGATCTAGATGTTATTATTGTTAATTTTAGGTAATAAGCACACGAAACACTAATATATAAATTTTTGCTCTACAATGAAAGGAACTACTACTATATTCTAGTAATTACGAGCTCTAATTACCTGCTAAGAGAAAATGTGTCTTACGTGTCATTGAATTGTGGTCTAAATGTAATATCCGTTATCAATTAGGTTCAGGGTTGCCTCCCAGCGGAGCCGTTGAATCATATGGCTGCAATTACAGTCACGATCGCGGTGGGTTCCGTAAGTTATTATTAATTTATTGGCTCATCGAACCGGATGGTGCCTAATAGCTTAGTACGGTCATCTTACTTGATACATTACCGGACGATTCTAACTCCTACTAATTTCTTCTGATTAAATTAGTTGTGAGTTCCAAGGCTGGAGGAGCAAGGTAGGTTTACCCCTGGGACTGCAATGGACTCCATTGCCTTATTTAGTGGTCGCCGCTGTTAATCCTGCTACACAGTGGTGGGAATGTGTGGTAGGCCCTTGTCCCGTATACCGGATGATAAGAAAAGGCATGAATTTTAGAGATCAAACTCACTGGGTAACCGCTACTACGAACATTGGTCGCTGCGACCGATCATTTACATTATGCTTTATTCACCACTACCAGTAATGTAAAAGGGCACACGAGGCTATGGCAAATAAGAGTGGTAGGGCATAGCGTATTTCATAAGCTGCCCGACTGGGGAAGTACGTCCACCTAACAGAATACCACACCTCACAGAAAACCTCACAGAATAACAGAGTGAGTGAGGTCACGAGAAAGAAAGAAAGGAGTATAGACTGGCAACGGATCGGCGGCGATCCCTTTGAGTTACGGTCCCTGTGAGGTCTCCAGTATAGCAGATTAAATATAATCTATATATTATATAATAATATCTGTGCTCAATCTATATATAATATAATAATATTATCTAAAGATTGAGCACAGCGTAATTCGCTGTGCTCTATCACTTTTTTGCCAGAGGCGCGTTAGATAAATTAGCGGGGTGCACCACTAACGGGTTGGCTTTGGTTCAAAGATGATCATGATGATCTACTTAGGTACACCCCGTGTGTTGCCACCTTGGTATTATAAGAAAATAAGCAAACATTTTCAATGTGCAGTGATTGAAATACATAATCGGATCCACTTGGAAAGATTTTTTCTTGTTATCTCCAAATGCGCTTACTACGGATTTTTTTCTTATATCGTTTTTTTTTCATTCTGGAATTGTTTGCGAATTCAAATACGCATAAAAAAATAAATCGAATCCGTACCAACACTATAACTTGATGCTGACTAAAACACATTTCGAGTGAGGAGTGACTGCCAGGACTAAAAGATAAAATAAATAATGTGGTCTGACAAGGTTTTCTCAGGAGACTACAGCATGGGATTCTTCAAAAAGGGCGTGAAGACGTTTTACAGGGTCGGCAACGCGCGCGTGATGCCCCTGGTGTCATAGGTGTTCATAAGCTGCGGTAACTCTTTTCCATCAGGTGGGCCGTATGCTTGTTTACCACTTTAATGGTATAAAAAAAGTTTAAGGGGCTCACCACGATCTTTAGAGCAAAGTCGTGTATATAACTCAAAGTCTTTCATTCGCACGGCAGAGACCTAAGAGAGACCTATCATAAATATAGATTTATCATAAATATAGACAGGCAAAGTGTTTCCCATAGGGGCACTTTACTTTGCCTGTCGCTGATATTTAATAGATCTTAACAAAAACACCCACCGACAATTCTATATATTAATACTTACTGGTTGTAGCATGATGGTGAGCGGCCGGCCTTTCAAGATTTGAAAGATATAATAATGTGTGCGAATCCATCATAAGATTGTTAAATGACGCTCAGACAGTCAGTCAGACGGTCAGAGCATCCTACAACATCCATGGATTTTTATTTTGTATGTATATATAAATGTCCCTGGTGTCGAATAATCTATTAAGTAATCTGTGCTTGTGTTGGTATGCCGTTAATGCTTTCTTATAGTAAAATTTCTATCTACAGTAGGTATTAAGAGTACTTTCCCTGCAGTTGGCATTAGAAGTTTCCACCCTGTATATACTTTCACTTACATTTCACTGCGTATAATCAATTCAATATTGGAATAGTTAATAGCATGCCGAACTCAGAAAAATCCGTTGGAGCGACAAAATCTCTTATTTATATGTAATGCCTAACAAATAAGAGAAAAAAAACATCTGGCAACAGGCTCGGTTTAGCCGCGCTGGCTCCGAAAAGGTTCATATTTTTTTTATTATTGTTTTGTCACACAGCCAATATAGTTTTTTCCCTTTAGAAACATTGAGCTTCTGAGAATACGAATTCTTATAAGAACTAGGTACCTATATCAAATAGCTCTGGTTCATAAGTTTTACTAAAATGGTGCCAAACTATTAACATGAACACTCCTAGTTCGGGCACATGTTTTTTTTATAATAGGACGGGTGGCAGACAAGCATACAGCTGACCTGATGTGAAGCAGTTACCTTAGCCATGTTAACATGCCGACATACCGACGGTATATGCTCTAAACCCCTTCAATTGAGGGGGGCCCGTATCCCACAAGTGAGATGAAAAAGGGTTGACGACGAATAGCTAGTTTGCCATAAAACGGTAGTAATTTAATATAATATCACTTGTTGGTCTCTCGGTCGGTAACAAAAGCAGTAAAGTTAGCAATTACACAAGACACCACACATGGACAAGCTATGTAACTTAAAATTAGTTTGAGCTGGAGGAAGCCGAAGTTAAATGAAGCTAAGTTGGCTACAACTCATGTAAAAACTATTCACTGTCTAGTGGCGAGGGTGTAGAGCAATTTATTAGAGTGCACTTTAATAGTAATAGTTTACAAAATCCTAAATAGAGTCACATTATTCGGATTGATCCATGTTCTCACCACGTGAGATTTATAGTCCTCTTTATTTTATGCTCCTCTCAGACGGTTGGGATATTACTATATTTGACTCTGTTTTGAAAACTGCATTTATACTATATTTTATGTCTGTTTGTCTTGGTCTGGGCGTTTTCTATGTATAATATGTATAAATTTACAAAAAAAAATGTATTTAAGTGTTATAGCAGTTATCTAGTACCCATAGTACAAGCTTTGCTTAGTTTGGGACTAGATAGCTGCATGTGATTTGTCCAAGAATATTTATTTATTATTTATTTATTTATTTGTATATATTTTATTTACAATTACTTTAAATATTTATAATTAATTTGGGGTGTAAGTAGTTCATCAACATCTTTGAACCAAAGCCAACCTCACCTGCACGTGCTCCCTGCTGACTGACAAACGAGGCTCTGGCGGAAACAGAGGTAGGGCATAGCGTATTTTTTAAGCTAACTATCTGGGGAAGTACCTTCACAAATAACAATTCCCTTGAGGGTTGTTGCGTTCCTGCGCGGCTGGCAACAGATCTGCGACCCCTTGGTGTTGCTGATCTCCAGGCGGTGGTGATTGCTTTCCATCAGGTGACTCATATGCTCCTTTTCCTCCTCTCATATAAAGTCATGCTCCTCTCAGAAGGTATAGGCATAGTACAAATATATTTGTACTATGGTATAGGGATATTATTATATTTGTCTCTGTTTTGAAAAGTGCGTTTATAAAAATACGACAGTTCATATATTTTTTTACAACTACAAATTTTTATTTAGTTTCGCCGTGGTGCCTGCAACCATATGTAAGTTACATTAGATACACTTCACAGTGTCCAATTGAGCTGAAATTTGGCACACTCGTTTGGTTATCGTGACAATGAATGGTAACCAATATGGCGGCCACCACAAAATGGCGATTTATAATTTTCACTTTAACCTCTAAGACATAGGTATTATGAAAAGACTCGATGAGGGAAACTTGTAACATATAAATATGTAAAGTTTTTTTTTTAATTAACATCTGATAAAAACTGTTATCAATCTTTTATTTTTGGTTTGTTGAGTCAAGTTTCCACGAGAGATATATTAAATTCCATTTCGAGCTATTCCAAACGTAACCGAATCCGTTTCGTGAAATGTGTTCTTTCGTGAATTAGAAGAGCCTATCTACTATAACGATGCTGACGATTGTTGACACTTTTACCTTCTATCTACATAAATTTTATCATTATTTATCTATACATTTTGTTTCTTAAATGAATGATTTATCTTGTATTTTGCTTAGTGAAGAAAATAGATTTAACCAATGTGCTATCCGTGTAAGTCTATACTATATATTGCTAATTTTATTTTAAAAAATGGAAGTAACACAGGATATTTCCTAGTACAGGTGTTAAGTCTACAAGAGAAATGTACATGAGTAAAATAATAAATATATCTTATATCTTATCTACTCCCGAAAGTAGCAGTCACCTAAAAAAGTATTAAGAATCCTGAGAAGTCCAGAAACAGATATGCCCGACAGTAAGTGAGAATTTCTTTTTTTTTTAAGTATAGCTTCATATTCATAAGTTTAGTTAAAAGTAGTATTACTTTATACTATACTTTTTCGATCATTAATACTAGACGTAGTAGGCTAATTTAATAGCTGATATTTAATAGCTTTAATAGCAATCAGGGGCTGGCTCAAATTACATCAACACATTAAACGCAGCGAATCGACGAACGAGTAAACCTCTAATGTAATCAGAACATTAGAGATTGACTCGTCCGTCGATTCGACGCATGTTTACCAAAACCATCAGTGATGTTTTATTATCGTAAACTAAACGTTTTCAATGGCAACATCAGCAGCAGTGCGTCAATGAATTTATATAACACACCTTAAGGTGTTACCACACCACACTGATGTTATATAACATCATGTAACGTACATACTAATAGGCTAATAGTATAAATGTGAAACAGTGAATTTTTTGTTTGTTTGTGCTTCTTTTAAGTCGAAAAAAACAATAGATTGGCGGTCTGGAAATTTAAGGTCTGAAGTGTGGCACAGGCTACTTTTTACCCAGGAAAAACATTATATTCGCACGGAGAATCTTTTTTATTAAAATGATGATCACACGGGCGAAGTCGCTGGTAACAGCTAGTTCAATATAATTTTGAAACGTTGTACCGTAATCTTAGTTTTACATTTAAAAACATTTCGTTTTATTTTGGATTCGAAATTCAATGTTACAAAATGTTTCGTAACTTTATATAACACCCACCAGTGTGGGAACACCTTTAAAGTATAATGAGGTTTTTATTATTTTTAAGTAACACATTGAAACTTTTGTAATATATTCTATAGTGGACGTAATTTATACGCCATATGTTGAAATTGAAATTTTCATATCACAATAATTCCGATTCGGGAGACAGCTCTTCACATTTTCGAGGAAAATGACATGACGGACATAAATGTGGATCCGAAGAGAAAATCCAACCCGTCTGCCCAATATTTTATTGCGAAGCCTCTATATAGCACTTCGGCTTGATTGTGAACATAGGAAACCTTTCATCCTTAATTCTTTTGTTTCATGAATTCTTGAAATATTTGCCTGAGTCTCAATTAACACTAAATATAGATAGATTATAGTTTTTAGTTCGTATGCAGCTTGAATTGTTTAAATTTCATTTCTTTTTTAGTGTTAACTACCTTGCCCCGCATGAACACAATATATTATATGTTGTTAATTGATATCCTATTAATTTCCTTAAAATCCTTTCTGGCATATACTTTACTTACATAACTTACACTTCAGTAGTAGGGTTGTAACGGAACTTCGCTTCCGCCTCCGTTACTGCGGAAGTTCCGCAAGAAATCGTATATTCGCCTCCGCCTCCGCCTCCGTACAATTTTTGGGGAGTTGTAACGGAGGTTTATTTACGTAATCATAGAACAATAACGCGCGGTAAAAACTATTAGAAGACATCAATTCCAGATTTTATGTTAATTTTGATTGACTAGAAGGTGATATTTATTTACGAGTATGTTTACTTAAGTGATTTGAATGAAAACTGTGTACGTAGTTGTAATACACCATAAATTTCAATTTTTTCTACATCCACTTTCACCTTCGCCTCCGCCTCCGTTAACCTCCGCATCCGCGGAGGTGAGACAGGACGCCTCCGCATCCGCCTCCGCCTCCGCTAAGTAGACCTCCTTTACAACCCTATTCAGTAGTATGAAATGGAAAAGCGCTATTCGTATCTTCTTCCTTATCGGTACACTCTTGCCAGAGTGGTCGTGGTCATCATTGTGAATCACAGTGAGTGATCATTTTGGTAATATTTTGTAATACAGCGCCACTCATCGCAGACTGCAGCTTCCCGGGTAGATTCGCAAACCGAGCACTATTCGTATAGCAGCTATATACGTATGTAGTATATCTATAATATATTATGTATAATATATGTTATATATTTAACGTTTAGTTCCTGTTTTATTTTTGGTAATATTTATTTTTATTTCAGATTATTTATTTTTTGCACCTGAAACCTCTGCATCACCCTAAGATTGACTGGTAGAACATGCTTGTATAGCATTCGATCCGCTTGTGTACATTGTGCATGAAGTGTAAATAAATAAATATAGCAGCTATGTGGCAGCAGTATATTTCATTGATTTATTAACAGAAAGTGGTTATGTACTCGTAAAAGAAACTTTTACGACGACAACGATGTGTAATTCAAAAAATAATGAAAAAACTCAAAATAACAAAGTGTAGGACAACTAATGGATAAATTTTTATGGAAGCGTTTTTTTGTAAGTTTTTTTGGGGTCTACGTAGCTTACCATAATCTTTAAAGCCAAAGCCAACCTCACCTGCAAGTGGTGCATCCTGTCGACTAGCGGAAGAGGCTCTGGCAAAATAGAGGTAGGAAACAGCGTATTTGTAAGCTACCCGACTGGGGAAGTACCTCCACCTTACAGAATTTCGCAGCCAAATAACAATCCCCTTGAGGGTTGTTGTGTTCCTGCGAGTGAGTGAAGATATTGTGAGCGTTAAATGGCTACAGTAACCGCGTCACACCAGGCGGGCAGTCTGACACCCGAAGTAGTATAAAAAAGAAGAATGCAAATTGTAAAAGATTAAATAATTACAACCACGTCCTTTCTTTATGTTTTTGTCATTTTGATTTTTAGATATTCATATTTTAGCAAAGTTATTAAGATTCTCACTTAACATTGTTTAAAATTCTTTGTTCCAGATGAAAACAAATTTATATATAAATAAAGAAGACTTGGAAGCAACGCATTAATCATTGCACGAAACCGCAGTGGAATTTTATCGCAAAGAAAGTGGAGCGCAGATTAAAAGTGACTTGGGAGAAAACCGTTACCCGCCATCCACGTTGTTACGC
Source organism: Hypsopygia costalis (assembly GCA_937001555.2). Classification (NCBI taxonomy): domain Eukaryota; kingdom Metazoa; phylum Arthropoda; class Insecta; order Lepidoptera; family Pyralidae; genus Hypsopygia; species Hypsopygia costalis. Next base: position 12,803,359 of record OW443339.2, on the reverse strand, counting down.
ACGAAGGCCCCGGGGAGAGCCGTCAGCTATAGCCATAACGTTTTCTTATCAAGACAACACAGACACTACCACGAAACAACATTCTTATTTACTTAACACTACAAAAAAACTAAAGCACTCTCTACAAATCTTTCCTCCAACTAAATCGTATCCCGGTTACAAACTGTAGCCGTCAATGGACGCGAATTATACGATCCTATAGCTGCCCAGAACTTTGAAACTGTGGAAGACTAGAGACGTCGACTTGATAAGCATCGTAAAAACTAACATAAGAGTAACAAAAAAGTTTGCATTAGTGTGCGGATAGCGCATACCACTATTTTGAAGTATTTTGGTTTCATATTTTTCGGGAAATAGTAAAGCGTCTGAGCCACAGAACATCTCCATTTATACGTTGTGTATTTTGAGCGAACAATGAATCTTGTTTGTTTATTTTTATAAAATTCTGCGCAATCTTTTCAGTAAAATAGGAAAAAATTACGACATAGTTGTATACAGTAAAGCAACCATATTTTAGTTATGCCACAGCATAAATAATAGTACAATGTACAGTAGGCCACATTCTGTCGCTCTCTCGTGTCGTCCTCACCTCCCCTCTGAGACGAATCTGGAACAGTTTGTATGAAGCCACGCACACATACGCTCATTCACGCACAGACGTCATTGTTAATGTAGTAGCATACCCCGGCCACTCTATATAAATGTCGCATCGTTTACTACTACATAAACAATGAACATCTGTGCAGACCGGGAATAAGCGTGTGTGCGTGCGGCGCCATACAAACTGTTCCAGATTTGTCTCAGAGGGGAGGTGAGATCGACACTTGAGAGCGGCAGGGAGTGGTAATACTGTACATAGTACTATTACATATACTGTGGTAGTAGTAAACGACGCGATATTTGTATGGAGTGGCCGGGGTGAAGTTATGCTGAGAAATAAAAAACAGCCGTCGCATTTCCATTTGTGATCGCCATCTTAAACACAGGCAGACTCAGATCCTTAACCTCACTTAATCCGAAAGCAAATCGGCGAGGGTCGATTTTACACGCGATAAACCTGCAAAAGGATTTTTGTCCGGTTGGCTCTACCAGAATTTTCTGCGAAGGCTCACTCCACAAGAATATAAATCTGTCGGCGATCGGTCGCGTTTGATCCGTTTTATGGACGTACTTTTTAACGATCCCTCTTCTCTTGGAGAGGTTTTATAACACTGTCTCAACGCCGAATTAAATGAATTATGTAAATTGGAAACTCTGTAGCTTGTTACTGAAATGGCGTTCATAAATTTTGTACATAACCGAAACCCAATCTGAGTTTCAGTTATGTACGATCCAATATAGATGTAATGATTGGGACATGATAACAGAACTAGAGACAGTTATTGTATAATTTGTTATCGAAAATTTAAAGGAGATATTAAATAATTACAATATCCCCAAAAATCAATGTTTTAGGCCCCTAATAGATACTTAAAATTCGTGGTGCACGGCAGTTTAGCTTCACTTGGCTGTCTCTTACATTGCTAAGAGGGGAAGTCAAATTCCAAAAACTTCTTACTCCTACTATTTTTTTCTGATTAAATTCGTTGTGAGTTTCAAGGCAACCGTAGTTTTACCCCGGGACTGCAATGTACTTGTTTGTTCATTGCCTTTTTTGACGGTCGCCGATGTTAATCCTAGCTATACAGGAGATACAGTGGCGGGAATGTATGATGGGCCGCCGTCGCGTTATCCCGAATAATATCGCAATTACCAACCATCATTAATACTACTTAGGAAATAATGTTTCCCACGTTCAAACTTTATTGGTATTTCGAAATTTCTCAAATTAATTTTACATTCAGGGCACTTTTATAGCGCCTAATAATACTCATCCCAAGATAAACCACGATCCAGCGACCAAGGAAAATCATAATAAATAATCTCGCGACAGAATATCGCTAAAGAAAGTAAACTCTCCAGGGTTCGTGTAGCAGCACAGATTAGGCTTCTTTCACAGTAGCGTTTGCCTTCGGTTCTTGCTTTAGAATTTTTATATCGGTCCTTCAAAAGGCAACGAGTGAAGCAATAGAAATAACGCATGTGAAAATGTTGGAAAAGCGCTCGTGCGAATCGCACCTTGGGATAAATATATATAGTTTGTAGAATATACTAGTAGTAGTCCTAGTAGTAGACTCATAGCATACTATAAGTAACTTAAACTCCCTTTGACTTTAAAGTTTGTGGTGAAAATGACACGTTCTATTTTATTATTTATGAATAGAAATATTTTATTATATAATTAGGTACGTTATATTTATGAATAGAACGTGTCATTTTCACCACAAACTTTAAAGTCAAAGGGAGTTTAAGTTTCAAAATATATATAAACTACTATTACTTAAACTGTGCTACAACTTACCTTACCTATTTAAAACCATAGTTCCCATAAAAATCAAAAATAAATTAAAAAATAACGACATTGTAAATATTGAATAGTTTTAAATATTTACGACAAATTTAGGTTGGAAATTGTTAGTGAAAATGTAGTAATAATTGCTAAAAATAAGGAAACGAAGAAAAGATCTGCGGATCTTGCCATACCTGCCTATTTATGTCGTACCGTCGTACAATATGTAATGTACACGGGAAAAGGCCGCGGCAGTATGTTCTGCCATCTACTTTAAATCAGTATCCTAACACCTTGGTTTCAAAGCTGAATGCACTTCAAGGTTTTCAACGTCAAAAACTTGTTAAATTAATGTTAAAGGAACACTACTTAATATTAACTTATACTTAATATGTTAAAGGAACATTACGTAACGAACGACTCACCAAACCGCGGATAAACCGTTCACAGTTTGCGGCAGTTGGTACATATGTAATTTCATAAGTTAGGAAATTATCATGAATAAAGAATTATAAAAAAAGTGGTTCACTGCGAACTTTAGAGCCAAGACCAATCTCATCTACGTGTCGTGCACCCTGCCGTCTATCGAAAGAAGCTCTAGCAAAAGAGAGGTAGGGAACAGAGCATTTGTAAGTTGTAGTAGTACAAAATGATACCAATGGTGGTACGAGTGGAGTCGGGTAGCTTACAATTACGCTCCCTACCTCTCTTTTCGCCAGAGCTTCGTTTGTCAGTTAGCAGGGTGCACCGCGTGCAGGAGAAGTTGGCTTTGATTCAAAGATGTTGATGAACCACTTACACCCCAAATCTTCATCCACCTGCACCTACAAAGAACAATATAACTTACCAGTACATTACGTATAGGTTTAAAGAATTTATTCTCATAAAAGATTACAATAATCCACTTACATGAGAACAGAATTTAAAAAAAAGTACTTAAATTATAAAGCAGCCACCTCAATCACAGTAACACTACAATACAGGTAGAATCTGTATAACTAATCTAAATCAGCTATACAGGACTGGACACGCATTAACCGGCAACAAGCACAAAAAAAAAAAAAAAAAATCATATATTCATACATACACACGTTTGTCCCACTTTATTACTCGAAGGTTGAGTAGTTTTGAATTATATGATCGCGTAACTGGGTTTTAAAATGGTGTAAAGTGTTTGTCTCTTTGATACGAGAAGGTAATTTGTTATAAAAGAGTGCTCCCTCAAAGGTGATACTTTTTGAACCAAGTTTGGTTCGTGTTTTTGGTAATACTAGCAGGCCTGGTCGACGCAAACTGCGTTTAGAGACTTGTGATCTTATAGTGAAAGATAGATTAGTGTGGATAGTTTTACTGGTGATCTTTTTAATTAAAATGCAAGTACTGTATATGTAAAGTTGTCGAATACTCAATAATTTTGTCTCCTCAAAAATTTTGTGAGTTGGTGTTAAGAATGGGTAGCAGAAAAGTGCTTTTATTACTTTATTTTGAGCTCTTTGTAATTCATGTAATCTTGTCTTGGCGGCACTGCCCCATATTTCTATTAGGTATAACAAATGTGATTTTACTAGAGAATTGTAGATATTGTACCGTAGTTTTCTAGGTATACAATGATTTATACTGTAGACTGAACTTATAAGTGATGTTAATTTGTTTTTTATGTATTCTGTTTGTTTAGTCCATGTTAAATAATTGTCCATTCTCAAACCAAGGTATTTTTCACAAGTTTTCTGCTCAAGTGGGGTATTATTAATCTTTAGGGGGTAATGGGGAGGAATTACTTTGTTTTTTGTCTTGAAGATGATGTAGCTTGTTTTGGAAATATTAATAGTCAACAAGTTATATTGAAACCATTCGTACAACGTGTTAAGATCTTTTTGAGCCTGTGAGGTTATTTCATTTATGCTGTTACCGAAATAAAATAGACATGTATCATCTGCGTACAGGGTTATATGACCATAGAGGTCTAACTTAGCTATGTCATTAATGTAGATAAGAAATAACAACGGTCCTAATATGGAACCTTGTGGGACGCCATGGGTGATGGGTTGGGTGTTGCTTTGGGTGTTTCCAATTTTAACTATCTGTGTTCTGTTTGTCAAGTTAGATTTAAACATTTTGAGGGCAGTGCCTTTGATACCAGTGCATTGCAACTTATGTAGTAGCAGATTGTGACTGACAGTATCAAAGGCTTTTTTTAGGTCTATACTAGTTTTTTCTTATCTAAGTTGTCTTTTATCTTTGTTATTAAATCAATTACTGCCGCCGTGGTATTGCTTTTCGAACGGAAACCGTACTGCCGTGCAGATAAAAATTTAAAGGAGTCGAGATAATTTGACAATCGATTATAAAGTACTTTTTCTAGTATTTTTGATAAAACCGGGAGTACTGAAATTGGGCGATAGTTACCTGCGTCCGTTGTGGCACCCGATTTGTAGATTGGCGTTACTTTTGCCACCTTCAAACAATCGGGAAATTCGCCGTCAATCATGAGTTTATTAAAACAACGTGACAAGTGCTCAGAAATCAGATCTTGCAGGCATTTGACTACTTTTATGCTAATTTTATCTATACCACTACTTGAATTCGAATCAAGATTTTGAATAATGTTTTTTATTTCATTAGCGTCACATGGAGTTAATGTGAGCAGTTCGTGATCATCTATTTTTTGTGGTACACCAAACGGGTTCGAGTCACTATTGTGATATTTATTAGGTATTTGGTCTGCTAGTATGGAGCCTATGGTAGAGAAATATTTGTTGAAAATCTCACACACTTTCCCTACGTCAGTAATTTGTTTAGAATCTACTAAGAGCTTTGGGGAAGCACTACTTTGTTTTGTTTTGTTTTTGGCTAAATCGTTTATGAGAGACCAGGTTTTTCTGGGACTTGGGGAACAATTTGAAAATAACTTATGATAATAAGATTTTTTTGTGCTTTGAATTAGTTTGGCTATTGTGTCTCTTTTTTGTTTGAAATCCTTTTCTAGTTTCTTGTTTCCCGGATCACTTTTGTGTTGTCTCCATAGATAGTTCCTTTGGCTAATTCCAGTGACTATTTCGTTGTTAATCCAGTCTTTTCTAGGAGAGTTTAGTATTTTCGTTTTTACTACTCTGTTATGTTCTACGCATTGCTTCAGTTTATATTCAAAATCTTCGTAGTTGTCGACAACCTTTTTTAATCCTAGTGATTCCATTTCTGCGTACAGTTGTTTGTAGTCGATTGCTTCATATACCGATCGTATTTTCTGAGGAGGATTATACCTATTCAATTGTAAGAAAATTTGTTTGTGGTCTGACATGGATGAATTAATAATAGCGAGATTGATGGGTTCACATTTTAAATTGGTGCTGACATGGTCTATAATGGATTTTTTTGTTTCTGAGTCTCTTGTACAATATTTTTTGTGTATTTTATTTAATATCCTGTGTCCTGATTCCCTTATTGCTTGTTTGTATTTAGTCAGGGTCTTCTGCTTTGTCAGCAGGTCGATGTTGAAATCGCCAAATACAATTGATCTTTTTTGCTGTTGTAACTGTGTACCATAAAGTTCTAAAAACCTTTCAAGGTTGGTATGTCCAGGTTTGTATACAACTCCAATATTAAGTGCGAATTTTTCCAGATGTATCCATAAAGAGTTATTTCCTTCTTCATATGTTGATTCAATTAGATAATGTTTTAAGTTGTTGTGTATGTATGCTGATACTCCTCCGCCTCTGGTATCACTTCTGTAGTTAAAATGATGAGTGTAGTTATCAATTTGTAGTTGCAAGGCTTGATGTTCATTTTGTATCCAAGTTTCCGTTAATAATATTATATGTATAGGTGTAGGCATTGATTGCAGGATACATTTTAATTCGTCTAGCTTTCCTTTCTTTTTGATACTTCTAGCATTTAGATAGAGGAATGATAATGCAGATTTTTTTCCTGTTTCTATGAGTCTGTAGTCGTCAACAATTTGATGGATTGTATTCTCAGAGTCCTGTACGGTATGTTTTATTGGCTGTTGAAGTTTTTTGATACAGTCTTCACGATGCTTGGTATACCGTTTATGTACTTTATTGTGATGTCACTTTCTCCACCATTTTTACGTTTTGTAAGTTCATCTTTTATAGCTAGAAAGTGTTTTTGTTGAGCTGGTGTTTGGTCAGAGAAAAGTTTTATGTGATCAGGCAATTTATCTTTATTACGTAGTAATAACATTACAGGTTCACGTTTATCAAAACAGACTTTTACTCTACGGGGCTTTTCAGCATTATACTTCCCAATGCGGAAAATCCTAGCTGGTTTGGGAATATCTTTGCTTATTAAAGAAACTATATTTGAAACCTCACCCTCGTCCTTTGCAATCCTCTCCTTGCTGTTTGTAGTAAATAGTTCTGGTATGCCAACTATAATAATATTATTTTCTCTCTTTTTGCGTTCCAAAATTTCGTGGATTATATGTTCATTTTTTTCTAACCGATCCGGCTCCAATAGTTGTACAGGTGTGGAGGTCAGGGTCATGTGACCCGACTCAAGAGTTATGAGCCTATCATCATGGGTAGAAATTTTTGTACCTAAGTCTGTTATGCAACTTTTCATGCTATCCTGATCCTTCATAATCTCTGAGGTCGAGGCTTTAATTTCCTTTATCTCTCCACTCAACAATGTAATATTTTCATGTATATCATTGGTTAGTTTCTCCTGTGACAATACGAATTTTTCCAGCAGAGTATTCATACGAGATATTTCACTACGTAGCCCTTGTATCTCTTTCTTACATTCACAATCGTGGTATTTTTCCGGTTGCTTCCGTTTTCGAAATGTACTTGCGGGCAATTCCTCCGTCATGCTGGATAGGTCGGGTTGCGAGTTATATTTTAGTTCTCTGTTATTAGGGGATCGTATCATTCTGTATCAATTCAGCAAACAAAGCAATATATGTGTAATATGTCTCAATACTAATAATTTAATTTGTGTCCGTATAAAATATTCACAATATCGCGTTTTATTTACAATATGCGCAAGCGCCGGTAGTATTTTTAAAGTCACTTTATATGTATACTTAAAAAAAATGGATGTACAATTAATATACTCACACTACTCTCTGGAAAGGGTCTACAGATAGCCCACTCCATCCTGTGGCAAAGGAGAGGCCACCCATGACTGACAGCTTCGCCAGAACGGAACTTTTCTGATGCGAATCTAAATATATAAAAGGAGAAACTGACTGACTGACTTATATATACATCAACGCACAGCCCAAACCGCTGGGTCTAAGTCTAGACATTCCAAATTTGGCAAGTAGGTTCATTATAAAGTCTATCCCGTAAGGGGGTGAAACAGGGATCCAAAGTTTGTATGGGGAAACAAGATTAGTTGGACTATTTTATCCGAAACTTTGCACGAGTACTTCTATACATAAATGAGTAAACACCTGTTTCAGCATTTTTCAAAATTCCACCCCTAAAAGGGTAAAACGGGGTCAAAACGTCTGAAAATCGTCATGGCTATAGTTTTTATGGTTTATCGAGCCGCTGATTACGAAAACAACAACTATTTTATAATCCAACATAGTCGACGTGACATAAAATCACCCCTGTGGGGGTGCAATGGGGTTGAAACGTCATAATATCAATATGGGTCTTGATTCTATGGTTTTCTGGGACGTCAATTACGAAAATGGCATCGATTTGAAAATATAACATAGTGGACATGAAATTACTAAGATTCGAAAGGATTTTATCTATATATATATTTAAAATCTAAATATATAAAAGAAGAAACTGACTGACTGACTGACTGACTGACTTATATATCAACGCACAGCCCAAACTGCTGGGTCTAGAGATTCCAAATTTGGCACGTAGATTCATTATGACGTCTATGGGTGCACTAAGAAAGGATTTTTCAAAATTCATCCTCTAAGGGGGTGAAACGGGGGTCCAAAGTTTGTATGGAGAAACAAGATTAGTTGGACTGTTTTATCTGAAACTTTACACGAGTACTTCTATAGGTAAATAAGTAGACACGTGTTTCAGGATTTTTGACAATTCATCTCCTAAAGGGGTAAAATGGGGTGAAAATTTCTGAAAATCGTCATGGGTATTATTTTTATGGTATATCGGGTCGTTGATTACGAAACAACTATTATGTATATAAACAACAACTATTTTATAATCCAACATAGCCGACGTGACATAAAATCACCCCTGTGGGGGTGAGATGGGGTTGAAATATCAATATGGGTTCTATCACAGTATAAGTAATAGTACTAATGTAGTTCTATGGTTTTCTTGGACGTCAATTACGAAAATGGCATCGATTTGAAAATATAACATACCTAGTGGATTTGAAATTACCGGCGGGAGCGGGACGGGTGTAGTAGTTATCGAGAAAGTTCTTGCATCCGTATGTAGTATAATTAAAGGTGATACATGAAGGTGGTTGCGTTGCGTGTTAGACTTGGCTTGGATAATCTAAAATGCCCGAATTTCACGCGAGCGAAGCCGCGGGCAAAAGTTAGTACATATATAAAATTCCGTTTTAAATTACTTTAAACTCCTCTTCGTTACTTATTATTCCAATTTATTACCGAGATCTTAGTTCTGTAAGTAACACAATGGACTTGCATATTTTATCAAAGCCTAGATTCAAAGAATGAACTAGTTTACAAGTCTTGGACTATAGCTTTGGGTCATATGTACACTACTGGTGTCGACTATCGATGTATTAATACAGGAAGCGGATTAGAATCATAAATCTAGGTTATAATAGACAGGCATAGACACAATTGCATGGCAGTATTCAGATTCAGGCGCAGTGCCCGTCAGACGGTCTTACTACCAAACTTACTTACTTTTAATAATAGAGTGGCATTTCAAAGTTCGACTTTAACTACTACTTTAAAAAAAACAACGTTCGCTCATCAATAAAAATATTGATCATTAAACTACCTGTTGAAGTTTTGCCAGGAGACTACAGCATGGGATTCTTCATTATTGAAGACCTATTTATGCCGCGACCCTGTAAAAAATCTCTTCGATTTTTTACAGGGTCGCGGCAACGCGCATACTCCTGTTACAGGGGTCCGATACTGCGGTAACTGCTTTCCATCACTGATCTTATGCTTGATACATATAAAGTTTATATGTAATAACGTTGCCTACAAACTCTCTTAACGGTAAAAAAAATTGAAGTTTCCAACTAGAATAAACGTATTCAAACATCTAAAAGCATTTTTTTTTTAAATCCTACATAACCGTCGCAATTTGACAACCACCTAATGTAATGTAGGCGCCTAATGTAATACGGGTCTGTCCTGCAGTGGCAAGGCCTTTATAGCCAGTCTAATAATACTGAGAAAAATACATTTTTATCTGGAAACTTATTTTTGTATACCGCTAAAGTGGCAAACAAGCATACGGCCCGCCTAATGGAAAACAGTTACCGTAGCCCATGAACGCCTGTAATACCAGGGGCATCACACGCGCGTTGCCCACCCGTTGCCGGTGTAAGTAGTTCATCAACATCTTTGAAACAAAGCCAACTTCACCTGCACGCGGTGCACCCTGCTGACTGACAAACGAAGCTCTAGCGAAAAGAGAGGTAGGGAGCGTAATTGTAAGCTACCCGACTGGAGAATGTACCTCTCCCTCACAGAATAGTGCAGCCAAATAACAATTCCCTTGAGGGTTGTTGTGTTCCTGCGTTGCGAGTGAGTGAGGTCACCAGAAAGGAAGGAAATGCTGCGTTGGCAGCGGGGGTGGTGGCGTGCGAGCGATATTTTACCTTGCGAGCGTTAATATGGCTACGGTAATACGGCTTCACATCAGGCGGACCCTATGCTTGTCTGCCACCCAACGTGGTATAAAAAAACAACCCTATAAAAACCTCTTCACGCCCTTCTTGAAGAACCCCATGCTGTAGTCTCCTGAGAAAACCTCGCCTACGGATTGTAAACAACATATCATTTTAACATTGTAATATACACGGTCCTTACTGTAAGATTTTAATTCATCATAATGTAAGTAATCATATTAAAACTAGCCATGAAGAGAACTATGCGTGAGGTTTCTCTAAGACAGTGTTTAGTTACCACTAACCACAGTTACGCTACGCGTACCCCTGTGGGTACGCAAAGGAGCATCAAGGGGTACGTGAATCAGTCTCTTGGCTAAGGTACTTAAGGTACTAGGAAGACATACGCAAACAACAATGTAATAAAGGGGTACGCGAGTTTCAGCTCACTATGGAAGTGGTACGCAGGAAAAACTAATTGGCAACCGCTGCTCTAAGTTATTGAATCCAAAACAAAGAAATTCGACGGAGAACCAAAGTTGGTTCTCCGTCGAATTTCTTTGTTTTGGATTCAATAACAGGAGGTAAATAGGCACATTTTTATTATTATTAATGGCTTGTAGTTAAGTATTCTGTTTGGCATGGGATTCCGTTCAGCACCTTACTTGTCACCACTCCAAATGTATTGTTTTGTAAAACTTGTGGAGAAAGAATAAACAATATTATTGACGTGACAACGTCTTATAATTCGAATGAGCCGGTTGCACGCACGAAAATACATTACTCATGCGGCGTTACCTCGCTCTGAGGCGTTCCATTAAAATTTTCTTTTGAAAATTGCAAACATTCCATCAGTATTTTCTTATGACGTTGTCACGTTCAACTATCGTCAGTAAACCGACTTTACATACAACCGATTTATATTATTAAAAGTAAATTCGTAAAAAATATGTGTGCTGAGAATCTTTTCTTACGCTTAACTTTGTAGGTAAAATAAAATCGGGCAGCAGCAACGAAAACGGCGTTCGCAGTTGCCCGACATGCGACACCTCATCTATCACCAACAATTATAATAAAAAAAAAAACAAGACTAGACATGCAATTAATTTTAATTTCACTGAGAATAATAAATTCACAACAACATCTGTTTATTCTGTGTAAATTAATTAAAACCCGCACAGCTGTGGTTACATTAGCGCGCATACTCAGTAACCGCATCAGCCATATTATATTCTGTGAGGTGGAGGTGAATTCCCCAGTCGGGTAGCTTACAATTACGCTCCCTACCTCTCTTTTCGCCAGAGCTTCGTTTGTCAGTTAGCAGGATGCACCGCGTGCAGGTGAAGTTGGCTTTGGTTCAAAGATGTTGATGAACTACTTACACCCCAAATCTTCATCCACCTGCACTGTACATTACGTATACTTAAAAAAAATGGATGTACAATTAATATACTCACACTACTCTCTGGAAAGGGTCTACAGATAGCCCACTCCATCCTGTGGCAAAGGAGAGGCCACCCATGACTGACAGCTTCGCCAGAACGGAACTTTTCTGATGCGAATCTAAATATATAAAAGGAGAAACTGACTGACTGACTTATATATACATCAACGCACAGCCCAAACCGTTGGGTCTAAGACTAGACATTCCAAATTTGGCAAGTAGGTTCATTATAAAGTCTATCCCGTAAGGGGGTGAAACAGGAATCCAAAGTTTGTATGGGGAAACAAGACTATACATAAATGAGTAAACACCTGTTTCAGGATTTTTCAAAATTCCACCCCTAAAAGGGTAAAATGGGGTCAAAAAGTCTGAAAATCGTCATGGCTATAGTTTTTATGGTTTATCGAGTCGCTGATTACGAAAACAACAACTATTTTATAATCCAACATAGTCGACGTGACATAAAATCACCCCTGTGGGGGTGCAATGGGGTTGAAATATCAATATGGGTTCTATCACAGTATAAGTAATAGTACTAACGTAGTTCTATGGTGGGATTCTATGGTTTTCTTGGACGTCAATTACGAAAATGGCATCGATTTGAAAATATAACATACCTAGAGGACTTGAAATTACCTGCGGGAGCGGGACGCGTGTAGTAGTTATCGAGAAAGTTCTTGCATCCGTATGTAGTATAATTAAAGGTGATACATGAAGGTGGTTGTGATGCGTGTTAGACTTGGCTTGAATAATCTAAAATGCCCGAATTTCACGCGAGCGAAGCCGCGGGCAAAAGCTAGTACATATATAAAATTCCGTTTTAAATTACTTTAAACTCCTCTTCGTTACTTATTATTCCAATTTATTACCGAGATCTTAGTTCTGTAAGTAACACAATGGACTTGCATATTTTATCAAAGCCTAGATTCAAAGAATGAACTAGTTTACAAGTCTTGGACTATAGCTTTGGGTCATGTGTACCTACTGGTGTCGACTATCGATGTATTAATACAGGAAGCGGATTAGAATCTTATATCTAGGTTATAATAGACAGGCATAGACACAATTGCATGGCAGTCAGTATTCAGGTTCAGGCGCAGTGCCCGTCAGACACGGTCCGTACCAAACATTAGTCCGTAAAAATATTAGTCACTAAAAACTACCTGTTGAACAGGTAGTTTTTAGTGACTAATATTTTTATTGAAAGTAATCTATTATTAAAAGTTAGTATTTAATAATAGATCACTTTCAATAAAAATATTGTTCACTAAAAACTACCTGTTGAAGTTTTGCCAGGAGACTACAGCATGGGATTCTTCAAAAAGGGCTTGAAGAGATTTTTTAGAGGGTTGCGGCAACGCGCATGCCCCTGTTACAGGGGTCTGATACTGCGGTAACTGCTTTCCATCACTGATCTTATGCTTGATACATAAAAAGTTTTTTTGTAATAACGTTGCCTACAAACTCTCTTAACGGTAAAAAAAATTAAAGTTTCCAACTAGAATAAACGTATTCAAACATCTGAAAGCATTTTTTTTTTAATCCTACATAACCGTCGCAATTTGACAACCACAATAAAAACACCCTTTGCAGTCTGAATATTTTTAGCACGTGTAATCACAAGTTCCCTCATGTTTGTCAAATAAAGGACAATAGGCGCCTAATGTAATACGGGTCTGACCTGCAGTGGCAAGGCCTTTATAGCCAGTCTAATAATACTGAGAAAAATACATTTTTATCTGGAAACTTATTTTTGTATACCGCTAAAGTGGCAAACAAGCATACGGCCCGCCTAATGGAAAACAGTTACCGTAGCCCATGAACGCCTGTAATACCAGGGGCATCACACGCGCGTTGCCCACCCGTTGCCGGTGTAAGTAGTTCATCAACATCTTTGAAACAAAGCCAACTTCACCTGCACGCGGTGCACCCTGCTGACTGACAAACGAAGCTCTAGCGAAAAGAGAGGTAGGGAGCGTAATTGTAAGCTACCCGACTGGAGAATGTACCTCTCCCTCACAGAATAGTGCAGCCAAATAACAATTCCCTTGAGGGTTGTTGTGTTCCTGCGTTGCGAGTGAGTGAGGTCACCAGAAAGGAAGGAAATGCTGCGTTGGCAGTGGGGGTGGTGGCGTGCGAGCGATATTTTACCTTGCGAGCGTTAATATGGCTACGGTAATACGGCTTCACATCAGGCGGACCGTATGCTTGTCTGCCACCCAACGTGGTATAAAAAAACAACCCTATAAAAACCTCTTCACGCCCTTCTTGAAGAACCCCATGCTGTAGTCTCCTGAGAAAACCTCGCCTACGGATTGTAAACAACATATCATTTTAACATTGTAATATACACGGTCCTTACTGTAAGATTTTAATTCATCATAATGTAAGTAATCATATTAAAACTAGCCATGAAGAGAACTATGCGTGGGGTTTCTCTAAGACAGTGTTTAGTTACCACTAACCACAGTTACGCTACGCGTACCCCTGTGGGTACGCAAAGGAGCATCAAGGGGTACGTGAATCAGTCTCTTGGCTAAGGTACTTAAGGTACTAGGAAGACATACGCAAACAACAATGTAATAAAGGGGTACGCGAGTTTCAGCTCACTATGGAAGTGGTACGCAGGAAAAACTAATTGGTGCTGCTCTAAGTTATTGAATCCAAAACAAAGAAATTCGACGGAGAACCAAAGTTGGTTCTCCGTCGAATTTCTTTGTTTTGGATTCAATAACAGGAGGTAAATAGGAACATTTTTATTATTATTAATGACTTGTAGTTAAGTATTCTGTTTGGCATGGGATTCCGTTCAGTACCTTACTTGTCACCACTCCAAATGTATTGTTTTGTAAAACTTGTGGAGAAAGAATAAACAATATTATTGACGTGACAACGTCTTATAATTCGAATGAGCCGGTTGCACGCACGAAAATACATTACTCATGCGGCGTTACCTCGCTCTGAGGCGTTCCATTAAAATTTTCTTTTGAAAATTGCAAACATTCCATCAGTATTTTCTTATGACGTTGTCACGTTCAACTATCGTCAGTAAAACACCTTTACATACAACCGATTTATATTATTAAAAGTAAATTCGTAAAAAATATGTGTGCTGAGAATCTTTTCTTACGATTAACTTTGTAGGTAAAATAAAATCGGGCAGCAGCAACGAAAACGGCGTTCGCAGTTGCCCGACACCTCATCTATCACCAACAAATATAATAAAAAAAAACAAGACTAGACATGCAATTAATTTTAATTTCACTGAGAATAATAAATTCACAACAACATCTGTTTATTCTGTGTAAATTAATTAAAACCCGCACAGCTGTGGTTACATTAGCGCGCATACTCAGTAACCGCATCAGCCATAAGTAGGATTAGGGTGAGCGGGTATGGGTTCCTTGACCTAATTGCTCAGGAGATCCGAGGATGCACCAGCTCAACGGAATTAAACAATTTTGACTCTAATGCGGGTATCGCATTGCACTTCTTAATATAGGCGGAATTTCCGATATAGCAATTATTATCCTTTAATTTTAAAAAAATACCTATTCTTATTTATTTACAAAATATAATGGTTAACCATTGTGTCGTTCCGCGTGTCAGTCTAAATCGATCACGCAAGTTAAGCTATGGCGTTAAGTTATGGCGACCGTAATCTGTTTATGGATGGGTTTATATATCTTTAGCTCCTTCGTGCTTCGATAAAGCCGTCGGTCCCGGTTGTTGTCATTAGATGATAGTCGTTAGGCCAAGTTAATGGCTTTTGAACAGCTTGAAAACACTAGCCTCCGTCAACTCGCAGTTGAGCAGCATAGTGGAGTATGCTCTAAACCCCCCTTCGATTAAGGGGAGGCTCGTATCCCAGCAGTGGAATAAATATAGGTTGATGTCGAATCATTATTTGACGAACCTTTACTTGTCGAAATTATTGGGTATCAAAGGAATTTGAGGCATGAAAACACTCTCACCTGCTCCACACCCCGTTAAAACCTCTGCTTCTATGACATTTGGCTACAAATTAATAACTTTTAACCTAGTACCATTGCAAAGTTTTGGGGGACTTCGATTTCTAAGCAGCATTATAGGTACCTCGATTTTTAAATTTATCTTGTGAGCCGGCAATCCAGGGGCATTAAGGGATTCTAAAAATTCTACCGAATAATTAACTACGAACTCGTAGTTAATTATTATTTGTTTAGTAGCTAAGGCGTGAAAGCATAACACCACCACCAGCGTCTATACAGGTCGCGCTTGGCGATTATCAATTCTGCACACAGAGTTATTACTAAGCCACTTGATATATTTTCGTGCCAATAGGCTATTTGACAATGTTCAAAAAGTGTATAAATTATTTAACAATATCGTAAAATACACAAAACTATGAAGATCTGCAAACTTTCATTCTAATATCTTCCGTCCGACTTATTTTAGGATCGATCAAAGGGGTTGCTTAACTTGTGTTAGCGCTACGACATCTAAGCATCTCACTCGTTGTATTATTTACGTTAACGATGATAGCATAATACCTTCATAAATTTACAGTCAATTCAACTGATCGGTTATTTTGTAGCATTTTATATGTAATTATTTAGATTGATAGAACTTTTTTATTTATGAACCAATTGAAATGAAATAAAGACTAACCGAAATGCATTCAAATAGGTTAATCCGTTTCTGAGATTAGCGTGCACAAACGTACAGACAACCAGACATACAGACAAACAGACTAAAATTCTAAAATTCTAAAATAATTGTTTTGGGTTCTATTGCGTTCTTATAGCCCCCCTATAATATTTTTTCTTATATATCTTCCATATACAGACAGCGGCCAATTACGATTTTATTATATGTATTGACAAGCGGCCGACCGCTTCGCGTGAATAGTTATTCTCCCAGTCCACATGTTTTTTCCGACATTATCAATTACAAATATCTCACTCTCAGTCAAATTACACAGAGGTACTTAATGAATTGTATACCTGAACCTTCCTCATGAATCATACCGTGCACTGGGGAAAACCTAATGAAAATCCGTTTAGTAGTCAGAACAGAATAGTAAAATGAGATTATAATTATATGCTATAATATAATGTGACCGAAATTCGAACCGTCATTATCTCTATTCTTGAAAATTGCGTGTCTTCATATGTAATGTATGCTACCTAAACTGCTATAGTAACAAATATGCTACAAGATATATTTGATATTATCTACTACGAAACTTGATCCTTACAAAAGCGAGTTAGGCCAGCTTGCAATTAATTCCGCAACAAACTGTACCATTCTTAGAGTATAAAATAAAAAAATATTCCTAGACAAATTACACAGTGCCATCTAGTCTCAGATTAAGTAAAGCTTGTACTATGGGTACCTACTAGATAACTTATAATATATTATACTTAAGTACATTTTTTTGTAAATACATACAAATAATACATAGAAAACACCTAGCCCAAGACAAACAGACTTGTTCGTGCACACAAATATGTCTTGTGCGGGGATCGAACCCGCAACCTCGGAGTCAAAGTGGCCATTGCTAACCATTCGACCACCGAGCTCGTCTAATCCGACCGTCGTATAGACCATACAGGTAGATATAATAAAGCACATGAAATCCGAGGGAATCCGGCTGAGTTTATTCTTCAAACAAAACGCAATCTAAAAGTAACCCGCAATTTGATATGGAAATAAAGGAAACTCTTTTAGGCTGTGCAAACGTTTTACTTTTAAACTGAAATTTTAATTTAAACGCTTTTGTTTTCCAAAGAGTTGAATATTTAGCTATTTCTTCTGGCACGATTACAAATGTTATGATTTATGTTAATTGAATTTCTTTTGTGTTTAGTTGTAAAATAATCCAATTCATAAAACGTCAATTTGACCAAATACCAAAAAAGTAATTAATAACGTATATGAGAGAGACAACAGGGTATTCAGAATGCCTTAGTGAAGACACTTACTCTTTGGAACAAACACTGCTATTTAAAGGTCTCCGCATACGTAACAGGAACTCGGACGGGAGGTAGGAAGGACGGACCATTCCGAAAGTTGTAATTGTACGTCACAATTGAATTTGATAGTCTTTGCGTGAATGAGTATCAAGTATACGGAGAAATGGTAAACGTGAAGAAATCCAATTGGGTTGTCGTCGTGTGAATGTATCCAAAGTGCTTCAGCGACTTAGTCGCTGCAATAACGTAGCAGTTGAATATTTACGGGAATCGAAGCACAGGGGCATTACCGCCTAAGCCTGATTTCCATTGGGATTTTAGATTGTGAAACTGAGTAAAACCTCAGATTAAAATACTTGTAATTGTGTTTGTAGGGTATTAACCAGCTGATAGAAACCATGAATCTCTCGGTAGAGATTCATGGTTTCTATCAGCTGGTTAATTATTAACAAACATCTTAAGGTTTGTCGGTACAAACCTTAAGATGTTTGTTAATAACTTAAGCCTAAGACCTATTTTTGGAAACAAAATATTCGATAAGAATCGGCTTCAGCTTATGCGGTAGGGCTAATCCATCAATCAATCATTTATTTGTCAATACAGTCTAATGTGATACAGGTCTTATATTACGTATATTACATTATTATTTCTTGTATACAGCCTGCATGCAGGCGTAGAAATTTTAAAATTATTAATTTAATATCTAGTACAGTTGATTATAATACAATTTAAGGATGTCACATTTATAAAACGGAAAATTCAATCACAATAAAATTATCAAATTTATAGAATATTCTATGAGAAGTAAGCATGCATATAAGAACTATTAGTCGTGATTCTTAAATTCACAAAATTCTTTGACACTGTAGAAGCAATGGTTTAAAATCGTTATGCGAGAAAATGCGAGAAAAAGAAGCTAAGTAAGTGAAACTAAGACAAAAGTGGATAAAGATCCTGGAAACAGTTATTTGACTGGAAGTGAGCAATGGGTAACAGCAAAAAAGAAACAAATTAAGTTAGTGTAAATTTTGCTAGTAGTTCTTGTGCCTTTTCTTGGAAAAATGTGCTGAGTAATTGAAGTACATTTTTAAACAGGTTTTATTTGCGTTCACTATATTTACATGGGTACAATATTACAAAACAGCTTGAACCTACAAGTATAAATAGTAATTGTTTATAATTGTAGGTTTTTATTATTATTGTTTTTATTAGTTTTATTTTTAAGTAATTTTAAGATTAGATTATTTTTATTTACTTTAGTTGTATTTTGTTGTTATTTAAGTATTTAATATGAATAAAATATTTGTTATAAAAAAAGTCATTGCTTATCTACTGTGTTATTAGATTAGATGAGATCCTTACAGAAATAGCTACGCCTTGATGAGGTTACTACCACACCCTGGTCACTCCATACAAATGTCGCGTCGTTTACTACTACATAAACAATGACGTCTGTGCAGAGCGTGAATATGCGTGTGGGCGTGTGGCGCCATACAAACGGTTACAGATTTGTGTCAGAAGGGAGGTGAGGTGGACACGAGGGAGCGGCAGGGAGAGGCCATACTGTACAATTACTTATACTGTGTTACTACATTGTTAAAATTTCTTGATAATATAATAAAACATATCCAAATTAGCCGGGTTGGTCACTTCAAAAGGTGAGCAAGCAAGCCACATAATTTTGATATGCAACACGCGTCTGGTAAATTCACGTCATGAGAGTACTTCTCTATTTAGTCGGTTTGCACTCACACGTCCACGGGAACCACTCGATACAAACAGAAAAAGTTTCGCTAAACGTTCAGGAACACATAGGACCCAGCGTCGCGCGTCGCGCAGGAAGCCCGGCTTCAAAAATTTATTTTTCCAACTTCTCATTATCTAGAGCCTTGAAACTTTTATTAAAAATAAGATGGATATAGTCTATTATACGTCAAAAATTTAAAAAGTGACACTGGCAGTACAAAATTTTTCTAAAATCAAAAGTTTTGTTTATTATTGTCAAGTTTTTTGCGCGCCGCCATTATTGTTGGCGGTCGGCTCGGGTATTTTAATTATTTATTGTGATTAAAGTGTTTATTTCTACGGTTATTATATATCAAAAGAATCGTTGTGATGTGTACTTCGTGTGTGTGTTTAGATAAATGAGTTTCGAAACACTCATGTTTATTTATGAACAAGAAAAGTGGGCGCGCGCGGAACACGGAACAATGGCGGTGTTGTGTTTGTTTGTTTACAATAATTAATATGCTATTTTAGTGTTTTAAAAGCAAGATAAGAGAATAATAGTGTATTGTGAACATATAAAAAATAGTTTTTAACAGAAATATAGTGGGATGTGTAAATAATGACATTTTATGTCAGCGCGGCCGCCGGGTTTCGTCGTGATTTTTGTATGGAGACGAATCCGTGACTGGTGAGTAGTACTGATACTATTTATTTTATTTCTCCACGCTGTGTAAACCTACGAAAGATATTAATATGTCATTTTAAAGCTGAAATAGTGTAGTTTATTTAAATATAAGTCTGATTGCTTCGAAATGAAAAGTTTATTGATAAAAACTTGTTCGAAAAAAAATTTTCGAGCAAAATGTTGATATACTTGACTTTTACTGTGTTTATTTTTTACTTTAGCTTCAATTATAGCAATTTGTGACAATGTAGTCTCATTCTGTATATTATAAGCTATCCATAAGTATTTTTTATTTCAATATAGCTGTAGTATTACGCCAGTTATAACGATTTTCGTTTGCGTCCGCGGCCGCTCGTCCATATTTTGGGCACAAAAAAATCGCCTTGGACGTATGAGCCTACAATTTTTTGGGGGGGGCGACGTTTGAATGGTGTAGACATGGTCGAACGCGAACAAAATATTCGCACTAAGCACTCAAAAAGAAAAAGCTCAAAAACAATACAAAAAAATACATTTTAAATCACTAATAGCATAAGTACGTATAAAAATAACATCAATATAAATAATTACTTAGTGTTGGTTTGTTACGCTTTCTCGCCGAAACTAAACAACTGATCAACATGAAACTTTGCACACATATTCTCAAAGGTATGGTAGGATATAGGATACTGGTACAGGATTTTTATTAAAAATAAAGTAAACGCGGGCGATGCCGTGGGTGGAAGCTAGTATTAAACAATGTGTAAATTTTGTGATATTTTTCTTTCCGTTTAGATATGGTATTTGTTCCTATATTTTTTTGTATAATATTTCAAACAAAACAAAACGTTAGGTATTGTCAGAGCCAGCCTCTCGTGAGCCCTTTATTGTTTTGAAAACTCAAACATTACAAGATTATTATATAAAAACAAGAATAAACAAAATATATTTGGTGGCGGAAATGTCACAGATTTTATAATATAGCATATAATAACCTAACCACACCCCGGCAACTCCATACAAATGTCGCGTCCGTAACTACTACATAAACAATTACGTCTGTGCAGAGCGTTAGTGAGCGTGTGTGCGTGCGGCGCCATACAAACTGTTCCAAATATTTCTCAGAGGGGAGGTGAGGTCGACACGAGAGAGCGGCAGGGAGTGGCCATACTGTACGTAGTACTATTACTTATACTGTGACCTAACATAGGTTGCTACTGCTGCTGCACTACTGGGATACATACGGGTGCCCCCTCAATCGAAGTAGTTTAGATTTAGAGCATACTCCACCGCTGCTCAACTGCGAGTTGGCGGAGGACAGTGCTTTCAAGTCACCTAACGGCCACTGACTTGGCTTAACGGCTATCATCTAATGACAACAGCCGGGACCGACGGCATTATGTGCCCTCCGAAGCACGAAAAGCTCTGAAGCTCCAAAAGTAATTGGTTTAAAAGAGAAGACCTTAAGCATTTGATATTAATGTCAACTCCATACCTCCACGACTTAAATCTAATATTTTTACATATACATGTGTTCTACCTGCCTACATTGTGGCAAGAAAAAATCAAGGTGATTGCCCGACATTTACTCAGTCCCGCGCCATTTACCCTCGCGGCAAGACGTTAACGCTAATCATAAACAATTTATTGAAAATATATTGATACAATGCCTTCCTGTGTGTTCTCGTTCTGTTCCTTTCTTTGCGTAGGTACTGCGACTGCTTCTTAGCCATTTTTTATGCTACGTTGGGTGGCAGATAAGCATACACCCCGCCTGATGTGAAACGGTTACCATAGCCATATAAACGCTCGCAACGTGAATTATCGCTCGCGTTGCCAACGCAGCAATCCGTTCCTTCCTGATGACTTCACTCACTCGCAGGAACACAACAACCCTCAAGGGAATTGTTATTTGGTTGCGGTATTATATGTAGTGAAGGTACTTCCCCAGTCGAGCAGTTTACAAAATACGCAATGTCCTATCTCCGTTTTTGCCAGTCAGGAGGGTGCACCACGTGCAGGTAAGGTTGGCTTTGGTTCAATGATTTTGATTAACCACTCACACCCCTGTAATTACTGCTGCGATGTTCGCCTATGGCCCTATATCTATATATAAAAAGTCACAGACTAAAATGGACAAACAAATAAAACGACATACAATTTCAAATACTTTTTTTTCAAAGCAAACCAAAACCAAACGATGTTATTAAACGAGCTACCGTATAGAAAAGCGATCTAACATGGCACGCCAAACGCATACGGCCAGTTGTCAAACGCCGCTGATGCCACATGTTCCCGAGATTTATCCATTTGGGTGTGGGTGTGACGTCACAAGCCATAATCTATCAAACGGCTTTTTAATTCGATTTTGATTCGTCGCAGTTTTGTTGAAATTGTTTGTTTATGGTTTGCAATGCAATGTAACAGTAACATTATTACGTTTTCAAACGTAAGATCATTTTGTGTACATGATATAGAGTGCTAGGCACTAGCGTTTCCAATATTAACAAGATATTGTAAGTTGTAATTGATTCTTATAAGGTGTAATTTATTCCACATCAACATTGAGCCAAAGACAACCTCGCCTGGATGTGATGCACCCTGATGACTAACAAACGAGGCTCTAGCAAGAGGTAGGACATAGAGTATTTGTCTGCACTGCTGCCTAAGATACCTCCTCCTCACACAATACCGCCGCCGAATAACAATTCCCTTATGAGTTCTTGGTTTCCTGCGAGTGAGTGAGGTCACACGCACCAGGAAGTAGATACTGTGTAGTCAGGGGTGGTGGCACGCGAAAATATTTCAGGTACGGTAACCGCTTTATATCAAGCGGGTCTTATCTTGTTTGACATCTAACGTAGTATAAAAAATAGTATATGAGCGTAAAATAGTTAAAGGTAATCGCAAATAATTAAAACCGATAGAAATCTACCTATATCTTTTTATTTGTTTATTTTTTATTTATTTAAACTTCATTGACCACAAAATTGCATAAAGGTATAAAGGGCGGACTTAACACTAAAAGCATTCTCTACCAGTTAACCTTCGGGAAAAGCAGAAATTCATTAATGCGGTTCTAAGCAAAAAACACGAAATAACATCTCGAAAATAGAGATAATAACTATTCAACTAAACGAATATTCTATTATATTGAATTCTAATTAAAATAAACATACCTACATATAAAATAAACAGACATTGTATTATATCAAAATAATAAACATACATACATTTTATTACTTAATCTACGACTAACTACCGACTTACGCGAAGACTATTAAATATAGCATAGCCTATGTCCCTCGCTTATCATGTTGCTATAAGCGAAAGAATTTTTAAAAAAGATTCTGCAGTTTTTGTGGTTGATCATTGCATACAAAAGTACATATCTTCTCTATGAAATATAATAACGGGAATTAACGCGATCATGCATAAGGGTATTTACATACCTTTATTATTTGCAGGTTGCACCGGCCGTGGTCACAGGCTGACTCATGCAAGTTTAAAAGTTACATATCTTCTCTATTTTTAATACTAATATAGACATCTAGAATTACACTAGTCTTACTAGCAGAACAGTAAACAAACAGGACCCGACTGTATCTGACGTTGCATCAGTTATACGCCATGTTAATCTTAGCATACGCATCGGGCCTACTCTACCTAAGTGAGCACCTATATTCGAACACAAAATAGAATATTTGAATATGTAGAGCACACTACAGCTTAGGGGCATAATCAGTCGACTGGTCCCTAGGTCACTGCATTGCAGTATAATGTTCGCTACGTACACAAGAATGAATGGAATACTGAATAATAGTCTACCGCTAAAATGGTACATTATCTTTACGCCGAGTCAAAGGTGCAGAGTTTGTTGGAGGATATAGATATAATCAAACAGGAGTTTATTAACCTTAAAAACAACATACTGTAATTTTATGGAATCAAACGATCGATAGGGTCAATCATAAGAATCACATCTCTCTAACAAATATGAAAGAAAACCTAGTATGAATCTAAACTTATTTAATTGAACAGGAAAAAATCTGTTCACAATAGGCTCTATGTTTTAACATAGATAACTTATAATAACACGGAATGAGAAATCCTACTAGTACTTACATACTAAATTAAAACATAGAATATTTTTTTCCCTGGTAATGTTCATACGAGGAAAGCCAGGGGCGGATGCTAGTTGTATATAAAAAGTTTTTATAGTACTTACTGGGGTAACTGCTGCTACTGTATATAGTAATACTTACTAGCAGTTAGTGCTATAGATAAATAAATCTCCAAAGTTTCAAAGCCTCATACTCGTAGACTATACTTGAGGCTTTGAAACTTTGGAGATCTCATGATTTTGGAACAACAAAGAATCCGTAAAAATACATAACACGTACACCTCGCAACACGCTCGGGACTCTATAATATGTCCCGCTTTTGGAGGTGGACGCCAAAAATCATGATTTAGTTTATGATTAAATTCACAAACGCACCGTCAGAATTAGAATCTTTAGAAACACATAAACAATTGGAATGTTTTATATTTGCTACATACATATTTATAGCACTGAAAATGATTTTGATCCTTTCGTTGTATACGCTCTTGCCTACAGCATATATTAATTCCATTCATTCTGTAAAAAAAACTCTACTAGATATGTACCTACATTTCTTTTAAATCCCGCTTTTTTACAAATGGGTCCCTCTTCTTTTGACGTGATAACATCTTATAAATCGATAAACGCCTCGGTTGCACGCACGAAAAAGCATGACTCATTGTCACATTCCGCCTGAGCCGAGCGTGCAAGCGGGAGCGCGGAACAACCGATAGAGAGGCACGATCGAACTATGTTTCTTATGACGTTATCACGTAAAATTATCGTCCGTAAACCGACTTTATACACAACCAATTTTTTTTAACTTACAAATGTCTAAAAAAACCGCTTTGTTCAAAATTAAATCTGGCAAAGCTGCTCTCTGACAATAATGTTCTTTATTCATTTTATAAGATAAAAAATATTACATCTGATATTTTATTTCCTAAAATCTGCGAAGCTAACAGCAATAATATCGTAATTTCCATGACCATTCCGCTTGATAAATCGTTATTCCCTCCTTCAATAACAGACGCCAATTGAATGAAATTTTATAAATTGCTAAGATTAGTTTCCATTAGCTATAATTCATGGAAGTTGAGCCTAATAGAAAGGAAATTGAATACAAACTCGATTATCGTAAATAATACCCTCTGGGGCTCAGTAATTCATAAAGCCAAACAGCCAAAATAGGAATTGATTCAGACACGTAACAATTTGTAAACATCTTTCAAATTATAATGTTATAATAAAGCACTTGTACCACGTAATTAAATTTATTTTTATTTTTACCGACCGGTTTCGCCGCTAAGGCATTATCGAGGTAAGCAAATGATGTTTGTGTTTCTACGTCTCATATGATTATAATGTTCCACCAATCCAATTCAACATTCCAACAATCAACAGTACCAACTTTATCTTTCAAATCTTTCGTACAGAATTGAAGTCACGCTTCAGACCCACCGTACCCCTGGCCGTACCTCTGGTGGTACGGTGGGTCTTTTAAAGTTAAACCATACCACCAGCTAATAGTGTTGTAAAATATCACTAATTTCAAACACTCAACAGTCATCTAGCGTTGTGATATTTATAACATTAATAAACCTATGTTGCAGTCCTTTGTTTGGTGTACGACAGATTCTGAATTGATATTGGGCAGATTCAATAATCGATAGATTCGTGAATTAGGCAGTTTCTTGGATTCGAGTGATTAACTATACGGCAGAAGTACATGCGTGTGTGTGTGTATTGTCGTGGTTTGTGCTGTGTAACGCACAGCACAAACCACGGGTTGAAATTTGGACGACAGGTAGCTATTATGACTAGAGTTCTAAATATACCGTATAATACGGGCAAACCCCGGCCACTCCATACAAAAATGGCGCTTTTGCATGTAGTAACCAAATGACGTCTGTACACGTGCCTATGTATGAGTGACGTTCTCTAGGGCTGACATTATTCAATTATTAGTCGGACATATGGACAAGGGGGTGTAAGTGGTTCATCAACATCTTTGAACCAAAGTCAATCTTACCTGCACGGGGTACACCCTGCTGACTGACAGATGAGGCTCTGACGAAAAGAGAGGTAGGACATAGCGTATTTTTTAAGCAGCCCGACTGACGAAGTATTACCACCTCACAGAATACCGCAGTCAAATAACAATTTCCTTGAGGGTTGTTGTGTTTCTGCGAGTGAGTGAAGTCACCAGAGAGGATGGAGTTGCTGCGTTGGCAGCGCGCGAGCGATATTTAATGTTGCGACCGTTAATATGGTTACGGTAACCGCTTCACATCAGGTGGGCGTAGTGAAGAAAAAAAATAAACATAGTAAATTACACTACACTGACTTCAGCCAATATTTATAAAACCCCTTGTATAATTGCCATTGCTAACTTACCCAAAATTTTATATCTTCTAATCACCACTAAATCAAACGTTCGCCTTCCGAACACCGGTTCATTGTAATTGTCAAACCATTTCATTCAATTGTAGCTTTTTACTATTCATATAAATGCATGCGCAATGATTTGATTCATTTTCATATTCACATGGAACAAACGTAGGTAATTTAAAACTAATACCACACATGACATCACGCACAACAAACATTGAAATGTAAATAAGAAAATTGTAAATATTAACAATAAACCACCATAACTCAAGTGACAGCAATGTCAATTCCGCGTCTGCGCACTCACTTGTTCTTTGAGACATATACATGTACTATAATGCTATCCTTTTCTCATCTCGTATTAATTGTATCTTGCATCCTACTTTGACAGACATGAATTAGTTATGATGAAACTATGGCTGCCGCATGATTTTTAGGTAATTTATAAAAAAATCTATACTTTATTTCATCCAAAGGGATCGAATAAATTTCTTTTTTGACTTTCCATGTGTTGAGACATCCATCCACTGCACAAGTAACTCCCATCTTTTAAACTGAATGGAGAATAAAATACGAGCGACGGCAATTATTATTAATATTAATGTAGGACGTTGCATCCTTTGCGAACGGTTCCAAATCGGTCTCATAGGGGAGGTGAGGTCGACTAGTGAGAGCGGCAGAGAGTGTCCATACTGTACGTTAGTACTATTACTTATACTGTGATACGGGGCTATCGCAATCGCCATGTATTATATCGGTATATACAATAAAAAACTGCATATTTTATGTATTTTTTAATAATTATTTTTTTTGTGTGAAATTTATATTGACATAGTTATTTTAGCCGAATTGTATACAGCTAAAATAACTATGCCAATATAAAGAGTCTAACAAAATATAGCATAGTTAATGATAATTAATAAGCAGGGAAGACGGGAATAATTGTTTGTTTGTAATTTCTTTATTGAAATAATATTAATACAATTCTTAGAAATAAAGTGTAACACATAGGCGGACTTTTGCCTAAGAGATATCTAGTATAATATACGTATATAGCACAATATATTCTTTTAAAAATTCCAAAACCTGAATCCTAAAAATGCGTAATACTTATAGCAAATAGTGAAAAAACCCGACAATTGGAATATTTCCCTTATAATATGGAAAAACCTGTTTTTCCTATTGGGTTTTTACCCACAACTCACAAAAACAAACAACAAGTTATTGTACATGAGTATTATTTTTGATAGTATTTTGAACTTTGCACATTTGCCCAGGATACAAATTTATCATTTCGAAAAAGAAATCTAACCATAAACAGATAAAATTCACAAAAGCGATTTGAAATATTAAATTGTGAGCACTATGTTTTATACATATTATACAGGCAATGTTGGTATAATACGTACCGTATTATACGGTATTATTATATACCCTAAAATATGGTATTATAATAATATGGTATTATACAAACTTCACATCTCTAATGATGACGTAGTCATTCACTAAGAAAGATTTTTGAAAATTGTTACGGCATACCGGGATTTGAATGTGTTCTTGTAATATTTTTTTGAAACAGTAATGCAGTTGCAGGGAGCCAATGGGAAACGGCATTAAATCTATCGTTATGGCAGTCTTTGCTCAGCAATGGACGTCCTTCGACTGAAATGATGATGAATGCAGCAGTTGGAGTCTGGACTCTACTGTCAATACCGTAGGCATAACAAACATTTGTTACAAATTTTGTTTGGTTAATGTTATTGAGAAACATCTGCAGCTTAGTCGGTAGAGCTCTAGGGTTTCTACCGGCTGACCAAAACATAATTAGCAAGAATCTAACCAGTAGCACAGAATAATATACTCTACCAGTAGTCTCATTTTTGTAATCAGAAATTCCTATGGTAATCGGCTTCAGCTTCGGTGGTAGGGCCCCTGGTCACGTGATCCCTGTGAACAATCGCGAACACGTCATCTACATACAGTGTTATTGTGATTTGAAATCTGACACAAATAAATAAGCTAGTAAGATTTCCGCAGCGATGGATTAAGGAGAATTATATGAAAGGTTGCTAGAGGTACGAAGATGACTTATTCCACCGTATTAATCAATTTCACTTATCAAATCATGTTTAAACCAGAATAACTCATCATATTTATTGAACTGAAAACTTCTTTAGCGGCGTTGTGCACTTTTTGGGATGGGTAAAAAATCATAAACACGCGTGGCCTGATCAAAAATTCGCAAAAGCGAATTTTAGTAGGCGTAGGGGAGGAAGTAATATCCCCCTTTCTTTCTACCGCGCAGCGAAAATGTATGCCTGCTCCTGCTGTATTTTTAAAGTAGGTAATATAAATTGAAATGTTTGTGTACGATAGCGCAATAAATTAATATTGTATTTTACCACATAAATGATAGTACTATAATAAAGCAATTCGTGCGAAATTATTCCCTAACCATTCCAAAGTATTCAAAAATGCACAACGTTAATGTCCAAGTTTTCACTTCTGCCGGCACTGCTGGAGTGCAGCCCGTTTTTTTTTATTAGGTCTTAATTTCATCATGTGTACATTGCATTATATTCAGCTACTTACCTGCGTATATTGCCACATTCGGAACGTATTGTCAGAATTTTAATTGTAAGCAAATTAGGGCGCAACCTTGTGGTAACCTTTTATCGTATTTTGTAGTCTATTGTATTTAGAACGAATTCCCAGTCCCAAAGGTGACTTTCAAGTTGGCCACTTTTATTACCGTTGTTTGTCCCAAATGGGAATTTTAGTGAGAGCGACAACCGATATACCCTTTTTTTTTCGTTGTTTATTCTTGTTTTATTTTCTAAAAATAAAATAAAACAAGAATAAACATAAAACATTTTTTGAAGCAAGCTTCCAAGGCAGCCGTAATTTTACCCCTGGAACTGCAGTGGACTTCATTGTTCATTGCCGTTTTGGTGATCGCCGCTGTTAATCCTGGCTACACAGGAGATACAGGAGACATAGTGGTGGCAATGTGTGGTGGGCCCTCAACTGAAGTAAGCTTCCATTAGTTATTAATAAAAATCAGGAGAATGTTTTTCATTATTATTATTCAGGGGCGGACTAAGGCTTAGGCAATCTAGACGTGCCTCGGGCCTGTAATTTTTCGGGAACCGAAAATTAGCTTTTTAATTTTTTATAATTAATTGTTACTTTCGAAGTGAAAACTTCTTTAGTAGGCCCGGAAATACAATGTTGCCTAGGCCCCGCTTTTGTCTTAGTCCGCCACCACAGATTACATAATAGTTACTACGTAACAGATAGTTCACTCAGTAGAAAATTTCCAATTCCTACTGCTATAATAGTGTGATAATAGCCTACTCCGTCGCGTCAGCAACCGCTGCATGCTAAAATGTGCCTAAATGCTCAAGCGTACAGTTGTGATTCCTTCGCACCGCGCGATCCCACAACAATCGCAGGGCTGCCTTTTCGATAAAATTGAATTAACATAACTTTTTGTGTCTATGTTATTGAGAACTGTGAATATGTTCTGAACTTCTGACTATAGTTTAAAATTGTAGTGTTTATAAAATAATAAAATATTTTTTTTATAAATTGGTGCTGACTGTGCAATACATCTAGATAAAACATAATTATAGAGGTCAGAGTGTAGGTAAACTAAAAAAAAAACTTTAAAGTTACATGTGTTTTATTTTTATATATTTTTTTATAAATTTCTTGCACTTTCTAAATTCTCGGTTATTAAATTTTAGTGTAGAAAAAGTCCTGAATCTAATGAAAAGTTTTATTAGATATTGTTTTGGGAAACAAGTCTGTCTGAAAGGCAAGCTAATGCTTAGTATACCCATTAAAAATAATTTTGATACGACAATAAATAGTAATAGTTTATCACTTACCTTTCTTCATTGACAGGTAAATGGAAATATGTTAGGTGTTTATCCCTTCTTTTACTTGATTTGCACCCATCTACAGCACATAAGGCACCAGACGGCATCGTAGGTACGTGTACGAACGAATGTAACGATTAAAATTGAACAACGTGCTTGCGCTTCGCTTGCGTTATCCCTGTGCGATAACCGCACTGAATTTGGTCCGCAAACGGCCCGAGACCGCTCGGCCGGGCGGTAGGTAATTATAGCGCGCAAGTACATGGAGTAACGGAGGCCTGCCGCCACTGTTATTATTTAAACCCAATATACATATTGGTCAGAAGTAATATGCTCGACGTGTTATATCGCTGCAGTACATTTGTACATTCGTTTGCCTTAACATCTATTCATATTATAGTTTTGAGAAATAAGTGGTTCACCAACATCTTTGAACCAAAGTCAACCTTACCTGCACGTGGTACACCCAGCTGACTGACAAACGATGCTCTGGCGTAAAGACAGGTAGAGCATAGCGTATTTTCTAAGCTGCCTCAATCCGTACATACTTGTTTTACAGAACATAAATAGAGTTATAAGTATGAAGATTACGCTCACAAACTTTGCCTGTTCCAGTCTTCGCAATATAAAGTCGATCGTCTTCCACATCCTTTCTAAAGTTTTGTAATACTCAACGGAGATGCGTGTTATGTGCTACATTGGATTCGACATGTTTTATGTCACTTTTACTACGTTTCCGTACTGTGTTTATTGTTCCCGAGGGAATGTAAACGCAATATACTTATTACAGAGTAGCAGCGGGGTGCTATTTGAACTCTAGAGATGTATACGTGAATTAATGAAAATATATGAACATTTTTATGGTTTCTGTGTACACTAAAAACATGGAAAGTAAATCTGATGAGTTGAAGATATTAACAGTCTTTTAACTATGTTTATAAAGTTTATTATTTGTTATTATTTATAGTAATCAAATAATTAGGAGGTACGTCCCCAGTCGGGCAGCTTAAAAAATAGGCTATGCCCTACCTCCCTTTTCGCCAGAGCATCGTTTGTCAGTAAGCAGGGTGTACCACGTGCAGGTGAGGTTGACTTTGTTTTAGATGTTGATGAACCCCTAATCGAAATAAATCGGTCGAATGATACAACGTCTAGTTGAAACTACAAAAGAAGCGTTAAGTATATTCTTCAGAGATTTGGGGTGTAAGTGGTTCGTCAACATCTCTGAACCAAAGCCAACTTCATCTGCACGCGGTCCACCCTGCTGACTGACAAACGAAGCTCTGGCGAAATAAGAGGTAGGGAGCGTAATTGTAAGCTATCCGACTGGGGAATGTGCCTCCACCTCACAGAATACCGCAGCCAAATAAAAAGTCCCTTGAGGGTTGTTGTGTTCCCGCGAGTGAGTGAGGTCACCCAGAAAGGAAGGAGATGCTGCGTTGGCAGCGGGGGTGGCGGCGCGCAAGCGATATTTTATGATGCGAGCGCTAACATGGCTACGGTAACCGCTTCACATCAGGCGGGCCGTATGTTTGTCTGCCACCCGACGTAGTACAAAAAAAAAACTTTTGTCCGAGCTCAAAACTTCTTATACACATTGGCACATAGCCAGACAGTAAAGTTATCCAGTTCCCTGCAAGTATAAGCATTTTTTACTAAAATAGCTTTCGGGTACCTATTCGATGTAATACGAAGCAAGCCATTGTAGTTACATTGGAAATTGCTTTATGTTTATAACCACACGATACTCATTCTACTCTCTAGTCCCTGTTCTACTAAATAAAGAAATAAATATTTCTGGACAATTTACACAGCGCCATCTAGTCCCAAATTAAGCGCAAAGCTTGTGTTATGGGTACTAGACAACTGATAAATGTACTTAAATACATTTTTTTTGCAAATACGTACTTATAATACATAGAAAACACTCAGACCAAGGTAAACATTAAACTACCACAGTATAAGCAAGTAGTACCACGTACAGTAAGGTCGCTCCCTGCCACTCTCTCGTGTCGACCTCACCTCCCCTCTGAGACAAATCTGCAACAGTTTGTGTGGCGCCGCACGCAAACACGCTTATTCACGCTCTGCACAGACGTCATTGTTTATGTAGTAATAAACGACATTTGTATGCAGTGGTCGGGGTGTGGCTCGCAAAATATTATACTTAGACGAGCTCGGTGGTCGAATGGTTAGCAATGGCCATTTTGACTCCGAAGTCGCGGGTTCGATTCGCGCACAAGACAAACATTTGTGTGCATGAACATGTCTGTTTTTTTTCTTGGTCTGAGTGTTTCCTATGTATTATATGAATGAATTTACAAAAAAAAGTGTATTTAAGTAGGTATAATATTAATATTATAAGTTATTTAGTACCCATAGTACATGCTTTTCTTAGTTTGGGACTAGACGGCCGTGTGTAATTTGTCCAGGAATATTTCTTTATTATTATTTATTTATTATAAGGTGGTAAACAAGCATATGGCCAACCTGATGAGAAGCAGTTATTACAGCCTATAACACACTTAAGACCCTCGCCTAAAGGGCTCGGGTCTCAATAGCGCCTCAGCGGTAATCACCAACATTACACACTTGTACCATAATGTACTATAGCTCTATTAACTTATATCCCTCTCAACTTCCTTTCGTTGTTTCTGTAACGCTCTCGTGACGCATTCACCAGCTTACTCCACAAGTCAAGCGTGCGGAAAGAAGTCTTACTTCAAAAACGTTCAAGTTCCATACGTATTTTCCATCTAAAGTAGTATAAAAATCAGAAAATTACAACCATTAAATTATCGTCAAAGCAGGAATTAATCAAATTTATTCCGGACATATCTTTAATAAGACAGGAGAAAATTTCGTCTTGAGATTTTAATAGCTCCGTCAGGGAAATAATGGAAGGAATGAATATTAATATCGAGAAGTTGAATGGCAGCCCATCTTTGCATTGCAAAGAGATTTACTGCCGTCGAATGACGACACTGTGAAGCTATGATTACTGGCACTCGATACCTTAATCAATTTTGTTTTATATATCCCTACTACTTTGACTCCGAGGTCGCGGGTTCGATCCCCGCACAAGACAAACATTTCTATGCATGAACATGTATATTTGTCTTGGCCTGGGTGTTTTCTATGTACAGGCAATTTAATCTACACTACTTTGCGTGCTTCCGCCACCAATTAGTTCATGCAAATTACTACCGGCCGGCACCCACCCACTATACCGTTAGTAGTTGCATGCGACTGCCGTGGCTGCTTTGGTCGTCTCTGCTCCAGCTGCTGTGGTCGTCTCGGCGAATCTCCAACATCTGAAACATGTTGATGGTTAGAACAACAACCTAAGTACGTAGGTTGTTGTTCTAACCATCAACATGTACAGATCGCCTGAGGATGCCTAGCGTAGAGGCGAAACACGTGTCGCAGAGACGACCACGGCAGTCGGGGCAGCGGCGGTCGCATGTATCTTCTGTTTCAGATGTTGAAGATTCGCCGAGACGACCACAGCAGCTGGAGCAGAGACGGTCAAAGCAGCCACGGCAGTCGCATGCAACTACTAACGGTAGTGGGACCCACCCACTACCGTTAGTAGTTGCATGCGACTGCCGTGGCCGGCCGGCAGTAGTTTGCATGAAGTAATTGGTGGCGGAAGCACGCAAAGTAGTGTAGATCAAATTACCTGTATTTTGACTTCCGCAAAATAACACGTGAATGTTGTATTTACAAAATATATATATATATTTACCTCCATTTATCAATTGTCTAGTACCCATAGTACAAGCTTTGCGCTTAATTTGGGACTAGATGGCGCTGTGTAAACTGTCGAGAAATATTTATTTTTTATTTATTCTTATATGTATTGAGGAACTTGGCGGCGACGTTGCGCGAGTCAGATTAATCGAACACGCAAGTTAAGCAACGGCGACGGTATAGTCTATCCATAGGTTTATATTATCACGAGCTCCGTTCGGAGGGCACGTTAAGCCGTCGGTCCCGGTTGTTGCCATTAGATGACAGTAGTTAACCCAAGTCAGTGGGCTTTGGGCGGCTTGAAAACACTGGCCTCCGCCAACCCGCAGTTGAGTATGCTCTAAACCCCTGCAGTTGAGGACCCGAATCCCAGCATTGGGATGAGTAAGGGATGACGACGATATGTATTGACTAAATGGGGTACCCGGCTTCGTTCAGGGATTGAATAATCCACAGAAACATAGAAAATATAGTGATTTTCAGTGTATATGCATTTGATCTACAGTATTCCAGAACATTCCACAAAGTTCGAGAGTGATTACTAATGTTCTACAATGATCTGGGATGCTCTGGAATAATCCTGAACGTTCCAGACTACTCCCAATAAATATTTTTCGATGTCAATACAGCTTCAACTTCTCATGATATTGTAGTTGTAGTGTAGACACAAAATCGATTATTAATACAGGCAAATGGAGGTGGCTCCGAAGGGATTGAGTTTGGCCCCTACATATAGGTCAATATAGATGCATTTCGATGTGAATACAAATGTGGATACATCTATAAATGTGCTTCAGCCCCCTTACCACCAACTCTTATTGCGATTCAATAATTGAATAGATTGCTTATTCATACCAATGAATAAGCGACTCTATTCCATTTTAAATAGAATCGCTTATTCATTGGTATGAATAAGCATTCATACCAATGAATAAGCGATTCTATTTCCATTTGAAATAGAATCGCTTATTCATTGGTATGAATAATCAATATATTCAATTATTGAATCGCAATAAGAGATGGTGGTAAGGGGGCAGTAGGGAGGCAATTCAAAATAACGAATGATAAAAAAATCGGTGGATACAGTTTGGTGTTGCAGTTTCAAATATGTCATCTCCATCGAAAATTCGATCACATCGGTGAATAGATGAAGGATCAAAGAATTTATTACTCCAAGTCCTTCCATTGAACATAGCGTGCGGGGAATGGGGAAGTGCTACCATTTTGAGATAAATTTAGTTCATAAAAACGTATTCACGTACAACACAAAAAGAAGAAGTGCGTGAAGAAGCATCTTGTAGGCCAACATGGCAGCGTCAACTGACAAGACATCAAGGTCTCTTGCCCGTTGCCGTTGCGATTGGGGCTCCTCTTTTCGTTTACCATCAGGCGAAGTGGAGCCAATATGCTGAGCTAATATAATAAAAAAAAACACGACCGTGTCCATGACACAGCCATACGCCATTTAAGTGCTCGGTATAGACAACACATTTATTTTTATCTTACCATAGTGCAGTTAAACATAGACAAAAACATAGTCCCGCATACACTATACGAGATGTTCAATACAAATATATTATTTTGATACATATTTAACATCTTTTTTGGATAAAATTGAGTGTACTAACTACCTGTGTATAAAGTTTACTAAAGCACTGAGTGTAAAAAAAATTTTTCGAGTGCGTCCCCAAACACATTTCCAGTCGCCAATTTAGTATTTTTTAGTCGCCTGTTACTGTTGCCTGTTATTTTCTGTCGCCATTTATTAAATGGCCTGTATTCTTGTTCGGGCTCGTACATAATAAAGCAGAGGCGGCCAGTCGGCAATGAGTAATGGGCCAAATAAATCCTAATTCAGTGCATTACATTACAGCATAAGGCTGACCGCGGCCCGTCGACGATAATCCAAATTTATGAACAATGAAATACAAACAATTTACACCAATTCACGTGGTCTTATCTTCATAATATATGCGCCGTTTGCGAGGAAAAAGCTGTTAAATTTATTTATAGTGTTGATACATGGTTTTAAAATGGTATTTAAACTTTTGTATGTTTTCACGTTAGCTAAATCTTAGGTCGTTCTTCAACAATCTATGATCCAGCGAATGCTAAAAAAAGTATATACGTATGTCTTCACTTGGATTCCACTATAACTTCCGAAACTTTAACCGAGTTAGTAGATGCCCAGCCATCTAGCATAGGCATAGGCATAGCGACGTAATATTCCAATACTAGCGGCCCGACCTCCCTTCGCTGGGGCTCAATATTACCAATTCCATCTCATTTCTGTGGAATTCCCATACAAACCTTGTCTTGACAATTTCATCATTTTTTTTTTTTTGTTAATTTTTCAGTTCTACTGTTCGAGATAGAGACAAATCCAAAAAAAAATGGTTGTCTGTAAAGTCGGTTTACGGACGATAATTTTACGTGATAACTGATAACGTTGGCTGATGGAGTGGAAGAAAGATAGATGCGTCATTTGTTCTCTCGCTTGCACGCTCGGCTCAGGCGGAAAGTGATAATGAGTCATACTTTTTCGTGCATGCAGCCGGCGTTCATCAATACATAAGACGTTATCACATCAAAAACCAAAGATGGTAAAAATCGGTCCAACTGTTCTTGAGTTATAAATGGTGTTACTAACCCGACTTTGTTTTATATAATTTAGATATATATTTACTATGAAATGAAGTAAAATTATTCATATCACAATCAATGCCGGTCGCAGCTACCGCAGCTACTTTTGGATGATACTAGATCTAAACCCAGCAAGTTGCCAAATCACGATGCAGTATCTATGAAATCACAATAACCCTAATCACCGATGCCAAAAGTACTCGTATCATGTCTGTTATGGCCCTAATCTCGATTTGTTCTCCATTTGTTGAATTTGAAGTCCTCAAAGATCAGATACGGGTATCAAACCAGTATGTACCGACACTAGTAGCTACTAGAGCATCAGTTGTTTGTTTGCATTAGTGTAACTTTGCCGGCGATTGATAAAGTTTTGATCGACAAAGTTATAGGCAGTAGTTTGGTGAGTTCTTGTGAAGTGCGGTTGAGGCCATATCCGAACAGTTCCGGAAGCATTGCTAGGGAAACAGGCACACCTGTGGCAAAATAGCTATAGCCTGGGTACAGGAGAGGGGTACATAAATAAAACAACTAAAATAAAACTATCCAAAAAAGAAGTAAAGGATTTACTAAAATTTTACATGTTTTCTGTGCAAATGTGACATTGTGCGATAGTTACATTTTACAAACGTGACTTTATACGCCGGAAGATTTATACCAAAGATCGTGCGAAAAATGCTAGATCTGTAGTTTCTTAGGTTTTTTCAATTGACATAATCTTTAATTATCACATATTTTACAGTAATTTATCTTAACATAATTATAATATTAATCAATTTAATATTAAATGTAACGATGTAGGTTTGCATTATTTAATTACTAGCTGATGCCCGCGACTTCGTTCGCGTGGACTTTATGATTCCGGCGTATTAATACAAATACGAACTAATGTAGATATATAAGAAAATACTTGTTATACGTTAAAAGTCAATAAGTTATTATTATTTTTTTATTTAACATTGTAACCATAGTTTAAAAAAATATAAAATAAATTAAGGGAGTCTTTGTTTGTTTTTATTATATTTATTGTTCAGATTACAACGAATGAGTACATGTAAAATAAAGGGATACAAAGGCGGACTTATCCCACACAGGGATCTCTTCCAGTCCAGTCAACCTTAAGTTTTTCCTTCGGGAGCTAATATGAAATGACCTGAAGCATTACTAACTCTCGAGAAAGCCACGTAAAGTTGGCCATGCGAAAAACAACCAGTCCTAAGTTTGACCAGCGAATTTTAGTGATTTCTTTATTATCATAGCCAAGCAACTGGTCACAGAGAACTGTGTACGTTTAAAATTAAAATGTATTTTTTTGGAGAAGAATGGTATACGCGGAATAAATACAGTTTCACCAGCACCACTCCCAGTGAGAATCTCAGCTTCAATTATATTTTGCTGCCAGACATTGACTTTACTTCAGGAAGGAGATCTTCCCCAGATTTTAATAATATTCTTGAAAACTGTTGGGCACGTAAAGTTCTATATACAGCCAACAGTAAGGCACTAGGCCATATCAGGTTGAATAACTTTTGCTAAGGCGTCATTTTTATATTTCTTATAGTTTACCTGAACCATTATGGTTCTGCATCAGGTGTTCCACTTTCCAAAATCAATTATACCCTATATGTTGCCCAGGCTTAACAGCTATATAACAAAAAAAGTTTCATTCGAATCCGTCCAGTACTTCCAGAGATTAGCGTGTACAAACAGACATACAGATGTCTGTTTGTACACGCTAATCTCTGGAACAAACAGACAGACATTTTTTTTAAAATTCTTACTCTATTACTATATCTCCATCGCCTCCAATTGTTTTTTTGTAAATATATTCAATGTACAGACACATTATTTTTACTGTTTTATTATATGTATAGATATACGCGTAACACAACATTAAAACATTAAAAATTAGCCCGATTTAGTGTAAATCTGCATGAAGTGATAACACAGGTGGGTAAATTATTTCAGAATACCCTTTTGACTTTTATATTTTTGATAATTTTTGTCATTGATTGCACTTATAACAATGTTTTGTAGAATCACAAACACCATCTGCTCACCTTGACTATGCCTTAGAGGCGAAATCGATCGGTAAAAATAAAAATAAATATAACTACGTGGAACCGTACAAGTGCTTTATTATAACATCAGTTATCTTAGTTAGGGAACCGACTGTACACGTGTACAGTTTACAGTGTACAGTAAATTTTAGACATAAAAACCTATTGTTTTTACGTTCTTTTTAATTTACTCATTGTTGTCTGTTTACCTTTGGGCGTTTTGGCCTATCTACAGACCCTGTGTTAATTGACGTCAATTGTATGGCCAAAACGCCCAAAGGTAAACAAACAACAATGAGTAAAGAACGTAAAAACAATAGGTTTTTACGTCTAAAATTATAACCAATGAGGGATACGTAATGGTGATTACAAATACCTAATTAGAAATAATGTGTTCTCCGGAGACGTCTCATTTATCAACTCGAAACCGTAATTGCACAGATGAAAAATATGTTTATATTTACTTTGTATATTTTCAAAGACTGGCAACAAATCTTTGGTGTTACTAATGTCTTTGAGATGCGCTGATCGCTTACCATCAGGGGCGATGTAATATATCACCGTAGTTTTTATACTAAATACAAATATAATATATATTTTGACGAGCTCGGTGGCGTAGCGGTTAATGACGCGGCTTCGACACCAACGCTCATGGGTTCGATTCCCACACAGGACAAACATTGTGTGCATGAACATGTCTGTTTGTCTTGGTCTGGGTGTTTTCTATGTATCATAAGTATGTATTTACAAAAAAAAATGTTTTTACATATGTTTATCAGTTGTCTAGTATTTGTCTGACAATATTTATTACTTATATACATAAATAATATATATATAGACATTATATATACAGCAGATTAATTTCTAAACTCAGTGGTAGGTACTAACGTTCAATACAATGGCATGATTATTGATTGCTATTGCGGTGGCTGCTGCTACCGATGATTATTATGGATTGCGATTTAGACGGAGTAACTAACAACCCAAAGTCCCGATTTGCGTTTGCATCAAGATCGGAATTAATTGATTGGATTGCTGACTATATTTCAGTTAGAGCGAAATATTGGTAAATTTGTAAGTCGTCTGCATACAAGTGGTAGGAAGAAGAAATAACATTTGTGATTTAGTTTATTAATACCGAGAAAAAAGAAGTGATAGTAATTATTTATTACTAGCTGGCCCGGCGAACTTCTTATCGCCTTTAAATATTATTACGTTAATTTTTCCGATGAAGTTTGAATTATCCTATCTCTCAGTTGGATCAAACTGCACACACTGTGCAAAATTTTATAAAAATTGGGTCAGTAGTTTAAGCACATGAGTAAAGAAACAGAACAGAGAGAAAGCTGTCTAAGATCTGCTAAATTTATGCCTATTCTCATAGGGTTGACAACTTTTGCTCGTTCAAAAGGGCTAGGGGAAAAAATAAAAATAACATATTCATAAAACGTATTCGACACACGTACACTAAAGTTATTATCTAAAATACAACGTACTTTTTCTAAAAACTTAGTAAATGCAAAGTTACTAACTCTTATTATTAACAGTATTTAAAATTACTAACGCTAAACATTTTTTTTTTTTGTTGCTTTTTTTAAGATTTTTGTTATTTCTTTTTATCGTGTGATACAGTCTAAACAGGCTCAGCATCACGTTATGAGCCAAAGCCAATCTCACCTGCACGTGGAAACCTCCCTGCCAATAAGTTCTGGTGAAAGAGAGTTAGGGCACATCAATAGCTCGACTGGGAAGTACCACACCTCACAGAAGACCGCAGTCAAATAACATATTGTAAGGCATTTAACTTTTTTTATATGAATAAAACACGAGGTATATTTGTCGTCGTACCACAGTCCAAGTTTAATAGTACTACGTACAGTATTACCATTCCCTGCCGCTCTTTCTTATCGATCTCTTGTCTCCTCTGAGACGAATCTGGAACAGTTTTTATGACATGGAATGGCGCTGTACGAACGAACACACTTCTTTCACGATCTGCACATACATCTTTATTGCACATAAATAAAATACATAATAAGTGTAACTTTTATAAACCAACACTATATAACATTCTATAAACTAATACAAATGCAACAGTTTGTAGTTTTGTAAAAGCGAGCTTATCTCTCTAAGAGATCTCTTACAGCCAACCTTTGCTGTGGGAAGTTTTGTAAGATAACGGAATATATAAATAAGAACAATATGATACATACATTATATGTATCATATTGTATTGTAAAAGGGCTAGATGAATGAAACAATAAGTGAAATTTTTAGTTCGTTTTTCTTATTAATAAAAACTTGTATTTTTTTTTTATATTGTTGTTTTGTTTCTACAAAAGTGGCATCTCCTGTGAGACTCTCTCGGCCCGTACCAACTTGCATCTAAATAGGTCGACAATCATAAAAAACTGGTGTACGAGTAAGTTATTGTTCATAAAAATATAATAATGGTATTTACTGATTTACTGCTATTATAGAGGCAGTTAACCTGCGCACAGAAAATTCAGATATGAATCATTTCAGGTCGACATACTTCGTAGACATCTGCCATGACCGTAAACCTTTTACGAGGCCAAGTATTTCCGTCCCTACCATTGTTTCCCTAAATACATAAAGCATTATCATCTTTATTGTTATTAAGTTCAATTCTGAAGCCTTTATTTTTCATAACAGCCTGAGCAGTCGCGACCCGTTCTTGTCTATTGTTTCGAATTCTAAAGACTGCCTTCATTTGGCTTGTGATCTGTTATTATAATCTCTATAGTACTATACCAGACTACTCCATATAAATACCGTATCGATAATGCTTACTACTGTTACATAAACAAATAACGTCTGTGCAAAGCTTGAATACGTGTATGTACGTGAGACATCTAATAAATCCAGATTCGTCTCTGAGGGGCAGTAAGATCGACTTGATGGAGCGTCGGAGAATGTCCATACGGTACGTAAGTACTGTGACCTCATAAATCCACGCAAAACTAAATAAACAGGTCATAATCATTTAATAAACTCATTTGTCTGGCACCAACACTCATAAAAGTGCCTTATCGACGTCCAAAATGTCTAAGAACAGAAGTCCTACCACTTAAGTAGTAGCCGGTTCATGGGCCCTACCGCCGAAGCTGAAGCCGATTACCATCCAATATTTTGATTCGTAAAATAGGTCTTATGTTTAAGTTATTGACAAATTATATTCAGCTTAGTCTGCAGAGTTCTATGGCTTCTACCAGCAAAGCTAAACATATTTACGTCCAATTTAAGGTAAAGTTTTACTTTCGCAATCGAAAAATCCGGTGGTAATCGGCTCCAGCTTCGGCGGTAGGGCCCCAGATCGATGTTTTTGATTATGAACATTGAAATTAGGTTTAAGATAATAAGAAAACATGTTCAAGTAAGTAATGCTTTAGAAACCTTACCGGCTAAAGTAAACACGATTACCGCTAATTTATGCCTAAGTTAGATTGTCAAGATCAATAAATCGGATCTTAACCGGCTTCAGTAATGGCTAGACGATGCCTGGAATACGGTTATGCGTGTATTAAACAGATGGGTCGACGTCGCAGGGGACTATCAGTTGTAATCATACTGGATAGCTAAAATACAAATCCGCAAATCCACACAAACAAATAACCTTTAATTCAAGTTAAATTTGCACCCGTTCCAATGTGTTCAAGTCCGGTTCAGATCAATTATTAAAACAGATAGAACACCATTGAAATCATATATTTTATGATAGGATAGAAGCGGAAAGCTATTTATAGAAAACCTATCTGCACACACTACTATCACCGTTAGTTGAAAGACATGCAATGTTTGTAAATCTATTTTCTTCTATCTATAGAAATAAAATAGAAATCTCTATCAAATAAAGTTAATATTATTAACTTTATGGTCTAACAGCTTCGCTTGTCTATCTACTCGTGATAATAATAATCCCATCAAAAACATAAATGTGAAATGAGAGCCAAGTTCAATATTATGATATATGCCTTGGTTATTGACCTCAACCTGTGCTTCAACGACAAAAGAAGTGAGATCTAGAGATCTAAATGGGTGCCAAGTTCAATGGTCAGTCCTAAAATTTATTTATTTAACATAAAATATTTTATATCGACTTGAAATATCATTTCTTCTTATAACTTAGAATAGTATGTTGAAGCCTAAGGTCTAGTAGTATTCTATTGTACATAATGTTGTTTTTTTTTCTATTCAACATGTTTGAATGAATAATCATTCAAACAAGGACACAAAAAAAAACATCTTTGTTTCCCAACTACGCAATTCTCATTAACTAAAGGGGTCCTCATTGAAATGAACTTTGACCAAGCCCGACCTTCATTCGAATTTAATTACAAAGAATTCTTCCACTCGGGAAATGAGAGCCCAAGTTTGTAGTTAAAAATTTATTGAATGGAGAGCATTATCCCTTCAAATTCAGTCGTGGCATGGTTCAATAGCCTTTGGGGGTCCTTTGTATCGTAATACTGTCGCCTCTAAAAGCCGCGTCGGGAACACTGGAACCAAGTGTGTTTTATGGCGAAATATAAAAACACCTACTTATGGACGAAACGAAACGACATGACATATTTACGATATCCGCTTATTTTTTGGACCTCCTATCATAAATTATATTTTTTTTTTATATGAAAGGGGGGGAGCAGGTGAGTCACCGGATGGAAGGCAATCACCACAGCCCATGGAAATCAGCAACAACATGAATGGCAACGGAACGGTGATCTCCAAGAGATCACCGTTCCGTTGCCATTCACCACATGCGATCCTCCGCTTTTCGCTAACTTAATTAGTTCATCGGTTCGTCTAGAAGGAGGGGCCCCTAACGCTTCTTTGTCCCATACGCGGCATCCACTCTAAGATTGTCCTCCCCCATCTGCCATTGCTGACATGGCAGATGTCGCCGGCCCACTGCCACTTCAGCGTGCTAATCTTAAGAGCAATCTCGACAACTTTGGATATCGTTCGCATTGGATTATGGAAACAAAAAAGTCAAAAATTAAAGCTTGACTGTGTCGTTGAAAATTGATCAAAGACATCATTGTCAATACCACAGTTGTAGCGAAAAATCTTAGGTCGGTGGTTAATATGGTGTATCTACACGAGGCCGGCGGCCATACCTAGCGGCCGGGTCTTCGCGTGCGGTACGCGCCGTAAGTCAGTCTTTCTCTCATGACATGACTAACTCATCAACGTTGAGTACCTCAACTAATTTAAGAACGAAGCTAGAATATTACAAGCGATTTTTCATGTTGCGAACGCTTACAAGGCTGCGGTAATCGCTTCACATTAGGCGGTATGTAATGCTTGGCGGGCTGTAGGTATGCTTTTTC
Source organism: Hypsopygia costalis (assembly GCA_937001555.2). NCBI lineage: Eukaryota > Metazoa > Arthropoda > Insecta > Lepidoptera > Pyralidae > Hypsopygia > Hypsopygia costalis. Next base: position 12,759,216 of record OW443339.2, on the reverse strand, counting down.
GCCATGATATACATATTCGATATGTTGGACGTGATATAAAAAAAACTAATTTATTCATCAGCGCTCCTTCTTAGTGTTTCTATTTGAATATCTTGGGTGCAAAACATATTTATATATGTTTTTGTGTATTTTCAATTCGATATTCAACCAAAATGTTCTTTATAAGTAAACTTAAGTCTCTTTTTAAGTAAAGCTCATAGATGCAACTCAAATCGACCTCAGTCACGTCACTATTTTAATGTGTATGAAATAGGCATTTATATAATATTTTATTGTACGTCAACGATAGTAGGAAATAGTGCGATTTATAAATATTAAAGGTAAAAAGTCCTGAGTGACGAATCAATGTACAGCCTGAACCGCTGGGCTGAGTAATTGAAAGTTAGAAATATTTCGTGTATAGATGTGAAATATTAAATGTTCTTTTGAAAATACGCAAGGGGTAATAGATTCGACAAGTGAAAATTCGCGATTGAAACCTTTTATATACATACTTATAATTTTTTTTTATTTAAATTTTCATGAATAAAACTTTGTAAATTTACAAGTACAGGGTCATGGGTCATTCATTTACCCCATGATGTTAAATAACTACTCACCATAATTTCGCCTTACTTTAAATAAATACACCATTTTCTACATTTTAATGCGTCTTCTTAAACATCAATAAAGAAACCAAGTAATTCCTTTTCATCTTTAGGGTTCCGTACCTCAAAAGGAAAAACGGAACCCTTATAAGATCACTTTGTTGTCCGTCTGTCTGTCTGTCTGTCAAGAATTTCTAAGTCGAGAATGCGTGGAGGTATCAAGCTGAAATTTGAACTGTATACTCAGGTCTACGGTCCCATGAAGTTGTATAAAAATCAAACTGCTAAGTTTACGTAAAAAAAGTTTCGGCCGTTTATTCAGCAAAAAACGCATATTTCGACACATTCTCAAGGGAATCAAAACCTATAGGGTACTTCCCGTTGACCTAGAACTATGAAATTTGGCAAGTAATATCGTTATAGACTACAAGTACAGTAATAAATCTCAAAACTATACATTTGTTAGTAGATCTTAAAAAATAGGGGGTCTATATTTTTATAGGGTGTCGAATTATGAATTTATATTGAAACTACTAGTTCAAATGGGGTATCGTATGAAAGGTCTTGATGTACACATTGCAAAATATATTTTATTTATTTTTTTCGACGCATTATTTCTTTTTTATAATGAAATCAAATTTAATAATGATACTACGTACGGAACCCTCGGTGGGCGAGTCCGACTCGCACTTGTCCGGTTTTTTTATTAATGTTATTGCTAAAGAGTGTAAGCTAGTTAGGTAATTACCTCTGAGTATTGTAATTATTAAGTATGTAATATATTATCAATTACGAGTATTGTAATAGATAGGTATACCTATGAGTATTGTATTTTTTAAATTAATCTAGACTTGACAAGGCAATACCGTCAATCAAAAAAGTACAAAAACTACACAATACAAAAGCTTCAACATTCAACCCATGATAGATAAGCCGCAGTGTCCAATTTTTCCAACGTTCGCCATCTTGTCAACGTACCCGTTTAACAAACGTCAGGTTGTCAACGCAAAAAGCAATTCAAGTTGCTAACAACATTGCTAGAGGTCCCGCGGGACTATCTACACGAGCGTATTTATCGACAGGATATTCTCGGCTTCCCCAGCGAAAATCCCTATCTATAGCGATGTAGGCAATGTACGTTGGTAATATTTTATTTGCTTACTAGCTGTGCCCGTGACTACGTCCGTGCGAATAAGTTATTTTTTTATTCTATATCGACGAGCTCGGTAGCGTAGCGGTCAATGACGCGGCTTCGACACCAACGCTCGTGGGTTCGATTCCCACATAGGACAAACATTTGTGTGTATGAACATGTCTGTTTGTCGTAGTCTGGGTGTTTTCTATGTATCATAAGTAGGTATGTATTTACAAAAAAAAATGTATTTACGCATATTTATCAGTTGTCTAGTACCCATAACACAAGCTTCGCTTACTTTGGGGCTAGATGGCGCTGTGTAATTTGTCTGACAATATTTATTTATTTATTATTTATGGACAGACTAAGGCCTAGGCAACCTAGGCACGTGCCTAGGGCCAAATTAGGTTGTTAATTTTTATTATTGAAGTGAAAACTTCTTTAGTATGCCCGGAAATGTTGCCTGGGGCCCGCTGTAGCCTTAGACGGCCACAGGCCGCGACTTGTAAATTCTTGCCAAACGCTGTACCCACTATATGACGGCACGCGAAAGGTTAATAAAAATAAATGAAATTTCTAAAATAAAAGTAACATAAGATGTCCTTATAATAATATATAGAGATCCTTATTACATCAGCTATCTGCCAGTGAAAGCCCCGTCAAAATCAGTCCAGCCGTTTCAAAAATTTGCCGGAAAAAACAGGCAGACAGACAGACAAAAATTGTAAAAAAATATTATTTTGGTATATGTACCGTGTATATTCAGTATTTCAGTATTTTCAAAACACCCAGGCCAAGACAAACAGACAAATTCATGCACACAAATATTTGACCTCGGGGTCAAAGTGGCCATTGCTAACCATTCGACCACTGAGCTCGTCAAATACGTAATATGCTCACGGCTATATGTTCGTATCTATACACATAATATTCTCAGCGGGCGGTTTCATAACGCAGTTTTTATATCGACGGGCGGGCAGATAATCGACATCGACATTGTCGTTATTTCTGACTTATCTATCCTACCTGCTAACATTGGCCTTAACCTCAGGCCCTTCTGTACACTGATGAGGTAATTTATTTGACTAGCCAAAATGTCGAGGGAAGATGCCTATTTGCTCGTGGCCATACAGATTTGTCCAACTGGTTTGGCCATTCATGAGGGAAAACAATTCCATGTGCCCCACCAATTGGGCAAATTAGTTTGGCCAAAAGGAAAAAGGGAAAATGCTGGGTGAAAACGAATGTGAAGACCACCACCACTAGAATTAACGCTACGCTGCCCTTCGACAATGGATGACTCTACCACACTCTACTATCACTTGACATGATGGCACAAAAAATACCCGAACGAATTTACCATTGTCTACGAGTTTCTTTTTTATTCCTAAGGGTATGTAGGTGGCTCATCCCGATCTTTAGAGCCAAAGCCAACTTCACCTGCAAGTAGTACACCCTACCGACTAGCGAAAGAGGCTTTGGCAAAAGAAAGGTAGGATACAGCGGATTTGAAAGCTGCCCGACCGGGGAAGTACCTCCACCTCACAAAATACCGCAGCCGACTAACTATACCTTTGAGAGTTGTTATTTTCCTGCGTGTGAGTGAGGTCACCAGAAAGGAATGAGATGCTGCGTTGGCAGCAGGGGTGGCGGCGCGTGAGCAATATTTCTCGTAGCGAGAGTTAATATGGCTACGATAACCGCTTCACATCAAAAAAGGGACAAAAAAAAAGGAAGCCTAGAATTTATATCATAATATGGTGATTATACTCGTACATTAATATCATAATTTACCAGATAAACCTACACGCTCTTTTTTATTTTCTACGTATGTCTGTTCTTCGTACAGCATAATGTCTCCCTTATATTTGTTAAATGGTTTAAATGAACACAAAATAATGTACTTAAATTTCGTTAATTATTCGGGAACATAACGTCATTGCTCACAATTGAATACAATAGGTGAAGACCCCAATGAACGTTACCAATACCGCTTGCGTAATTATGCAACTTAGAAATTTTGAAATGTATTGTCAATTAGATAGTTTTACATTTCCTCTGTCGTGGTCCGATCGTTTAATTGGGCCGATCGCGATAAGCCTGGCCAGATCGACATGTGCCGCCATATTCTGATTTGACCAATTATTTCATGATGTACCCAATGTAAAGTTGGGCAGATCGACGAGAGCAGACTATTTGTCGATTTTCCCATTCAGTTACTTGGCCGCATCGAGATAAGGCTGGGCATATCGGATCGGGATATGCCTGGGCGCATCGTGATGTAGTTCCACTTTCTGACGCTTTGGCGCTGTTGCGCTCCTTCGTTCATGTGACTGTGTCAGCTGTGTGTTTGTTTACGTCTAGAAAAAATGGCGGCGTTACAAGAAACTGAAAATATTGCCCATACACTGAAAATATTGCATATATATAGGGTGATAATAGTGAGTTGGTGGACGATATGGATAAATAAATAAATAAAATAATTTAGGCTAGATTAGAACTGCAAGAAAAGTGGGTTAGGTTAGGTTAGAACTGTGACCCCAACAGAGCGCGAGCCGAGCGAGCGCAGCGAGCGTGCCGCGGCAGCGGCCGGCGAAGCGCCGGAATTGATTTTATTTACTTTTTAAACGTCTTTTTATCGAGTGAAATACTTAAACTTGATTTTATTTGCTTGTAAGTATGATGGACACCCTACAAACTCGATTTGGCCAAGTATGGACGGCCAAATCGTCAAACGTTATGCTTTGAACGATATGGCGGTGATTAGGCAGCCAAATCAAAATATGGCGGCACATGTCGATCTGCCCAGGCTTATCGCGATCGGCCCACTTAAACGATCAGCCCACGACACCTCTATCATCTTTGGCATAAGGAGCGGGAAGTTATGTTGAATAGGTTAGCGACCAATTTTTTTTTTGACGTGTAACGTCTTTAATCCACTCAAATACATACGGGTACCAGTTACTGCCGGAGCTGAAGCCCATACCATCGGATTTTTTTAATGTGAAAATGATACTACTTATATTGTTGGTAATTATATTAGGTCAGCTGGTAGAAACCCTAGAGCTCTACCGACTAAGCTGAAGATATTGGTCAATAACTTTAACCTTAGATCTTTTTTTGGAGTAAAAAAACCGATGATACGGCCCCTGGTCAGCAAACTGGACTACCTTACCACATGGAATAACTTAGTAAATTACAAAACTATACGTCATAGAAACATGTATCTAATGTCATTATTTAGCGTATATAGTCAGCTCGCTGCTAAGACCTTAAGTTAGCATCGGGCCCGGGCGAGGCGGCGGGGGAGGAACATAGCGTAGAATAATGGAAACCGGCGCTCTCGCTTGTTTTGTATTCAGTATAACCAAACCCCGGCCACTCCATACAAAAATGGCGCTTTTGCATGTAGTAACCAATTGACGTCTGTACACGTGCCTATGTTTGAGTGACGTTCTCTAGGGCTGACATTATACAATTATTAGTCGGACATGTAAGGGGGTGTAAGTGGTTCATCAACATCTTTGAACCAAAGTCAATCTTACCTGCACGGGGTACACCCTGCTGACTGACAGACGAGGCTCTGACGAAAAGAGAGGTAGGACATAGCATATTTTTTAAGCAGCCTGACTGACGAAGTACCACCACCTCACAGAATACCGCAGTCAAATAACAATTTCCTTGAGGGTTGTTGTGTTCCTGCGAGTGAGTGAGGTCACCAGAGAGGATGGAGTTGCTGCGTTGGCAGCGGGGATGGCAGCGCGCCAGCGATATTTAATGTTGCCAGCGTTAATATGGTTACGGTAACCGCTTCACATCGAGTGGGCGTAGTGAAGAAAAAAAAACGTGTGTCACTCGGGGACCGCCGCGGTAAAGCTATATATATGTATATATATATAGCTTTACCGCGGCTATATAGCATAGCATTTTTTATCAACTAGTGCTCGTTTGCTCGTTCATCCATCCATCCATCCATCCATATCCATTCATCTATCCATCCATCCATCCATCCATCCATCCATACATCCGTTCATCCACCCATCCACCCATCCATCCACCCATCCATCCACCCATCCACCCATCCATCCACCCATCCATCCACCCATCCATCCATCCATCCATCCATCCACCCATTCATCCATCCATCCATCCATCCACCCATTCATCCATCCACCCATCCATCCATCCACCCATCCATCCATCCATCCACCCACCCATCCATCCATCCATCCACCCACCCATCCATCCATCCATCCATCCACCCACCCACTCATCCATCCATCCACCCATCCTTCCACCCATCCATCCATCCATCCATCCATCAATCCATCCATCCATCCATCCATCCAACCATCCAACCATCCAACCATCCAACCATCCATCCATCCATCAATCCGTCCGTCCGTCCGTCCGTCCGTCCGTCCATCCATCCATCCATCCATCCAAATTGTTTTTTTTTACTTTCCATGTGTTGAGACATCCATCCACTGCACAAATAACTCTCATCTTTTACATACTCGCATATTATTTTTAACTTTTTTTTTTATACTACGTTGGGTGGCAGAGAAGCATACGGCCCGCCTGATGTGAAGCGGTTACCGTAGCCATATTAACGCTCTCAACATAAAATATCGCTCGCGCGCCGCCACCCCCGCTGCCATCGCAGCATCTCCTTCCTTTCTGGTGACCTCACTCACTCGCAGGAACACAACAGCCCTCAAGGGAACCGTTATTTGGTTGCGGTATTCTGTGAGGTGGAGGTACATTCCCCAGTCGGGTAGCTTACAATTACGCTCCCTACCTCTCTTTTCGCCAGAGCTTCGTTTGTCAGTCAGCAGGGTGCACCGCGTGCAGGTGAAGTTGGCTTTGGTTCAAAGATGTTGATGAACTACTTACACCCCAAATGAATGGAGAATAAAATACAAGCGACGTCAATTCGTACGTTGTGGCATTCCTTGCGAACGGTTCCAAATCGGTTCCATAGGGGAGGTGAGGTCGACTAGTGAGAGCGGCAGAGAGTGTCCATACTGTACGTTAGTACTATTACTTATACTGTGGTATAACTCACGACTCACACGTTATGGGCGCGATGATCTCTGATATAGACGTTTCACGTTAACCAACGGCTGTGTGCGCCGACACAGCCCAACCCGATTTTTTCGTTTTGTTGTGTAAGGATATCACAATAATATAACAATAGGTAAAAGAATTACTTCGATAGCCTAAAAGCTTCTCGAGATATGATAACTTGAAAATCACACAATCTTTACCTATTCTGATAACGCTCTCCGCCAACCCGCAGTTGAGCAGCGTGATGGAGTATGCTCTAAATCCCTTCGATTGATGGGAGATTCGTATCCCAGCAGTGGAATTAATAAGGGTTAACGACGAAGAAGAATTGAGAATTATGAATGCAAAAATTCGACACTCTTTTCCAAATTGATAGCAAAGACACGGAATTAGAGAGAGAATTGATTAGTCTACTCGAATATCGCAGCAAGTTCTTAAACATCGAAACTTGTTATGAATCCCGAGCCAAATAATTTTCAGATCCGTCGGCAGTCAAAAGTACGATGTATTCCGCTGTAGAGATACCTATCCAGAGACATTTTAACTTGCCGGAGCCGAAGCTTTGACGGGACCATAAAAACTAGCTGAGTTTCTGGGTTCAAAATTGATGACGACAACCTGTCGGATAATGATCGGTAATATCAATATTTGTTACAAACTATGCAACCAGGTACTGAAGTCAGAGTTATAGGCGAAAGTCCTCCATGTGGAACCAGTTACCAACAGTCATTAGATGAACTGAAATCGCAATTTGAGTTGTTATCATTAATATTGTATGTATCGACTTGGCTTAACGACTGTTATGTAATGACAACAGCCGGGGCCAAAGCCTTAACGTGCCCGCCGAAGTACGGAGGAGCTCGAAATAAATAAACCCATTCATGGACAGGCTACGGTCGACGTTGCTTAACTTGCGTGTTCGATTAGATTGACACGTGCAACGACGACAAGGAGCTCCTCGCTCTCAATATTTTTTACAGTTCTTGAATCAACTTGAAATTTGGTAGAGCATAATTGCATAATAAATAAAATATCTTCAAACTGGTTTATATTATTAGATAAAAGACTTCTATTTATACTCCTTCCCCGGTCGCCACTTACGGAAAAATAAAGGGAAAAATAACTATAGCGAAGACATCCTTTTATTAAAACCGTTTTATTTTTCACATGTAATGACTACTGACATTCGTCATAAACAAATTGCAACAATATTAAATCCCAAAATGATAAAGTCCTTAAATCTCGAATTTTCAATTTCCGGAATTGAAAACAAGTTTATCGTTATCGTCTTATATTTATTTAATGTAACAATATAAAAACAAAAACTCTTAAAGTATTTTAATCATAAAATATTTAGGTACCTAGGTTGAAATTCTAATTTAGTCTAAAGTAAATAAGTTTTGTTTTTCAATTTTTTTCGGATAGCAACTAATATTGTTTATCGATTTAAGTGTTCTTTACGCTTCTATTTTTTAAAGGGAAAGATCTTGCAACCTTGCTATCATTAATAGTTTAGCTTCTTTTAATTATGTACATTTTTTAATACAAAATGCGTTTGGTAAACACGGTATGGAGGATAGTTTTTTGTGTGGATCGTTCGTACAACTAATCAAATTGTGATCCATCCTAACTAAACCACCTGCTCTTCAAAATAAGCAAGAGAACTGCCCCCTTACCACCATCTCTTATTGCGATTCAATAACTGAATAGAATGCTTATTCATACAGCGACTCTATTTCAAATAGAATAGAGTCGCTTATTCATTGGTATGAATAAGCATTCTATTCAGTTATTGAATCGCAATAAGAGATGGTGGTAAGGGGGCTGTGCAAATTTTCTGAATCACTTTGTTCACAATTGACAGTAGACCACAATAATATTGATGCACAATGATATTGAGTAAGCTTCCTCATTTTTGCCACACTTAAAGTAAATCTTACAGACGGATGCCCATGAATTGCCTAATGCATCGATTCTCAAACTTTACCAGGACCTCTTTAAAAAATAAATGGAACCCCATATTAAAAAAAAAATAAACCCTGCTTATATGTGTATTTTTATTTATAAATAATAATTATTATCAAAATGAGTTGGAAACCGTAAGCTACAGTTTAAGGTACACATAATTGGATTAAGATAGCTTTATTTGTTGCTTACCAAATCTTACACTTAACACTTTAAATTTAATGGGAAGCATTAGAGGAAACATGAATATATTTCTTGTTGGGAATTTGCCAACGTAGGCAACTTTACTCGTACAATTTTAGTAGATTAAGACTACGGATGAAAACCTAACAGAAGCGCCGCAAAAAAAACTATCTCTCAATAAAACTATTATAAAAATTTTGATATTGATTAAGGCTTATTATTTTTTCTACAGATGGGGGAGGAAGGTATTAGAGTGGAGGCCGCGCGTAGGACGACGAAGTGTTGGGCGCCCTCCCTCTAGATGGTCCGATGACCTAAAGAGAGCGGCTGGCAGCGGCTGGATGCGGAAGGCGGAGGATCGTATCTGGTGGAAAGCATTGGGGAAGGCTTATATCCAGCAGTGGATAGATACAGGCTGATGATGATGACAGGGGCAGATGAAACTTTTGACAATTTCCATCTGCCTCCACGTGGCGGCAAATGACAAACCTCGCGGATACGATTAGCCCCGCGGCCACACTTTGAGTATTGCTTGCCTAATGAATGACTTAAATTTATTTAACGAGGTTATTTTTATTAGGTATTCATATGAATTGGATAGCAGTCAAATACGCGTGAGCGCTATTCATAAAAATACATTGGCGGAGTAAAGACATGGAGAAAGACAAATTACATCAGTTTACAAAAACTAGTGAATTATTTAGATCTTTTGAGAAAAGTTTAGGTTTCAAAAATGAAATAAAATGGAACACCTTTATAATTATAACTTTATATCATATATTAGCTATTTATTGGTGTTATTATTACACTTTTCCGGTGAAATGGCAAACAGTAATTTTTGGTGAGTGATGATTTATTTTTATACAATAAGTAAGTATATAATTTAATTTTAAAAATAGATACCATTTAAAAATATTTGAAAAGGATTACTAACGAACAATATGGCTTAAGCGTATGATAAAATTCAATATCTAGAATAATTCTTATTCAATATAAATAAAAGTCTTATATAAATCTAATATATAAAATTCTCGTGTCGCGGTGTTTGTTACCGAACTCCTCCGAAACGGCTGGACCGATTTTTATGAAATTTTATGTGCATATCGGGTAGGTCTGAGAATCGGCCAACATATATTTTAGTACCCCTAAATGATAAGGGCGACCCACCCCTAAATATTTTTTTATTTTATTGACAACTTTTTTTATTTTTATTTATGATTTAACTTTGAAAAATATATAATAATAATAATAATATTTGTCAGACAAATTACACAGCGCCATCCAGCCCCAAAGTAAGCGAAGCTTGTGTTATGGGTACTAGACAACTGATAAACATACGTAAATACATTTTTTTTTTGTAAATACATACATATGATACATAGAAAACACCCAGACCAAGACAAACAGACATGTTCATGCACACAAATGTTTGTCCTGTGTGGGAATCGAACCCACGAGCGTTGGTGTCGAAGCCGCGTCATTGACCGCTACGCCACCGAGCTCGTCGAAATACATACAACTTCAAACTTTGACCCTTATATGTGTACTAGCTGACCCGGCAAACGTTGCTTTTCCATATATATTTAAGGGTTGATGATAGAAGCGTGAAAATTTGAAGTTATATATATTTTTCAATGCTAAATCATAATAAAATTAAAATTAAAAAAATTACATTAAAATAAAAAAATATATTTAGAGTGGACAACCCTTATTACTTAGGGGTATGAAAAATAGATAGTAGCCGATTCTCAGATCTACTATAAAATTCTATAAAATTTCATAAAAATCGGTCAAGCCGTATCGGAAGAGTATGGTAACTAACATTGTGACACGAGAATTTTACATTATATATGTATAATGAATTATATTAATAATTTTGAAAATTAGATTCGAAGCGAATAACATGTAGTGAATGTAATAGATACTTTTTATACTACAAAGGTGACTATCGAAAATAAAACCTGTAGGATGGCAAGCATTCATTACGCCTTCCATAGGCGTAATGAATGCCCGTGACTATTTCACCAAGTTACTAATAATTTTGTAGCATTGCAATTAATAAATTATAAAGTACTAGCTTCCACCCACGCTTCAACCGCGTTTACTTTTTTGTTTTAATAAAAAGTATCCTACGTCCTTCCTAATACCTTTAAGAATAGTACAAAGTTTCATTATGATTGCTTGAGTCGTTCCGGCGTAACAGCGTAACAAACAAACTCACATTCACATTTATATAATTGCTAGCTTACACCCGCGGCTTCGCACGCGTCTACTGTTTTACCCTAAAAACGAATAAAAGAAAAGTGTTGTGTCTGTTATTAGACACAATATAGCAAAATTTATTTTGTTATTACAGACAATATGGCTTAATAAATTGTGTATAAAAATTAATTATAATGGTATTCCATAATTATGTTTGTTATTTTAAGCTATACTGATGTACATATGCAGTGGGTTCGGTATCACCGGCGGCGCTCACCGCCTGTGGACGCATAAAGCTTACAAAGCTAAACTACCCATGAAAATATTCCTTCTCACGTGCTTCGCTATAGCTGGACAGGTAATTTCTATTCATAACTAGCTACCCGCAACGGCTTCGCGCCACTTCGCGGCCGATTTTTTACGCAGATGTTTTAAGACCAGCCCCCTTACCACCATCTCTTATTGCGACTCAATAATTGAGTAGATTGCTTATTCATACTAATGAATAAGCGACTCTATTCCATTTGAAATAGAGTCGCTTATTCATTGGTATGAATTAGCAATCTATTCAGTTATTGAGTCGCAATAAGAGATGGTGGTAAGGGGGCAGGGGTCCTACCGCCAAAGCTGAAGCCGATTACCATCGGAATTATCCAATGCGAAAATGAAACTACTGTTTAGGTTGTTGGTAATTATGTTTAGCTCAGCTGATAGAAACCCAAGAGCACCACCCACTAAGCTAAAAATGTCTGTCAATAACTTTAACCTATGACCAATTTTCCGAATAAAAAAAACCGATGGTAATCGGCTACAGCTTCCGTAGGACCCCTGGGGCCCTGCCGCCTAAGCTGAAGCCGATTCCTAGAGGATTTTTTGAATGCATAAATTAAACTTTAGCGTAATTGTGTTTAATTTAGCTGGTAGAAACTCTGAATCTCTATCGGCAAAGCTAAAAAATGTTTCTCAATAAGTAAACAACCATAGAACAATTTTTAGAAATCAAAATATCCGGTGAGAATGGCTTCAGCGTCGGTAAGGCCCCTGTAGTGACATAAAGCTACTTTTTATCCCGGAAAAACATCTTGCTTGTCTCACTTGCATCGTGAAAGAGCTTAAATTTATCAATGTTTATTTAAGAAAGAAATTGCATGACTTTTTATTAAATACACATAAAATTGTGATTTAATTTATGACATATTAATGATATATTTATAAATAGATAATGTAATACTTTAACGATATATACACACATTACACACGCTCATATGGGGTACAATAAGCGAAACTAAAAAAAATGTAACACGAGTACCTACCCTATTTATTACCTTATTTTTGTGAATAAACGAATTTTATCTTATCTTATTTTTTTAAAAAGCAATAAGATTTGAATTATTTTAGAATTCCTTACTACAATGGGTGCGTGATCACCGCGTCCATCACAAATATAGCGATACAGAAGCAGATCCCCACAACGCTAATCGAGGTCTGTTCTTCTCCCATATCGGATGGCTCATGATGAAGAAGAACAAAGAAGTCATTAAGCGAGGAAAGGAAATGGACTTGAGTGATATAGAAAATGATCCTATAATACAAGTCTATGAAAAGTAAGTTATTTTGAAAAATTGTTAACAGCATTTAAAAATAACATTGTTTTTATTATTATACCTAGGGCTGTTTGGTTTACGCGACATTTTTGGCAATATTTAGTTTTACGATCGCAGAATAAAAGTTGACCGAATCGAGATTGAATTGTGAATTGACTGAAATTATGTGCTTGATTTCATTAATTAATTATTACCAATTTCTATTGCTACCAAGAATAACATTGTTAGTTTATTTAGTTTTCGTTCATATTTCTTTATAATCCCACATGAATTAAACAATGCAATTTCATAGTGTGATGCGAGAATACCGAATGTGACATTATTTGTGAGATTGAGACTAAATCGGAACTGAATTCTGACTACATGTTAATTACGAGAATTCGTCTCTGTGTTTCAATCGAATCTGAACATTTTTGGCGGTAGAAACAGTTATATTTCAGAGTATAATTTTAACTCATAATGTATGATATGACAAATAACATACCAATTTCTTTAAGTACGTCATTTAAACCTGACAACAATGGAGAGAATCGGCTATTTTTCTTCTATCTAAATTGTGGTTTAGTGGTAGTTAATGCGTTCTTCCGCACATCTGCCAATTGGTAAGAAGTTGCTTCATTCATTTAGCTTTCATCTATTACAGAGTGTAATGTCACTTAAAACAATTAGCCCTTAGCCAAATTCAATAATGGAGTCGGTTAAACCCTTTCATTACTAAAACAATTATTTTAACCGCTTACTCGACAACCACCGGGCTAGAGTCAAATATTGATTACATGGATTAACTAAAATTACATTTGTCGACCCCGGTGGTCGAATGGCTAACCATGTCCAGTTTGACTCCGGGATTGTGGGTTCGATTCCCGCACAAGACAAATATTTGTGTACATGAACATGTCTGTTTGTTTTGGTCTGGATGTTACCTATGTAATTTATGTAAGTAGGTATGTATTTACAAAAAAAATGTATTTAAGTATATTTATCAGATGTCTAGTACCCATTGTACAAGACTTGCGCTTAATTTGGGACTAGATGGCGCTGTGTAAATTGTCTAGAAACATTATATTATTGTTACATTAAGAACCACTTACAAAAATGTATTTAATAAAGAATTTAGAACTCATTTCAATATTTAAGTACATAAAAATTATTTAAATGTTACTCAAGATCTTTTAATTTAATTAAACCTAATTTAAAAGATCCGCGCCAATCACAACATCTGATTTAAATTCTGTTTATTGTATTATGTGGTCCTAAACAAATAATTCTAATCTAGACCAGTTTATGAAATATTTTAATGTTACGGCGATGCTGTTTTAATTTTATTATATAGAGTATGCATCTAAATTCATTTATCAATGTAAACTTATTTTTCTTTCAGATATTTCGTATCTCTGAAACTGATGTTTTGTTACATCCTTCCGACTACAATCGCAATAGTGATGTGGGATGAAAACTGGCAATGCAGTGTGGCATGGCAGTGCTTCATACGATTCCTCTCCATGTTCCACAGCGAACTTACCGTCAATAGTCTCGCCCACGCTTATGGCTATAAACCTTACAACAAGTAAGTAAATTATTTTGTATTAAATTATTATAAATTTAATTATTAATTTTAGTTTAATTAAAATTAAGTTAGGCCCGTGGGGCCCGTCAGCCCACAAAATATTTAGAGATATTTCTCAAAAATTGGTCGACACGTCCAATAACCAGAAGGCTGGCCATTACCTTGCTCAGAGAATAAGTATAGCTATTCAGCGAGGTAATGCTGCCAGTGTTCTGGGGACACTGCCGAAAGACAACGATCTTGGGGATATTTTTTATTTGTAAGTAAATTTGTATTTATTTATATATTTATTTTTTATCCCACAACTTTTTCTTTGTTATAGATAAATTAGATAGTTAATATAAATTGTAATAACGTTTTCTTTTTTTTTTTTTCAGAAACATCATCCCCGCAGAGAACCGTTTTGTAGCAGTATGCACTCTGGGAGAAGGTTGGCATAATTACCACCATGCTTTCCCGTTTGATTACAAAGCGGCTGAACACTTCGACTTTTTCAATTTTGGAACTTATTTCATTCGGTTCTTTATGAAAATTGGTTGGGCCTACGATTTAAGGGAAGCCACTCCCGAAATGATAGATTCATTGTCGAAAAGATTAGGAGATGGAACTCCAATTCATTATCCAATATCTAAGGAAGATACAAAAAGAGTAGATGGATGACCAAAGAATTAACTCGCATATTAATATTTACCATTTAATTATCTTTACCATTGAATGTTTATCGTTATGTATTATTATTTTGGTAGTATTATCTGGAAAATGTACATACGTATTGTAATTTAATTTTAATGTGCGTCTGCATTGTGTTGCATTTGAATATACTTATTAAGAAATATTTTTAATTAGAACATTAATAAAAAAATTATAACTAAATATTTTATCACTATATCCTACGAAGCCGTGTGCTGTCTATCTACGCGACATTCTAATAAGCGACCATCCGTCCTTCCGAATTCAGGCGATTTTGCTCGGGTACGTTTGCGAGGTGTCATAAGATTTCATAATTTTAAAGAATTATTTAATTCGTTTCGTTCGGCGCGTTCGGCTTGGATGGATAAGTGTGTGTTCACCTTTAATGTTACTCAATAACATGCCCCCATGAAGTTCTTCACTTGTTGAGGCACGCCCTCTCAGTGTATTGTGCCACTAGTCTTGATCGTATCTTGTCCAGTAGCTAATTTGTTGAAAGGTTGAATATTGTTACCTACGCAACCTATTAACAATATTCAACATATTGTTAATAGGTAACGTTTTATTGAAATACCAGTTGTTTATATCGGTATTTTTTTTTTCAGAAGATAATTAGTTTTCCCAGAATTGACATCCAATTAGATCGATTCCTCGCCTCGTTAGAACCGTTTACGAGATCGGCGTGGCATACCTACCTATATAATTCTTTATATATATACAAGACTTTCTCGTTTATACCATTGTATGTTGTCGAATAGCAGTTAAGGTGAATGCACACTTTTTTTTCATTAATTGGGAAAAACAAATAACAACACAGTATGTATTATAATAACAAATTTTGTAATTCATAGTACTGAAATTTGTGGTGATTCATACCAATGAATAAGCGACTCTATTTCAACTAGCATAGAGTCGCTTATTCATTGGTACAAATAAGCATTCTATTACTGAATAGAATGCTTATTCAATAACAGTATTGAATCGCAATAAGAGTTGGTGGCAAGGGGGCAGCTCGGATAAGTGTGCGTTCACCGTAAAAGCTAGAAATGACGTAAGTACCTTTTAATGTTTAATTGATATAAAGTAAAATAAAAAAACTAGACAAGATACGTTTTCAGATTTTTTTATTTATTTTAGCGAAGCGTAATTATTTTGTTTTCATGTTGGTACCTGTTGGAGAATTAGTTTTATTGTTTATGGTTTTATTGATGGCTGAAAAACATAATGACATTGTAGGAATTTGAATTTAAATAAAAGAATGTATTTTGTTTGGGGTTTGAGAAAATTTAGTTGAAATAAAGTGGTCAAGAAGTATGAGGAAAAATATGTGGTAGATTGTGGTTTATTGTTTTAAGTTTTATTTTGATGAAATATATTTTATTATGAGAAGATAAAGTTTTTAATAACATTTTAGATTGTGTGTTCCCAAAAGGTGATAGTGAATCAACCCTGAAGGAAACCCCTCTCAACACGTTGTGATTCAGCAACAGGTCATGGGCCTTGCAAAATAAAATATTTTTTTGATTAAAAGTTTATATTAATAAATTAACATGGATTCCGAAAATATGGGTGAGAAATTTAAAACTGATTTTTATCCTAAACTAAACAGTGACTGTGGTTATACCATATGGAAGAAAAAGATGCTTATTCTTTTACACGCTAAAGATTTGCATGATGTTTTGACTGCCGAATCAAAAGAAAAGGTATGTACAAAGAAAGACAATAAAGCAAAATACCTAATTATTAATAGTTTGCACGACAAATATATTAATCATATTATAGAATGTAATACCGCTAAGGATATGATTACAAAATTAGATAATTTATTTTTGGGAAATAAAGAAACACAGATTTGCACTTTATTGGAAGAATTTTATAATTTCAAAATTACAGAAAACATCATGAATGACATTAGTAAACTGCAAAATAAAGTAACAAAAATTAGGAGCCTTGATTTTCAAATGGAAGACCAGCAAGTCATATCAAAAATATTAAGCTGTTTACCTACAAAATTTGACTACTTTCGAACGGCGTGGCAATCAACTGGAAAACAAGATAGGAATTTAGATAATTTGATTTCAAGAATATTAGTGGAGGTAAATCATCAAGACAGAAAGGAGAATGATGAAAGTGAAACAACTGCCAACACATTTTATATTAAAGACTGTTACAACTGTGGCAAGAAAGGACATGTTGCTAAATTTTGCAGAAACAGAAATACACATAACAGGATGGAATACAAGGGAAATGCACTACAATGTTTTAAATGTTTAAGAATTGGACATAAACATACAGCTTGCAAAGAAGAAAATAACTGTAGTATTTGTAAGAATGACTCACATTATACAAAATACTGCTTAGATAGAGGATCAAGTACTGTAAGTAATGTCAAATCTTTAACATTCAGTTCACATGAAATAGTTGAATTTATAATGGATTCTGGAGCAAGTAACCATATAATTAATAATGATAAATATTTACAAAATTTAAGCAATAAACAATATAGAATAGCAACAGCTGATGGTAACATACATACTGTTAATAAAGTAGGAAAACTGTACAGTAGAAATAACAATTGGACCTTCAGTGATGTTCTATATGTTCCAAAAATGATAAAAAATATTATTTCAATACCGAAGCTGACAGATTATAATTATGAAATTAAATTTTTCAGAAACCAATGTAAGGTCTACGATGATGGGGTCTGCTTTCTTACTGCGACCAGGGGCAGTGACGACCTGTACTACGTAAGAATTCCTATTGAATATGTTAACCACATAGGAAATTCAAGGTCAGTCAACTTTTCTAGAATATCAAAAGAGGAATTTTGGCATAGAGCATTAGGACATTCCTCGATTAATAATACTAAAGGCTTAGTACGTGGTATTAATCTTGATATTAAAGATAGTTTGGACATCTGCGAAGTCTGCACGCAATCCAAGTTATGTAGAAAACCTTTCAAAACAGAACGTCATAGGGCTACAAAGCCATTAGAAATTATTCATAGCGACATCTGTGGGCCAATAGGGGTTCCAACTTTTGACGGATATAAATATTTTATCACATTTTTAGATGATTACACACACTTTATGAAAGTTTTTCTCATTAAAAGAAAAGATGAAGCATATTCTAAAATAATTAATTATATTAATGTGGCAGAAAATCATTTTAATACTAAAATTAAAACTTTTAGATGCGATAATGGGGGAGAATACTCTAGTAATAGATTAAAGAAATTTTTTGAAGAAAGGGGAATTCAAATAGATTATAATATACCATATACACCCCAACTTAATGGGAAATCTGAGCGATTAAATAGAACAATTATGGAAAAGACTAGAGCGTTACTATTTGATATGAGTTTACCAAAACAATTATGGGGTGAAGCGGTACTTACTGCAGCATATTTAACTAATAGGTGCTCGAATAGAATTAATAGTAGAACGCCGGCTGAAATGTGGTTCAACAGAATTCCAAATTTAGAACATTTAAATATTTTCGGTTCTTTGGCTTATTTTAAAAATAAAAAACCTAATGTTAGTAAATTAGATTCAAGGTGCAATAAGGGTTTATTAATTGGTTATACGAATAACGGTTATAAGATTTGGGATCCAATTAATTTAAAAATACATTATTCTAGAGATGTTAAATTTGATAATAATAAAACAAAAGTTACTGAATTTTTAGAAGAATATAATTCGAGTGATAACATGATGGATTTATATAGAATTTTTTGTGATGAAAATGTTAATGAGTGTTCGGTGGATAGTGATTCTCACTTTGAGAGGGGAAATTATAGATATAGTCATGCAGGGTCGAATAGTGATGGGAATACACAAGTGATAGATATTGTCGATGATTATAATTTAGAAAATAGTGATGGAATTAGTGCGGTTAATAATGATGAAGAATTTTTAAATAATAATGAAGAAAGTTTAAAGAATAATGATGAGGTTTTAAATAATAATGATAGTGAAGATGATAATGGTGTTTGTGTAAATGAAATAGTGGAGCCAGAGATTTTAAATGAAAATGTTCAAGAAAATGAAGATGAAGATGATGAACTATTTGAAGATGCAAATGAAATAATTAATGAACAAATTCCTAGAAGAATTTTGCCTAAAAGAGAGAGAAGATTACCAGAGAGATTGAAAGATTATGATTTAGAAAGTTCGTTTTTAACTTATGGTGAAGCAATTAAAGGTGATGAGAATTTGTTATGGCAAAAGGCCATTGATGAAGAAAAAGATTCTTTGGAAAAGAATAAGACATGGGTTATTGTAAATAAGTCAGAAGCAGAAAATAGAAAAATAATTACAAGTAAATGGATTTTTACAATTAAACCAGGTGGAAAATATAAAGCTAGATTAGTAGCAAGAGGTTTCTTACAGAAATATAATATTGATTATAAAGAAACATATAGTCCAGTGGTTAATACTACAAGTATACGTTTACTGTTGGCAATTGCGGCTCAAAGAGGATACAAGATGAAGCAATTTGATGTGAAGACAGCATTTTTATATGGAGATTTGGAAGAAGAAATTTTTATGGAAATACCAACAGGCTATAATATTGAAAATAGTAAGAATAAAATTTGTAAATTAAAGAAGAGTTTATATGGACTGAAACAAGCACCACTTATGTGGAACAAGAGGATAACCGAATATTTAAAAAAGTTAGGTTTTATACAATTAAAATTAGATCCTTGTTTGTTTTTCTGTAAAGAGAAAGAAATATATTTAGCAATTTATGTTGATGACGGAGTTTTAATCGGAAATAATATTTTAAAATTAAATAATATAATAACAAAATTAGAAAAAGAATTTGAAATGAGAAAGTTTGATAAAGTTGAAAAGTTTCTTGGTATTGATATAGACGTTAGAGATAATTTTGTAAAAATATATCAAAAGACATATGTAGAATCATTAATTAATAAATATAATTATGAGAATTTGAAAACAAGTGTTTATCCGGATATTTTGATCGATACACATCAAGAGGGGAAAGGGAGTATTGATGATGTGCATCGTTATAGGACATTTATAGGTTCTTTATTATATTTAGTGAATAAAACTCGTTTAGATCTTGCTTTTCATGTTGGGTATTGTAGTCGATTTCAAGAGAATCCTAACTTAAATGATTTTCTAAATATCAAAAATTTGTTTAGGCTTAAAAAGCTCTGTTTCGAATGGGATTACTTATTTGAGAGGGAGTGATTTAACTTTGAGAGCGTATTGTGATGCAGACTTTGCCGGTGATCCTGATACTAGGAAAAGTACGACTGGCTTTGTCATCCTGTACAGTGGTGGACCTATTCATTGGTGTTCGCGTAAACAGTCCGTGACTGCTCTGTCCAGTACAGAGGCAGAATACATCTCAGCTGCCGAATGCATTAAAGATCTATTATACGTTCAAAAATTAATTCATGAAATAACTGGTAAAATACCAAAAACGGAACTATTTGTTGATAATCAGTCGGCTATTGTATTAATTAAAAATGGAATCTTGAATAGAAGAAGTAAACATATAGACGTTAGATTTCACTTTATTAAAGAAAAAATTCAAGAAAATAAAATTGAGATATTCTACTGTCCAACAAATTCAAATTATGCGGACATATTGACAAAAGGATTAGACAGAACAAAGTTTTTAAGACTAAGGAAATATATAGTTAGTGACACTTAATTAAAAATGAACTTATTGAAGTGATTTAATGTAATGTTATAGATATAATGATAGATTAAGGTTGTTTGGCTGATTAATTGGAAATTTAGTTTTAAGGTTGTTTTGATTGATTAATTTGAAATTTATATATTAAGGTTGTTTAGGTAGAATTATTTTAAATTAATATTTATGGGGTTATATTTATTTAGATAGATTTGTTAAGTGGGGAATATGTGTATGGGATTTAATAAGTTAGGTAATATTAATTTAAGAGGGGATGTTGGAGAATTAGTTTTATTGTTTATGGTTTTATTGATGGCTGAAAAACATAATGACATTGTAGGAATTTGAATTTAAATAAAAGAATGTATTTTGTTTGGGGTTTGAGAAAATTTAGTTGAAATAAAGTGGTCAAGAAGTATGAGGAAAAATATGTGGTAGATTGTGGTTTATTGTTTTAAGTTTTATTTTGATGAAATATATTTTATTATGAGAAGATAAAGTTTTTAATAACATTTTAGATTGTGTGTTCCCAAAAGGTGATAGTGAATCAACCCTGAAGGAAACCCCTCTCAACACGTTGTGATTCAGCAACAGTACCATCCCTATTGATCCATTTGGGCTATTCAGTTCATTGCTTAGGTCAAAAAAGTAATAATCTTTGGAAAGTTCTATAAGACTCTCAAGATTGATCAAATTATTTATATATCTGTGCTAAGTGACTAGAAAATTGACACACAAAACCCGAAAATTTATTAATAAAAATAAAAAAAATGTACGGGAAGTCGGTAGGAACAATTAGAAACTATGTAAGTTATACTTATATTATTTATAGTTTGTGATACTGAATGCATTAAAACCAATGAGATTAATTAACATCCTTGATCAATTTGAGATTATCCGATACGATATTTATCGGATAATATTCAAACGATCTTACTCTTAAAAACTAGTAAGTCTATGGCATAATAGCGAAAAATCCTAAGTCTGTGGGCATAATTCACATGCACACGACATGCGCATACATACTCATTTGTCACATTTTGAAATTTTATTGACATGATATGTCCAATAGTAGTCAAATCTCTTTAATTCTTTATTTTTATACCTTTATTTATTCACCATTGTTTTTGTTCTAGTGGTATTAGTACTTCTAATAGTATTTTGTTAAAAGCAATATGCCACTCGTAGATATTACCAACCCAGCCGTTATTAAATTTCTCGTAGAGAGTTATGACAAGACTGCTCGCTTGCGGATGAAATGGAACAATCTTCACGGTGACAAACTGAAGTTGGCGGCGACACTCACGCGGGAAGAGAAAGGTTACTATGAATCCGACGTCCTCAAGGAATGCATGGCGGGAGGAATGGCAGCAATCACGCGAGATCATATAGTTGCTGGATTCAATAGACGCCGTAATCCAATCCGAGACGGCACGAAAGTTCCCGTCACTGCAGACATGAAGAAAGGCCATTCTATAGTTGAAGTGGGCCTCGGCGACCCAAAACAAGATCCCAGACTCGCACGACCCGACTCCGACCTCTCTATTGATCCTATCATGCGAGTGGTCAATCCGAAAGTGAAAAAAATAATTTACAAAAATATTCCCGTCTATGGAAAAGACGTGTACTTGAAACATAGGTCACGAATTCCACCAGAAAATAAATACTACTTCAGAGAATGTTCCGGATGGGAATATGGTTGGAGATTGAAGGACAGTTACTTCAGCCATCATGCACCGAGCTATGGTCGCGTGTGGCGACTAACGCGTGACGTTAAAAGCCGCTCTGGACCCCACCCAGATCCTGACCATTATAAAACCCCTGAAATACCTGGCGTTTCAAAATGTTCTTAAACATTAACACCGTACTTTACACCGTAATTTGAGTTATTATAGTTGTCACCAAAACTGCTGAATAAAAGTTTATTTTATATTGACTCCTTCAAAATGAATGAGCTGTTTCCAATTGCTTGGATAAACTGCTGATCTATTATGATACCTAAATGCCATTTATTTAATAATGTGCCTTCAAAATTTTATACAACTGGCATACTACCTGCAGTCCCAGCTTTTAACACCGTTGCGGTTGTTTTGTTTTTAATAATTTCATAGCGTGGACGCCTATGCCTTAGTCCACACGCCACATCGGTCTTGTGGTTTTTAATTTTCGCGATTTATCAATATCCCTGTGATAAGATGTTATTACCCTATTTATTTATTTTTATTAATTTCACATTGTATCCACGCCCCCAGACAATCCTAGGTCTGTGTTCGTATGTGACTTTTCCTAACTTTTGCCAAACAAGGATCCCTTTAATGCGATACATAGGTTTGTAAATTGAGTAAAGCATGAGTAAAGGCTCTCTCTCTATAGAACTGTTCAAATTATAGTCAAAAACTTCAATGTGACAATTAATTTTACTAAGATTTTTTTTTATATTTTTTTTATGTTATTTTTTATATTTTATACACCAAATATTAACATAAAATGCTTCTAGATTTAACCAACCCACATACAATCAAATATCTGAAGGAAAATTATGAAAAGGAAAGCGACCGGCGAGCAGCTTGGTTCCTCGCAAACAAAGATAAAATTGAGCAAGCCGCAGTGTTATCCTGTCATCATAAAGGATTCACTATAGAAGACACGCAGCGTAAACGTATAGAACTTTGTATGCCAGCCTTAGCGATACACCATAAAGTTAGCGGTGTAAACCGCCGGACAAAGGCTATTCGGGACGGTCAAGTATTAGGCTTAACTCTAATTAAAAAACCTAAAGTTGTAACTAGAAAACAAACAACTTCTGAATCAGACCATAACTTGACTAAAGCAATAATGAAACCAATTGAACCAAATGTATTAAGAATCTTAACCATCGATTTACCAGATGGAGGAACGCAGAAATATCTAACTGTAAGAAAGCGTAAATTCCTTGATGATAGGTACAACTTTTGTGAAACCAGCAATGGGACATACGGATGGCAGTGGCGCCAAAGTGAGGGTTGTAAAGCGCCTAAGTTCGGACGATTTAACATCACTCACCGAGAAAATACTAGTCGGTCTGGACCTCAGCCAGATCCTAAACACTACAATGTTCCACCTGAGAAGCCTTCCAAATGTGCACGTGACGCATGGAGAAACTTTTAAATAAATCTGAAAGGCATTATTTATTTTATTTTCTAAATGGGACGGGAGCCCAACACATTCCCGCCACTGTGTCTCCTGTGTAGCCAGGATTAACAGCGGCGACCGCTAAAAAAGGCAATGAACAATTAAGTCCATTGCAGTCCCAGGAGTAAAATTACGGCTGCCTTGGAACTCACGACGAATTTAATCAGAAAAAATTAGTACTTAGTAGTAAAAAGCTTTTGGAATTTGACTTCCCCTCTCAGCATCTGAGAGACAGCAATATGGCAAATATAAGGCATTAAAAGCATAAAGAGATGGCTAGTCAAGTGAAGCTCAACTGCCCTGCACCACGGATTTTAAATATCTGACACTATTGGGGACCTAAAACATTGAGTCGTTTTTTTTTTTCTAGTCGATAAGCGAATGATAGCCGGTTCCAGTTGCCTAATTCATTATTTTACTGACTTTCGGCGATAGAAGCTTGGCCAAAATTTGACAGAGGAAGAATTGCCACCCCATCGCTGCCGTAATGGCTATGCAGTGTTCCTGCGCGTGAGCGTGGTCACAAGGGCTCTTAAATGTCGTTATACCGACAGTAGGGGGACCAATGTATGTCGAAGCACCGTTAGCGATATAGACACGGCGTAGCGATATAGGCACAGCAGTCAGAGAGATCCTGTGTCCGGCTATCGGTGCGGTTCCTGAACACAGGTATTACGTAATATCCGTATAGAAAGCCAACCTCTTCAAAGTCACCGCCGTAATAGCTGGGGGGCCGGGAGCCCTTCAAACCGCCGCACTATCAAACGTGCGGTTTACTAACTTGTAGTCTTGTTCCTCACTTTCTGTTCGTTGTGTGGTCAGTGTAGCAACTCCTCTCAGTAACCTTCAAACGCAGCTTTAATGGTAAAAAAACCTGCCCACATAGATATGAAAATGCTCCCTGCTGACTTTACCAGAATGAACGTTACACAGCTGAGCGTGACGTCTCTGAGTGGATCAGCACGTCGTGATTTCTTTTTTGTATAAGAGGGGGCAAACGAGCATGTGGGTCACCTGATGGAAAACAATAGCCACTGGCAATGGAGATCAGCAACACCAAGGGGTCGCCGATCCGTTGCCGGCGTATACTCCTTCCTTTCCTTCTTTCTGGTGGAGGTACTTCCCCAGTCGGGAACCTTAAAAATATGATATCCCATGTGTGGCATTCATCCCTACGAATGACTATACCCTAATTCGTAAATTATGATTCTAATGCCACAAGTAACCTTAAAATCAGTGGATATGTGTTTGTTTGTTATGGTGTTACAGGTGTTTATAGGCTGCGGTAACTGATGGCAAGCAGTTACCGCAGCCTATAAACACCAGTAACACAGGGACATCACACGCACGTTGCCGACAATGTAGAAACCTCTTCACACCCTGTATGAAAAACCTCGACAGGCAGTTCATTCCACAGCTTGACAGTATACCTACGCGGGATTTGTCCTTTTTTCACGTCGAAAACAATAGATTTGATATTTTTTTACAGGGATATTTTAAGACCTGGAGAGTAACATAGGCTTTTTTTTACCTTAGGAAATACATCTTATTCCCACGGGATTTTTTTTATTAAAATGATGACCCCGAGGGCGGAGCCGCTGGTAACTGCTAGTTTAGCTAGTTACACCTATTAAATAATATACAAAGCCAAACTTCATTCCAGCTTTAGAATTACAGTTTTATGGTTCAAAGTTGTGACCAAGCCAGGTCACACTCATCGCTTCAGGATTCATTATTGAAGAGCTCTGAACATAAATCAAGTTGAGATAACCTAGCTCCACGTGTCACTTGCCGCAGCGCTTAGGTCGTAATGAAAGTTCGTAACGATAGAACTTCTAAAATCCGTTGTAACTTGCCGCTTCTGTAAATTCATTGGTGATAAATGTAAAAGAAGAAACTGGATATCTCGGGAGAGAAACGTAAAACCGAGAATCGCAGCCACGTCTAAGTATACACAACTAATTCAACAACCAATTCAATTGTAAACTCTTTTAAGAAAAATAAACCAAATTTATATGGGTTAGAAGCTTTAGGACTACTTCGCGATAAGACTAGATGCACGGTATACCTAAATCTAAGTCTGGATATGACTAAATCGCTTTATGATCAAGTCTGGATATGACAAAATCGTTTTATGACTAAATCTATTACATCTCCGATTCATTGAAAAAAAAAATATGTTACTTTTCCAACATCAAGTAAAAATTACTACACAATAATTTAGGGTATATATATATTTTTTGGAACAACGACAAATACCATTCAAATCAGAAATTAGATTTTATAAAAAATCTCGAACATACATACTCGTACGTACGGACCAAACAAAAAAGCTAATGTTTAGTAAATTAGTTTTTAATGGAGATCAAACCCATGAGTTAGAAAAACCCGGCAAACTCGCAAATTTATAATAATACTAGGCAGTAGGACAAAGGACCAACTCAACGGGTGCATAAACGACCATTAAAATTCATCAGACGGCAATCAAAATCGTAGAGAATCGTAGTTTGGGGTGTAAGTGGTTCATCAACATCTTTGAACCAAAGCCAACATCACCTGCACACGGTGCAACGAAGCTCTCACGAAAAGAGAGGTAGGGAGCGTAATTGTAAGAAACCCGACTGGGGAATGTACCTCCACCTCACAGAATACCGCAGCCAAATAACAATTCAAATCAATTGAGGGTTGTTGTATTCCTGCGAGTGAGTGAAGTCACCAGAAAGGAAGGAGATGCTGGTTGGCAGCTGTGGCGGCGGCGTGCAAGCGATATTTTATGTTGCGAGCGTTAATATGGCTACAGTAACCGCTTCACTTCAGGCGGGCTGTATGCTTGTCTGCCACCCGACGTAGGTAGTATAAAAAAAAGGGAAGTCCCTATGTTTACTTGGATCAAGAGATAAAAATGAACAAATTCGACTAACCTCGGCTGTCTATTCAAAAGGTGAATTTGCATTCCGAATGAATATCTTTGCTAATGAAAAGCAAGCATTTTCAGTCTTTGCATATTGCCCGTACTATGCTATGGCGTCGAGACATGGGTGTTCACCAAAGATGTCCTAAACAAACTCACAAACTAAGGATATCTCAAAGAAGAATGGAAAGGAAAAATGTTGGGATAACCCTACGAGATAACAAAACAAACACCTGGCTTCGACAACAAATTAAGATCACTCAATATTTGATCAAATAATAAAATATTGAGAGTGTCGTGCGAATAAAAGTGTTTGTTACCATATGAAAAAAAGAAATAAAGGCCACGTTTTGACAGAGCCCAGCTCAAATGAGAATGGGCCGGACACGTACCCCAAAAGTGACTCATGGTGTAAAAGTGTTCTTGAGTGACCTTGTTGAGTCCTGGAAATCCTCAAATGCGATGGCGTGATGATATCAAAAAAAAAAATTGTTGTCTGTAAAGTCCGTTTATGGACGATAATTTTACGTGATAACGATGGAGTGGAAGAGACATAGCTTGTTCCGCGCTCTCGCTCAGCTCAGGCAGAACGTGACAATCATCATCATCAGGACATTTTAGCCTCCACTACAGGAGCACAACCCTCTCTCGGCCGTCCCTGACAGGAGGATTTGGCCTACACTCCCCACGCTGGCCAGACGAGTTGGGGAGGCCTGATCGATGTTTTATAAGGTATTTCCCTTTGTCGCCTTGTACGACATCCACGGGAAGAGACGGAGTGATTCTATTCTAGTCTGCCGGACACCACACGGCTAACGGAACGTGACAATGAGTCATGCTTTTTCATGCATGCAGGCGACGTTCATCGATTTATAAGACGTTGTTATCACGTCAAAAATGATCGCAATTAAATGGTTGCAAGAGGCTCACTGCAGAAATAAATGGCGAAACCTGACGATGGCCTACACCAATATGGAAGAACAAGGCTAAGAAGAAGAAGTAGGATAATAATGAATACATACGCAATTTTATAAACAATTTGCCAAATATGCAGTATTTCGGTGAATCTTACAAATTGTTTGAAATTAAAATGCCAGATTATTCTTTAAAGATAATTTAATTATGAAATTACTTACAAGACATATTTACAACACAAAACTAATATATTCTCGATTTTTTTTTATTTCGGTAACAATAGAGTGCTTAGTGCACGTTTTTTGGAACACATACGAACGTGTTAACGTTCACAAGCCAACCAAATTGAGAAAATTTTCACATTGTGAATTGACCAGGCGCATGCTACATATCCAAATTAGTCGGGTTGGTAGTGACCAACGCGTATAGGACGCGTGTTACATATCAAAATTATGTGGCTTACTTAATCACATTTTGACACCTCAGTGTCAAAATGATTAAGTAAGCCACATAATTTTGATATGTAACACGCGTCTTATAAATACACAACATCATGAGAGTTCTTCTCTATTTGGTCGGTTTGTTTACGTTGACATGATCGAACGCGAACAAAAAACCTATAGGTAAAGTCGAGGGCTCATGAAGCTTTTCACTTGTAGTACGAGCCTTACATCTACAGCGATTGTAATAATAACGGTATAGAGTCCAACGTATAAAGCTTCGAGTTCTTGACTGTATAATAAATAAAACTTATAAACAAATAGAATCTCCGGGGGGGGGGGGGGGGGGGGGGGGGGGCACCTTGAGGACGCCCTTGCAAATAAGTGAATAATAATTCATTTGACTTCGCGCCACATTGTTGGACGACCAAATTCTTGCCAAACTGGCGCTCATCATCTCACAATGAATTGGTCTGCGGATATTGGACCTGCACACATGGGATTATGAAATGATTGGATTCGGAGCGAAGCTATCAAATCAAATCCATGTCGAGGGGTATTATAAATCGCGTTATTTTATTTTCTTTTTACTTTTCATTTTCGGCCATAACAAGAGTACCGTCATGTTGAACGTTGATAGTAGTAATTCAAACGGGACACCATAAAAGAAAACAAATTATTTTATTAATCAATGTAATACCTAATATACACGAGTAAACATAAATTTTGTCATATAACAATGCTTTTGATATAATTACAGAAGGGATGAGAACAATTTCCCCGTTTCTAAACTTACAGGAGCTCACAATCACATCGCAGTTTCTTAAGATAAATATAGGGTTGCCAGGTCTAAACGCCAGCAATCAGGACGAAATGCGTAAAAACTCCGGATTTTGAATCTTAAAACCCGGACATGTCATCAGTGTATTTTAGTACTAGCACTATTGTTTATTATGTGTTTTCTTGTCACTTTGTTCTTGTCAATTGTTTATTCGCAGCATGGAGCGAGTGGTAGTGATTTAAAACTTTTACCTTGCACTACAAACAAAACCCCGCCCGGACGCTCCCCGGACGCCCTCCAGACTAGGACGAATCTGAGGAAAGCCGGACGGAGGGCAACCTTAGATAACTATAATACCGCGAAGAAGCATGCTCCTTGGTTCTACCTACTGGCGTTTTCTATAAATATAGTTTTAAGTCGGTACTTATTTGCCACAAATTACATTTTCGATTGGACTCCTTCTCTTAAATAAACTACGGCAATAAATACAACTAAGTTTCCATGGCATATATCTAATAACCAGTCACTTCCCATTCATGCTCGCACCTCTGTTCAAACATTGCTCTCTAAGAGATGGGAGCAGAGATGGGCAAAATGCCAGGCATTTACGATAAGCACCCAATAAGTGACCTACCGAATGTAACTTAGCGACCTTTCTGTTAAGCACAGTTTGAAAATCACTACCCAGCAAAATAGATCCAGCGGTGTGGACTGTGCATTGACATGTCAGTCAGTCAGTTTATTCTTTTATAGATATAGATATTGCTTAAAGGTTGTTTGTCTGACGCTTTATACGCCATATTACGCTTTAATATTGTATTGTGACAGTCACGTTGTATACTTCCGAAAATTTTCAAGTATGCCACAAAAGCGTCAGTGGTGTTCAACCCTATGAGACGTTGTGCTTCCTCTTGGCCGTAGGGCGGTCGAACACTTGCTTCATACCGCCTCTGAAGTTGGCGAGTCTGGCGGCGGCGCCTTCATTGCTCCACGCGGAGTCGAACTCGGTCGTGTCTTGGTCTACAAGGTGGGTGTACTTCGTGCGACCCGAACGACCGAACTTCTTTACTTGCATCACCTGTAAGGACACAGTAAATTTGTAAAGGACGATCAGAACTACAGTCAATTTTTATCTACACTACTTTGCGTGGCAGTAGTTTGCATGAACTAATTGGTGGCGGAAGCACGCAAAGTGGTGTAGATCAAATTGCCTGTAAATTTGACTTCCGCAAAATAACACCTGAATCAATTAATTAACTAATGATCAGAACTCTCATCAAGCTGGATTTTACGTCAAACTGGTGTCTTAACCAAAACATCAGCAAAAATGTGGTGTGTCAACATCTTTGAACCAAAACCAACCGCACCTGCACGACAAACGAGGCTCTGGCAAAAAGAGCGGCAGGGCATAGCATATTCTTTAAGCTGCCCGACTGGGGAAGTACCTCCACCTCACAGAATACCGCAGCCAAATAACAATTCCCTTGAGGGTTGTAGTGTTCCTGCGAGTGGCTGAGGTCACCAGTAAGATCGAAAGGAAGGAGGCAATGGATCGGCGACCCCTTGGTGTTGCTGATCTCCATGAGCGGTGGTGATTGCTTTCCATCAGGTGACCCACATGTTCGTTTGCCACCCTTTGATATAAAAAAAACATAAGAAATCTGCAAATGATCCTAATACTTCAAATTAAATCATCTGTTTGACAACTTTGTGTGAAAAATGTCCTAAAACTTTTTATCCACTCAGTTGAGTGGATAAAAAGTTAAAAAGTTTTAGGACGTTTTTCACAGGACAGTATTCCGCTACTACAGTTGACTTACTACAGCTAACTATGTTAAAAAAGGTAACGTGGTCCCTACGTCCTACAAAAAGTGCTTTATTATAACATTATCCTACAAAAATGTCAATGTTCCACGAACAACGTAGTCAAAACATTCCTGTAGTGAGATAACTAGTTTTAACAAAAATATCAACATACCCACATAATAATACTTTATTTTTACCTTAGGTAATACAGTTTTATCAAATAGATCGTCCAGTGTTGCGCCCGAGAAGTCTTGTTTGAATACTTCCTCTTCTTTATCCAAGTAGAAGGCACCTCTGGAATAACGAAACGCACAGCGTTAGCTCTTATATTAGAATATATATATTATTAATGCCGTATGGCATCGGGCTGTATAGCCCGATAATCAACGTAGGTAAAGGCTATATAAAAATCGACGTACACTTTTAAATAAATTATAAATAATATTTACTAGCATCATATTTAAATTAAATTGGAGTTCGATGGCGTCGTTGCGCGTGGCAGTCTAACCGATCACGCAAGTTAAGCAACGTCAATCGTAGTCGGCCTATGGATGGGTTTATTTATCTCGAGTTCCTCCGTGCTTCGGAACCGACAGCTTAACGTGCCCTCACACATTAAGCCGTCGGTACCGGTTGTTGTTTTTAGACGACATAGCCTTTGAGCGGCTTGAAAACACTGGCCTCCGCCAACCCGTAGTTGAGCAGTGTGGTAGAGTAAGCCCTGAACCAACCAATCAACATGTTGATTATGTGTTGATGCCAAAATATATTAAAAACTAAGAAAATTGTTTACGCAAAGCTAAGCCTAAACGGCAGCACCGAAACCTAAACGAACTAATGAATAATTGCCATCTATTTTATAACAGTGTAAGTGTTTTAAAAGTGTGGCCATTGCTAGCCATTCGACCAACGGACTAATCAAAATTATTTATTTGATGTGTTTGTTATTGTCAGACGGTTCTCATGAAAGAAAAAAAAGAAAGTTGCGCTAAAAATTAGAAAAATTAAGAAAACTGAACGATCATAATTATTGTAATGAACTACGAGGGGCAATGTATTCTCGGTATCGGCATTAGGTGCGCCGCGCACCAAAACATCCTGAGCGGTCGTGTAAATGACGCTTGGCTGTGTGCGTGCGCCGATTTGGGCGTTAGTGTGAAGTTAAAGTACTGGTTGTATTACTATGCTGTGGTATCGGGGTGATATACTAATGATGAGAGTAATTAAATTATCTCATTACTTATATACACTCTTTGAGGCTATAAATATGAAATTTAATTTAATTGTCATCATTAGTATTCAAGATATCATTACAAGAAAACAAATACGATGTCAGATGCCACTATGTTAAAATTCCTATATAAAAGATAAAATTCCTTACAAAACAAGGAGACTCAAAAAGTTATTCACGAAGAAATGGTGACTGTATATCAAGGTTCTGCTTACTTGGTGCTCAAGGTGCTCCTTCGTTATCCACTATTCAGAAGTGGTCTAGTGAATTCAAACGGGGTAGAAAGAGTATTGAAGACGACCCACTACTTCACTACTGAAGAAAACGTCAAAATTGTTGAGAAACCTTACTCGAAGATGCTCGTATAAGAGTAAAAACATTAGCAGAAAGGACTAAGCTATCCGTGGGTACCATTCACACTATCCTTTATGAGCATCGGAATCTGTCAAAAGTCAGTGCAAGATGGGTGCCGCGAATGCTCACGGCACTTCAGAAATAAGTGCGAATTTTTGGAGCTCTGTGGTGAAAATCCGCGTAGTATTTTTGACCGAATAGTTACCAGTGATGAAACGTGGGTTCATCACTATGATCCTGAGAGTAAGCAAGAGTCCATGCAGTGGCATAAAAAAGGAACAGACCCCACCGAAGAAGTTTAAAGTCACCCCATCCGCCGGAAAACTCATGGCCACCGTGTTTTGGGATTCTAAGGGAATCTTACTGATCGAGTACACAAAAAAGTATTACTGCCGCGTCTTACGCAAACACCCTACGTAATTTAAAGGAGGCAATAAAAGAAAAAAGACGTGGAAAATTGTCCGAAGGTGTGTTGCTTCTTCACGACAACGCGCCAGTTCACACAGGGCGCGATACCAAGGCTGCTGTGAGGGATTGTGGATTTGAAGAAATCAATCATCCACCCTATAGCCCGGGCCTGGCCCCCAGTGATTATTTTTTGTTCCCAAACCTTAAGAAAGATCTTCGAGGTAAGCATTTTTCCGACGATGAAGAGTTGAAGGTGGCAATTGATGAGCATTTTTCAGGCAAAGAAGAAAAATATTTTTAGAGGGTATCGAAAAGTTACATTCCCGAACAAATAAGCGTATTGAGGTTATGGGGAACTACATTGAAAAATAAATTTTATTTATAATTTTCTGCTTATTATTTCATGCCTATACCGAGAATACATTGAACGCCGTAACTTTTTACTACTACTACTAACTACTTAACTTTTCTAATGTAACTTTATGGCGTTTGACGACATTTGACAGCGTACGCGAAACCATATCGAATTTAATATTCATAGTTAGACAGAACGTCTGTCAGCTAGTTCTTAATGAAAATGCTGTCTATCTATTTAGTGTGCTCAGTTTTAATTTTAATTGAAATACATACACTAAATTTTTATTCCAATTTTTATTCTGAAATCTGTGCAATCATCATCTAATTTTGCTATTAACCATACAACTGCCAGCATACTCCAAAACAAAGCCGTTACAGCTCTCAAGTGTAACGTAAAATGGCGTCCAATTTATTGTCTGTGGGTAACTAAAATAATACAAACTAACCTGTGATAATACTTCTGCAGGAATTTGTACTTGCCCTTGACCGCCTTGTTTGTGACAAGTTTAGGGTTGAGCCGTTGTTCCACGCGGCGCTCTTCCTCAGTCATGTTGCGCATGCGCTCAATGGCAAGCAACTCTTTCTCAATGCTGAAAAGCAATTAATATTTGTAACTTTTAAATAAATATTTATATTATAGAGACATACATAGCTACGAAATACAGACTGGGCTAAATAATAATCTCTTGGGGGTTTGGCATAAGTGAAGAAGGTCACGGATGGTGGATTAGCACCGAGGATGTCGACGCATTGGTACATCACATCAAATTCAATATAATTAATACATTGCCAATTATCCCTTGGTCGGAGGTCACTTTAATCCGTTTGTCTGTTGTGGAGACAAGCGGTTGGCTTGCAAAAAGCAAAAATAAATAAGCCAACAAGCAGTAGAGCAGGGTTGTGGTGTATGCTCTACCCCCTTCAAATGCAAGGAGACCAATTGAAGGTATCCCAGTAGTGGGATGATTAGGGGTTTGGGATTGGGAGAGCACAAGCTCATACACAACAATGTTAACTTACGCCTCCCTCTCCTCCTTGTCCCGTTTTATCCTCTTCATTTCCCGAAGTTTCCACGCCTCATACTCGAGCTCGTCGTTCTCATCGTCAGTACACACGTCATTAATGTTGCCTTCCTTTTGTTCACCCTGAAATTACAAATGAAATATTCATATTGCATAGCAATGGTAGTAAATACAACCCGGAACTCCCCTAGCATTGAGGATTAGGTGCCATCTCCGTGAACGAGTTTATCGCATCATTATCGTTTAACAACAATTCTACAAACAAATAATAAATAAATATTTTTTTCTGGACAATTTACACAGCGCCATCTAATTCCAAACTAAGCGCAAACTTACTATGGGTAATAGACAACTGATAAATGTACCAATTTTTTTTTTATGAATACAATGATACATATAAAACACTAAAATAAATAAGCTCGTCAGGTACAAATATGGTCGCTCACGGGCAGGTTCATGGCGATTGGACGAATGACATTGACGAGGAAAACGTCGACGATTCCCTTTATTCCCATAATATCCCACGATAAAGATCCCATCGCTCACGAGTCAGTAGCTAAGTGCAGCACGCTCGCAGCACCTAGCAAAACAACTATGCAGCGACTTGTTGCGGACATACAGAAAGCAGTCGCGAGGAATCGTTGCGATCAAACGGCGACCAGTCGCGACGAATCGTGGCAATGAAACGGCGACCTGTCGCAAATTGCATCGATACGCAAGCGAGAGAATAATTACCTTTTGGAGACTGTCGAAAGCCAAAAAGAAAGACATATAGTATGTCTCCTTCTTATAGATCCTATAAAGATTTATACTATAGAGTTAACTTCAAAATCGGACGACCGTCACCGTTTCCATGCGTTTGATATGTAGGGATCAGTGAAAAATGTACTGACTCTTCCTTACTTATGTATGGAGGAACTCAAATCTATATGTGAATGTCACATGTTTAAAACTTTACAGACAGAAATGTATGAATATAGTAGTTACCAGAGTGTTCCTCTGTTCTGATCTGATAGTTTCTTCGACCAACTTTAGAGCATCTCTCCTGCGTTCTTCTTTCTCTTTCCGTGCTTCACTCTCTTCCTTCTTCTGTAGTTTGACTTTACGCTCCCTCTCAGCGACCGTCATTCGCTCTGATGCTCTCACAAATACGGGCTTCACTCTAGGACCTTTGTTGACGAAAGTACAAATCAATTACACACATTGTTGTCACTTCCATCATTAGAAGTTTCAGAGAAGTGCTATGACTAGAATTGACAATTCCAAGGTTGGACACAATATTGAGGAGCTCGGTGGTGTCGTTGCGTGTGTCAGTCTAATCGAACACACAAGTTAAGCAATGTCGACCGCTGCCCTGTCCATGGATGGATTTATCTCGAGCTACTCCGTGCTGAGGAAGGCACGTGAAGCCGTCGGTCCAGGCTGTTGTCATTATAGACGATAGTCGATAAATCAGTGACCTTTAGGTGGCTTGAAAACACTTTCCTCTGCCAACTCGCAGTTGAGCAGAAATGTTGAAGTATGCTCTAAAACCCTTCAATTGAGGAGAGACCCATATCCCAGCAGTGGAATGAATAAGGGTTGACGATGATACAATATTGAGCGATACTTAAGGAAGCTTTGCATGTTTTGTGCAATCTACCAATTATAATGAATTAAGTTTTCACCATCTTCCATATTTCAA
This sequence comes from Hypsopygia costalis, assembly GCA_937001555.2. Classification (NCBI taxonomy): domain Eukaryota; kingdom Metazoa; phylum Arthropoda; class Insecta; order Lepidoptera; family Pyralidae; genus Hypsopygia; species Hypsopygia costalis. The sequence goes on along the minus strand of OW443339.2, from coordinate 12,723,466 downwards.
AGTTATTTATAATAACTTCTTAGTTTCTATGGATTCACTGTGCAGGTGCCGGGTCCATCGTGTGGCAGAGAGAGAAACTCCAAGCAGATCCCGATACTTGTGACACGGGTGTAGGTTTAAGGGGCCCCTTTCCGATGTACATCAACACTCACCTTCACTACTTGTGTATCTCTCCCTGCCCAGCCAAATCTGGTATGTACCTGCTAATGCAGCTTTAGATACTCGTTCTAGTATAGAACTTACTGCACTTCTGGACAAGCCAAGGTCTTTCAGCAGGTTATAGAGAGATTTTGCTGGTATACCTCTCGCTCCTATTTCTACAGCGTATAGATTAACTACATAGCCGTTTACGTATTTTTTTCTAAAAAAAATACGTAAACAAATTAATTATTTTGCTTTATTGTTACCTGTATCTTCTTCACTATCAGTGTATTCCATGTCTGAGGACCCACTCTCCTCCTTCTCGCCATCCATCATCTCTTCATCCTCGTCTCTCCCAAGAACTTCTTTCTCAGCTTCCCTATTGAGCAAACATTTAGTTACATAACATCAACTCATGAAAACATGTGAAAAGTATACTCTTTGACATAATATGATTTTTAGAAACTAAATAATACATTTTCGGTAGTTCTGTAATGAATCTTTACTTTCTGATTTCCCACAAAATATAATTTAGACGGGCAGCAGTATCACCAGTTTACCACTACGTGTGACGATCATAAGTGGGGGGAGGTTAAATTCATGGTTTGCATTACATCTTGTTTGTTTCTACCATATCCGATACCAAACGACCCGCCTGATATAAAGCAGTTACCGTAGCCTATAAATGCTTGCAATACAACCTCCGCTGATAACCAGTGATCGGCGTTGGTAGTGTCATTACGCGGGATTTGTGACCGTTGTTTTAATATGGCTCTCAAATCCCGGCATTTTCATTAAACAATTTTATTTAACTTTGAATTATTTTAGTACTATTTGTATTTTACGTACCTATTTATATGCTTTACCATGCTATTATTTAACTTAACTTTTATTTTATTGTTTTTCTTAACTGTTCGTCTGGAGAATTTCTTTTTCTAATTTCTATATATGTAATTGAATTTTCACATATTACACACTTAACGATACAGTGACAACTGGAAAAATATAACGTACTACTAAACTAGACTAAACGTAATCCCAGAATCCCGTGGTCATATCCATATTAACATCAACATTCAAGTCCATTGACCCCAAATGGCACTACTAACGCCGATCACTGCTGATAACGCAGCATATCATATGGCTGATATAAAGATAGAATAGCTTAAAATATTTCACAAAGCACCGATAATCATAATTTTTTTGCCTAGTAAAGGTGTGGTCCAAATTAAAGAATATATAAGTATATACCTATAATTTGTGGACAGTCTTTCTACGTCATCAACTGAGTAAGCAAATAGGCGAGCATGGCTGGTCTATAGAAGATGACGAAACTGAATTGGAATACAGTGGAGTCCAAAATTGACACTTGCTTGCATTGAGTTTCATATTATTGATCTTACCTAGCAGCCAATTTAATTTTGAGTGCTTGCCGACGTCTTTCAATTTCCTCATCGTCAAGCTCATCTTCACTATCAGAGCTGTCTTTGGCTTCATCAACATCAGACTCAGATTCTGGTTCCGGTTCTGCATCAATGATTTCCGGCTTGTGCTCTGTGCGGCGTGGTGGCGACCTCGCCGCGATACGTAGACGTTTGAGTCGCGGATCGTCTGCCTAGAAACATAAGAATTTCAACAACATTTGTTAAAGGAAACAAACATGTGTGGGAAACACATGTTTGTTTCCTTAATAAGGTCAGGTTGTAACTAATTGGGTTTTTTCTGTGTGATGGCTGTACCTCCCTAATTTAAAACATTGACATCACTACATAGTATAAAACAAAGTCGCTTTCTCTGTCCCTATGTCCCTTTGTATGCTTAAATCTTTGAAACTACGCAACGGATTATGATGCGGTTTTTTTTAATAGATAGAGTGATTCAACTGGAAAGTTTATATGTATAATATATGCATAACATAGTAGAAAAACACTGATAATTTAGAGGTTTCTAATGTGATGTCGTAAATAAACACATTTTTTTGCTCTTTCATTGCAAACGCTGGCTGAACCCAACGAGATAGATCAAAATAATGTAGTACAGTATTGTTCACCTTAAAATGGTCTACAAAAAAGTTCGCGATGGTATATGTCTATCTCTTAGTGGTAACACACAATAACCGTTATTTTATCCTTTGCTTTTTACAAGAAATAATGCCTTATTTACGAAGCGATTTTAAGCAATACAGAATTAATCCTTATCCAATTAAGTACCTTAAATACATTGCGCATTTAATATAGATCAATATGGCCCTTCACAGCATGTAATTTAAATGAATAGTTTAGAAGATATTACACATTTAAAATGCAGGGACATAACGGCTGTGGCGGTACCGGCCGCGGAGCCGGCGGCGTGTGCCTATAACTGGGGAAGGACTGGATAGGACAAAGCGCAAAGACCTTCTGTAGTACATTTAGTATCAGCATTGCACCCGTGCGAAGCCGGGGCGGGTCGCTAGTATTTAATAATTCGCTAAATTATTTAAGTCTAAAAAGTCTATAATATTTGTTGAACCTTAATATTTAATCTTGTTTATTTCATGCAACAAATTGTTAAAGAATGTAATAGAGTATTAATAAACTATTGTATAGCATAAATGCTGTGTGCATTTATGTGTGTGTGTACCTTAGATTAGATATATAACCACATTATTTAATGTACTATTATGCTGTAGGAGCCCCAAAATAAATCAATAAACAAATATATATATACCCACACATTTGGAATAGAATTCAATGAGATTGATTCGATTAGATAATTTCTATTGTATATTTAGGGTATTCTGGTGATTATTTAATAAAGCAGTGATTATATAGGTAATACTTACTTCTCTATCAGAGTCACTATGATGTTCATCTTTGTGGGTGATAATTTGAGGAAAAACTTGTTTGCGCTCAGGTCTCTGCTGTTCTATAAAATCTTCGGTATCCGATTCTTCTGATGATGACGCACCCTGTGCATAATCAGGCTTTTTCCCTGATATATACCTTTGTACTTTCACTTTTTGCATAGATATTTCACCTGAAAACAGGGAAAGAAACTGTGACATCAACCAAAATAAATTCAGTAATTCAAATTTAGATATACCCTTCAGTAAATATAATCACTATATGGTATGCTATTGGGATGACTGGAATAAAACGGAATGCATCTTAGCCACAGCCAAGGTCATCTATGAAACTTAAATGTAATAGAAATCAATCTTGATTATACTTCTAGAACCTTTACTAATAAAGGCTAGCAAAGGATTTAGTGTTGCCGATCTCCATGGGCGGTGGTAATTGCTTTCCACCAGGTGACCCACATACTCATTTGTCCCCCTCAATATATAAAAAAGTATAATTGCCTTTATACCCAGATCCCCTCCTAATAAAAAAAAAACACCCTTTTCTGACCTTCACCAATAATATTCAGCATTCAAAACTATAAACAAACTGAAGTTGTTAAAGAACTGGCAGCTTTGAATGACCAACAAATACATATTGTTAATTGGTGTTTGTTTCAATGTCATGATGAGATGAAATTCTCTTTGCTCTCTGTACGTCATGACTAGGAGCCATTGCCTGACTCAACTTGTATATTAAAGAGTTGCTCGAGAGTCACTTCAAAGATGTAGTTAAAGGATATTCTTGTGGCTATGCTTACATGCTATGTAAAGAGAAAATTTGGTAAATCTAAGCAACATATAAAAATTGATAAATATGTGTAACTCTTACATGTAATACATAATGGTGAAAAGATATCGAATTTTTTTTCAATTACATTCTAAGCACTAAACTGAATCTATTAAAAAAACCGGCCAAGTACGAGTCGGACTCGCGCACAAAGGGTTCTGTACCATTATCTATAAAAACGGCAAAAAAAACACGTTTGTTGTATGGCCCCCCCTTAGATATTTATTTTATTGTGTAATTTAGTATTTGTTGTTAGAGCAACAGAAATACATCATTTGTGAAAATTTCAACTGTCTAACTATCACGGTTCATGAGATACAAGCAGTTAATGGTGACAGACGGACGGACGGACAACGAAGGGTTCCTTTTTGCCCTTTGGGTACGGAACCCTAAAAGTGTTAGATGATCTGTGACATAGCTGATAATGTGTAGTAGTTTTAAAGATATATTTACGTATGTCGTAATAAAATATTTTTTAATGAATGTAGGTTCCATGCTTTCTTGTAACATGCATTTACCTTTTTCATTGCGAACAGGGACGGCACCAGCCGTACTTTGTATTCCAGCCGGTTGAGCAGGTAGTGCATTCATTTTGGACACACAATTATTGACACAAAGACTTCTACAAAACAACACAATCAATAAAAATCGACGTCAGAATAATTCACAATTATTTGTTTACACATTGAATAGAAGTGTCACAGAGCACAGACTTATCTGACCCGGTGGCCAAATTGAGAACTAAAGCCGCCATCTTGAAATGTTACTATTGCCAGGTACAATTTATTTATTTACCACGTATACACATTCCATTGAGGTATATTTTTTTTAATATTATTACATATCATTTTCTATACATACAATAAAAAAATCGTCAACGAGTTGTTTCTGTACAATATTATAACAATCTGGGAAATGAATTGAAATACACCCCCGTTAATATCGGGGGTCCAAGACTAAATTGGGCCAAGAAGATCACAATTCTGTTGACTTATGCCATTACTTGTAATAAGTCAACAGTTAACAGTAAAACCGACTATGCATATTTTCTGCTGTTTTGCACGACTTCTTGGAATGACTTGTCTTCACAAGTGACACAAGTTAATAATTTGTATTCATGAAAATTCTACGCAAATAGTAAAAATCCTTGTATTGTACAGCAGCGTACAGTCGCGACATCTGTAAGACAAGTATGTTTCAGTTTTGCATATATTATAAAACGAAAAAATTAAAAGGACTAGTATTTTATTCAGAAGTATTATGACATGTCTGTGCTGCTTAAATTGTTCGGTTAATATGAATAAAATTTCCAACCCCGCCCGTACCGTTAATATTGAAAATATAGTGCCACAAACTTATCTGACTGACCCGGTGGCCAAATTTAGAACTAAAGCCGCCATCTTGAAATGTCATTCACTAACGAGTCAGGTTAGTATTGCCAGGTACAATTAATTTATTTACCACGTATACACATTCCATTTAGGTCTAATTTTTAAATACATATATATCTTTTTTAGTGTCCGACCGAATGTTCGGTTTCGGTTTCGGTTTCGGTCGAGTTTCGGCAAAAATAAGGAGTTTCGGTTTAGTTTCGGTTTCGGCGGCAAACCTGCCGAAACTACGACCGAAACCGAAACTTCATTCGGGAATTCCCGCGCTTTGCTCGGTCATGTTCGGCGCAGTAAATTCCATCCAAGCGACGAAGACATTTTGCCGCGTCCACGTGCCTAATCATGTCGTGACTTGTTTGCGTTTGCAGTGCGTTTTGTTTGTTATTTGTGAGTTTTCGTGTGATTTGTTTTGAATTCGGTAAGTTTTATCATGTGATATTGTATTAATGGTAGGTAGTAAACATAATAATTTAGTATAACGAACTAATGCTTTATATTAGAAGAAAGAAGATTATAGTAGAATCAAGTCTAACATAACTATCTCAATACTTTGTGGTTAATTTTAATTAATGTGATTTGTTTTGAATTCGGTAAGTTTTATCATGTGATATTGTATTAATGGTAGGTAGTAAACATAATAATTTAGTATAACAAACTAATGCTTTATATTAGAAGAAAGAAGATTATAGTAGAATCAAGTCTAACATAACTATCTCAATACTTTGTGGTTAATTTAACTCATTCGGTAATGCTATACGTAAACAAACAATAGTTAGGTACTTGGTACTTACTATAGTGTATTAGTGGCTACGAGCACTTAACCTAATAGAGATGCATAAAATAGCATTGTTATCATACCTGTTCAATAATCATACTCGAAAAGAATAATTATAATTAATATACGTAAAGTATAATGACATTCAGAAAAAAAATCCGATATCTATACATACTATAATCATTAACGGGATAATTATCGACAATACAAAGTAAATGCACCGCACCGCAGTAGTCAAAGGCTAAGCACGATAATGATAGATGGACATAATATGCATACCAACATTTTGCAGTGAGAGCAAAAAGGACGGGGAGTGACGCGTGCCTGGACTGTCCAGTTTAACTTGACCCGCGTTGCGTAATCAAATTTGTGTAAATATTTTGGTAAAATAAAGAAATGTACTTACCGATGAAAAGTAATATTGTTTGTTGTTACACTACATGTTTTACTGTTGTTTCCGCACCATTTAAGGGCACAACAGGACATGATGCCCTAATTTGTACGTGATTTATGTTTTAAATGTAAACCGTCTCTTCAGTTCTAGTTGTTGGTCGAAAAACAAAAGTGTTGTTAAATATCTCAGTGACTAGTCACTGACGAGTTGACAGGTTCAGGTCGTCTTATATTACGTCTCTATTAGGTTAAGTGCTCGTAGATTAGTGGTGATAATATTAAAGAGAGTTTCAACGTTAAATTTAATAATTATAACCAAGTATCTAGCAATTATAACGTAACGTAACGTATTTTTTTTTTATAATACGTAGGGTGGCAGCCAAGCATACGGCCCGCCTGATGTGAAGCGGTTACCGTAGCCATATTAACGATCGCAACATAAAATAGCGCTGGCGCGCTGCCACCCCCGCTGCAAACGGATCATCTCCTCCCTTTCTGGTGACCTCCCTCACTCGCAGGAACACAACAACCCTCAAGGGATTTTTTATTTGGCTGCGGTATTCTGTGAGGTGGAGGTACATTCCCCAGTCGGGTAGCTTACAATTACGCTTCCTACCTCTCTTTTCGCCAGAGCTTCGTTTGTCAGTTAGCAGGGTGCACCGCGTGCAGGTGAAGTTGGCTTTGATTCAGAGATGTTGATGAACCACTTACACCCCTAATTATAAGAAAAGTACCTACAGTTAGATAATTGTTTCGTAAAAGTTTCGGTTTCGGTTTCGGTTTCGGCCGAAACTGAGACTGTTGCCGAAATTCGGTTTCGGTTTCGGTCGGACACTAATCTTTTTATAACATATAATAAAAAAATCGTCCAGAAATTGTTTCTGTTCAATATTATAACTCTCTAATATTAAATAATAGCTATGATCGCGGCTTAACGTGGTGCATTTTTAAAACTAATCAACAAAAAAATAGAAGGCAAATGATATTTAATTGAAAAATTAGACAACACAATTAATCAGTATATCAATGCTATTATTTTAACAATGTATATATTTCTTTGATTTTAATGTTTCCTCTAAAATGGGCGGCATTTCGTTTAATGGCAACACTTAAGTCGATCGTACCGCCCCCGCCACCGGGTTGTGGCACTGTACTAATGTTGCCTAACTATCGATAGTTTACATCGAAAATCATGTACCCTATCGATAGCACAGAGCAAGGCAATACTGTCGAATAAGTGCAATACTATCGATAGTATTGTAGTTCGCTAATAACAAACTATTGATAGTATCGATACTGTTGATTTTATTTGTATCGTAAACAATACTAATGCAAATTGTTAAACTATCGATAGTCTAAAACAGTCTATAGTATCGTTGCAAATATTATAGACAGTATCGATAGTTTGTTATTAACGAACTACATTACTATCGATAGTAATTCACTTATCCAATAGTATTGCCGTGTTCTGTGCGATCGATAGTCCGATTGATAGTCTTACGATTGGTTGGCTATCGAAAGACTATCGATTAATCATCGATAGTCGACTATCGATCGGCAACACTAGAAAATAGTGAAAATATATACCCTTGTCCTCCAGCGTTACCAACTTAGGGGGTTTCCTCCCAAATTTAGGGGGTAAATAAGTAGGATGGGATTTTTTAGGGGCGTTCTACTTTTAGGGGTATTTTTTCCTTCTAATATTTTTTCGAATATTTGAGAAAAAAAATATTACAAATACAAAGGTGTAAAAATATTGGACGGTGTAACCCAATAGAGCCAACCACAATTATTTGTTGATTTAGCGGCTTTGCGACATCTAGTACGGTTCCTTGTTAATAAGAATGATGACATTATATTGGAAGTAGGTATTAGTTAATGTATATATAAAGAATATTAAAAAAATTGGTTGCCTGTAAAGTCGGTATACGGGCGAAAGTTTTACGTGACAACGACTTTGAGTGGTAAAATGTTTTCGAGTGGAAGGGACGCATGCCTTTCACTTTTTATGTCTGTCTCTCTCGCTCTTAGGCGGGCTAACCATGCCCGAGTGAAAGGGACGCGTGCCTCTCACTCGCTCTCATTGTAAGCGCATAACGTGAGCGCGTTTCTTGAAGTGTCACCCGGCTAACCAATTTATTAAGACGTTGTCACGTCAAAATATATTATTATTTATTTAAAAAAACATTATCAATTTAGCCGATTGCTAAAATACTTGTTATTATTCCTATCTGGGAAGTGCTTTCATTTTTTATTTCTATAAAGGGGGATTTCCAAGTACTTGTGCCGATTCTATGGGTTTTTAACTTTTTAGTTATGCTTTAGGGATAAATATTTTTGAGTGTTGGTAACACTGTTGTTCTCTTATCAACTGCGTTCTACCTACTGCATTTTGTGATAAGAAAATAAGAATTTATTCTAATACCTACGAGCAAGAGAGGAGTAAATGTCAAATTAACATTTTTCATTTCTATATCTGCTTGTAACTATAATATTTTACAATGGCATGTACTTCCCAACTCGCAAGTGTGGACAAACTTGTTCTAAATGCGTTGTCAGGAAGTGATCTAGAAGAATACAATCGGATCCACTATGGTAGAACTAAACATCATGAACTTCCAGTCAGAACAGACAATATTAATTTAGCATCTGAGAACAATTTCGAATTAGCTGCGTATGACTTTCCTGCGAAAACTGAAGAAACTAGAACCCCCCGTAAAGTAAAAGTTGCTGTAATACAACATTCTATTGTAATTTCTACAGACAAACTAATAACGGCCCAAAGAAATGCGATTTTCGATAAAGTTCGTAAACTCATTGAAGTAGCTGGAAGCGAGAATGTAAATATTCTTTGCTTGCAAGAAGCTTGGAGCATGCCATTTGCGTTCTGTACACGAGAAAAGGATCCTTGGTGTGAATTTGCTGAATCGGCAGAAGACGGACCAAGCTCGAAACTTATAAAAGAATTAGCTGCTAAATATGGTATGATTATCATTTCCCCTATACTTGAGAGGGATGAGGTGCATGGTGATACGATCTGGAATACTGCAGTTGTAATAAATGAGCAAGGAAAAGTAATAGGTAAACATAGGAAGAATCATATTCCTCGTGTTGGTGATTTTAATGAATCAACTTATTACTTTGAAGGCAACACAGGTCATCCTGTTTTTGAAACCATATATGGTAAGATAGCTATTAACATATGCTATGGTCGGCATCACCCATTGAACTGGCTCATGTTTGGAATCAATGGTGCAGAAATTGTGTTCAATCCTTCGGCTACTGTTGCTGGATTAAGTGAGCACTTATGGGCTGTAGAAGCTCGCAACGCAGCTATTGCTAACAGCTACTTCACGTGTGCCATAAATAGAGTAGGAACAGAAACTTTTCCTAATGAATTCACATCAGGCGATGGGAAACCAGCACATAAAGCTTTTGGTCACTTCTATGGATCTAGCTATGTCACTGCCCCAGATGGTACCAGAACACCAGGGTTATCACGAGACAAAGATGGTTTATTGATAGCCCAAATGGATTTGAACATGTGTCGTCAAGTTAAAGACAAATGGGGTTTCACAATGACCCAGCGGCTTGATCTCTATGCCAAAAGTCTCAATGATGCTATTAAACATGACTATGAACCTCAAATTATCGAGAAAAAATAATGTCATTTCATAAAGTTTACATCTTTATTGCGATGGAGCAAGACCTAATAACCTTTTTAAATGTTATCGAGTAATTATAATGAGCTGTTTTTTTATCATAATAGATATTTTTATACACATATACTTTTGTTATTGTTTGTTAATTATGAAATAAAACAATTTTAATATAAAACATTGTGTATCAATGGGAATAATACAGATGTGAGCTATACATAAATATAAATGTTAAAATGGGGTACATCCAGAGAACTATGTCTTTTGTTCAAACAAATTTTGAGCACATACACTGTTAGTTATCAATTCATACACAATTTTGCCTGCCATATTAAATATTCCGTAGAAGTATTATAATACCTTTCATAGGTACATGTATTTATTTATCATGTTTGTAAATTTTATAACATCATTATCAATAAGAAATCATGATAATAATAAAATGGGAAATAAGTGGCAAATGGTGTGAAAAAATTAATATTATTTACAGTATGTAGTTTCACCTCTTCTAAAAATGCAATACACTAAAACATTGTGTAACTATTAACAACAAAATTTCATTTTTAAATGATAATTATAGATTTTTAAATAATACAAATTGATGAGTTGACAATGGTTTGATAACTGACATTTTCGAAATTGGAGGTGTTGAAACTTTTCTCAGACCCCCTTGCATATCCTTTATAAGAATTTGATAGACCCTACCATGTTAGAATCGACCCCTGAGGAATCAATATTTGGAACTATTGAATTAAATTAATTACATTGCAATAAATGAACAAAGAAACAAAATAGTTGCTTATTGTCTATTAGGTATACATGATTACTTAACACAAGTTTTAAATAGATTCAAAAATGAGTAATGTTCATATAAATTTTATATAATTCAATTGGACATAAACATTAACTGTATGTACCCCAGATCTTGACTTGAACTGTAAATTAGTATAATCACTAAGCACTAATACTTTATGCAGTCTTTGCACGTATAGCAGCACGTTTACCGGTGACAGCCTGGAAACCAGATTTTATGCTGGCTACAGAGCAACGTGACCCACACGTCTCACACTGAAGGAAGAACAGTCGGGTGTCTTTCTGTAGGATTGTGTCAGGGGAGCGACATGTGTGACATGTCACATATTCCTTAATATAACGACGAAGAACATTTTCTATTTGTTTCTGTTGGAAACGGCCCTTGATAATAAGCTGACTATTACCATCTACAGAGCCACTTGTACCTAACTCAGCCAATAAAAAGTCTAATAAATGTTTTGGCTGTCGATGGAGAGTTTTGCAAATTTCTGTGAAATTGGCAAAAGATGTTTTTTTAGTACCAATTCTTACAACTTGTGGCGGTCTCATGATAAACTTCTGCTTCTTTCCTGACACCATGCTAGGGTTCTTTTCTCGCATGATGTCGAACACACGTTCAAGAAGTTCGTCGTATGTGTAATCGCGATCACTGCCCACCCAGTCAACGTGCAAGTCGTCCACGTTTTCCTGATCGTTCTCCTTCGTGTCATCATCTATAACAAGCTCGTCGACGTTCTTCTTCTTTTTCTTCTTTTTAGTCTTTGAGAAATCTATATCTAAGTCAAGATCATCGATGACCTCCTCCTCTTGCGGCTCTGGGTCCTCCGCCGGCGGCGTCTCAGGTAAAGCATTTTCTATATCTTCCAAATTAAAGAAAGTCTTCTTTTTCTTTTTCTTCTTTTTACCGAAATTGTCTAGATCAAGGTTATCGTCGTCGGGCACGTCGACGTCACCCGTCTCCGCTGGTGTCTCCGTGCTCCTGGTTTCACCTTGTTCCGCCAGCGCTGCATCCATATCAAATCCAGTCTTCTTCTTTTTCTTTTTTTTCAACGAAGGGTCAAATACCATATCTTCGTCCATGATTTGATGCAATTAAGTAAATAACTCGAGTTAAAATGTGTAGCAACTTGGTTATAATTTCAGAATTTGGCAGGTGGTGGAAAGAACTGTCATTGACACATTATTGCATCAGCTTTTTTTTTTTTAATTTTACCGCTACATTGGAATCAGCCCTTCTAGGCTATTCCAAGACAAATTATACATCTGAATTTACACAGTATATTGCTTGTTTATCTTGCAAAAATGTCAACTGAACAATAGGTCAATTCGTAGCAGCATGTTTTTCTTTAAATGGTACTAAAGTTTGATTCCTAAGAACTTTTATGCAGGTCAAATGATTCCCAGAGAAAAAAATAATGACAGACTGTAATTTTATCTTGTTTTCACAACTTTTTGGCGGGAACGTTGTACTTCTAAACAAATTTTCTTGTCTATTGATAATGATTCATAATAAAGAGAGTATATTAAGGTTGTCGTATTTGTAGTGCAAGTGTTCACGGGAGTAAAAAAAACTTAGAAGGGATGATATTTGTTATAATGGCACTAACAATCTTCGACGGAAAGGTGGTTGCCAAAATAAAAAAAGTAAAGAAAAGCGTCATATATAACCTCAAAGTACAAGTGTTTATTTTATTTTATTTCTGTCTGCACTAAATTTCGTAATCACTACATATTTTTTTTACTTTGAACGCCAAAATGTATCGAATATGGTTTTATAGACCAGTATCAAAATTTAAGAAGACAGTAGTTAGAAGATATTCACAGCCTGCGTTACTGGATCAAAATGAATATACTGAAACGCCGGAATATCCTCCAATTTTAGATATATCTCTTAAAGGTAGGAAACTAAGAGAAAGGCAAAACCTTCACGAGAAAATTAAAAATGTACCAACTGTAGAAGAGAAACAAATAGCTTTGAACATGCCACGATATTATGGGTGGCAGTGTATTATGGTTCATGAAGACAAAGTACCCTATAATGCCATGCCAATTATACAAGGTTACACAAGAAGTCATTTCACACCGATCGAGAAATTGCCTGAATTTTATAACGAATCAGCTAGTGTAGCTGAGGAGACTGTAAAAGAAATAAAATCTTTAATTGAAGATGCTATTAGCATAGAAAATGAAGGCATTGAGTAAGTGTATTCTATAATCTTTTTAAAGTGGGAAAATGCAATCACACTATTAATTAATATTTTAATAGGTTAATAAATTCTTTTTTGATTTTTTGAACAAACTTTGACTCAACGTGAAGATATTGTACCATTTTAGTGGTAGAATATTATGCAGTAGTCTGAATTCCATTAATTTCTGTGTCCGTAGCGAATATTATACTGCAAACTGAAATGTTATTACAACAAATGGTATGATTAGTGCTTATGTATTTTCTGTTAACCCTTAGATTGCAACATACTTAACCTGTATTAGTACTTGACAGTATAAGTAATAGTACTATGTGTATAGCCACTCACTGCCGCTATCTTGTATCAATCTCATCTCCCCTCTAAGATGAATCTAGAACAGTTTGTGTGGTGTAGCACTGACACTCATTCACTGTCTGCACTTGTGACACAACCAAACTTCTCAAAAGGGCTTCAATGCCTTGGAGCAGGAACTGGATGAACTTGTTACTCCCCCCCCCTTAATACTCCAATATTGGTCAAGTTTTCACAACTGGAACTACTGCACAATAAGTTTCTGACCATCCATGCTCTGTATTTCACTAAAAGTCAGTGCTTGGCTCACACCGTGTTTTATACTGAGTGAATCCTACTCCTTTTAAATTTGGCATGTGGACACACCTGACAATGTTGAGAGTTTAGATGTGTTTCTAAACTACATATGTACAATGGGTTATTATGTTGTATACTGCTGTAAGTGTCTGTGTGCTTAATATAATAAACTTTTCATTCATTCATTCATAGTTAGGTAAAGCGCGGTCGCTGAACAGAAAGAATTTCGTACATAAACCTGTTATTACCTACCTCTATCGCTCCCGTGTAAATATCAGTGCGTCACGCTCGCACAGATGTAATGGCCGCCGTCTTAAGGGATTGCAAACCTTTTACCTGTGACAACCATTATTTCTGGAATACATTTATCTATACCAAACACTAAATAGGTGCACCATTCAATTTAAGGTGAATGGTTGCACCAAGCTTGACCAAGGTTGGAATGGTGGAAGGATCTTTCAATATATTATATAATTATACAATATATTTGTATACAAACATTTTTAGTTTAGATGCATATTAAATTATCACTTATATATATGAATTGTCGCTAAATAACAATCAAACATATTTAATTGACGCAAAATAACCATTAAATATGTTTCAACATATTTAATTGTTATTTATCTATGTGTTAAATTAATTTACATCTAAGTCAAACGTGTTTGTAAATAGAAAGATCATTCCAAATATGTTTGGACAGCCTAGGTGCACCATTCACCTTAAGTATAACTCGATTTTTGTAACAGTTCTCTGCAAACTGTCAATATTTTCATACTAAATCCTTTAGGGCGTTTTCCCACGAGGCACGACACGACACGACACGACAAAATGCAGTGACGACTCCGGGCGTCATACATTTTTATGAACCGTTTACTCACGCAACGACACCGCACAGCACGACACACGCTTTTCTAACGACAATTCGCTATGTCGTTAGGTGCTGCTATGTTGTTACGTTTTTTTGCGGTGACGATATAGCCACTATTCAGAACCTGTAGGAATTTGTACACGTCGCGAAGCGACGGAACGCACGACACGACAGTAGAGTTTGTTTGTTTTGAAGTTTTAAAAAGTGGTGTGCGTTTTCAACAAAATGGAAATGTTTAAATATGATATATTTACTTTAATTGAGGCTGTGGAAAATAAACCCTGTATATGGGACAAGAGCAGTGAACAATACAAAGATAAAGTTATAAGAAATAATGCGTGGCGATTCGTTTGTAAGGTTTTTGAGCCGGAGTTTGACGATTTTTAAATGAAAGATCAAGAGGAAATAAGTAAGTGTTTTATTGAGATATCTATTTAGATTTGATGCAGCAGTATCGCAAGAAATTGCCGACGGTTGAAAGCGGGACACATGTCGGAGTGCGTGCGTATGTGAGGAACTATTAACGCGACTGCTGCGTCGCTGCTGAAATCGTTGCTCGTGGTCGTGTCGTGTCGTGCGTTTGGTAAATCGTGTCGTGTCGTGCCTCGTGGGAAAACGCCCTTAGGCCATTTTATCATGCAGTCATCCATCATAGTTACAAAAATTGAGTTCATATACTGTGGTAGTCACAAAGTCAGTCCTGCCACGAACTTTTCAACTCCGAAATCGTATGCAGAAAATCGCAAGAATATAATATGAGAAAAATAATTTAGATTTTTTCCTCTTTTCAATATTTGTTTATACCTAACTTTGGACATAAACAAAAATGTTTGTGACCACTGCCAGTAGGCCAAGAGGTCAATGTACGAAATTCTTCCTGTTCGGCGACGGCGCTTTATTATAAACTAGCAAAGTACCCGTGCTTCGCTACGGGAACACTCCTGATTTGCGTCTATTTTTGTTAAGATTCCAGATATTTCATTTTTCGCCCATACAGGACTGTTTCACATTGACCATTATTACAAACATACACCATTTAGGTTACGACGTCCCGGTAAACAATATTTTAGGCACATGCACCAGGAGGCAAAATTGCAAGGCTTCCAGGAGAACTTACTCGTGAGCAAACTACATATAACTGATCATGAGAGAAGCAGTCCTGTCTCAAGTCAACCCCAGCGTCCTTTAGAGACTGCCCCTGAGCTTGGTTAATGGTCATAGCGAAACACCTTTATGGGCAATTGAAGTCTTTCAAATTGAACGGGGTGGTCTGATGCAATAATGGGAATGGAAATATAAAGAGAGATTCCTCAAGACCGCATCCCTTACCGTCCTCACTCAACAACTGTAACTCATTGTTCCAGTTGTTTAATAAGTGAACAATAGGTGGCACGAACCTCCTGATGATGTGTCATCAGGAGGTTCGTGCATCATCAGAGGTGTACCTCTGTTCCATGCAGATGTTCCATGTAGGAGATGGAGCGAAACAGGCCAGCTCCTCTCACATCTTCCACAAGTATAAATTTAGCCAATATTGATGTAATTGTTTGAAAAATACCGAAATTCTGATATTAAGTAGGCATACCCCATAAAGTCGGTACTTATCTTCATTTGAGGGAAACCGTTTTTTTACGCTCTAAGCGCGCGATGCACAACCTCCGGTGGTAACTACGGGGATGAGGTGAGCGATGAACCCTCATGGATAACCCCATTAATTAAAATATAAATATAACATTTTTAGACATTTCTTGGCTGGGCGCTGGTCAAAAGTTAATCAGTTACCCATAAACATCCCCTTTTTTTATGAACAACTATTCCACCAAGTCTCAAAATAGTAGGTGAATCGATTTCTAAAAAGAGGGTTTTTTTTCAACCCCTATTTTTAACCTCTTAGGGGTGGGATTTCGGAAAATCCCGTCTTAGTGCGCGCCTACATTGTATAGGGAACACATATCCAAAGTTACTTTTAGGTTTCTAGCTTCAGTGGTCTGGGTTGTGCGTTGATTAGTGAGTCAGTCAGTCAGTCAGTGATGACAAAGCCTTTTATTATCTAGCTTTTGCCTACAGCTTCGCTCGCGTAAAATTCGGGCATTTTAGATTATCTAAGTCAAGTCTAACACGCAAAGCAACCACCTCCATGTAGCACCTTTAATTGTACTAAATACGGATTTAAGATCTTGCCTACTACACCCGTCCCGCCCTCGCCGCGCCGCCCGCGATCGTATAAGCACTGATTGATGCCAAATACAAATTTAAAAACTTATTAGGATAACACTTCAGTCAACACAGAAAGAAGTCTTATTCCATCAGCTTAAAAAGGATAAACCGAAGCTTAAAAAAATTACACGATGATGGTCACGTTAGCCACGGTGAAGTTTAAAATCGTTGTTGTTTTCGTAATCAGCGATCCGATAAAATTTAAAAACACTAATATCCTTGACGATTTTCAGACTTTTTGACCCCATTTTACTCCTTTTTTCGGGTTGAATTTTGAAAAATCCTGAAACACGTGTTTACTCGTTTACTCATTTATCTATAGAAGTACTCGTGTAAAGTTTAGGATAAAATAGTCCAACTAATCTCGTTTCCCTACACAATCTTTGGACCTCCGTTTCACCCTTTTAGGGGTAAAATTTGACAAATCCTTTTAAGTAATTTCGTGTCCACTATGTTATATTTTCAAATTGATGCCATTTTCGTAATTGTCGTCCCAGAAAACCATAGAATCAACACCCATATTGATATTATGACATTTCAACCCCATCGCACCCCCATAGGGGAGATTTTATGTCACGTCGGCTATGTTGGATTATAAAATAGTTGTTGTTTTCATAATCAGCGACCCGATAAACCATAAAAACAATACCCATGACGATTTTCAGACTTTTTCACCCCATTTTACCCCTTTAGGGGGTAAATTTTGAAAAATCCTGAAACACGTGTTTACTCATTTATCTATAGAAGTACTTGTGTAAAGTTTCGTACAAAATAGTCCAACTAATCTTCTTTCCCCATACATACTTTGGACCCCCATTTCACCCCCTTAGTGGATGAATATTGAAAAATCCTTTCTTAGTGCACCCCTAGACGTCATAAGGAACCTACGTGCCAAATTTGGAATCTCTAGACCCAGCGGTTTGGGCTGTGCGTTGATTAGTCAGTCAGTCAGTCAGTCAGTCAGTGAGGACAAAGCCTTTTATTATTATAGATATTTTAATAAAAGATAAATTCACCTCCCCACCTAGGTGGGATAAAACCCACAACCTCTCGCTGGTCGAGTGTTCTTTCAATTGAGCTACCAGGAAGTTTTGTAATGGTGATGAATTTTTGCATTTTATATTTTCTCCTATGTAGTCGCAGTGTGGCGCCATCTACTTATTGAGTATTACGTTACTAAACAAGGAACTACATATTTGTTATGAGATTCCACACACACACATAATATAATAATAAAATAATTATTTTATTATTATGTTATGCTGATATTATAAATAGTCTTATGTTTTATCCCTTTATAATACCTATACAGAACTATTTTTAATAACTATAACTATTTATTATACACACATTATGTAACATTTTCAATTTAAAATCAAATTTTATTTAATTAATGATATGCTTTTTACAGACATACACTTAGTATTTCAGTGGATAAGTCGGAGAAGTTGCAGAAAGAAAATGCATTTGCTAAGGTTATGGTTAAACAAATCAATAGAATAATAATGAACCACCTTACTGATAAAGTCCCTCATGTGTTGTCTGCTCAGGTATGTAAGGTTGATCACCATTATGTGCACAAAAATGAAATTGTGTACATTTTTTTTTTAATACGACACTGGGTGCCAAATAAGCATATGACCCGTCTGGTGTAAAATGGTTAACGTAGATACGTGAACTACATGAACTATGTCTTGTGTCCTGGTATTCTCATTGCTAACACAGCAATATCTTATAGCTGGCCACCCCACTCGCTCACAAAACGTGATAAACCTCAAGGTTTATTATTTGTCATAATGTTATAATAAAGCACTTGTACTGTTCCACATTATTATATTTAATATTACCTAACATTATGATAATAATGTTCCACCAAGCGCCAACAATCAACAGTATCAACTTTATAAGTTTATTATTTGGCTGCAATTGTCTATGAGGTGGAGGTACATCTCCTGTCATGCACGAAATTCCATACTGCTCTTTCACTAGATCCTGGTTTGCTAGCTAGCAAGGTGCAAGTGAAGTTGGCTTGGCCATGAAATGTGTGAATTGACATGAAACTGTGATAATGATTTTAATTATTTTTTCACCAAATAGACAAAATGAAAGGAAAGCCCTGAAATCTAAACTTATTTTCAATGGGAAAAATTTGTTTTTAAAAATCTTTGATTGCAGAGTTGTGTTTCTTTTTCATTTTACGTTTAAAAGATATGTTCGCTTTAAATTAATTATGCATACCTTGCAGGTTGATTATGATCCACAACATGAGGCGTTTTGGTTTGTAGGAGGTGTTGATGTACCAACACAGGTTCGGAATTGGAGAAAACAATACAAATGGATGAAGCATCGCTTGAATGAGCCCATTGATAGACCTGTGCAGTATGTAGGTAATGTAAATTGTTAATATAGTTTTGTCATTATCTATACAGGTTGTAAATTTAAAGACTAGTCAAATGGATAGAGGAGATTGTGTAGCTGTTTGATTGATCATTTCGATTCAACAGTGTCTCATATTTTTGAAGTGAAAACTTTTTTAGCGGCATTGTGCACTTTTTGGGATGGGTAAAAAATGTAAACTCGCATCAGGACACGTGACCTGATCGAAAATTCGTAAACGGAGGGAGCGTAGACCGCCGGCGCGGCGTAGAGAGGAACGTGATAAACCCCTCACCCCTCTCTTTGTATCGCGCGGCGAAAATGTATGCCTGCTCTTGCTGTTTATTTTTAATGTAATGTAAATATAAATTGTCATGTTTGTGTATGATAGCGCAATAAATAAATATTGTATTTTACCATATAAATGATAGTACTTTTATACTGATAAATAAAGCTATTCATGCGAAATTATTCCCGAACCATTCCAAAATATTCAAAAATGCACAATGTTAATGTCCAAGTTTTCACTTCTGCCGGCACTCCCGGAGTGCAACCCGTTTTTTTTTTACTCCTTTCTAGCAACTTTCTGTAACTAACTGGACATTATTATGCTACTTATATGTCCGATTCGAGGTCAGTAAGGAGCTTGCTCATCAGCAAGTTCAGCCAATCAATCCTTTGTCATGCCTTGATGTTGTCCTGTGGAATTATAATTTTCAGTCGTCAATATGTTAATTTGGTAGACGTTATTTGTTTTGCCAATACAGTAGGATGAATGTCAATCTTTTTTTTGTAATTAGTTGTCCAAGTTTTCACTTCTTCTAGTAAGTACATATTTATGTAATTTTAATATCTCATTGTATGAGGGTCAGGTCGTCATACTATATGTATGGGAGATATCGAATTTTAGGTCTTATAAAATAAAAAAAACTGAGAAATTTACTTATTGTCTTTCGCTCATCAAGCCCTTCATTTGATACCCATAACATAGAGGTTAAAGTGGAAATTATAAATAAACATTTTGTGGCGCCATTTTTAATCCAATATGGGGGATATTGGATTAAAAATGGCGCCACTGACGTAATCGTGCATTGTCAGGGAAACCATTTACTTTTGATTACAGACACCGCAGTAAAACTAAATAAAACCATGTAAAAAGAAACTAGCTTTCTAATTACTATATTATTTTCTTTTTAGGCACACCTTTTCTAACAGTAAGAAGTCACTTACCACTGAGGCCTATTATACCATACAGCGCGGCGGAAAACCCAGAATTTAAAGTGCCTAAATATACTTGTGTACCAGAATCAGCTGGTTACTTTGTGGATTACAGGCATGGCACGAACATTCCAGGTAAAATATTTTTTGTGTATGGTCACAGTAATTCACGGTGGTCACGCGAAAGGGGACTATAAAGCCCTGCGCCCATTATCGACACGGCGGCACGGCAACGGTTTCGTCGGCATGCCTACGTGCAGACACACGGCATCACCGGCATTAACCCATAATCATACCAGATTCCAGAACCAAAATACCTAATAATTATAAAATCGCTCATTTCGTCGCGTCTAGCATTTGATCAAAATCTTACTTTCATGGTTCTCGAAGCTCAATGGCGTCGTTGCACGTGGCAGTCTAATCGATCACGCAAGTCGATCAATATCGCCCGTAGCCTGTTCATGGATTGGTTTATTTATCTCGAGCTCCTCCGTGCTTCGGAGGGCACGTTAAACCGTCGGTCCCGGCTATTGTCGTTAAGTCTTGAATATACTGTACTCCGTCAACCTGCAGTTAGCAGAGTGGTTGGAGTATGCTGTAAATCTACTATTGAGGGGAGGCCCATATCTTAGGTTTTTGGATGAATAAGGGTTGACGACGGTTATGTTTTCATAATGTAATGTTATTTTTTACTACATTTCACTCCTAATTTCTCGTTACAGGTTTTTGGCCTGGTGATCATGACGAGTTTGGTTTGATATCATTTCATGGGCGAGGTCACATTCTGGAGAGGAAAGAATCATTCGGTCCAGAAGATAATTTAGAGGCATTACACTGTCAAGCAATGGTAGCTAGTTTTGGTTGGCTTTTGGCTCAAGCTAGTTATCAAGGATTCACAACATTCAACGATTTGACCTATCCGCTTGTCACACAAACAGTCATCACCAACGGCCAACTCTGGTCTCTATATGCTTATCAACTCAATACCATTGTCATGCACACAGACCAAATTGATAGCAATCCCAAACACAATGTTTGTTTCGGTACTAAACCGTTGAAATTATACGATACTATTGAAAATGGCAAAGTGCAAGGATTAAATGAAGACGTTTTAAAAATGCTTGTACAATTCTACTTGAATTCTCCAGACGAAAGAGAACATGAAATGAAACCGTACTTAGGGAAAGAAGAACAGGTTGTTGCTGATATAGAAGATGACAATAAGAGATGTTGGCTAGAAGCTCGATATAAACATTTGGTTTCAAATAGACCCAAACATTTATTGAAACCGGAAACATACTTATGGGAGCAAATTTATAAAATACAACATAATACCAGATTTTTCGAAGCAAAAAGGAGACCATTTGAGCTTGGTGTTAATCCATACAAGAGACGGTTGGATGAACATCTTCCTCCATATATTCCTAAAGTCATCAGACCGTATCCCAGACATAAGAAGAAGTTCGAATCTACATACTATCCCGACGTATAATAAGATGTTTTGATATTTATTGTTAAATTTAGTAAGTACATAATATAATGTAATGTAGTAGAAGTATTTTTTTATTCCACACATTTCGACATAGAATAATTCAACTGAAAGCTCGTAATTTTCAAGCATTGAAGTATCATCATCATCGTTATCAGCCTGTATCTACCCACTGCTGGATATAAGCCTTCCCCAATGCTTTCCACCAGATACGATCCTCCGCCTTCCGCATCCAGCCGCTCCCAGCCGCTGTCTTTAGGTCATCGGACCATCTAGAGGGAGGGCGCCCAACACTTCGTCGTACTATGCGCGGCCTCCACTCTAATACCTTCCTCCCCCATCTGCCATCACTTACTCGGCAGATGTGACCCCCCATTGCCACTTCAGCTTGCAAACTCTGAAGGCTATGTCGACAACTTTAGTTCTCCGACGAATTTCTTCGTTCCGGATTCGATCCCGCAGAGAAACCCCAAGCATAGCCCTCTCCATCGCTCGCTGCGCGACCTTTAACCTGTGGACCAGTCCGATGGTCAGTGTCCAAGTCTCTGCACCATATGTCATTGCAGGGGAACGCACTGGTTGAAGACTATAGTCTTCAAGCATTGGGGTATCTGTGCGGCGAAAATGTATTATGATTGAAGTATACATATAGTCACTGACCTCTTGTATTAAAGAGGTCAGTGTATATAGTACTAGCAAGCAAATGAACTCTATTTAAATGCACAATTAAAAAAAAGTTGTAGGTACAATAGACAAAAACATGTATTTTTTTTATATAGAACATCGGACGCGCAGCATCCACCATAGCGATTTTTTTTTTCGAAATCCCGACCTTGATATCGGAAACTTTACTTATCCAAGGTCACTTTACATTACTACTTTTTGATGCTCTACAAGAATCCGAAGTCAGATTTTCGAATTTTTGAGTTTCATGGCAACAGACGGACAGACAACGACCGGACGATTTTAGAAGCTCAATAAATTTCGCTGAAAATTAAAATTCTAATACCTTGAAAACCGTCAAGTTTGGGGTATGGTGTTTCATAGTAAAATCAGTTAGTAATGGTGGAACCTTCCTTCTATATCTTCTGAATGTCGGTGACCTAATTCGACTTAATCTATTACACTGCATAGATAACACAAACTATATAACACTTGTCCCATGGTCGCCGAGAGGATCCGAGTCAGGGACATTGGTAAAGCAGGCAGAAATGAAAATCTGGTGCTAATTCTAATAATCCTTTAAACTGCCGCTATCGAGTTGTACCAAAAAGTCGACTTTGAAAAAGATAAATTGTTAATTTGCTATTACCAAAATTAATTTTCGCCGGAAGTGGTTGCCAAAACGAAAGAACGAAGAAGAGTCAATCAGTCCAACTGTCATTCAGTCGTCAATATTCATCATCATCATCTGTCTTTACCACAATACCACACATTCCTTCCTGAACATTTTTTTACGTACAATAATAATTATGAAGAATTTAGATCTTTGGGAGGTTTCCGTAAGAAATCTACAGGCCAAAGCTGAGGATATAGCTAGCATATGTTATGGGCATGATGAGAGTAGTTCTTCCGGCGAATTATTTATGTGTACACATAACCTAGTAGCTAGCAGTTTTAGTGAATATGGTGAAATTAAGTGGTCTAAGGATCTCTCTAGCGCTGCTTCTCCAAATAATAAGCCAATAAATGTGACATTTTTAACCCTCACAAATGCTTTATGCGTCGGTCTTGAAAATGGAGAGTTATTTATGATAAGTGATTTTGGTAACATATGTGACTTGACCGGAGTATGTGAGAATGGTTTGCTGGTAAGTTGACACTTTATTATCAGCTATAATTTATAACTTAGGGTATAAGTGGCTCACGTATAAGTACACCTTGCCGACTAGCGACAGGGGCTCTGGCGAAAGAGGGGTAGGGTACAGCAGATTTATAAGTGTTGGAAATAAAAGAGGTTGTATAAACATAGCTCTACATGTTATGGTAGAAAAAAGGAAATGTTCTATTGATATTTGTTTGATTTTACCAACATATCATACTAGTTAGGCTGTAAATTCTTTCGTCTTTAGTGAGCTCTTTAAACGAGTATATTGTAAAATGGTGTTAAGTTATCATAGTAAGTGAATTTGTAAATTCTTCCTTGAGAATAAATAAATTAATCTAAATCTAAGGCTGTAAATTAAATCTACTTTAATTTCATGAAAACTTTTTAATTTGTCTACTAATCCATCATTAAGTTGCCCGACTGGGAAAGTACCTCCACCTCACAGAATACCGCAGCCAAATAACAATTCCCTTGAGGGTTGTTGTGTTCCTGCGAGTGAGTGAGGTCACCAGAGAGGAAGGTTCGACACAAGCATCACTTCATATTGCGAGCTTTGATATAGCTACAGTAACCACATCACATCAGGCGGGCGGTACTTATTTTAAAAACCTCTTACTCTTTAAAACTTTTTGATGTACCTTATCAGGCTATGGAATGGAGTCCCGATCAAGAGTTACTTGTTTTAGTAACAAAGGATTTACGTACTATACTTATGTCATGTACATTTGACCCTATAAATGAGGTGAATCTGTTGAACCAAGAATTTGGTGAACAACAATTCATAACTGTTGGTTGGGGCAAAAAAGAGACACAGTTCCATGGTTCAGAAGGAAAACAAGCAGCAAAAGTGAAGACAGATATCATGGCTGGTAAGTATTTACATTCAGTATAAATGTCATTTAAATAAATTGTAAATCGAGTTAATTTATATGCAACATTTTTAGTATGAACTATCACATAAAATAAAAAAGCTTTTAAATTTGGCACTCCAATAATTGACAAATTTAGCATAAAATTTTATTTTTGCCTAGTAAATCACAATACAGTAGATCTTGTATTGCCTTGGGATTGAACATAATCTTAAATTGAAAAGTACAATTAATCGTCAATGTAATGTAAAGGTAAACCACTTATTTGGCACACTGTATGCCTACAGTATGCAAAGTCAGTATAGAATATTCAGTGAAGTAACAGTAAATTGACTGCAACTGTTTTGTAATATAGAATATATGATATGATAACTGATAAATTTTATTAAAAAAAACTTTTTCAGATCCAGAAACAGCTATAGGTATTACAGTGAAAATAACTTGGAGAGGCGACGGTAACCTCTATGCAATAGGGTTCACAATGGATGGCATCAGAAGGTTTAAGGTATTTGACCGAGAAGGGCAACTGCAGTATACAAGTGAGAAACAACAAGGTCTGGAAGCAAATTTGTCTTGGCGTCCCAGTGGCAATGTCATAGCAACTACACAGAAACTGCCAGACAAATATGTTGTAGCTTTCTTTGAAAAGAATGGTCTTAAACATGGTGGTTTCACTATTCCTGTAAATAATCAAACTCAAGTGGAAGACTTGGCATGGAGTTATGATTCTGAAATATTGACATTACTCTGTCGAAACAAAGAGACAAACAATCAAAAACTGTTACTTTTTACAGCTAGTAACTATCATTGGTACTTAAAACAAACTCTAATATTTAACACTGAACACAGGATTTGTAAAATTATGTGGGACAATGACTTTGATGTATCCAATAATAAAAGAATTCACATAATTTTAGCCAATGGCCAACATATTTCGTATTCGTGGATTTGGAATATTGCTCATAGTAGAGGAAAATGTAATAAGGATGATGCTGTGGTCACTGTTATAGATGGGAATAAAATACTGTGTACAGGATTTAGGCAGACTGTGGTTCCACCACCCATGGCAGCCGTAGAACTAGAATGTGATAGCTATATCAATTCTATACATTTTGCTCCACAACTGAATGGTGATGATGACCCCAATACATTCTTTGTATGCTCTACAGATCATAAATTGATATTCTATGAACAAACACAGAAATTCCCTTTACAGTATAAACTTGTCAAAACCTTGAAAATCAATGAATATGCTTTCCCCTTCCAGAGATTTAATTGGTTCTGGGCAAGGTCTGACATTATAGTGTGTGTTATGATTAATAATGAGGGAAGTTATAATTTTGTTGAATATAGCATTGATGATATGCTTTCTGAAAGAAACAAAATTGATTTACCAGCAGCAGTAACAAGAATCCAATGTCATCCCACAGATTCATCAGTACTATTTTTGCAATTAATCAATGGAGATATTTTGAAGTACAGTATAGGAGAGAATGTAGAAATACAAGAAGTTTCATTTGCTGTCTCATGTCCAAAATTCGAAGTCCTTACTATTGAAGATACTATTTACTTTTTAAGTCTTTCACACAAAGGACACTTGTACGTTAATGAGACCATGATATTAAATAATGTTAGTTCCTTTTTTGTACACACACATTTTTTGCTAATCACCACTTTGCAACATATCCTTTTATGCACAGAACTGACAAAAGCTGGTTTAACTGCCATTTGTGACTATCAAAAGAATGAATCTGAGCATGTCTACAAGAGAAAAATCGAAAGAGGGGCAAAATTAGTGATTGCTGTCCCTAATGATACTAGAACAATATTCCAAATGCCAAGAGGTAATTTGGAAAACATTCAACCAAGACCATTGTCATTGAAAATAATTGGAGAACATCTGGATATGCTGAAGTACCATGAGGCGTTTGATTTAATGAGAAAGCAAAGGATAAATTTAAATTTGATATATGATCACGACCCTGTTAAGTTTTTAAAATCTGTAGATACATTTTTAGATTCCATTGAAAACAATTCGTGGCTAAGTCTTTTCTTATCTGATTTAGAAAATGTTGATGTGACAAAAACTATGTATTCCAGTAGCTATGCAGACAAAAAAGGTTTAGTAAAAGATGAGAATGATACGAAAATTAAAAGAATATGTGATATCATTAGAATAAATTTGATGAAGAGATCTGATAGTGACAGCAAAGTTTTACCATTGCTCACAGCTTTTGTTAAGAAAAATACAGTGGAAGACTTAGAAACTGCTTTGGAAATGATAAAACAATTAAAATTGCAAGAATCTGGTGGATCGAAGCTACCTGTGGGCTCTGATGAGGCTTTGAAATATTTGTTATACATGGTCGAAGTGAACCATCTTTTTGATGTCGCGCTTGGGATGTATGATTTCGATTTAGTTTTATTAGTTGCTAATAAATCTCAAAAAGATCCTAAAGAGTATATACCGATGCTGAATGAATTGCATGAAATGGATGAAAATTACAAAAGATTTACTATTAATAAGCATTTGAAGCGGTTTAACAGAGCCGTGCAGTGCTTAGTTAAATGTGGTCCTGAAAAATATGAAGAATTAAAAACATTTGTAAAGTTCCATAGTCTTTATAGAGAGGCTTTATCTCTCTTTTCACCAGATGAAGACATTTATAAAGAGATATCTGATGACTTTGGTCTATATTTAAAGTTAAAGAAACAATATACAGAAGCTGGTATAATTTATGAAAGAGCCAAAAGCAATGACAAAGCTATTGACTGTTTCAAAGAAGCTTTGGAGTGGGAATTGGCTATAAAATTGGCATATACATGGCCAAAGGACCAATTAAAAAAATTGTGTCAGTAAGTAGAACACTTCTTACAGTTTGCTTTTATAATTAGGATATTATTTTAGTTCGTAAAGTAAAGTAAGTGTAGGGACCTGCAACATTTCTATTTTACCAAATTGGCCAATGTAAAATTGAACTTAATTATTTTAAGTGAACTCGAGACGACACCACAGTCGTCTCTTTTTATTTGACGGTCTATTTGTCTTAACACCCTGTATACTATTTATAAGTCCAGTGCATAAAATGATATCTACAGGATTTGCTATTTTTTCAGCGATCTAGTG
This sequence comes from Hypsopygia costalis, assembly GCA_937001555.2. Taxonomy (NCBI): domain Eukaryota; kingdom Metazoa; phylum Arthropoda; class Insecta; order Lepidoptera; family Pyralidae; genus Hypsopygia; species Hypsopygia costalis. Next base: position 12,695,833 of record OW443339.2, on the reverse strand, counting down.
AGTGGATTGAAAGAAGAAAAGAGATTTTATGAAGCCCTAAAAATCTTGGAGCAATACTATGATGACAGCGATGAAGCTATTATATTTGCTGTACAGAATGGTCAATATAAAACTGCTATGCGTCTTTGTTCACAATATAATAAAGATAATTTAAAAGGTAATGTGAAAAAAAAATTTTTTTTTTCATTAAAATTAAAAGTCGCGCTTTAGTCGTCAAGTACAGAGGGGCAATTCTCGTAATTAAAATATAGTCAAAATTCTATTCCGATCCAGTCTCGATCTCTCTAATGTCAAATTTGGTATTCTTATTTCAGAATATGAAATGACCAATTTTAATTAAAGTGTGATTATATCGAATTCGATAATCATAATTATGACCGAAAATTAAACAAAGTAAGAATAGTATTCTGGTAACAATTAGAATTGATATTAAGTAGTGATTGAAATCAAGTATATCATGTTAGTCAATTCACAATTCAATCTCGATTCGGTCAACTTTCATTCTGCGATCGTAAAATAATTGAGTTGTGGCCTTCAGATCGCGTAGCGAGAGTTGAGGCCAACACAGTACTCACACAAACTCATTTCAGGCGCCTTGATTACAAGTGCACATTCGTGCACAAGTGATGGAAAGCACTTTCTATCTCACTTGCACACATTGAAATGCGTCTGTGCGAGTACTGTACTCGCCTCAACTATCGTTGCGCGGCCTGTACTAAGTTGCCTCCGCTTTGTTAATAGTAATTTATAATAGTGTCATTCCAAACTTACATTCATTAATTTTATAAAATCTGATCTATTACATCTGAAATAGCATTGACCCAATCATTTGGTTGGATCGAAATAACTTAATATGAAACAAATTTCCAAATGGTAATGTATCTAATATAAAATATTATTTTTTAGCTCAGCATGTGCTCCCTGCACTGTTAGAAGACTACACAAATTTACAGCAGTTGGTCGAAATGAATTGGAACAGTTTTATAAAGTATAGAGAACGCCTGTCAGTCGTTAGAGAAAATAAACGAAAAAATCCAGTCGAATATGATCTATCATTTGCGAACAAAGACAGTGATCTATACTCTGACGCTGGCAGTACTTTGGCTTCCTCAAGAGGTTCAAGGTATGGAAAAACCATAAGGCAATTTAAGAAAGATAGGGCACAGCGTATTTGTAAGCTGTCCGACTGAGGAAGTAGGTACCTCTGCCTCGCAGAATACTGTAGCCAAATAACAATTCTTCTGAGGGTTGTTGTGTTCCTATCAGTGAGTAAGGAAGCGGGGAGTGGCGGCGCGTGAGGAATATTTCATGTTGCTAGCGTTAATATAACTACGGTAACCGCTTCACATCAAGTGGGGCGTATGCTTGTCTGCCACTCGATGTAGTATAAAAAAAGACACTTTTTTATACCACTATGGTGAATTTATAGCGCATAGCGTGGACGTTTGTAAGCCATTCCTGAAGCCTGTGAACGTTACTTCAGAGGCAGTACGCGTGCATTATGCATATACTGCTCAACCTTAACGACAATTAAAATTCATATTTTAAAATTAGCTACCGACTGCTCTTAATTTATCTTAATTTTTTTAACTACATGCGTGTGAAGTATCACACGCTTGTAGTTAAGAAAATTAAGATTCAAGTATTTAACTGCTTAGATACAAACATTACTTTGTATTTGGTTTGGTGTTGTAAAAAAACAGCCGAAATTTATCTGCAAGGATGGACTGCTATGCCTTGTTTAATAGGTAGATGGCACCACACTGCGACGTCACAGTAGTAAAATATAAAAAAAAATGCAAAAATTCGCCACCATCACAAACTTTCCTGGTAGCTCAGTTGGAAGAGCACTCGACCGGGAATCGAGAGATTGTGGGTTGAAATCCCACCTATTTAAGCGGGGGAGGTGAATTTATCGATTTTTAAAGTATGAATGATACCTAATTTGTATTTTAATAGCCTGGTAGAAGGTAGTTATTTCAATATTATACACACAAATATCGGTATTTGAATATATTGGTTATATTGCAGTCGAACTTATCGTTCAAGCAAAAACAGGAGAAAACATGAGCGTAAAGTAGCATCATTAAAGGAAGGTTCACAATATGAAGATGTTGCTTTAGTAATGGCTCTTCACAATCTGGTCACATCAACATACGAGCTGAGGCTGCAGGTGAAAGAGGTTAATGTAGCATTGAGTTGTTTTGACAAGGACAAGGAAGCTTTTATATTACAGGTAACTTTTTTAGAGATTATAAAATAAATGATTTATTCATAATAAAAGTTATTATTTAGTTTACTAAAGATTTATTGTACACGTACATTCATAGAATTCCAGTTGGTAAAATTGTTTTTAGTCACTTGATTCATTATTTTTCTTTTTGGACACGATCATGTAGTATGAAAGTATGGTAGTTATGTAAAATTATTATGTAATCTTAATCATTAAGTGTGTACTTTTAATATCAGCTCATTTTTTTTTTATATTTGAGGAATAATCGCCCGCGCACTCTTAATATATATAACTTCCTTCCTTTCCCTTTATACCAGCTACACGATATTTCTTTTTTTAAAGGTATAATTTGAGTTTTTTGTATTATTTCTATCATTTGTTCGGGACGGCGGCGGTCGGGGGGGATATGAGGGATGCACGAGGCTGGCACTCCGTCGCTTCGCCACTTGTGACGCCGGCGCTGAATTTTACAGAGCATAAAATTTTGTATGCATGTAACTAAGCAATTTTTTTTTAAGTTTTTGTCCACTATTGATTGATCGATATACTGAGCTAGTTAACACGCCGCACTAGCTGCAATACTTACGTCCGCCTTGAACGTAGTCCCCATTTGTAACATTCTCAGATTACTAGCGATGATAGAGAAAATACAAATTTCCAGGAATAAGGTACAAACAACTTTTAAATGGTAATTTAAAATATAAAATTTATTGAAGTATTTTGAGGAATACTGTATAGGTATGTTTACCCCATTAACTCAAATCAAGTAAACTTGCATAATTCGATCAATTTATTAATTGTAGAAATCCCTGGAAAAATTACTAAAGGAAATGAAAGACAGTTTCAAAGACATTTGGACAAATGAGCTTGTACTAGAAGCGACAAACGCATCAATATCGGCGCAAAACGTTCCTGAAGGAAGCAATGTGATATTGCAAGGCATCGCTACATTGGGTATGTTTATTTGATTATACAATCCGTGTACAAAAATTTGTGTAAAATTAGGTTTTTAATTCAACACTAGCTTTCGTTATATAACCAGACTGCCTATTCTCTGCATTATATGGTGTGCCTTATTTCGGCACTGCCCAGGTCTCAGATCTTGATTTTAACTAGACAAAAAATTGTATGTATGTATGTAATCTCTTTATTATACCACAAAACAATACAAATAAAAGTAGACAAATAAATTATACAGTATAAAGGCTTATCTCTGTAAGAGATCTCTTCCAGCCAACCGTAATTCACGTTGTAGTCAGAGAGCCTAACGTAGGCAGAGTAGAATAACACCACCCCATCACATATGGCTATCGTAAAAATCAATTAATGTAGTACTAAAGAACACCTAAAGCATTCGTAGATCAGAAAACAGTTGCATGCATTGACAAACTTTGCCAGACTCTGAAAAAGGAAGGAAATAAAACGTTTACTGTTGCATTTTGTGCATCATATAATTTTGATGCAAGATCTCGGACTATACTTATTATGAGAATTATTAAAATGCGTGTAACTTTTTAATTACGCATCGACCAGTTGTGTTTTATATCCGACAAATTCAAGGCAACATCTGGGTGAAATCAGATTTTCGCTAGGTGGTGTAGTTTTTTTGGGCAGTGCCGAAATAAGGCTTATTTCGGCACTGCCACAAAAAAATACTTATAACTTTTTAACGGGAGGTCGACTAATTCTGATACTTGGTGTCTGAATTCGACAAATTGACGACTAATTCTGGGGAAAATAAAAGGGAATCTTCGCTATGTTTTGTAGTTCAATAGATCCCGAGTGGGCTGTGCCGAAATAAGCTTATTTCGGCACTGCCACAAAAAAAACCTTATAACTTTTTAACGGGAGACCGACAAATTTTTTGCTTTGGGCGACAAATTTCGACAAATTAACGACTAATTTTTTGTCTAGTTAAAATCAAGATCTGAGACCTGGGCAGTGCCGAAATAAGGCACACCATTATATGGTACCCGATTATAGCATAGCTGGCTCCAGCTGTATTGAATTGAAAGTTTGCTACAATCTACCAAATAATGAACACAAGTTCCATTGCAATTCCTAATTCTAACCCATGAGTTTAAATAGATCAAATAGGGAGTTCATTAACTATCGTTTTAGCTATTTTTCTGTTGTAAAGGCTTAGCCCAGATTCTGTTTTCTCTCGTTCAACTACATTCATAGTTTGTCGGATATTTTCATAGGTAACTGTCGAATATGTAGTGCTTGCCAACACTGCACAGTCGATAGTTATTATTGTAGTTGTGAAGTGAACCCTTATCTGGTTTACCCTTTTGCGTGCCGCGGCCCTATGGTGGCTTCAGCTCGGTACAACGATCCTATGGCTACAACTAATGCTCCCCTGTGCACCAACCGGATTTGCGCCACAGGGTTGCGAGTCGTCCCAGCTATCGCGCCTAGTAAACCTTGTTTATCAATATAGAATTGACAGGTCACGGCACGCGAGGGGTTAAGCTATTTCTTATTCTGTGTCTATAAGTCTACTTAATATACATACCGACGAGCTCGGTGGCGTAGCGGTCAATGACGCAGCTTCGACACCAACGCTCGTGGGTTCGATTCCCACATAGGGCAAACATTTGTGTGCATGAACATGTCTGTTTGTCTTAGTCTGGGTGTTTTCTATGTATCATAGGTATGTATTTACAAAAAAAAAATGTATTTACGTATGTTTATCAGTTGTCTAGTACCCATAACACAAGCTTCGCTTACTTTGGGGCTAGATGGCGCTGTGTAATTTGTCTGACAATATTTATTTATTATACATAATCCCACCTAGGCAGGGGAGGTGAATTTCTCCATTTTTTTTTAATATCTATAATATTCTGGCAAGTTGGCCGACACAACTATATAAATAATAATAATTATTTAATACACAACAGAAGGTCCCTTTTGGTTTCACAATAAGAACCAAAATATCTTTCATTTTTTTCAGAACCACATCTAAGAATAGCACCAGTAATCGCAGACATAAGTTGGACACTTGATGGCCTTCATTGATGAATATACCGTCTTTAAATATTTTATATGATGCAATTTATAATAAAAAATATTTATAATTTAAATACAAATTTATTTCAAATTCATTTCACATTACAATAAATATATTACAAGTAACCTTATCTATTTAAACATTTAGGTGAACAAAAATAGCATTCAAAACTGATAGTACTATTCCGGTTATCATCAAATACGACAACCCTAAAGAAATCTTTTAGTTCAAATTCCTTATTAACATAAAACATGTCATTTACAACTGGAGTACCACAAACACACATATTTGCATCATCTAAGAATTGAACTAGTGTCCATGGTATAATATTTGGAGCATATAACATTTTATGTTTCAAAACAACTTTTGATGACAAATGTACTAAACTGCCAATGTAGTATTCCCAAGGTGTGTGCTTACTCCATTGAGGTGAGATTTCGTGGTGAAACTTATTTGAAGATAAATCTATGTACTCCAAGCGACACTGCATTAAACTGCAGGGCAGTGATTCCAGCTCATTTTTGGAAATTGTGAGGTATCTAAAAAAAAACAATTGATGAAATAATTATTATTCCTGTTGGTACAAATTTCAATATCTTACTACTACTTATTAAACTGACATCTAATACAAACATGTTTAATGAATGGCTATTATTGGATATTACCCACGAAGATAAGAAAAATTCGTTTATTCACAAAAATACGATAATAAATACACATAACTTTATATCTTTCGCGTTGCATGATTTATGAAAATAATATACAATAAAATTAAAGATAAACAAACCTTTAACTATTTTTTTGTAGTCATTGTATAGTATAGCAACTAGTTTTGACGAAAATGGACTTGTTTTTTTTTCGAATATAGAGGGGGGCAAATGAGCATTGGGGGATGTAGAGAAGAGCCAAGCTGTATGGAATGTCTGGGGTAGAGAGGTAGGTAGATATTAACTATTATTTATTAGCTGGTGATCCTCCAAGTACTTTAGCAACTGTTGGTTGAAAATATTTTCCATAATTTTGGAAAATATATTCCATTATTTAAATCTATCGTAAGATGAACTATTCCCAAGTCAAATAATAGTACGACATAAAGGATACTTTCGAGTTGCTGGTGTATCTATAGGATACAGTGATACATTCCATGATGCCAGTTATGTGCTTGTTTGCCAATAGTCTTTGTAGCCATTTATATATAAATGCCTAATAATGTATAGACTTTTCCTTACCTCAAACTGCTGATACGACCTAGAGTAGATGGTAATCTTTTCAGGGCATTGTTATCAAGTTTTAGTGTAACCAATTTTTGTAATTTCCAGATTGATTTTGGTAACTTTTGTATTTTATTTCCAGATATATCTAATAGTTTCAACACCTTTGTAATCTGTAAGGAAATATTAAAATGAAATTATACTTTTTATTACAAATAATAAAATTCTTAAAGACATTTATGAACTTTATTATTTTTCATAGGACTTATTTTATCTATTTATTTGAATCTTTATGGAATACTTACAGCTATTTACAAACCATATTTGTAGAATTATATAACAATAAGCCATTTTGAGGTGTAAGTGGGTCATCACCATCTTTGAACCAAAGCCAACTTCACCTGCGCTCGGTGCACTCTGCTGACTGATAAAGGAAACTCTGGTGAAAAAAGAGGTATGGAGCGTAATTGTATTTACCCGCCTGGGAAATAATACCGCACATAATACCGCAGCCATATATCAATTCCCTTGAGGGGGTTGTTGTGTTCCTGTGAGTGTGTGTGGTCACCAGAAAGGAAGGAGATGCTGCGTTAGCAGCGGGGGTGCTGGCGCGCGAGCTATATTTCATGTTGAGAGTGTTAATACGGCTACGATAACCGCTTCACATCATGCTTGCTATGTGAGTGCCACCCGAAGTAGTATAAAAAATAAAATTACAAATTCCTACAATAAGCAAAAATATAAAATTCAAACATTACTTATTTACAAACAAATTACATACCTGTGGACCTAACAACCATCTCCAATCCATTTCTCTTTGTGTTCCCAGTTGATTATTGGCTAAATATAGTTCACAAATATTAGGCATTCTCCCTGTAAAAATAATACAAGATCAATTTATGTATTTCTCCAAAACCCCTAACCTGCGTCCCTACCATCAAGCTGAAGCTGATTACCAACCATTTCATATTTTGATTAAAAAAATAGGTCTTAAAAAAATAGGTCTTAAGGTATCTTTAGCTCAGTTCGTAGAGCTCCAGGGTTTCTACTAGCTAAGCTAAACACAATTACCACCAATCTAAGCTGAAGTTTGATATTTACAATAAAAAAATCCTATAGTAATCGGCTTCAGCTTCGGCGATAGGGGTGGTGTTCAATGCCAAATCTAATATTATCAGTGGTACAGGACCATAGTTATCATATAGAGGAGTTAGTTGGACGGAGAGATTGAGATAACGGTAGTTAAACAAATTCAGTGGTCTTTGGGTAGCTTCAAAACACTGGTGGCCGTCAACCCATAGTTGAACAACATGGTGGAGTAAGATCTAAACCCCCTTCGATTGAGGAAAGACCTGTATACCAGAAGTGTGATAATTATGGGTTGCTGCAGATGTCATACAATATTGAATAGCTTGGCAGTTTATTAGCTTATGTATTTGATGTGGAGTTATACATAGGGTTGCCATCTATAAACACTAAGGGGGGTGATTTAAAACTTTTAACCCTATCAGGCATCAACCCATAATCATCCCACTGTTGGGTCACGGGTCTCCCCTCAATCGAAGGGGTTTAGAGCATACTTTACCATGGTGCTCAACTGCAGGTTGGCGGTTTGACCCTGTACTATCAATGAAAGCTCACCCGGAGACTCCCCAGACTTCCTCCAAATTAGGACAAATCCGGAGAAATGGCAACTCTAGATAAACAACACAAATACAATAATAACTTACCAAATTCAGGAGGTATTTTCTCAATTTCATTATTACTTAAATCTAACAAAACAAGATGTCTCAGAAGTAAAATATCCCTCCGGAAGTTGCATAATTTAATCCCGACTATGTATAAACTTTCCAATGTACGTGGAAAACCTTTGGCAGGAAATTCACTTCTGTCATGAATAACTAATTTAACTGGAGCAATATCTTTCGCAGTCACACTAATGTTTGATAAAGACGATAGCTGTATTTCTTTAGTGTTGCCGGTTAGACATGATTTTAACAATCGCATAAAACACTTAAGCTGTATTGATTCACATTTAATACATAGATCGTGTGGGGGCTCTTCGAATCTTATTGTGGACTTGCCTTCGTTTATGCACTTTACAAATACTTGTTTTATACATTTCACTTTATATTTAGTACCAGTTTTATTCGCCGACGAAAAATGAAGCACGAAATACTCATCACATTTTGGTTCTTTTCCTAAAGCTAAAGTAGATTTTAAATATTTTCCATTCGATTTGATATTTAAGCTGTAATTTAATCTATTCACGACTTCCACTTGACACTGTATCTTCATTGCAAATATGTTAAATCTAGTGAAGTTGCAAAATTTGAGTCGAAAATTGCAAATATTTTCAGCTATTTCAGTGAGTGCAACCTGCCGGCCGGCCAACGGATGAAGAAATAAAATCAAAAATGTTTTTCCCGCCGAAGGGCCGTTAATGAATCCCATCAAGTGTCACCACTTGACAGTGAGTGACCTGTTTCTTCTTTTTCTCGTTGTTTTGGCAACCACTCTTCAGTCGATAAGATTTTTATTTATGTACTATGTAGGCCGTGTGGTTTCCGGCAGATTAAAATTCAATCACTCCGTTTCTTCCCGTGGATGTCGTACAAGGCGACTAAGGGAAATACAGTATCAAATATCGTTCAGTCCTCTCCAACCCGTTTGGCCAGCGTGGGGAGTGTAGGCCAAATCCTCCTTCCGTCTAGGACGGACGAGAGAGGGTCGTGCTCGTTTAATGGAGACTAAAATGGACCTGATGATGATGATGATAAAATAACTATAAATGCGCTCTATATTTTGCTAGGATATTTTAATAATAATTATATAAGGGAGATTTAATCGCGACTTATACATAATATAAAAATTATATCGAAATACTGAACTAAAAAAATAATGGTCAAGTATCAAAATTTTATAGTCTTATTAGTCTAATTTGCCCACTAGTCAAGTAATACACGCAATATAAGTCTGTACTATTTATGTATTTGGTATTCCGAAACGTATGCAGGTACCTACAGAAGACACATTCGAGATGATTCATCGGATGTCTATGAAAGCCGGAAACCAGCCTGTGGTTTCCGCATTCTCTATCGCATATATTAATAACATACATAGTACCAATGATATTATATGTTACTACTGCATAGTACTTTATAAAACGTTGTGGTTACATTATTTTTGGTAATAAACGAACAACGGATTAGTAAGCACGTCTATCACTTATATATCTCTAGACACGATGAGCCCACAGTGCGCTGTTACCGAGGTTTTTCTTCAAGAACTCGTGTAAAACAGCAGTATGTAATCATCTTGCATTCATAATCATGGTACAATAAAACATAGTTAATAGGTCACTCAGTAGGGGTCCAGAAATCGATATACTGAGAAAAATATTAAATATTGTCTCATTGTATCACATGAAGTGTTTATAACCCCGCCGCCACACTATGCTCCTCGCGCTGCTCATCGCCTTGCTCCTCGCGCTGCCGCGATGTTTCCCTCTCTGCCCACACACTGCTCTACTCGCGCAATTATTCGCGACGCTCCGCACTTGGACATTTGCCTTTACCTATACAATGGACGTTGAAGCTGTGGCAGCGTGCGCGATATGCATTTTATTTGGTCTAAAAGATGCCATCAAACATTTCTTTTTTGCTACCAGCTCTTATAGGGAAATGTTCATGACAGACATGATTTTAAAAAAATGATTCAAAAAATATGACGCGTGTTACGCACCCGAGCGCTCGATGCGGAATGCCTCCGAGGCGATTATGTGGCCGGCCACTCGCACTCACGTTGCCGATCCTTTGCTCGCGCCCAAAAAACCAACAAAACAGGGAATGATGGGCAAGATGAAGAGCAAGACGAGCGGCTTGACGAGTAACGTGGCCACACTACGTTCCTGCCTACTTCCCTCGCTACTTCCCTCGCCACTCGACGAGTGTATGGCAGGGCTTTAATGCGTAAACAGGCAGCATTAGAGGCGTACATCTCTGTTAAAATATAATTATTATGTATTGAAGAACTGTTTAGCTGCAAGCGTTTTTTTTTTAAACATGCATCAAAAACATCGAAACAAAGAGTCATACCTTTGGTCATACGCCTCTTGGTATCGATGTTTTGTTGAAATGTTTTGAAAACATACATGCAGAGACCCGCATTTTGCTTTGTTTGGTAGTTTCGGTAGAATGACAATTCGGAATTATGTGTCATCGCTGTCATTCACATAAAGTTTTGTCAACTTCTGTCTCTGTTCTGTCAAGTCAGCTCAGATCTCAGGAGGATTACCTACAATCGGTTGATTGTAAAGAATAATTATTGTTGGAATCTAATTGAAGGTTGAATTACTTCATCTCTAACTAAATTTGATTCTGGCACATTATTATTTTGCTTACTAGCTCAATTAAAGTTACAGATTTGTTTGTTTAGACATCATTTACAAGTATAAGTAAACCACTTTGTTTACAAATTATATTTTAAAATATGTACGTAACTTGTTTCAATAAAACTAATATCTATCAAAACTAACATATAGCATCCAACTATATAACAGAACTTCAAATGTTTGTTTTTGTGTTTAGTACATATTAATACTGAAGATGGCTGCGTTAGTAGTTAAGTCGCGTTTCGCTGGATTGAAGATTGAGGACGATGATCACCCATCAACCAGTGATGACCAAAAACCCAAGAAAATTCCAGTTAAAGCAAACGCAAACGTTGCAAAAAAACCCGAGCCTGCAAAAAAACTGAAGAACAACAATAAGTCTCAGGTACTTTGACATAGATTGGGTCCTTTAGACGATTCATGTATGGTACAGCATATGTTAAGTAAATTGTATAATAAAAATAGATGAGATGTGTATTTGTTGGGTAGCCCTTGCACTAGTTAAATGTTTTCCTTGTTTTGTGTAAAGTATAGAATAAATGTATACCCTCAGCACAGTACAAGTAATAGTAGTACAGTGTGGCCACTCCCTGCAACAATGTGATATCTGTATGGAGTGGCTGGGGTGTGCCCTCAGTGAACTTATCCCTAGAAGCCCAAACATATTTTACTAGCTATAAAGCCCAAACATCGGTGAAATTAACCTACAGAAACTAATATACTCATGACTCAGTTTATTCTATTACAGGGCTGTCCAAGTCATATACAATACTGGGCCATTACAAATTACTAAATAAATTAGCGGGCCGCAGAAACAAATACCTACTTGAAATGTTTACTACCTACTTTGAAAGTTTAAGGTTAGCTATAACTAGTTAGTTATAAAACTAACTTTTCTAAAAATATATAATTTTTCGTCAGATTGGTTGTACTCTACCAGTAAATAAGAACCGGTAAATGAAAAACACATCACGGGCCGCACAAATATAGGCTCAGGGCCGCATGCGGCCTGTGGGCTGTGCTTTCGGCAGCCCTGTTCTATTATATCTATTATTTTTTAATAATGCAGTTATGTTCTGTTGTTGTTAAATAAAAAAAAGGAAAATTAGTGTATGCAATGTTTATTTATTAAACTATAAAAATGAAAACTTTAAGTAATCGTACAAAATGAGATCCTTTCGGTTTTATATCTAGAATACTATATATTGATTAAAAATACAAATAAATCTTCTTTTTACAACTAACTAATCAAGTTTTCATATTAACAATTTTAGAATATTATTTTCACTTTATAAAAACTTCAGACACATATCAATATTGTGTTCATGTGGTTCAACTTGCAATAACTACACAATGACGATACTTATCAAAGCGATACAACTGTGTCCTGTTAGCTCTTGGCAGGCAGTAAGTTGGTTTGGTCAATCACGGCAATTGAACAAAACATGCAAAAGATACCTGCGAACCTCTGACGCATATATACATATATATATACACTATACACACTATAGCGTATTATACACAAATTATATTACGCTATTGTAAACAATATTGTATGTTCTTCCATTTCCATTGCAAAAGTAGCCTCTCTAGACTGGAAACTAACTCTAACTCTCCAGACTGGAAACTATCTCCTGTTAAAAATGATGTCAGTACTTAAGTTCTTTTCGACGTGATAGAAGGACAAATAATTGCAATGTTTATTTTTTATCCCATGGCAATAAGATGTTTTTCCGGGATAAAAAGTAGCTTATGTTACAAAGTGCACGCTATGAATTTAGAAATGCAAAGTGAGTGGTTAACCATAGGCGAGTTTTGCATCCCGTTAGCTCTGAAGTGGCGCACCTTGCTGTATGACTGGTCTCCTGCCTTATTAAAATTCTATCTTAATGCCTTTCAAATGACCCTCCCTGACCAGAGTAACTTAGTTAGGTGGGGAAAAGCCTCTGAAAAATGTTGCTATACTTGTGGAGAGGCGATATGTACAGCAAGGCACCTATTGGTGGGATGCAAGGTGCTCCTTGATAGGGGTCATTACTCACATCGCCATGACAGAGTACTTCAAATCATACGTGAAGCCATAAGCCTTTCAATAGCTAGAGCCCAAAAAGGATTAACGACAAACAAAAGACAAATTAACTTTATAAAAGGAGGCTCAACTTCAAACTCCAAGAACAAGCCTTACTCAATCCTCAGTGCAGCACCTGACTGGACTATTTTAATGGACACGTATGAAAAGCACTATAAAATCCCAGAAGATGTGTGTGTTTCGACATCCAGACCGGACATTTTCCTTTTCTCCAGAGCTACAAAACGTATAGTACTTGTAGAGCTTACCGTACCGTGGGAAACTAACATACCCAAAGACCACGCGATAAAACAAAACAAATATTATGACCTCCTAAACGAATTAACAAAAAGCGGCTATGTAGTTAATCTATACGCTGTAGAAGTAGGAGCGAGAGGTATACCAGCAAAATCTCTCTATAACCTGCTGAAAGACCTTGGCTTGTCCAGAAGTGCAGTAAGTTCTATACTAGAACGAGTATCTAAAGCTGCATTAGCAGGTTCATACCAGATTTGGCAGGGCAGGGAGAGAAACACAAGTAGTGAAGGTGAGTGTTGATGTACGTCGGAAAGGGGCCCCTTAAACCTACACCCGTGTCACAAGTCTCGGGATCTGCTTGGGTTTCTCTCTCTGCCACACGATGGACCCGGCACCCGCACGGTGAATCCATGGAAGCTAAGAAGTTCGTCTCTGTCTCTCCAGCCCCCTTACCACCATCTCTTCTTGCGATTCAATAATTGAATAGAATGCTTATTCATACCAATGAATAAGCATTCTATTCAGTTATGAATAAGCGACTCTATTCCATTTGAAATAGAGTCGCTTATTCATTGGTATGAATAAGCATTCTATTCAGTTATTGAATCGCAATAAGAGATGGTGGTAAGGGGGCAGACCGTAAACTAGTGGTGGGTCGTCGACGATTTTACAGTCGACGCAACGAGACCGTTTACCGTCGACGATGAACTAGTTTAAAAAACAGTCTAATTAGTCTAAATAGTCTTATCGACGACGACGTAAACTAGTCGAAATTAGTTTACGTCGTCGTCGATAAGACTATTTCTTCACATATTGTAGTAAGCGATTGGTAAACTTAAACCGTTTACGTCTAATTTTCGACTAGTTTACGTCGACGACGACGTAAACTAGTCGAAAATTAGATTGTTTTTTAAACTAGTTCATCGTCGACGGTAAACGGTCTCGTTGCGTCGACTGGGTAAACGAACGAAAATCTCATTTGTCAAGTCACTAGACGAGACAAGACGATCGCGATGTGACGCAACGGACTCATCAACCAGTCGAAGAATAAACTAGTTTATCTGTGAACTGTAAACTAGTTTAATCGTTCACGCACAAAAAACAGTTTAAAAAAACGGTTCGTTCATTCAACGCCCACCTCTACCGTAAACTATCCCCGTTAAAAAAAAAACATGTCGGTACTTAGGTTCCTTTCGACGTGATAGAAGGACAAATAATTACAAAGTTTATTTTTTATCCCATGGAAATAAGATGTTTTTCCGGGATAAAAAGTGGCTTATGTCAGTCTCCAGACCGCAAACTATCCCCGTTAAAAAAATCATGTCGGTACTTAGGTTCCTTTAGACGTGATAGAAGGACAAATGATTACAAAGTTTATTTTTTATCCCATGGAAATAAGATGTTTTTCCGGGATAAAAAGTAGCTTATGTCATTCTCCAGAACGTAAACTTTCCCCGTTAAAAAAATCATGTCCGTACGTAGATTCCTTTCGACGTAAAAGAAGGACAAAGGATTATAAACTTTATTTATTCTTGTGGGAATAAGATGTTTTTCCGGGATAGAAAGCCTATGTCACTCTCCAGGCCATAAACAATATCCAAAAAAAAAAACATGTCAATCCGTTCTTTACTTTCGACGTGAAAGAAGGACAAACAAACAAACACGTTTATAATATTAGTATGGCAGTATGGATATCAAATACGATTTTTTTATATAAATCCGATATATATCAGATATATCCAGGCTAAGAATTATAAGCGAATTTAATTCTGTAAGGGGATTAAACACTTAAAAATGTGAAAGAAACTTGTAAAATAATAATAATCATCACCATCATCATCATCAGGTCATTTTAGTATCCACTACAGGAGCACGACCCTTTCTCGTCGGTCCCTGACGGAAGGAGGATTTGGCCTAAACGGGGAGTTTAGGCCAAATCCTCCTTCCGTCAGGGACGTTGGCCAGATGGGTTGGGGAGGCCTGATCGATATTTTATAATGTATTTCCCTTAGTCGTCTTGTACGACATCCACGGGAAGAGACGGAGTGATTCTATTCTAGTCTGCCGGAAAACACACGGCCGTGTAAAATAATATAAGTGTCAAATTACCACATTTTTTATTAAAAAAAAAAGTAACAAACCAGTTAGTGTTTATTTGAAAAAGATTTTTTTTAATGAACATTTAAAAACCAACTACCTATAGTATTATAATAATCTTCATTTGTATGTGAAAGTTAAAATTAACGCTAGGAACACCAGGGAATCCCCATTTTTGTATTACCTCGTAAAATAAACCTTATATGATATGAAGTTAAGGTTTGAATTTCAATAAAAAGCTAGCCGTACTCGTAAGTTGAAAGGGATTTCCCCAACTTTAAATTAGGTTGCCATTTTGGGATACGATCAAAATTATTTTGAATTGTTGTTTTTCACTACGTGTTGCCAGGGTAAACCTTAACCTTCAAAATCTTTAGTTCAGAAGGCAGGAAAAAATCAATTGATATATATATCAAGATAAAAATCAATGGATAGATATCGTGATATATATCATGATATAATATTGGTGAACCCTGGTCTAAAATCACATCTCGTATATTTTTCACAGCCTTTACCTAAGAAGAAAAAGACGAAGCAGCTTCCATGTTCAGCTGAACAATGGGAATCATGGAAGCAGAAAGATGAACAACTTGTTGATGGCAACTATGAGTCAGAACTTCAACAGGTATAATTATTTTTCTACGTAGTCCTACTCTTAAGGAACCCTCTGACCTATATTTGAATTGATATTTTTTTTTAAAATGATTCAGACTAGGCTTCATCTTTAATTATGGCTGGCTGGGATATCATGGGCTGGTTGGAGTGTGATCACATGTAAAGATATTGGCTCAATCAAGTGGCTAAGTGCAGAAACAGCTCAGTGAAACTAATCTGTAATTATAATAGAGTAAAACTTATATGATATGAGCAATAAAAAAATTAAGATTGACACCAAATTGTATCTTAACTGGTTGACGCTTACATTGTCATCTTATACCCATATGTCCCAGTCAATGGCTTAACTATATCATCAGAGGCCCGTGACAAATTCATCAGATGGGCCCTCAGAGGATGGGGACCTCTCTAAATAAATCATCTAAGGAACCAACATTAAAGTATATTGTACATTTTTGGTTAATAATCTATAAAAAAATTGTATGTTGTTGTTGTTGTTTAAAGCGTAACTTAAAAAAAATACTTGTTTTCTACTAAGCTCTCGAGCCTGGGGCACCCTTGGTCCGGGGGCCCGTGTCATTTTGCCTGCTCTGCCACCCTGTAGTTACGGCACTGTTCCCAGTAGTAATAAATTATTAGATATCACAGTCATCACTATCAAATGTGAGGAATAGACAGTTAACCTGTTAACAGGCAGCTCTTAAGGGATAGGTACTTTTAGCATTATTATATTGAACTCCTTATATCAGTAGCACCTCACAATGTGTTTGTCATGACAATGATTTATTTTTTTATACATTGGGTGGAGAACAATCATGCAGGCCGCCTGATGTGATGAGATTACTGCAGCCATTTGAACACTTGCTAAATGTCGCTTTCGTGCTGTCACTCCGCTGCCGACACATCAACTCCTCCTTCGTGATGACCTCACTCACTTGCAGGAACACAAAAATCCTCGAGAGATTTATTACTTGTTGGGATTTGTAAAGAAAAACTATTTAAATGAACAAATATTACTTTATTACTTTGAGCAACTTTTACAACGTACCACCACGCCATTACAGTCCACGACAGAGAGAGAGAGAAACAAAAAAACTATACCTCTCTTTGTCTTGCAGGAAATAACACCAACTTAATAAAAATAAACTTTTGCATTGCCAACTACAACACCCCTCCTCAATGCAAAAGTTTCAAGCTTCCTTGAACAAGCAGAACCTTACAAAAAATAATTAAACAAAAAATATTTTTACCTTAGTAATAAACATGCCCTAAGCAAGACCACATTTTACAGAAAACTTTAACAACATCTGTTTGTTCAAAGCCTTAGTAAACATATCAGCTATCTGATCTTCTGTCTTTAAGTATTCTACAGAAATTTTCTTAATATGGATCAGATCTTTTACAAAATGAAATCTTATTTCAACATGTTTTAAACCTTTAATACAATTAGTACTTGCCACCTTAATTGCAGCCTGATTATCACAAAAAATTTTAGTAGGGCTTGTGTGAGATACATTAAAATCTTTTAACAGGTTAATCAACCAACATGCCTCGCTAGCAGCCATACTAAGTGCTATGTATTCTGACTCGGCTGATGACAAACTTACTGAATTCTGTTTCTTAGAGGACCAACAAATTAAACAGCTTGAATACATAAAACAATACCCTGTAGTAGACTTCCTATCTTTAGAATCGCCTGCCCAGTCGGCATCACAATAACCAAGTAAACTATCATTGTTACACTTATAAATTAACTTATAATCAATAGTATGTTTTACAAATCTTAAAACTCTCTTCAATGAAGTTAATAACATATCATTTGCTTGATTTTGGTATCTACTCAATATTGAGACGGCCACACATAAATCAGGTCTCGTCCCCGAGACTGCATACATTAGGCAACCTATAATTTGTCTACACAAATTCTCTGTTTCTTTACTTTTAATATCACTCTCCAAAATTTTTACATTAAAGTTAGTATCTATAGGGGTTAACATAGGTTTACAATCAACCATATTAAATCTTTTAAGCACAGACTCGAGAAATCTTTTTTGACTCAATTCAGTTATACCTGTCTTTAAATCTTGTTTTATATTTATTCCTAAAAATTCAGAAACAGGCCCTAAATCCTTGGTTTTAAATACCTCATTTAACTTTGATTTTACAAACAATATGTCTTTTTCATTAGATCCAAACAACAGTAAATCATCGACATATAATAACAAATACATTTTATCATTTTTGTTACATCTTGAATACAAACATGAGTCACTTTGTGATCTTACAAAACCAGCGCTGCTAATTACAGAGTGAAACTTGTTATTCCAATATTTAGGAGATTTTTTAAGACCATATAAACTTTTATTTAACTTTACAATATTTTTACCATCTGGCAAACAAAGAAATACCTCCTCTTCCAAGTCCCCATAAAGAAAAGCTCCCGTTACATCTAATTGATGAATAGGTAAGTTTAGTTTAGTTGCTACAGCGACGAACAATCTTACAGTAGTTAATTTTGCAACTGGGGCATACAACTCATTCAAATTAAACTGATCATTTTGCTCAAAACCTCTAGCAACCAATCTAGCCTTATACTGAATATTATTGTTACAATGTTTTACCTTAAAAACCCATTTACTACTAACTACCTTTTGTTTCTCTATTTGGCCATTAAAAGTAGTCCAAGTGTTATTTTCCTTTAAAGTATTTAGTTCTCTTTCTATTGCCTCTTGCCATTTGTTTGCATCTTTCCTCTGCATTGCCTCTTCATATGTTATTGGATCATCGTCTGGAGTATATACACTATTACACTGATAAAATGATGTCTGTTTTCTGATACGCTTCTTGTCTGGTAATTCCGACTGTGTCGTTCCCTCAGTTGTGTGATGTACATCCTCATTACTACCAGACTCTTCATCTTCACATGACTCATATTGAACATTCAACTCCTGTTCGTTAACATTCGTTTTATTTTCTTCATTTTTTATGGTTTTCTTGTCAGGTGTACTTTCTTTCGAGGTAATCGATTCTGTCTTAGGAACTTCTAAAAGAATCTCCACCTCAGTATTCTTTTCTTCTAGAAACACAACATCTCTCCGAATGTCAACAACATTTTTAAGTGGTAAATACACTCTGAATCCTTTTACATCATTACCATAGCCAACCATGATTCCCTTTTCTCCTTTTGGGTCCCATTTCAACCTTTTCTCTTTTGGAATATGAGCAAAAACAGGTGAGCCGAAGACTCTCAAATTATGTATGTCAAAACTTTTGTTTGTCCATAATTCATAAGGCGTTTTACCTGGTAATGAACTTTTACCAGTTAGATTCAGGACATAAACTGCAGTGTTGACAGCTTCTGCCCACAGCTTCTTAGGCAAATGCTTTGTACACAATAATGTTCTAGCCGCTTCGATCAGTGTACGGTTTTCACGTTCAGCTTTTCCGTTCTGCTCTGGTGTGTATGGCACTGTCCTCTGATGTGTAATACCTCTCTTTTTGAACAAATCTTCCACGTCTCTATTGATATACTCCAACCCATTGTCACTTCTGAACATCTTGACTTTATTACCAGTCTGAGTCTCTGCCTTGACTAAAAAATCCTCTATACACTTCTTGACTTCATATTTTCCTTTCATGAAGTACACTGTTCGATAGTTTGAAAAGTCATCTTTGAACAATAAAAGGTACTTTGCACCTGCAACGGATTGAACCTCCATAGGCCCACAAACATCGGAATGGATCAATTGACATATCTGTGTAGTTTTACTATGACTGCTATTGAACGGTAAGCGATGTATTTTACCTTTCAAGCAACCCTCGCAGCTTTCATTACTATTCTGTACCTCAATGTTGTTGTTTTTCAGTACATCTTTAACGTAAGCCATATTTTGATGCACTAGTCTCTCATGCCACTCATTTAATTTCACTGCACTTGCAACATTGCAAGTATTTACAACACCTTTGTAGCGAAAATTCAAGTAATATAACTTTCCACATCGTTTTCCAATAGCCATAACTTGGTTTTGTTTGGTAAATATACATGAAGTGTCATTGACAGACATGACATAACCCTTCGCGGTAGCACTTGTTACAGAGAATAAATTTATTTTTAAATCTGGAACAAAAAGCACATTGTCTATGGTCGACACTATCCATTCTGTACCATTAAAGATCTGTCCTACCATCTGTCCTTTTCCTAACACACTTATCTCGGTTCCGTCTCCTATAACAACGGATTTCTGTGACTCATTTGAAAACTTTGTAAACAACGACCGATCACAACACATATGCTCGCTAGCCCCTGTGTCTACCAACCACCGATACTGTTTGTATCGCTCACTTAAACAGTCTGACGCCACAAATGCATTATTTTTGCTGTTTTCTTTAGATTTCTTGAAACGACACTGATTCTTGAAATGTCCTGGTTTCTTACAGTAATAGCACTTATTGTCCGACCGCGTATTCACAGAACCAACACTCCTACAGTCATTCGCATAATGTCCCAACTTGTTGCACTTGAAACACTTAACATTTCGAATATTCCTAGCAGCAAACGCCGATGAAGTAGAATTATTCTGAGGCGTTCCCTCCCGTTCTCGTATTCTCTCCTCTTCTACTAATAACCTTGCGACCAGATTATCGTAGGTTTGCTTATCGTCTGGCGCTGATTCCCATGCAGACACGAAGTGCTTATAGTCTTCGGGTAGTGACATAAGTACTTTAGTTATCACGAACTTGTCTGAAATAATCTCACCCATCTGTTTCAACGTATTTTGCATCTCCTGTATTTTTGACAAGAATACAGCCATTGCAGTTCCCTCTTCATACTTAAATTGAAAAAATCTTTGTTGTACAATATGAATACTTGTCTCTGTCTTTTGTTCAAACACACTGTGGAGTTTCTGCCACATCTCCGCTGAAGTAGTACAAGTGATGATGTGCAGCATCACATCTTCGGCCATGCGCGTAACTAGTAAAGATTGAGCCTTAGAGTCATTTGTCTCCCAAGCTCTCTTCGCAGCCGGATCTTCACTTTTTGTTTTCCGCCCTTCAACTATATCAAAAAGACCTTGGCCTCGCAGTAGCACCGAAGTCTGAAATTTCCAAATATTCCAATTCATAGCTCCAACCAACGTAACAGTCGAACTATGCATTTGCATATCTTTTATTGTTTCCATGTTGCTCTCGTCCTCCTTCCTGCAGAACTTCCTTCCTTGCTCAGTCCTTTGAGCAAGTTTTCCTTTGTTTTCGGCGTTTTATAACCAATGATGCCACGCGGTGCGGTGAACGAAATTTACTTTAAATACTAAGTTCGCAGTTATAGACAACGTACTTTACAAATCCCTGGACGAATTATGTGTCTGGGCCCATAACCTGTTGGGATTTGTAAAGAAAAACTATTTAAATGAACAAATATTACTTTATTACTTTGAGCAACTTTTACAACGTACCACCACGCCATTACAGTCCACGACAGAGAGAGAGAGAGAAACAAAAAAACTATACCTCTCTTTGTCTTGCAGGAAATAACACCAACTTAATAAAAATAAACTTTTGCATTGCCAACTACAACATTACTTGACTGCAATATTCTGTGTGATGGCGGTACATCTCCAGTTGGGCAGCTTATAAAATACACCTCTCTTTTTGCCAAATCTTCGTTAGTCAGTCAGCATGGTGCACCATGTGCAGTTGTGGTTGGTTCAAAGACATTGATAAACGACTTTCAACCTAGTTCTTCTATAATTGTTCCAAAATGCAATGCTCAACATTATATTTAACAAGTGATGCTAAAGTTTAGGTGATTTCAGGCTATTCTCTTATCCAAACTCGACTACGAAGAGAAGAAGGATGTGTACAAACAGATGAAGAAGGAAGCGGAGCAGGAAAAAAAGTTAGTGGAACAGAATTTGCGTACAGGCAATAAGAAACAGAAAAAGAAAAATATAATGAGCTTGGATCAATTCAATGATATGATGAACACTGGAGAAGAACCCAAGTGTAAGTTGGTAATTTTTGTTGCCTTGTTAAGATTTTTATCTAACTACAAATGGAGGGTTATGTTTCCTGCAGACTGAAAACATTGGCAGATACTATTATTATATTTAGTTCTTTAAAAATCCTGTGCCTGTGTACAAAAAAGTAAATACATTATAATGTTATTTCTAAAAAATTCTATACATGGTCGTCTAGTTGTTAAGACTTAAATTTGTAATACGTAGTTAAATTAGTTGATTTAGAATCTATGAAGACTTAAGAAAAACATCAATAATTTTATCATTTATATCAGCGCTCCTTAATTTTTCTTCTGTAATATCTTATGGGCGCCAAAATATTATATGAACGTATTTCCATTTCAATATTCTACCAAAATCTTTTTTATTAAAACTATTAAATAAAACTCAATATCTCTCCCTTTTTAGGGTTCCGTACCCAAAGGGTAAAAAGGAACCCTATTACTAAGGCTCCGCTGTCCGTCCGTCCGTCCTTCCTTCCTTCCGTCCGTCCGTCCGTCCGTCCGTCCGTCCGTCCGTCCGTCTGTCACCAGGCTGTATCTCATGAACCGTGATAGTTAGACAGTTGAAATTTTCGCAGATGATGTATATCTGTTGCCGCTACAACAACAAATACTAAAAAACAGAATTAAATAAATATTTAAGGGGCTCCCATACAACAAATGTGATTTTTTTTTGCTCGTTTTTGCTCGCAATTGATAACGGCAATAGGTAGACGCTTGAAATACTCACATAATATTTAGTTATATATTCACTTTAAAAATAAATAATTAAATAAAAATAAAACAAATATTTAAGGGGTCTCCCGTACAACAAACGTATTTTTTTTTGCCGTTTTTATAGATACTGGTACGGAACCCTTCGTACGCGAGTCCGACTCGCACTTAGCCGGTTTTTTTTGTGTTTATCTACAATCAGTCCCAAACTATAAGCAGATTTGTTCTCTGTCATAATTATCATTTCCAAGGAGACTCCTCATCCTTCACCATAATCATAATTGTCACCAATTATATTGTGACGTTTAAGTCGTTTAGTGTAGGAGATGGTTGCCAACGCAACGCAAATTTTATATTTATGCCCTATTAGTTTTAACTCCTTCTTAATTGCTGTTATGAGCTTGTTATGTTCAGAGCTTCATGGATCTCTGTGTTGGTGATGAATCTCTCACTTGACAATATAAAAAAAAAATGAAATCGATTAAAGTCACGTCACTATTTTAACGTGCCATAGATACCATCTTAAAATACTCTACATGTAACAATAAGGTTGCAAATTTAATCATATATTAGACTCCCAAATTAATAAACAAATTGATAAATAAATCTCGAATTACTGTTATTACTAATTCGGCTTTTTCTAATAGAACCAACTACTATTTTAAATTTTTATCTGCTATAGTCAGGACTTTTTTTATTTTATTTGTTATGCTTATAATATATATGAATGAGACAGAGAAATTACTCCTACACTTCATCAGAGCACACATGGCCGGTTCAGAAGTTAAAAAGTCGCACAGTTAGAAATCGTACAGAGAGGTATTTGTCTAAGGAATCACATCCAGAATGGGGAAATTGAAAAGAAAATTAAAGTTCCCTTAATAACTCGAATTAGTTCTCAAAATCAGCAAGCTGAAGCTACAATAGGCTGGCGACATCTGCTGAGTCTGCGATGGCAGATAGAGAAGGAAAGTCCAGGAGTGGACGTTGCGTATGGGGTGTTGAAGTTTTGGATACTCCCTGCGGCGGCTGGAAGCGGATAGCCGCTATCCGCTTCCAGCCGCCTTTATGTATTCGTCGATCCATCTACAAGGGAGTATCCAAAACTTCAACACCCCATACGCAACGTCCACTCCTGGACTTTCCTTCTCTATCTGCCATCGCAGACTGTATGTCGACAATATGTCGGCAATATATCGACAATATGTCTGACAATATGTCGCAATATGTCGACAATATATCGACAATATGTCTGACAATATGTCGCTTATAAGCATTGGGGAAGGTTGTTCTTTCTTTTAAGTATATAATTATGGTCACAGTATAAATAATAGTACTACACATAGTATGGCCACTTGTAACAACCTCACCTCCCCTCTGAGACGAATCTCGAACAGTTTATATGGCGCCGCACACACACACACACACACACACTCATTCATGCTCTGCACAGGTGTCATTTTGTATGTAATAGTTAACGAAGCGGCATTTGCATGGAGTGTCCAGCGTGTGTTATGATTTAAATCTACAATCTATATACAGTGCGTAGAACATTTTTATTTTTATGTTCTCAGGTAACCAAGATGACTATTCTAATGAAGATCCAAAATCTCCTGACAAAGACACAGAATTCTTCGAAAGGGTAAAAGTTGATGCAAAGAGTGAGTTGCTAAAGGACAAAATTAAAGATAGAATACGATATCGGCAGACGCTTTCAGACGAAATTATAACCAGGGTCCAGTTTGCCGACTCCCTGGAAAGGAAGGATAAGGAAATAGCTAAGTTGAGAGAGGAGATAACTAGCTTAAAAGAGGAACTACTGACTGTTAAATGTAGGAATAAGAAACTCTGTAACATCCTTGGACAGGGTGAAAGTAAGTACATGCCTCTTGGTTTCAGTATATTGTATCTTAATCTATATTATATATAAAACCGAAATACCACTCACTGATTAATCACGAAATCTTTGAAACTATAACACCTACAAACTTGAAATTTGGCGGGAACGGATTTTACGAAATTCCACCCCTAAGGGGGTAAAACGGGGGTTGGAACTTTGTATGAAAGTCCTATGTTTTTGAAGTAAGAGACTTGAAATTTAAAATGTATGCTCTATATGTGGAGGTGTACTAATAAATGTATCTTTAGAAATCAACCCTTTTTTTGGGGTTGAAACGGGGTATGGTAGTTTGTATGAAAGTCCAATGCTAAGATTTAGCCACAGCGAAGCGTGGGCGGGCCGCTAGTTATATATATATAGAATATAAGATATGGGTCGACCAGTCAGCGGACTAATAGGTCACTTCTGCACCGTTTAATCGGCTAGCTAGGCGGTTAGTTGGTCAAGACTATAGCCAGCCCATCTCTAATAAAGATTATTTAGAACAGGAAGTTTATAATTTTAATTTTTACTATGTCTATCGCCTAACTACACGGTCTTTCAGAGGGTCTATTCGCACAAATTGTACTCGCACTTAATGTGCGAATCGATCCCGTCGTCCCGAATCGTCCTGAAGGGGCACCTACGCAAGCTGATTACTTGGGCACTCTTAAGTCTTACTCTTAATTATTTTGGGGTGTAAGTGGTTTATCAACATCTTTGAACCAACGCCAACTTCACCTGCACGCGGTGCACCCTGCTGACTGTCAAACGAAGCTCTTGCGAAAAGAGAGGTAGGGAGCGTAATTGTGCTACCCGACTGGGGAATGTACCTCCACCTCACAGAATACCGCAGCCAAATAACAACTCCCTTGAGGATTGAGGTCACCAGAAAGGAAGGAGATGCTGCGTTGACAGCGGGGGTGGCGTCGCGCGAGCGATATTTTATGTGGCGAGCGTTAATATAGGTACCGTAACCGCTTCACATCAGGCGGGCCGTATGCTTGTCTGCCACCCGAGGTACTATAAAAAAAAAAAAAAGTAGTAGTCCGTGGCGACCGACGCTCGGTTTCCCAATGATCGGGCCTCTACCACCACTCCCCAATCTCCACGAGTATCGGAGCTGTAAGGCGCGCTTTCATAAATAGAGTCGCTTACTATAGTACCATCTAAACTGAGAAGTTATTGTCAACGTTTCAGTGAAGGATAAAGCGGAGGTGTTGGTAGAGGTGGAGCGGCTGCGAGCTGTGCAGAGCGAGTTGACGGCTGAAATAGCCGCCCTGCACACCGACCTCGAGAAGGAACGCTCCAGGAATACAGACCCGCGAACTAAAGACAAGGTAAATCTAATATATAAAATTCTTGCGTCGCGGTGTTTGTTACCGAACTCCTCCGAAACGGATGGAACGGATGGACGAGCTTTTTTATGAAATTTTGTGCGCATATCGGGTAGGTCTGAGAATCGGCCAACATCTATTTTTCATACCTTTAAATAATTAAAAAATATTTCCTAGAAATAATGTATATTGTAAAACAACGTTTGCCGGGTCAGCTATTATGGTTATAGATTTATACACTTCTGGACACATCTATTGGCCCACCTTAGAGTTTAGGTTTCGATGGCCCCTACCGAAATATGATTGCTAGATTGAACAAAAACTATTGATGCAGTTTTAAACCTGATACATTTTACCATCTTTTTCGATCATATTGTTTTAAATTTGAATTCAGAATACCACACGACATGGAGCTACGCCTAACAAGTCGGGTATGCGCCTTGATTAAGGCAGTTGATTTTTGAATAAAAAACATTTTTTATCAAATAAAAGTTTAATTTAATAACGCGTGTTGCCTCCATGGGCATCTACCACAGCTCTCATACGATTAGGCATAGAGTTTATCAACCGCTCTATGAAATTTTGAGGGATCCTCCCCCATTCCTCTTCTATGGCAGTTTTCAACTCCTGCATCGTCTGGGCAACTGGCTGACGAGCCCTAACACGTCTTTTTAGCTCGTCCCACATGTGCTCAATGGGGTTCATGTCTGGGCTTCTTGCTGGCCAGTCCATAACTGTGATGTTCACATCCCGAAGATATTCCCTGACGATGCCGGCCGTATGGGCTCTTGCATTATCATGCATAAAAAGGAAATTTGGGCCCACATAGTCCGCGTATGGCATCACGTGAGGTTCTAAGCACTCACGAATGTACCTTTCAGCATTTAATGTTGGCAGCCGTGGTCCCGTAACAACCTCAAGTTGAGTTTTGCCGCTCGCGGATATACCGCCCCAGACAGTCCATGAGCCACCGTCATAAGCAACCCTCTCTTCAAAGCAGCATTGTGCGAAACGCTCTCCCTTACGTCGGTAGACCTTCTTCCTTCCATCATTGCCATGTAACACAATTTTAGACTCATCAGAAAAGAGTACACGGCTCCAATGCTGCTGAGTCCAATTTAAATGAGTGCACGCGAAATGAAGGCGCGCTGTTCGGTGGGCTCGCGTTAGTTTGGGGCCATTAGCTGGCTTGTGTAGTACCATATCGCGTTCTTTTAACCTTCTCCGAACAGTTCGAGCGCTCACAGATACTCCGTGGAAGTCACGAAGTTGGTTTTGTATCTCAATGGAGGTAAGGTGACGATTTCTCAAGCTGGTCGTCACGATGAATCGATCCTGCCTTTCAGTTGTGACCCGAAATCGTGGCCTTCCTTGGCGACTAACAAAGCCGCCAGTCTCTAGGTACCTCCGATAAACATTTCGGACCGCAGATCGACTTAAATTAAGTTGAGCACTCACATTTCTTTGGCTGTGTCCGGCCTGGATAAGTGCACAGCTTGGGCGGCGACTTCAGGCGAAGTATCCATACATTATTCATAGAACCTCACTGTAGTGTTAAGAATAAGTAATGTTTGTTGCAAAACCAAAGAGAAAAATCATACTTTCAAGAATGAAATCCAAGTAAACCAATAAAATCAAGTTTTCTTAGTATTCGATTGTTGGATATCAACGAACAGGCTCCAAATTGTTTTTTGTTTCTTTAAATTCTGTGTTCGAAATTCAAAAAAAGACTATTGAATGAAATTATGAATGTGCCAGGTTCAAAACTGCATAAAAACTTTTTGCTCGACCTAATATAAAATTTTAGCTAGGACCAAACGAAACTGAAAATGCAAGGTGGGCCAATAGATGTGTCCAGAAGTGTATACAGCCCCCCTAGCCAAGTGTAATTCGTAGCGTAACGAACGTTAGATAGATCACGTGACATTTGCCAAAATCAAACATTTTAGTATGAGAATTGACAAATGTCACGTGATCTATCTAACGTTCGTTACGCTACGAATTACACTTGGCTAGGGGGCAGGGCGGAAACGATAAGTGGCATATACCATTTGATAGTGCTCGGAAAGTATTTTCAGGGTCAGTAATAAGTTTGTCAAGGAGAATAATAATATGAGCTGAGCTATGACTAAAAATTGCTAAATGAGAGACTGGAATACTAAGTTAGGTATGATTTAATAATTTTTAGTCGCATAATATTCGGCAACTTTTGTTATTTTTTTGGTTTGGTTTATTACTATCCGTTTTTCAATATTTTGTATAGTTTAGAAACAATCGAGTGATATCTAAATGGTATATGATAGACGGAAACATCGAATTGTCAGTTTGATCCAGTGTACCAAAGTAGGTACTGATCTTTGATTTAATTGACTTTATAAGATTTATTTTCCCTGCTATAAAATTCCCTTCAAAAACAAAGCCGCGTGGTCGCGAACACCCAAGTTATTGAGCTTTAGGTAAAGAGGCAGAGTACTCACGAGTCTAATAGAGATGCTGATGATGATTGTTGACAAAGAAGGAAATTGTGTGTTTCGCTAACATTCCGTTTATTTTACAGACTATTATTGATTGCATTTGATAGAGCCCGGAAAGTACTTTCAGGGCCAGTAATCACTGTGACAATTCTCGTAATTAAAATATAATCAAAATTCAGTTTCGATCTAGTCGCGATTTCACAAATGTCACATTTGGAATTCTCGTAACACGATTCGAAATTTCAAAGTTGAATTTAAAGTGTGATTATGTTCAATTATGACCGAAAATTAAACAAACTAAGAATAGTATTTTGCTAACAATTTAAATTTATTAATTGTTATTTCCGTGTATTATGACCGTGTGGTTTCCGGCAGACTAGAATAGAATCACTCCGTTTCTTCCCGTGGATGTCGTACAAGGCGACTAAGGGAAATACATTTTTAAAACATCGACCAGGCCTCCCCAACCCGTCTGGCCAGCGTGGGGAGTGTAGGCCAAATCTTCCTTCTGTCTGGGACGGACGAGAGAGGGTGCTCCTGTAGCGGAGACTAAAATGACCTGATGATGATGAATTGTTATTTAAATATTATATTTGTTTTAAAAATGGGAAAATTCATCTCCTCCGCCTAGGTGGGGTATGAACCCTCTCGATGACCGGTCGAGTGCTCTTCCAACTGAGCTACCAGGAAGGTTTGTGATGGTGACGAATTTTTGCATTTTATATTTTACCGCTGTCAAGTCGCAGTGCGGCGCCATCTACCTATTAAGTATTACACTACTACTAAATAACAAACACTACGAATTTCGTCTGCAACGATGGGCTGCTATGCCTTGTTTAGTAGTGTAATACTTAAGAGTTGACAGCAGTAAAATATAAAATGCAAAAATTCGTCACCATCACAAACCTTCCTGGTTTCCTGGTAGCACTGCGCGCGTCTTGTTCGCAGCAATTTCGAAGTTTAGTCTAGTCAACAAGCTCAAAAACATTTTAAATAGTGATAAAGCTCCTAAAAATATCACCGGTATCTCATTCGTATCGGAATGATGTCTAGAAAACATATTCGAAGGATTTTCTAGCATTCGAATATATTTTTCTAGACATCATTCCGAATAGAATGAGCTACCACTCATATGTTTAGGAGCTTCATCACTATTTAACACGTTTTTGAACTTGTTGCCTAGACTATTTTATGAAAACGTGAAAAATTACAGTGCGTTGCAAGTACACTTCGGCACGTTCATTCCAAATTTTACGTTCGACAAAATGTTATTCACAACTTGTATTTAATTTTACTCTCTTTTATTAGCTCTACGAGGAGTCCGCGACCTTTATGTATCAAACGATCAAAGTTTAACTTTTTCCATATTTTTTCCAGAAGTATCACACTAAAAAGAAAAGTATACGCTTTGATGTTTCATCTGAAGCCATTTTAACGAAAGACTCGGGAACTGCTTAGAGAAGAGAACCGTGTTTATACTAGAAATCGTATAAAGTTATAAAAATAGTAATAAATATTTATAATTCTTTAAAATGATTTTTATTTGGTAATTTTTTTTTCTTTCACTCATGATTTTGTTAGCCAGTATTTTCAGTTTTTACGTTGGAATTTACAAAACTCTTTTCTTATTTCATTTGGTGACTGACCAATGTTCAGTACGCATTTCAACGGCACACGTAGAAATAAAGACATAGCGCAGGCCACACCGCCAGCTAGCGAGCGAGCGCGCGAGCTGGCGTGCGAAGCGAGGTAAGGGAAACTATAAAAACTAAGCGGAATATTGGGTTCACACCGAAAACTACGGACGGGTGAGCGAACGGGCCAACGATCGGGCGGGAGAGCGAGAGCAGAGCGTTCCGTCCATTGCATCGAAATAGACGAGCGTCGACTAGTCCGAAGAAGATCGCCAAAGTAGCGGCGGTGGGAACGAACTCGTGCGCGCCGGGTGAGGCAGGCGGGCGAGTGAGCGGTAGGACCGAGAGAGCATCGTTTGTTTTGGTTCACACCGCTAACTACCGAGCTAAGCTACCTAGATGACCGATAGCATCGCTGGCATCTTCGGATATTTCATTTGGAACGTATCGCTGACGTAGCTTAACTGGGTAGTTCGCGGTGTGGACAACGTATGAAAAGAGGTGAAACGATGCTCTCTCGGCTCGCTCGCTCACTAGCTCGCTGGCGGTGTGGCCTGCGCTTTAGACTCACACACCGAGGGTGTTTAGGGTCGAATCGAGTCGAGGCACTTTTTGGAGCGATACAGTCACTGGACGAATATCTTCACGAGCTCTATCAAATGGTTCCAATAAAAATTTATAAAAGAATTATCCGAAAATTCGATGTTTCTATCTGCCATACATTTGGACCTCACTCGATTATTTCTAAACTGTACATGATATTGAAAACTGATACTCCGACAACCGCAGTTCAGCAGCGTGGAGCAGTATCCTCTAAATCCCTTCGAAAGAGGAGAAGACCCGTAACCCACCAATGGCGTGAAAATACAGTCAAAAATACTTGTATTATGTATACCTACTCAGGCCTAATTACTGACTGGGGAAGTACCCCCACCTCACATAATACCGCAGCCAAATAATAATTCCCTTAAGGGTTGTTGTGTTCATGCGAGTGAGTGAGGTCACCGGGAAGGACGAATTTGCGTAGCGGGGATTACAGCGCGAGCGATATTTCATGTTCCGTTTATATTATGTCTGCGATAATAAAGGGCTATACGCTTGTTTGCATTTCGACGTAGTATAAAAAAAAAAAAACTACCAAGAAACCTTTATTTCTTATGGTGCAACCACACCACAGTTACTTTTTGTAGAACAATGTTTCGAGATGCTCCAGTACAATATCCGTTAACAAAATGTTATTTATTACAAGCTGACCCGACAGACGCTGTCGTATCTTCTTATGAATGACAATTGAATTCGAATTGGTTTCGCGTAATTTGTCAAATGACTGACAGTTTTGTCAAACGACATAAATTTATATTAGAAAAGTTAATATGGTCGTTCAGTTTTCTTAAATTTTCTAATTTTCTGCGCAACTTTTTTATTTTTTCACAATATCCAAAAATCAAAAGGCCCTATAAGCAGCCCGTCTTATTAGCAATATGACCTAATAGCAAATAGTTCTAATGGCTAAATGGCATGTTAAACAAAAGGCATGTACAGTACAGTCCTTTACACAGCCGAATGAATAATATTATTGCATGCATACTTTAATCAATTTCGAGAACACTGGGCGCTTGCAAAAACTATTAAAATCTAATGAGACACTGCCAATAAGTTTTCATTTATAGAAATGATTTCATTTATAATAAAAAAACTAATGGTAAAATGGTAATAGATATGTGTTTGAAAAATTTATATATTGTGATTACTCCTTTTGTAACCTTAGTTTTGTGTGGGACATTTAAAATAAAATGGATAAAGGTCCAAGAAACATTGCATCAAAAAACGATTTAGTATTCATCAAGGCACAAACAAGTTAAGTTAATTAAAAAAAGCAAAAACCCGACTGCACCTACAACAGATTTATTAATCACGCGCAACAATAATATAATTCCACACAAGCAAAGCCGCAGGCAAAAACGAATATATCAAATATACGAGTATATTTGAAATCAGGTCATCGAGACCTTTATTTTGATACCCATATCGATATATTTAGAAGAAAAAAAAAAATACTGCAACGACAATTTTGCGGCTCACAGCCGCCATATTGATTTTTTTTTATATTTGATGTAGCCTATGTCACACTCACAGCAAATAGGAATCTAACGACACCTCTCAAGCTAAAATCTATCCAGCCGTTCAGGCTGCAGAGCGTGCCAAACAATTATACATACATACATACCTACATACATACATACATACTCTCGAAAAACATAACCCTCCTTCTGTCGCAGTAGGGTAAAAAACTGATTTGACAAACTGGAGATGTGCAAACAGACTCATGTTGTGACTTTTGTTTTATTTCTGTTATTGATTGCACCTGTCTATTTATGAACGTTTTGATAATATGTCATTTAGCCATTAGGACTATTTGTTACTAGGTCATATTGCTAATAAGACGAGCTGCTTATCGGTACTTTTTTTGCTTTTGGGATGTTGTGCTCTTAAGGCGTTTTACTTAAATGTCCTAACGATGCGAAAGGGAGCAGAGGCCAGCATTATGGTCACTGTTTCAACCAGAAGCGACAAAATTTCCTTGAAAAAATTTTTTGGCACCGCTTATATACTTATATATAGTATATTATATATAATATTCAACAAATACTTAGTAGCAAATAGCCATAAAAGTTACAGATATGCACAATGTTGCTCCACAAAAATTAACTGCGGTGTGAATACACTACAGATCTAGGATTATTCACTACATACATAATGATGTATGTAGTGATTATTCACTACATACATAATGATGTATGTAGTGAATAATCCTAGGTCTGTAGTGATCTGTAGACCATTAACTAGATCAACCTAATGAGGTTGATCTAGTTTAACCTTCGCTAATCCGTTTAATTATATTTAGACTAATGTCCTAAAGGGATAATGTTATAAGATTTGTATCTTTGTTTATGATGGATAAATTCAAAAATTACTGAACCGATTTAAAAGATTCTTTCGCCTATAGAAGACTATTATGATTAACGATATTTTACTGCATCCGTACGAAGTCGAGACGGGTCTCTTATAGTTACAATTTGAAGTAGGTGATATACCTACATTTAAAGATTATAAATATTTTAAAAATGGAACAATTCACCTCCCCGCCTAGGTGGGATTTGAACCCACGACCCCTCGATGACCGGTCGAGCGCTCTTCTAACTGCTATGAACTATGTATGATTGTATTTTTATATATATAAGGTAATTAATTATTCTTTCCAGAAGAAAAAAGAGTGCAAATGGTGACAAAAACATATAGCTGGCAGTGAGTAAATATTTTCGCAATCGTATTTAAGTGTAACATCTATGTTTTTAAGGTGTCAATTTTTGTAATATAGATTTTTATGTATGTTTTGGAATTATACGTGTAGTTTGTGGTGCTCAAAAACATTTGTAAAAACAGTACATTGTGTTAATAGAAGCAGCTATTTCAAAGCTAATAAGATCTGGAACAGACTGCGGTATTTAGCGTAGCAGTACTCCTTATTTATAAGTAATAAACTGTCGTCTTAGCATACAGGAATCAATAACATAGTGTGTGTATGTGATATATTTGTATTTCTGTTGGATGGTAGTCCCATAGCTTTATTTTATTTACAGTGTACAGTAACGGTACAGTACATAGTTAAATATTTGTCGGGGACATGGTAAGGTTTGAAACAATTTTCTTTACTTCATGACAAGTGCAAGCCATTTCTTTCTCAAATTCTATATGTACTTACTTTTGCAAATTTCAAGCTATTTAACAGATTTTATGACTTCGTTTTGTTCATTCTTAAACTTTGACAAAAGTCTCAAAGTCATTCAGTATGACTTTGAAATCGTATCACACATTATGTTTACTGTTCTAGACCGACATTGATGGCATATTACTATTTTGCAGCCATCTATTTACGGCTGTTGGGTCGTTACAACATTAGTCAAATATATTCGTAGATCATTATGTTAAATATAGAGTACTTGTATAAGTACCTACTTTCATATTGCGTGTGGTTAAGAATTGATCCGATTCGACGGACAGACGCATTCAACGAACAAAGGAGTAATGATGTAGAAAGAAGCATCTCTATCTACAAACCCACCTCTATGAATTATGAAAATTGTGTATCGCTAGTGCGATGTCTACATTTTTAATAAATATAATATAATTGATTTTTTAACCTCAGTTTTCACTATATGATAGTTAATTTCATTGACTTTAATTTAGTTGAAATCCGTTTTTAGCGATGCAGAATATGTCAATTTTCGCCATTTTTTCTTCACCATTGAACGATTCGAAAATGCTCTTAGAAAAAAAAAGAAATTTTAAAAACAAAGACACAAATATTTATGTGACGCATTTAAATGGCCCAAGGGCTTAATTGCATATAGAGATATTAAATTTGTTGTGCTCAGTGAAGCAGTGTTCACCTGGACAAAAACGGTCTAGTAACGAATTGTCTATTTTCCATCGATTGCGTTCGAAAAAACCTTCGTCTGTTCGAGTCCTTAACTAGATAACAAATGAGAACCTATCTTTTGTTAAAGTAGCCTATACTGTCAGTCGACAAAAATATTGTATAAAATTTATTAGCTATAGTGTCACTCGCGAGCCAGCGATACTGGCATGACCGGATTTCAATAAAAATATGTACAAACAATAGCTTGCAGACCATAATACTTTCAGTATACAAGGGGTCCCACGTAGTGTTTCGAATACTATGTACATAGACGCGTCTCTTGACCACGCTGGATCATTTTATAATGGTAGTGTTACGATCAACAAGCTGATGTCTGTACATACTTTCTTTAATGTTGTTTAGTGTAGGTATGTATTTTTCAACATATATTTTTTTTTGTATAGGGTGCTATATATATAAATAAGAAATGGATATATATGTCGTGTCTGTATATAAGTATATCGTTTTAATTGCACCCTTCTATTTTATTTTGAATTAATCAATCTCAAAGTATCTCATAATCGTTTTAATTATATTGTAGTGTGTGGTAACTCGGCCCGCATTGACTTTACGATTAAGAGTCCGTATCTAAAATTGCGCCGATTTCGTTTTCTACAAAGTAAAACTACATATGTACTTACAACTAGGTATATACTACATTGTATTTGAGTTTAGATTATGTCTAATTTGGACGGAAGAAACTAATGATATTGATTATTTAATAACTACTAAAATGATACATTAATTTGGATAAATCCACCCTGATTTGACATAAATTAATAATCAGGGTTCAAACAATGTCGTTTATATAGATATCGTTAACAAAACATTTCGATAAAAATACTAGACACAAATAATATAATTAGCGTCTTTTGGTCTGAATTGGTATGGTATTTCATAATATATATCTCAATTAAAGTACGCTTTAAAAAAACAAAGGGAAAATTAGCAATTTTTACAAAATCGGCGCAAATTCAAATACGGACTCCTATTAAAATGCCGTTTAATTTGCCTAATATCACCCAAGGGTGAGATCGTGTGACTGTTTGTGTCATCTATTTATATTAAGATCTCTTTTAGTTTATATTAATATTATATGATTATTAAGCTTTATGTTTCGTGATACTCAAAATGAATATTAGTAATAAGTATCTAAATAGATATTTTTTTTGGTACAAACTATAAAGAGCTAGAAATAAACAGCCGATGATTATTTTGATGAGATTTTTATTTAATTATTTTAGTGTTATTCTATGGGATTACACTATCACAGTGTTTTTCAAACTTTTTCATGACGCGACCCCCTACGTGTGTAGAAATCTTTTGCGACCCAAGGTTCTTTTTTCTTCTTGTAATTTTATTAAATTACAAGTATCAAATCCGTACATTTTTATTTATTTTCATAGTTAGATATTGATTTATATAATAAATAATGAAGAATAATGAAGACATTTTCTTAATAAAAATATATTTTTGAACCTCTTTTTTACAGCATCGCGACCTTCCGCGACCTTCCGTGACCTCCTTGTAGAGGCCAAGGGACCCCCTATGAGGTTCCGTTCCACCCACACTTTGAAAAACACTGCACTACCATATTTTTATAGGATTATATATGAAATACATTTTATATTTAAAAAAACACTGCACTACCATATTTTTATAGGATTATATATGAAATATATTTTATATTTAAAGCACTAATGTAAAAATTATGATGATGTAACTTCTTCTTATGTAATCGCTGGCCACCAAAAACCTATTACGAAAGGACGACGTAATGGTGGAAAGGTGAATCTGTAGTCGACTGTATATCAAGTCACAATACAAGCATAAACTGTGTGAATCTCATAATCGCCTATACATATGTAATATGCCATATCAATCCCTACTTCCCTACTAATATTATAAATGTGTATGTGAGTTTGTTTGTTACGCTTTCATGCCGAAACTACTCAACCTATCACGATGAAACTTTGTACACATATTCTGAAAGATATTAGGAGGCACATAGCATACTTTTTATTTAAAAAAAGAAAACGCGGGCGAAGCCGCGGGTGGAAGCTAGTATGTAATACAACACAGCGCGTCATATAGCAATATTGCAATACTTAATATTTTAACTTATTTTTTTCTACCACAAATAGAAGCTTATAAATTATAATAGACATTATATTGTTTTCGCGCTGTTACCCCCACTGCTCAAGCAACATCTTTTTACGTCTAGTGATCTCACTCACTGGCAGGAACACAATACTCAGGGGCACAATTTATATTAATTGGTTGCAGTCTTCTATGAGATGGAGGTACTTCTCCAGTCGGGCTCAACATGCCATACCTCTTTCGCCAGAGCCTCGTTAGCTAGCCGGCAGAATGCACCATGTCCAAGTGAGGTTGGTTTTGGCTCTAAAAATGTTGGTGTGCCATATACACCCCATTACATATTGAGGGTAGCATAAGAACCATTACAGATGTATTGCTATCTGTACTGTACGGACGAAAATGCATACCTACAATTTTCGTTACTTAATAATTGATCTTTAATTATTATTTATATTCACCGTAGACCGGTGAAAATAATAATTACCGCTACTAGCACACAGAAAGGTGATCTTATGTTATTTTAGGATTTTTGTTACAAATAAAAATACTCTGAAACAATGTACATTTTTATTTTCTAATTAAATACACAATTATAATTAAAACATCAATGAGATATTCATTTTCATTACATACTTATTACATTTAGGCGTTGTATGTAAGCGTTTGTTGCCTATAATATAAAGGCTATAAAGCAACAAATATCTGTCATAAACTGCTGTTGTAAATTGAAGGAGGCATGGTGCGTTCAAACTGTCAAAATAAACCGTGCATTACTTTTCTAACTTGCAGTTAAACCTCGAATGAAAGTTATGATTCTATATTTGATCACATCAGACGTGTGAATATTACTTTTAGAATTAAAATTGTGTATCAATTATTGAATAAGACAGATCTTACAAAATGATTGACAACTGAGGGAGAGATTTATAAACCCCCATGAAAAAATAATGGCTGTTTATACTGTTTGATTTTAAATGTACAAAGCTATTCGAACAATTAATGTTTTTATTATTCATTGAATAGTGGTTGAAAATTAGTAGCTAGGATAATGTTAAATTGTATCTCTTCCCTCTTGTCCCCACCCCGAATCCTTAGGCACTTTACGCCCTTGTCTAAAATTAACTAAAATAATTATATAAAATATTTAAATTATGCTTTTTAAATAGGCCTATCTGCTCTGTGATTAATTTGTCGATTTAACATTATTAAGGCAAGGTGTCAAAATACGGCTATATCTGTGTCTCTGAAGGGAATCTTACAAAATTATACTCAAATAATACAAAGCTATGATCAATAGTAGGTACATGATTATTTTATTAACAGTTACTTTCTTCCCATAATTTTGAATTGAATCAATTGAGATGATCAAAGGCAAAATTTTACAATAATATATTTTCTAAATAAATAAAAAAGTAAATTAATTATGTATCTAGTACTTAGAATTTTTGGCCATGGTATGACTTTAAAAATATCGAATTACATTGCGACTTATAAGAGTAGAAACGGGATTAAGTTATTAGTATACAAAAGTGCTCGGGTGCCCATGTGAAAAATGTTCTTCTGAAGAAAGTGACGCCCCTATTTTACCTACTCTTTTGTGTCGCGCTGTAGGTACTATTAATTTAGACACAAAATGATAAGCTTTCTTTTGACTCTTTTGGAAGATGTGGCTCATACTTTAAATTCAGCACAGAACAATAGTTACAAAATGTGGGGCATGCCGCGACTTCATGACTACAGATAGTGAGACTAGTTGCAGCTCGTGTACATAAAGCATGCAATTTTAATATTTAAA
This sequence comes from Hypsopygia costalis, assembly GCA_937001555.2. Taxonomy (NCBI): domain Eukaryota; kingdom Metazoa; phylum Arthropoda; class Insecta; order Lepidoptera; family Pyralidae; genus Hypsopygia; species Hypsopygia costalis. The sequence continues at coordinate 12,657,513 of OW443339.2, read as the reverse complement.
ATTTTTCTTAAGAGACAAATTCATTTAGGTATAAAGATTTTGACTAGTTGACATCTATGCGGATTATGAACATTGTGTGGCTACTTAACTCTATGTACTTGAAATGATAATTTTTATTTTATAAAAATATGAATTCCATTTCATTAATATTCAAAATATAAGGTCATCTTTAAACTTAAAATTACACATATCGTACAAATGTCGTATTGGCAGTAAGTAAGGTATCCATAAATATGGCAACATAAAATTGATTTCTAAGATATTTTTGGTCCAAAAGATTTATTATCTACATTAAACACTTGCATATTAATATGTAAACAAAAATACATACATCACTTTAATACTGACGTTATAGAATATAATAAGACATTACGTATAAGTAATAGCAGTTATTGCTAAGCGAAGACTAACTTAATTTTAATATGGCAGTATGTGGTAAGCAAAGATTTGCGACTGTCGCAAATGAATTCTATTCGAGTAGACAGTACACTGGCTCCAGTGAATATTCACTTAGACATACTAAATTATGTCTATTCGTTGGGATATGCATTTATCATTAAAAACGTAACAAACACAAATCACTGGGACTAATAGTTCCGCATTTTTTATTAACGTTCAACACCATTGTCTTATTCTCCACACTTGGCACTAATGGCCGTACACATTATTTGTTATTGTCTCACATCCAAAGCTTATTTTAGCTATTTAAAGCCTATTTTGCTATTGTCATGTGAGACAACAAAAAATATATGTCCACACATTCGCTGTAGAATTTATTTACAAGAATGTAATTTCTTCTCTCAAACTCACATTAACCACATCACAATATCACTCTTTAACATTCGATCCACGTTACTTCTGAACGTCTGTTCATTCTTGTACAGAAAATGGAATATTTCCTTTGTTGATTTCAGCAACATAAGGGACTCGTACGAGCTTCAGTTCCCATTAATCGGAAAAATCAAATAGTGGAATAGTATTTCTTTCGAAATTTTCATGTATTTTCATAATGAATCAAGTTGTTCATTAGCATGGCGGTACATTGCATTTAACAGTGCTGTTAGGTTTAGTAGTTGCGTCGCAGTGTGAGTCATTGACTACTGTATTTGTCAGCCTGTCCACGCAGTACACTGCGCGGTGTTTCATCACCTCCTCGCCCTGCAAGCAATACAACGATTATAGAAGACGGAAATATATGAAACTACAGTGGATCACAAAAGAGTAGAAAGGGAACTAAACTTATTAACAATAGCAACATTGTCTTTTTTCATACAAAAGTGCTCAAGTGTTGCCATGTGAGAACTGTTCTTGCGAAGAAAGTGGCGCCCCTATTTTTGTCTACTCTTTTGTGTCGCACTGTATCTACCTACACAGACATATTACTTATAATGTAGAAGTTTACTAGTTTTTTAATGATTACGATTAGTAGTGTAATTCAAAAGTAAAATTAATACGAATGATTTACGTACAGGCATGTAGCAGGCTTTCGGACAAGGCTTCCACGAGGCTATAAGCCAGAAGACTCTCGGTCGCTGCGGGTGTGGCGTAGAGTGGGGCGCGTGCGTCGTTTGCATGAAGTGGAGAGCGTACGGAGATTGTGTGGGGTGGAGAGTAAACGGAGATTGTGTGGGGTGGGGAGTAAACGGAGATTGTGTGGGGTGGGGAGTATACGGTGTTTGGGTGAGGTGCACAGGAGGTGGCGGCGCAGTAGAGGGCGAGGGACACGCCGGCCGCCGACACTGCTGCATCACCGCGTGCTGCCGCGGCTGCTCGATATGGAAGCACTCCGACTGGTCCACTGGACCTAAACAACGAATTGCAATGAAAAGATGGAATTTTTTTAAAGGCCAGAGACGGATCGGCGACCCCTTGGTGTTGCTGATTTCTATGGGCGGTGGTGATTGCTTACTATCAGGTGACCCACATGCTCGCTTGCCCCCCTCTCATATAAAAAATAAATAAATACCATTCATCCCATTTCACAGGTGTATTATTATTATTTTGGAACGACAACTAGGTGAAGACCTTGTTGAATTGAATTTAAATTCGATTCTGTTGAAACAATAAATTCATTTATCAATATAGTAAACAAAAATCGTTTATTGTATAGTCATTAATCGAATAACCCGATAGTTAATCAATATGACAAGTTTTCTCCAAATGCGCGTGTTACTTGAAACAGTGATTCAGACATAGTAAACTATCAAATTTCCTTGTAATTCTTCAAAAATCTTGAAATATTGGTCGTCTGTCGATTTACGGACGATAATTGTACGAGATAACGTCTTAAGAAAACACCGATGGAGTGGAAGAAAGATAGACGCGTCACAAGCCTAACGCTTAGGCCGATTGTGCTTCTCTATCGATTGTTCCTCGCTCTCGCTTGCACGTTCGGCTCAGGCGGAACGTGACAATGAGTCATGATTTTTCTTGCGTGCAGCCGGCATTCATCGATTTATAAGACGATAACACGTCAATAAAGAAGTACTTAATATGGTAAATATATGTAAACTTACGATTTTCTTTGTCGACACATTCGTAGTTCCTCCTCATGGTGCCGACGCCACAGGTGACGGAGCACGGCGACCAGTCCGATAAGCGGTAGTTGAAGTGCTTCTGTCGGTCCACGGTGTATTGGTACGTGACGCCTGGATTGCGATGTCTGCCGCGACAGATTCGTTGCTATGGACGACGAACAATTTGATAAATATCGCTCACTTGTTCAAGCCATATGCCCAACCCTAGCTTCAAACGTAGGAATAAGATTTTCAGGCCGGTGAATTAACAATTGATGGGAATTTAACACTTTGAGACACTCACGCCCTGAGTGCTTGATTTTAAAATTAACAGTATGGAAAAGTTTGGAGTGTAAGTAGTTCATCAACATCTTTGAACCGAAGTTGTTGATGAACCACTTCACCTGCACGCGGTGCACCCTGCTGACTGACAAACGAAGCTCTGGCGAAAAGAGAGGTAGGGAGCGTAATTGAAAGCTACCCGACTGGGGAATGTACCTCCACCTGACAGAACACCGCAGCCAAATAACAATTCCATTAAGGGTTGTTGTGTTCCTGCGAGTGAGTGCGGTCACCAAGAAGGAAGGAGATGCTGCGGTGGCAGCGGAGGTGGCGGCGCGCTAGCGAAATTTTGTGTTGCGAGCGTTAATATGGCTACGGTAACCGCTTCACATCAGGCGGGCCGTATGCTTGTCTGCCAGCCGACGTAGTATAAAAAAATTTAAGTTAAATGAAGCGCGAATTTGAGAAATTTAAGGAGCATGGGCCGAGTTCGTGTATCAATGTCAAAGTATTACATGATGTAATAGGTTTTCTTTTTAATTTAGGGTTGTTCCTTAAACTCAAATTTTTGGTATGTCTGTTATTATAGATTAAGAATTTTGGTATTGCTAACTCGATGTCGATTCTTAAGTAAAATTGAGCAATGTCTTATGAGCCTACTACCATATTACTTAATTGTTTTAAAGCAATCGTAGTCGTACCCCTAAGAGTTTCAACTTTTACGGAAGCCTTTGCTAATACTGGTTCTTGTGCTATGTAAGGAGGAAAATATAACATAGACTATTATTTATACTGTGGTTTTAGTTTAGTGTTCGGTGTTTATGATCAAATCAAATCAAAATATCTTTATTCCTTGGACTTTATAAAGCACTTAGAAATGTTATACAAATTAAATATAACAACATGTATCTAAATTATTACTACTCTAAATCCGCAGAACTTAGGTCTTAGATTCACTTTCATCACACTATCTTGAATGTGAAAGTGAATTTAAGTGCCAGTTCCGGCGACGGGGCTTCTTGAGAAGAACTGGCAAGAAACTCAAGGCCGACTGCGGGCAAGTCACATTACTTCATGAACAAATGAAATGGATGGAGTGAGTGCCATTCATACTTACGTATACTTTGATGTCTTCTCTAATAGGTCCTTGTATCCGAACTTTCTCCCAATCACGATCCCGTTCATAAATTGCTTGCGATCCTGCCACTAGGTACTCGGTCAAAGTAGCGTTTCTAAAAGCAAAATATTAGAGCATTTTTTAAACCATCTTTTGATGTTATTTTTATCTACTGATATTTAGGAAATATTAGATTTATATTATAATACCTTGCTCCGGTTAGATATATTCTTCTAGACTTCGCGCTTGCAATTGAAATATAGTTGCCAGGGCTGACTTTTTCTTCTATCTTTACATTTCTTGATCCTGCCGGTATCACTGCTACCTGTTTAAAAGTAAACATCAGACTTGGTATTGCGTTCGGCAACATACATAAGTATACACTTACAGTTTTAGAGAAATACGATGTGTTGGTAAGCAATATATTGAAGTAGTAAGCAATATTGCACCCGCATGTAGGTAGGTAGATATGTTACAATACCTAATCAAAATATTTTAAACTATTGGTTACTAATACACTGTACACTGTATACAATTATTTCTTATAAAAAAAGGAAAACTAGTGGCAGTAGGAGGATATTAATGAATCGATTTTTTTTTTGTTTTTTTTTTAATTGATATTCTCACATTCTCTTTTTGAGATTTAAATATGGATATATTTTTTTTTTATCCGAAATAAAGTATTATTACTATAGAAACCAATAAATGAAAACTGAAAATAGAAAAAAAAAACGCAACTTTCTTTCCACCTCGATAACAGTTGTTCCGACTTTCATCAAACATAGCTAAGAGCTATCCTTACCTCGCTAAGTCCTGTCTGCCTGGTCGTACCCTTATTGTATATTCCTTGCACAGTCTTGCACGCAGAGCCGTCACCCCCACACACGCCGCATACATCGTCTTCAACCTCCGAGTCTACGATCCAATCGCAACCCACTTTGTAGCACACGCCTGTGTGAGATAATATAATTTAATATAAATTCAAATTAGCATCGAGGAGTAGAATAATTATTACAAGAATCATGTAAGCGAAAAAGACTACGATAAGCATGTTAGAGGAGTGCTAATTCTTTGTGCGTTCAAACTAGCGGTACGTCTCACGTCATAAAGATGGAGTAAGATGATGGTCGGCTAGATGTTGGTAGCATATGCAACAAGGTGGCATTATTGCTGGGAGCTATCTTTTCAAGGCAACTTAGGGCTACAAATTTACATTTATTTTATTTAAATGTATTTACTTAAATGTACATGAGAGACAGGATTCGCAAGAAATTAATGACATTATGGGTGTGGCAACAAACTGAATTGACGATGGACAATGACTGAGCCATTCTACGACCGATCGATTTACCTGTAGAAGGTAAGCAAAGTTTTTATCGAACGAGAAGTTAATACCTTACCAGATATACACATATCTCTAGCTCCAGGGTTTTGCCTGCAGGGTGTGCCGTCGATGACAAAGCCTGCCGACATCAGTTCCATATCGTTTTCATCGCGCGGCACACATTTCAGCTCGCATGGTCTATCTGGGAAACAAATTGAAAAACATTTTTAACTCTTACACCATTATTTCTGATCATGTATGTTTGTGAAGTATTACCTTGATCGAAGTATGGTATCCATTCAGATATAGTGACGTTTTTGTAAGATCGATTGTTGTATTTTGAACATTGAAATTCCCTGAACGACGGCTCATGGATAGGGCATGGGTTACTATTGCATATCCGATATCTGAAAGGTCAACAATATATTGTTAAAAAATTATCCATGTAGGTATAGTTTTTGAAAAGTTTACGTACTGGGTAATTGTTTCGTTACGTAACGTAATCTAAATGACTATGTAATGCACTTAGGTATATCTTTTTTGTAGGTAGAATTAGTTTATATTTTTTTGACCTGAGGTTTTCTATAATGCCTTTCAAATAAGAAAGAAACAAAAATATTTTATTGACCACACACGTTAAAAACTATTGCACAAAAGTCACAATTCTTATGTGCCGCCAATATGGTCCCAGCTTACAGAGGCTTAGTGCGGATATTCTGTTGGAACCACAGTGACAGCACGATTTCACGAGCTAATAAGTTTATTTTCCTCAGCACTGTTACTGCCTGTATTTGTCTTTCTCTTGGGATACTTTGTCTTGAAAACTAAAAAAATGTTAACCTGCTTCTGTCTCCGATACAGTAATTGCCACTATTGAAGGGCTCTGGGTTGTTACACTCTCGCGACTGTGTGGATACTCCGGCGCCGCACGTGCGCGAGCATTCGCTCCACTCGCTCCATGGACCCCAATCTCCATCGCGGGGAATGGGTGAAGGCGTCCGAGGGACACAGGTTTGGTTTTGACACCACTGTAAAAATAGAAGTGCACTTACATATAGATATATACTTGTGTTTGTACAAAAAACATATTCTTCTATTTAAAAAAACAACACTGCCATGTTTTTATCGACCCGTATTATCAAATATACCGATCTGGGGCTTTAGATTATTGGCAACCTTCTTCAGTTTAGCTAGTAGGAAAACTATGCCACTACTGCCTGAGCTGTCTGCCACTAAGCTGTACAGAAACGGACCAACCGATTTGTATCGTCTTCACCTTACGCGGTAATGTTTCTGATGAACCGGGTGATGCCGTGACCAGTAAATACTTAGAAAAAAGAAATACAACTTATAATAGAAGAAAAATTAACACTTAACAGTAGAAAACAATTGAACCATAAACAATTGAAAAAAATGGAAATACAAATTGTAAAAAAATGTTCTATATCCTGGTCACTGACCCATCCGTCGGATCAGAATCATTACCGCGTAATTGTTTGATTAATCAAATTTATATAATAAATATAAAACACAGACATAATTTTTATTGGGCTAATAATAATAATAATAATAATTTATTTATTTCAGACAATTATTACAGTCCATATTTGTTAGTACAAAATACTTATCCTATGTTAGTAAAACAGACCTCATACTTAAACAACTAAAACCTGTTGTGGCACACTGGTCCGTGCAATTCAAGCCAGTGGGCCACAAAGGGACCGTCCATACGGTCAGCGACGACACGCAGGAGGCTGCTGCCACTGGCCCGCGTCCGCAGCGCCATCGAGGCCGCCCTCTTGCGCAAAGTGGCATGGAAGCCATCAATACGCGCCTCTGCAAACATTCCAGACGCGCTGCAGAAGCGAGGCAGCCGCAGCAGCGCCCTTAATGCATTATTGTACTGAACGCGAAGGGTATCGAGCGACTTTCGGGAGTGCGTGACCCACAAGTTACACGTGTAAAAAGTTGTACAGTAGGCTCGAAAGAGTGTCAATTTGACCTGTTTTGAACAACGCGCAAACCTGCGGGCCACCATATTCGCTCTCACCGACAGTGCTCTCCGTTCGCGTTCAATATCCGCATCGTCCCTCAGGTCCTCGGTCACAATGTGACCTAGGTACTTAAACCTGTCTACTCGCTTCAGCGCCACACCAGCTAGCCTGATAGGGGGCACCTCTGTCGGACATTTACTGCCAGATTTAAACAACATAATTTCGCTTTTCTTGGCATTATATTTAAGACCGTGGTCCTGTACATACTTTTCGCAGATACCTATTAGTTCCCTAAGTCCCCCAACTGACGCGCTCAGCAATACCATATCGTCAGCGTAGCTAATATTATTAAAACAAATATCATCCACGTGACAGCCGACGTGGCGACTGCTGAGCGAGTCAATCAGGTCGTTTACGTAAAGGTTGAAGAGCGTCGGTGAACTTAAACCTCCTTGCCTCACCCCGCACCTCAACCTGTACGGATCCGACAAAGTACTCGCCCATCGCACGTTGTTGACCTCGTTTCCATACCAATATTGTAGAATATTAATAAGTTCTGGAGGTAAGTTGACTTGCTGTAGTTTCTTCCATAACATGTCGTAGGAAACCAGGTCGAACGCTTTTGACAGATCGAGGAAACAGGCGTATACTGGCGTACTTCTGTCAGTGTAGTATCTGACGGCATGCTTCATGCACACTATAGCACTTTCAGTCGATAGTCTAGGCCTAAACCCAAACTGGTTGTCGTGCAAGGTGACGTGATTATTTATGTGTGCATTTAGCAGGCCGTCCAATACCTTGGCTACCACGGTAGCCAATGAGATAGGTCTGTAGTTGGATTTATCAGTAATATCTCCGGTTTTATTTTTGACTATTGGAACTACAACCGTTCGCATCAGCTCCGCCGGCAGATAAGAGTGCCCTACGCAAAGGGTATATAACATTGCCAAAACGCGCGGTAAGTGTGGCCCAGCATGCAGAAGATGCTCGATGCTGAGACCATCATGCCCCGGTGATTTGCCTCCCGACATAGATTTTATCATTTTAGAGACTTCCTTGGCGTTAAATCGTATCCCCGGATGATCATTTTGTGTCCCAGCATCTCTCATCGTCCCACCCGGCTCAGTTGGAAGCGGTTCAACAGTGAAGTGTTGTTTGAATAAATCGGCTATGGCCTTGTCACCACTGACACCATTCACACACTCAGGTAGGCCAGGTCTATAATTTTGTTTGTTAGTATTTTTCCAGAATGCACGAAAGTCTTGTTTGGAGTGTTGTTCTGCTAAAATATCCATTTTAATTTGGTCCTCATGCCTCTGGCACCATTTTAATTTGGACTTGAATATTTTCCTACTCCTATACATTTCCTCATAGACTGTACCTACTGTTGGCCTGCCGTGTAAAAGCCATATCTCAAACTTATTCCTAGACTCCCTGTGTGCGTTCCCTACATGCCTGTTCCAACCCACCACGCGCCCTGACTTCCGCCGAGTACTTTCTATTCCCCTGCCATTAGTAGCCGCGTGACGCAGAGCATCAACAATCCCGTTATACAGGTTATCTATTACCTTTCTATGCTCCGGATCACTACACATTTTGTCACAACAATTTGCGACCTCACTAGGAAAATCAATTTCTCGTAAACGCTTGTGACATTCCTCATTATATATTTTTATCTGACTTGCAGTCCTTTCACCCCATATGAAATTATTAACTAAATACTCATTATCCCTCCGAGATCTAGGTCTAATTAGATTAAAATTGCACTCAACTACTAATGGTAGGTGATCCGAAGATAGAGCGTCATACAAAACATAGACTTTATACACTAAACTGCGTGCTGATTCAGTTACCAAGCAATGATCTAACCAGCTGGTTGATCCATGTGCATCACTTATAAAGGTAAAAGTATTTGATGTCAAACCTAATTTATCTATGTCAATACAGGTCCATTCATTGTCGTCACAAAAATACATAAGTTCATTATAAAATATACTATTAGGGTGGGCATTAAAGTCACCTGTCACAAAAACATTCTCTATATTATAATTGTCTATAATGGCGCTTACCGAACCGAGACAGTGTGTGAACTCTGCCAGATTGTGTGTTCCGTCCGTGGGCATGTATACACTTAGCACTAACACTGAGCACTCACCTGCCACTATTTTTATGGCACACAACCGCGGGTTATCACACGACACAACAGTGACATTAGGCAACGCGCTCCTTCGCCACAGCAGTGCAACACCACCGTGAGGACGCCCGCGCAGAATGCCCGCTCCACTGTCCACCGCCGAGGTTCCCGTATACCCGAACTCATTGTCAATACTGCTAAGGAAGGGCAACTCCTCCTGTAGTAGCCACGTCTCTTGAATGGCAATTATGTCGAACGATCGACATAAACCTCTTATGTCCTCAGCAGCACGCTTAACGTTTTTACAGTTGTAACTAACTATCTTTGTAAGCCTTAAATCCATCATTTGACTATTGGTGGCGTCGTCATCAGAGACCCAGTAACCTCTCTGTTCGAATAACTGTGCTTATGATGCACGAATCGTCTAAAAATTACACCTTTTGGCCACAAAGATTCACTCAAAAATAATGGCAGTGTTGACTAAATGTACTTAAATACATTTTTTTTGTAAATACATACTTATAATACATAGAAAATACCCAGATCAAGACAAACAGCTAATAAAGAATTTGTTGTTTTTATCACATTTTTGACAAATTACACAGTGCCATCTAGTGCCAATCTAACCAAAGTTTGTATTATGGGTACCTGCTAGATTACTGATAAATGTACTTAAATACGTACATTTTATAAATACGTAACATGACGAGCTCGGTGGTCGAATGGTTAGCAATAGCCACTTTGACTCCGAGGTCGCGGGTTCCATTCCCGCACAAGACAAACATTTGTGTGTATGAACATGTCTGTTTGTCTTGATCTGGGTATTTTCTATGTATTATAAGTATGTATTTACAAAAAAAATGTATTTAAGTACATTTATCAGTTGTCTAGTACCCATAACACAAGCTTTGCGCTTAATTTGGGACTAGATGAAAATAAGAAATATTCATGTTCATGTACACAAATGTTTGTCTTGCGCTGGGATCGAATCCACGACCTCGGAGTCAAGTAGCCATTGTTACCCATTCGATCTCCGGACTCGTCAATATAATATGGTTGTATGTATGGGTTGCATTTTAAGACTAATTTTGTTTACCATGTCCTGCCCACAAGTGGTGCCGGGAGCCGCCGGCCGCAGCATAGTTTTGCAGGTGTCGTTGACCAAACACCACAGATGTTCACACAGTTCCGTTGGCTTTGCACACACTACTGCCTCAGCACCGAACTGCAAGTGACACTGTGTTGCTGCATCGAACATTACGCCTGAAAAATAAATAAAATTGCATTACTGTTTATAAACTAGCTTTTAAGCGCAGTTCCACCCGTCATTTTTTATTTAAATAAATTACGGGGGTATAAGATATTTTTCCGAAATAAAATACAGCGTAAGTATGTCTTCAGGCCTTAATCATGGTAATCCATTGATTCCTTTCGACATGAAAGAAGGACAAACGAACACACTTTTCATTTATAATATTATTACTAAATTATTAATAATTGTACCTAAATATGTATATAGCCGTAAGCGGAAATGATTTTACTAAATTTGTGATAAAAAAAATATCCTGTCTATCGCATCATATCACTAAATAACATTTTCGAAGAACTCACCTGCTGGATCTTCTGGATAATGATAATATTCCTCTTGCGAAGGTTTGTCACTCAAGCATTCTCCTAAACCCGCGCTGTAAATTAAATAGTAAATGTGTTATGACTCGAATAATGCAAATGATACCAAGGCGCTTTATTGTAAAAATGTCAATTATCATTAAAATGCCGCTTAATGACACAAATCGCCTATAAGTGTGCGATAATGAAATCCAACAGATACATAAATTAATATTAATAGTTTATAAGTTCATTATTTTTTATCTATCACAGCTCACTATTTACATAATTAGCATTCCAATATTGTATAATACGGTAGTTTATGATTATTAGTATTTATTTTGACAAATAAGTTGAAGGTGTATTTTTAGGTTGAACATAAAATAATATTGACAGCTGTGGTATGGTATGGTACCATACGAATAATTTATTTTTATGGTTTAACCTTGCTAACCACATCCGTCGAGATAAAGTCGGTACTTTACTTCACATCTAAAGTCGCAAGCAATACGACTGTAGAAGCGCGCATGTATTCTCAATACAATTGCCTACTGTGCCGCGATGCTGCCGCACTGCTTGCGATCTAACGCGAAGAGGGCCTTAGACCGGCCTTAGCTGGAATTTGTCAATTCAGAGTCTTAATTCCGAACGCACCGAATTGCATAGAAATCTATTAGTCTACATACACAAGCTGATTTATTTCAAATTCAGATTTTTACAAAACATCATGTCTCGAGCTATATTATACTTATGTTAATTTTTGCAGATCGATTTGACAAAATGGTGCTGATCATGTATGAATTAATCTAAATTCAGAACGCACGTCTTTTCTTATGCTAAGCGAACTTAGAATTCAGAATTTGTGCGTGGTCCTGCCCAGATTTTGATTTTCAGATTTCCGTGAATTTGGATTTTGGATTCTGTACGGCTGTGCTGATGTGCACGTCTGACCTTTAGTTTTTTTTTAAATTGATAATATACCCGGTGTCCGTACCTTTTGTTAACAATCTTTTATTTTTATGTCACAATTTTCTAACAATTTATTAATCGCACGTCGCTATTATGCTAATAATGATACTATTCTGGCCTTAGTTTAGTACTAATTTGAGGCTTATTAACTGTCGCTCTATGCGTAGGATTTCTACTTTCAATTTTATTGTGATCATAAACCGTTTAGACGCCTGGGTTGTAATGAGATGACCTATATTGGGTACAATCACATAGCTTTCTATGCTGAACAGCAGCTCTATAAAACTAAGTGGTTGTTATATTAACTAAAGCGATATAAACGTCATCGACGGATCGCCGCAAGCCATCTAGACTCGATCGGAGCGATAAAGCCGTATTATTGTAATTGCATTTATATTCAATTCTCATTAAGCATCACGTAAGAGTTAAAAGCATTTTGCAATTTACTATGGGGACGTAGCCGAATGTCTCGTTTGAAAGAAATGGCGAACTTTCTATGCGTCATAAAATATGTTACTTTGTACGTGTAAAATATGTTACTTTCATTTTTTATTAATTGTAACTGACTACTGATTTGACATCGAATCGCTCATTGTCGTTTCTAAAGCCAAAGCCAATGTCACCTGGATGTGACTTACTTTACATGCCGAATTTAAAGATCCTGTCTAAAGAGAGCTTAGGTATGCTAAAGCGAGATGTGTCACTGAATTCAAAGCAGTACTTTTACGGTTGGATTGATGAGCTCAATGACTTTGTTATGAGTGCCAGTCGAATCGAAAACCCAAGTTAAGCAATTGCGCCAAGGAAACACTGTCAGGTATTGACCTCCGGCGACCATTAATTGAGCAACATGGCGGAGGACGCTTCAATCCCCTTAGACTTACGGGAGACCCACGCAGAGGGTTGAATATAGCATACTTTATGAAATGTACTTCAATCATCATCATTACTGCCGTCTATATTAATTTGTCCTGTGAAATAAAAATTAATTATAAGTTTCACTTACTCAAGAAAGTTGGTGACGTCCCGTTTGCTGCACCGCGACCAAGCCACTAGGAGAGTGTCAGCTTCAAAAATAGGCGTCATGATGTGCAGCGTCGAACCTGCGCGCCGATGGCAGCCAATTTTCTCCGTGTCGTGGTACAAGCCGAAACTGAAACAATTCGTATAGTTTAATGTTTTTTCAATTTAATTAATTAACAACTAACGACTCGCCCTGGCTTCGTCCGTGTAGAATAAGATAAAATTTTATACATATAAATCATCTTAAATGATAGTGAAAACCGTATCAAATGTGTAGCGTGGTTTAGGACGAACTAGTGTAATAGACACAGACGCGTGATTTCGTTATATACTATTTGTGGATTAAACGTCGCTTTTTTTACAGCAATCCTAATTCCCTCCCATTACCCGCCGCTGCGGCACAGGCATTTCAGCGTATAAACTTATATGGTTTGGTTTTTCAAAAAAATACCTTTTAATTGCATGGTCAACAGAGGGAATTGGGAGAGGGAGAGTTGTCATTGCGTCATGGATTGGCTGCGCACCTGGGTAACTCACCAACATCTTTACAAGTACAATTATACTAGAACGTGATGCACCCTGACAATTAGTATTTGATAAATAGCCCAATTGGTGAAGTACCTCTATCTTACAGAACTTCAAGATATTTTGTGATATGCCCAAGGCCTACTATCACCGCCTTATGGGTATATTGTGTCATTGATGCATCCTGGAGCAGGTCGCTGTGGGTGGTTTTACATTTAATCTTATCTAAAGGGCTTGGCTTGCATCTACATCTCTACGCAAACGTAAACAGCCGATTTCGTTCGTGGGTTTTAAAAGATACACGTATAATGTACTGGCACTGCCCGATGCTCTGCTCGCCTTGACAATCTTTTATCCCCACTTGATTCCCATTACAGTCACTGCTTATTTTCTACTTTACTTTAAGTAATGAAATATATCCTATGAATAGCCTAACCAGACAAGATACTATCTATATTGTGTGTAAACGACATAAGCAGACAGACTAGCTGTTACCCGCGGATTCCCCGGAGTGGTCATTATTATAACAAAGCTTATTTTTTTCGGGGCAATAAGATGTTGTCTGGGATAAATAGTAGCAAATATCACTCTCCAGACCGATCACGGGGATATGTGGACTATTTCCGTAAAAACTCATGTCAATCCATTGGTTCCTTTCGACGTGAAACAGGGACAAACAAACACACTTTCATATTTATAATAGATATGTGGTTGTTCAAAAAGGACGTGTAGAGGTTTTTACATGGTCGGCAACGCGCATGTGATGCCTTTGATGTTACAGGCGACCATAGACTACCGTAACACCATAGTGCTATGAAAAATTATAAGTTCCAGTACAAGACAAATATTTGTGTTTATGAACATGTCTGTTTGCCTTGGTCTTCTATGTATTATATATAAGTATTTACAAAAAATGTATTCAAGTATCAATTATTAGTACCTATAGTACAAGCTTTGCTTAATTTGTAACTTGACGACAATGTCTAATTCAGGCAATTTGATCTACACTACTTTTAACTTCCGCAAAATAACACCTGAATCAATTATATCTAATGTGTAACTCGTCTAAGAATATTTATTTACGGCTATAAGTTTTTATTTCTGCAAATAGCTTATTAATATCCTTACTAATCTTCCATAACATTCGTTGCGTCTTGTAATACTGTAATTTGTGCATTAACATTTGAGCAATGATGTGGCGTTTATTGATAGTGGAACATTATTCATAATAAATGGCTCTATCAGAACCGTATACGTACAGAATTATATAGAGATACTTTATTGATCGACCACGGACATTTATTTGTAATATAATTTATGGGTTTTAGTCTAGAAGCTAGACATTTTTAAAATTAAGACATCAAATGAAACTTAGATCGACGAGCTCGGTGATCGAATGGTTAGCAATGGCCACTTTGACTCCGAGGTCGCGGGTTCAATCTCCCCACATGACAAATATTTGTGTGCATAAACATGTGTGTTGGTCTTGGTCTTGGTGTTTTCTATATAATATAAGTATGTATTTAAAAAAATGTATTTATGTATAGTATCAGTTATCTAGTACCCCGTAGTACAAGCTTTGCTTAGTTTGGGACTGTGTAGTGTGTGTGAATGTTAGCAGTGTATAATTTGTCTAGGAATATTTTATTTATTTATTTAGGTCTGCCAATCAGCCCTAATAATATGTTTAGAGAAGAATTTAAAATGACAAGCTAGTAGCGTTTCCAGTGAAAACTAGTGACCATATAGGCTCCGTTATCCGACCGTGGAGTACCTACCTATCATTGACGACCCAAATTACTTGCCAAACCAAATCAAAACCACTTAAATTGATGGGTCGATAAGTAAGGGTTAAATCTGTATTTAAAAACAAATTAAGTGAAACTGTAATGAATTTATTACATGATAATTATAATCTAATGATTATACAGTAACAAAATGTGTATAACGTCGAGAAACCACGTATATATATTAGTAGAAAACCACGACGTAAATAACTATTTATAGAAAATGAATTATAGTCTCTACATTTTTTCGTTCAGACTTCGTCTTTTTGTTGCTATATTTTTATAGTTACACTACGATTGCTAAATAGCTGATTTTAGATAATAATTGTCTTGTGTGGGAATCGAATCTTTGATGTTGCAAAGAAATTATTGCTACCTATTTGACCACCGCCCGCATTTATTCACATCAAAATACTTTTTTATACTACGTCGGGTGGCAGACAAGCATACGGCCTGATTTGAAGCGGTTACCGTAGCCATATTAACGCTCGCAACATTAAAAATATCGCTCACGCGCTGCCACCCCCGCTGCCAGCGCAGCATCTCCTTCCTTTCTGGTGACCTCACTCACTCGCAGGAACACAGCAACCCTTAAGGGAATTGTTATTTGGCTGCGGTATTCTGTGAGGTGGATTCCCCAGTCGGGTAGCTTATAATTACGCTCCCTACCTCTCTTTTCGCCAGAGCTTCGTTTGTCAGTCAGCAGGGTGCACCGCGTGCAGGTGAAGTTGGCTTTGGTTCAAAGATGTTGATGAACCCCTCACACCCCAAAATCAAAGTCAGTCAACATTAAATTAATTCTCTTTGGTTTTGAAATAGATATATTTAGTAAATCAGAAAATTACGTACCATAGTCTGCATTATTTATCAGATTATTAATCTCTTATTGCTTCTATCGTAATTGTAGACATTACGCAACATTAATGCAGTAGACCAGTTGTATCCTGTGATTGCCATAATTTGTTAGTGAGTCAGTCATAACTTGCTTTCCCGTTCGATGACTGCAGATCTATTGGGGCCACAGGTCATATATTTATTGGGCCGCGATGATTAACGTCGTATTTCATTACTTTGTTTAACGTATTGTATAATAAATAAACAGTAAGTGTATTGACAGTAATTACGAGCAAATAATCTTTGTTTGTGATAATTTATTTATAGGTAGAATCAATATTGGTCGAGCATATTGAAGGTCTGATGTATTAATACATCTAAAAAGTACTTGTTGACATCAAATGAAACTTAGATCGACGAGCTCGGTGGTCGAATGGTTAGCAATGACCACTTTGACTCCGAGGTTAATAATACCTAATCTCCCAACGCGACGTAATTTTTTTAGAATTATTAATACATACTTATGTACTTTAAGATTGAGTTTCTTTTATTATTTTTTACTTTTTAAAGGGAACTTTGGTTATTGTGTCGGGGTTTTTTTAAATTTTAAATTTAATATTTTATAGTTAATTTCTTTTTATCATTTGTAAAATACATTAAAATATCACATGGAACATCATCTAAAAAGTACTTGTACTACCTAATAACTCTAATAATGAAAGTAAGTAATTTTTAATGTAGATTATTAGTAAGCTTTAAATTTAAAATATTACAAAAGAGGACTACTGAACGGTAAAAAAAAGATTTATACAAAGATGAATAAATGATCAGTTTAACATACTTGCAGCTCTAAATACATACACAGTCAGCTCTTATTGCTTGTTTTAATATATTTATTTTTTATCATTTGTAAAATACATTAAAATATTGCTTTATGAAATTGAAATTAATAAGTGTATCTAATATTTAGGTTCCTTGCAATTCCTTGGAACTGTGAAAAAAGGTCACGCAACATAACGCTTCTAAATCAACGCAAGAACACGCAAGGTAGGTATTATTTTTTTATAGCTTTTATATACTTATTGTCACTCGCGTTATTAAGACAAATAAAACAACGCATCATTCATCAAAATCAGAAATTAATTAATCACAATGAACATAGGGTCGTCCGACCCTATGTTCATTGTAATTAATTAACTCATATTTACTTTGTGTACAAACACTACATGTTTAACCTACAGTCAAATACATAACCCTCCTTTTGGGCTTCGCTTAAATTGAGTAAAACCGAAAAAATGCACTCATTAATTTTTCAACTTGTGATTTCATACTCCGATATTGTGATTAGGATTACACTTTCAAGTACCTAATTGGTTCTTAGTAAAATTTATTTTACAATATTATGTAGAATGGAATTTTACTTCGTGTTTATGTGTGTATTCGAACGTGTTAACTGTTCGTATATGTGGAAAACATAAACAAGGCAATTGAAACGGCAGTAATAAAATCTTGGGCGGAACAACAGCATCACTGACGTACGGCTAATATAGAGGACGACGACGTCGACGACACAATCCTCCATACAATACGAGTATGTTATTTATTCAACGTCCGACGTGTTTGGGGTGTGGTGTGGAGCGAGCGTATTGGAGCAGTCGCTTTAAGCTCCAGGCTAAGGGCGCCAAGATGCCACATGGGAAAAAGAAATTTTTGATGGAAGTTATTTTAATGACTGGTTGAAGTTAACACCAAATACACAATGCGGTTCAACACACTTTCTGTTATTCATGTTAAGGAAGCAACAGTGTAAACAAATTTTCAGGGTTTAATAGGAAACTGTACTACTAAACTGTAGTACTGCGTGGATTCCAAATAATAGAAAAAGGATGAATGAATAATGTGAAGTTTCTTTTTGTTATAAACGTTTATTTTTGTACAATTTGTAAGGGATTTTAGTTAATGTGAAAGGGTCGATCAAAGGATGTCGAACGACAATCTCGTTCTATACTGACCAGGGGCCCTACCGCCGAAGCTGAAGCCGATTACAATTGGATTTCTTGATCGCCAAAATAGATCTTAGGTTTAACTTAATGACAAACATCTTCAGCTTAGTCGGTAGAGTTCTATGGTTTCTACCAGATAAGCTAAACACAATTACCGCCATACTAAGCTAAATTTTGATTATCGCAACCAAAAAAGCTTCAGCAGTTTCAGCTTTGGCGGTAGGCCCCCAGGGGCCCTTTATTATTACCTAATTGGTAAATTTATTTTACAATATTATGTAGAATGGAATTTTACTTCGTGTTTATGTGTGTATTCGAACGTGTTAACTGTTCGTATATGTGGAAAACATAAACAAGGCAATTGAAACGGCAGTAATAAAATCTTGGGCGGAACAACAGCATCACTGACGTACGACTAATATAGAGGACGACGACGTCGACGACACAATCCTCCATACAATACGAGTATGTTATTTATTCGAATATCTTGATTCTAAAAATAAGTCTTACGTTTAAGTAATTGCCTAACACGCTTAGTCGGTAGTGCTCTATCGTTTCTTCCAGCTAAGCTAAACACAAGTATCATAAATCTAAGTTCAATTTTGATTTTCGCAATCAAAAAGTCCGATGGTAATCGGCTTCAGCTTCTACGGTACTCCGAGGCTCTACCGCCAAAGCTGAAACCGAACAGCATTGGAATTTTTGAATGCGAAAATGAAACTATTGCTTAGATTGTTGATAATTAATCATGTTTAGCTCGGCTAGTTACCTTACCTCTACCGAATAAAATGAAGATGTTTGTCAATAACTTTAACCTAAAACCAATCGGATAACCTATCTATATATATAATACTATCGGTTTTTTGGAACCAAAAAATCTGATGGTATTGGCTTCAGCTTCGGCGGTAGGCCACCAGAAATACATTGTTAACGAGAGACAAAAAATGTCTGCTAAAAAAGTTTAGTAAACAATTTAGGTTACACTGCGCCAAACTAATTCATACAATGGTAAAGGTATAGTGGTAAATATATTCCTCACCATGTAATACCAACTAGCATCGAAAGCATCTAAATAATGCATTTGATGCATGTATAATAAACAAGTAATTATGAAAAAAGCATTTATGAGTAACCTATAATAGTAGTTTATGAAACTGTTGCATAATAAGGGTTATTAAAATACGAGTGTGAGTTTATAACATGAGCCGAAGGCGAATGTTATAATAGACCACACGAGTTTTTTAATACCTAATTATGTGCAGTTTCATACACTACTTTATCTAATCTCATGAAATATATGA
Source organism: Hypsopygia costalis (assembly GCA_937001555.2). Taxonomy (NCBI): domain Eukaryota; kingdom Metazoa; phylum Arthropoda; class Insecta; order Lepidoptera; family Pyralidae; genus Hypsopygia; species Hypsopygia costalis. The sequence continues at coordinate 12,638,096 of OW443339.2, read as the reverse complement.
TAATAATATTTTAAATACAACCATGAAGTTAATTTAGCAGCTATAATTCTTACTTATAAATCCATTTGCAGATCGAGCATGCGTAGCGCGCATGCGCGACGCGCCGCGCGGCGCCGCGCGGCGCCGCGTTCACAGTTTATGTAGAAAAATTTAGCATAGTTGCAATGTATTTGCATTGCAACCTGTTTAAAATACCTGTATCCAGGGCTGAAGCTGTCTCGAAATGGTAAAAAAGTTATTTTACGATACAGTTGTCCTTAAAAGACCTGTATAGAAAAATAACTTTTAAATTTATTATGATAGCTTGTGCGTAAAGACTGTCATTAAGATACTTTTCAGTATGAGATTAGATAAAAACATGAATGAATAAACCAGCTAATAGAATTGTAAACATTACATTACTCATACACATATTTTTTTTAACACATGTCATATGTGAGAGATAATGCCAGCCTGTTTCTTTAAGAACAATGCTCAGCGTGCCGGAATTTCGACGTACGTCGGCCTCTTAACCCATTCATTATTGTTTGACGTGAAAAAATAATGAACTTGTGTGGGCTATTAGTGCGGCGTCGTTGCACGGAGTGCATTGTACGCCGCGAATGATGCATTCATGTCTACTCTACGAAGTAGGGGCGGAAGGTCATTGCCTGAGTGTTGTTTGCGCACTTACATAACCTGTGTTTGTATTACGATTGTGCTGTTGTCTAATGTATTAACGGTGACGAGTGTTCTGCATTCAGCTATATATCTACAGCTATAAGCACTACCGTTGCGTGTGTTTGCGTCACGTTGAGTCTATGCTCACTGCGACGCGAACACACACAGCGTCAGTGCTTATTTCTCATGTAAGTGTATTCTATAGCTTTTGTTTTTTATCATTCATTCTTCTTTGTCTATGCTTCGTGGTTGTCTGTTGTAGTCGGCTATCTTTTTAAAATGATTATTACTTCCTTTATATAATACCTACTTCTAAAAATGTGAATGTGCGTCTGTCTGTGTGTTTATTACATTTTCTCGGCTAAACCGATTTGAATTAAATTTGGCATTGACATTTATACTTATTTCGAGGAAGGTATATATACTTTTTGGCCTGATAACCGAAATTCATGCGAGCGAAGTCGCAGGCAAAGCCAGTCTAATATAAATCTTTGATCTAAAGAAGATATTTTTTTTTATACAACGCTGGGTACCAAACAAGTGTACCACCCGCCTGATGTAAAATATGCTTACATTATTGATGCTAACGCAGCATTTTCTCACGTTTAGTGACTACACTCACTCGTAGGAACACAACAACCTTCAAGGATATTGCTATTTGTCTGCGGACTACTGTGAGGTCAAGATTCTTCCCCAGTCGGGCTCTGTTGACACTGTTGAATATTGTTCGTCGTGATAGATAGAGGGAGTACGCGTTTGGACATTCGCCCTATTGACGATCTCCCGACAAAAATAACTGAGTGAACAGTTTTTGTTTTTAATTTATTAAATTAATTGTTTTACTATGATTTGTCACGCGAATTTTAATAATGTTATCTTCTACTACTTGTTATAATATACTGACATAGTTTCAGTTGCTACTTTTTAAAGTCTTTCTACATCAATTAAAAAATTGCAGTTTTAACTAAGCTGCTGAGTAAAACGTAATTGACTTCAGTATATAAATATCTGAAATGTTACAAGTCATCAGCCTATCAAACTATTTGTATGAGAATATTCTTTTCTTATATCAATGAACAGAATCATACATTTCGGTTTGATTCGACTTTTCTGATACAGCCTGTATATACCGCAACACATAACTAAAACCTATTTTCGGGTATATGGATGTAACAATGAATACATCTGTGAAAATTTCTTTTTTTGGTAGTCGTTGACATGAGTTGTGACTTACAGTCGCGTGACACTTTAGTTTTGAGTTTCGCTCCGAATTAATACAAATCAGCATCAACCCATAATCATCCCACTGTTGGGATACGGTTTTAAGCGTACTCCACCACACTGCTCAACTGCTGGTTGGCGGACGCCAGTGTTTTCAAGCCGCCTAAAAGCCACTGACTTGCCTTAAAGAAACCGGGACCGACGGCTTAACGTGCCCTCAAAAGCACTGAGGAGCTTGAGATTGGTAAACCTATCCATAGACGGTCGATGTTGCTTGCGTGGTCGATTAGACCGACACGCGCAACGCCATTGAACTCCTCCAATATCGTGCTAATAGAAGTAATACAAATCGTGGTAATCAAAATATTGAGCAAGACAGTATTATGGAACTTTGGTAATAAACATCATTCTATAATTTACTGTGTTAAGAGCGGCGTCCTTGCAGTAATCTCGGCTTAGAAACACCGTGAGTCAGAGCTCAGTGCGCCGGCCAACCGAGCGGTGCTAAATAACACTAGCATTTATTTCCAAATTCAAACAAATAGCTGAACGTTGTTCCACAATTTACACACATTGCGTTTGTGTGTAAATTGTTAAGTGTACTGTGCAGATAAAAATTACATCTACAGTTAGAAAATTTATACAATGCAAAATTATTGAAACTCACGTGAGACATTATAATAAATAAATTTAATTAAACCACCTCTCTACCTCTGTAGCGACGATCACTTTTTCGTCGAGAGGGTGGACGAGTCTGGACACTCGCTCTGAAGAAGGTCGACGTTTGAGGTCGGAACTAATCAATAAATGTACGCTACTGAGCCGTTTAATTTAACAAACCAAAAACGATAATAAAAATAAAAAGCTATAATGTTTTTATACATACGAATATGTTTATTACATTTTTCATAAAGGTGATGCCCATCTAATTTAATTTAATCTAACAAAAAAGTTATTAATCAGCTTATTTCTATTATGCTCATCGTTTCTCCTCGCATATACTAGTTCTTCATCGGAGGACTCTTCTTCATCGTCTGAATCTATAGGATCGTCTGTGTGTATTGATGGCATAGGATCTCTTATTTTCCTACAAATGTTATGAAGCACTACCATTGCTACAATTGCATTATGTGCTCTTCTTGTATTGGTGCGTTATTTCCATGATAAAACGGGAAACCTTTTTTTCCAATAGCCAAATGTTTAACTTCTATGAAAAAAATAGAAAAAGGCTTGAAAAAGAACTGAACTTATAACAGCCCATAGAAGATGTATTCACATTAACAAGAATAAAACATATACTAACTGTCTAAAGAAATGTTACTAAACATGCAACAAATTTTATGTTAACTTTTTCTGACTATATTTTTATATGAATATGCTTTGAAACAAGCTTAGCTTCTTTGATTCTGCAACATTGATTACGTATCGGATGATAACTAACAGAAATAAATCATCGTTTAATGTAAACAGCGTGTACTAAGCTAACCGGACCACATAAACTTTGACCAGTGCGAAGATCATGACGGACTAATGATGCTGTTGCAATATTTTAATAACCTATTTGTGAGAGACCAATCCCACACGCTCGGTTGATGGTTGCGAAAATTTTGTTTATATTACGCAAACAACCAGTACTTACGCTATAGCTTGTCTCTAACGATATAGAGAGAGAGAGATGAGAGGAATTTATGGATATTGCACAGGGTGTAAGTGTTTCATCAACATCTTTAAACCAAAGTCTACCATATTGTTTTAGTTCAATAATTTTGTTTGAATCATAAAGTCTTAAGAAAAAATTTACATCATTTTATTAGATACACTTTGGATAAGGTAGAGTTTGGGATGCAAGTGGTTTATCTTAAGTCTTGGAACGAAAGTCAACCTCACCTGCACGTGGTGTACCCTGACTGACAGACGAGGCTCTGGCGAGAAGAGAGGTATAGCGTATTTTTTAAGCTACCCGACTGGGGATGACCTCCACCTCACAGAATACCGCAGCCAAATAACAATTCCCTTAAGTGTTGTTGTGTTGGCTACGGCAACCGCTTCACAACAGGTGGGCCATATGCTTGCCTGCCACCCGACGTAGTATAAAAAAAAGCCCTAGTCTCTATTATAAATCAAATGAAATTAACTGTCCAACTAGTCCAACGCAAACACACGGCACTTATTAAATGTTATCATTGCCTATTGCTTCTGAATATTCATCTACGATTTTTTACGTTAGTGCCTCACAGATATGATGTTGGATGTTCCACGCTCATAAATCTTGATTTATGGTCTAAATTATTTCTCTTATCTTATCGAACAATAAATTATTTATGGCGTAGTAAAACGTTCGTTGATGTTATCTATTGCGAATTTATGACGGACTTTCGTATATTTTGGAAACGTCTCCATTTATGAATGCTAGACGTTGCCTAATGCAATCTAAAATTACCATAGCGTACTTCGGTAATTTTAGACGCGCTTGTTTAATAAACTGTGAAAACACGGCTTAGTAAAAATTGTAAATGTTTTAAAATCTTTCGAACGAGCGCTTGTAATCTGTGATTTATATAGCGTTAGCTAAAACAATATCGTTATTGTAAATATTTATGTGAACATAGAAATATATTATTTGCATATATAAAAAAGGTTTTTTATTTCAGTTGTCTAATAAAGACCATATAATTTGGATGTGAATAAATCTTTTGTTTTTTTTTGTAGGCATTTCGACTTATATTGTTTTTCTTCAATAATTTTATTCAATCATAAAGTCTTAAGAAACATTCTACATCACTTTATTACAGATACACTTTGGATAAGGAGTTTGGGGTGTAAGTGGTTTATCAATATGTTTGAACCAAAGCTAACCTCACCTGCACGCATTGCACCCTGCTGACTGACAAACGAGGCTCTGGCGAAAAGTAAGGTAGGGCATAGCGTATTTTTTTAAACCGTCCGACTGAGGAAGTACCACCACCTCTCAGAATACCGCATCCAAATAACAATTTCCTTGTAAGGTTGTTGTGTTCCTTCGAGTGAGTGATGTCACCAGAAAGAAATAAATGAAGGAGTATAGGCTGGCAACGGATCGGCGACCCCTTGGTGTTGCTGATCTCCATGGGCGGTGGTGATTGTTTTCCTTCAGGTGACCCACATTCTCGTTTGCCCCCTCTCATATAAAAAAGACAGGTACGACTTGGTTAATGAAATAGTAGAAATGGTAAGCCGAATGGAATAGCAGCAGGTGAGTGAGACGCATTGAAACGCAGTGCATTTAACGGCGAAAGACTCTACCCACGCAGACATTACAGTGAAGTTTACAACACACACTTCGATATGTGTCGTATGTGTCGGAACAGCGTGCGTAATTAGTGATGAATGAATATATGTGTCACGTGATTACAAGTTCAAAACGTACACTACCATGCCTATTTTGGGGCTTCAGACGTAATTAGGCCGGATTCTAGCCCACGGGGCCGAAATCGAAGTTGACTGGAGCGAGTAGATTCCGTGAGTGTATGTTCACATTTTGTGAGGAATGATCATCAAACACATTTTCCATTGATTTCAATGGAAAATGTGTTTGATGATCATTCCTCTGGGAAAAAAAATTAAGATCTATCATGTGATCGATCTCAATTTTTTTTCTACACAATTCTCAAGCTGTCGATGTCTTTAATTGCGATAAGTTTTATCAAAATCAGTTCAGTGGTTTTGGAGTCTATTCATTTCCAAAAGTGACATTTCGGCGTATTTAAGCGTTCCGCTCTCTCCACAGAAAAGTCTTTTTTGAGTTTCAATCTAATTTTGCACTCTGTATGTTTTGTAACAATTAGATATAGCTTTTATCTATACTTAACGTTTTACACACAGTACAAACCTGAACAAACGCGTATAAATTTTATCGTGAAAATATGTATAAATTTTATCGTGAAATGATGTTTAGCTAATTATTTGAATTATAAATGCATTTCCTTTTTCATTTAGTACTTGTTTAGCTTGTTGAGGACTACTAGCTGACCTGGTGACGTTGCGTATGGCAATCTAATCGATCAAAGAAGTCAAGCAACATCGACCGTAGTCTGTCTATGGATGGGTTTATTTATTTCAAGGCTTTTCCGTGTTTCGGAGGGTATATTAAGCCGTCGGTCCTAGCAGTTGTAGTTAGGTGACAGTCGCTTAGCAAAGTCAGTGGCCTTTAGGTGGCTTGAAAACGCTGACCTCCACCAACCCGCAATTACGCAGCGTGGTGGAATATGCTTGAAACCTCTCCGATTGAGGGGAGACCCGTATGCCAGGATATTAAGTTCGTACCATCCGTACGTATTCGTACTGCGTCTCAGTCTAATCCATCACGCAGAGTCGATCAAGCAACGTCGATCCTAGCTTATAATTATATATTACTATGGATGGGTCTATTTATCTCGAGCTCCTCCATGCATCGGAGGGCACGTTAAGGAGTCGGTCCCGGCTGTTGTCATTAGATGACAGTCGCTAAGAGTGCCTGTTTTCGAGTTGATAAACGCAGTAAGCCCTATTCGAGTGCATATAGTAAGGCTTGTTGATGATTTCATAGTACTCACTTATGGCCGAGCTCATGGGTGATGGTGTGCGCGAGCATGATGCCGTTGTCCTCGTTGACGGAGCAGCTGCGATCGGGCTTGCACATGCCGGCGACGTGCGCCACGCCCAGCGTGCTGCCGGTAAAAAATAACAGCTCATTCAATCTGCCACACCGTTAATTACACTGCATGGAATTAACCTATATAACCTAATGCGGACAATATTATATGATACCATATAAATGATGTTATTCTGAGAAACTATTAATACTCTACATATGGACTAACTTTAAACTTGTTTTCACATAATATAATCATTATCTCATTATATTGTGTCATGAGTTTTTTTAAACAGTTAAGGTGGAAACAAGTATACGGTCCGCCTAATAGATAATAAAAACATCTTCACGCCGTTTTAAAAGAACCTCATGCTGTAGTTTCCAGGGAAAACCTCGAAAGGCAGTTTATTCCATAGCGTGATAGTATGTATGTGGGAGAAAACTTCTCTGGAATCGCTCAGCATGTCTCTAATATGTGAGGACGAATACCCTGTCGATGGTGAGCGATGCGATTGTAATGAGGCTGTGGGCATCATATCCAACAACTCCCCTGAACACACCAAATTGTGCAATGACCTTTTCGTAGACCACATAAACCCATTCCGTGTTTCTTGAAGAATCTTACAGTGTAGTCTTCAAGGTAAACTGTGATTTTCTTTCTTTCTTTCTGTGTAATTCTTTTTGAAAATGAATTTACTGGAAGATTCTCTGATGGCCTCCGGTAACGTGTTCTAGAGACGCGAAGCTTGCAAGGCAAAGGAATCCGACATGAAGTCAGATCGAAAGAGTGGGGTATAGAGTGCAAGAGATTTGTTAGAACGGAGTTCGCGATCATGCGTGTCACGGAGATACTGAAACTTACATTTCAAGTAATCAGGAAAAAGAGGGTTAAAAAGAACAGAGAAAAGAGTGCAGAGTAACCTCTGTTGTCTACGCTGGCGGATAGGAAGCCATCTAAGTTGGGACCGATACTGCGATATATGATCAAATTTTCGAAGGCAAAAGATGAAGCGGATAGCATTATTGATAAGCCGGTCCAGCTTATTGAGAAGATCTTCATTCAAATCAGGATAACAAACATCAGCATAATCAATGAGCGGATCTTATGCTATAAAGAGAGGCAATATCTTTCCTCAGACTTTGGCTCGAGAGCTGCAGATAATCAGAAATCCTCACAGCTTGTCTCTGAATCCAGCGAAATTAATGTTAACAGTTAGTTAACTTACATACCGGTTTTGGCTATACGTTATAAAACGAAGGTCCCAGTCTCATCTGTCTGGCTTTCTGAATGCGACAGACTCAAAAACCACTGAATGAACGGAGTAATCACTCCGTCTCTCTCATGAGGAAGATTTAGATATTCATTACGCTTTTCTGTAAATTGACAGAAATATTACTATGATTTATTAAAGACGAGATGTGACTCCGTCCGCGTGGAAGTTTGGTAAGAACGGTTATTTTTTTTTGTTTGTGAACAGTTTAGAATTAAACACTAAATATTATGGAAAGCTTGCCACAATATACCAGTGAAAACCTCATTCAAATCGGCTAAGTCATTTCTGAGATGAGAGTGCACAAACGCACAGACAAACTGAACAAGAATTTTTTTTTGGGATCGGTAACACAAGTACAATGTATACAAGTGTTTTTTTTTATATTTAATTAACAGAAACGTCTCTCTTGCGATTTTATTATATGTAGATAGAATGTATGTAGAAGATATAGATTTCGCAGGTTCATGCCGACTGGGTGCATTTACTGGTATGCACCTTGTAAACCAATAGAGTACTCGTGCGAATCCGCGGTGAATCGCTAGTAAAATATAACCCGGGGACTGATTACCATCGGCTTTTTGATCGCAAAAATTGATCTTAGTTTTAAGATAATGTCAAACATATTCAGCTTAGTCTACCAGCTGAACGAAACACAATTACCTCCACTTTAAGCTAATGCTTCATTTCGCAATCAAAAAATCCGATGGTTAACGGCTTCAGCTCCGACGGTAGAGACCCAGGGTTCAAAATAGTTGCATAAAACGTACATTGTAGGCAGGTCTAAATAGTAAGTAGGGGTTATCTAAGTATGGTCATTGGCGTGGGGTTAGCTAATTAGAGATTTCACTGTGCGTGAGTAAATTTCTGAATAGAACATTTTATGATTTCATAATTTATCCAAGCCTTCATGTTCGTTATACGTTTAATTAGAGTTCATAACTAGTGTCGTTATATCAAGTTGATAATTGGCTCGCTTAGAGCAACGGTCCATTACACAGTTTATAGAAAGTAAATCTCAAATACACACTAATTAGTCTGTAAATGCAGCTATGTATATCAAGTGGGAGTGGTGTGTTGGAAGTAGGAATTATTACGCTGGCAGCCACGTAGATGAAAATACGAAAATATGCCAGAGAGTACATTAATGAGAGAGATACATTAATGAGTGAGATAATGAATGAGAGAGAGGGAGAAAGAGATATTAATGAGTGGACACATTTGTTAATTTAACAAATTGATTTGTATTTTTGGAGTTTACTCCTTGAGCCTTTCAAAAAACATCACATTTATCCTTCAAACAATATGCTTAGGTTGTTGGTTCCCGCGAAACCCCATATAAATTTCATTAGAATCTGGTGCTCTACTGCCTAAACTGAAACCGATTCAAATTAGAAGTGTTGGGTTCCTATCAAGGGCATCGCCAAGGGGAGGCAGGGAGGGGCTGCTGCCCCTCTCCCCTAGAGATTCTATTTATTTATAAGTTTCATGAGCTTTCGAATTTACACACAACAACAATTCATACTTTTCTCATTCTCCATATCAACTTGCGCCCCCCTGGGCCATCGGCTGGCGACGAACTTGGTTTCTATCAACTAAACTAAACAATTACAACTAATCTTAGCTGAAGTTTAATTTTTGCAAATTGTAATAAAAATATTTGATGGAAATTGGGTATTGCTTAAGCGCTAGGGCTCCTGATCAAGGAATAAACTAAATCTCGAAATTAAATCTTTTTAATAAAAGGTTTTATAACGTTGATGTCGACGCGTATCCATACTATGTCGACTTTAATGATGTCGATGCCACGGGTATACATCAATGGCCACGGGTATACATCAATGGCCACGGGCCACTGGCCCAAGGTGGCCTAGGAGGACCACTCTGAAATGAAAAGATTCAGTCGTATGTTCGTATTTTTCCTAAAATGTTTCACTATGTCTACGAGAAAAGAAAATACAATATTTCCATTTATGAAATGAAATTACAATGCCCAGTTTATTTACGGGAACGTTCCCATTAGCTGAAATTGCTACGTGCTCCACATGATTTATAATACGCTACTGATTTCGATTTTAAAAGATTTACAAATTCTCTAAACATAATATCGATACAGTTCATTAAAATATTAGTGATATTTATTAGTCAATTTTTTTTCTATTTTATAGTTAAATCTTAAAGCAACGCTTCGCAATCTATTTACTACCGCAGATTCAACAAAATAAGTTTAAAATGTAGTTATAGTAGTAACTATAAAACAAAACATATTATGTCAGGGAATTCCTACCGTGTGAGTAACTCGGTATGAATTTCGAGAACTACTGAACGTATTTGTATTAGGTTTTTCCCGTTCAGTCAGTGTTTTTTCTGAAATATTTTTGTGATTTTTTTAATATTCTCACATGTAGGAGAGGAGTACAACAGTACAACAGGATTAGTCAATCATGTCTGGGAGAAAAATGTGAATCAGGCAAAGTCAGGTAGGATCGCAAGTGTGAACAGTCTTCGTTACGATAGCAATGTTAGTTTTATATACTAACATATAAAACTAACATTGCTATCGTAACGAAGACTGTTCACACTTGCGACAAATATAAACAATAATTTAAACAAAAAACACATCTATTATTTGTTTATATTTCATTTATGGCTTTATGGTTAATTCGAATCCTTTCATACACATAAATGCGGTTTCCTCGATCTTCAACTTAGGAGACGATATTCCATAATATCACAAAATATATTACAATCAATGTGTAAACACTGAAAACAAAAGACTAAAAGTCTTCAGTATTCTCATAGACAGAACCACCATTATCAGTGTTTAAAAATACAACATGAGTAAGATACATATAAAAAACCAGACCCAAAACATTAAAAATAAAAGATATATGAATTATCGTGTTCAAGTGGGATACTAGAACAGAGGCGCGGCGCGTCTGCGCTGCACTGTATACATATTGCCAACGACGGGAATAGGCGGCTAATAATAAGCGCGCGCGCTGACTCACGCCACGCGGAAGCCGATGAAAAGCTCTATAAATTCCGTGTAATAAATTCAATATACTCGTACGAAACATACTTGCACCGTACATGTATTTAAACTGCTTATTTATAACCGGCCACAAAGAGTGTCCGGTGAAACTCATCAATTTATGATTAATCTAAATATCGATATTTATTTGGCTATCAATTGGTGTTGCGACCTCCGCGTAATTGTTATTGTGTTCGAGATTTATACATACAGGCTCGATAAACTGTTGTATTTTCGATTTATTTGCCGATATTCTTCAATAAAATATTGCAGGACGGCCAGCTGTATATATTTTTTAAAATATGACGCATAATTACCTACGGCGCGTTGATGTCTTTTCTATGCAGCAGTCGAGAAAATTTTATTCGTAAGATACTTCGACCTACTTTCTAGTGGTAATAAATTTAAGATGCCCTGGCAACCATACCGCTCTGTTTATGTGCTGTATCCACAACTACTAAATTATATTTTGTAATAACGGATAGAGGCGAAGAAAGTACACATGTACACGCGTGGTAAAACTAGTTGCCAATAAATATTCTTAATATATGTATTAAATGGACACGGTCAATGTCCAAATTTGCATACATTTAGAGGTCATTCTCCAGTTATAGGTGGAACGTAATTCTTTAATTTGTAACGCGTAATCGAACGGTAATTATGTTTTAATGATATTAAAGGTTTTCGATTAATATTTTCCTTTTGCGGGGTTCATAAATCACATACTTTGTATGATTCGATTGCTACTTATATAATAAACATGACCCTCTTTGGTGGTCTACTGGTATCCGAATTAGTTCCAGTAACAGAAAGTTGCAAAATATGCTCATACGACACCCACTGAGATGTAGCTTGATTACGTTATTACTTACTACGTCTTGTTTATAGTTAACTAGCGGTCATCCGCGACTTTGTCCGCCTGACCTTTCAATACCCTATTTCAACTTCTTTAGGTGATGAATTATATAAAAATACTATCATATTTTTAAATTGGACAAAATTACACGCTGCCATCTAGTCCCAAACTAAGCTAAGCTTGTACTATGGGGACTAGATAACTGATATAATATCACAGTATAAGTAATAGTACTACGTAATAATATGTAGTTACTTGAATACATTTTTTTTTTCGTAAATATAATACATAGCCACCCAGGCCAAGACAAAGAAACATGTTCTTGAACACAAAGTTTGCCACGTGCGGGGATCGAACCCGCGACCTCGGAGTCAAAGTGGCAATTGTTAGCCATTCGACCAACAAATCGTTGATATAATGGAAATAAAATCGGTATGATACAATGACTCTAGAACCTATTTATTTATGATACATATAATTTCCATAACTAACTTATCACTAGATGTCAAAATAAACTACTAGCAGGTGGTTTCAGACATAACAGAAAAGTAAAATGTTAAATAGAGCGCGAGCGTCGGCGTCGCTTGAAAGCTTTTGGAGTCTTCACACGGACCGGCTTGCTCAAAGAAACGGAGAAAGTCACTTTGAGAATAAAATTGAACATTTTGTAAAGACTTTACAACACCATTTTTGGTAAAATAATTGAGGATAATAGGGTCAAGTATATTTCGATGGAAAATTTAATTTTTAAAACACACATTCGAAACTTGATAAGTTACCCGTTCAATGGAATGGCAAAGTGTGAAAATATAATGATCGGCAATTTACTAAAGTGAAACGAGTAGTTTTTTCTTTTGACGTGATATTTTGGGGTGTATGTGGTTAATCAACATCTTTGAACCAAAGCCAACTTCACCTGCACGCGGTGCACCCTGCTGACTAACAAACGAGGCTCTAGCGAGAGGTAAGGAGCGTAATTGTAAGCTACGGCGGGTGGGGGGGGGGGGGGGGGGGTCGCCGATCCGTTGCCAGCCTATACTCCTTCTTTTCTTTCTTCCTGGTGACCTCACTTACTCGCAAGAACACAACTCCCTCAAGGAAATTTTTACTTGGCTGCGGTATTCTGTGAGGAGGAGAAACTAAACAATATCTTGATTTTCAATATGTACTTAAAGCAAGAGGACAATTACGGATGTATAAGATATATAATAATAATATGTTGATATTTTTTTTATCAAGTGTATACCAGTAATCCTCAGCGTGGTAGGTACATAGATATGCTCACAAAAACATTCTTATAACGTGATAAGCGCGGCATTGCAACGACACCCGAGACGGCGTGGCGGCGACGCACTCACGAATTAAAATTAACCGACTTCATTATTTTTAACGGTCTCCTTTTGTGCATCAACCGCTACTGGGAACCGGCAATTTTCGATTATACGATTAAAGATGCGAATGCGGATTAGTTAGGTGCCAGCTTATCTCTCATCTGGCCTCTTTAGGAAATGGGCGTACTGTCTGCTCACTGCCCTCTTTTCTCCAAGGAATATATTAACAAGTTAATTACAAATTAATAGCATTTAAGAGTATGAGATGACCTAAAAACGTTTATGAATGAGGAAATGAGACACGGTTGCAAGCAAATTAAACACTTAAATACTTAATGATGTGCATTTGTTTCTTATACGTATATTACAATTTGACGTATTTTGATATCAGCAAAAACATAAGCAGACAGGTTCTTTTGCCATGTAATAAATTCGATTAATGTTTCGAGTTTTAATGCTATTTTTTGGCTAACGTATTTACTTCCGTTCTGGTCGTGTAGTTTTTTATTCATTACAATCCATTAGATGTATTATCTTTATAATTATTTATGAAAATTGTAATCTAAAATGCGATGTGAACGCTATTAAAATTTGAATTGTGTTCCAAGTATTCTAAATTTGTATTTACAAAAAATGTATTTAAGTATTATTATCAGTTGTCCATATTACAAGCTCTGCTTCTTTGAAGTTTGAGTCTACAATGCGCTGTGTGATTCGTCCAAGGATATTTATTTATTTTATTAATTATTTGAATGCTATCTATCACATACGACTGCAAAATTTAAGTTCAACATTAAATTGTGAAACGGCCATAGGGCCGTCCGTGAGTCACTACAGCAGGTTACAGCTGGAAATTGGCGCAGCTCGATGGTGTGGCATTTATCGAGTTGAGATTTGTTGTATATATTAGAATAGGAACTTTAATTATTGTTTAATGACTGTGAATGTGTTTTTTTTTTCTTTATTGTGTGTTACTTTTGGGTTAATAAATGAAATGAAAATACTCCTTCTCTTCTCCTATCTTCTACATTTCGAGCTATCTGCACTCTTTGATTTTGTATAGTCAGTACAGCGTCAGGTTGGAGCTAAATAATGATGCGGTAAAATGGTTGCAACGTGTGGCCTCGGCCTTATACTTCTGGAATAAGGTGGTCTGGTTTATCGCGTAGTGCTGCTGATGCTGCTTGTATTTCAATACTATTCACAACAATAGTCACGAAATACAAGCAGCATCAGCAGCACTACGCGATAGCCTCTTATAGTGAAAGTGTCGCTCTACCTGTCGTTGGCCTTACTCACCATCACATCTACAATATTCACAATAACTCTAGTAATTAACCCCTAATGAATTAACCCTATTTCGGCACCCCCGCTGCGCTGATAGTACAGCATCATCCTACTTCTGGTAACCTCAGTCACTCGCAGGAACATAGCAATCTTCACGGGTATATTTATTTGGCATCGGTCTTCTGTAAGGAAAGAGACTTCTCTATCCGGACTCGACATGCCCTGCCTCTTTTTCTCGAGAGCCTCTTTCGGTAATCGGAGGCGTGCTGCACTGTAAAAACTGTTAGATACATTGGCTCATAAATAGTTGCGGCTGTCGCTGTTGACTTATTACTGCTGGTATTTTTATGTTTTTTGATGCATAATGCATGGATGCAAGTCCCGACCGCCCGCGGTCACAACACCGTTACCAACACGCTCATTGTCTTTGATTGCCGCTTTCTGAGAACATTCGACTACTCGTTTGTACCGTTTACCGAACGCATGCTTCCTCGTTGCATTCATTACACACTGGTTTTTGGTCATACGTGCTCTGTATCGCAATGAAATTATTTGTATTGAATAATCAGAATTCTGCAATATTCATGAGGCGCGTTCATATAAACCAACGCTCGCCTACCGCGGTCATTGCAACCGCCCACATTTCATGTAACAGGTGGCAGGATTATTGTACAAATACTCTAAGACAGGTGCACAAATGTGGCTTGATTGTCAAAACTGTAAAGAAAGAGTCTATATGCCATCATAATCATCATCAGCCTGTATCTAACCACTGCCAGATGTAAGCCTTCCCCAATGCTTTCCACCAAATACGATCCTCCGCCTTCTGCATCCAGCCGCTTTCTTAAGGTCATCGGACCCTGTAGAAGGAGGGTATCCAACGCTTCGTCGTCTATATGTACTCAAAAGTCATGTATTGACGAAAAAAGACGTTTTTTTTTTATACTACGTCGGGTAGCAGACAAGCATACGGTTCACCTGATGTGAAGCGGTTACCGTAGCTATATTAATGCTCGCAACATGAATAGTCGTTCGCGCTCCGCGACCCTCGCTGTCAACGCAGCAACTCCTTCCTTTCTGGTGACATTACTCATTCGTAGGAACACAGCAACCCTCAAAGGAACTGTTATTTGGCTGCGGTACTCTGTGAGGTGGAGGTACTTTCCCAACCGGTCGGCTTACAAATACGCTGTACTATACCTCTCTTTCGCTAATCGGCAGGGTGCACCATGTGCAGGCGTGGCTGGCTTTTTCTCTAAAGATCGTGGTGAGCAACTTACACCCCCGTGTTATAATTTTGGAGTGTTTTTTTTTTATTTTGGTTATGTTGGACTGATTTTGTTTTATTATTAAGAACTAAACGCTGCTATCAGGACAGGACCTTTTGGTTTCTTTACAAATTAAACGGATTTTTTTCTGAATTTTTGACTTGAATACCATAATCATAACCAAGTGACCTAGTAGTGATTAAGCCTCCGTTACCTCAGGGAGCAGTCATTTATCTCATTGCGGCAAATGAGAAAAAATGAAGTGTACATGGACTCTGCTAAGTGGAATAGATCCAACCGACAAATTATGCCAAACTGAGAGAGATATACATACTGAGAAACTTCATAACGAGTTTCAAATATTTGCAACAGATTCTAGCAGTTTGATGACATATCGTGGGGTGTAAGTGATTCATCAACATCTTTGAACCAAAGCCAACTTCACCTGCATGCGGTACACCCTGCTGACTGACAAACAAAGCTCTGGCGAAAAGAGAGGTAGGGAGCGTAATTGTAAGCTACCCGGCTGAGGAATGTACCTCCACCTCACAGAATACCGCAGCCAAATAACAATTCCCTTGAGAGTTGTTGTATTCCTGCGAGTGACTGAGGTCACTAGAAAGGAAGGAGATGCTGCGTTGGCAGCGGGGGTGGCGGCGCGCGAGCGATATTTTTCGTTGCGAGCGTTGATATGGCTACGATAACCGCTTCACATCAGGCGGGCCGTTTGCTTGACTGCCACCCAACGTAGTATAAAAAAAAAATATGCTTCCCAAAACTTATACTGCATGACATTTTTATTCCTATTTCCTATCTTAAAAGTAACAAAATTTTGGTTGGATCAATTCTGCATAACAGAAACCAAATGTAGGTTAGCTACCGAGGGAATAAGCTAGATTATTTTCACTTTATCGATTAAATCTGGTTTCAGCAAATCCACTATCCATTGGATTAGTAACAGCGAATAACGTCGAAAAATAAATAATTCAGAACAAATAAACTAGTCGTGCTAATAGAGTTACATAAGTAAGGCGTCTGGTCGCCATCACACGCAGCTATTCGGGTCTGCGGATTACAGGCGAGCGGCGCTAATGTTTTGTTGAAACTAACATATTACGTTAACTGCAATCGATCCGAACGAAAGATTTACCAAAGTATAGTGATGTATGTATACTACGTGTAAAACTCTTACAAATGGAATGTATTGTAGAATTATTTCCTCAAACAACTTATCTCTCTTCTACAGCATTATTATCCCTCGACGCAAAAACGACGGGGTCTTGTAAGTTTTACGTGTCCCTCTCTTTATGTGTGTCTGTCCGTGGCATCGTAGCTCCTGAATGGATGAACCGATTTTGATTTATTTTTTATTTGAAAGGTGAATTAGTCGAGAGTATTCTTAGCTATATTTGATGAAAATCGGTCCAATATGGCCGCCGTCTCAAAATGACGGATTACATATTTTATATTTCAATATCAAATAAATTTTAAATCCCACATGGCCGCCACTACAAAATAAAAAAAAAACTACGTAAATATGGGTATCAAATGAAAGGGCTTGACTGGAGGACTAGAAGGTCGGGATTTTTTTTAATGCATGTCGGATCTCTTCTTTTTATCTCTCCAAAGTACATCTTATGCCATGGGACGGATCGGTCTGAAAGTTGATATACACGTAGTTAGGATAACGCATTTGCTAAGAATATTTTTTTTTGTAAATTCTCTCGTATAGTACCCGAGATACGAAAGTTGCGGGATCATTTGATAATTATCAAAATTATACAATAAAAATTAATATCAAAATGTTTATAAATTTATTGAACTTGACCCCTCGGCTGTCCTAATAAGAGGCTCTTACAGTTTTAACGCAACAGTCAGTCAGTTTCGAACACTTATCGTAAACGTCAACCTTGCCAGGACCAAATCTCTTTCAGCTAAAGGTCCGCACGTGCCCAATAATAGGATCCAAGATCCACATACTGACTGAAGTTGCGGGCGAAAGTCAGTAAAATAACAATTTGACGCGTCTTATAAAAAATGTATGCCTTTATGGTGTTCGAACATCAATGGAGCGTTGCTTATGCAACGAACAGAAAACCAGGTATAAATCTCATACTTGTAATTGCTTATGTAACGTTATAGGCTTTTGTTAAAATAACGAATGTCCAATTTGTACACAGTGAACATCCTTGGCCTTAATGCCAGCACTTTTTATGTGACCGCAGTACTCGTGTTGCCGTTAGCGATTCGCAAATACTCGCAAAATCCGATAATGATGTAAACGGCAATTTGTCGGCAGATCCTACATGTTGGCAATGAAGTTTTTCTTGTAAACTAGTTATTTACCGCAATTTCGTCAACGTGTTTTAATACCATACATATCGCTCATTTGGTGCAACAACGACATAATTAAAGTCAACGTGCCTTTCTCGAATGTCATTTTAGTATTTATTTTAATATGACAATTCTACTTTCCGATTCGTCTTAACAGGGGCGTAACATAATAACTTTTAAAGCCAGTCAGCCTGTAACCACGGCCAGTGCAACCTGGTCGAAACGTCAGGCAATAATAAAGGTATGTAGAACTACCTTACATGCATGATCGCGTTAATTCCCGTGTTTATTATAATTTCAGGGGCGTAACATTTTAGATGTAAATTGTTATTTTTGTATTTTAGTATTGATGCAGTTAATAAATGTTATTTGGTTGATATGTTATATGTAGCCCTACAAACTGTTTTACCATCCAACAAAAATTTCATCAAAGTCAAATTACAAAAGAATTATCGTTTTGAAGATTTCTTACCCCGTACCAAAGCCTTTCAAACACAACGCACTGTTCAATTTAATTTATATGTATTTCAATAAATTAATACTATATTTACAGGTAAAATTCAAAATAGCATCAGCTAGCTGCTACAAACTCGCAGGTTCATACTCGTAGATCCAAAATTAGGAGCAAATAACAAATAAAAAATTTATTATTGCAGCAATTATTATTGCAATTTTATTATTTAAATAGCATTATAAATTATCCTATACGAGTATTTATGTAAAAATCCAGTATCACGATGTTTGTCCGCAGTAAGCTTTAAAACTACTTAAGCACGCTGTGTGAATTTGCTTCAACTTGACAGAACTATCCTATAATTTATTTTTGTATATTTTCCGCCTAAGAGATTATAATAAGATTAGTCAACGCGTACAAATCCACGGGCGACGCTAGTTAAATAAATAAAATAAATATTGTTTGATAAATTACACAGCTAGTGCCAAACTAAGCAAACTGTGTACTTGATAATTAATAAACTTTCAAATCTCCTCTTTTTTTTGTAACATGCACTTATAGACAAAACACACATCATAACAAACAGACATTCATGCAAATGTCTTTTGCGCGGACCGAATCCGCTATCCGCAATCCAATGTATCTATTACTGGTAGCTATTCCATTCAACTGCCGGGCTCGTTATATTTTGTATTAAATATGAAGTTTATGTTTCTATCTACATATATTATCATGCATCAAAAATGTCATGTCCACAGATTACTTTCTCTTTGCTACTACAGATGGTCGTAAAACAGGCAGACAGTTCATTCACATGTTTGATTGCACATTACACGTAAATTGATAAGTTGTTATCACTGCAGATTTGCGATAAACCTGTACATCATTCATTCTACTGTGTCGGCATGTGAGATAACTCACACATACTCGCCCGCTGCGTTCTTATGAGAATGTAGCATATTTATTTACATTTGTTTGTACGTGGTCAGACGCCGTGCCGCCTGTGGAGTGTTAAGTGTCTGCTGATCATCGACGAAATAATTTAACTGTACAGCTCAGACTAAACACGATACGAGATGCAATTTTAACATGTTATATTAAGCACATACGGTTAGCCTTTAAGACTAAGGAGAGACTTTGTTCTACAGGTTACGCTATGAGTTTTGTTTAATATGGCTTGGCTTCCTTCTATAATCGCACCGCTCTCTATCCGCTGGGAATTCATCCTCACACATTGAAGCCTAAATGGTTGCGTACTGTTCA
This sequence comes from Hypsopygia costalis, assembly GCA_937001555.2. Taxonomy (NCBI): domain Eukaryota; kingdom Metazoa; phylum Arthropoda; class Insecta; order Lepidoptera; family Pyralidae; genus Hypsopygia; species Hypsopygia costalis. Next base: position 12,618,508 of record OW443339.2, on the reverse strand, counting down.
AATTCTGGAATGAACTCCTTGACGAGGTTATCTCGGGAGACTTAAGTATGGGGTTCTTCAAGACAAACTTGAAGGGTTTTTATAGCGTCATCGGTAATGCGTGATACCTCTGGTGTTACAAGCTTCTAAGGCTACTATGATTGCTTGCCATTAAACAAGTCAGGTTTGCCACTTTGGTGATATACAGTTTACCGTTATCACTACTTATAAATTATTTGCAAAGTTATTTTATTATAATGCTTGAATTATGTAACTTTACTTGAAAAAGTCCCTTTAGTTTTTCTCGTTCCTTCTTCCTTCCTTCATCCCTCAAAGCTGTCAAAATGAATTTCGTGCAAAATTTCAGAAAGATAAACCCATCAGCGATTTAATAGTTTAGACTATATATCGATTTGGCAATCAGCTCATTCTTCATTGTACACATGCATACGAGTATATTTATTTACTTTAAGATTCACCCAGCGAGTAGTTTATATCCCGTGAAACGATAGATCGGTCTGACTCACTAATGTGGACTTTGAATCTACAACACATATACAGCTTATAGATAACATAAAATAGGAGTAATCACCAGGGGAACTGGCGGCGCCTACTCACCTGTTCCCACGTGGTAGCCATTACTAAGTCCGAAAGTGTTCTATTTTAACTCATCTCAACTGTGTTTACTTTGCTAATAAATACTTGCTCATGCTATTGACCTTGTCTAGACTCGGTCTCGTTCACAAAAAATATAGGTAGGTACTATTTTGTAGTAATGATGTAGGTATTATTTGTAGGAAACTATACCTACTGGTATATTTATATTTGAGAAGGCGAAAGATTTTATCTAGACGTTTTTTTTACTTTTTGTTCGACTATCTATGGTATTTACATTTTAAGAATACATATTGAACAGTATATTGTTTTAAAGAGTATCTTTTACTTTTTTATGTTCTAGAGTAAGCGAACAGCTATAAAATAAAGATTCAAGTTCGTACCTACAAGGAGCGTCATGTTGACTGCAGATGTCTTGCCTCGTGATAAGGATGGCAACATCGTGATGATGTGGGTTGTTGTCATTGTCAGGGTTCAGCTGCTGTTGCCAGCGGCAGAAAGACGCCAGCGTCATGTCCGCGTTAGAGGATACCTCCAGTTCTGGCCTCGTCTTCTCTTCCTCTATTAAGATAATTTTCACCACCACAACTTTAATGTAGTTGCCGATAGATGGATCCATATAAAGTGAAGATACCTGTTTATCGAAAAGGAAAATTATATTTTTGATATTGTACTTGAATTTATGTGAATAAAGATTATTAACTCACCATGTTCATAATAGTAAGAAGATATTCTTGCAATTTTTCTTTTTCATGAAAGTCTGTCATTGATTTGTCGGCGACTAATAGGACTTCAACATGGCGAGGCTTGCTGACGGATCGAGTTGAACGTCGCGTCTCTTCAAAATTAGCGCGGCGGTTCTGAGATCGTCCGTAGTTCTGAAATTATTTTCTCGTTAATTTTTATATATCATTTAACATTAACATTCATAAAAATTCTGATGAGAAAATCTGAAAATGATTAATTTTACCTTATGGGACCTCGCTCTGTGCTCTTCAATTTCATGTCTTTGTAAATTTTTAGTTTTCCATTGGTAAGGAGGTTGCTTAGTTGCACAGTTCTTGGATCTTCTATTCCTTCTTCGTTTGTTTTTACGTCGTCTTTGTTCGTTACTAAGTTTACTTCGATTTTTATTTCTTAGTGTTACTGATTGTTCCTGAGACTTACTTGCCTCTACTGAATTGCTTTTTGAAAAACTCTGCATTCTTCTGTGCTCCAGACGTAACCTGGCCTGCTGTCTTCTATATTCAGTTGGGTTTCGTCTTAATGCTTCTAATCTCTTTCGCCTTTCTTCTATGCTGTTAATGTAATTTCGTCTTCGTCGTTCCATCGCTTCTCTGCTTTGAACATTTATTCTCCTTGTATTTTCGTTTCGTCGCATTAATTTGGCGTTTCTTTCATTATATTCTCTGCTATACGGCGGGTTAGAATTTGTTCTGCTATCCATCTCTCTTTTAGTTCTTTGATTGGGCTGTACTTGTTTATCTACAGCCGATCTTTTGAAAATAACATGTGGTCTTCCTGCAGAACCTTCGTGTGAAGGTTGGTTTGAGGGTTCGATCCAATATTCTCCATGTTCTGTCCGTAAATGACCTGCCTGAGAACAAAAATAAATTTTGTAAGGTTAAATAGGTAGAAAATGGTTAGTTAGGAGCCCATAGTAAATCTAAATATTTATAATGTAACTTTGAATGACCATTCGGTTCCATTGAGTGCTAAACCGGTTTGGCGAGCAGTGGGTCAACAATTCTGCCGTCCTGTTGTTGGTAACGCTAGATAAATTGATTGATAAAGAACCAGAGGCGGCTTAGTGCGAAATTTAATAGAAACTATTCCGTCTTAACAGATATCTTGATCAGCTTATTGGGCCGTGTGACAGTGTATTCCGAGATGATTTATACTCCATCGGTATTGGCTACGTTTCCCGATAGCAAATTCCAAGACAATCTAAGATTAAAGATATTTTAGATTAAAGATTAGCAATCTCGATACACATATCAATAGCTTAGTTCATACATGTTATTCCATAATAGAATAAAAAATGTGAAAGTGTTCCTTTTGACGAAAGGGCAAACGTTTGTTTAACCCAAAAATCATGACAATCAATTAAAAGGAACCAATCAGTTCCTTTCAATTGATTAACACACATTTTTTCCGGCGATAGATTAAGTTAAATAAAAAGTGGTCTCCAGTATCCATATTATGGCGCTGTCACTCAAATGATTCTGTGAAAATCCGTTTCCCTTAAGAAAACACCGAGCCTCGGTCATCTCGTATTATTCTATTGTACGATCTCGTCCAAATATAATTAATTCGCGCCTTTACATATAAAGTATATGTCAAATATTATTAAGTGAAATCAGGTGATATCACAATAGATACCTAGATAGAATCTGCTTTATTTGCATAATACAAATTTAAAGTACCTACCTACAGTGAATCAATAAATTATTACAGACAGTTGACTTGTGTATATGCAACAACATACGGTACTTAAAAAGTCAAATAACAAAATTTTACAATTACAAAAAGTGTGAATTAAGCTATCGATATATTTTCCCGCACATAATGGTTAAAACAAGTTATTAAGCTGTAACAAATGGCACTAATGCTAATATTATTAGCGGCCATAATGTAAGCAAATTGCTTGTCTGGTCTGATGTTAACAGGTATTTAAACAGTTACCTAGGGCGTTACAACATCTATGGAATACATCATGCACGTACGAACGCCCGCAGTTTCGATACAAGCTAGCCGGAGCGTCGCCGGCCTTGCGCGGCCGGTCGCGAAAGTCGTACTACGCAGTAGGTCTGCCTCATTAATTAATTAATATTTAATTCCTTGTTACCAATTCGGACAAATGTACACCTGCCCACTAGTAATTAACATGAAATATTAATGTTTTAAATATTAATTTGCTTCATTAATTGACAGTAACTATCCATTTTGAATGAAGTCTGATGGCGATCGATATTTTGCAGTTAATAGTACAGCGAGATTAAAACAAGATATTATGATTAATTTATTTTCATTGTACACGAATAAAGTTTCTAAACATTCGATAGAAAGTGAATGTAAGAAATACGGATATTTCCACTCGAGATGTCCAGCAGGTGTCGGGCTCGGTCAAGTGTTTTAAGTGCTTTCGATGGTTATTGATGTTTCCATTCATTTGAGGAAGCCGAAGACTCCTTCGATTAGCGATGTATCGAGTAGCATTACCTTGTTTAATGACTCGATAGAGTAGCACGAAGCAGAGTAAGACAAGATTTTCGTACCTCATTGTGCATTTGTGTTATATCTTTCATTTACGACGCCATTGTTACAAAATCATAGATAGTGGCTAAAACTACTACTATTACATTACTAACTACTAAAGGGGACGAATGGAGCCTAATGCTATCAATTATATCAATTACATATTTAGAAAATATTTATTCTCCCAAAATTTTGCAGGGGACGAATGGGTATAGGATGCGAATTTCAGGGCTTCAGTGGGTTGTAATGTAATATGTGCATCTTATACACCGTATTACGGTTCATCTTATACAGAAAGAGGAGAAATGCATAGTCATGGCGAAAAGCATTATAAAGGGTCTATATCCAGCAGTGGGTAGATACAAGCTGACAATGATGATGACGATATCATTATCGGCCTAGGTCTTCTTAGGTAAGAGATATGTAATAATTTCATAGGCATCTACTTGTATTTCAAAAGGAGTCATAATTATTTACAAACTAAATAATAATTAATTATTATTACAAGCTTTTATTTAGTTTCACCGCGGTGTCCGTAATTAAATCTTGCGAGTTAAATTTGACGCATTTCTCAGTGTCCGTTTGAGTTGAAAGGCATGATCTTCTCGTGACATTGCACGATTACCTAAAGCTGCCATTTTTACACACACATATTTACAATTAAAATTAAAATGGACGCATCCACAAGACTGTACAGTGCTGAATTATAATAATAATAATTCGCGATTCCCGCGGCATTTGCCTTGAGCGTTAATAAAAACGGCTATGAGTTCCGAAAAACTCATAGCTGTATTTTTTATATTATTTTTTATAATATTTATTTTAAAAAAATAGCTAATTGGCGTACATTCAGTATGCCATCAACTCATTCGACGAGCTGTCAGCATCATACAAATCTGCAAGTCAAACTTCAATTAAGGTAAGGATTTGTAGTGGCAAGAAGCTGCTATTTGAAGAAGTTTTGAGATTTTATACTTTTTTATTATTTATATATATTATTAAAAAGAAATAAAATTTCTAAAGTAAAACCTAAGTTACTCCTTTTACATCTTCTTCCAATTACATCAGCTATCTGCGAGTGAAAGTCCCGTCAAAATCGGTCCAGCCGTTTCAGAGACTAGCCAGAATAAACAGACAAAAAGACCAACAAAATTATAAAAAAAATATATTTTGGTAATGTACCCTGTATACATCCATATGCATTTAGTAAAAAACGGTTATTTTAATATTACAAACAGACACTCCAATTTTATTTATCTGTATTTAAGGTATACATTAATATGGGTGTATTGTTTTATAAGCTTTTGCCTGAAATAAATGATATCATTAATATATTTCTTACATTCACAGGCTTAAACCCGGTCATTTGGTAGGCGTGCACGGGGATATGGATCCAACGCGTAGAGGCCCCTTTGAAAAGTTTGAAGTAATGTTGTACACCCGCCGTGACCCGCACCAGGATAAATCAATGGAACGAAATGAATATACCCATGAGCAGGTCTCGGCCATTAAATAAATAATATTATTTATCAACACTCATACTGAAATTTAAAGATTAAAAAACTAAACACAGAATCTTAATGTCCGTCTTTTATGCACAAGTCATAAAATAAATTTAAAAAGTTACTTTTCGATACATCTCTTCATGGACTGAATCTCTGTATCGAAAAATAACTTCATTTCCATTTCGATACAGCTTCAGCCCTGGGTTTGTATGCAATGCAAATGCATTGTCAAGTCGTACGCACATAGTGCGCATGCACTACGCATGCTCAATCTGCAAATGGATTTATAAGTAAGAAATAAAGCTATTATATTAACTTCATAGTTTTATTTAAAATATTATTATAAACTATTTCATTAGATTTGCAATAGATAAAGTACTTAGTATATGAAACTGCACATAATTAGGTCTTGTGATGCTATTATCACATTCGCCTTCGGCTCATGTGATAAACTCACACTCGTATTAAGAACCCTTATTATGCAACAGTTTCATAAACTACTCTATTATTTAATTCGATGTGGCGGCCGCCACAAGGTACAATAGTAGTAATACAATTTATTTTTACCCCTATGATATACGAGTAGGTATTAAATGAAAGCGCTTGATGAACTTATTATTTCTTTTTCTCATTAATAAAAGCTTTGTTTCTTATACGACAATTACATTCGAGGGTAAATACACATTAAATTATTTGTATTTCTTTTTCAAAATATGTCACAACCTCCAAACGACTTGTCGTAAAATAGTTTAACCGGCGCCGTACTCCCCTTTGTAAACAAACTACTATTTTATATTTATTTCCCTTTGTATTCTAATGTTGTTTGCCGGTATATCTGCAAAGTTTGGTCCTCAATGTTTTTATTTTGATCGATAATTAATTACAATAGCTCTGTTGATTCATAAATCCTTGATGCATTCATTAGTGGTTTTTATTTAATCGCCTTCGCGTGCTGAAAATATTAAATGGATTCCTGCCTGACCCTAAATAATTAATTTTTTGTCAGAGAATTTTATACGATGTGGCCGATTAGGATAACTTTTGATCTTTTGAAGGCGTACGAATACCGTAGTCATGACGAATTTCCTGGACATCTCAGATTTCACACGAATTATACCAGCAAAAAACAAAATAGTAAAATTAGCTTCTTTATGAAATACAAATTATAATCTTCTACATATTTAAATATAAATGAATGTTACTAAGCGCAAAATTCGAGAACGGCTCCACCAATTCGGCTAAAAAATTGCGTGGACAATATTTAAAAAAAAACTTTTGACAGAACAAACTAAAAAAAATCGATAAACCGAATCGAACTCAATAAAAAAATCGATGATAATTGGTTGATGTAGAAAAGCAGTCTGAATTAGCCACAGGATTTTGTTAATTAAGTTAATAGAATTGTTAGTCAATTAAAAAATGAAGTTAGGAAAAAGCAAAGTTATAATTAAAGATAATAAATTAATAATAATAATAAATATTTCTTCAGCGTCATCTAGTACCAAATTAAGCGCAAAGCTTGTACTGTGGCTACTAAAGACAACTGATAAATGTACTTAAATACATTTTTTTGTAAATGCATACTTATAATACATAAAAAACACCCAGACCAAGACAAACAGATATGTTCATGCACACAAATGTTTGTCTAGTGCGGGGATCGAACCCGCGACTTCGGAGTCAAAGTGGACATTGTTAGCCATTCGACCACCGGGCTCGTCAAAAGATGGTAATTAACTATGTGATTAACGATATTTTGCACAATTATATATATTACAAGTTATTTATAAATAGATGTATAACGCATTAGCGTTGGATTACTATATAAAATTAAATATTCGCCAACAATCAGCGTAGGTACGGGCCGTAAACAATTGAAACAAGTAAACTAAAAAAATATATTGCCCTGTAATAAAAGTAATTAACATGGAAATATTTGAATTTTAAAGATTTATGCACTATATCTGAGAGATTTAATCTTCAATTTAAAAAAAAACAAACTGGTATGCCCCAAAACGATGATCCCACACACACGTTTTTGTATGTTATAAATCTGTAAAAAATATATATATCTAAAAACGGAATAATTACATAACATTGATTGATCACCGACATCTTCATAAATGTGCCACTGTTAATTAATACCTTATGTCAAAACAAGAAACCAGAAAACATAGAGTATTAGCGATACGCTACGCCCACTTTTGTTTAATTTATTACTAATACGACTGATATCTGAATTATTTATACAAATATTTTGCAGTAGTAACACCTATCAGTCAGCTCAAGGTGATTGTTATTTATGGTTCTAAAAAAGATCTTGAAGTTTATTTAAAAAAAAAAAAAGCTTTATACTATTGTATTTAGTCATACACGTGGTAACATTATTGTCGTACAAATTCTGTTCATAACTTCCTTTCTTTTGATTTTCTCCTAATATGTACATACATAATATGTACACTTCTTTATATAGGAAACAGCTTGGCTAGTGACGTAGTTGAAAATCAATTAAACCGAGTACATAATTTTACTGTGTACTCAGCAAATCCGTACACTCTCTACAAAACAAACGGTGCTAAATAAATGAGATATCATATTTGTTTCGCGAAATATGGTTTTTCTAAGCGCTATGTTGTTGTCCTGGAACTGAACTCTACCATTCCATATAAAGGTTGTGCTGCTACAATTAATTGCCCTTTCAATTGAGGTGAGATCCATCAGTAGGATGAATATGGGTTCAAACGGTTATGCTTGATTGGCGTGACAAACATTAGATAGAGAATGTCCAGATTTCATATACAATAATGTGTGCATCAGCAATAAGGCAGCGCTTATTGCTGATGCACACATTATTGTGATTTCCTTGGAAAAAACAGCAAGTGATGAGAAAAATCGTATCAATCTGTCTCATTTACTTACATGATGATGACGTAAGTCCTCTATTTCTTGTATGAATTCGATGGAAACTATCAATTTGTCTATGCAGTGCTTTTCAAACTGTGGGTCGCGACCCCCAGGGGGGTCACTAAGTTACATGCAGGGGGAAAAAAGGAAATGTTTGTAGGGCATAAACTCTACAATCAAAAAAATTTACGGGCCTGATTATTGTTCATTAATTCATCAACTCCAGTCTTTAAGAAAATCTTTTTCCACTTGAAGCCTATTTCTCTAAGAATAAAATCGACAGCAACTGACACATTTTTAAATTGTTCATGGCAAATTTTTACATGTGGATACATGTATCAATGGTTCAATTTTCAAAACTCATTTTCAATAATCGTCAATATGAAGCTGCAAACGTATTGTAAGAAGCAGAATTTCGCCAACTGGATACCAGTGGGCACAACAATAAAGTATTTTTTTTTTCTATTTAAGCGTTTTATTTATTCATAGACTGTGGTAAATGATCACCATAAAGCGAGCCCCGTGCTAAGACCCCATGCTGGTTGGTCACTATTGAGCAGAATAAATACAAATACGGAAATTTTATCACACTGTTTTGCATTTACTACATTTTTCATACTACAATTTATGAGATCTTAATCAAATAGGATCTGAAAATAAATTGTAATTGTGATATCGTAATACTAGTCGTTGGCGCTCTCAATTAAAATGAAATATGAAAAAAGTATTTATTTACGACAAATTCAAGAATCAACACTATTATGCTTGTCACTGGAAACGATCGTATTTTAAATCTTCCATCTGGATTTACATTCATTCTGGATCTGATAGACTAAGCAAAGCTATTGGTACTGGATAACTAATATACGTACTTAAACACATTTATTTTTGTAAAGACATACATATAATATATAGAAAACACCCAGACCAAGACAAACAGACATATTCAAGCACACAAATGTTTGTCATGTGTGGGGATCGAACCCGCGACCTCTGAGTTAAAGTGGCCATTACTACACTGGGTTCGCCAATAGATAGCTCGTCAAAGAATAATAACGTGAGATGATATGTTTCTCCAAAAAATATCACGTGGTCGTGGTTATAACATACAGTGCGCGGCGGTCTGTGGGATTTGTATTTCATACTCCCCCCTTCCAATATCGCCAAATGAACATTCAATTTGTTGGAACTCGATAAATATTTTTTTTTTATGCTGAATGTTCCCGCGAGTAATAGCGCCGAATAATCCGCTGCCGAATCCGTGGATGTGATCTAGAGCTCCCATTAATTTCATAGCTAAGGGATGGAACACCGGTTTATATTATCTTCCACTCGAATACAAAAGTTCGACATAGCTACACTAAAGACATATGCACAAGTTACTAATTCAACTACCCATTTCATATAATATATTGCACGTTAAATATAACCCATTAAACAAAGCACATTCAGGGCACCCGTGACATCGATGCGCCATCTTAATAATGCAACAAAGTGTGATAGCTATTAAAGTTGCTATAAAAAGCACGGTAAAATTTGTATTTGCAATAATATAGAGATGTTTTAAACATGTAATTAAAATTGAGCACCTGTTATATTAAAATAATCTGTTACATGTTCATACGTAAATAATAACATTTTAATTAATTATAATTGAATTACTTACTTGTAGCCATTAATTTACGTCAAGCTTAAGGGTCATATTTAATTAAGCTATTATAATTATAATCGTTAAATAATTTGTAATTTCTTCAATCTATGGATTACCTATTAGGAAATCATGCATCGCTATGCGGCCAGTCAACGATCGACGTGACCTTGTTCCTACACAATTTGCTTGTGATTTATCATCAACTCCTCTTTTATTTATAACCACATTAAAATTAACGAGTTATAATGGAAGACGCAAAAAGATCCGAGAATTTTGATGTCGATTGTCTCATAAGATTGTTACTATACTTTAGTCGAGAGCTGAATTGCAGGGCACTTAGAAAATATAAACGAGATGTTGGAGTAATCTTTGACGAATTAAAACTAGGGACTATATTTTTGGATATCAAATCGAATGTCCAACAAAAAGCCATAATAATTCTTACTACACATATACGTCCTTCAGTAGTCAGCTCACAGGCAAAGCTCGCAGAAGACTCATCCAAATAACAATTTCCAGAGACCTAGAGATTGTTCCTGCAAGCATAAGTGGTGATCAGGAACAAAGGGGCTGCTACAGTGGCAACAGCCAGCGTTTAGTCTGTGTACTTGTTTGGTAGCCTACGTAGTATAAAAAGATACTTACAATTCCATCGCAGGCTGATAGTGCAATGTTAGAAGCGGGCTGTCCTCTGATGGAGCCCGTATAGTGGCAAGATGTGGCTGCAGGCTTTGGCACTTCACGAGTGCGAACATCGCCGTTATGCCGCTCTACCACCAGTGCCGGCGTTATGAAAGTCACCGACGGCCTGTCGGGTAAAAGTACATATTAATACATACATATAATACTACACAATGAATATAACAAATAGTACATACTACACAGAAAACTGGAATTTTAACAGGAAATTTTATTGCATACTAGCTGCACCTGGCACGCATTTTGATGCCATGTTGGGGGGGTCAAGAACGTTCACCGACATATCCAGAACAACCCAGAAGTTTCATCGTCGTCGACACTTACTCATCCCACTGCTGGGATATGGGTCTCCCCTCAATTGAAGGGGTTTAGAGCATACTCCACCACGCTGCTCAAATGCGGGTTGGCGGAGTAAGGAAATCAAGGAATAGAGAACAAACATTATTTTTTATGTATAAAGATTTACAGTTATCCTATCTGCTAGATCTAAAAAATATTCTGTAGAATTAACATGTTTGACTTTCCTTATCGGTTGGTTATTCCGGTAATGTATAAATCGTGTTAATATTAATTTTATGTTCATAACTTTATTTGCGAGGATTTCGTAGAATGGAAACCTTCCTTAATTTTTGTATTGATAATACAACTTTACCTTGCGCGCGCGCGTGTGTGTGTGTGTGTGTGCCTGTGTGAGTTTGCACAGTAAAGCCTTACAAAAATGTTGCTTGAGACTCGAGTTACGAATGTAAATTGTGATCTTTCTTCAAAAATAAAATTTACTAGTAAAATAAAACAACAATATTATTATGTAATAGTGAATAATTAAAGCTAACAAACAGTAACTTCAAATCTTGGGATAAAATTTTGGAATAATTCATACGTTCAAGTGCAGTAGCACCAACTTCACTTTTAACTTTGATTAAAATATGCATTTGTAGTATACGCATTTGTTAAAACGTCCCTAAATAACTTTATACATTTCTACAAATTAATACTGTGGCGTCCACTATCAAACTGCAATCAATAAGACAATTTTAGACAATATTCTAATACCCTGGTGTATATACGACCGCTCGCAACGACTCCCGGTGATCAAGTGCGACTAGATCGTCATCGAGGGCATCGTATACTCTTCTACTGCATTTCTTTTAATAGGAACGCACAAATACAAGAAACATTTTATATCTAAAACACATGCATAGTTTATTCAAAGTCAAAGGTAACACTTTTGATTTTCATTGGATTGATTAGATTTTGACTAGGGTGGTAAACAAGTGTACGATCTACCTGATGGTAATTTAACAATTAACCTAGTAACCTAATTTCATCTGGTCTAATTTCATTCGGTGGGTTATAAGGATTTATCTGTATACTTGCTTTTTCAAGATTTTCAATCTTTCTTTACGTAAAATCTATGTTGGTATCGATCAACTATCGATGCATATTATTTCTGAGAAGTCACAACCTAGTAATGACCTGTTCCTGGAAGATAGACAGCCTCGTGTGGCAATCAGCGTGTTCGTTTTCTCATTTCTGTGCAAAGCGACGACCATTGAAAAATGTGCGTCGATCGCAATAAATTCAAGTCTCGATTTAAGCGCATATCGGCCAAGGAATCTGTCTGCTATGGCGTCGACCATAAAAAGTAGATTTCGCGCTGGCACACGGTCAAGATTTATCGACAGACCACAGCCAGCCTTAGACATTGAACAGAAATTGCAGAATGTAACAATTTATGAACAAACACATAAGGAAATAACATATTGAATGTTCATATGTTTTCAATAAACTGTCGACCTCCCTACCTACTGTCAGATTTTTTATTGAATTTATTTTATTGTAGGTATACTTATATACGGATAATTCTATTGTTTAAAACTGACATTTAAATATAAATTTAATGTATCATATTTTAATGTGCCAAAATATTTTGCATGCCTACATTTTTAAGGCAATGTACAGTTGCTAATCAATTTCCAGCTTTAGCTTTATATTTATGTAAATGATTGTGTATGTACAAATAAAGAATTTCATTTCATTTCATTTCTACCTACGGATTATCTAAATAATTGAATCTCTGAAAATAAATCATACCTACCTACAAATTTTATTGATCTATCGAAATTACTTTTATCCTGTCAAATGGATTTATAGCCTTTATGCACGTGTAATAGATCAAAATGTCGTTTATAGAAACAAACACCCACCTACTTTTTGATATATACTTCCATATCGACAGGCCTGCGATCGTGATTTAAATCATTCTATAGAGATGCCACTGGACCCGATAAGTCGAAGAGTTTTCTACTAATACTACTTAGTAGATATGACAAATAACGAATGAGCTGGATAGGTAAATACTCGAGGTATTATTTGTTGTCTAACTAATCAGCCTTGGGTGGCACAGGCTGTCGAACGGCGGCGACTGCAGGTTGTGCGGACAAACAACGCGAGTGGCGGACTGGCAGTTAAAAGTTGTTACACACACGCAAGCAAGATTGACAAGCATGGATGAGCAAACCTTTTGTGCAAGCTTAAATAATAACCCTATAATCTACTCCTATTTCTTTTTGCTGGTTACTAGAAAACTGTAACCTAACCGAAAAACAACCCTAATGTTAAATTTTTACCAACTAAAAACCACGATTCAAATAAACGAGCTTTTAACCAAAAAACCATTAAAGGAATAAGTTATCCATAGCTTCGCCTCGTGTGAACAAAGTATATGGATAAAAAGTATCCTATGTGTTAACCCAGAACATATTCTATATGTATGTCAAATTTTACCTAAATTTGTTCAGCAATTTACCGATGAAAAAGCAACAAATATCCATATATCCTCACAAGCTTTGACATTTAAAATATTAGTAGGATCATATCGATTTGTTCAAGCTATATGCATATAACTTAGACAATTGCATCATACAGGTGCCGAGACGCTTGTATATAAAGGTTCATGTATGCTTGTCAAGCTTGCTTGAACGTGTGTGCGCTACCTTAAGTATACAGACAAGACTCATTACGGCAATTAGCGGAGGTAAACATGGCCGCCCCAGATAGTGGTGGTGCCGGCTTATTACCACAAATGTCTTGTGCTCGGCTACTAACAACGTTGTCATAAGATTACCGACGCGTGGTTCATTTACGATGCTTATAATGACTATCGATGAGCTATTAATGACTGCGAACGATTGTTATCGTTTAGGTGATTTATTTGTTTGTTCAGTCTGGTGATAGTTATCAGTAATGATTATAATAAATCCTGATGTAAAGTTGAATAATTAATATACCGTGGTTAATTCGATTATCGTGATGCATGATGGAAAAAATAATTGAATAAACATTTTGATGTGATAACGTCATATAAGTAGTGTATTTGACTTCCAATCAAAAAGTTTTTTCATATTTATATAATCTAGATAATTATTTTAATAATATTTTTAACTATTGTAATTATGATTATTTATTTCAAAATGTATAATATTTTTATCTATTATTTTATCAAAAAAGTAATTGTTATATAATCTAAGCAGTACTAGGTTATAACATATATATTATCTCAGCTATTTTTACAACACATGCCAACGAGCATACGATCAGCTTGATATAAAGCCGTAGTCCATAGACGCTTGCAAGGACCCTAGGAGTCTAATCGCTAAGCTCTAGTACACCTGCTGCTAACGCTGCATCATCTCATGTCACTCACATTCACATAACAACATCAAAGATAATGTTATATTAGAGGTGTGTGATTCTGGGTCCATATGCCCTACCTTCCTCTCGCCAAAGCCTTATTTACAGGCTAATGCTGTGCAGAATGCTGTCGGGCAGGGTGCACGATGTGCAGGTGAGCTTTGGCTTTACACTAAAAATGGTGAGCCACTTATACTCCAAAAGCTAATACCATTTCGCTCTAAGTTCTTTTGACTGATAGACAGACAGGTGGACAGCTAGCACTATGTGACTAGATTTAAAGACGATCTCTAAGGGTTGTGGACGATTCCGAGGTAACAGATGGTATTAAGTCGTTAAGTCTGAGGAGAGACTTGGCCTCTCTTTGTGTATTCTACTGACTGTTCAATAAGTTATGTTTAGAGGAGTTGTTTGATATGATGCCCACGGCCTCTTTCTGTAGACGCACCACTTGCCTTAGAAAGGGAATTCTTACTCACACATGGGTTCAGAAACATGGGCGCTTACCGTGTGGTTCCCTCGAACTCTGAGATTATGGAATTACCTCCCTGCCAAGGTTTTCTCAGGAGACTACAGTATTATTCGGGGTTCTTGGTCGTAAAAAGGTTTTATAATGTCGGCAAGACGTCCTCTGGTGGCACAAGCGTTCATGGGCTACGATGACTGATCATTATCAGGCAGGCAGTACATTTGTTTGTCTTCATAGTGGTATAAAAACCTGCGCGATGAAGCCATAAGTTTACCGTTTTTTTTCTATTTTGTCCGGAACACTAAACTACTAACGATTACTTCTAATAGTAGGAGTTATAGGCAGCTATTTAAAACCTATGTAACCTTAGACGTATTGCCAATTAGGGTTGGTGTAACTTTTATAGTCACTAATATCCTTATACAACATATAAGGATATTAGTCACATCAATGCGCGACCATTTGTATTACAACAGCGATTATACGCTCTAATAGTTGCGATTTAAATGCAAATATCTCTATAACACTACGTACGTTTATACGTTTATAAGTTTTATATCACTAGAAATACTAATAAATTTAAACATATAAAACCAACTTTCATCATGACCTCTTTAAAATACAAGCAATTTTAAGACATAGGTTTTTAGCATCGTAATAACACTGCACATTTCTAATATTAACAACAGCTGAGTAAATTTATATTTCAGCGTCTGCTATCTGCTACATTTGCGTTTATATGTATTTAATAGCTAATAACACTAAGAGATAGAAGATGTACAGTCGGTTCCCTAAGATAACTGACCATTCTACCATACATTTCAGTATGGCAGAGTGGTCAGCTATTTTAGGATACGAATACACAGGGTGTATTTCAGAAGGCTGATCAAATTCAAGGAGACTATTATGTTGTTATTATTAATCACGAATCAATAAAAATCCCAAAAACTAATCAACCATAAACGCAGTATAGCTATCGAAAGATTTCTTGTCTAACTCCGAAATTAAAATTTACTATGTAAGTAGGAGACAAGTGGGGGTTTCGCGCATGCGCCCTATGCGTGCTTTCCGTTGTGGCCGCTTTAAGCAGTTATCAAAATTACAGTAAACGCTAAAATAACAGATACTACAAAAACTAATTTTGATGTTTTTTTGTTGTTTGGTGATCAGTAACAGCTACTCAATCGCCTCTATCAATTTGACCAGTCTTTAAATACACCCTGTATATGTGAGAGATGATAAGAGCAACAATGAGGTAACTGTAGTGGCTGATAAGGGTGAACGGAGAATACATACTGCGTCGATCTTAAATAATGGAAAAAGGGCCAATGCCAAAAAACAAGCCAATGATGATGATGATGATGATGATGATTTATTTATTTAATATGTATATATAATGAGTACTACTAAGAGATAGAATAATGCAACAGACGCAGCATGTGTATCGGATATGTAGAAAGCTTCTAGGAATTAAATGCAATGTCACCTTTGCGTGTACTTAGAATCTGTATCTATAAAATTCAACAGAAGACCAATTCTCGTTATTACTCGTAGTCACCACAGATCATATTTAAATAAATGTCCGAATCAAGATTGAATTATGAATTGATCGAAAGTTATGTAGGTACTTTATTTCATTTACTAAATATTGTCAATTCGTATAGCCAACATAATAATATTCTTAGTTAAGTGTAACATTTGGCTTTATTTCAATTTAATTACATACAGGTTACGTAGTACTATTACTTATACTGTGGTTAAACTTTGAATTTTGAGAATACCGAATGTGACATTGAGACTGGATCGGAATTGAATTTTAACTACATTTTAATTTCGAGAATTGCTACTTACTTTGCCATCTATCTCACTGGACGGAGTGCTTAGTGCGAATTTTTTATTCGCGTGGATCATGTCAAAATAAACAAACCGACCAAATAGAGAAGAACTCTCATGTTGTGAATTTATAAGACGCATGTTACATATCAAAATTATGTGGTTTACTTGCTCACATTTTGAATGAGCAACCCGGCTAATTTGGATATGTAACATGCGTCTGGTGAATTCACAATATCACCTGTTCGTGCACCCTGTTGATTGACAAATGAAGCTTTGGCGAAAATAAAGTTAGGGCATAGAGTATTTTTCTAAGCTGCCCGACTGGAGAAGTACCTCCACCCCACATAATACCGTAGCCAAATAACAATTACCTGGAGGGTTGTTGTTTCTGCGAGTCAGTGAGGTTACCAGAAAGAAAGGAAGGAGTATAGGCAGGCAAAGGATCGGCGACCCCTTGATGTTTTCCATCGGCGGTTGTGATTGCTTTCCCACATGCTTAGGGGCGAACTAAGGCCTCAACCTAGGCACGAGCGTAGGGCCCGTAATTTTTTAAATTTTATAATTGATTTTTATTTGAAGTGAAAACTTCTTTAGTAGGCCCGAAAATACAATGCTGCCTAGGGCCTAAGCTTTAACCTTAGTCCGCCACTGCACATGCTCGTTTGTCCCCCTCTCATATAAAAAAACGTCAATATATAAAAATAAACGTTAATAACGTTAACGTCGCGAAGTATACGGATCGGGCTGTTGGCATAAATGTAACTATTTTGATGTAGGCATGCGCTATCAAAGGATTTTTGAAAATCCCCTCGGATACCAGGATTCGCGCGTACGAAGTCGAATGAGTTGCTCTACGAAGCTCGATATCCTTTCTGACAATAGGTATGGGGCGACGAAACATATCAGAAATAAACAAAAACACATGAGAGGCTTATATGTATAGAGGATTTCGTTTGACTGAGTTCCCTAACACGAAACAGGTATGGCACTCCAATATCAGTACTACACACAAAGCTCAAGAACAGTGCGGTTTGGGCGTCCCGCATTGTATACGTTTTATTTTATTACAATGATTTTACGAGGTCCTTGCCTTAAGCTGTCCCTGTGTCCAAGAATTTACACGTATTTGAATATAAATAAAAGTAAATGCTAAATATGAAAAATAATAAATTACATTAAGTTATTATTGATTTGTAGTTTAGTATTTAAATTAGAATTGGAATAGGAATGAATCCAATCGATCATGCAAGTTAAGCAACGTAATCTGTCTATGGATGGGTTTATTTATCTCGAGCTCCATAGTGTTACGGAGATCATGTTAATACGTTGGTTCCAGCTGGTATCATTAGACGACAGTCAATAAGCTAAGTAACCTTTGGGCGGCTTGAAAACATCGACCTGCGCCAACCGTCAGTTGAGCAGCATAGTGGATCATCCTCGAACCCTCTGCGATTGAGGGGAGATATTGATTTAACGGAATTAGCTTCGCAACTAGTTTCATGAAATTAATATCACGAAGCATGCCTCTAATTTCGTAATGTAAATTCGGCTTAATTCATATGTTTAGTATGAAAAATGGACCCTCTTTTGATGAATTAAATTGACTTCGTGACTCCAGGTATGAATGTACTCTATAGATTTCGATTTCCTTGCGAGTGTCAGGACATAAAAGCGCATAAAAGGTCGTATATTCTGGCTTAGTTAGAAGGTAAGATGTTTCCACCTATAGATGCGTTCTACCTGTGTCAATTGTGGCCAGAAGAAAGCAAGGAAATAGCGCGAGCATGCACTCAGTTCCGCGCCGTTTACCGTCGCGGCAACACTTTCTTCTTCTTCTTATTCGTACGTCATCTGATAGTCTCTCCACTTCTCTCTATTCGGGGCACGCGAGAATGTTAACCTTCCACTCTTC
Source organism: Hypsopygia costalis (assembly GCA_937001555.2). NCBI lineage: Eukaryota > Metazoa > Arthropoda > Insecta > Lepidoptera > Pyralidae > Hypsopygia > Hypsopygia costalis. Next base: position 12,599,987 of record OW443339.2, on the reverse strand, counting down.
CCTGCACCATTGTCCACTCTTCCCTGCACCATTGAACGTTCCAATGAGCTTTCGTTGCGGACGATACGTCCAAACATCTTAAGAATTCGTACTTGCACAATCGGTGAAAACCTTTGCTTGATGTGAAGCTGTTGCAAGATGGAAGCGTTAGTGCGGTGAGCAGTCCATTTTATTCTCAACAAGCGCCTCCAGCACAAATGTGCTTGCGGCCCGTGAAATCAAGGGCGTCAATCTTATTGCGATACTTTTGATGGATCGTCTATGTTCGACTCCATACAGGAAAATATGAAATATTAAGGATCTCATTAATCTAACTTTGGTGTTTCTAGTTATGCAGCAAGACATTAGCGCTAACCAAAAACAATTATAAACTTACTGTGTGTTCACATTCTTTGCCTTTCTTTGCGTGTATACTGCCAACTGCTGCATGCAGCTGCGGCATAAATGGGTAAGTATTGAGTAAGTATTGTAACTAATTTGTAATGAGCTCATGTTCGCCTATGGCCCGTCTCTATGTAAATTGGTTAGAAGTATGATCTTTTCACAGCTCTAAAGGATTGAGGATTGCAGACCTGATTATATGATATTCATTTTAACTTGATACCTCGACGCGTTCAGAAAAAAATGGTCTTGAGTCTTGACAGACAGTAAGGGTTCGTTTTTCCTTTTGAGGTAAGGAACCCTAGAAATATTTGCCTTAGACATTATTACAGTGTCCATGTCCACGTATAATTTAAAATAACTTTCCGGCTTATCAATTTACTAATCAATAACGTAGGATGATGATATTATCTTTATTTAAATACACGTTGTTTTAATTGCCATGCTATGCCCAATACGAAGAATGAAATATTGAAATGTTACGGACACAAATTGCCAGTTTTAGTTGGTTTTAGACTCACAACCATAATGTTATAATAATTATTAATAAATAATAGACATAAACATTTAGTAGGTTGTTAATTCCTGTATTTAAATATGTATGCACCGATTTTAAATGGAATTTTATGCGAGCACCATACAAATTGTTATATGGGTTCGCCTTTCCATTAAGCAATTCAAAAGGGAAAAAAATATTTCCCTTTAAGTGTCCGTAGTAATTGGCTGATACGAATTGCTATGTAAATTATTTTGAACTTAACGACTTGGCACGAATAACCTGCCTGATCCTGCCGCGTGCCGACGCAAGACGCAACGTGCATCACTGCGAAAATTTATTATCGAAGGCGCCGCTTTACCACCTCGCAGTTCGGGGCAATTACGGCGGCTTCAATAACCTATCTACAGTCCATTTGGCAGTTCTAGGATAAGAAAATTCTCGAATAATTGTGTTGGCTGTTATCGTACAAGTCGCGATTAAAATGCGTACAGATCGAAATCGAATTATTGAAATCCATATTTATAGCACCTTGTTGAATCTTAATATTCGCGAAACTTTCGAAATTAAGAGATGTTGGAACAAAAATCGAGTAGCAGAAGTTAGTCGTTATCATTGAAACAGACCTCCCCAACCCGTTTGGCCAGCGCGTGGGGAGTGTAGGCCAAATCCTCCTTCCGTCTAGGACGGACGAGAGAGGGTCGTGCTCCTGTAGTGGATACTAAAATGGACCTGATGATGATGATGATTGAAACAGAAAAAGTACTAGTTATTAGTAGTGCGTGGTCAGTCAGCCTGTGACCACGGCCGGTGTAACCTGGCCTAACCACCGAAACCGAAACGGATTACCATCGAATATTTTGATCCGAAAAACAGGTCTTACGGTTTAGTTACTAACTAACATCTTCAGCTCAGTCGGTAGAGCTCCAGGGCTTCTATCAGCTAAGCTAAACAGAAATATCATAAATCTAAGTTGAAGTTTGATTTTCGTAATCAAAAAATCCGATCGGAATCGGCTTCAGCTTAACCGGTGGCCGCTGGTCGAAACGTCAGATAATAATAAAGGTATATAAATACCCTTCTGCATGATCGCATTAATTCCCGTTGTTATTTTCATAAATCATGCAACGCGTAAGTTAAAAAGTTATTAAGTACTAGTACTACCTCATCGCTAAGGAATATATTAACGAAGGACTAACTGCTAAAACTAAGTGATATTACATAAAAAATAAATAAGTAAAATAAAAGGGACAGACTGATGACTATGTTGGAGAGTGTTTTTACGTTTTGTAAAAATATTTATATTTTGGTTAAAGTATATGTATAGTGGATTTATGGGCTTTTGGGATGTAAGTGACTCACAACGATCTTTAGAGCCAAAGCTAACGTCACCTACTAACTAGCAAAATAGGTTCTGCCAAATGAAAGGTAAGGTACATCTTTCGTCGATGGGTACAGCGTATTTGTAAGCTGCCCGACTGGTGAAGCACCTCCACCGCACAGTATACCGCAGCCAAATAACAATTCCTTTGAGGGTTATTGTGTTCTTGTATATTGTGGTCATCGGAAAGGAATGAGTTTCTGCGTTAGTGCGGAGGTAGCGGCGCACGAGCGATAATTCATGTTGCGAGCGTTAATATGGCTATGGTAACCGCTTCACATCAGGCAGGCCATATTATGCTTGTGTGTCACCCGACGTAATATAAAAATATTACAGGCTACTCGGGTGTAATAAACAATAATATTATACCACCTTCCACCCGCGGCATCGCCCGCGTTTACGTTTACGTTTTTTTTTTAATAAAAAGTAAACTATGTTCTTCCTAATACCTATGAGAATATGTGTACAAAGTTCCATTGTGATCCGTCGAGTAGTTTAGGGGTAAAGCGTAACAAACAAACTCACATTCACATTTATTAATTAATATTATATCTGGGGGCACTGCGGTGCCCCCGCCAAGTCGAGCATATATATCTACATACTACAACAATATACTACTATATAGTAGTGATAATTGGCCATCTTTTTGAGTATTGTTAGTGACTGTAGGCGTAATGAAGGTTAGGCTTTCCTTATATATAGTATAGTCTGTGGGTTCGGTTACGATGTGGATTACGACGTGGCTTTACAAAATTCTTATTTTGCGATAATACGGTATATAATCAGCCATAAAAGACATTTTGAACCCGATATGTTTCGGTTATTGCTATCGAAAGCAATATTTGACTGTTACGGTCTCGGGAGGTAATGATGCAATGAAGTTCGATGTTATAAGAACTACTTACATTGTTGTGGTTGCCCATGCCAAAACACTTGTATGCCATATTTTACAATACAGGTTAAATTGGATTTCATCGCCGATTACGACTATTGCAAACACAAAATGTAACATATGTCTTAAGAAATGTTTTTTTTTATTTATTATTATAGTGTCCGTCAATTTTTTTTCAACTACGATCAATGTATAAATAATTTTAGCCTTGGCCTTATGCTTTATATATTTCTACTGAATCATTCATAGTATACGTAATGAATTGTGCTTCAGAGAGCCGTCGTCGGTCCCGCCTGTTATCGTTAAGACAAGTCAGTGGTCTTTAGGCGGTGTTGTAGACTCTTGTAATTTATTTTGTAATTGTTTATATTAATTTGAATATCTGTTTTTCTATTGCTGTGTCATTATTAAACGTGAATACATATGTTGGTGTCTAATTTGATTTTCTATTTACTAATGTATCTTGAAAAACAATTCACTCGCATTATTATCCACTTTAGGCGGCTTGAAAACACTGGCTCCTGTCAACCCGCAGTCAGCAGCGTGGTGGAGTATGCTCTGAAACCCTTCGATTGAGCGTAGACCCATATCCCAGCAGTGGGATGAATAAGGGTTGACAACGATTCATAGCATGCAGCGGTTACTTCTGTAAAATACATTACTGTTTTTAACACGCACTATTGTGTTTATTGTGCATTGAACCTTATTTTATAGACACGCGTTTCCAATTCCTATGTCTTTGTACTTTATGGTGATCAGTATTCTACGAAAACTGTCCGTATTGGATCTTTATTTCTGTAGTAAAGTCGTAACTATATGCGAGCCGCACCATGTATCCCGACATGGAGTGTCCGTTGCGCAATGCTGCAATATTCATCGTACATTGTATCACAATAATTGCTACTAAATATGTATGTACTGAACCTCGAGGAGAGGACCATATGCGACTTTCAAATTGTCGAGTTTTTGTTTCTTCTCCATTAAAAATGCATGAGCCCAACATCACAGTTGTCACGGCTTATGGTGAAATTCGACGAGGTCATCATTTCTGCACTTGACAGATATGCAGCTGTTCCTAGTGCATTTCATGATTATTAAATATGCACAAAGCTTAATTTAAAATATATAATTATATTACTGATTATATATTTATTACAACCAAGTTACATAAAATGGGGAACCATGTAGGTTGTGCTCGAAACAACAATGTGAATATTATTGGTGTATAGTATATAGATAGTGGTAATATAGACAACAATAAAAATATGATCAACATCGAACAACACCATATACATTAACTACATTAAAAGCTGTTGTAAGCAATTGATGTAGTTGACAATTAGTTTTTAAAAGACAGACTCAAGATGGCCAAGAGTGAACTTCCCTGTCGAAACCTTTTTCTTGTCTGAATATTTTCTCTACAGATTTTATTATCCCACCTTTTACTTATATACCAGTAACAAGTTATAATAAATATCCTGTATAATTCGTTTTCATAAAAAAATATGACTATAAGACAGGTTAGTATGAAAATTTTGTATATTTTTTGATAAAGTCTTTGAATATCCGTATTTTTGAGTAATATAAATTTTCGTTCTTTAAATGATCAAGTCAAAGTTATATGGAATAGATGAGACTAATAGATCGATATGATTTTTTATGAAAATAGTATAAGAGCTGAATAATATTGGCTACTTTTTATCCCAGAAAATCATCTGGAAAACGTGGGCTAAGCGGGTAACGCTAGTATAAATATGTACAAGAATTGCTCGTTTAATTGTTTAGGTTAGTAGGTAGTATGAGACTTGACGTTTAATAACAGAAGTGCATGGTTCACACGAGCGAGAGGCGAGAGATAGCGGGTTCCGCGAAACGATTGCAGGCGAGCGGAACGTCGTACTTCCTCACCGTGCCCGCTTTGATCCAATGCATTTATCAGTGCATAAACAAACGCTAAGCTAAATTTTACATGCGAATATAAGCTTCTGACATTCTAAGATAAATACCTACTTGTAGAAGAAGAAGTGTAAATTGGGCGAATGAATGTGTGAAATTTCTTAATTGCCAAGACGACATCATGAAAGAAGTTAACAATGCCAGAACCCAAATAATTATTAAAATATTTTTTTAAATTTTTAAAATTAAACAACTGTTTTAGAGATTGACAAATAACCCGACGATAGGCCAAGATAAATTGAGTGAGCTTTCAAGAGCTTTCGGAATGTGTTAATGGATCACCAGTTATTTTAGTTTGGATCGTTTTCATGACCCAATGTTTGGTTTCACATTGAAATAGGAAATTCCCGAAATTACAACAATAAGGTGAACAATAATATACAATAATATAGGTTAAACATAATACTCAATTCTGAAAATTCGAAAAGTTTCTTCGTATTTCTAAACTATGTACTTAGATAGAGGATTTATTGTAAGATTGATTAAACCGCTTTCGTGTATTTCTGCTTTTCCCATATGTATTGTTATGTAGACTGGTGGAATATGCATATTATACATATTAGCATACATATTAGCATAAGTCCGCCTTTTATACCCATATGCATATAGTTTTAAATACTTAAACAGATTTTACAGATGTTTTATTTAGCATATACATATTTTGTTTATGGATTCTACACTAGGATGTCAAACGATGATTGACTCCGACTTATAGGTACGTATAGTTCCATGATGCTTATATAAGTAAACATTGAGTTTGTCTGTATGCACATCACAAAACACTAGCGACCCGCCCCGGCTTCGCCGGTGTGTAAGAAAAAAACAAAGCGAGCTTAAAACTATACGACAGAAGTAAAAATTCATCTCTCGCTCCCTCCTTGCCGACTTTACCCGAACGAGCGTTACATAGCCGAGCGTGACGACTCAGTCTCATTTACTAACAACAAAATAAAATGCTCAGAGGCCTAATTTCATTTCAATAATAATACATATAATATAAACCTACAGCAAGAAGTTTTATAAATGTTAATGAAAACTGCATCCAAATTCCGTTGCATAATTTAAAAAATGGATAAATACAGGCTGATAATGATGATGATGATGAGTTTAAACGAAGTACGCGGAGAAATAGACGTCGCTAACGACTTTATAGAGACTTTACTTCTATAAGAGACTTATTGATTATGATAATATGTCAATATATAGCCAAAGAGATTTAACATGTTAGTATATTGAATGTCTTGGTATGAACCTTTTTCCGCCAGTTCCTACCCTTTTTTGATTTACTATTATAGGACACAATTATAAATAACACCATTGAGAAACATCTTGAAATTTATTAAGGGCCATTGCGGTATTTATTTGAATTACACTGTTAATATAATTTATTAGACAATTCAATGGCTGGTAAAATCACTAAGCATGCTTATCTTTGCATAATTAGTAATTGCAATGCAATTTCTTGACTCGTTCAACATTTATTAAATCTCAACCGACCTATGTAAAGTATATCATAGGTATAATTTCGAAAATATTTCGTTTCCAATTGGCTATTTGACTAACATTTTTTTCTGTTTGATATGTAGGGACGTCTCCATAATATAACCATAGGTGAAAGAATTAATTCGATAGCACAAAAATCTCTCGAGATATATTAATTTGAAAATCACAATTTTTAGACTGCCCCAAAACGCTCCATACAAAAGACTACCGAATTATGACGTCACAGTTTTGTATTTTATATGCATCAAATCAGAAATTTGTACGACAGCTATGTTAAATATTACGTTTATGTAATTATTATCATAATAAAAGTTATAGCATTTTTTATTGCTACTCCAATAGAAATATTATTTTTTTATAATTTCATACTTTTAAAATGGACTTTCCCGCCAAACTTTGATCGACGCTAAAAAAAGTCTGACTGAAGATATTAGAATGAAAGTTTGCAGATCTTTATAGTTTTGTGTATTTTACGATATTGTTAATTTATTTGTACAATTTTTAAACATTGGAAACAACCCAATTGCTTTCGTGTAGTGTATGGACACAGGACTAAATCTCTACCTTTAGGCGAGTGCATCACCAATGAGTGTGGCTCAAATATAATCTTACAAAAATATTACACATTCATTGTTAATATATGTCGTGAACATAATTTGTGATTTAGGATTTAATCACTACTTCAGAATATGCTCGCGGTACACAGTCATAAATTAAGTGGCTTTTGCATGAATATAAATAAACACAATGAGTTTTTTTATACTACGTCGGGTGGCATATTAACGCTCTCATTGCTGCGGTATTCTGTGAGTTGGAGCTACTTGCCCAGTCGGGCTGCTTACAAATACGCTGTATCCTACCTCTCTTTTGCCAGAGCTTCTTTTACTAGTCGGCACGGTGCACCACGTGCAGGCGGGGTTGGCTTTGGTTGTAAAGGTCGTAGAGAGCAACTAACACCAATTACTTTTATATGACTACAAAAATATATCAAAAGATCGTATATAAACTATAGTATAATATCTAGTTATTACTCAAGCTAAGCTATAATACGAGTATTTAGTTATTACTTAAATACAGTCGAATGAAACAAAGTATGTAACATTTCGTAATTAGTACGAACGCAGTTCTACTCCATTGTGTCCGCATTTACTTTATAAATTACACCACCATTTGGCACAAGAATGCTGTTAAGTCTCCAGATTAGGAATTCATTATATCTAACAAAGATAAAGTAAGCTTCAAGCTTGGTAACTAACTCCTTTTAGAAACGTTTGTTTTACAACTATTTTAAGTGATAAAAGGCTATCGTTATAAGCATGCAAGTTATGCAACAACTTAGTAAAGCCCAGCTGCTAATATGGAATATAGGAATTGGATATTGTCATTTTAAAATATAGATTGTGTTTCACCGTATCTACCAGCCGACAAAATCTAGAACCTGGAAGAAAATATTAATTAATTAAATCTAACAAACTTAGTTTCTATCACAAAGACAATAAAGTGTTTTGAAAGACATGAAATTGATTTTTGAATAAATTGTTATTATTACATAGTATAAACCAAACCCATAATACCCAACGTAGTATAAAAAAAAATTGTTTATACCTAGGTTAGGCAATATTTAAAAATTAGCTTCAAAAGTAAAAGTGCTAATTGATCTCTTGTGGTGACTTACGTTCGTAAACAATAAATTAAATGATTTAATTGGGGGGTTTTATATAAAATTAAAATTTTATTAAATAAATTGAATGATATATTTTCGTAAAAATAATTTATTAACTGTATGATAAATTCTCGGTTGATAGCTTTACTTATATTTCCGTAAAAAAAACTACGATTTGGAAGTGAGAGAGGTGACTGGAACAGGAGAGGGGCGGGAGTCCGCTTTTATTATAAAAAAAAAATAAGTTGTCCACTACGCTGTACGTAGCAAAACACGTGCTATAGAGGTCTATGAGGATTCAACATCGCCTAAAACCACTGGGGGTAACCCATACTCCGCGTCGGGCATAAAAGCATCACAAGTGCGCGATCACAGATAACAAAGCTTGCAGCATTGTTATCTGTGCAGCTTTGTTTGTTTCTTTGTTGTGCTGCACACTCGGTCAGTGAACAACTTTGTCCAAGAGACATAGGTGTAAAACTAATAAAATTATTCAACATCTCATAAATAACTGATCAGCCGGACTGACCATATCAGTGGGCGTACAAGGATATTTTTTTAAACTACTTAACTAAGTAGTTGGTCGTTGGTCCCTGTGGGCTGACGGTGACACTGGGTGGAAGAGGCAAACGGGAACTACCACAGTCTAATAACCGAAGCGACAAGTTTAAGACCTTACAAAAAGGATAAGTAAGACACAGACACAACTTACCATAAGTTACTTTAAGACCGATTACCATCGATTCGAAATTTGTTCAAAATTGATCCGAAAAATAGATATTACGTTCAAGTTATTGCCAAACATCTCCAGCTTAATCGGTGAACCAGCTAACGTAAACACAAGCAACATAAATCTAAGTTGAAATTTGATTTTCGCAATCAAAAAATCCGAGGGCTTCAGTTTCGGCTGTAGGGCCCCGGGCCTTGAAAAACAAACATATTTTTTTTTATACTACGTCGGGTGGAAGACAAGCATACGGCCCGCCTGATGTAAAGCGGTTACCGCAGCCATATTAACGCTCGCAACATAAAATATCGCTCGCGCGCCGCCACCCCTATTGCCAACGCAGCATCTCCATCCTTTCTGGTGACCTCACTCACGCGCAGGAAAACAACAATTCTCAAGGGAATTGTTATTTGGCTGCGATATTCTATGAGGTGGTGGTACATTCCTCATTCGGGTAGCTTACAATTACGCTCCCTACCTCTCATTTCGCCAGAGCTTCTATCAGAGCGATTAAAGGCTGGCAACGGATCGGTGACCCTTCGGTGTTGCTGATTTCTATGGGCGGTGGTGATTGCTTTCCATCAGGTGACCCACATGCTCGCTTGCCACCCTCTCATATAAAAAAAAAAAAAAGCTTCGTTTGCCAGTCAGCAGAGTGTACCGCGTGCAGGTGAAGTTGGCTTTGGATTACACCCCAAATCATTGGTATGACTAAACATTCTGTTCAGTTATTGAATCGCAATAAGAGATGGTGGTAAGGGGGCTGTATTATTGTAGCGCGGATGAACTTTGCGACTTCAAATACCCGGAAATGTTTAGAAAATATCAACATCAGTCAGACTGAGTGATAGATAGGATAAGTTTTAGTAAAAAAACTTGCACGGAAATAGCATTTGAAATTTATTAGCTCCAGTAAGTAGTGCGTGCGGTGAATTAGGCGGCCGGCCAACAGCTTGTCCGGAATTAATATCTTGTTGTATCCGACACTAATAATGGATGCTGTAATTAGGGCCCGATTGTCAATTTCAAACTATGATCTTGAATATATATTTTAGATTTAGCCCCTGGCCAATTGTGCTCATCGCTTTATAACAGAAAACTAATTACATATTCCAGAACCGAGACCTAGCTGGCACGTAAAGCTCTACATTGTAAATGTATATAAATCGTTAGAACTGCCCCCTTATCACCAACTCTTATTGCGATTCAATAACTGAATAGAATGCTTATTCACACCAATGAATAAGCGACTCTATTCTACTTGAAATAGAGTCGCTTATTCATTGGTATGAATAAGCAATCTATTCAGTTATTGAATCGCAACAAGAGTTGGTGGTAAGGGGGCAGATCATGACTTGTCGCTTATAGGCATTATATAATAGTAGTTTATGAAACTGTTGCATAATAAGGGTTATTAAAATACGAGTGTGAGTTTAAAACATGAGCCGAAGGCGAATGTTATAATAGACCACACGAGTATTTTACCTAATTATGTGCAGTTACATACACTACTTTATCTAATCTCATGAAATATATGATAATAATATTTTAAATACAACCATGAAGTTAATATAACAGCTATAATTCTTACTTTATATAAATCCATTTGCAGATCGAGCATGCGTAGTGCGCATGCGCGACGCGCCGCGCGGCGCCGCGTTCACAGATTATGTAGAAAAATTTTGCAAAGTTGCAATGTATTTGCATTGCAACCTGTTTAAAATACCTGTATCCAGGGCTGAAGCTGTATCGAAATGGTAAAAAAGTTATTTTACGATACAGTTGTCCATAGAAGAGCTGTATCGAAAAATAACTTTTTAAATTTATTTTGATAGCTTGTGCGTAAAGACTGTCATTAAGATACTGTATTTAGTTTTTTAATGTGTAAATTTCAGTATGAGATTAGATAAAACTAATTACTCTATACGTATAAAAAACGAGTGTGCTTTAGACCACACGACTAAAGTAAAACCACACCCCGGCCACTCCATACAAATGGTGCGTCGTTTACTGCTACATAAACAATGACGTCTGTGCAGAGCGCGAATGAGCGTGTGTGCGTGCGGCGCCATACAAACTGTTCTTGATTTGTCTCCAGAGGGGAGGTGAGGTCGACACGAGAGAGCGGCAAGGAGTGACCATACTGCACGTAGTACTATTACTTATACTGTGGTAAAATTTCTAACTCTAGTAACTCTAGTACCGTCTAAACTCCAAATGAAGTAAAAGAGAGAAAGAAAATGTGTGCTCGCACCGCTCTCTCTCCTGCCCCTACAGTAATATACGAAACGTACATCTGTCTCTTTCTATCTTAACTAACTTATATCTCCCTGTCAAATTCCGTTCGCCTCGCATCGATTAGATAAAGTAGTGTATGAAACTGCACATAATTAGGTCTTAAAATACTCGTGTGATGCTATTGTCAAATTCGCCTTCGGCTCATTTGATAAACTCACACTCGTATTTTAAGAACCCTTATTATGCAACAGTTTCATAAACTAGTGTTTATTTCAATAAAAAAATTCGTGTCACGGTGTTTGTGGTCGCACTCCTTCGAAACGATTTTTATGTTTTTTAGGGTTCCGTACCAAAAGGGTAAAAAGGAACCCTATTACTAAGGCTCCGCTGTCCGTCCGTCCGACACCAGGCTGTATCTGTATCTCATGAACTGTGATAGTTAGACAGTTGAAATTTTCACAGATGATGTATTTCTATTGCCGCTGTAACAACAAATACTAAAAAAAAGAATAAAATTAATATTTAAGGGGGCTCCCATACAACAAACGTGATTTTTTTGTTGACGTTTTTGCTCGCAATTGATAACGGTAATAGGTAGACGCTTGAAATACTCACATAATATTTCGTTTTATATTCACTTTATAAAGAAATAATTAAATAAAAATAAAACAAATATTTAAGGGGGGCTCCCATACAACAAACGTGATTTTTTTTGCCGTTTTTATAGATAATGGTACGGAACCCTTCGTGCACGAGTCCGACTCGCACTTGGCCGATTTTATTTAATTATTTTTGGTAAGCATGAGAATAGATCGTAAATTATTTGTCATTTATTTATATTGCATAACAACGTTTGCTGGGTCTATTTTTATTATTCAGCTAGGTCAGGTTATTTGTAAATACAATGATGCTTCCATTAATGTAGGTAACTCAAAAAATTACATATTTTTTTATACTACACCTTTACCTTTTATTATACACGGGTGGCAAACAAGCATACAGGCCGCCTGATGTGGATCATTAGGAATGTTTATGTACACATACATTCGAATATCGAAATTGAATAACAAAGAAAATAATTTCGTACTTACAACTTAATGATCATCAATTAATAACATAATGTAACTTCTGTTTCACGAAATTAAAATAAAACATCCAGACAAGAACGTGATTAAAATGGACGCCAGCAGCGACAAAGACAACTGACAGACAGATTTACGAAGATTTATATTTATATTCCATGAATCGGGCCTGTTCGCAAACGACCGTCTCAAGGTCGGGCCCGCATCATTTGCACCGTTGCATTATCTACACATCAACTCTCTTCAAGATAAAAACGATCTGTCATCGTAACTCGTTGACACAACATAACCTCGTGAATCGTTATCGAAGAAATAATAAAAACTAATAAGTACAATGTATCTGGGTTTTACTATACTGAAAACGTTTTGCAAGTTTGACAAATACAATAGGCATGTGGACAAAGTTCTAAAATTATAAAAACTCTCTATCAGTAACGTAAAATACATAAAGCTAGAACGATCTGCGATCTCAAAATTTTAATAACTTATGTCCGACGTGTTTTATGGTCGATCAAAGTTTGGTGGGAAAGTCCATTTTAAAAGTATGAAATTATAAAATATTACCATTGTAGAAACAATAAAAAATACTATTTTAATAACAAATCGAAAAAAAAACGCGCTAAAATTTGATAAACTCTATACGACAAATTTTATGTCTTCGTCGTCAATGTAAATAAATTTAAAGAGATAAATATTATGACATTACATTCTCAACATATTTATGAAAATCTTATTTACGTTCATAAAAATCAAACAAAACTTAGGAAAAACAGTAATTAATCTCCATCAATTAAATTTAAGAAATAAAATCAAAATCGCTGTGCATATTACTAGGCTCCATAAAATCTCTAACTCATTCCCAGGTCAATGTATACGCTTCTACATTAAAATTCCAAACGACGCGTTTAAATTATCCATGGGTAAATTTAAGAAATATATCAAAACAAGACTATGTCAAAAGGCTTCCTATTGTATCTCAGATTACATCTATATATATAAAAATCAATGCCAATTTTCGTTGTAATTTTATAACTCAAGAAGGGGCTCTCCTATCCAAACCAAATGTTTAGGCTATGTTCGGACTATTTAGTAGATGGTTTATGTGAAGTTTGCACAAAATCGGTAGAGCGGTTCTTCATTTATCACATTTTTTGTAATAAATGAATTCAATATATGGGGGATAATTTTGTTAATGGGGATTTTGCTGTCAAATTGAAACTTTTTTCAGATGGGGATTATGCTGTCAAATTGAAAGTTTTTTCAGTGTTGACAGTACAAGCATGTTGTTATGTCATTCATGCGGTCATTTCATTTTGGACGTACTGCGACTTTATGTTGCCTGTTCGAGAGTCGGTACCCCCAGACGTTTGTTTATTCATACTCAAAAAAAAAATGTTTATTCAAATGTTTTGAATTGAATTTTAAAATAGCTAGCAATTAATAAAATATTTTTTTGTTTGAATAAATGAATTTGATGTTTCAATAATTTTTTTTTATTATTTCACTTTATACGTAGCGAAGCACGTACCGGGCCGCTAGTAAATGATAAAAGTATTTGGAAATGAATTGCTCTTGTTATGTTATGTTAATGATTGTATTTGTATTTAATGTAACGATATTGGCAATTAAAAGAGTCGGCCTTGAGTTTCTTGCCAGTTCTTCTCAAGAAGCCCCGTCGCCGGAACTGGCACTTAAATTCACTTTCACATTCAAGATAGTGTGATGAAAGTGAATCTAAGCTCTGCGGATTTAGAGTAGTAATGATTTATACATGTTCCATTTAATTTGTATGACGTTTCTAAGTGCTTTATAAAGTCCAAGGAATAAAGATATTTTGATTTAGATTTTTTGATTTTTCAATGCTTATTTATCCCACCGTTGGGATACGCGCCTCGTCAAGGAGGTGAGCAGTGTTGCCAGACGTTCCGCTTCTTTTGGTTATAATGTAATGTCCCGTACGGAACACCACATGTCCCGCGTTTTGCGGTGGATGCCAAAAAATATTATTTCGTTATTTTAAATTAATGGACGGAATGTTAGAATTTTAATCTATACAAAATATAAGCAATTTAATTATTTTGTATTTTTACGTTATATTTTATAGCGCTGAAATATTTTTGATCTTTTGATTACGTACGTAATCAACTTTCTACTCATGCTAAAAACACTTATCCATTCATTAAAAAAACTATCTAATGAATTTTTCGTAGTAGCAGTAGTAGTAGTCCATCTTTTTTCAAACATGAAAAAAACAAAATCCCTGTTTGATCTGAAATAAATCTGGCAACACTGGACGTGACGTGCCATAAGTTAAATTAACTAGTCAAAATTAAGAGCGCCTAGATTTCGGGCATCGACTAACATATATATATTAAAATTTGCCAAAATTATGTCCTTCTGTTGCAATGAGTTGCAGTTAATGCGGCAAAATAAATAGGTTTAAATGCGCATTTATGCAAATTATTTATGGTTGTCACAACTCACGGCCAATTTGTGGAGGCAAATGTAAGGCGTCACTTCCTAATCAAATCTTCCGTAGTGCGCGTTAAGCTAGATTTGATTGATTATTTCATACGCTTTGTGTTATATGTGGTATTTGGTTGTACGTGGGTGTTGTGTGCGCCACAGAAAAAAAACTAATTTAAGAGAACATTAGCGGTGTAAGTGGTTCATCAACATCTTTAAAACAAAGGTAAATAACGCTCTGGCGAAAAGACAGGCAGAGCACAGCGTATTTTGTAAGCTGCCCGACTGGGGAAGTACCTTCACCTCGCAGACTACCACAGCCAAATAACAATTCCCTTGAGGGCTGTTGGGTTCCTTCGCGTGAAGGAGGTCACTAGTAAAGAAGAAGTTGCTGCGTTGGCAGCGGGAGTCGCAGCGCGGGAGCAATATTTCATGGTACGAGCGTTTATATGGCTACGGCAACCACTTCATATTAGGCGGGACGTATTCTTGTTTTCCACCCGGCGTAGTATAAGAAACCATAAAAAAATCTGCACTATAATCGTTATATGCGAGATAAAGTGTTGTAAAATAAAGCATATATCAACTGAGATAACGCAAGCGTTAGTGAGAGTACTGATCGTAATACTTCGACATCCAAATATTGGAGAAGGTCAATTCGAGATAACACAAAAATAAACTATGTCAGTTGGTAACACCGAACGGTACAAAGCGTGCGTCTGTTATGGTTAATAATAGACTTGTTGGTTGTTTGAATGAACGCTGATTAATATTGTATGGAGAAAATGTTGTGTGTCATTATTGGCCCGTAATCTTCGATCATTGATACCAAAATTAGATGCACAATCAACACCCAAAAAACGTCCTCACCGAAACAGCACCAAATGACAATCTGGGAGCTTTTTCAATTAACCATATTCGAACGCTTCCATGTTTGACATAATTTTCAAATGAATTATTGTCTTTGTCTCAACCTTGTTTTTATATAAATGACATAAGAACTAATCTGAATTGTAAATATTAAACCGAAAGCATAAGGGCGAATTTACAATGCATATTATGGAGTTATAGTTTCTTTTGATATCTATACAGATAAATAAAACTGGAGTGTCTGTTTGTAATATTAAAATAATCACTTTTTTTTTCAACACACGCAGATTTGGCCTCCAAGGCCAAAGCAAGTGGTCAATTCCGTCGCTAATAGTAAGGGGAGTATCTTCCAATCTGGGAGATACGACAAATGGGGTTGCGGTAAATGCAGAAATTTTGTGTCTTTGAAGCATTCTGGACTAATTTCTCAGACGTGTCCAAGAGACGTCTCAATCTCAGACACAAGTTTTGTTCGGTACCCATCGACGCAATTCCGAGAAACATTACATAGACCACTGTATCTTGCGTTCACGTTACTGTCATCTGCAACATGCAGAAATTACAAAAACTAAGCAAAATAATGTCAGCGGTAGACAGAAGATGTCTACCGCATGTCATTGTGCATCTAGTTCTAGTATTAATAATCGAAGTCCATAATACTTTAAAACTTACACGTGGTAATTATCAATATAGAGACAGGTAATCAGGTAATTCGTTCAGATAATGTTGTTTGCAGTGTGTGTTTGATAGTGATGCTAAGCGCGATCAATGCCCTCAAGATTAAAGCAGCCGTGTCTATGAACTTGAACGCTATTGTTTACTCTAACATTATGAATGCTACTACTTTTTATTTCCTCCATAATTTTTACATAATTTAGATTTTCTTGGAAAATTTTTAGCAGGCATTAGCAAGTTCATCTTTATAATGTGAGAGAGGAAGAGATTTCTTTTGATAACAGCTTTTTATCAATCTAGGCTACTCTTAAATCCACATAACGTCCAAAACCGCAATACACTGATAAGGAAATTAGCACGGTTTTCACCTGATAAAAATGTTACTCTTTCTAGAACTTTCATATTTCTAGTCCCATATTCGTTGGATAAATCTGCGTATTATTTTTTGACGTGATAACGTCTTATAAATCGACGAACGCCGGCTGCTGTTCCGTCTGGGCCGAGCGTGCAAGCGACAGCGCGGAACAAGCGATAGAGAGGCAAGATCGGCCTAAGCGTTCGGCTTGTGACGCATCTATCTCTCTTCCACTCCATTGGTCGATGTTTTCTTATGACGTTATAATGTAAAATTATCGTCCGTAAACCGACTTTATAGACAACCAATTTTTTATACATATTTTACCGCTCATAAATTGTGTAATGAAATACTAAACTAATGAAAATAATTGTAATTTAAAAATATTTTATTGCCGAAATAAATTATGTAAAGATGACCACGGGCTTCTAAATCCGTGGAGATGACATAGGTCGAACGACATAGTGACTCATAAAAGCTATTAGATAATCCTGTGGAGTTTTCATAAAACGTGTCGTTACTAAGGCCATTGTCCGATTATCGTGGACGAGCTAGTAGCGACGAATAATTTTCTCATAAGGAGCCTTTCTACCTTCCAATACTAGTAAACGAGACGTAATCTATGCTTGCAATAAGCAGTTGTATTCAGTTGTCTGGTTTCACTCGTTTATTGACAAAGCTACTAAACAAGGCCCATGAATACTGAGCATAGAGGTACTACATTTTCCACAAATATTCAAATAGTACCTAGTCGGATGACGGTTACTCTTTCAAATATGTTGCACTCATTTCCATGTAAGCAACCAATTGTACTTCCTCTATTTTGTAGACAAGAAAGTAAACAGATAAAAAAGAATGAAGGACTTAGGGGATAAAAAAATATGTTTGCTATCAATACAATTTGACGTCCATTTATAGTAGTTTTTAACATGTACATTATTTTATCTTATTATTATGACACTCCGGATTATGTATGATTCCACTTTAAACTTCGAATCGGTTAAAGGACTCAGAAATAACAATGAATCAAAGTTACAGATATACGTATTTCCTTCCTATTTTGGGCAGTCGTGTAATCCGCTAAAATAATATTATTTCAGCGGTTATATTGACAAAATGTATGCACAACCAGAATTTTAGTATGCATGTTCTAATTTTTAATCCAATAAAGTAGGAGGTTCTCAATTCGGCTACATTTTTTTTTTATGTTTGTTACTTAATTGCTCCGTCATTAACCGATTTGAAAAAAACTTTTTTTATTTGAAAGAGTATACTTCCACATTGATCCCATATTTTTTTCATCATCATCATCATCACCAGCAGCCTGTATCTACCCATTTTTAGGTTTGTTATTTCATTACTCCGTTATTTATAAACCGATTTGAAAAAAACTTTTTTTATTTGAAAGAGTATATTTCCAGATTGGTCCCATATTTTTTATCATCATCATCATCACCAGCAGCCTGTATCTACCCATTGTTAGGTTTGTTATTTCATTCCTCCGTTATTTATAAACCGATTTGAAAAAAACTTTTTTTATTTGAAAGAGTATACTTCCAGATTGGTCCCATATTTTTTATCATCATCATCATCACCAGCAGCCTGTATCTACCCATTGTTAGGTTTGTTATTTCATTCCTCCGTTATTTATAAACCGGTTTGAAAAAAACTTTTTTTATTTGAAAGAGTATACTTCCAGATTGGTCACATATTTTTTATCATCATCATCAGCCTGTATCTATATACGTAAATGTAATGTTTGAAGTCGGTTTTTTAGTTAATATTATTAACATCACATTTCAGAAGTTTTTCTTTCCTAGAAGAACATAGTGTGGGAATTTTCTAAAAGAGCGTAGAATCGGTAAGGCACGTGTGTCGTGTTGTGTATTCAATTTAACAAACGTCCATAAGTGGTAAGTAGTTACCTGTTTATTGGTAGTTACAGTTTACAGTTACCCCTTATCACTATATTAATATTATTTACAAATGGGGTATTCAAAGAGGGCAAGCAGAGGCTTTTTAAGGTAGTCTCTGATGTGGCAAACGTTCATAAAACGCTGCGCAGTAACAATGTCTAACATCAAGCGTATGCTTGTTTGTCTGAGCAGAAGAAAAAAAATACATTACCGCAGGTCCAGCCTGAGGTCCCGTCCATCGATGGTAAGGTTGTAATGTAGCGTGTGTTGTAACTCGTGCTCCACGCCGTGCAGATCCCGACGCGCACGCGCATGGCCGTGTTCGTGCGCGTGCTCCACTGCGTGCGAGACCAACGCACCGTCCCTTGTCACCTTTACTGGGGTCACCACTTGAACTTGCGACGTGTCCAGGTGCCGGTGGGAATAGATACCTGAACCAAAAATGTATATTTCAATCTGGTGAAAATTATTTTAAGAACAGATGGGTTCAAAAAGGTATATGTTACACAATATTTGTTGTAACACAATATGTATTTTTTCATAAAAAAAAAAAAAAAAAAAAATGAGCTTTCGTGCCAAAGGTGTTATACGGCACCCTGCATATTACACCTTTACAAAAAATATTTGCATCTCATAGAACATGACAAAAGCCAGGCTTATTCCATTTGTCCACCCTAAAACAGCCACACTAATGTGATATTCGGAACGCGTGCTCTATCCTCCTTGATAATTAAGATATTATGTGAATTCCAATTACCTCCTATGTTCATAGTGAACAGACGTACACCCGTTTCCGAGTATCCATCTAAGGGTGGCTATTTTAATAATAATATAATAATAATATTTCTGGACAATTTACACAGCGCCATCTAGTCTTCTGGTAATCACGCCATCTGGTACCCATAAAGCGCAAAGCTTGTGTTATGGGTACCAGACAACTGTTAAATGTACTTAAATATATATATATATATATATATATATATATATATATATATATATATATATATATATATCTACATATATATATATATATATTTATATTGTAAATACGTACTTATAATACATAAAAAACCGGACAAGTGCGAGTCGGACTCGCCCACCGAGGGTTCCGTACGTAGTAATCATTATTCAATTTGATATTTTTCATTATAAATAAGAAATAATGCGTCGAAAAAAATAAATAAAATATATTTTGCAATGTGTACATCAAGCCCTTTCATATGATACCCCATTTGAACTAGTAGTTTCAATTTGAAATTTCGACACCCTATAAAAAATATAGACCCCCTATTTTTTAAGATCTATTTACAAATGTATAGTTTTGAGATTTATTCCTGTGCTTGTAGTCTATAACGATGTTACTTGCCAAATTTCATAGTTCTAGGTCAACGGGAAGTACCCTATAGGTTTTGATTCCCTTGAGTGTGTCGAAATATGCGTTTTTTGCTGAATAAACGGCCGTAACTTTTTTCTACGTAAACTTTGCAGTAAGATTTTTTTTTAACTTCATGGGACCGTAGACCTGAGTATACAGTTCAAATTTCAGCTTGATACCTCCACGCATTCTCGACATAGAAATTCTTGACAGACAGACAGACAGACAGACAGACAGACAGACAGACAGACAGACAGACAGACAGACAGACAGACAGACAGACAGACAGACAGACAGACAGACAGACAGACAGACAGACAGACAGACAGACAGACAGACAGACAGACAGACAGACAGACAGACAGACAGACAGACAGACAGACAGACAGACAGACAGACAGACAGACAGACAGACAGACAGACAGACAGACAGACAGACAGACAGACAGACAGACAGACAGACAGACAGACAGACAGACAGACAGACAGACAGACAGACAGACAGACAGACAGACAGACAGACAGACAGACAGACAGACAGACAGACAGACAGACAGACAGACAGACAGACAGACAGACAGACAGACAGACAGACAGACAGACAGACAGACAGACAGACAGACAGACAGACAGACAGACAGACAGACAGACAGACAGACAGACAGACAGACAGACAGACAGACAGACAGACAGACAGACAGACAGACAGACAGACAGACAGACAGACAGACAGACAGACAGACAGACAGACAGACAGACAGACAGACAGACAGACAGACAGACAGACAGACAGACAGACAGACAGACAGACAGACAGACAGACAGACAGACAGACAGACAGACAGACAGACAGACAGACAGACAGACAGACAGACAGACAGACAGACAGACAGACAGACAGACAGACAGACAGACAGACAGACAGACAGACAGACAGACAGACAGACAGACAGACAGACAGACAGACAGACAGACAGACAGACAGACAGACAGACAGACAGACAGACAGACAGACAGACAGACAGACAGACAGACAGACAGACAGACAGACAGACAGACAGACAGACAGACAGACAGACAGACAGACAGACAGACAGACAGACAGACAGACAGACAGACAGACAGACAGACAGACAGACAGACAGACAGACAGACAGACAGACAGACAGACAGACAGACAGACAGACAGACAGACAGACAGACAGACAGACAGACAGACAGACAGACAGACAGACAGACAGACAGACAGACAGACAGACAGACAGACAGACAGACAGACAGACAGACAGACAGACAGACAGACAGACAGACAGACAGACAGACAGACAGACAGACAGACAGACAGACAGACAGACAGACGGACAACAAAGTGATCTTATAAGGGTTCCGTTTTTCCTTTTGAGGTACGGAACCCTAAAAAACACCCAGACCAAGACAAACAGACATGTTCATGCACACAAATGTTTGTCTTGTGCAGGAATCGAACCCGCGACCTCGGAGTCAAAGTGTTCATTGCTAACCATTCGACCACCGAGCTCGTGTTTTAAAGTGTATAAACGGAAATTAATTAAGTATCGTATACAAAGCTGCTTTACATATGTGTCATCAAAAACATTTACAATATTTCCAACGATCTCATTATGTACTGTCACCTCGTATTTAAACAGACATTTCACTGTTTCTCTCGCGTATTAACATATTATACTACCTACAAAACGACTTTGGTGATTAGTAAAAATATTTAACGTGTCAACGGATTGATAACCGTGACATAAAAAAATATAGCTTCGAGTTTTACGGCTTCTAAATAGGCTATTAGTGGCAATGTGAACAATCTGACAACAGAATTTCCGAATTGTCTTTTTAGAATTACGACCATCGATCTGATAACATTATGTAGATTTTTTTTTATATTACAAGCTATTATTTCAATTCACCGCGGTGTTTGTACTTAAATCTTTTTTTAAAATTGTGTTATTTTATTTCTTTATTGTACAATATAGTTTTTACTGTACTATACTATTACTACACTACACTACGCTACACTACACAACACTACACGCCGCTATACTTTAAATCATCATCATAATCATCAGCCTGTATCTACCCACTGCTGGATATAAGCCTTCCCCAATGCTTTCCACCAGATACGATCCTCCGCCTTCCGCATCCAGCCGCTCTCTTTAGGTCATCGGACCATCTAGAGGGAGGGCGCCCAACACTTCGTCGACCTACGCGCGGCCTCCACTCTAATACCTTCCTCCCCCATCTGCCATCACTTACTCGGCAGATGTGACCCGCCCATTGCCACTTCAGCTTGCAAACTCTGAAGGCTATGTCGACAACTTTAGTTCTCCGTCGAATTTCTTCGTTCCGGATTCGATCCCGCAGAGAAACCCCGAGCATAGCCCTCTCCATCGCTCGCTGCGCGACCTTTAACCTGTGGACTAGTCCGATGGTCAGTGTCCAGGTCTCTGCACCATATGTCATTACAGAGAGGACGCACTGGTTGAAGACTTTAGTCTTCAAGCATTGGGGTATTTGTGCGGCTAAGATGTACCGAAGCTTTCCAAAAGCTGCCCAGCCCAGTCGAATACGTCTACCGATCTCTTTGTTGAAATTACCCCGGCCAAGCTGTAAGGAATGTCCGAGGTAGACATAGTCATTAACCACTTCAATAGCGGCATTCTCTACTATAACCGGGCTAGGGATGACATAGTCGTTGTACATGACTTTCGTCTTATCGATATTCATCCCCAGCCCCACACGTCGAGAAGCAGCATTGAGATCGACCAATATACGACTGAGATCCTCCAGCGATTCAGCCATTATAACCACGACGTCGGCAAACCGAAGGTGTGAGATGTACTCGCCATTCACACTGACGCCCCGTTTTTTCCAGTCCAGCGTCTTGAATACGTCTTCTAGAGCAGCGGTGAATAATTTTGGGGAAATGACATCTCCTTGACGTACTCCCCGCTGCAGCTGGATAGGCTTAGACTGCTGGTCCTGGACGCGGACAGTCATTGGCGCAGCGCTATATAGCCATCTCAGCACCTCGATATAGCGGTGGTCGACTTGGCATCGCTGTAAGGATTCCAGAACAGACCAAGTTTCGATGGAGTCGAAGAAGAACTTTAAATCATGCAAGTTAAATTTGATCCGCTTCCCAGTGTCCGATTGAGCTGCAATTAGGCATTCTCGTTACAATCTCCTGGATAACATACGATTATCTAAATGAGGCCATTTTTAATCCAATATAGCGGCCACCACAAAATGTCGATTTATAATTTCTACATTAACCTCTGAGCATCAAGTTGATCAAATTATGAGTTAGAAGAACTTGATTAGCGAAACATCTTACCCTAACCTAAGTAAACTTTTTAGTTCTTCTTTTTATTCACAACGATATTTTTTTTGTAAATTTGCATATCATTCGGTTTGGAAATTTTGTTATGAAACGGATTTAGTCAGTATACTGAACAAGCCCTGTCGCGTTTGTCATTTGATTTGACTCGTCAGATATCAGCATCGAATCAAACTCCATTTGATCGTGATTCTCTTGTTGATCACTACACGGTACTGTTTATGTTTTTAATTTTTTTTTATTATGCTATAATAAAATCAAAATGTTTTGAGACCACAACTCCTCGTAAGTAAGGAATAAGTTTAGTGATAATTATGTGCTTTAAATAAATTATTTAAGTAGGTGATTTTGGACCTAGGGCTGTAAGAACTGTTGCGCTATAGTTGAAGCTGAAGCCGATTTCCAGCGAATATTTTGATTCAGAAACTTATGTTTTAGTTATTGACCAACATCTTCAGCTCAGTCGGTAGAGCTCCAGAGTTTCTACCAGTTAAGCTGAAAACACATACCACCATACATTTATGCTGAAGTTTGATGTTTGCAATCAAATAATCCGATGGTAATCGGGTTCAGTTTCAGCGGTACCCTGTTGTCGGAATGCGTACAACCGAAATAATATAGTTTTTTTTCATCATCATCAAGCCTGTGTCTACAGACTGCTGCATATAGGATTTTTTTAAAGAAAAAAAATTTAAAGAAATTTTAATTTAAATATACCTTGACATGCCAAATATCTAATGTATATGTACGATATACTCTACAAGCTAAGTCGAACTACTTTCAAAATTGGACTGGTTTAAAGATTTGTATGAAAATTGATTAGTGAAAAAACACATAAATTATCTCCTTTCATTGACTTTCATCAATTAATACTCGAAACAGGACCGCACTTCATTTGTATTGAATTCGTTCTGATGATTGGATAGAAATTTTGTAATTATTCAATTTGTCAAGACTGCTTTCCTTTACATATGTCGTACGCTTGTACTGTTTAAAAATAATGTTGATTAGAGATCTTAGAGGTCATATATAGAGATATAGAGATATTAGAGACCGCCACATAGGTATAATTACCTACAGAATAAGGTTAAAATTAAAATTAGCATTAGATAAGCCCTTAAAAAATTATCAATAATAAACAAAATTCATCGTATGATGTAATAACAGGTGATTTCTGTTGAAATTGCTTACGGAGCAACAGTCACAAAACACGAGTTTGTATTCCAAATATAACTGAAAGGAAAGAATCGTTGACCCGAAAAAAATGCTGACATTGTGAGCAGCTCACTGTCAAACTGCGCGTGATTATTGATGATGCAAGATTAGAATCGTACCACTTCTGTAATATGATAGTGTGCAGTATTACTCCGCGATTTGCCCGCTCTACTGAATGACATATTCAAAAATATTTTGCATACAAAGACTTAATCCGCAAAAATCATTGTTCTTTGAAATAAGATTGAATGTTTTTTATCTCTCTCCCATTGTATGTTTTTGGAAGATTTATGTAGGTTAAGTAAGTTTTCAGTGTAAGTGGCTCTCTATCGTCTTTAGAGTCTAAGTCAACCTTACGTTAGTGCAAGCGACAGCAAACGAGGTAATTGGGGAAGTTCGAGACTGAGGAGGGACCACAATGATATTTCCGTTTTCAGTTTACCGACTACAAAAGCAAACGAGCAAAAGGCTCCAGTTAAAAAGCAACTCCGATGTTTAATGAACATACTCGTATGTCTAAGTATCGTATATAAATTTTATGTTTTCATGGGTATTTATTGTATATTCATTGCTGTTATTTTATGAACCGCATTCGAGTTTTATCTGCTTTTCCCAAAGGTTGACTGGTGGAGAATGCTCTTAGCATTAAGTTCGCCTTTTGTATCCTTTAAATTCTATGGTCAATAAAGTATAAATAAATAATAAAATGTTTGTACAGTATGTGTTATGAGGTCACGCAGTATTTCCATTGAGTGTGACTACGCGCTTGTGATACCTTTTTGGTTCCAATCATCTATTATGTATTGACTACAATAACTGCCTTAGGATACAGGGTATTCACACGTTACCATCCCGTTGCCTCCCCGGTGCCATCCGGTGACATGAATTCCATAACGCTCCAGATATTCGTCAGTTGACTGCTTTCTATAAGGTGCAGTACTTCCCAAGACAGGAAGTTCCTAAATATATTTTTTGCCAGACCCAAGTTGGCTAGAACCCAAAATGTTGTCAAATATTTTACATTTTAACAGTTTTAGATCTACAAGTAGGTAACTTGTAAAGCTAAATATATATATTCTCTAGAGGGCAATTTATTTCCCACATAATTAGATGTAAAAACAATGACTCTTCATAATGTTGTATCCTGCGAGCTCGGGTCAATGGCGTGCCCTACGCCTCGATCGTGCGCCCGCGCCGGCTGGGTGCTCCGGTGCTGGCGCCAGCCGCCTGGAGCGGGCCACTGGCGTCGACCTCCCTAATGATTGTTAACTTATAATCAGTCAATTTAAACAATAAACAGTATAATTATGTTCATATTTGCTAACGTAATGATTTCTTGCCCTTGCTATGAACCATGCGCTACGCAGAAATGCTTGCGTTTATCGGCAAGCGAATAGAATAATATTTTCACAGAAATATTTTTATTTGATAAGAAATCTATATGTATAATATAAATAACACCTTTGACCGACACCGCAATGTATATATAGGTATCTACTTAATATAGGCATTTATTTTGTAAATACATATAATACATAGAACGCTCAGATCAAGACAAATAACACAATGGGAGTTGACAAAACTGTGTTTTTGCGGAGAAGATGTCTATGCTGCCTATTTTGCTATTCTGAACTTGACGCGAGCAGAGCTGCAGAAAGAATTTATTAGGTATGTTAATAAAACACATTAACTAAAATTTAATGATGAGTTCTGAACTTGTGTAAGACAGGCGCCACTGTGAATTTCCAACCGTCATATTTCTTGGTAACTAGTTTTATTTTTATACTAGACAATCATAATTAGTTTAAGACGACGCCTTGTGGATTTTAAAGTATCGACGAAAGAACCACTTCGTCGATGTTTTGAAGGCATGGATGTGGACTTTTCTCAGCAATAATAAAATATAGAAATTAATTTTTTGAATCTGATATTTCATAAAATGAGCATTTTATTAGTTGCGTTGCACAAATTGTTAAATTTTATAATAGAAATAATCTCAAATTAACCAATTTAAAACTGAGATTTACATTTTATGGGAACATGAGACACTGCAATTTGTCTAAATTTCTTTTAAAAGTCCTAATTTATTTTTAAGGTCACACTTCACAATGCAAGTTGGATTTTTAAAATAGGAAAAAAAAACAGCTGTAGCTCGCTTTCATCTAAAAGAATATCTTCAATATAGAATATTTCGTTCATCAATGCGTCAACTTAACAGCGCTCATCACATGGATTTCACATGAAATCTAGGTGCGCAGTCAGCGGCGCTAGTCACACGACACGCTCACTAGAAACGGTAGGCTCCACTTGCGACTCGTATTTTTCTCATACCATAAATGTCTTGCCGCGATCATAAATAAAACTAATTTAAGTAAAAACTGCAAGAAGATTGTAGAACAACTAGTTTTAACCTTTCCGGATGAAAGATATCGCTTCAGTTCTATAGATATACACCAAAAGAAACTACCACAATCCATGAGCTATTTATATGATAGTATCTGACTGACTGAGATTCACTTAATAATCATTTGGAGGAAACGAATTTTTCTTCAGTTATGACTTTAGTCTTGTGTTCTTGCAAGTGAGAGGTCACCAGACTACATCCTGCGTTAACAGCGGAGGTACACGATTGTTTATTAACCACAACCTTAGAGTATAGTTATATATACTCTAAGGTTATTACTAATAAAATCGATAAAATACTACACTCTGTGGTTGTTGAAGTGGCCGTTACCGTAAATTTCGTTGCAACAACTACATGATGACTATTTCACCAATTTCGTAAAAATCTATGGGGCTTAACAATCGTGTAAAACAGTTTTTTGCTTCGATATGTATTTAACGAATAATATTTTTGTTACTCGAGTTGCCCTAGTGTTGCAGCATGGAGCCCCTTAATAGTACAGGATATAATTATAAAAAAATATCAATAGATTAAGTGCGTTTACATCGAGACGGGGGGCCCACCACACATTCCCACCACTGTGTGACCTGTGTAGCCAGGATTAAAAGCGGCGACAACCAAAAAAGGCAATGCACAGTGAAGTCCAATGCAGTGCCGGGAGTAAAACTACGGCTGCGTTGGAATTCACATCGAATTTCATCAGAAGAGATTAGTAGGAATAAGAAGCTTTTGGAATTTGACTTCAACCTATGGTCAATTATGCGTTGAGCAAAATTTATAAAATGCTCTACATCTACCACGTCTGAAGAATTTATTAATGTCTGTTTTTGTGTCTGTTGCGTGGGACTCATAGACGGAAGAGTTGCGTTGCATTATGATCCCACTGGGCCTGGCAACAATTACTGACGGATGACGATTATCCACTAGTACCGCCCCCTGTCGCGCCAGAGCGGCGACCTCTCGTGAGTGGGTGGACATGCCATCACAAGTTACATAACAGCCTCTTTAAATTATGGGATCTCCATATAGGGACAGAATTTTGGTCGGTCCTTAATGTCTAGCAATTAGTTTCGAAAAACCTTTACTAATTTGTCGATGCGATCGTAATAATACAAAATGATATATATAGTACGAGACTTACCTATCAGTATTTATTTAGGTATATAGCTTTTCGCACGGCATTTCTTACGACTTTACATCACAAGTTTTGTGAATTTTATATCTATGTGGAGAGTTATTTCCGGAACAGTACATTTATTGGAAAAATCTGTCACTATTTCAAAGGTGCACTGTTATTAACTATTACTTATACTCTGATTATATTACTTATACTGTGCTATTATATACATGATCAATATATGGCCGTCAAATAATATATTTTGAAATCTTTACTAATATTATAAAAAGGTAAAGTTTGGGAGTTTGGGAGGTTGTAATCTCTGAATCAATTTTGAAAATTAATTTACCTATAGAAAGCTATATGTTATTTATAAGTGCCATAGACTATATATTAACCCGAAAATATAAAAGATTTTTTCGTAAAAATCTTTACCGCCCAACGAAGTGGGCGCTATCAAGAATCTCCTCCTCGTCTAGTAATCTCACTCACTCACAGGAACGTAACAAACCTCAAGAACATTATTAACTGTCTGCGGTATCCTGTGAGGTTGAGGAGCTACTTCTCCAGTTAGTTAGGCTTGACATGCATTACCTCTTTTCCGTCATAGCCTCGTTTGTTTAACGCCAGGGTGCACCACACGCAAGCTTAGCTTTTAAAAATAGAGTAGAATCTTTTAAATACCAATATAAATAAAGACACACACAACCAAACCTTTAAAATTATATCAACATACACAACCTAATAAGAACACCTAATTCTTTGTCGTCAAATTAAACAAAATAAATCTGTATATGTGATAAAGTATTATATAAGATAAAAATACAAGAACCAAATGATATCCATGAATGTTATATTGTATGTAGTAAGTATATTTCCGTTTCTAAATACTTCTAGAACTAAATATGGGTATTTATGTACACGGCCTCTGGTGGGAACCAGTATATCTGCATTATGTATCCTCGACTGCTTATTTGGTTTTTATCACCATACTCGAACTTCATCTTGAAAAGCTTCTACCGCATTCTTTATACCGTGCCTTGACTTTGGATATGGCATCCGCCTTACGATTGCAATCTCGTTGCATGTCTAAAGAACATCTTACTTATCATTAAAAGAAGGATAAATGTCATAGGAAATTTGACCTGTAGGTAATACTTTACGTGCCACCAGTTCCATAGATTGAAAATCATTTCCTCGGTAATGTATCTTTCAAAAGAATCTGACAATTTGTATACCAATATTCCCACCGGATTATCTATGTCCCTAGTGATGTGGCCATGTAATTTTATTATTAACGATAAATTTTATTTTCACATCACTAGAGACACAGATAGTCCGATGGTACTATTAGTTACTGATATTAGTTTCAAGATTGTAATATTCTATTCAAAGATAATAAGAAATATACCGAAAAACACAGCAAGAGGATTACTTCGATATTTTACGGTGCGGATTGTACAACTTCTAAGTCAGTAATTTTATTTAGCTCTTATCTTGAAGACCCCTGTGGTTATAATAAGTAATCTAATAGAATTAATTATTCATCTCATTTGGATGCCGGATAGGAACCAGTCGGTAATCTTCGTGTCGGAATTATCGCTTCCATATAGTAATAACTACGATCATTATTACTATACGGGTCTATGGTCAAGGTTGATCATAATGATCAAATTTTAGATGTAATATTTATGATTATTTCCAACTAGCCTCTGCCCGCGGTTTCCGTCGCGTGAACATAACACGGCAAGATATCGAAGCTAAACGAAACGCGAAATTTAAATTTAAATTCCTGTTTTAATCAATTTTTGTGAACATTAATCGAGTCGTTTGAAATGAAATGAAATTGTTTATTTTACCGCTGCTGCTGGGACCTTATAGGCACTTAAATACGTCTTACATTTTTTTTACAGATCTTATTTTTGATTTCTTTTTTTTTCTACTAGATGCGGAGACTTTTCCAGACAAAAACTTCCTATCCTCTATAGCTACGGTAACCGCTTTACATCGGGCGAGTCATATTCTCATGTTTGGCAATAAGCATGATACCTATAAAAATTCATGCAACGATTTTAATAGCACAAAACAATACAAAAAAAAGTAGTCAAATAAATTAAACAGTATAAAGGCGGACTTATCTCTAACCTCCCGAGCAGTTTCGTAAGTCGAGGCTTAAAATAATCTACCGAGGGGGCCCTTCTCACATCCAAAGGTAGTGTGTTCCAAAATCTAGCTGCCATAGCCATCTAGGTTTCACAGTGAAGAATTTTTCATAGTGGTGAATGACCCCGTATACAATGCAGAGTTGAGTGTAGGATTACCGTAGGAGCGCAAAAGATTATCAAAATCACAGAACTCTACTCCATCTCTAAATTAATTTAGGAGCCATTGGATTAAAGAGTACTTAATAAAGCAAATATAGGATATGCACATTTCTACGGTCCCTAATCCACTTGATCGCCGGCGAAATTCAGAAATGTGATCAAATTTATGCAACCTAAAAATTAATCGAATACAAAGGATTTGTAAACGTTCCAGCTTATCAAGCAGCTCTTCTGTGAGACCCAAATATGCGACATCTCCATAGACAAGCAGCGTTATCAGGAGAGTACCAGCATAGTCTTGGTCACTAGTGACAGAAAATGTTGTTTTGCAACTAACTTAATGAAGTTAGTTGATACCGATACCGATAATGATCGCCCGCGGGCCCGCGGAATTGTCTGATCCATGGTTATTCCCAAGTTAGAGTCAGTAGAGGAAAATGGGATGATGTTACTATCAGACACAATATTGGGATGAATTAAACCTTGAAGTTAGGAAATTAAGCGTGGGCCACCCATAATAATTGCTTGGTAATAATTGCTGCATTAATTTGAAGCCCAAAGTTATACGACCATTTAGTAATGGTAGCGAGATCGTTATTAAGAACCCTGATTGCATTTTAAAATCTGTGAAGTGAGGCAGCAGTATAGATGTGCAAATCGTCAGCATAGAGGTACGGAGAGAAGACATAACAGGGTTTATAAAAATGGAAAAAAGAATAGGTGATAACACCCCGCCCTGAGGCACGCCAGATATAAATCACATCGACATCATTTTCAGAAACGACAGGACCCCAAACATATATCAGAAAAGTCCCCGCGAAGTGCCTCTAAATTTATTGAGTCATAGTTTTGTATTTAAAGAAGTTTATGTTAAGCTTAAGGGGGCGCAATTTATTTGACGCAAATATTAAATTATGCTCAGAAAAAGCAGCTACATTGTACGTGGCATTACAGTACCGGAAACCACACGGCTAATATTTACATACTGAAAGAGTATTTTAAATATAATGCAATATTTAAAATACTCTTTCAGTTTGTAAATGTTAGCTGTGTGGTTTCCGGCAGACTAGAATAGAATCACTCCGTCTCTTCCCGTGGATGTCGAACAAGGCGACTTAGGGAAATACAATATCAAACATCGATCAGGCCTCCCCAACCCGTTTAGCCAGCGTGGGGAGTGTAGGTCAAATCCTCCTTCTGTCTGGGACGGATAAGAGAGGGTCGTGCTCCTGTAGTGGAGACTAAAATGACCTGATGATGATGATGATAATGATGATGTAAATGTACCTAACTGTAATTCTCGCAAATTTGTTAAATACACTCAAATGTCTCAGAATAATAAAGCTTCGTATTATATGAATATTTTACGTGGGTGGGAAGATGTGTAACAAAAAAAGACTTGCTAGTGAACTGAATTTCATTACAAGGCGCGAAAAATCGAAAGTGTTACACCTGCCAACAAATTTATTAGGAACAAATGTAATCTTGTGTGTACAGAGTATATAAAAACGAGTCTGTAAACACGGTGACGTAATGTGTTTTATTACGATTTTCCTATATAAAGTTAACGAAATGAATTAATTTGTGTCTGACTGACAGTAAAAAAAATTGTTAAATATAATTAACATAATATATAATTATTATCTATTTTCCTAAGTACATTACTGCCCAGATTGCGTATTTTTTTTTCTATAGTTAATCAGGAAATGTAGCGCATTTTATTTAATCGCTACACACACACACACACACATATTTATCGTTCGAAAACTAAGTACCATCAAAATACCGATCAATCAATGCAAAGCTCAAATGTCAAAACGTGGGTGTAAATTAATTTCATTTAGTAACGAAGGCTACGTTTGCGCTACTTTATTTTGCATTAGGCTGCTCCTTAGTACTAGTAAGTGCCACTAGTTTTTGGCACACAAAGTACCCTTTGGTTCAATATATGTACTATGTTTAATTTCATCACATTTACGAGTTACAAAATTTAAAGTAACTACATGGTTTCATAAACAGTTTTTGATTAGTTCTATTCATAGTGTAGTAGGAGTTATTTAAGTGATTTTTATATTTCCCACGTTACATGAATTAAAAAATAGTTATTGAAGTGATTGATATGAAACTCCTGTAAGTAATGGTTCTGGTAAAAAATACGGTAATTTAATCTTTAGAAGAGTGAAATTAATACAGAATTTAACCAAAGTAGAAACAACACTACTGCGTATTGAGGTACGAAAACTAATTTATAATAAATATCCTCTGATATATTATTACGGAGGGTTACGCGCAAACGGCCCATGCCACAGGTCATACTGGAAAGTGACGGACGAAGATATCGTCCACATTTAAATCTAAAGTATTTGTTATTTATCACTTCAACCGGTGAGATAGGTTTGTCAATGCAAAGCGTTGAAATGTTGAGTTGATGGCGTTTATCGATATCACGACGGCAATATCATCTGACGGCCCCAAATCTGTGTGTATCTGCCTGCGTCACCCGACGTCATCGCGTAGACTAAATCAGGGAGATAACGACGAGAAACGAGAACGGAGCTCGTTCGTTTCCTCATCCTGGTTTATATTCACATGCTGTAACTTTTTACCTAATTATACCATAGAATATAAAATATGAATGACCGAGTAAAACGCGGAAAGACTGTATGGGCAAATAATAAATAAATAATGTAGGCGATGAAGAAATAATATAAAAGTAGTTAATCTGCTGAAGAGACAATTGAGATGAATGTAGTACATTATGGGGATAAAGTAAAGAATAATTGTTTTGGCCTGAACTATATTCCTTAGGTATTGTAGTTGAGTAGTTTCCAAAATAAACCTCTTTCAGTCCTCAAGTATGTATTACGCTGTATTAATAGGTATATAAGAATATCACAAATCTTATAAGATTTGTGATATTCTTATTATAATAAAGAAATTGCAAACAAATACAAACAACAATCATCTCAAAATCTCCATTCAACTAAAAATAATATTCAGAACCATTACCTTCGTAAAAAAAAGGTTTGTGACAATCATGCATGACACGGCATAATATCATGAGGAAAAATATCCTACTAAATGAACTTTAGCTTCAAACTTTACAATCGGTTATTTACGCAATCATTTCGTTAGTGCTTTATTTATTTTATTTTGTTAGGAAGATCAACAGCTTTAAAAATACATAAATATTTAACACCACGCTTCACAATAGAGACAATTACAAGTTTCACAATTAATAAATGAAATAATTTTAAATTGAACACTATTGTCTTTAAAACCTTGAAATGATAATTCCAAAATATTGATTCATATTATTATTGATTCGTATGTTGAAACAATCCTAACAGTAAGAAACAATCTCATCATTTTTGTGTAAGTTGAGGTACCTAATTGGAAATCGATCTATGACCACAAAATAAAAGACAGAATTTCGAAAAAGATAAATAACTATATTAGATAGAATAGAATATTCTGATACGTTCCCTACTGCTCAATTAGAGATGTGAAAGATCGCATTAAGTTTAGTTCAGCCAGACGCGTTTGAAACTTAAATACTTACATGCCAATTTTAGAATGAAAGTTGAACGACCGTGCGGACCTACATTAGTCTATTGTTTTATAAATTCTGCCAAACGCCGCCGTTTTACGGTTATTGAGTTCAATGCGATAATGCCTAATTTTACGTACGTTCTGTTACGGGTTTACGAGTACGACAATAATTCAAAACTGTTAAACAGGGCCCTTATGAAAGAATAAGCCTTTTAAAGATACACGGTTTCAAACATTTTGTTTACAACATCAATATGTTGTAATTGCAATTTCGCCCTCAACTTTTTGCAATTAGCACATAGTTATTAAAGTGATGATGAGTCTAAATTTATAGAAAAGTGTATTTCAAAGTACGTATAGTATGGCCACTCCCTGCCGCTCTCTCGTATCAACATCACCTCCCCTCTGAGATGAATCTTTACATGGTGCCCGCACGCACACATTCTCATTTTCGCTCTCTACAGACGACATTGTCTACATAATAGCGAACTCCGCGGCATTTGTATGGAGTGGACGTTGTGTGGCAACGTTACAATAGTTAACCTAATAAAATATAGTTAAAAAAATTCGTCGTGACAGTAAGAAGACGTACGAGTAGAAGGTGATAGAAAAAAGAGGTAGAGTTAGCACTGAAAATACCAAGATATATGTAGGCTAATAAATCATATTGTTGAGTATACACGTAGCAACATAGTCGCCAATATTTATGGCAGTATACATAAATATACAACAGGCGGCTTTTTAAAACCCCGGCTTGCTGTTAGTAACGCATATTGTAACTGAAACGTGCCCTGAATCCGACTAATATTATAAACGCAATTTACGAGGATGAATTTTACTGTTTCACTGGAAATCTGGAAGTGAAATTTTTGACACGGAATATTCTGAATTATTTTGCGACATTGCACAGTACATACTTTAATTTTATTTATCTGTGTTTGTTAGACGTGTTTTTTTTTTTATAAATAGTGCTGTGTAATGAGCAAATAAATGTTTTTATCTAATATCATACTGAAATTTACACATTAAAAAACTAAACACATTACGCACAAGCTATCAAAATAAATTTAAAAACTTATTTTTCGATACAGCTCTTCTATGGACAACTGTATCGTAAAATAACTTTTTTACCATTTCGATACAGTTATTTTTTGATACAGGTATTTTAAACAGGTTGCAATGCAAATACATTGCAACTTTGCAAAATTTTTCTACATAATCTGTGAACGCGGCGCCGCGCGGCGCGTCGCGCATGCGCACTACGCATGCTCGATCTGCAAATGGATTTATAAGTAAGAATTATAGCTGTTAATTTAACTTCATGGTTGTATTTAAAATATTATTATCATATATTTCATGAGATTAGATAAAGTAGTGTATGAAACTGCACATAATTAGGTATTAAAATACTCGAGTGGTCTATTATAACATTCGCCTTCGGCTCATGTTATAAACTCACACTCGTATTTTAATAACCCTTATTATGCAACAGTTTCATAAACTACTATTCTTTCTTTCTTTATTTAATATTTCAGTTCATTTACGCTGTTTCACCGTAATGAATTAAAATTACATTTTTTTTAATACAAATAATTTTTGTACATTTTTACATTTTATTGTTTTTGGTAACTTTCGAGAATTACGTAATCGTAATCTCAGTCTTGTGTATATTATTTAGTATGTATTTGTAGTATTATTTGTAATATCGTAATAATACTACAAATAATCCGTTGTAATTAATAAAAAAAAAAAACAGCCAAGTGCGAGTCGGACTCGCCCATGAAGGGTTCCGTAGCAGCAAGTAACATAATATAAAAGTTCTTGTAGTTCGTTGTAACTTTGATCGATGTTTTAATAATAATGTATTTTTTTTAATTTATAATAATGTATTTTTTTAAAGTTATTGATAAGTAAACATTGGCCGTGTGATTTCCGGCAGACTAGAATAGAATCACACCGTCTCTTTCCGTGGACGTCCGTGGTCTTCCCGTGGTCGTACAAGGCGACTAAGGGAAATACATTATAAAACATCGATCAGGCCTCCCCAACTCGTCTGGCCAGCGTGGGGAGTGTAGGCCAAATCCTCCTTCTGTCTGGTACGGAAGAGAGAGGGTCGTACTCCTGTAGTGGACTAAAATGACCTGATGATGATGATGATGATGATGATGATGATGAAGTAAACATTATAATTAGGTACCTAAATGATGGGATTCGGCGGAAGTTTGCATGGTTATGTACATCATTTTTTTTTAGTTTTATCATTCTCTTATTTTAAAAGTTACATAGGTACACATTTTACCACTTTGGAAGTGTCTTTCGCGCAAACTATTCAGTTTAGAAAAAATATATATTAGAAATACCAATATCATTTTTAAGACCTATCCATAGATAGCCCACACGTATGGGTTTGATGAAAAAAATATTTGAGTTTCATGTCGGAAACCCCCAAAATTTATTGCTTTTTTTTTTTTCGTGTGAAAAACTTAATGCGGTTCACAGAATACATCTTACTAAGTTTCATACTCATACTTACCAAGTTTCAACAGTATAGTTCTTATAGTTTCGGAAAAAGTGACTGTGACATAAATCCATAAGGGTTCCGTTTTTGCCATTTGGCTACGGAACTTTAACAAGTCTGATAAAAAATGTGGTTCTTTGCACAATGTGTATTTAATTTATATTTTATGATAATTTCATGAAACTTCAATTCATTCTTATTTGACCACACCAATATGAACATAAAATTATTCATAGCAATGTTGTTGCTGTAAGCACTCGTAAAATACGGAATTATATTACGACTGCAATAAATTGAAAACGAGTAAATAATTGTACAAAAAATGTTGATAGTTACTTGCAGCCTCTGATGTGGTTAATCGCGTCTTTCATAAAAAGCGACCGACCACCCTCGCATTAGCGTTGGATAATATAAAATCTCGTTCATCACGACATGATAACTGATATTCTGCTACTACATTAACTTTAAAAACCGGCCAAGTGCGATTCGGACCGTACATCCGTCATTACATTGAGTAAAAAACGCCTAAAAATACACGTTTCTTGTACGGAGACATCTTTTTTTTATTTAATTTTATTCTATGTTAAAGCAGCTACAGAAACATATTGTGAAATTTTCATGTATTATAATTCACAAGGTTCATACAGTCCTGTGACAGACAGACGGACTAACAGTAACCGAGTTTCAGTAATAAGGTGTGGCATGGTTTGAATACGGAACCCTAGAAACTCAGCTATTAAGTAAAACGGAGTGGCAAGTTGTTTGGTGGTCACAGTAACTCTACTCTGAACGGTAATTTTATAGTTTAGGTTATTTTACAGTATTATCGGATAAGTGAACGCTCACAAAAAATAATAGATTAAAGAAAACAATTTGTGTGGGTGACCATTTTGTAGCTATAAAATTATAATAATTACAAACATCTTCAATTACAATAATTACATGCTATCATCATAAAAATAAGCAAGGTTCGACTTACGTCTAAATATTTTTTATGACTGTTTTCAAATGATTCAAAATATAATTTCTTAAATTCAAGTAAATAGTAAGAAATAATATATACTGCAGATTATAGCATGAGTAATATTTGGACACAAGGTTGAACATTGAGAGATTGTAGTATGACAAAAGTGGAAAGAAGGTAGAGGGGAGAAAATAAAGAGAAATAGTTTTTAATATGAATGTCGGTCAGCATGGAGGACTGAAGAGGTGTGGAAGACAAGGTGTGGAATCGAGAGGATAAAAAGACTTTGAATTTCTCATAACATCAGAGATAAAGGTGAAGGAAAAGAGAAAGGAAGTTGGATCTTTGTTAATCTGAAAGTATCAGCACAGGGTAAAAAAGGTTTTTTGTTATAGCTCCTGGGAAGTGAAGAATAGAGGAAGAGGATAGGCAAATAGATAGCAATTTGAAAATGATAGTCAAGAGGAAGGAATGAGCGAGTGATACAATTTAGACAGAACGGAAGTGCTGAGGAAATAATACGACAATGGAACAAAGGCGGAAGAGTGAATTGTGAAACAGAGTAGAAATTAGGTAGAATAGGAGAAGAAAAAGCGATAAACCGAGTTTTTTCAACTATTTTTTTTTTATAACAGAGGGTGGCAAGCGAGCATGTGGGTCACCTGATGGAAAGCAATCACCACCGCCCATAGAAATCAGCAACACCAAGGGGTCGCCGATCCGTTGCCAGCCTTTTAAGGGAAATATTGACTCTGTTCTTGAAGGCCCCCATGTCGTACTTATTTGGGAATACCGCTGAGGGAAGTTGATTCCACAACTTTACAGTACGTGGTAGAAAATGCCTTAAAAAGCGTACTGTAGTAGATCGCCAAATATCAAGGTGATGTGGATGGAATTTTAATTTTTGGCGAGTTGTACGATAGTGGAACTCAGCGGCAGGTATCAAATCAAACAGCTCATCCGAGCACTCCCCGTGGTATAATTTATATAAAACGCAAAGAGATGCAACATCTCTGCGTGTAGAGAGAGACTCCAGCCGATCAGAAATCATTGGATCACCGACAATTCGAACAGCTCTTCGTTGTATACGGTCAAATGGAGCGAGTAAGTACTGGGGCGCACCAGCCCAGAGATGTGAACAGTATTCCATATGAGGCCTAACTTGGGCTTTATACAGTTGAAGGCGATGCTGTGGTGTAAAATACCTTCTGGCTTTACAGATGATGCCAATTTTCCTAGAAGCCAATTTGGCCTTGCACTCCAAGTGACCACGGAACTTTTTTTTTTTTTTTTTTGCAGTAAACGCACATACTTGTGTCTTTGATGGATTCAGCTGGACTAAGTTCAGTCTACACCAATCAGAGACGTGTCCAAGAGACGTCTCAATCTCAGACACAAGTTTTTCATAAGTTTTTCTGCAACTGCAACTGCAGATTTTTCTATGCATTCTATCATACTATCCAGAAAATCTATTTGGATATTCTCAAACGATATCGAGATCTAAAGTTGGGATAAACAAAATAATAATTAAAATAAAATCGGTTTCAAATCTGATAAAGATCTTAAACTAAATTAAAATCTCCAATCTAAAAAGGCAAGGAATGTAATATGAATGTAATCCTTCAAAAGGAATATCAGACGTCGCGTGGTACCTCATGCTGTGGGTAGGGATGTATCTGCTATTCTCATATGTTATATCGACTATTTCAAAAGAGTTATAAATACAATAAATATCGTGTTTTTGATTCGAAACCCTGTATCAATTAATCTTTCGGCGCGCCTGTTTGCGCGCTGGCATTCCTTGCTGCTAACGCAGCATCTCCTCCCATGTTTATTATTAATAAAACATTTTCTTCAAGCAAAGGTTCAAAATGAAAACAGTGGCATATTTTTTGTTGTAATATCTTGTAAGACGATGTCAGAGGAAAATATTGCTATCCGAGAAGTATGATTCCAAATTTAGATGACACTGGACCTAATATGGTATCTCGTATGAAAACGATAAGCCATGTTCTATGAATCACTGTAATACTATCCTATCTATTTGAAGCTTTTTATGAACTAATAAAATCTGTGCAGATATTCAGTTATTTCCTAGAAAGCGTTTTATCAAAGATGAAAATCATCGATTTACTCGTAAATCCTAGGTTTATGATGTTAAACCTACATACACATTTTAGTTTAGACGATGTTCCGTCCCTACATATTAAACCGTGCTATAACATCGATAGTTTTAAAGCGCATCTCTGATCTTGATTCCAATTAGGGGCATTTCAAATCGGTGACAACTACAAAACGAGACGAAATTAGTATTATGTTACATGTTCTTAATTTCAACAAATGACACGACTGGCGATTTAGTACCCTTTTCAACTGTCAACTTTAATTATTTACGGTACTTTGATTTGGGATTTATGCTACATCTTGTATTTTAAGTTTGGTTATATAAAATTCATTTTAATATAAAATCGTTGAGTTTTTCACAGAAATGACATTTTATTTTATTTTAATTTATAAATATATGAAAAGGTACAACTGCCATGTTATTGATGGCAGATGGGGGAGTAAAATCCTTAAATGCGGAAGTGTATGGAGCGACGAAATAACCTGTTTCATTACGACGTTTTACGGTCTATTGTTTCACAAGTATTAGTGAGGTGTAAGCAAGACGACACCATGCCAGACTATTCGAAAATTTTGTAGTCTAATAGGTTATTTAGTGTGGAGCGCCATCTCTCTAGATAGACAGACGATCTGAATCTGAAAAAGCGGCGGCAAGCGGCTAGATGCCAAAAGCAGATGCAAGAAAGCTGTGGAAATAAAGTAGTGGTTATAATGATAACGATGAAAAGACAACATATTTCAGTACTAGGACCTACTCACGTAGAGTTGCCATCCGTCCGGGTTTCCCCGGATTTGTCATAGTTTGGAAGGCGTGCGGGGAGAGTCCGAGCGGGGTTTTATTTGTAGTCCAGGGTAAAAAGTTTTAAATAACTACCGCCCGCTCTAT
The DNA here is from genome assembly GCA_937001555.2 of Hypsopygia costalis. Taxonomy (NCBI): domain Eukaryota; kingdom Metazoa; phylum Arthropoda; class Insecta; order Lepidoptera; family Pyralidae; genus Hypsopygia; species Hypsopygia costalis. The sequence continues at coordinate 12,559,540 of OW443339.2, read as the reverse complement.
GCAGCGAATAACCGTCTTATCATAGTATAAAAAATAGTGCAAATACTGAAAAACACTGATGACATGTCCGAGTTTTAAGTTTCAAAATCCGGAGTTTTCACGCATCTCGTCCTCATTACTAGCGTTCACAGATGGCAACCCTATACTCAAGTAACATATAGGGTTACTCGCTTTCGCCCTCGGCTTCGCTCGCGTGAAATTCGGGGCAAACACGTGTTTACTCATTTATCTATAGAAGAAGTCGTGTAAAGTTTAAGATAAAATAGTCAACCAATCTCATTTCCCCATAAAATTTTTAGACCTCCGTTTCACCCTCTTAGGGGTAAAATTTGAAAAGTCCTTTTAACTAATTTTATGTCCACTATGTTATATTTACAAATCGATGCCATTTTCGTAGTTAACGTTCAAGAAAACCATAGAATCAACACCCATATTGGTATTATGGCATTTCAACCCGATCGCACTCCCACATGGGGTGATTTTATGTCACGTTGGCTATGTTGAATTATAAAATAGTTGTTTTTTCCGTAATCAGCGACCCGATAGACTATAAAACAATACCCATGACGATTTTCAGACTTTTTGATCGCATTTTAGACATTTCTACCCATTGTGCTCGATGTTTCAACCCCATCGCACCCCAATAGGAGATGATGGTCACGTTAGCCACGTTGAATTTTAAAATCCTTTTTAAATTGTTGTTTTCGTAACCAGCGACCCGATAAACCATAAAAACAATACCCATGACGTTTTTCAGACTATTGGGACCCATTTTACCCTTTTAAGCGTTGAATTTTGAAAAATCATGAAACACGTGTTTAGTTATCTATAGAAGTACTCGTGTAAAATTTAGAATAAAATAGCCCAACTAAACTCGTTTCCCCATACAAACTTTGAACCTCCGTTTCACCCTCTCAGGGGTAAAATTTGAGAAATCCTTTTAAGTAATTTCTTGTCCACTATGTTATATTTTCAAATCGATGCCATTTTCGTAATTGACGTCCTAGAAAAGCATAGAATCAACACCCATATTGATATTATGACATTTCAACCCCATAACACCCCCACAGAGGGGATTTTATGTCACGTCGGCTACGTTTGATTAGAAAATAGTTCTTATTTTCGTAATCAGCGACCCGATAAACCATAAAAACAATACCCATGATGATTTTCAGACTTTTTCACCCCATTTTAGACATTTCCATCCCATCGCACCCCCACAGGGGCGACTTTTTATCACGTCGGCTATGTTTGATTAGATATTAGTTGTTATTTTCGTAATCAGCGACCCGATAAACTATAAAAACAATACCCATGACGATTTTAAGACTTTTTCACCCCATTTCACCCCTTTAGGGGTTGAATATTGAAAAATCCTGAAAGACGTCATTACACATTTAGCTATAGAAGTACTCGTGTAAAATTTCGGATAATATAGTCCAACTAATCTCGTTTCCTCATACAAACTTTGGACCCCCGTTTCACCCCCTCAGGGGATGAATTTTGAAAAATCATTTCTTAGTGTACCCGTAGACGTCATAAGGAACCTACGTGCCAAATTTCGAATTTCTAGACCCAGCGGTTTGGGCTGTGCGTTGATATATCAGTCAGTCAAACAGTCAGTCAGGACTTTGAATTTTATATTTATAGAACATTGGGGTGTAAGTGGTTCTTCAACATCTTTGAGCCAAAGCCAACTTCACCTGCACGCGGTGCACCCTGCTGACAGACAAACGAAGCTCTGGCGAAAAGATAGGTAGGGAGCGTAATTGTAAGCTACCCGACTGGGAAATTGTACCTCCACCTCACAGAATACCGCAGCCAAATAACAATTCCCTTGAGTGTTGTTGTGTTCCTGCGAGCGAGTGAGGTCACCAGAAATGAAGGAGATGCTGCGTTGACAGCGCGGGTGGCGGCGCGCGACCGACATTTTATGTTGCGAGCGTTAATATGGCTACGGTAACCGCTTCACATAGGCGGGCCGTATGCTTGTCTGTCACCCGACGTAATATAAAAAAAAAAAGGTTTATTTTGTAATAATTTTATGTGATTCAGTATACAACACTCTCAGTAGGAACCTTAATCCTTAATGAATTAAGAATCTGAACAAGATTGACCTAGTTATGAGGATGAAGTTTGTCGGTATGATAAGTATAGGAGGTACAATAGCACAGGCAGGATGTAATCTAAGGTACTTACCTATGCTACACGCATCTAGGTACGTATGTTAAGAGGGCGACAACTTCCAAGACGTTTTATTCTTTATTTCTTACGAGTATGAATGTAATTTTAAAATACCTTTATAATAATTTCTTGGGTGGAATGCTTATTGTTATTTGCACAGTATAGTTTATTGCACAGATTGTTACTCTATTTTGTGTTTAATTTTTTTTTATAATGGCGGGTGGCAGACAAGCTTAGGCCCGCCTGATGCGAAGCGGTTACCGGAACTATATTAATGCTCGCACCTCTGGTGACTTCACTCACTCGCAGGAACAGGTATTCTGTGACGTGGAGGTACTTCCCTAGTCGGATAACTTAGAAATATACCGGATATTTACCCACACCACCCTACCTCTCTTTTGCCAGGCGAGGTTGGCTTTGGTTCTAAAGCTCATGGTGAGCCCCTTGCACACCAATTTTTAAGTTGTATTAATTGTTTATTTTGTGCATGTCTGGCCGTGGTGTCGCAAGGTCCGAAACTGAAAATCAGTGCCGAGTCTGTTACAGATTTCTGTTTATATGCTAAACTGAAACTATTTTTCTTATATACTATTTGCGTCGATTTGGCTTGTTTGTATTGTGCTGTGTAATCGGTAAATTATATGTTCTTTTTTTCCTTCTTATGCGGGGAAACTATTTTGAGTCGCTCGCGTAAATAGCAAAAATGTATCTTAATTTCATGGAATAAAAAAGAACCTGTAAATGATTCCATAGATAATTATTAAACTCAAACACAAAATACACTTATTAATATTTAAATAGTTGTCTTGGCCAATTTGCCAGAATATTATCAATATTTTTTTAAAATGGAAAAATTCACCACACCTGCCTAGGTGGGATTTGAACCCACGACCTCTCGAATTTTTCCATTTTCAAAAAATATTTATAATATTCTGGCAAGTTGGCCAAGACAACTATTTAAATAATAATAATTTAATTAGTTTGGTCTTATCAAAAAATAGCCAAATTTCATCTGCAACGATGGACTGCTATGCCTTGTTTAGTAGTGTAATTACTTAGTAGGTTGATGACGCACACACTGTGACTCACGCAGTAAAAGTATAAGATGCAAAAATTCGTCACCATCACAAACCTTCCTTGTAGCTCAGTTGGAAGAGCACTCGACCAGTCATCGAGAGGTCGTGGGTTCAAATCCCACCTAGGCGGGGGAGGTGAATTTTTCCATTTTCAAAAAATATTTATAACAAAATACACTAATTTACAAATCGCGTGATTACAACCGGATATTTGGTACTTAACTCGATACTATTCGAAGTCGATTTAAACAGTTTGGTCGTAACAATTTTTTTTCGTTAAATAACACAAAAGTTATTTTGTTTTATCTTTTTAATGATAATCTACATAATAAGTTACAACGTTTGCCCTCGATATTTTATGCAATATAACAACAGTGGAGCTGTTGTATTTAATTTGCAACAAAAATCCAATTGTACTCATACGATTTGTAAATTAATTTATATTTAATACCTAATATTAAATTTATGAATATTTTAATAGCTGATATTAAACAATACGTTAATTTACAAATTGTTGCGGATTAAATGTGTATTCATTCAGCAATTATTTATGGAATTATCGAAAGCTATAAGACATTTTTTGCTATTTACTTACGCAGACGAATCGCATTGGTTTCCCCATAGAAAAAATATCTTGGCGGCTAAAGTATAACTATCGTAACGTGTTATCATCATAGTGGGTTGTATAATAATTAGTATTCGTACATTTTATCTAATCTATATTTAACTAATTACGTATTAGATAAAATATACATTTGATAATATATAAATATATACATAAAGACAATATCCCCGACGTCCTGCTATGAAATTTTGGAGAATTTCCATGTCGTCAACCGTTATTCATCCCACGCTGGGATATGAGCCTCCCTTTGATCGAAGGATTTTAGAGCATACTCCACCACGAAGCTCAATTGTGGATTGGCGGACGCCAGTGTTTTCAAGCCGCCTAAAGGCCACTGACTTGACTTAATGACTGTCTTCTAATGACAACAGCCGGGACCGACAGCTTAACGTGCCCTACGAAGCACGGAGGCGCTCTAGATAAATAAACCCGTCCATGGACAGGCTACAGTCGACGTTGCTTAACTTGCGTGTTTGATTATCCTGATACGCCTAACGACGCTATCGAGCTCCTCATTCATGTATTCCATGGAAATTCTCCAAAATTTCAAAGAGGGTATTTTCTATATCATTGGCACTGTTTTATGGCTTTACAAGCCAGTGGCTTCATTTCACGATTGTCGAAACATGACGAAGTTGTCTAACTATTTCTCCAAATTTTCACGTAAATGGGAATAATGGGAATAAGCAAATTTCAGCTCATTTGTCAACGTTTAAAGTTAATAGTGTTGAATTTTAAAATCTGCTTAGAAAAAATACCATAACCTTTATTGGAATCGTTTGGTGTAATACACATGTGGTATCTTAATATAAATATGTTCACATCTGATTATAATTAACTCAATGGCAAAGATTTAATAAATTAAGAAGATAATCTTTGCGTCGCTCTACAACAAAGTGTAATACCGCATCGCATATTAACTAATGAAAGTCAGTTAAATTCGAGTGTATTTTTGTTATTTCTCATTATCAAGTATTATTTATTTTTGAGTATTTGAGTACCACTCTTCTTAAAAGAGAAACCAACACAGCGACGCGTCGAAAGAAATTTATCAACGCTACAATTTGAATAGTCATCGACTTGAATGAGGTATGTTTTGCGATAACCAAAAGTTTATTTTAATATATATATCCAATATATCTATACCAATATTATAAAGAAATAAATTTGTGAGATTGTAGGAGGTAATCTCTGGATCTACTGAACCGATTTTAAAAACACTTTTACCAATAGAAAGCCACGTTATTTGTGGATGTCATATTAACCCGAAAAATTAAAAGGCTTTTTAGTAAACGGAAGCTAGTTTTATGTATTTTACTTACCAGTATGCATAAGGTTTCTTATGCTATCCTGGACCTCCTTATCTAAGTCGTCACCGGCATACTCCACTCTCAGCATCTCATCTATTGAGATATGTTTCGCGCTGCACCATGCTACTAACATTTGAAACAATATCAGTTTGAACATGAAACACCGCTTATCCATCGTTCTGAGCACTCGATACCAATTTTTGCACATTGTCCACGTATGTTCCCTCAGGATCGTCACTAAGAGCACTGTCACTTAGATAATATACGATTATCCTAGCGGCGTTAACAAGTTTACATCTTGTGTTTGTAGTTAGATGTGTTTATTATTCGTCGTCTAATTTGATGGACGGTCATCATAACCTGGAACAAAGAAAGACATTGTGAGACTTTGCAGAAATTACGTAAAAAATGTTGTTTTGCACAAACGACATTGCAGTTACACGCAATGCATTGTGCTCATTTCATCAAAAAAAAATATGTACTTATAGGCTTTTTAAACTTTCTGAAATCATCAATCAACAGTGTAGCGAGCTCGATGTTGTAATTTAATATAGGCAGGTTGAATATAACGATATTAACAACAGATGCGTGTGAATTTTGACATATACTCGTAGAAATAAAATATACGAATAAAACTTTTGCCGCTTTTCGAATACTTTATGGTTCTTATAAAATTTTCAGATTGACTCCTTTGACGTTATACGAGTATCATATCTCATGGCTAACGATTTGGACCTATACTGTTGTACTATGAGTGAACTCACAAACATTTACTTTTTATTCTATGCTATAAATTGTAAATTAATTATTTTCATCGTATTATATTGCTACACTGTCGTATTAGGGTCCCATCTGTAAAGATAGTTGTAAGTTTGACTTAATAATAAATTAAAAAAAACAACAATAAATCATTTCAGTTTAAGGCAATTGAGATTCTATATTACAAGCAGAATATTTTTTTGTTATAATGTAGTAGAATATGTTTATGTTATAATAATGATTTTTATAATATTACTATATTTCTAATTATTCATTAAATTCTTTCGATTTGCGAATTTTGCCCACTCCAAATTCGTTACACTAAGGTTGCCTAGAAAAGATTGCTTTCAGTAATAAGGCGGCCTTGTTGCTGTACAAGTCAACTGTCTGTAATAATTTATTGATTCACTGTACTTTAAATTTGTATTGTGCAAATAAAGCATATTCTATCTATCTAATTAGGATATTTTTATATATAAATTACATAATAACAAGAAATAGCAACCGAGTAACTTTCTTGTTTTTATACGGCACCAGTCTTATCAAATTAATATGCGGTAAAATGACACTAAAGATCGGAACTAACAGGTACATAACACCAGCGGCGGCAAGGCCACAAGGCCACGTTCACACCACTTTTTCACGTCCCAGTAACTCGGTCACATTAGATAGCAACAAACATAATAAAAAGTTAACCGTCTTTGCCTTGAAATTTATTTTAATTAATTACATATTTTTGCTGACACTAACCATTTTTAACATAAATATATTAAGAACAAATATAGACAGAATTAAAATAAAACTCAATTTAAAAATATAAGTACTTTATACAGTAACTCTGTCATGTTAGATAGCAACAAACATAATAAAAAATAAAATATGTATTTAAATAAAATATATTTCAAGGCAAAGATGCCTTGAAATATATTTTATTTAAATACATATTTTTGCTGACACTCACCTTTTTGTCACATAAATAATTAAGAACAATTAAAATAATACTTAATTTAGAAATACAAGTACTTTATAATGTAAATTAATATACCTATTAAAATTTTAAACGTTTTTATGTGAAAAATTTACTTCAACACGACTGTTCAGATAGGTTGTTATCATTTTCCTAAATGCTGAGAATACAGACATAATACATAAGACGATATCGTGATGACATGATACTGGTACTACTTATACGTGTACTATATATGTACCTAACCTACGTATATATCATTAAAATTGGGGAAAGAAAGATAGTGTTATTGTTTTATTTTTATTTCAAACTAAACATGTTTACAACTAATAATAAACATAATTCCATAGATAAATACCTTAAAACTAACATACATACAAAATATACTAATAAACTAATTTAATTACACGTTCAGTCGGCGACGTGTATCGCGTTGCATTTGACAATTGACCTAGGAACTTCCGAAATACGACGCCCACCGGCCAAAATTCCTCCCTTAAAAAAGTTGATAGCTGGTGAGTTGGAACTCTCATCACAAATGAATTAAAATTCACCTTATGGCGAGACTCCAACCGCTCAACCCTAAGGGTGAACTTTGTCTTCCCGCGCACGTATTCCACAAGATCCTCCGCCTTTGTAGTCCAGTGCAATCGGGACACATACAGCTGCGTCGATGGTGTTTCTACACGCAGCTGGCATGGTCCGGTCTGGGCGGATATAACACCTAGGTACTATACAAATGCAAATCACAAGTCTGTCTATATTTCTTACATCGTTCCTTGCAGAAGATTGTCAACTATAATAATAAATCATAATTACAGAAGGTACCTACTTAAATGTATTGGACAATTTTATTTTATTTCATTTTTATTCCTATTTTAGACATATTGCTATTTTATTTGACATGATAGTTATTTAATTGACACACTATTTCAATACAATTTTGACATGTTAAATAATTAGTACATAAATGATAATGTTTTATATGGATACTCAAATCTGAAATAAATGAATACAAAAAACGAAAATAGTTATTTGTTATGCAAGGCTGCAAAGTTAATTTTTGGCGCGAGTACCTTGTATTGAAACCTGAGCAAGCGAAGGATTCTAGGATTGAGCCACGAGCGAAGCGAGTGGTTCAAATATAGAATCCTGAGCGTAGCGAGGGTTTCAAAGGTACGAGACGCTGAATAACTTTGCTGCCGAGCGCAACACACAACTTTTCACCTCACTAAAGCGAGGAAAATGTTAGGTGCAAGAAAAACAGTTTTAATAAATATTAAATTACTGTTTATTTATTTCAAAAATTAAAAGTAAAATTACTACAATTGGTAATATTGAAAGTTAAATTTTTTTTTGGAACTGATATGTTTGTGTTTGTGCGATTTTTCCGGAAGAAAACTCAACTCTGCATTATGTACCGCTTGCACTAATTCTGCAGGTGTTAAATTTATATCTTCGTCGCTGCTAGCTTCGCTCATATTTTGTGATTTCTTTCGATTTTATCAAAAAACAAACCAAAATAATGGAAGTAAAGTGATTTCAATAAAGAGAAGAAAATTTTAAAGTTTTTTTTTTTAATCAAATTTTCTTGCCGGCCAGTGCGATTCTTTAAATGAGGCTGGCGCATGACATGAAATAAGTATTTGCATTTCAATCATCAATGGACTGGCTGCAGAGAATATAAACTATTACGAAACCAATGAGGTTCTATATATATGTAATTTATTGTACGAAACCTTTGAATAAAAATATTCGAATTTTAAAAACACTTTCCACGCTAGCGGATAAAGTGCGATTTTCCACGCAGATTTCGAATGATAAACAGAGCTTTTACGAGCTAGTGAGGTGAAAAAGTTCTTTATTTGCTCTCACAAAGAAAAAGACCTAAAGTGTAATCCTTAACTTACTGCTAGTAAACATTTGGTAGCCTGAAGTTGGTATTGGAAAAAAACTGTGTTACAGGTCACCAAGCCTTTCCAACTGAATGTCTAATTGTGAATGGCCAACTCTTAATAAATTATTAAATTCCTCTGTAAGAGAGAATGAAATAAAAAAAAAAAAAGGTTTAAAAAAGAAAGAGAATTGCTAAACAATTAAATTCTGCGTACCCATATAAGAAATAACGAGCTAAAGATGTGTCAACGATTACTGGACATACAAGCCAAGCAATAAGACGATAAGGCGCCGAGGTCCAATGACCATACTATTATCATACGTGAAGAAGGACAAATAAAATACTCGATTCATTTTATTGTAATTATGTCTCAATAAGTATAGCAATCCGATTATTTTGCCTTCTGATTGTATTCGCCTTGATTACCGTACACTGACACCACTCCAGAAAAAAAAAATCTCGCTAAGTACAGAATAAACTGCTTAAGTACATGATTGAAAAATTGTTTATTAAGCGAAAGCCTCGTAGTTTTATTATTAAATGTGGGAATCCTATGAACGCAATTTTTACAAACCGATTTAAAAGTTTAGGTACTTGTATGAAACACTAGACATGCCGCTTCTATTTTAAGTTATCTTCCTCATCCATAGTTTAATTAAGAATTTAACTATGTGCATATTTATCGTATGTATTGTCATTATTTTTGCATAAATACATCGACCTCATTGACATTGGTCGCATTATTCGCAGTTGTGCAGTCTGCGAGGGAAAATTAAATACCGATGGCATAGTAATTAAAAAAAAAATACAGTGGCACCAAAAAGTGGTCATTCGAGCGGATGGCAAAGTCTAGTTTCTGTATAAGGGAACGCTTTCTTCAAGGAATTGCGACAAAACATGAATGATTGACAGATGGTTGCATACAACATTTATGCCATGAACTGAACAATCGTCCTTATAGAAATGCACATAATTTATATCGACAAGGATTTCTAGTCTGTTTATGGTAGCGTAAAACTGAGAAAGTGGCTGATTCTCATTAAATGATAGTCGTCGAAGAGCATTGGAAATAAAATAACAAAGATGTGATCCTTTCTCTGTGAGGTGGATGGAATGCGTTCTAGGAAGAGTCGAGAAAGGGCGAAGGTAGCAACCACGTGCCGCGAGATAACACAGGCGCCAGCCGCCGCCGCGCCTCCTTTTATTATGGCACTCTATTTTGTTTGCTCGCGCACGGGACAGACCAGCGCGGCGGCGCCATCACGACCATTCCAGTGAAACTAGAATTTACTTTTTACATTTCTTTTGAGTGCCAGAGCACGTTCACTAAAATAAGATTATTGTGCAATTGTAAGTCGACGACGCGTACAGTAGCCTATTTCCCAGTAAGTAATTATATTCATACCACTTACCACCAGCGACTTGACTTCGTTAGTTATTTGCACAACTGCGCAAATTTTACATTTGCAAAACATTTAATTTAATTCAGATGAGAGCAGTTAATTCATTATTTATCAAATTATGTAGTTAATCGTGACCGTATATAAAATATTTAATATACTTATTCTAAATAAACAAGGGCTGTGGACAGGTATACGACATCAACCCGTAATTATCCCACTGTTGGGATACGGGTCTCCCCTCAATCTTTTTAGAGCATACTCCACCACGCTGTAATAATAGAATAATAAATAATAGAATATATTATTTATTACACAATCGACTGCAGAAACATACGTCATTCCCAAAAAGAAAATAAATGGATGGCATTATTTTTAATGCAACAATTAACAACCCTACGCTATTCAACAGTTTTGGAGCTGTGTTTAATAAACAAACGATGATATTATTCTTGTAACTGTGTAAGAAAATTTAAATAATATGTTTCATGAAACATATTGTTTAAATTTTCTAATTATTAACGATGATGTTATTCTTGTAACTGTGTATGTGTGTGTTTCATGAAACATTGTTTAAATTTTACTAAATTAAATAGGTAGCAATAATTTAAACAATATGTTTCATAAGACATATTGTTTAAATTTTACAAAATTAAATAGGTAGCAATGATTTAAACAACATGTTTCGTAAGACATATTGTTTAAATTTTCTTACACAGTTTTAATAGGCTGCATTTAGTTTAAGATCACGTTATCCGTTCCAGTTAACTATGTTGACAAAGCCTAATTTTAGTGATTACACTATCACGCCCAGACTAATGACATTTGGTCTAGGTTCAGTCTTCTATCAGGCCTAAACAGATAAAAGATAACGAAGATTTAAACTGTTGCACTACCGATTAAGGTCAAGTTAGCCGTTTTAGGTTTTTATAAAAGTTACAAGAAATTATAAATTTTATGACATTTTTAGGGTTCCGTACTCAAGGGTAAAAAGGAACCCTATTACTAAGGCTCCGCTGTCCGTCCGTCCGTCCGTCGTCCGTCTGTCACCAGGCTGTATCTCATGAACCGTGATAGTTAGACAATTGAAATTTTCACAGATGATGCATTTCTGTTGCCGTTATAACAACAAATACTAAAAAAACAGAATAAAATAATTATTTAAGAGGGCTCCCATACAACGCATACAACAAACGTGTTTTTAACCAAACTTCAAAAAAGGAGGAGGTTCTCAATCTGACTGATTTTTTTTTATATGTATGTTATTCAATATCTTCGCGAATTGTGAACCGAATTTCAAAATCCTTTTTTTATTTGAAAGGGTATAATTGCAAGGTGGTCCCATATTGACCAAGTCAGGATCTGATGATGGGATCCCAGGGAAATCAGGGAAACCCTTAAATTTTATAAGCACACATGGTCAAATTCTATTTTTTTATTTGAAAGGGTATGATTGCGAGGTTGTCCTATATTCAAAAAGTCAGGGTCTGATGATGGGATCCCAGAAAAATCGAGGGGAAACCCTTAAATTTGCCCTGTGTTTGCCGGCAGAATAGAATTGCGCCACTCTATTGCTCTGCGCTGGATGTCGTACAAAGGAATCTTGTGTGACGCAATAACTTTTCTCCCGGAAGACGGACAGCAGCATCTCCCGGGGTATTCTACCAATAAGCTGCGCTCGCCAACTGAAGTCGGATTTTTTTTAAAACGACTTTATTATTCTTACTCGTTTTTGCTCGCAATTGATAACGGTAATAAAGACACTTGAAATACTCACATAATATTTAGTTATATATTCACTTTAAAATTAAATAAAAATAAAACAAATATTTAAGGGGGCCCCTCACAACAACAAACGCGATTTTTTTGCCGTTTTAATAGATAAAGGTAAGGAACCCTTCGTGCCGACTCGCACTTGGCCAGTTTTATTTTATTATACGAAATGACAACTTGCTTCCAATCCATTTAGGAAATTTTATTTCAAGAAGGTTTTGAATTATATTTATTTCTTTATTATCTATTGTTACGTTAAAAAAAACAATTGACATTAACTAAAAAAGTGACTGATTTATAACGAAGCGTTTTTAATAATAATAACAAGTTATGGAAGACGTCCGTTCCTCTTCATGATAGCCCATTACCTAGTCCACCCAGAACTCATTTCCATAGCCCATATAATTTCCAACACCATGTGCAATCGTCTCATTATTTGCCGAGACCTGCTTATGGATATATTGTTCCATAAATATATCCAGGAGCGGGTCACGGCGGGTATACAACATTACATTAACATTCTCAAGGGGCCTTTACGCATTGGATCCATTGTAACGTAGTACACGGTACTAGTTAATATAAAATTATCACAATGTCTATTATTTAAAAATTTAAACAAATTTACTTAAAACTAAACTAAAACTAAAATTAAATAAAAGAAAATATATAATACCTAAACTTATTTACAATTAAAATAATAATAAACATATATTCACATAAAAACAAACTAATTTATCAACACTACTTACGATAGAAATTGGTCAACTCAAGAACGGCTGATTCTGCATTAGTGTCTGCAACATGCCGCGTTTTTTTTATGTAGGTAGTTTATTTCTTATATCTCGATGCACCGTTAACCGGTCATCATTGGCATCATTTCCTTGCTACGAGACACACGATATACGTTCTCATCCCAGAACGTCCTTGCGTCGTGATTTGAATTGTGGAAGAAGTGAAAGTTTTATACTAAACTTATACCAGTATACGAGTACCTAACAACTAACTAAAGTGTTAAGACCTAAGTGCTATTCAAACCCGAAATTCGGTAAGTGGCGAACTAATATTTCATTTTAGTATCCCTTAGGTAATCTTACTTTCTAGATAATTTTTAAATTAAATTTGTGAATTTAGATAGTGTTTCTAGTAATATCTAAATAAAAGTAACATTACGTCGAGTGTAGAAACTCATAGATTTTTCGCCCGGGCGTGGAGATCTTCTGCTACCGCCCGGTATAGAAATAAATTAAATCTAGAACATTTTTTTTATTGAATTGTTATCTTTGAGAACAAGTAGTTAGTTTTCTATTGTAAACTCTGTTCTTGTCAGTCCATCAGCCACAGTCATTGCACTAAACGTAGGTACCTAGGTCCATCACCATCACCTCATATCATCATCATCACTTCTCGTGGAAAAATGGCTGGCCGTCATAATATATTTATAGCATTTCACTGACACTGGCCATCACTTCCAGGGTTCCAGTTTCGGACTACAGAATAGGAGATACCCGTACGGGCACATACTACCTCAGCACATAAATATCTGCCTACTTGAGTCCTGGACAGCCGCAAGATCAAGCCACCGTACAAGAACTTCGCAAGCAAATTGTTAAATTAATTCCACTCTTTCCTTCTGAGGATATTTTAGATTCATCTTTAAATATAGAGGATGATCTTAAAGGTGTCTCAAATGTTTTAACTAAAATTAAAGCAAGTTTCGATGCTGATGTTGACCGCACCAGTCTTTTGCGAATACAAAACTTGATTCATCATTTATACCATCGTCTTAATAGAATGACTCGTAGCGAAGAAGTTGCACACGCTTATGATTCTTGCGTTGACCACTTTAAAAAATATTTTAATAAATTTAACTCTTTAAAAGATAAGTATTTAGCCGACCCGTTAGCCTCTTCTGCTAGCGTTAGTGAAATTTCACCTTCTTTTAACCCCATAAACGTCTCAGTCACTTGCGATCGTACCTCGCAAGACATCAGCAAACTAAAATATGATGGCAATAGTTGCGTCCGTTCCTTCATCCAAAGGGCAAATGAATTTAAAGAGGCTAGGAATATGTCAGATGAAAAATTACTTTCACATGCAACTGAGATATTTTCTGGTAATGCACTTCATTGGTTCCGAAGTAACAAAGATCTTATTTCTGATTGGAACTGTCTCTTGAATAGACTCAAAGAAGATTTCGATAAGTCTGATTATGATTATAGACTTTTATCTGAAATCCGTTCTAGAACACAGGGTGAGACCGAAAACATAACTATATATTTGTCTATTTTGTCTGGGTTGTTTTCACGTTTGTCGAAAACTCCTTCAGAAGAAAGCAAATTGGAGATAATTTTACATAATATCCGTCCCTGTTATTCCATTATATTAGCTTCGGTTCCCGAAATTAAATCCATTGAAGAGCTGAGATCTTTGTGTACTAACTTTGAGAAGGTTCAAGCGCGTCTTTCACATTTTCGTGAACCACCAGGTCCTTCATCAGATACATTAGCGCCTGAGTTTGCATACTCTAAACCGAAACCTTATAATAAATATGACAATTTTAATAGAAACAATAATGCACAGGGTTACAACAAACAAAATGAAAATAAAAATGGTTATGCTAATTTTAACCAAAAATATTTAGCTGCTATTGATACACCAAAGCGTCGTTATTGCCCGAGATGCCGTACGGATACTCATGGCCTACGCCAATGTACAGCAGACAAATCCAATATTCTTTGTTTTGTTTGTGGTAAGAAAGACGTTAAGACACCAGAGTGTCCCGACTGTAACCAGAAGAAAACTAATTTAAAACCAATTTCAAAAAAACTAGTTGGTCAGAACTGTGACAATAGCAATTTTGATAAAGAAGATTGGAAAAACTGGTTACAAACGATCTCTAATTTTTTCAAAATTTATAAAGTTGTTTCAGTTCTTTCTTGTAAACCAAATAACGATTTGAGACCTTATGTTTCTGTTAAAATAAACGACCTTGTTATAGCGGGATTGCTAGACTCAGGTTCCGCGGTTACTATAGTAGGTAATAATGCACAAAAAGCACTTCTCAATCAGGGTCTTCAACTTGAAAGCAGCACTTTGAATCCTACTTTTCTTGTAGCTGCTGGAGGCCAGAAATTAAATAGCATTGGTTCTATGAATCTTCCCATTCACTTTGAAAACCAATTTCACATCATTAAGGCATTAGTAGTCCCTGAAATTGAAAATAATCTTATTCTAGGAATTGACTTTTGGCGCAAATTTCAAATCTGTCCAAAACATTTGCACTCAATTACTATTGGTCCTACTAGTAACAACATTGCCTCTGTTAATAAAGATACCTTTTTGCAAAATTATGATACCCTTAGTAACACTGAAAAGGTCATGGCAGATAACGTCATGCGTCAGTTTGAAGAAATTTCTTCAAAAGTCAAAGGTCTTGGCAATACCAGTTTGATCACTCATCGTATTGATACTGGAGATACTCAACCGATCCGTCAGCGCTATTACCGCATGTCGCCTGAGAAACAACGTATTCTTGTGGAACAGGTAGACGAAATGTTGGCTCTCGACGTTATCGAACCCTGTGAAAGCGCATGGTCTTCCCCAGTGTTAATTGTGACCAAAAAGAATGGCGAGCCTCGATTTTGCTTGGACAGCCGAAAACTAAATTCAGTGACGAAGAAGGACGCATATAATTTGCCCTACGTCTCTGAGATCTTAGATAATCTTCGCGATGCGAAATATTTGTCAAGCATCGATCTATCTAAAGCATTTTGGCAAATCAACATTCATCCTGACGATCGAGACAAAACAGCTTTTTACGTCCCTGGCAGAGGCACATTCAGATTTAAACGTACTGCTTTTGGCTTAACTAACGCTCCGGCCACTCAACAGCGTCTAGTTGACTTACTTTTCAGTGAATTCGACCAGAAAGTTTTTGCATATTTGGATGACGTCATTATTGTAAGTAACGACTTTAACAGTCACGTTTCTCTGCTTCTTTGCGTATTAGACAAATTAAAACATGCTAATCTAACAATTAACCAGGATAAATGCTGTTTCTTCCGTGATAAACTCAAATATCTTGGTTATGTCGTGGATAGTGGTGGTCTCAGAACTGATCCTGAAAAGGTGCAGGCCATAGTTCAATATCCTACACCTTCATCAAAAAAGGACGTCAAACGGTTTTTAGGCACTGCCACTTGGTATCGTAGGTTTGTACCAAATTTTAGCACCATAGCAGCTCCGTTGAACAAATTAACGTCTAATAAGAAGAATTCCCCTCCTTTTGAGTGGACTAAAGAAGCAGAAGCTGCATTTTTAAAATTAAAGGAATGCCTAGTATCAGCACCAGTCTTATCTTGTCCCAATTACAACCTCCCGTTTGAGGTACATACGGATGCCAGCAACTATGGTATCGGTGCAATGCTTACCCAAACCATAAACTCCAAAGAACACCCCATTGCTTACATGAGTAGGTCACTCTCCGCACCTGAACGAAATTACAGCATCACTGAGCGCGAGACGTTGGCTGTGATTTCTGCTCTGGAGCATTGGAGGTGCTATTTGGAGAACGGTAAACAGTTCACGGTATACACCGACCACAGTGCGCTTAAATGGTTTCTGTCCTTGAACAATCCTACGGGAAGACTGGCTCGCTGGGGCGTGCGTTTGTCATCCTTCGATTTCGAAATCAAGCACCGTCGTGGCTCGGATAATGTCATTCCAGATGCGCTCTCTAGAGCCATCCCTGTAAGTGCCATCAGCACATCGAACGTTTTTGATACCACATCCGATTCTTGGTACAAAAACACCTACAACGGTTGCCTTAATAATCAACAAAATTTTCCAAATTTTATTATAAAAAATAATAGTTTATTTCGGCTTAGCAAGGACAAGTGTGAACTAAAGTCTGAATTTTCTTGGAAGGAGGTTATACCGAGCGAGTTGCGTGAGCAAATCGTTTACGAAAATCACTCCGAGCCTACAGCCGGACATCTTGGTATCTTTAAAACCTACAAACGGATTGCTTTACGTTACTATTGGCCCGGTATGTACAAAGATGTAGTCAAATTTGTAACATCGTGTGAAAAGTGCTTGTCTCATAAAATCCAAAATCACACTACTTTAGGAGAAATGGGACGTCCAAAGCAATGTTCACGTCCATTTCAGGCCATTTCAATAGATTTAATGGGTCCTTTGCCTGTTAGTCGTAAGCAGAATTCATATATTTTCGTAGTTACATGTTGTTTTTCAAAATTCTGTTTAATCTTTCCAATCAGAAGTGCTACTTCGCAGATAATTACCAAAATTTTACAAGATTCTGTTTTTCTTGTTCATGGCGTTCCCCAAACTATATTTCTTGACAATGGCAGCCAATTCACTAGCACTCATACAGAAACTTTTTTCAAAAAGTATAATGTGCCAAATATATTCTTTTCCCCTAAGTACACGCCACAAATTAATACGGTCGAGCGTTATAATAGGACAATCATAACATGCCTATCCACATTCGTCGATGAAGATCATAGGTCTTGGGACACTCAAATCCCTTCAGTTCAGTTCGCTATCAATAACTCGGTGAACGAATCTACTGGATATACCCCTTCGTTCCTAGTTTTCGGTAGGGAATTGGTTACTTGCGGCACTCATTACGTGGATAACGACCTCGGTGATGAAGTAGTTTTTCTACCACGTGATGTTTACGCCGAAAATCTGGGTTGCTTATCAAAAATATTTGACAAAGTACAATTCAAGCTTTGGCAAGCCCACGTTAAAAATACTAGTCACTATAACCTCAGGCGTAAACCTGCTGAATTTAACGTAGGTGATATAGTGATGAAAAGAACCTATGTACTAAGCGACAAACATAAGTACTTTAGTAAAAAACTGGCACCAAAGTACTTCAAATGTCGCGTAATAGCCAAAAAGTCTCCATTAGTATATAATTTGGCTGACATGTCAGGCAAAGATTTGGGTACTTGGCATATAAAAGATATTAAATTAGCCAATACCTCATAATATAAATTTTTTTTTATTTCTTGTGTACAATTTTATACCCACCAATTATACCTATATAAAAGCATTGCATATATCGCTAGTTTTTTTTAAGTTAGACAGAGTATAAAATCTGCTTAACTTATATCATGTTATATGAGTGCCATGGTAATTTTTTGTATAATATTTGCCACGGTTGTTTGAATGTAGATAATATGACTGAAGAGGTATAAAAGATGATGTATGAATAGAAAAAACAAACGTATTTACTAAGAAGATGCGGATTTTATTAAAAGGGAATAAAATCCTTGGGTACGAGAGGGGGTAGTGTAACGTAGTACACGGTACTAGTTAATATAAAATTATCACAATGTCTATTATTTAAAAATTTAAACAAATTTACTTAAAACTAAACTAAAACTAAAATTAAATAAAAGAAAATATATAATACCTAAACTTATTTACAATTAAAATAATAATAAACATATATTCACATAAAAACAAACTAATTTATCAACACTACTTACGATAGAAATTGGTCAACTCAAGAACGGCTGATTCTGCATTAGTGTCTGCAACATGCCGCGTTTTTTTTATGTAGGTAGTTTATTTCTTATATCTCGATGCACCGTTAACCGGTCATCATTGGCATCATTTCCTTGCTACGAGACACACGATATACGTTCTCATCCCAGAACGTCCTTGCGTCGTGATTTGAATTGTGGAAGAAGTGAAAGTTTTATACTAAACTTATACCAGTATACGAGTACCTAACAACTAACTAAAGTGTTAAGACCTAAGTGCTATTCAAACCCGAAATTCGGTAAGTGGCGAACTAATATTTCATTTTAGTATCCCTTAGGTAATCTTACTTTCTAGATAATTTTTAAATTAAATTTGTGAATTTAGATAGTGTTTCTAGTAATATCTAAATAAAAGTAACATTACGTCGAGTGTAGAAACTCATAGATTTTTCGCCCGGGCGTGGAGATCTTCTGCTACCGCCCGGTATAGAAATAAATTAAATCTAGAACATTTTTTTTATTGAATTGTTATCTTTGAGAACAAGTAGTTAGTTTTCTATTGTAAACTCTGTTCTTGTCAGTCCATCAGCCACAGTCATTGCACTAAACGTAGGTACCTAGGTCCATCACCATCACCTCATATCATCATCATCACTTCTCGTGGAAAAATGGCTGGCCGTCATAATATATTTATAGCATTTCACTGACACTGGCCATCACTTCCAGGGTTCCAGTTTCGGACTACAGAATAGGAGATACCCGTACGGGCACATACTACCTCAGCACATAAATATCTGCCTACTTGAGTCCTGGACAGCCGCAAGATCAAGCCACCGGCAACTCCACTCCCCAGCACTGGACCCCAGGACAGTACCTCTTGACTGGGAAACCAGAACTACCGGCATAGTAGGGCCTCTAAACTCACCCCTGAGCTATTATATATATTTTTTTAAATAAATTATATTTTGTTAATTGAGTGTTGTGTTGCTCATTTATAGCACCTCACGCACAAACGCTTCACCATATCCCCGCGCACGCCTATCAAATGACCGCGCTTGACCCGTGATTAAAAAGAGATACATAATAATAATCATTTATTTTGTAAACATGTTAGTCATTAAAATATTTAAGTACCAGCAAGTTGTACTAAAATATTTTATTGTTGTTGTTGTGTAAAAAATTATCTAAAAGTTAACAAATTGACTAATATAATAATTGAAGTGGTACAAGCTATAAATAAAACTAATTAGTGAATCAATGACATCAATGTCCATAATAAAAATTATGTCAAAATAGTGCTAATAGAAAGCAAGTGCATCTAGATTATAAATACATAAAACAAAATTTCGATTCTAGACACTCATTAACGGAATAAAACGAATGATCATTTTATAGATTTAAATAATTTAGTTTAAAAAACCTGTTGTACGGCACACTATTTTATAGATTTTCGGTGCCATAGTAAATACACTGGTCATATAAAGCTGTTTTTGTAGCATTCTGTTAAGTTTGGCAGCACCGTACGGTTACGTGATCTGTGCGTAACCTTAAATAGTTTTGGGTAGCGTATTCGATCATTAATATAGAACTTATGATCGAAGGGTAGCGTCAGCGTAAATAAGCATACTTCGTATCGTTTGACGACCTCGGTGGTCGAATGGTTAACAATTGCCACTTAGACTCCGAGGTCGCCGGTTCGATCCCCGCACAATACAAATATTTGTGTGCATGAATATGTCTGTTTGTCTTGGTCTGCGGATTTCTATGCATTGAATGTATGTACAAAAAAATAATGTATTTAAATATAATATCAGTTCGCACACTCGAAGTTCCAGTATTTCTTAATGATGTGCGATATAAACCTTCGAGCAAGAAAGTGCTCTATCAGTTTTGGTGAAACCCCCTAACCAGCGTAAATATGTATTTTTAAAGGGACGGGGACCCACCACACATTCCCACCACTGTGTCTCCTGTATAGCCAGGATTAACAGCGTCGACCGCATAAAAAGGCAATGAACAGTGAAGGCAGCCGCAGTTTTAAAACTACGACTGCCTGGGAACTCACAACGAATTTAATCAGAAGAAATTAGTAAGAGTAGGAAGCTTTTAGAATTTGACTTCACCTCTTTGCAGTGTGAGAGACAGCAATGTGGCAAATAAGGCATTAAAAGCCTAATGAGATGTATGTATTGTGGATCATAATCCATGCAGGTAAAACAATCTGGCAAGTAACGTAAAGGAAGCCAAAGTAAGGTAGCAAGTGGAGCACACCGCGGGCCATCCGTCATCGTGTGCGCACGACGCGGACGGCGCGGCGGCGGTCGCGGCCCGTGGCGTTGTCTCATTGTGAGGACCGGTAGCGCCGGTTGCACCCGACTCCAATTATGGCCCTTTATGAACTGCCTTTGAAGCGATTTGTATGAGAATCAATTCATAGAAAATAATAATAGTTCCGTCGTGTTCGTGAATGACTTTTGAACGTCGACTATGTCGCTTTGGATGCCACATAAGCATATACATATAGGACTCTTGTATCTAGAAGGACTCTTTGTATCTAGTAGCGGGGATTCGTATAGTGAATTTACTCATTCGCAGGAACACAACGGTCCTCGATCAAGAGGTTATTAAGTTATTATGTTAAAATGTTATTTGACTGTGATCTTCTGTGAAGTGGTAGATACTTCCCCAGACGGACTCAACATGGCTTACCTATCTTTCATCAAACATTTATTTGCGTTTCAGTAGTGAGCACCACGTGTAGGTAAGGTTACCTTCGGCTCCAAATTTCTCCCCAACTACTACTTCTACAAGATTATTATGCAGGTGCTTAAATAGCAAAATAAATAATACTATACGGTTCGCGACATTAACGAGTATTAATAGATGCTTTCGTACTAACTAAGCGCTGAGTTCAATATGGCTACAAAAATCTCTAACATAAAATATAAGGTTCATAAATAAATAAATAATAATTAAATATTTCTGGACAATTTACACAGCGCCATCTAGTCCCAAATTAAGCGCAAAGCTTGTGTTATGGGTACTTACTAGACAACTGATAAATGTACTTAGATACATTTTTTTTTGTAAATACATACTTATAATACATAGAAAACACCCAGACCAAGATAAACAGAGATGTTCATGCACACATATGTTTGTCCTGTGCGGGAATCGAACCCGCGACCTCGGAGTCAAAGTGGCCATTACTAACCATTCGACCACCGAGCTCGTCAAAAGGTTCATGGCTCATTAAGTTTTAGTTTTGAGTTTCCTAGATCCTAGAAAGTGCCCAAATTTGCCGTTTATAATTGGCATGAGATACACAACCAAAGTAGCTTGGAGACTCGTGCAGTGCCATATGAAAAGGGTGCTTCAGTTTCTAGATGGGACGTCCTTAATATAACAATATCGAGTTTAAAATGGTATATAATGATTCAGCTACACTCTATGATAATGGGGTTTATGAGAAAGAATATAAGTAGATGGTGTAATACTATAGTAACGAAAGTCTGAGAACTCGGGAACAGATATAATAATATATATAATTACTATGTATGAATGTATATGTATGTGTATATATGATAGAATATGTATGTACTTATTTATGAATGTAATATGTGTATGCTTAGATATAGTTTATGTATAATATATTAGTCACTTTTAATGTTTCATATTAATATAGTTTTAAACCGCATTCGTGGATGTCTGCACTTCTCGAAGGTTGACTGGTAGAGAATGTTTTTAGTATTAAGTCCGCCTTTTGTACCATTCATCTTATTGTGGCAATAAACAGTTTAAATAAAAAAATAAAAATACTAATTTCCACCCGCGCCTTCGCCCGTATATATTTTTTTTTTTGTATAAAAAGTAACCTGTGTCCTTCCTAATACCTTTGAGAATATGTGTACATAATTTCATGATGATCGGTTGAGTAGTTTCAGTGTGAAAGCGTAACAAACAAATTCACATTTATAATTTTAGTAGGAATAAAAATTTTATCGTATTTCAGAACGTAAGTACCTTACTCGTTAAGTTTTTCCAGGGGCCGTTGAACTAATTCGTAATATCTTCTTATCATACTGCAAAATTATCTTATGTAAACTAAAATATGTTAAAGAAATATATGCCTGTGTGTATAACTCTAAATCCTATATCAAATAAGTGGTTGCCGTAGTTTTTAAACCTAAAAGCTCTATTTAATATGTATCTAATTAAAACACATTTCATATTAGCAACATAAGAGAAACCTGGTCCCCTCGGTCGGAATCGACCCATAATCATCCCATTGTTGGAATGCCTCCCTTCAATCGAAAGGGTTTAGAGCATACTCCACCACGCTGCTCAATTGCGGGTTGGCGGAAGCCAATGTTTTCAAGCCGCCATAAGGCCACTGACTTGAGTTTACGACTGGCATCTAATGAAAACATCCGGCTTAACATGCCCTCTTAAGCACGGCGGAGCTCAAGATAAATAAACCCATCCATAGATAGGCTACGATCGCCGTTGCTTAACTTACGTATTCGATTAGAATGGCACCCTCAACGACGCCATCGAGCGCCGCACGTACCCGATACATACCTAGTGAATATAGCAAGTACGTATTGTATTATAATAAATGTATTATAATAAATATTATGTTAAAGATATACAATTCAGGCTAGACTTGACTGTTATTTTGTAGACATGGATAGATATTATATCGCGACAAAAAGTGTTTGGCTAGATATTATGTTCATATTACCTTATTGGTTTACCAAAAATTATCATCATCATCATCATCATCAACCTGTATCTACCCACTGCTGAATATTCAGCAGTGGGTATTAAAAAGTAGTAGATTTTTTTTACGATCCTCCGCATTCCGCATCCAGCCGCTTTAAGGTCATCAAACCATTTAGAAGGAGGGCGCCCAACGCTTCGTCGTCCTACGCGCGGCCTCCACTCTGATGCCTTTTTCCCCCATCTGCCATAATTACCATAAATACCTCAACTTTATCATTTCAGACCATATTATTCCACTCAATAAATATTATGTAGAACGAAGAAAATACTTAGGTACTTTTAAAACAAACTTCAACTTTGACTAATACAGCAATATATCTGAATACGTGTATTTATATATATGGCATACATTAGACATTGCTATTCTTATAAATCAGGAAGTATACTAAGGATATCCCCAAGAAAGGTAAAGCACGTAACGAACACAACCGATCTGTTACTGTTTTTTACCGGCCATTGTCAGCTACTTTAGCTCCTCCTTGACAGGTGTCATTAGCAATGACGGGGGACAAATAGAGGCTGTCAGCCTGCCGCCGATCATGTGGGGAGGCGGTTAGTAAAAATACCAACTGACATACGTTCAGTTCTTTCTTTAACATGAATAGATGACAAGAACAGTATCGCGTTGGTGAACTATTTACACAGATTCTTACTGTAACGGTGTATGAATGGCTATAAGTAATACTCGGATTGAAAATATTATTTATCTATTCTCATACTGAATTTTAGATATTAAAATACACAGAATCTTAATGTCAGTCTTTTACTTATTAATCCTTAAATGGATTTATAAATAAGAAATAAACGTGTTAAATTAACTTCATGGTTTCATTTAAAATATCATTATCAACTATTTCATGAGATTAGATAAAGTATGAAACTGCACATAATTAGGCCTTAAAATACTCGTGTGATGCTATTATCACATTCGCCTTCGGCTCATGTGATAAACTGACACTCGTATTTTAAGAACCCCTATTATGCAACAGTTTCATAATTAAGGTTATACGATTTAAAAATTGCATTTCATAACGGCTAGCAAATTAAAAAAAAATGGTAGAGCCATTATTTGAAACCACCCGTTTATAATGTTGTCACTCATAAGGTCGTTCGATAAACTCCTATTTCTAGTTATTCACAAGACAAACCTAACCTAACCGAAACAATCCGCCTAAAGTTAGCCGTTATGTAATGCGGCAGTTCTACTAATTAGCTGTGACAGCGCTAAGCTCATCTATATTTTGATACTATTATAATAAGAAGCTAATGCTGTCTACATTCGCCTCGAAATAAATTTTAAAAATGTTTATATTTTTTTTACTTTGAACCTGGAGCCCTACCGTCGTCCGTCAAAAAATCCGATGGCAAGCCGAAGCCGATTGCCATCGGATTTTTTGAATACTAAAATGAAACTACGGCTTACATTGTTGGAAATTATGTTTAGAGCAGCCGATAGAAACCCTAAAGCTCTACCGACTAAGCTGAAGATGTTTGTCAATAACTTTAATCTAAGACCAATTTTTGGAATCAAAATACCCGGTGGTAATCGGCTCCAGCTTCGGCGTTACACGTGTTTTCTATTACTTTATGACTTGACAACTTTCTACATATTTTAGAAATAATCATTGTCACTTAAAGGTATATTTCCAATTAAAATGCAACATAATAAAATTGATATCTTGATTATGAATTCAGATTTAAGAAAGCAAAACCATACGACTCCGCAATCCGCAGGGCATTAACACACGCAACAGCGAAGAGTCGCGCCTTCACACTGGTTTCGCGGGTGTGGGTCCATTGGAACGCGTTGATTGTACCTTATATTCAAACTGAATCGAGCTCCGCCTATTATACCCAGTACCCAGATTATTACCTCTACATACCGCCCTTAAGAATTAACAAATTGCCTGCATTACGTTTGAATGCCCATCCAAACTGGCAACCACCTTCGATTCTGAAATTAACCTCATACTTATATCTATAACATCAGTATACATAGAGACTAGATAAGATAATTTTATAGTATAACTTGACACTATATTATCATCATAAGCAAATATATTAATAGCTGACGACATGCTCTTAGTTGGTTCCGTACCAATATTGGTAATTATTATTCATTATGTAATAATTTACTGCATATCAATAAAATTTGCATTGTATCCTATTATATTCTAGTATTAAAAAAGCAAGTTTGGATATTTTTTTAAATATATATATGCCACGATACATGAATAATCATTCTAGCCACATGCCTAGGGTTGCCATTCGTCCGGTTTTCCCCGGATTTTCCCTAGTTTGGAGGACGTCCAGGGAGCGTCCGGGCGGGGTTTCATTTGTAATTCAGGTTAAAAGTTTTAAATCACTACCGCCCGCTCTATTCTGAGAATAACCGTTTTGTCACAGAATAAAAATTAGTACTAGTACTAAAAAAAAACTGATGACATGTCCGGATTTTAAGATTCAAAATCCGGAGTTTTCGCGCATCTTGTTCTGATAACCACTAAATTAGGCTGACTTACGACGAAAGTATATGACTTATAATATGTACTTTGTAATATTTTTAACTAGCTGTGCCCGTGACTTCGTCCGCGCGGAATAGTTATTTTTTTTATATTAATAAAAATAAATAACATTTCTAAAATAAAAGTACCCTAAGTTACTCCTTATTACATCAGCTATCTGCCAGTGAAAGCCCCGTCAAAATCTGTTCAGCTGTTTAAGAGATTAGCCGGAACAAACAAACAGACAAAAATTGTAAAAAAAAAAATTTGGTATTGGTTGTACCGTGTATACATCCATACGCATTTAGTAAAAAGCGGTCATTTTAATATTCAGACACTCCAATTTTATTTATCTGTATAGATACTGATATTATTCATGGTATAAAATAAAGCCTCAACATGTTTGTCTATACTTGTTAACCAACCGAGTGTCAAGTGCCCCAAAAATTTGCCGTTGATGTATGAAAATTTGACTGTATGATATACAAAGGCACATAATCAAAATTTTCATTTATTTTTTCTTTCTGTCCAATTACAATTAAATTTAAATTGTAGATGATTCCAAACATTATATTTACACGGAAATGAATTGGTTAATTATTATTCTGTTAATGATTCGATCGAATCCATCAGTCACAAACTAATATGACAACGGATGGCCTGGATGACCGAGCTTTACTCGGTATTGCATTTGGGAGAAACGAATTTTCCAAGAACGTCATATATAGTGTCTTCGAGTATCGATAGTTAACACATTTGTTAACAGATACCCTTAACAGATGGCGTTATATTAATCCTAGTTTTTGTCGGCGTTTTCAAGAGAAAATTAATTGACGTGTTTAGCGTTGCCATCTCTAAATGAAGTCACGGGCACAGCTAGTTAAAAATATTACAAGGTATAAATTTTACAATAAGGTATAAGTCATATACTTTCGTCGTAAGACAGCGTAATTTAGTGGGTAAAACTGAACGAAATTATCTAAAACACGCGTAGTTACCGATAGCTACAGCCAGCACACTGATGTGAGGGACCAATAATCAGTACTATGGTAGCGATGATGGAATACGAAGCCCTAATAAAAAGTACCCGCTTCATCATCATATCGCTAGGACGACCGGTCTGTGGTGACGTTGGCGGCGCGGCGCTACGTCATTTGACTTTATTATATTACGCGATGACGAGACGATAAGTCCTGTTCAAATTTTTCATTATCTGCTGTCGCTGATGTAGCATTAATCCTTATTAATTCATGATCTATATAAACCAGACTGTACTAGTTCGTATGTTAGAGACGGAACAACCGTTTTGTAAAAAAAAAATTGACAGGTTAACTGCAGTCTTCGTAATTCGGAAAGAAATACAAGTACCTATTATACTGCTAAACAAATCGATAGGCACATAAAAATATTCGTATTATAATGTTATTACAATAATAATATATTTTGCAATATTCAATGTTGTAGTAATTAGTCTTCTAAGTAACTAAGGTTTTTATTTAGTTGAATTATTTCATATTTTGTTATTATCTCTCAAGATTGAAATAATTGACGAAATTCGACAATAAGTTGTCTTGATCCACTTATCATAAAGGAACTAACTATCGTCCTCTAAGCCGTATCAATGATACACTATCCCCAGGCTACAAGAATACTGACGTGTTCGGTTCGAGTAGATCATAGAAGACACTCACACTGAAGTGTTTGCGAAGAAGGGCCTCCACCAAATTTTAATACGGGGCCTGTCTAGCGTAAGCTACACGACTGCTATACGTTTGAAAGATACTTATGTACTGTCCATTTGTTTACGAATCTGTTTTAAATTAGGTGGCGATGATAGCCTACCGAATGAAATATGACTCACGATTACGCTTCTGCTGACAGTATCACTTCTCAGCCTCGTTTCCATCGAAACGACACACGAAGATTTCGTAGAGCTCTTTGAAGAGCTCAATTCAATATCATGTGTATTATTAACTGTGTGTTTAGAAATTGTGTATATTAGTCTAATACTTAGAACATACATAAGCAAAATGCTGCATCTAATCGAGTATGGACGTTGGCACGCGTATGAACAATGCGATACTGTGTTTTATTAATATTCTTTTAAATAACTGTTTTTATAATTACACAATTAATAACTGTTATTATCAATTAGCCATATTTTGGCACAAATGCTTATCATATATAGAAAATCACTACCCTAGTTTATAGGAAATTAAAAACATCAAAATGTATGGACCTTTTGACGACGGAGAATTGAGGATGCTCGGCACAATGAGATATAGGAGATGCGCGTATGCTATAGTTTTTATACTGTAAGGACTAATAATAGTCACATCAATCAGCTATTAAATTATTATCGATTAGCAAAGCTCTTGTGATTCTAACAGTACCTCATTTGGCGCGCGTAGGCCGTACTTCATTGGAATATATCGCAAATCGCAGCGGGTAATGTCCCATTGTGTTCAAAATGTACCGATAGAGATCTACTTTATTCAGGTTACAAAGGACATTTCTTTTTCTGATAGTACAATGTATAAAGGAGTGACCTACGAATTAAATGTAAACAAGACTAAACAGATTTTTTTTAAAACAAGCATTTATCAATTGTTAATAAAAAAGAACTGAAAAGTTTAATTACTGTGTTTCGCTTATCAAAGCCATTTAATTAAAATAATTCAAGGGGGTCAAATTTTCCTTGCCACATTGGACTTCAGGCACCTGCACGTTGAAGCTGAATAAATACTTGTAAATATATATAAAAAAACTTGCTACTTTTGCCCTATTTGGAAATGTATCAATCAATGTTCATTGCATTGATTGAACGGAATGTGCAGATTCTTCACTCATCTATCGACTCATCTATCGACTCATCTATTAAAAATTAATTCATACTTTTCTGTTTATAGTCCATTAAATCACACGTCTCATCATTTTTCAATGCTATTGTTCTCCTGTCGAGACGTGCGGTAATTGATTACTGTGTTAATCATGTTTTAAATAGAATTAACTGATCGGAACCAACAGCGGGTCCAGCATACTGCCTTGTGTTGTCTTTTTAACTGACTCCAAAAAAGAGGAGGTTCTCAATTCGACTGTATTTTTCTTTTAATGTCGGTTACTTAATTACTCCGTGATTTATAAAGCGATTAAAAAAAACTTTTTTTATTTGAAAGTGTATTTCAAATAAAAAAAGTTTTTTTCAAATCGTCTCCAGATTGGTCCCATATTTTTTTCATCATCATCATCATCAGCCTGTATCTACATACATAAATGTAGAGTAATGTTTGGAGTCGATTTTTTTATGTTAAAATTATGTGGTATTAGTTTAAATTATTACATAAATAAATATATTGTCAATTTGGATATTGTCAATTTGGATATAATATGGAGATATATATGGTCATTTTGCTGAATGAAAAAATAATCTACATGATATTTATTTAAATTTTAAAAACTATGTCACGTGACTTTGTAAGCGGTGGATAAAATCGATTCCCCCATTTAAAAAAATCTTGTTTATTATGTAATTATTTAAAAAAAATTGCTATTTTCAGAGAATGTTTGAAAATTTAGGTAAAGTATTCAAATAAAGCCTTATGGAAGCTCTCTCTCTGCATTCCATTTTTAGGGTTCCGTACCTCAAAAGGAAAAACGGAACCCTTATAAGATCACTTTGTTGTCCGTCTGTCTGTCTGTCTGTCTGTCTGTCTGTCTGTCTGTCAAGAATTTCTATGTCGAGAATGCGTGGAGGTATCAAGCTGAAATTTGAACTGTATACTCAGGTCTACGGTCCCATGAAGTTGTAAAATAATCAAACTGCTAAGTTTACGTAGAAAAAAGTTACGGCCGTTTATTCAGCAAAAACGCATATTTCGACACACTCAAGGGTATCAAAACCTATAGGGTACTTCCCGTTGACCTAGAACTATGAAATTTGGTAAGTAACATCGTTATAGACTACAAGTACAGGAATAAATCTCAAAACTATACATTTGTAAATAGATCTTAAAAAATAGGGGGTCTATATTTTTTATAAGGTGTCGAAATTTCAAATTGAAACTACTAGTTCAAATGGGGTATCATATGAAAGGGCTTGATGTACACATTGCAAAATATATTTTATTTATTTTTTTCGACGCATGATTTCTTATTTATAATGAAAAATATCAAATTTAATAATGATACTACGTACCTACGGAACCCTCGGTGGGCGAGTCCGACTCGCACTTGTCCGGTTTTTTTTTTGTGAAAACACTAGAAGTACATCATAATAAGTCCAGTATTTATCTACTTATGCATTTAAAATTTTAATATAAATAATATTGCCTATATATTATTAGATAAAGGGCAAATAATCATAAAACAATACATTCATATGAAAATAATATATTTTTGTGCATACGTAAAAGGCCATGCACCATTTGGATGCACCACTACTTAGCTACAAAACTTAAATAAATAACATTGCGTGTGGCCCTTACGTAAAGTATGACAACTTTATACGTATGTGAAAACTTAGAGAGTATATACACATGTTTTCTATTCTTCTATTGTTTGAACGCCTGCTATGATCGCGTCTAGCGCTTAGGGCAGCATTCATTTTGAATGCAGGAAACGTTTACACATGTCGTCTGATTTAATAAATAGATGAGATTCCGCCGGCAGATAACTATTAATACGACGGTGTCTACCCCATTATAGGTACCGGTTTATTAGAAAGAATGTTAATAGGCCAGCAAAATTATGTGGGTCGCGCCGTTGTCGTACGAGCGCCGCGTGTAAATTTGTGATTCTACGCGATTTACATTATATATAACTTTTACTCGGTTACGTAGCTCTTAGTAAGTTCCCATCAATGAAACGAATGATGTCTTTTAATGTAACTAGTCAAGTACAGAAAAAGTATAAAACACTAGCTTGCGCCCGCTACTTCGTACGTGCGTGTCCCGGTATCCCGTAGGAATTTTCAAAAATCCTTTCTTAGCGAATACCTACGTCATCAGAGCTATTTATAAGCCAAATTTCAAACCGATCTGTTCAGTGGTTTGAACTGTGCGTTGATAAATCAGTCAATAACGATTGCTTTTATCTAATTATACCACTACAGTAACAACTTACTATCAGTCCAGTCCAGTGGGGTTTCCTGGTCGGCGAATTATGCGTGGCAAAAGGCATAAGATTACTAAATGACCGAATGAAGGATTGAATGGAATTCGGAAAAGAATGGATGTTGTCACACATAAAGCGATGTTGTGTCTACAAGCGGTTAGAGAACGCTGGCATCGAGACATAGAACTGGCGTCAACTATCCAACGGATCGAAATGAATTTTCCAAACGAATGTGAGCAAAAAATAAACAAGATTAAAAAAAAAGTGAGTCGTCAGTTCACAAAACGAATTCTGATTTGACAGCAATTTATAAAAAACGCAACAATCTTAACAAAGCACTTTACGGCACGCGTATACAACTCGCGACTATTTTTGAGAACGTTCACCCACGCGAAATTTTCGCTTACCAACACGATGCTGAATTGTATTTTACAGTGTAGCAACACAACAGCACGATAAATGTGTTAATTAGTCTGTCGCATACGATTTGCATATTTCGTGTAAAATTTGTAGCTATAACACGTCCTGCATTTTTATTATCAGCACGGTGTCTTTTTCCAAAACACACTAGTAACTTAATGACAGACGAAAATATATACTTTCTTTTTTTTATAATGCCGTGGTTAAAGTGCTATTCGACTAAACAATATGCACATAATATAGTGTCTGTGCCTATTGATACCGCAACGCGACTCTAAAATTACTTCAAAAACACCCAAGTTCTCATTGGTATCATCCTTTTCTATTATAATTACCTAATACATAAACGGACATTCATTTATTTGGCTTTTTAATCATAAGCGTTTATAAAATAAAAGCAAGCACAGAGAGTTTTGTATTTACAATTGACGAACGGTTTTGACTAAATCTGTTTTATTTTATAAGGACATTTTATAAACACGTTGGATGGCAAAGGTAGCATAAGGCATACGGTTCGCCAGATGTAAAGCGTATACCATAGCAAGAGAGTGTTCCTGCCACTCTCAGCGCGCCAAACGTAGCTATGCCTTCCAGGCTGTACTCACCTGGGGATACAAAAGAGCACTCCAAGGATTTGTTCTTTTGCTGTGATCTTATGTGAGGTGAAGGTTCTGAAGTACCTCGGACAGGAAGTCTGATCATTTTTATCTAAAGCGCATTGCTTTTTTTTGGGGTGTAAGTGGTTTATCAACATCTTTGAACCAAAGCCAACTTCACCTGCACGTGGTGCACCCTGCTGACTGACAAACGAAGCTCTGGCGAAAAGAGAGGTAGGGAGCGTAATTGTAAGCTACCCGACTTGTGAATGTACCTCCACCTCACAGAATACCGCAGCCAAATAACAATTCCCTTGAGGGTTGTTGTGTTCCTGCGAGTGAGTGAGGTCACCAGAAAAGAAGGACAAGCTGCGATGGCAGCGGGGGTGGCGGCGCGCAAGTGATATATTATGTTGCGAGCGTTAATACGGTTACGGTAACCTCTTCACATCAGGCGGGCCGTATGCTTGTCTGCCACCCGAGGTAGTATAAAAAAAAATGCTCTGATTCTCGTTTGCCATAGCCTCATTTGTTAATTGACTGGTGCACTTGACAGATAGATAGATGAGCACGTGTTAGCAAAGGTGTTTATCTTTGCGAATCTATTACATAGTAGGAATACCTTAAAAAGAGAAAGCAGAACATTCACTTGTTGCAAACGATATGCTACGTCCCTGACTACGCCCATTGCGAAGGTCACTCTCTAGAGTTTTATGTTCAGCATTCTATAGATAACTTTTAGCATACGTTTGAATACAATGTGTCGTATTGAGTTCGCAGGTTTTTGGACCGTGGGCTCTGTGCCGTGCCGTGAGACTTGAATTATTTAAAACATTTATGAGAAGAAAATAATAAATTGACCGCATAAAAATAGAAAATTAAATACGTATAGGATAGTATGGAAAATATATTCTCTTATTGATAACGTCTCTAACAGATTAACATTAGAATGTTATTAATGTATTTTATATTTTAACTAGTGTTGAACAAATTAAAAATGTTAATTAATATTGACATTCACATTTAAAACCTAAAAATATATCTATAGTCATCATAGTGTTCTTTTTAGGGTTCCGTACCTCAAAAGGAAAAACGGAACCCTTATAAGATCACTTTGTTGTCCGTCTGTCTGTCTGTCTGTCTGTCAAGAATTTCTATGTCGAGAATGCGTGGAGGTATCAAGCTGAAATTTGAACTGTATACTCAGGTCTACGGTCCCATGAAGTTGTAAAAAAATCAAACTGCTAAGTTTACGTAAAAAAAAGTTACGGCCGTTTATTCAGCAAAAACGCATATTTCGACACATTCTCAAGGGAATCAAACTATAGGGTACTTCCCGTTGACCTAGAACTATGAAATTTGGCAAGTAACATCGTTATAGACTACAAGTATAGGAATAAATCTCAAAACTATACATTTGTAAAAAGATCTTAAAAAATAGGGGGTCTATATTCTTTATAGAGTGTCCAAATTTCAAATTGAAACTACTAGTTCAAATGGGGTATCATATGAAAGGGCTTGATGTACACATTGCATAATATATTTTATTTATTTTTTTCGACGCATTATTTCTTATTTATAATGAAAAATATCAAATTTAATAATGATAACGGAACCCTCGGTGGGCGAGCCCGACTCGCACTTGTCCGGTTTATTTTTTTATATTAGCCAATATTTTTTATATTAGAAATGGTGAAATCATTTCGATCTATTTTCTTTACAAATTGTTAGTGGACGTTGAATAACAATATTTTTGGTTAGCTTACGAATAAAGTATCCTACTTCTCTTGAAAGCGTACCGACAATGTAAAGACTTATTTTAATTACTTACATATATATATCCTAAAATTGGCTAATTGTCGTACCAAGGGCAAAAAATACGATTACATATTCCAAACAAGAAAGCAAATATAAAATAGGTACGTCATCAGTCGACGTAGCGTACTATTATCTTATGACACTTAATCAAACAGTCGGTACATAGGACAGGACCACGCTATTTGTACTTCATACATAATCGATATTATAGAAACAGATGTTCTTGTTACTATGTTGTAAAAAAGTATTGTAAATTTGTAATTTATATATGTATACTTACAGGTATGATAATGGACTGGTTAAACTTGTAATTTAAAGACGAATACCCGCAAGAAGCTACATAAATAGATGCAAAAAAACAAACATAAAATAAATTGTTTTCTTAATCAAATTTAGGTCTATAGAATTGATTATATTGATTTTCTTACTAATTATTAAGTATAGTTATAGAAAGGAAAGTCGAATTCACTAAAGTCGATACCTGTAAAAAGTATCTATAACAACGGTATGAATACGCCGTTCATAAACGTCATCGCTATCGCGAAAGAAACATAAAAAGAAATAGTCGACCCGAAAATCGCTTTTTTAAACCAATTCAAAACGAAGAAAGTTCAAAGATTTATAGCGTTCAAATATCTATATCGAATAATTTATAGCCCAAGTAATGAATGCACTTTATATCCAATAGCACTAAATCGCTGCATCCGCCGCCGCTATAAAATTAAAAAGCGAATAGAGCACTTCTTTTTGTGTGCAGCAAGAAATGGAAGCGCGTAGGTCGTGCAAAGGACCCATAAATCTGCCCTGATTGTCCAGAGAAAATCGTGAAATGCACGGTCTATGGTGGGCAGAAACACATTGAAAGATCGTAGGCGGTGGATTTATTTACAATCTTTCGCCTAGAACTGGCTGGGACTCGGCGGCAATATTATCATATTGATAAAATACAAGATATGAGGAAAGCTAAGTCATACAAAGGCTGGGGGTGAGAAAGGATTTATTGTTAAGATATGCTCTGGACGCATTTTCTTGAGATACCGGGGCCTTTACAAAGGAGGACTTTGCTATATAGTTCTTAAGGAGACCCTAGACGTCAACACAATTTTGTGCTGGAAAAGCGACGTGAGTATACGAGCTCCTTACACCCATTCTGACATCAAAAATTGCTAAACACATTGAATGTAATAATGTTTTGGCTATTGCTGAGAGTGTATGTAGGGCTGGGTCGCGTGATACTAAAGAGCTTTTCTTCATCGACATGACTGTTTGCCAACAGATCCGTCGAAACAGGAAGAAATCGGTGATCTCTGGAGAAACCAAAGGTTTTGTCTGTGCCATTATGGACGAAGTTATCAAGACGAATAGCTACCGGAAATATATCCTGAAGGACGCTACGGTCGACATCTGTCAAGCATGTCACCGTTCCGGTGAGTCACTCAGGCATAGTTTCCGGTTGTTCTCATCTTGCTAACGGCGAGTACAGGCACAATCAAGTAGCTAGGATTATACACCAGCATCTTGCTCTTGCCTTGTGAGCTCTGAGGTACCATACTATAAGTGTACACTTCCGCCAAATTTCGAGAACAGAAATCTCACGCTCTACTGGGATCGATCTATTATCACTGTCAGGACTATTATTGCCAATAGACCCGACATTATGTTAACAGACTGGGAGCCGAGTCGTGCAGTTCTCGATGACGTCACTATTCGCCATGATAAAAACCTAGTGAAGGCCGAGAAAGAGAAACTTACGAAATACAAGGACTTGGCCAACGAGGTATCCACCATACATTTGTGACGCCGTGGCGACGGCAAAAATGATAAAGTTTACGACATGCAAACACAGGTACTAGATACCAATAAACTTTATATTCTTGGAAATTCATTAACTCATCCTAGTTAGAGTCGAAGAACGGCTCGTTCTCGACTCTGATTTAGATTTTATTTAATTAGCGATAATACGCTGACATACTATCGCCAAAATTAAACTTATGAGTATGAGTATCAGTTTTATTTCTTAACTCCTCAAAGGAAAATAAATAAATATTCCTGGACGTAGTATTTACTCACCGCCGCCATAACAATAAAATCTAGTTAATGTTACTTACAGTGATCGATGTATTCCGACAGCTGGGATCTAGGTTGATTGAGGCTGTGTTTTTTTAAACCACTAAAGTGGTAAACAGATATACGGCCCACCATATAGAACCAGTTACCGCAGCTTATGGACGTTACATCAGGGGCCCTACCGCCGAAGCTGAAGCCGATTACCATCGGATTTTTTGCTTACGAAAATCAAACTTCGACTTAAATTTATGCTTCTTGTGTGACTAAGCTGAAGATATTTGGCAATAACTTATAACGTTAACGTATAACGCTATTTTTCGAATTATAATGTTCTATGGTAATCGGCTTTCGCTTCGGCGATAGGGCCACAGGCAGGGGTACCACACGCGCATTGTCGATCCCGTACAACCCTCTTTACGCCTTTTTTGAACAACTCATACCACCTAAATGAATATGATTGTAATATGAGTAAGTCTATAGAATTATTCAAAGATTAAACATAATTTTAGTAATTACGTGTTTGTTATCGTAATTCTTATCAAGTAGGCTTGATACGCTATACAAAGAGATGTTATCTATAATAGTAATCGTTATGACGGGAAGTGGGGTTTTCTACCACCAGTAACTAAAACATGATTACGATCTGTCGTCATCATGTTTTAGTACTCTGGTACTTAGTAACTATTTACTTATCTATGACAATGCAATTGTTTTTCAAAATACGCCAACGATATTGCGGTTAATAGTAGTAATTAAAGAATATCTGTATATAGTATAACACGTCGCTTTTCGCGTCAATCCGACTGTTTATCTGGTAACTTCTCCTTAACCACGCGACGGATTTTAGTGCGCTTTTCACCATCATTTAGAGAAAATCTCCTGGAAGGTCTATATATATTATATATACACCTAACATACTTATATTTACCGTAGCGGGCGAAGTCGATGATTGATTGATTCAATTTAAAAAATACTATAAAAAATAATCGAATTTCAGGATTCGGAATTGTAATCTCTAGCAACAAAAAAGAACAATAATAATATACACTTAGCCTTAGGGTGGCTTGAAAACACTGGAAACCAGTGTTTTCAAACCAACTGCCAACCCGCAGTTGAGCAGCATGGTGGAGTATGATATCGGCTAGAGCATACTCTAGCCGATGCCGAAGCTTTTTCAACAAGCCTCGGGTGAAAACTAATATTAGAAAGAGAAAAGATATATACAATGTGTTCCATTCACTTAGGGACAAACTTTTATCCCGAATTAACGAGAAAATTGACAATTATTTTTAAATGTCTATTTTTTTTTAAATGTCTAGTTTTCGGGATCAAAGTTTGTCCCTAAGTGAACGAGATACATTTTATATAAAATTATAACTAAATTGCGACCGTGCGTAACCTGGGTGGATCGCTTAGGTAGTATCTAATGAATATGTCTTAGGCCTATCACCATCTTCGTTTTAGCCGACAGAGGTCCATAGGGCATTCATTAAATTTCAACAATCATAATCTTCTGCTGTCTGCAATCGGCTTCTTGCTATCTAAATTCTTTTTACTAAATAATATTAGCAGGTTTATTAAATACGAGTTTCTGAGAGGCTGTGAAGTGTTTCTTTATGTAAATTTCGCTGATTATCATGTAAACGAGATAGCATTTTATGATCTCAACAATCATATTTATTTATAAATACATATAATATCATTGATCTCAACATAAAAAGTTTGTAGGGTATGAATAACTCAAATAAATGATAATTGAAAGCAAGCGCAACGATAAGATCTAAACTGGGGAAAAAATGTGTAAAACTTGCTTAAATTGTGTTTTACTGAAATAAATAATCGGTACAAATTGATACAACCGAATGAAATAGTAAGCACAATTGAATTAAAACAGTAAGCGTAAGATTTCCTGTTCATAATTATGTCTAAAATACAGACAGTTAAGGGTTATTATTATTTTTTTATTATTTAGTGCCTTTTATCTGTTTTAGATATGCCAGCCCCATCTACAAAGGAACGAACAAAGGTTTATTTAAGATTTTAGATGCCATTTTTGGGATCCAACTAAATTGAACTATCTACCATGTGAGACTGTGATAAGATGTGATAATTGACTTGTAGAATATTCTTGCCCAGACTGATACCTACATCACATACAGAAGAGAGACTAACCGAGGAGAAAATTTAAATCGCACATCAACTATGTCGTACGGCCCTATGTATTGACTGTTGTAATAGGAACTGACATAGTTCATGTTCCATTTTAATTTTTTCGACAGTGAGTCTCTCTTGTGTTTATACGTGACTCACTCCATCAATAAATGTTGGACAACCTCCAGAAGTGTGCGGTCGTAGACGTTATCCGAGGGTTATTTTGATTTACAGTAAGTATTACTGTTCAATCAGTGTTACTATTATGTTGCGAAGAGATTTTACTAGATTCATTGTATCAACTACTATATAATACTTACTCTTTGGTTGTATTATATTAGCAAAGTATGATGGGCAAAACTATTTATGGGCACTGGACATCAAACTGAGAAAAATGAAGCTCACGTGAGAAATCATAGTATTCTTCTTAGTAAATTATTCTGCTGCTTCATTCACTTGCCACAAGATGCCTCTAGGCTTTTAGAAATTGTTTTTGGCAACGGTCTTATGTGAAGTATAGGTACTTCCTAAGTCGTACATGACATGCTCTATCTATCTTTCTCCTCGCCTCACGAACCTCGGTAGTGTGCTTTAAGCATGCGCTTTGCTTTGGCTTCAGAGATAGTAGTGAGCCACTCTACACCCTGTAATTGTCAGAATGATTGCTGCTAACTTATGCTAGAGTCCAATATTATGAATCTAAAAATCTGAACTGAATCGTCTTATTAGCTTAGCTGAGATTCTTAAATAGCTAGATATATGAGAGCTTCTCAGATAGCTAGCCCTAAACGCTGTTCCCACACTTCTGGCGCATCAGTGTGACAAACATGACACGAATATTCGTATATATAATAAGCAACACGACAAAAGTACACATATACATTACACACCTTTAGACGTCCGCTACAAAGAAAATTTAACTTCTTATAATCTTTAGTCGGTTGTTTGTACAAGCGGTTAGAAGGCTAATGTCGAATTTGTGAATCGTACGTGCTAAAACCATTATTCAAGTTTAACTTTCAATCGATTTAAAAATCACTTTCTCCATAGTATGATGTGAAAGAACTAAATAAATACTGCAGAGATATTAAATATTTGTTAACAATTAAAAATTATGCGACATGTTTAAAATTTAACAGACATTCTCATATAATTGATTAAGTAAGACACGTAATTGTCTATATATTAATACTTGAAGCAAATAATTTAACCTCTTTTTTACCCGACTACGGCGAAGCAAAAAGGAGGGTTATGATTTTGACCTGTATGTATGTATGTATGTATGTATGTGGCTATGGATGTTCATCTGTTCCCTCATAACTTCTAAAATAGTTATCATAATTAGACAAATGAGGTGTCGTTGGAAGCCTCTTGATCGTCCGCTGGTTATAGGCTACATGACGTCACGTTAAAATTGCTACAGCGCCCTCTAGGGGACATAAAGTAAAGAAGTAAAAAAAATTTTTTTCTTGACGGTGTCGTGTGGGGTATCAAATGAAAGAGCTTTGTTAGCACATTTCAAATATATAAATATTATTAGCTGTTGCTCACAGGTTTGCTTGCAAACACCTGATAATTGCAAGAATTTATAAATTCAGGCATCAAATGTAATAAAAACCAAACATGTGTAACAACAACAACATAGGCTGGCAGTACGAGTACCTCCACGTTACAAGTTACACACGAATTCACATAACTCCAAAATAAGTTAAATAAAAATAAAGTTTAAAAAACTAAAACCCGACTACTAAAAACAGGCTCTAAAAAGTACGAAACAAGAAAATAGTCTCCGCTGAAATTATTATGTACATACTATAAAAGAATTACCGACTTTTAAATAAACAACTTACTTACATGTAGTATATTTGAACGTAGTTTTTTATACTTCATACTGATAGAGATATGTTATGGATAGCCGTGGTCGTATGCCATCACTACTGTATACTGTACCATACTCGTATACTGTAGCAAAACAGATTAATTATAATAATGAAATTAAATCAAAGTGGCATACGACCACGGCTATCCTTTAAACATATCTCTATCAGTATGAAGTATAAAAAACTACGTTAAAATATACTACGTGTAAGTAAGTTGTTTATTTAAAAGTCGGTAATTCTTTTATAGTATGTACATAATAATTTCAGCGGAGACTATTTTCTTGTTTCGTACTTTTTAGAGCCTGTTTTTAGTAGTCGGGTTTTAGTTTTTTAAACTTTATTTTTTAAGAAAATTGCACGGACGGAGGAGTATGAAATTTCGCACACTTATAGTTTACATAGAGAAGGAGTGCAGAACAAAAAAGAAAAATAGCACACACTACCATGTATTTGGCACACACATGCATATATTAAAGTCTTTTGTTTATTGTTAAAGTCATAATTTTAATTAATTAAAGTTGAATTTCCACCACTGGGCGACCACTAGAATATTACGCTTGAAATATTTTCTTGTAAAGTGAAATTATTAATACAGTTACATCAAATCAATGAAATATATACTATCATGTTTACACAAGAATAAGAGTTATCTATATACATGTAAAGAGAGGATAAAATGAAAAGGTGCCGAGATTACGAACAGGTCACATACATGGATCAAAGATCACAGAAGCGAACGATGAGATTTTATGAATCAAAATAAACTATTCTACTATACATGAAATTACATTATAATTACAAATTATATCTATTTTGTAGTCATAACAATAAAACACGCTTTCAACCGGCAAGAAATTTCTGTGATGACGATAACATAAATGGTCTATTCGATAAACTTTAACTGCAAAATAAAACTTTTGAGAAATCTAATGATTTTCAACCACCATCAGACCATATAACTTTGTCGGGTTAATTTCAACAATGAGATCGATAGACGCATTCAGTTGGACTGGACAGCTTTTGGAAAGCTTCGGCATATCCTCACCGCACATATACCTCAATGCTTGAAGACTGAACAACTAGCATCCTTCCCGACATGGCCTACGTACGTATGTAGGTCTTGGCTTTGCGACTGATGGAGAGAGCTCTACTCGGGGTTTTTTTACGTAATCGAATCTGAATCAAAGAAATTCGATGGAGAATCAAAGTTCTCGACATAGCTTTCAGTCAGTGATAGCAGATGGAGAGGAAGGTTGTAGAGTGGATGTCGCGTGTAGGACGAGGAAATGTTGGACGCTCTTCTCTAGAAGGACTAATGACCTCAAAATGGGACTGGGAATGGCTGGCTGGCTGGCAAGGCGGAGGATCACATTTGGTGGCAAGCATTGGAGAAGGCTATATCCAGCAGTGATAGTGGCTGATCATTATGAGTGACCTTCAACAGTTTTTCACAGTTTTAAGTTTTTGGGGTTTAAGTGATTCATCAACATCTTTGAACCAAAAGCCATTCCTGCACTTGGTACGTCCTGCTGACTGACAAACAAGGCTCTGGTGAAAAGCGAAATAGCGCACAGCGTTCCTCAGAAAGGAAGAAGTTGCATCCGTGACATCCGCAGAGCATCTATAATCTATATCCGGGATCAAGGAGTGCATTAACATTGATGTCAGATATGAGAACAGATAAGATAGAAGTTAACGCGTTTGGTTGCTATGTCTACGACCACTCCATAGATATCTCAAGTAATGACGAACAACGTAAGAACATACATACGTATACCAAAACAGTAACTCCGAAAGTAAACTATTTTTATTTTGCTACGGAACTTTAACTCTAACAACTACACCTGCACGTCGCAAAAACCTACGCAATTAAAAACTTTTTGCGCTAAGATCACAGAGACAGACTTTTTATTGATTGTGGTAGGCATTAAGACGCATTTAGCGAGTCACGCACATTTTTTTTACGTTCATTATAGATTTATCTATCTGGACCTAAATAAAGTAGAAAGGAACATGCGAGCACAATACATGTAATGTCAGTGGAGATCACAAACTTACGTGCATATGTTTTAAATTTTTAAACCATCGGTCGCAGCCGACTTCAAGAAAGAACAAAAGTTTATTCAGCCGGGCAAGACAGACGACATAAAAATAAAATTTGTGACTGGGTGTAAGCGCGGTCTATTTTAGTGCGGAATACATTTTCGGATCGTACTCGTGCAAGTTCAGGGAAACCAGACGAGGAACAGTTTTATTGAACTGCTCGAAATTAGGGCAACGTGTCAAACCGCGATTTATATGTCAGTGAGTTTAGGCCAATCGATATTTACGCAACTGTACCTAGCTAACGTGTCTTAGAAAGAAACATTGGGGTCACCATACTAGTCCCACTGAGTCCAACAGATTTCGTTGTAATCACGTACGACCTAAATGCGTACTAACATAGTTGCCATCCACACATCGCATATGGTGCGGTGTTGCGAGGAGTCGAGAAACATACAAACCAAGATCATCTAACATAAAGTTCTTAGAACACGTAATTAGAGCAATACACGAGTAACAAATGGAAAAATATGGCATACGCAACGTATCTTGTGTATTACAACGATTTGCACCGCATCAAATATAAAAAGCACATTTTATGGGCCTAAAGGCCCACATGAAAGTGCTTTAGCCTAAAGCTTTAGCCTAAATTGAAGCCGATTCCCATTGGTTTTTTTGATTCCGAAAATCGGTCTTCCGTTTAAATTTGTGAAAAATATCTTCAGTTTAATCGGTAGAGCGCGTCCGTGCCTACTAGCTAAAACATAAATTGTATTTACTGCATTTAGTTTTTGAGTATTCTTAAATTTTCAAAGAAAATTACTTTACTAAAAATCCTTAGTGAACATCAATCTTTCGAGCAGAATATCATTGATTGAGCAAACTGCACAAGAAAAATATATTTTTAATTTATGTTATCAATAAAATGTGCTTTTTAAGCACATTTTATTGATAACTTATTTATTTTATTGATATTATTTTATTGATTAATTATGTTATCAATAAAATGTGCTTTTTAAGCACATTTTATTGATAACATAAATTAGAAACGTACACATATGTATACGTTTTTTTTTCATGTATATACATGATTAAAGAATTTTTTTAAATCATGTATATACATGATTAAAAAAATCTTTTTTGACTTGAATTTGTCTTTAAAATTGCTTTCAATAGGAAGACAATTCAAAAACACAAATGATAACAAAATCGGGGATACAGTTTGGTGTTATTGCTACATATCTGTCATCTCCATCCAAAATTCAATTACATAACTGGATAGATGAAGGGTCCAAGAATTTTACATTACATAGACATTAAATCAAATTATTGCATTGACTAATATTATTCGCGCCTTTCGAAACTTCCGTTTCTTTTTATGCATATCTATCGCATATACACTTTCTGTTTATAGTTTATCAAACGCTTATCTTCGTCGCCATCCAGTAACAAGGACGATGCACGAGGAGTTAGCTATCTAATACAGAACTCCTTAATTTGTTAGTGAGTCTTCTTATATGGTACCGGTTTACAACTCCAATTCACTTTCCGATACACCAAAAATGTGCAACAGATAAAATCAGTTCCATTGCGAATGGTACCTGTGATTTATAAATTCTGTGCATACACCGCGACTTATTGGAGGGTGTTCGGTGTTTCTTTATATGTGCTCACGCTAACTTTCTCACACGGCGGATGAACTGCCTGAATGTCATAAAATTGCTACGTGAAACATTATTAGAAGGAACTTCTATTAGAAGGAACTAAACTGGGTGAAAAAAAATAATAGAGACAAAGAGAGAAAAAAGGAAGCTGCTCATGCAATTTTATACTCATGTAATTTCCATTTACATGAGTATAAAATTGCATGAGCAGCTTCCTTTTTTCTCTCCTCTTGCTTTCAGTTACCGTTTTATCCTTTTCCATGTTACCTCTCTTGCAGTTTATTTTCTATCTCTTTAATTGAACCACCAATTGGAAGAAGGGAATAAAAGCCGTTTTTGACGAAATAGATTTTTACTCATATTAGCTCTTTTCAAT
Source organism: Hypsopygia costalis (assembly GCA_937001555.2). NCBI lineage: Eukaryota > Metazoa > Arthropoda > Insecta > Lepidoptera > Pyralidae > Hypsopygia > Hypsopygia costalis. Next base: position 12,515,615 of record OW443339.2, on the reverse strand, counting down.
CGTAAAACTACGCGTCAGGTTGAAAAAAGAAATAAAACGGTCAAACGCCATTGTAATACTAGCGGCCAAAAAAGATGGAAGTTGGAAGAAGGGAATAAATCATGGATTTATTTCTTTCTTCCAACTAACAACCTTTTGTCATAGGTACAGTTAAAGGTTATTTTAATTTGACATTTTTATTCACTTAAACCGTTAGTAATAACTGAATTTGATTGGCTGGTCAATAGATAAAAGTACAACTTTTAAAATATCAAAATATAAACATTTTGAGTACAATAGTGGTAATAAAGGTTAGTTAACCTGTTCCGAATTCATTGACGGATTTGTAAAGACATCTTTTTTGCTCCGAAAATCAAGAACTAATCCTAAAATACCTGAAGAAAAAGCATACCCGTCAAAACTACCCATAAACGAAAAAAAGATGAATGATGTGCGAAAAATCATACCATATATTCCTGAAGTTTATAAGACGTTTTATGATTTGATTTTGACTTGGCCCACAACAACATTGGATGGTGCTGATATAGATGAGGATTAATACAATATCTTTTCTATGTTATTAATATAATAAATGCTAATATTCTTTAATATTTGTGTTTTTATTTTCATAAATTGGAAAAAGGGAATAATTCCAAGAATTTCAAACTACCCTAACTTTTGTTTATCTTTACATAAAATATTTTTTTTTACAGCATATTATCGGCAACAATGTTTACAACATTTCATTTTAAGATATCATGGGCATTTGATCTATACGTTGAGAGTAAATCAGTTTTTTCTAATTATCTCAGTTCGAACTTTTTGTAATTATTCCCTTCTTCCAATTGGTGGTTCAATTCATCCTAATACTTTTATTTCTCACTTGTATATCTCTATTCTTTTCAAAGTTTACTGTTGACTGCGGAATCATCTGTCGACCACAGCTTTTTATTGGTACAGGTATAGATATTTTTTTGTAAAAAATAACACGTTTTAAAGACCGCATTCAATAAAAGATTATCAGAATGCTTAAAATCGTATTAAACGAAGTGGCTGAATGGGATAAAAATCTTATATTATAATATCTTGTATTTTAATATCTGTATTATAAGATTATGCAACATTTTCACCCTTTTTCTGTTTTTTTTTTCATCTTCAAATATAAATATGTATATGTACTTCATAAACGACATTACAGCCTTTAGCCTAAATTGAAGCCGATTCCCATTGGTTCTTTTGAATCCGAAAATCGGTCTTCCGTTTAAATTTGTGAAAAATATCTTCAGTTTAATCGGTAGAGCGCGTCTGTGCCTACTAGCTAAAACATAAATTTTATTTGCTGTATTTAGTTTTTGAGTATTCTAAATTTTTCAAAGAAAATTACTTTACTAAAAATCCTTAGTGAACATCAATCTTCCGAGCAGAATATCAGAGATTGAGCAAACTGCACAAGAAAAATAATGTAAACAGGGTAGGTAGGTTAAATAAGGTAGACACCAGTAACAGAGAGACGATTCTCTGATATCTCAGGTAAAGTTCATTACGATCAATTAACCTGTCGTAACGTCAACGAACGCTTGTTTGATATTCTTTATCAGTCAATCAACTATTAAACTAAAATTATATCCCAGCAGATTTTTATAGAATCAGCAAGCTACAGTGGCAGCGGCCCGGCCAGGCATTGGTTAGCAAACTGGATGGCCCGACTGCAAAGGAGTAGTTGAAAGTGACAAGATGCGGTAAACGGAACGATATTTTCTATACAATATGATACCTACTTTTTTGGTGTCATATAGCTAAGACATTTATATTGAAAACCATAAACGCAACAATAGAGGTCCATAAGATTTGGTGGAACACATCGAACAAGTTCAAGGGCGCCGTTCAACGACCGCGCTTATCATTACCATTCAATGCGAGCCTTGGATCATTACCACTGCCGTTGCTATTCTAATACCAATCACCTTTTGTTTTACATCGAAACTACTTATATACATTTTTATTTATTTAGTTTTTATTTAAAATCTTGATTGACCAAAAATTATAAATAAGGTTACAAAAGGCGGACTTAACGCTAAAAGTATTCTCTACCAGTCAACCTTTGGGACAAGCAGAAAATCACGAATGCGGTTCAGAAGAAGCAAAAAAAAAACTAAGATTTAAGTACTAAAATATAACTACGACTAATAAAATAGTATTTATAATTACTGCAGAAAATAAAATAAACATACATAGCATAATTATATATTTAATAAACATACATAGAAATACATAAATTCATAGATGATGATGATTTAGTGCTTAGATAGATCGTCTAAAAGAATTGCCTCAGACCACAGTATAAGTAATAGTACTAACCTCAGACTACCACTTACGAATACTCGTATCATATACATGATTGGAACATAATTCAGATGCACCTGGTGCCCATATGTCAAATGTACAGAGAAAGTTTGTTAACGAAGTCCAAGTAACGAGTCTTCAGTAAAAGGTTACGCAGAATATGAATAGAGAAAATTTTAACACATGCAAATTTTTATTTAACTTTTGCATCCAAAAATTCATTGCTCTAGGCATCTTCAGGGCCATGTTTCATCGACACACGTCGAGTTCATGGCGAGGGCTACTTTTATTGCTTCGGTCCATTTAACCCATTTCATTGACGTAATCCCGATACTTTTATCGTTCGACTTGCCAACTGCCGGTTGCCGCTGGCCGAAATTAAAAGCAATACGATCAAAATGCTTTATTGCCGAGGTACTGATTGCATTTTGTTGACGCACACTCCGAAACGTCACTTGGTATAGCAACAAATATTTTTATGCAATTTGCATATACTTTAAAACTCTTTAATTACCTTTTCCCTAAACTTCCGCAAAGATCGATTTCTGTGACGTCTGTACCCATCGGCTTGCCGTAATCTTACTTCTTTTTACCTAGTTGTTTATTTAGTTTTATTTATTAAATCGTTAATAAATCTAGTAGGGGATCATTCTACGCTACGCTTTCCAGTTTAGTTTCGTCATTCCATAACTTTTCTGATTTAGGAGCTATCTAAATCAGAAAAGCTGACCTAGCTGATTTAAGAGCTATCTCGGTAAGTCTAGTTCTATTGCGAATTTGCCCGTTCCTGAGTCTTTTACGAAGATTTTTTTGACATAGCTCTGTCCATCGCTTCGATTCGCAATTTGAACTTTCATACGAGATCCATAGAAATACTCGTAAACTATATCACAAGCAGTATTAATGATCGAAGAAACTTAGTCTTGAGATATTGTGGTAATTAACATTTGTGCATTAAAAAAATTAAGTGCAAGAATTAAATAAAGAATCAATTGAGTTAATAATTAAAATGAATACAAGCTACTCCAGAAGAACAACAGTAATTAAACAATGACAAAAACGAATAAATTAATCATGAGATCCCTAAGGATGTACGGTACATTTTTCAGTAGAATATACATTAACCAATTTGACCTCAAACAGCAAATGAATCAGGCAATTCTCACGAGCCTAAAGAGAATATTAACAACTATAATTTAATTGATAGAAACTAGTTCAGGAGGTGTTTCGAGGCCGTTGAATGTGACACTACATTTTAATGGGTTAACACTTATAAGAGTTAATATGTGGCACAATAGCAGGGTTCCGTGTCGACTAATGAACACGGTTAAACTTTAGCCAGAACGGAGCATTAATTGGCGCAATCAAAATTTACTTCCCAGTGTCTTCCGTTATCTCGGTATGGCAGGCAGTGGACGTATACTGAAGTACTACCGATCCGGTCAGACCACTTTTAAACGTACTATCGCTTAAAACGCAGTAATGGGATAGGCACTGAATTAAAATTTATTTACATAAATACTTAAGTCAAACATGAAATAAATCGATAAAACATTTCTTACAGAATATTAAATAAATATTTATTTTTAAATATTTATTATAAATAGGACAATTTATACAGCGCCATCTAGACCCAAATTAAGCGCAAAGCTTGTACTATGGGTACTAGACAACTGCTAAATACATTTATGCTAAATTATACATAAATACATTTTTTTTGTAAATACATACTAATAATACATAGAAAATATCCAGGCCAAGACAAACAGATATGTTTATGCACACAAATGTGTATCTTGCGCGGGGATCGAACCCGCGACCTCGGAATCAAAGTAGCCATTGCTAGCCACCACCGGGCTCGTCAAATCGTAAATGAATGTATCCATCTACCAATGAAAGAATTCACAATTAAAGAAGGAATGAAAGAATCGTAATTGAATTCGTAGAATAAAATAGCTGTCAGATTTTATTAAGTACTTTTTGCGAAGAAACATATGTACATCGTGAAATGCATGTAAAAGGCTGAAGCAATTCACAAGTAAAGCTCACAAGGCCAGTCGTAGCTAAATGGAGAAGAATGGTTTCTGCTAACTAGTGACAATGGCAAAAATTAACACTTCTGAAATACGGTCATTCACCCACTAGATCTGAAGACAAAAAATGCTTTGTGAACTAGACTTTCGCTTCATAACCTCCTAGTAGAAATAAATAATTAATCGATGACATTTAATTACTTATAGAAGTCGCTAACATCAAAAATATTGACAAATGCATTTTAAGTTATTTAAAGAAGTTTATATAATATATATTAATATAATTAACGTGATTAATATTTGCTAAACTGCGTGCACAAATACCTACCGGATGCTGGTTATCAATTATATTCACAACCATGCAGATTAATTATTATATTCAAACATAATGTATAATAGAATACGAAATTCATTGATTAGCAACAAGTCATCGACTCGATATCAAATGTCAGAGATCAGCGGTGGTAGGTACCACCTGAGTTGTGTTATGTAATAAAATATGTATTTTAATTATGAAATATCAAAATTTACTGAGGTCTAAAATAAGAATATAATTTTGTGGTATAAAATAACTGCATTATTTTGTCCTAAATACCATGCAGTGGGAACTATATTGCGATTGAAGAAATATGAATAAATAATATTAATTTAGTTTACATTCTCTTTACCGTATGAAATAGAACCATGTCATAATATATTCAATATGTCATAATATCAATAAAATGTCTCGTTTATCAGAAAGCAAAAATACTACCTATTCACAATTAAATATTTTTTATTGAAGAAACAGATTAACATAATATTAGGTAATTAAGCGTTCCATAGAAAGCGATTTTTAATCGCTTTCTTAAATTAATCGACGATCATTAAAAATATATGACGACAACTCTTACTTTAATTTGTAATTTAATATACTGAGTTTAAGGTACTCCATACTATCTACTAGAATACATATGAAACATGAGCACATTGCATAAATGTAATAAATTGTTTAATGAAAAATAATACTACTTACTTGCGTTAAAAGTCCATCTTCATGCGCGAGTGCAGCGCCTGCAGAATAGACGAGCGAGTAGCGGGCAGCGGGCTGAGTTTGCCGGTAAAAAGTGAAATTTCGCGCGACGCCGGCTGCTGATTATTTATTCATTCGTAGTGAAAAACGTGGATCAGCCGACACCGAGTTCAGTTCGCGCCAACTATATATAAACACGTGTTTGATAAATTATTTTTTTTCCCCCAAATTTATAATCAAATTATTTTCGAGAAGTAATGAGTGTAGTGTTTTTCGATTAAATTCGTGTTTTTTTAGATTATTTTTAAGTGTTCGAATGGTGTTATATCGGATCGGTAGCGGCGTGGTGGAGCAGAGTCCGGAGTCGATCGGAGATCGAAGCGCGCGACGCTGAGCGCGGCCTGTGAACTACTGAAGTACTGAACCGTCCGTCTGTCTGCTCTGCGTATCTGCGTTAGCGCACCGACACTTATATATAATTTAAAATATTGTAAAAATGACTAACTTTTCCTTTCTGAAAATATGCACTTTTAAAACAATATTAATAATGAAATTACTTAAGAAATATCGAAGTTACATGTTTACCTATTGGAAGTAGTGGAAGTATAAATTTGATCTTGGCAGAAGAATGATTCATGATTTATCGCATACCTGTTTAGCATATGTCCTGCTGTCACAAAGTCAGATGTAACCATTGATTTTAGTATTAACTCTGTGCTAAGTTTTTAGCAATCATTTCTTGCCCTGTATTAATTACCTTTGATATTACTTTTATTTCTCTGTTCATAGTTACGTATTTATTAGGTACTATAAATATATGATAATACATCAATTACAACAAAGTACAAAATATAGCAATGATTAGGGCAAGTTGGCCAATACTTTTTTTTTGCTTTAAATAATAATTTAAAGCAAAGTAACTAAAAATAAATTAACTACTTAATAATAAAACTAATAAAAAAGAACTAGTTATTTTATTAATGCTTTCTCCATCTAGCACAATGAACAAAAAGCAAACAGACAGAAAATACGAGTTCTACAGAACACTTATAGATCGCTCAACCAATAAAAAGAGTAACAAATCGTTGTTTGTATCTTGCGTAAAGAAACAATCCTAGGTCTATAATATTGGCACGTAACGTCTCGCACTAAATTATAATATACTTTATATTAGATACTAGCTTCCACCCGCGACTTTACCCGCGTTAACTTGTATTTTAATAAAAAGTATCCTTCCCAATGCCTTTGAGAATATGTCTACAAAGTTTCATGATGATCGGTTGAGTAGTTTCGGCGTGAAAGCGTCACAACCAAACTCACATTCACATTTATAATGTTAGTAAGGATTACTCAAATGGGCTGCATTTTCTAGAAGATTATAATAAACTGTTAATAGTGTGACAGGACAGGAGCGCAATATAATAGTGTGACAGTAGCGAAAGCAATATATAATGAGCGCTTTACATGTAGCCAGTAAGGGAGAACCGGAGGCGTGGGAATTTTGTGTAAGGCGGTGTATCGGAATGTTCTGAACTTAAAAAGTAGGAGCAGTACATCAACTCCATACAAATAACATAAGTATAGTGACCAATACACCTACTAAAAGTACCTACGCCGCCGAACCTTCGTCTATATACGCTGGTAATATTTTTACCCGACTGCCGACAAACGGATTACCCTCCGTCGGTTTTATTGTTTTATTGTATTATATGTATGTCTATTTATTAACTACGCTCTACAGTCGTTTGACGAATTTCAACTTATTAGGTGTTATTAGATTCGTCTGATTTGTGGAAGTTACAGACGTTACATTCTTTGATTATTTGGTACATTGAATGAATGGATGACTGAATGTTTATTTGCCTGAAAAATACACGCTTCACATTCACAGGAACTGGCATGCAAAATGTGTCACTACTATAAAAATAAAATAAAATATTCATATCCTGGTATTAATTCATAATAAGAATAATAATCAATTTGTGAATTTTTTGTAATTATATCATTTTAAGAATGTCAATGTAAAATATACAAAATAAAATTAATTAATAATCAAATTTTTAGTGTCCCAGTACTTAGTATGTCAATAATGGTGTCCGCGAAAAAAAAATAGAGAGATAATTTAAAAGGTGAGCTTATCTCTACAAGATATCTCTTCCAGCCAACCTTAATAGTTAGAAATTACGGTGTGGCGCCTAAGCCGAAATTTCGACGTGGTGACGATTTCATGTCGCTATGATAATTTTTCGCCGCTGACTAAAATACAAAGTTCAAGTTGTTTGAAGTGTCATATCTAACCGAATTTTATATTAATTCAGTCGCCGCATCGAAGCTTCGGCGAGATTTCGGCGGAAGTGTCGCATCCCTAAGCGAGCTTTACAATGGATCGCATAGCGATACCGAATGCTGACAAGGGCTGCAAGGTCAAATGCGTAGAACTCGAGTGTTGCAATTAATGATGCTCTATCAGTATCCAGTGTTGTAAGCTAATTTATTAAGCACTTTATGTAAGCTTCTACTGGACCATTCATATGGTATGAGGATCTGCTTGTACACAAAATAAATAAATATTCCTGAACTAATTACACACGCCCATCTAGTCCCAAACTAAGCATAGCTTGTGCTATGGGTACTCGGTAACTGATATTATACTTAAATACATTTTTTTTTGTAAATACATAGAAAACGCCCAGGTCAAGACAAACAGACATTATCATACACACAAATATTTGTCTTGTGCGGGGATCGAACCCGCGACCTCGGAGCCAAAGTGGCCATTGCTAATCATTCGACCACCGAGCTCGTCAACGTAATAGGTAACTTTGTAAACTCTATGGCAAACTGACTTGAAATACCAAACGGGTATTTGTGGGTGTCTTAAAAGAGCATTGGTATGTCTGCATTATAATATGTCATTATCAATCAACGTAGCAACAGCAACATTTGCTTAACAAATTTTTACATTTATATAGGGTGCTGTCATTTGATGTTTTGTGGGTGTTTATCATCGAAAGAGTGCATTTTTTTTTCTTTTTCTGTCTGAATGCCCACTTCAATCACTGACGACCTCGGTGGTCGAATGGTTAGCAATAGCCACTTTGACTCCATGGCCGTGAGTTCGATTCACGCTTATTTATGACTAATGTTTGTGTGCATGAACATGTCTATTTGTCTTCGTCTGGGTGTATTCAATGTATTATGTGTATATGTTATGTATTTACAAAAAATATATATTTATGTACAATATCAGTTACCTAGTACCTACCCACAGTACAAGCTTTGCTTAGTTTGGGACTAGATGGCAGTGTGTAATTTATCCAGGAATATTTAAAATGTTACTTTTAATTAAATAGCAGAATTATTATTATTTAAATAATTGTCTTGGCCAACTTGCCAGAATATTATAAAAATTTTTGGAAAATGGAAAAATTCACCTGCCCCTCTAGGTGGAATTTGAACCCAATCGAGAGGTCGTGGGTTCAAATCCCACCTAGGGGAGGCAGGTGAATTTTTCCATTTTTCAAAAATATTTATAACTTAGTAATTTTTTTCGAACTGTTCAGTAAGTTCTCGAGAATAGCTTGAGGCCGCAGGGCTATAGAAGCTCATGTAAAACCAGGGGGCCTACCGCCGAAGCTGAAGCCGATTACCATCGGAATTTTTGAATCAGAAAATTACACTACTGGTTAGATTATTGCTAATTAAATAAGTAAACCCTAAAGCTACCGACTACCGACTAAGCTGAAGATAGCTAGCGTAGAATAAAAATAATCGTGGGAGGCACCCACAGGAATGAAAGGTCGAATGAATGAAAGAAAAAATGCAGAATGAAAGTAGCAAAAAAGCGTGACCTGGAATGAACAAGAGATATAGCAAAAATAGGGAGCCTATTTTTGCTATTTTTTTGATCATGTTGGAGGTAGCTAGAAATTTCTAAAGTGAGCCAATCTGCGCACACCTAGCGGAAATTATACATCCGTTGGATGTGCGTATATTGCGATAAAAAAAAAAAGAAAAAAAAGACTAAGCTGAAGATGTTTGTCAAAAACTTTAACCTACGGCCAATTTTTGGAATCAAAAAAGCCGATAATAGGATTCAGCTTCGGCGGTAGGGCCCCTGGTCATGATTTGATATCCGTCCGATTATTTGATATCTGATCGTCGCAAAGTAATCACGCCAAGTTGTATGGATAGTTGGTTTTCATAATATTACCTAATTTGGTTTACAATGTTGAACTTAATTGCATTAATAATTCATTAATTTTGAATATCAATAAATCTATTAATTTTATTTGATTGACTCAAATTATGTTAATTCAAAGATTTAATTCAAAATTAATTAGGCAGATAAATATTGATAATTATGTATCTAGTAGAATTGTTGTGTTACTGCGAGTGAATGAGGTCACCAAACAAGGAGATGCTGTGTTAGCAGTGAAGCTGCCAGAACGGGAGCAACATAATTTGTAAGAATTTTACATCAAGTCGAATGCCAATCAAGCTATATGCCCATATAGTTTGATTGGCATCCGGCGTAGTATAAAAAAAAATCAATCCCTTCTTAGAAATAATTTAAAAACAAGGACACATATACGTAGTACGTGGTATGTATATTTCACAGGCCTATGTAACAAATGAGTCCCATAAACTCCCATAAACCAATTATGAGTGTTGAACATCGAGCACGAAGTACCAGCTATGAATTCGTATGATGCTATTAGCTGGAAGGTCACCCAGCAAACGGTGATGTCAGCGATCACCATCGCGACTGATTTATCGACACCACTTGGTCGGATTAGGGCCCCTTGGGCAACGAACGCCAGGATATTTGACATGTCGCTACAATGAACACTCTGACAACTTACAATATTTAATAAAATTATATAAAGGGGACGATAGCGGCCAAAACAATTTTGTGTAAGGAATTGCGAATCGGCTGAGTAAATTGCAAAAAATTGTTGATTGTTGAAAGAGATGAGTCTCTTAAAAAATCATTAGTTTTAAAGAAAAACTCACTAGATAATGTTGAACAGATTTATTCCGTAACATCCTGTATAAAAAACAAAAAGAGTGGTTAAAACTTGGATTATTTGTGCTAATTAGACCTTTAGATTTTATTTTCAAGAATCTCATGTAATATTCTAGAAATTATAATGGTTAAAAGATACAAAAATAAATCAATATATTATTTTACGAAAAAGGTGGTTATAACAAAACGTTAGAAATCGACGCTGGCGTCAGCCGCCCCCTTAACATTAAAAATAATCACGGACGTTATGGTAAGTAGAGCAGTTACTGTAGAATCAATGTGTATAGTCTTACTACATCCGGTGGTTAAATGATACTGGTTTGGGGCGGAATACTCATCAGTATAATGTATTTCGAATGTGAGTTCTAATTTTCTAGTCTCGATTTGAATTCTACTGGTAACTAGGTCACGATTTTTTTTTGTATGAGAGGGATAAACGAATATGTGGGTCACCTGTGGTCAACAATGGAAAGCAATCACCACCACCCATGTAGATCAGCAACACCAAGAGGTCGCCGATCCGTTGCCTGCCTCTACTCCATCATTTCTTTCTGGTGATATCACTCACTTGCAGGAACATAATAACCCTTAAGGGTGCGGTATTCTGTGAGGTGGAGGTACTTCCCTAGTCGGGCAGCTTAAAAAATACGCTATGCCCTACCTCTCTTTTCGCCAGAGCCTCGTTTGTCAGTCAATAGGATGCACCACGCGCAGGTAAGGTTGGCTTAGGTTCAAAGATGTTGATGAACCACTTACACCCCGCAATTTTAAAGTTTATAGTACAGTTTTACACGTGAATGTATGTTATTGCTCTGCAACTCGTATGCACTGTATATGTATGTATTCGTATTTAATGCACGAGGTAACGCCCTGAGGCTCATGATAGATTTATCTCGTGAAATGACTTATCGTTCAAAAACCCGCAAAATAACGCAAGGTGTGCTGCAGGGTACTATATTGGGGCCACTTCTTTTCAACAAATATATTAATAAAATAACCTTTCGCAACACGTTACTTGTCCTATGATATTATTTACAGATGATAGGTCCCTTATCGTAGAGAGGAATAAAGACGTGAATTATGAAAATAAATTTCAAGCACAATCAGTAAAATACTTGAATGGTTAACAAACAATTGATTCCTGATAAATTAAAAAAAAAACGAAAATTATGCATTTTCGCCAAAAATCTCAAGAGCGAACATTTGATATTACATATATGTTATAATAGAAAAAAAAATCTTGAATTACCGAAGAGAGCAGGAAAATGGGAGCTCAACGTATGAAATTTAAACAGCATGGTAGGAGGATCGCGGAGAGAAAGGGTAGGTCAAGTGCAGATACGCATAAAAGTTACTAAATTACCAAACCAAATTTAGACAAACTGCAAGCGGGCAAAGCCGGGAGCCGGAGTAAATTTCAATAAAAAACAAATTATAGCGTACAAAACAGCCAATGACCTATGAATACCAAGAAATATTTTCTAAATTTTGATAGACGAAACTGGCGTTGAAATATATCCCACTACTATACATTTTACTTTATTTTCACATGTCGTTTCAACAACAAAGACTATGTAGCATATCATGACGGAACAATAAAAGTGTTTAGAGTTCGCCAGGGCAAAATTCCAAGATAAATTCATATTGCACCACGACATAAAGAAAATAAAAATGGAAAACTACTCGGACTTTGTTACAAGTCGTAGCGAATTTTCTGCTTAACATTAACGATATCTTTCAGAAATAACTAGTTGTATTTCTATAGTTAGAAGAAAAGAATTCAAAATGTAACACAATATAGCGTGAAAACAATAAGTATACCCCAGCCACGTATTATTTTGATGGACTAATAAAGTTTTGTAGAGAAAGAGCGTTTAGGTTATATAAAAAAAACAGACAAGTACTCGAACTAGTTGAACTCGCATATAGAAAATATACCAGGAGTATAGGGACTCATTTTCGGTAGGGTGTTCTCCTAAGTTTATATTCTGGACACGTATAGTAATAATATATTAATAATATATTCTGGATTAACATAATCCAGAATATATTCCATATCGAATTTCATCCAAACATACAAACCAAAGATCGTCGATCGTCTCAAGCTTTCACATTTATAATATTTCGTGGGTTATAATACCCACCATACAGCTTATAGACCTTTATTTCATTGAAGTTAATGATATCTATTTTTATCACACGGAATTTAGTCAGAGCTTTCTCTATGTATGTTAACTATTTCTTGCTAAATTGCAGGATTAAAGTGGCTTCGTATATTTTATCTACATCAGTATGTGTGATCCCGTGTGTGGTCTCATGAAGCTGTCATCAGGTAGTCGAGGCTTATCGTCTCTCGCCTCAATGGCCCATTTTACTTGTCACAGGACCTAAACATCCTCTAACTCAACTAGAGCGTTTATTTCATCTCTGGAAACTGTTTAATCCCCGGCTTCTCAACTACGCTGGTGGGCAAAAAAATCATATCACCCACCATAATTTCATACAAATGTACCATTTCTATATATAAATTTCTTAGGCAATATCATGAAAAGTACTGAAGCAATTTTAATGCAAATTTCAATAATTCGTAGTAAAATTAACTAGAATTAAAATAATATGACGAGCTGGGTGGTCGAATGGTTAACAATGGCCACTTTGACACCGCGGTCGCGGGTTCGATTCCCGCACAAGACAAACATTTTTGTGCATGAACATGTCTGTTTGTCTTGGTCTGGCTGTTTTCTATCTAGTACCCATAGTACAAGCTTTGCTTAGTTTGGGACTAAGATGGGAGTGTGTAATTTATCCAGGAATATTTATTTATTTATATGCCATGAAATAAGAGTAGTTTTCTCTCATTGTCTATTTGAACCCACTCGTACTTAGCGGCGATAAAATGCTTAAAAACAATTCTTTATTATGTATTGCTCACGCGCTCGCTCCTCCTCTGCAGACATACTCGTAGCGTCTCTTCACGCCGGTAATCTCACTCACTCACAGGAACACAACAGCCTCAAGAGAATCATTATTTGGCTTCTGTGCGATGTTAAGTGGGGTCTTCTGTGCGGTGGAGGTACGCTCCATTCTCTACCTCACTCTTTAGAGCCTCATTTGTTAATCGGTAGGATACTAATGAACGAGCAATACTCGTTATATTGCAAGCATCTATAGAATTCGTTTTTGACGGCGGGCTGCAATTAATTTGGTCCCCAAAATGGTATACAATAATTACGAAAAAAAACTAAACTTTTTTTTTGTTTATAGATAAATTACATAGGTTTTTATATTAGTTTTAGTTCAATTACTTTATTTATTTATATGTTAAAATTTAATTTGAATGAAAGTTTATAAGATATTATAATAATATATCAAAACAATATAATTACAAAAATAACGATAAAATAAACTACATAATTACAAGTATATACGGATATAGAAAATATACGCCTTTGCAATTATGTTAAGTATGAACGAAAGGAATGCTTAATCTATGGTTAAACTAAATGAATGAAGTTATTAAGCCTTTATGTAGACTTACCTAAAGTAATTAAACTAATATTAATAGTGAACTATGATTTTAATTATTAATGAACTCGTGTCTAGAACTCGTTAATACTATCCCGTTTTCTTGATAGTTACTCAACAGCTACTCAATACGAGTTGAGCCGTCTCGATAGTAATTCGATACTTACAATGTTGCGTGCTTCCAATCCGCTTACAATAATCGCGTCCTAACAAGACAACTGGTGGCGGTGAATATTTTTGCATGTGTGAAACAATAGCAGTTGTCTGGTCTAAAACTGGGCAACTCGTTTGCGGAGTGTCGGGCTGTCATAACATTCCATCGGGCAGGAGGCCGGGAGGCCGTCCGGCCCGACCACTTCAAACAAACCGTAATAACTTCCCTGCTGATAGGTACTGCAGTGCTGCGCTACTCACTCCAGTAATATCCTTCAAGACTTCTCACTTTTTTTTTATTTATGAACTTATTACTCTGCTGACGAATATTATAAATCCGAAAGTTTTTAAGGATAGATTTGGATGTATGTCTTAATGATGTTTGTTACTTTTACATTACAGCTGAACGGATTTGGATGCAATCTTTCATATAATATATCAAGCAAGGGGGAAGCAAGCATGCGGGTCATCTGATGGAAAGTAATCACCACCGCCAATAGAAATCAACAACACCACGGGGTCGAGGATCTTTTGCCTGCCTTTAAATTATATTCTATACGTATGCTAAATTTCATCAAAATCCGTTCAGCGGTTTACTCATAAAAGAGTAACATTTATCCATCCATACTACCACACATCCACATCCTCACAAACGTTCTAATATATAAAATTAGTAGATTTACTTTACAGACGGGTATTATGAATCCGAAATATCTATCCTAACGATAGATATTTGGATGAGTATATGAATATAATCATCCAAATAGTATATGATTATATCAAAGGCTGAATAGATTTGAAAGCAATGGTCACTTTGACACCGAGATCGCATGTTCAATCCCGCACATTTGTGTGCAAGTGTTCACGTCAGTTTGACTTGGTCTGAGTGTTTTCTATGTATTATACGTATGTATTTACAAAAACAATGTATTTAGATAAATATCAGTTAGCTAGTTCAAATAGTACAAGCTTGGCTTAGTTTGGGAATTAAATGGCGCTGTGTAATTTGTCCAGATATATTAAATAATTTATGAGAATTAAAACACAGGATACCTTTTTTCCGGGCAAAACTGCGGCCAGAAGCTAGTACGTTTATAAACAACAAAAGTGAGAGATTCGTGACTTCCTCCTAAGGTTGACAATGTCAAACGATCTTAAAGAAATCTTCATTATTTGTAAAAGAATTCTTGGTTCAATCCCTAATTATTAAAATAAAAAGTTGCCAAATGTTCATTCTCGTTTATATAAATTTAATCGTAATGCTACACAGGCACTTCCTTTATATATTAGCTATTTATTTCGAGTTTTATGACCTTGTGTTAATTTACGGACTATGAGTGTAACATCAAAAATAAAACATTTTGACACTTCTAAATATATTATTATGTCTTGGCCGGGATATCGAATGAGTCTTTGAACGAAGCCATCTATTATTGTTATAGATTATACGAGTAATAGTGCAGTAGAATATTCAAAAAATAACGCATCAATTTACATTAATTGTGGTATTAATAATTTTACATATATAGTTCCAGTCATGTATACAAGATTACCTTAAAAATGCAACCGATTTGGAAGTTCGGGAAAAGAAGTAAAATTTTGAAACAAAGATTAGAATCAAATTTCGCATACTTCCGTATCTCGCATGTGGCTGCAAACCCATAATTATATGTAATACAAGTATTCAAACAATTTGCGGCCCGTACCACAAGTTTTGCTTTGTTGCTGCAGCACACACATGCATCTTTTATTCTGTGTGCTGTTTCCTAGTGTAAGTTCTCTCCGAACTGTTATTTTTTATTTAATATTTGTATGTGTGTGACTGTAGTTTGTAATAAACGCATCTATCTATCTATTGCCTCGGAGTTATAGGATAGGAGTTATAGGTACCTTTGCGTAAAAACCTTTTTCACGAGTTCAGCTCCATACTATTTGAGAATCATATTGTACTGCCTCACGAAACATGGTAAAGTCGCTCACTAGTATCACGATTTTTATTTCGGAATTATGAAAGAATCTGACATTTTGTCCGTTTTCACCATCTTCCGAACTTCTAAATCGGTTGCGAATTTAAGGTAATCGTATTCATACATTACTATAACGATATACCAAATCTATTAGTACCACAATTAATGTAAATTGTTAATTTATTTCTACTGCGCTATTGTAGCTTTTTTTAATCATACAATATGCAAACACACCCTTCTGTCACGTTCTCTAGAATTCGTGAACTTGAACGTGAGGCATCCGTGTAGGAAGACGGAATAATTATAATGTTCTAGATAAATAAAAAACTAATTAAAAATATTTATATCAGGTGCGTGTACGTATGCTTATTTTTACCAGACGCAGCATAAACAATATATGCGAAACAGTACAACGGTAACCAAATTAGATTGTTGAGTGACCAATCGGTAACTCTATAAAAATTATACATCATGGTACACTTTAATTGACGCGAGTACACATTTGAGTGCATAAAGCGTTTACACAAATCTCACGCCACGCGTTCAGAGTTCATTAACAACGCTATTCTTCAAATGATTTAATTTGTGCACGATGTGTCAGTTACGTCAGTTTTAATCTAGTGGGAATTGAGTCAGCTGTGCAACCTATTTCACTAAGTAAATAATGCTTATTGCTTCCGTGTTGCCAGTGAAACTGATGAAGACAATATAACTGATATTTAAAAATATTCGCGCAGCATGTCTCGTGTCACCGTACGTTCAGTGCTTGAAATATTACCGAGTTCCTGACGGACATCGTACGGCTAATTTTGAGCTAGCGTTTCATTCCAGTAACGCCTCAAAACGTCTCGCACGACGCGTGTGTAAAATTATGTTCAACATTTACACGTTTCAAATTAAATAATAGTAAGAAACAATCTCTGGAGAAGAGGAGATAGCAGTCATAGGTAATTATCGTTAGTATAAATTCAAGTCAGATAATAAAGAAATCCAAATGAATTATGAATAATAATAAATAATAAAATTGTATGTCAAGAATGAAAATAAAGATGTGAGTCACATAAGACTGAATGAATAAATGTGTGAAAAAAATAATTTGAAAAAATTGTTACTACACATTAGTAGAAGTTGTCACTTGCGTTCTCTATTTGTTTAGTAGCCGCCTAATCTTTGCCCGGCGCTTTGCCAAATTGTATGATTTACCGATTCGGACGGGCGGCGGCGGCGCGGCGGCAGGCGCCACTTTCATGAGTTGAGAGAACCGACGGTTTTCAAACTGTGTCAAATATTTTTCGTCTGGGCGGCGCGTATTGTTATAAACAACGTGACTAGATTACAACCGTCTCGTCTAACCGTTGGTCCCGGCTTTTGTGCGACAGGTCTCTAGCCCTCTCTCTGACTGTCATTTATAGACATCAGCTAGAAAATCTGAGTATCAGCCTAACCAGCTATGTTGAAGATTCGCTATCAGATTTCATTATTCTCAAAATCCGTTATTGAAAATCATCTTCAGCCCAGTCAGTAGAACACCAATTTCCATAGACGATAAGCCGAAGTTCGGTTATCGAAATCAAAATTCAATCTGAACTTATATGTCTTTATTACTTACATCCTTTCAACTCGAAGGCTTTTAACATTCTAGTGGCTTAAAAATACTGTACCTACTCGGTCAGTTCACAACAGATCAGCATGTAGTCGCTATCTAAACTTCTTTGATGCGGCCTCGTATCGGGATTAATGTGGATTGATAATGAAATCAACATCTTTGAACCAAAGCCAACTTCACCTGCACGCGGTGCACCCTGCTGATTGACAAACGAAGCTCTGACGAAAAGAGAAGTAGGGAGCGTAATTGTAAGCTACCCGACTGGGGAATATACCTCCACCTCACAGAATACCGCAGCCAAATAACAATTCCATTGAGGGTTGTTATATGATGATGTTGATTTTGAATTATTGAACAAAGTTTCCTAAAATCCTCAAAATTAGCATAGTTATGTTCGGTTCATACTCCCTGACTATTTTTAGAACGATTTTTTTATATCTTAGGCGACTCTGTGAAAGACCGCCACAAAGTTCACCATGCACGGTACCGCATGGACGAGCGAATGCCAAAAATAGAGTGCCTGAAACGGACAACGAGTACCGAACCACCCCATTAGGGGGCATGGATTAAAAGGAAAACGAGCAAAAAATTATTCATTCCTCTCCCATTACATTTAAAATTTTAGGGGAGTGTTATTTTAATCAACAAAGTGACAGCTCATCTAGGTATTGGTTGCGCAGGCGCCTGTCAATTTCACCAATAAGTTTCATTGATGGCGAGTGATCTGACAGCGATTCTATGGTGCATTAAGTCATAACTATAACTAACTAAGGAGCTCCATTGCGTCGCCGTCTCGTTGCGCGTCGTAGTCCAATCGATCACACAAATTAAGCAACGTCTACCGGAACCTGTCTATGGATGTTTTTAGTTATCCCGAACTCCTTCGTACTTCGGAGAGCGATTAAACCTCGATTACGGCTATTATAATTAGACGACAGTCAAGTTAAGCCAAGTCAGTGGCCTTTGTGCCGGTTTGAACGCTGACCTCCGCCAACCGTGCGCAGTTTAGCGGCGTGGTGGAGTACGCTGTAAACCTCTCTTCGATTGAGGGGAGTCCTGTATTCCAGCAGTAGGATGAATATGGCTTGATGCAAATGCGGGATAAATATAGGGTTTGGGTCCCGGGACGTCTCGGGTCTCGAAGTCCCGGGACTTTTCGTAATTTTAGTTGTCTCGAGTCCCGGGACTTGAGACTCGAGACTCGAGACGAGACAAGATTATCGAAATTCATTTTTATTCTCAAATAATTGTAGGAACATAGCGCCATCTGTAAGTTTATTGAATAACTACGTGGTCTGCTAAGTAACTACCGGTTAACTAATAGGCCTTTTCATCACATTTTTTTTATGCGCATGCGTTAGCATCAGCCATCTTTTTCGTAATGTTTTTTGTAAACAACCATACTAAAGTACCCGCTACCCGTATCAAAAATTAAAATATTAATTAAAACCGATTTATGTTTTGAAAAAAGGTGAAAAAAAAGGAATGTTAAGATAATTGACTTGTTGACTCTGCAATTCATTTGAACTTTCATTGGGTGTGTTTAAGATATTTAGCCATTTCCCCTTGTCAACTGTTTGGTCCACTGGCACATTATTCTTAATTGCATTTTTGACTCTGTAAATATCATAAATCTTTTATATATTATCTCATATTAAACATTTCCTTTATGATAAAAAATACTAAACATATTCAATTCAGCATTTACATTTGTCTAATTGATAACCTCAAATATAGAGTATAGCCCCAAAATATTAATTACTTATTTTATAAATTATTTACTCCCATAAATAATACTCAAAATATATTTTCAATTCTTACAATTAAATTAACATTATTAGTAAGAATAAAATTGTAAATATTAATTTCGTTTATAAGTTTTCAGCTAGTAAACAACTGTTGATGCCCAACTACTCAAACAGCTCACTTTTAACGGAATTCGTTTAATAACTTTAAGTAAACATTTAATTTTCTGTATAATAAATGTTGATTTTTTTACAAAGAATTGGCTTTTTTTAATAGGTACATTTTTAAACAAAAAACTAACTTAATTATAATTTTACGAAAGCCCCACTAAAAAAAACAAAAAGTCTCGAAGTCCCGGGAATTCCCGGGACTTTGACTGTAGGCTGTCTCGTGTCCCGGGACTTTGAACTTGTCGGGAATTCCCAAACCCTAGATAAATAACATTATTGGTTATCGCCATATTATTTAATCGAGTTGGATATGCTGTAAATGCGTACAGGAAATGTAATTTTGCGTTGTTAGTTTACATTGGGGTGTAAGTGGTTTATCAACATCTTTGAACCAAAGCCAACTTCACCTGCACGTGGTGTACCCTGCTGACTGACAAACGAAGCTCTGGGGAAAAGAGAGGTTAGGGAGCGTAATTGTAAGCTGTACCCGACTGCGGAATGTACCTCCACCTCACAGAATACCGCAGCCAATTAACAATTCCTTTGAGGGTTGTTGTGTTCCTGCGAGTGAGTGAGGTCACCAGAAAAGAAGGAGATGCTGCGTTGGCAGCGGGGGTGGCGGCGCGCAAGTGATATATTATGTTGCGAGTGTTAATACGGTTACGGTAACCGCTTCACATCAGGCGGGCCGTATGCTTGTCTACCAGCCGTTGTTGTATGTGTTCGTGTACACACTCCTTCTTTATTATGCTTGTAGTTATTTACCCATCGACTTTCGAAGCGTTTTCGGATTTTCGAACAGCGCACTTTTATTTCTTTGCGTCGGTCATAAAGGGGAATCTTTGTTGCAAAATTTTAAGCTCCTGAGAACGTATATCAGAGATGTATATAAATTTGTCACTCTGAATCGCAGAACACTTTAAAAAGCATAGTGAATCGAGCCAGAGATGAGCTAGAGGCGGACCAGACCAAACATTTTGAACAGATTATATTGACCTTCATGTTATAAATATATCTACTCTAATAATGTTTTAAGATATGTTTGTCACTTTATAAGAATTGGAAAAAATGTAATCTATATGAACACGGGAAGATATATATCACAATCTAGACGATTAAAATTTATCTAACTAATTGTGACAAAACAAAGTTCGTCTTCCACGACTTGTAAACAACAAATCTGTCAGTATTATCACTAACAGTATCTTTAAATTTGGTATTTATAGATTCCCACAGGGCAGGCCTAGCCTAGTTTGGTAGTTTATGTAAATTACTTAAAAATATATGAATTAAAAAATAAATTATTATTAAAATGTGGAGCGCCACAGGGTAGTGTTTTTGGTCCCTTATTATTCATCATGTACATTAATGATATTGACAAAGATATAAAATGTTATACTAGAATGGATACGATAAGAGAAAAGAGAAAGATTGAAAGAAGCACCTGCGATGGAAATGATGAGAGGAAATCGCCTTTCGTGATATGGACATTACCATTAATGCGGAGGGATGAAAGACATGTGACAAAAAACGATGAAAATGAATGAATATATTTAGGAAGGAAGACCGTAAAAAAAGTTGGTTTTCTGAAAGATGATATAGGTAAGAAAGGGATAACAAAGTAATGGAAAAAGAACCATCGAATGAGGATATAAGGTATTAACTTGGCTGATTATAATAATGTTATGTTCTGTAGATATATTTGAGATTTAACTATCAAACAGGAATAATAACAGCTCTTACTACGTAGAATGAAACAACAAATAACCCTATTTCTGTATCGGATCATAATAGAACTCTGGCCTAATTACTGATGTGCCAACCTCCGTCACGTAACAACCATCAATAACGTAAGACGATGAAAGGCGACATAACAAAGCTGCAATTCCTGAATCTCGGGTTTATAATTCCGCTATCTTTTACTAAAATTTTCAGGCTATGAATATAATTTTATATATTAATAGAGTATTGATAAACATTACTCGTAACAGGACGCCTGGCAGATATGAAACATTGAAACTATCTTATAGAAAATATGCATCTTATTTTATATTAGAGTGGGTCCAGTTCTGCAGCATCAGTGGCACGTCGACCCTACTGGATTTTTTGTGCTCTCTCTAATCCTTTAGTCACTCTCCCCTGCCTGTCTCGAGACATGTTCCATGTACTTCAGTATACCGCTTAGTCGGAAGAGCCTGTAGTCCTCCAGGTCCGGGTATGCCTGCCCTAGGATTTCCATTCGTTTGCCGGCTAGAGCGACACATTGACACAACACGTTTATTTTTTTATAGGCAGTTTAAATATGCATCAAAAGATTGATGGTATATTATATAAACCTACTGTTTATGTACGTATAAATAATGAAATACTATTTTAATTTTTTTAAAGAAAAAATAAGACGAATCAGGAAAATAGTTGACATTGAAGAGAGATTTACGAAGCGACATCTAAGGTCTAACTATTTCGTCGGAGAGTGTCCAAGTCTCTGCACCGTAGCACACAGCAGGAAACACTGATTAAAGACTTTAACTCTTCAGGCATTTTGAAAAGCTTACCAAAAACTGTCCTACATAATTGAAGTGTATCTATCGATCTCTTTGTTGACATTACCATAGCTAAACTGTAAGCCTGTCCGAGGAAAACCCTTTCAATAGTTTCATTCTCTACAATGACCAATCTGGATGATAACGTCGTTGTACAAATCTTTTGTTTTCTCAAAATTCAACAGCAGCCCTACGAACCGACAAGCAGCATTGACATCGTTTAACTGATCGACTGAGATCCTCCAGTGGTTCAGACATTTTGATCACGTCATCGACAGACCGAAGTGAGATGTACTCGTCGTTCACATATGCTGTGTGACTTTCAGTCCAGAGTATTAAATACATCTTTCAATGCTGCAGTGAATATTTTCGGTTAACATTCCATTGATATAAACCTCTACTGAAGCTGGAAAGACCTAGACTATCTACTGCATCTGGTTTGGTCATTGTCACAATTATAACGCTGCGGAAATGACTGCCTGCGTCCAGAACCTGAGTAAACAAACTAGGTCTGTTCTGAAATACTTCTAGCGATGTCAAGTAGACCACCACAAAAATTGAGGAGCTAAAACCTCTATATAATGGTGGTTTACTTGACATTGATGAAAAGATTTCGACATAACAGTTGTTGAACAGACCAATTTTCGATAGAGTCCTAGAGAGATAGATCTTTTTAATTGTCCATAAAAACCATACAGAACAGAAACAGAATTTTCTGCTGAATCTGACACAATATATATTATTAATACGTATGTGGTCAACGGTACTGTAGCTTTTACGAAACCCAAACTAAATTTGCCAATATACATTTGTAATCCATTCAGATAGTCTACGGCTGGGTAGAAAAGGTGTGTGATAAGTCCGCCTTTATACCGCTTTATTGCTCATGTTACTATATAATTCTGAAAAAATAAGGTTAAGAATAAACTGCAAGAAAAATGAATATAATTCAACATTAGAAGCAAGTTAATGTACCCTAATGTGACGTTATATTAATTTGGCATTGCTTTGCTTAGATTTGTTTTAATTGAACAGACGATCATACATGTTCATATTTTCAATTCTATGTTCGTTTATTACATGTCAATGGAACCTAGTCCTTACTGGTTAGATAATACGGTTTTTAGAAGCTCGTTTTGATGAGCGTAATTAGTGGAAATCTTTACAGTTCATGCAATTAATACCTACATGAATAATTATTACAGATACGTTATTTATGAACGTTAAACGATCTACAACTACCAAGACTACAACAAATTTCAAGGAAATTGAACGAAGTTACGTCCTTACTGTTATAATATTAAACCTAGACTGGGCCAATGTCTAAAGACTCACTTACACCCCAATAATATCAATAATATTATTGGGGTAATATAATATAGTTTTGCTTGCCGTTGTAGTTGTAAAAGCCACTTTAATAACATTTGAACTGAAAACAAATGACGTGCTAACGATATGTTAACATAAAATAGCCTGTGCAGGCAACAGCTGCACGTCGGAGTTATTTCATGATGAAATCCAGCAGAATTAGCCTGTCTAAATAAGTCGTAATGAAATAAACAAGCGATGTCTAGCTATCCAATTAAACCTATGAGCACATTAAAGTTTTAAATAGTAATTGGTTTACGATAACATTCGTAAAGAAGGATTGGCCCTCACCTCAGGTGACTCTAGAGCCTAGAGCTGGTGGATACTTTGCCCTAAGACTGTCCTTCGCCATACAGAATAGAACTACTAGAGTAGAAATAACGGGCACGCAACAATATGTCATAAGGTACTTAATTCTATGATTATTTTATTTTAGACAGAGGGACAATGCTGATAGTGTCTTTAGTACAATGCCACAAGACGGTGAGCTAGGCGGCGTGTTGCGTGATAACCTGTAAGCATATTTTTGTAAATATGTAATTTTTTTATGATAATTGTAAACAACACTAGTTGATTAATTTCCTAATTTCAGTTGCTCGAGTCTTCGTCAATGTCATTGGTGGTGCGGTATCCCGCCGACCCCTTTCCACTAGTCGCTCAGCCACCGGCCATTCACCTAATGATCTCATCGTCCCAGAATAAAAATCACTCGTTTAGACCAATTGACTATGTTTATGGAACGCTTTCTCAGGCGAAACTGGACGCCCTACTTTGCCTAGGTAACATGGCTGGAATCCTTCCGATATATTTATTTTAAATCTAGCTAGGTCAGGCGTTCATCTGTGCCGCACGTCACCACCATAACGCATCTGCAATAACATTCGACTGACAATATGTAAGTAGTTAAGAATTTTTTTTAATATTTGCGTTTAGGAAATATTGTAGTTTGTCAGCTGTCAAAACAGTAATCGTGAATTCTGCTCGTCCCAAAGGATTATTTTTCAATTGGGGTACGGCGTGTTCCTTGCCGGAAGTGTGTAGGTTTTTATGGTTTGACTTTTCAAAAATCTGCTGTTTAATTGCATGGTTTGCCTATTTACGTTTTAAATCCAAAATTTTTATAGAAAGTTATAGTTGAGAATAAATTTAGTTTCTGAGATGTTTTGTAATTTATGAATCAAACATTAGTTTTAATGAAACAAACATTTGATATTACTTATTAGTACAGTCAACAAATTAATGATATACTTATTTCAGTTACTGTTTTCTATAAATATGTATTTCGTTAATGCGTCAGTCACACGTCCTTCTCCTTCTATACATACATAGTAGCCAACATAACTTTCGCTTTTAATTAAATAAATAAATTTAGATATTTCTGGACAATTTTTACAGCGCCATCTAGTCCCAAATTAAGCGCATAGTTTGTTATATGGATACTAGACAACTGATAAATGTACTTAATATATTTTTTTTTTGTAAATACACACTATTATAAGTGTGTATTTACAAAAAAATATACATACATAGAAAACACCCAGACCAAGACAAACAGACATGTTCATGCACACAAATGTTAATCTTGTGCGGGAATCGAACCCGCGACCTCGGAGTCAAAGTGGCCATTGCTAACCATTCGACCACCGAGCTCCTCAAAGTTCGTCCAGTTTGTCTGTTTCTCCGATGGGACGGTTTTAGATGTGGTTCTAACTGTTAATTAGATGGTTATAATACATATACATAGCAGTTGATATAATATACTTACAATATAATCTAATTAAGCTTTTATGTAAGTAGAAAAAAAAACAATGTTTTGTACCAACTACCTATTATAATGATCGAAGCCAACTACCCAATAATTACACCTGCGCGAAACTGGGACTGCCGACTGGTTGCTAGTATTTGATAAAAGTCATTGACATGCGGTATGCCATAGCGCCTCTCTGTCTAGAAAAGATTTTTCCACGTAACAACCTGTTGCAAATCAATACGCTAGACTAGACAATAGGCTTCTTTTTAGCGAACACAGCATCTAAATAATGATTGCAAAATTACGTACCCATTTCGCAGTTTGCAAAAAGTTTCCTATTGAATTTCAACAGTCTGTGCACATTATTTTTTTTTTAATTTGTAGTCTTCTCTATCGGGACTCGCTAATTATGTTAATCTCGATAATTGGTGGAATTAGTACAACGGTAGTGATATCATAAGGCTCACACTTTGTAAAATCGACCGATTGTACTGTCGGTGCCAGTACAAAGAAAGACCAACAAATTTGAAATATCTAATTAATGGAGTTTTCGTTAACGAATACTTGATAATTATGGTACTGGAAACTAAGTAATTTCAATTGATGCATTCAATTAAAACCAATTTGATAGCTTGTGTTAGGCAGCGTTCAAATATTTGAAAAGTTTGTCACACCCGGCTTCATATTGATGGTAATTATTAGGTATTGCTCCAGAAACACTTCTGATCGATTAGTCATGGTAATGAACAATAATATATTAAGATTGGTGCACATGAAGATTCGCGTGGAATACGATTAAATCACAATTTGAGAACGAGAACAATCATTAATTGGTATCAAAGACAATTATTTGTAAAAAATAAACTGAATATATGGCTTAAAAATTTACCCGCAGAAGGTTGACCCTATAGTAGACCCTAAGCATAGTACAAATATATAAGTCACATAGGATACGATTGACGACTTCCTCTTAGCTCCAATCCCTTGATTGTGAATCTGGAATTAAAAATCCTAAATTATCTGAATGGATTTTGGGGTGTAAGTGGTTCATCAACACCTTTGAACCAAAGTCAACTTCCTACCTACGCTTCCTACCTCTCTTTTCGCCAGAGCTTCGTTTGTCAGTCACCAGGGCGCACCGCGTGCAGGTGAAGTTGGCTTTGGTTCAAAGATGTTAATGAACCACTTACACAAGTATGCGACGATGAAACTTTGGGAATCTCTCTAAAATTGGCTAAAGACCTAAAAAATACAAGAAAGTGTCAGGACACGGACAACGAAAGAACACAATGGCGAAAAGTTTTACGGAAGAGATATGCCTTTCATTGGAAAGCTTATACCCGCTAATCATGAACAAGAAAGAAGTTTAATATAAACTATTCATGAACTAAATCTCATTACGTTGCCAAGGGACAAGACAAGTAGATGCGTATAAAAATAAATCATTTCATTAAACCCGGACTCATCGGTTATATTCGGGACAATAACAATAAAGATTGACCTTCGCCTTGTGAATACTGCGTGTACTACGTTCTGTAACCGTAGCAATACACGTCATACTGAGTACTTGGACTAACAGTGTTTATGAAGTTAAAACTCATGTTTACTCTGAAAGCACGCAGCTCACGCACCATTGAAACTTAGTCCCTGACGATGTATTTTCGAAAACTAATGCGTTTACGTTATCTCGATATGTGTAAACACATGTGAAGTGTTCGTAAACGTTCCTTAAATCCGATTATGTTTTGAAGGTATTGAGCTGACTATTATGATTACCAGTGCACAAATTATGTGTGGAAAAGCGTTATTTACCTGACATCAGATTTAGAAGCACAAACATAGAAATGTATCTAGGACGTAACATTACGAAGTTTTCAGATTTTCTGACAATAAATCGCTTCGCTCATATTAATGAGGTGTAAGCGAGACGACACTATGATAGACAGTAGAATACCTCGTAGTATAATCAAGACTAATATCAGCAGTTTCTTTTCACATTAACCCATAATTTTGGGGTGTAAGTGGTTCATTAACATCTTTGAACCAAAGCCAACTTCACCTGCACGCGGTGCACCCTGGTGACGGACAAACGAAGCTCTGGCGAAAAGAGAGGTAGGGAGCGTAATTGTAAGCTACCCGACTGGGGAATGTACCTCCACCTCACAGAATACCGCAGCCAAATAACAATTCCTTTGTGAGTTGCGTTGTGTTCTTGCGAGTGAGTGAGGTCACCAGAAAGGAAGGAAATGCTGCGTTGGCAGCGGGGGTTGCGGCGCGCGGGCGATTTTTTATGTTACGAGCGTTAATACGGCTACGGTATCCGCTTCACATCAGGCGGGCCGTACGCTTGTCTGCCACCCGATGTAGTATAAAAAAAAAATACTTCAACAAAGTCACAGTCACAGTAAAAGCTAACATTTTCCTTGTACACGAAATGCTACAGTAAATATGTAGCCCGTTTATAAACATTGTTTTGTATTAAATTGTTTAACTAAATAAAATAGTATATACTTGTTCCTACATATTGTTTAGGCTTGTCGTGTGAGTATCGACTTTTCTGATACATACGTTTTTTATTTGATATGGCGGTGAAAGGATTAAGACTCGACTAGAATTAATCGTTAATCTAGAACACATAACTAAACCTAGATCTTTACAACCAATATTTTTTTTCACAAAAATGTACACTGCTGCCTATATGTGGAGTATTTAATAGTATGTACTTTCATAGAGTATGGTGTGGTATAGTCATTCCATGCTACTTTCACGCACCAATCTCTTCTCCCCGCTGGGATCACATATAATGTACGCAATATATTGAAATTACATGTAAACGTATATATATATTATATATATGAATATAAATAAACGTTATTTTTCCAATCGCAGGCCCACGCTGTACGCTTGTTTGGTACCCTACC
This sequence comes from Hypsopygia costalis, assembly GCA_937001555.2. Taxonomy (NCBI): domain Eukaryota; kingdom Metazoa; phylum Arthropoda; class Insecta; order Lepidoptera; family Pyralidae; genus Hypsopygia; species Hypsopygia costalis. Next base: position 12,487,470 of record OW443339.2, on the reverse strand, counting down.
CTATGCAGTATAAAGAAAAGAAAGATATATGATTTACGTGGAGTTTCATACACTACTTTATCTAATCTCATGAAATAGATGATAATAATATTTTAAATAAAACCATGAAGTTAATTTAACATCTTAATTTCTTACTTATAAATCCATTAAAATTTGCAGATCGAGCATGCGCCGCGGCGCCGCGTTCAAAGATTATGTAGAAAATTTATGCAAACGAAAATAGTTATATGTCTTGCCAGTACCTATAGATTCTTTACAGCCTTTAGCTATACGTGTTGAAATATATCACCTTCATGGTCATATAGGCTGGTTTGTATTGTACTAAGTTTTACTTTTGGAATGTCACTTACAAAAATATTATATGGCTGTCTACCTGAAGGATGTGTTTTACTGTTATTTCTCCCTAACTTGTTTTTTCCACTGCTGCAACTCTACCAATAATCCCAACAATACATATCTAAAGGCCGGAAAAATGATCAGTACCTACAAGAAGCGATAACATCTTACAAATCACTGATAATATATTATAGGAGTTATTAAAAATACCACAGACGATAATAATCATCAATGGACTGGCTGCAGAGAATATAAACTATTACGAAACCAATGAGGTTCTATATATATGTAATTTATTGTACGAAACCTTTATTGAATAAAAATATTCGAATTTTAAAAACACTTTCCACGCTAGCGGATAAAGTGCGATTTTCCACGCAGATTTCGAATGATAAACAGAGCTTTTACGAGCTAGTGAGGTGAAAAAATATTTATCTACTCCCATACTAAAATTTAGAGATTAAAAAAACTAAACAAAGAATCTAAATGCCAGTCTTTTCATCAAAATAAATTTAAAAAGTTACTTTTCGATACAGCTATTTATGGACTAAATCTATATCGAAAAATAACTTTTAAACTCCGAACCCAAATTATAATGCAGATAAAAAAATATTATAATAAAGGAAAATTGTTATAAAAAGAAACATAGATTAGTCCGATTCAAAATATAGATTCTCTAGAAGGTCAAGTTCGTAGAACTGACGAGAAACGCCTCTGAAACTAAAACAAGAAACACTGTGTATGTTTCCCAGAAATAACATCGCTCAGTTTCACCGATGGCGGTATAATTTGATTAGAGATAAATGTAAATCTAAAGATTAGTGCATCCAATTTGCTCTAGCTAGATTCAATCCTACAAGACTACAATATTTGCAGGAAAACTAAAGACATTTTTATTAGGGAAATTTTAATAAGCGGGTAACCAATGTTACGTTTTTTTATTTGCCTGAACATGAAAGAGTGCTTGAAAAAGTTTCAAGAATAAGGCGGAACAGAAAGAGTAAAGTTTTCACAAGAGCGAAGTAAGATGGACAGAAGAAAAGAATATGATGGAATCTTTAAGATAAGAAAGCGAAGTACGAGCAAGTATAAAGGAAAGAAAGAACGTGATCGAAGTTACGCAAACCAAAGATAAATCTAATGCTGAGATTTTTGAGTTGCCCTAGTTTCTTTAATAAGTCCACATTCAGCTCTGGGCAAGAGATATCCGCATAATCAAGGATAGGGAAAGCTAAGGATTGTGCTAAAATAATAACTTTTAAACTTTCGCGTTGCAGCATTGAAATTATAATAACCACGGGAATTAACGCGGTCATGCATCATCAACCGAGAGGATGGTTACAAATTATCATCAGCATGGAATCCAGTGATTAATATCACTCAACCTCGTTTTGGTTTGCAGTCGGGTAATTTGCAGAATAAGTATCCGTCGATAGTTTCGCAGAATAGGGACGTCGTTGGTGTGGTATGTCGCGGTACGTGGATATTCAACAACACGGGGGTAGATGAAGATTCATCGACCTAGACAACGGAGACAGAGTGACAACGCTGAGACAGTCAGCCTGTGACCACGGCCGGTGCAACCTGGTCGAAACGTCAGGCAATAATAAAGGTATGTAAAACTACCTTACGTGCATGATCGCGTTAATTCCTGTGCTAAAATAATTTTAATGGCAGAAGATAAAAAAATTCTAAGACGTCTGTGTATATAGTGATTTAGCTTATTTTTCTCATAAAGGCTACCTGTCTCTACTTTTATATTTACTCTTCATGGTATGCTGTTTACGGTATTTTATGTACATTAATGATAGGTATTAGTTTTGAAAGTAGGAACTTTTATAATAAACCAATCATTCCTCTACTACTAATTGTGTCTTCAAAAACTAGAACCTATATCCAAAATTTGTTTAAAAAACATTTTGCAAATATGAATTTTATTGAATCGACCTGGCATATTCCAAAAATGTATTTATATAAATATATTTATTTTTGTAATGCCATGAAATGTATGGGTCCCTAATCATGTTCCTACTTGCACCGGACTGCACTAGGTGCACTCGGCACGGTTTGTTCCTTTTACAGTTTACGCTAAGAACAAAGTGTATAATTTCACACATAATAATTCAAAGGAGCTCCTCGTATCGACGGTGATTAAAAACAAGCTTTGTACAACAACTTCCAAGTTACAAGTAATTTGCGATGCTTTAACTGCGTTAAATTACTAGAATCATACCAATTTCGCACTTTAGCGTCCGAGTTATTTTATAATACGCCCGTTAGCGAGCGAGACCGAAGCACAGCATAGTAATACAACCAGTAGTTTAACTTCATACTTCATACTATATTCATACGCCGCGCCGCGCCGCGCACCAAATCGTCCTGAGCGGTCGTGTAAATGACGCTTGGCTGTGTGCGTGCGCCGATTTGGGCGCTAGTATGAAGTTAAAGTACTGGTTGTACTTATACTGTGACCGAAGTGTGGCTTATGCAATGCCGCCCTATAGATAAATACTCATTCGTAATGAACATATGCGACACATTAATTGCCAATTATTACCGATTACTCCATCGAGTTTACATAAAATTCTCATAGATAAATCGATTAATAAGTTCTGAGTTAATTTAATTAATGCCAATCGTGACAATTATTCACTAGACTCCGGGAATTGTTTGAAATTAGACGACAAGAATGACCGAGTTTTCATTTATAGGTAAATATATAAAAGTACTCATCATAAAAGAGCTTACAATGAAAAGTGATAGGCAAATGACCATCGGTGCCGGATACTTTGAATAGAATTTATAACAAAAACTACTCGATAGTAATCCTCTCCTTGTACCGACACTTTCGCTTATCGTTAGCAATTCGTGAACGTTTCATCGTCCATTCAATGAATAGGCGTGGAACTACTGCGGCGCGACTGGAACTTTTTACAGCAGACGTTTTTTTGCGGAGCTTTCCATTATGAATTTGCGGGCCTTATAAAGCCAACAAAGAGTGACGTATTAATACAGTTCGGCCAAAGACGCCACAGTCGCCTTTCCGCTGAGTGATTTGCGACAGGTCGTTTACAGAATATTAACCAGATTGAAATTTATCGTCTGGGAACAGCCTCGTGAGTGAGTCAATCGACTTCCTCTGAGCCTATCGCTATGTAGCACCAAAAGCGTAGGAGATGGCAACACCCACTGGAAAAATCTGACGTTCGGTATACTTAGATACAAGATATCGATACGTCAATCATCTATTGTACTGCAAACTAAATCATCTGATTGACATTTGAAACAATTGAAGCGACGTTACAACCTATTAATAAAATTGCTCCTTTCACTTTATCGTTTTATTTTGCAAGATCCAGAACTTTCAATTCTTTATTACGTTTCTACTTAATTTCAAAAACATTGGTGTGGTACCAGTATCATCTTAGCGACTTTGTACCTCTCCGCTGTTTTGCATGCGAAATTGTTGTGCAAGATCATTTCCGTGTTAATACATGTGCATTCGATTTCAGAGGTCTTCAGTGCAACGAGCATCGGCTGAGAGTCGCATTGTGCCCATGCTAATGGGCGATTCACTGCACTCTGACGCAATGCGACGCTGTCATTCATTAAAGAATTGCATAACGAAGGTAATAATGCGACGATGCTTTCGAAAATTTAAGGATAATTTTGGTGTTTTTTTGTAAAACTTTGAAATAATTTTATACTATACTAGCTGATACCCGCGACTTCATTCGCGTGGACTTTATGATTCCGGCGTATTAATACAAATACGAACTAATGTAGATATATAAGAAAATACTTGTTATTCGTTAAAAGTCAATAAGTTTTTTTTTTTTTATTTAACATTGTAACCATAGTTTTAAAAAAAATATAAAATAAATTAAGGGAGTCTTTGTTTTATTTGTATTATCTTTATTGTTCAGAGTACAACGAATGAGTACATGTAAAATAAAGGGATACAAAGGCGGACTTATCCCACAACACACATCACGTGTTTCTATCCAATCAACTCAGTTTACGCTACGACCAACGATTTTATTATTTTGTCTGATCAATGCCTTAGACTGATGAGGGAGAGGGGTATGATGACTGAAACCTCCGACCTACCGAATTATTTTTGAGCTTTTAGTACATTACTTTCAATAAAACCGTTTAAATTAAAAATGTTTTTTTCATAATTTTTTTTTGTAAATATATTCAATGTACAGACACATTATTTTTACTGTTTTATTATATGCATAGATATAGATATATAGATAACATTATCTTGAACGTTGGTTGCAAATTTTTGTATTGTAAAGTAAGTTTTATAATGAAAATAAATGGTATTTCAAGCCGAAAATGAATTTATACAGCACTCTGCTCAATACGTGTATCTACATGAATTAATCTAGTATAGCAGTACATAGTGTTGATTAGAAAGATGTATTATAATGCATGCACGGCAATATCGCTAAAATACAAATTATTTAATTACAAATTATCTTATCCATGCAATACTGATTAGCCATCCAGTACGAAGCCGTCGGTCCCGGGTCCCGGCTGTTATCTTTAGACAACAGTCGTTAAGAGGGGGCATAAAGGTAAATTGCCAATTTTTGATTAGATGTATACCGGTAGAACAATGGCCCATAATTACCCGAAAAAAAATACAGATATCACAATATATTTAAAAGGGACTGGACTGATTAAAAACATAAAATATTAATGTTTTATCGACAAGTCAGTAGCCTTTGGCCGGTTTGAAAAAACTGGCCTCCGCCAACCCACAGTTGAGCAGCGTGGTGGAGTATGTTTTAAAAACCCCTTTTATTGAGAAGACCCGTGTCCCAATAGTGGGATGATTATGGGTATATGCCGTAATGAAGCCATAAATTGTTTACATTTCGAAGTCCAAAAAAATTGATCATATTGACGAAAATAGTCGACATCTTACGGCTCGTTCATTCTCCTTTCTGCATTTTATTTATTTTATTTTATTTGCAATTGCATTCATCAAAATGCGGAACTACAACATTATTTTCCTCTTCATTCTATCTTAAAGTTTCTCTGTTTGTTTTTGAACATTCTTGACAGTTCTGTTTTAAATATTTTTGTTGACAATCACAATAGATCAATGATGATTCGATGTAGCATCTTCTTCTTCTTCGACAACCCTTATTCATCCCACTGCTGGGATATGGGTCTCCCCTCGCTCGAAAGGTTTTAAAGCATACTCTACCATGCTGCGAATGCGGGTAGGCGGGTTGGAGTAACGTAATCTACATCCGAATAAATATAAATATTTTATAATATTTATTTTATTATATTACAATGTAATAGCACTAGTACAATTTATATCTACTATTTCTAATTCTGTAGTTGTAAGTTCATGATGTAAACAAAGTCATTTATAGGCAATCGTAGATAGGATATGATCATGATGTCAATATAGTTCCGTATATATGTCTTACACACATCATCGCATAATATACCTGACATCATGCCATAACGTGTGTGGTCTCAGGTCCTGGCAGCCGGCAGCACAAACTTCTATTAGTATTCAGCTCACAGAAAATGTTTGGTATATAGCTAGGGCCGACCAGTAACTTATATAAGGCGACATTCAGGGGTCAACAGAGGTTCTAATGTCAATTGATTCAGAATGTATTTTGCGGAAATTAAATTGACAGGCAATTTTGTATATATTACTTGGCGTGCGTAGGTAACATCTCGATGGCGTAGTTGCGCGTGTCAGTTTAATCAAACACGCAAGTTAAGCAACGTCGACCGTAGCCTGTCCATACATGGGTTTATTTATCTCGAGCTCCTCAGTGCTTCGGAGGGCACGTTAAGCCATCGGTCGCAGTTGGTCTCATTAGATGACAGTCGTTAAGCCAAGTCAGTGGTCTTTAGCCGGCTTGATAACAGTGACCTCCGCCAACCCGCAGTTTAGTATTGTGGTGGAGTAAAAATAAATCGGCCGTGTGGTTTCCGTCAGACTAGAATAGAATCACTCCGTCTCTTCCCGTGGATGTCGTACAAGGCGACTAAGGGAAATACATGAGCAAACATCGATCAGGCCTTCCCAACCCGCCTGGCCAGCGTGGGGAATGTAGGCCAAATCCTCCTTCCGTCTGGGACGGACGAGAGAGAGTCGTGCTCCTGTAGTGGAGACTAAAATGACATGATGATGATGATAAAATAAATTTACCACGATTTATTACTTACGCGAGTGATAGAAACCCATACTAAGTTAAGCGTTCTGACGCTTACTGTTGCCTCGCGTGTCACGCTTACATCCCATGTCTACCATGTACTGTGCGTGTGTGTGTTCTGTAGTCTGTGGGCATGGGCGGCATTCGTATCGCTCTTTTAAACATTCATACTATTATGAACAACTGAGTAGGCGCATCCACAAAAATATTGGTTTTCTGTCTTCATTTGTCGCCGTGACATGGAACCTCAAAGTAAAGAGGTAATTTGGAAGTAATGGAGCGTATAATGACTGTGTGCCGGGCGTGGGCAGGCCAGATCAACGACTGCGCGCCCATAAAACAAGACATACTCCATTGAACATGGCTAGAGAAACGTTGCTATGTAGGTATTAAAAATAAGTAAAGAAGTTTTGAAAATATACGGAACAGTTGGGAGTATCTAAGCACTTTCACAATGGGTAATTCCAAATATTAACTGACTTACTGTCTAAGTAAAGGAGAACTCTACCTGTGATTCGACGGTAGCAAGCAGCAGGAGTCTAAGACAGTTGCTTATTAAAACGTTAAGCATCAGCAATAATCAGCATATTAGCGGCATGAATGAGGACATCGTTTGGAAATATTCATAACTAAAGCAGTTTAATAATTATTCCGAGCTATTTTTTTTATATGAGAGGGGGCGATCGAGCATGTAGGTCACCTGATGGAAAGCAATCACCACCGCCCATGGAGATCAGCAACACCAAGGGGTCGCCGATCCGTTGCCAGCCTATACTCCGTTCTTTCTTTCTGGTGACTTCACTCACGCGCAGGAATTGTAATTTGGCTTTGGTATTCTGTGAGGTACGTACCTTCTACTTCCCCAGTCGGGCAGCTTACATATACGCTGTACCGTACCTCTCTTTAGCCAGAGTTTTTTCGTTAGTCGGAAGGGTGAATCACGTGCAGGTGAGATTGGCTTTGGATCGTGGTAAGCCACATACACCCCAAAATCGATATTATGTCACGGTTTGATCCAAGGAATGAAGTCCATTTCTTGATTTCTTGAAAAAAAAAGGAAATCCATTTCTTGCTGATTCAAGAATATTGTTATTATTTAGTTCAAATTTGCTATCGTGCACTTGTTTATTGTAGATATTCGTACACAGAATAATACGATCAGCAAAGATCACATTGAGCTGTCAATTGATACGCGATGGGGTCAAACTTCCGTTGACCCTGACACGCGCGCCTAGTGGATCATTCATACAGCTAACTGAACACTTGTTGATAGTAAAGGGCATACAAAAACTTGCTGTCTAGCTCAATGTGGATCGACCTTGGTAGTAGAATAGCCAGGATGTTAACTGATAAACTAGCAAAACTTAGCTGGAGCATAGCAACAAGGTAGAAGCAGGGCGCTATCAAAATGTATTTATATGATGACCGACTAGGGAATGTACCTCCACCTCAAAGAATACCACATTCAAATAACTAGGTGGTCTGTGCAAATAAAAATTCACTAAACGGTTGTTGTGTTCCTGCAAGTGAGTGTGATCACCAGATAGCAAGGAGTTACTGTGGTGGCAGCGGGGGTGGCGGTGCGCGAGCGATATTTCATGTTGCGAGCGTTATATGTATACAGTGACTGCATCCCATCAGGTGAGCCTGTGCGTGTTCGCCACCCGACATAGCACACATATAGTCCAATCCCGACATAGTAGTACCACATATTTTTTTATCTATAAAACGATATATCTAGAACGATAGATCTATAAGGCGAGGTAAACAATCATGTCCGTCACCTGATGGAAAGCAATCACCACCGCCTTTCTTTCTGGTGAATTGTTATTGGCTGAATGGCTGCGGAATTCTGTGATGTGGAGGTACTTCCCCAGTCGGGCAGCTTAAAAAATATGCTATGCCCTCTCTTTTCGCCAGAGCCTCGTTTGTCAGTCAGCAGAGTGCACCACGTGCAGGTGAGGTTTGCTTTGGTTCAAAGATGTTGATGAACCATTTACGCCCCGAAGCGATTTTCTTACTTACCTACTCTAAAATTAAAGACACTCTATGCGCTGTCATATTTGTTTTACCCGCTGTCACAGTAACATAGTGGGAACGCGCCCAGTCTTCGATCATTGCAGTAAGTTTGTACGTTGGTACATTGGGCAGTTGACACCTCAGTCAATTTAGTTACGTACTTTTTATCGCCCGTCGCAATGGCATTTATCATCATTTGTTTCAAGTTAGCAACAATTGCGTAAGCCAAAAAAACAAACGTATTTTAAAGATGTCCCGTGACATTGATCTTAATTAAGCACATCCATCTGTATGCTGACATTTTATATATAGACGGGCCATTGGCACTAAAAAGTAGCGACAAAGCAATTACTTCACATATATCTCTTACTGTAGCAGTATAATTAGTACACTATCTAAATACGAAGGAAGACATTTTATTTACAACTTTGAATCGAAACGGTTCCCGTAGACATATTAACGCTCGCAACATGAAATATCGCTCACGTGCTGCCACCCCCGCTGCCAACGCAGCAATTCCTTTTTGGTGACCTCACTCACTGGCTGCGGTATTCTGTGAGGTGGAGGTACATTCCCCAGTCGGGTAGCTTACAATTACGCTCCCTACCTCTCTTTTCGCCAGAGCTTCGTTTGTCAGTCATCAGGGTGCACCGCGTGCAAGTGAAGTTGGCTTTGGTATAAAGATTTTGATAAACCACTTACATCCCTCAAAGATCTTGATAAACCACTTACAAGTACCTACCCTTCTTATTCCGCACTAACAATAAAATTTGTACTAGAACTTTTTGGAATGAGTATAATATTATACTAGTTGTAAATAGATATGAGATTTATTAGCAGTTAATAAATCTAGACTCTATTGTTAAAATCACGAAAAGCATGCAGTTGCCAAAAATCTTTTTATGTCTAAGTATTTATAGCTCAATTTCGTCTTCGCTTTTCCTACTCTTCTATAATTGAGTAGAAAGGTGCGTGACCGACCGCCAGCGCCGGCGCCGAATGCGCAGCCGGTGAAGGCCGACCTAGCGGGCAGTCAGTCCTTGATGGTGAATCACTCGTAGGCCTGACGTGGGGTTTCCGCTCCGTTCACTACTTGAACAATGACAGTTTTTTTTTACACATCGCATAATCGTAACGAAATCATTACGTTTAAATGCTTTTCTTGTGTTTCGGTCATTAGTTCAAACTCAAGTCGAATTTAATTTTAGTAACTTCAAAGGTACCATGTTCCGAAATTAATGTGCTGAGTCATGCAATATTTCAATACCGTCTGGTTATTAATAAAATCCCGGCCAAGTGCGAGTCGGACTCGCGCACGAAGGGTTGCGTACCATTATAAATAAAAACTGCAAAAAAATCACGTTAGTTGTATGGGAGCCCGCCTTAAATATTTGTTTTATTTTATTTTAATTATTTATTTTTAAAGTACATTTCAAGCGTCTACCTGTTGCCATATCGAGCAATAAAAATCACGTTTGTTGTATAGGGTTCCCATCTACCTTAAATATTTATTTTATTCTGTTTCTTAGTATTTGTTGTTATAGCAGCAACAGAAATACATCATCTGTGAAAATTTCAACTGTCTTACTATCACTGTTCATGAGATACTGCCTGGTGACAGACAGACGGACGGACGGACAGCAGAGTCTCTGTAATATGGTCCGTTTTACCTTTTGGATACGGTACCCCAAAAAGTCCTATACGAGAGAAAACATTTGATTACGAGAGACATAAAAGTTTGATGATCGATAAATTGCTTTACCAGCCACGCCCTCTTATTGGGCCCCTGCAAGGAGCACACAGCCTTCAAAGCTACACAACTGATTATTTTAATGGCTATTAAAAATAACTTATCCAGTAATTGGATGAGAGAGCGAGGATTGATAAATCACTATAACGATTTAGAAGTTCACTTAATTAATAAAGTATATAGATACACCAATTATTAGCAAGACTGGTATTTCCAGTACAGAATCTGCCGTATAAAATTACACATAAAAACTATAAAATACGCCATGTGTTCTTTATTTGCACTTTAATGGTGTTTCCACGCATTTAGACTGTGGCCTCATTAGGTTAAATGGTTTGTGACTGACTATTTGCTTACCATTATTTTAGATGGACTATTCATATAACAAGTACTGTATCCCTATGCAATTCGCGGAATTAAGCTTGTTTACTCAATCAGGATAGCCTGGAAGAGATGTCAATGGGATAAAGCTCGCCTACTATATTATGTGTACTACCTGTACTGTATAATTTATATGCAATAAAGAATATATATATAAAACAACTATTTGATAAATTTATCTGTCTGTGATGACTACACACATTGACACATGTGATAGAGCTATGATAATAATTACACTTGGAAGGTCTTGTTGTCAACCAAGTTATTCACGGCATTACAATTCTATATTTAGTCACATAATGTACAGTATAAGTCGTGATAACCAAATTGAACGTAATGACGTGATAGGGATAAATTTGGGAGATTCCCACGTCATAAGTTGTAATGAGTTTCGTTAATCTTCTAAGGACAGTGGAGGTCGCGTCAACTAAAAAGGAACACCGTTTGTTCTAATAAGGCCAAGCAGGATATAAATGGGGAGAAAAAAAAATGTGAACACGTGTTAATACTTATTAAATCAACTGTATCGTATGTAAATATTTATACGATGATGGTGTATAATATGAAGCCATTCCAATCTAATCAAATCATACGAATTAAAAAAAAAAGAAAAAAAATATTTATTTCATTTTAAAATATCATATTATTTTTATATATAGTTTAAGAAACTATACTACTTTTTATTTGCATATATTCAACCAATCAGAGAAAAAAATATATTTATAGTTAGAAATTACCCAGCGACAGCATCGCCGAGCACCTAAAAAACTCTTTACGACCACATTCATTTTTTTCACTGTACCTAAATGGAATTTTGTGGTCTATGGACACTTGCATAGGATATCACTCTGTAAATAACTTTTTACACACATTTTGAGGAACCAAAAAGACAACAATAGTCATGCGATTGGTCATTCCACAACCAAAATGTTCGTGAAAGAAATTTGTAAATCGCGCAGTGAAAAAAAGGTGCCTGAGGATGTCATAACCATAACAAACAGTCGCAGTTTGCACATTTGTTTGTGTATAAGGATACACAACCAAATGTGCTAACCACACAGTACACTAATCGGCAGGATACACAAAGGGAAGTAAAGTCATCTTACAGTCAACAGTGTGTAAGTAAATTTTATGTTCAAATAATTTAGACATGACCGTTTTTTTATATGTAGCTACGAGTATGTACTTTAAAAAAGGAACTAAGTCTCTACTTAGTTCCGTTTTTAAAGTACATACTCGTACCTGTTTTTTTCTAAAACAAAATACCATTTACACAAAAGCTCATAAATCAAAACGACCGTATAAATATAGGTATAGCTACCTATATTTATACAGTCCACATTTCATTTGTCATCCACGTAGGATCTAAAATCGCCTTAAGCCTTGATTTGTAAGTCCAATACTATGAGGCAGTCTTTGATAAAAACAAAATTAAAAATTTTGATAAAACCCACGACGGTTAAAACGTAGTTGAAAAAGGATAAAATAACTTTAAAACCCCCGACTTAAAGAATTTATGCTATGAACTTAATAAAAATAACCAAGAAAATCCGTTGGAGCTGCCATTAAAGGAACTAGTTTGGCAGTTTTATAGTAACTTGTATACTTATTTACATTTATGTTGAAAATATAGAGATGGCAGCCCCCGACGGATTTTCTTGTTTTAAAGTTATTTTATCCTTTTTCAACTACGTTTTAACCGTCGTGGGTTTTATCAAAATTTTTAATTTTGTTTTTATTTCAAACTTTTTAGAGAACAAGCATAAGTATTACAAATGAAAATCGCATCAGAATCAGACTAGTAGTTTTGGTTTTGCACAACAAACAAAATAATGTTTATTGCAGTGCCCTCTGGTGAGTTGTCTCTGTGACACCTATGAACATGCTTCAATCCAAACCGAACCCATCACTGAAATCGGCATCAAAATCGGACTACTAGTTTTGGAGATAAATGGAAATTATGGTAGCACAAACAAATGTTTACTGCAGCGCCCCCTGGTGAGTTGTCACCGTAACACCTATCTAAGAACATTCGCTAATCAAACCCGAACCTATCACTGAAAACCGCATCAAAATCGGACTCGTACTTTTTGAGATAAATGGCAACATTGGTTGCACAAACAAATGTCTACTGCAGCGCCCCCTGGTGAAATGTCACCGTAACACCTATCTACGAACATGCGCCAATCAAACCCGAACCCATCACTGAAAACCGCATCAAAATCGGATTCGTAATTTTGGAGATAAATGGCAACATTGATTTGCACAAACATCCTAGCACCCCAAACGCATATACCGTCTCCGTTCCGTCGCGGGTAAAAAATACTCAAATATTTATTCTTAGAGACTTGTCAGGAGGAGTATTTTTGATACTCGTAACACAGCTATAAATTGAAATAGATGACAGAGAGGTATTGATGCAGACGACCTTCAACCACCGGTAACTAAACGTGACGGAAATAATTTTTTTTCGTCCCTCCTCCATACACGCCTCCATAAAAAAGTAACGTTATCTCATACCACTTAATAGGCAGCACAATTTAAACATTTTATTTTCGTTGTTTAAAATAATGGGATCGTGATTAAGTTTGAAACAATGCTCATAGTTCTCGAAGCCCGTGGGTTTTAAAATGTGAGTTATCTGATGCAGCCCGTGTCGAACGATGGATGTTTGTGGAACGCATTTAAAGCTTTTGGCGCCTTTGTTTTGTTGGGCGGCGGGGTTTTTGTACAATGCAACATTTTACTTGTCTGCAATCAGCACGAACTCGCAGAGAAACCAAGTACACCGTAAATTGTAACTAATGTTAGCTTATATATGGAATTTTTAACCCTCAAGTACAGAAATAGAAGTTACTTACTTTCAAGTTCGGCTGCTAGGTTAACCCCAGATCGACTCGCCCTAATAGGATTAGCTACCATTTGCTTTGCTACAAACAAGCATTTTGTTTGGTTGTTCTGAGTTCTGAGACATTTTCCATTTTTCATCATAGTAGTAATCAGCGATAGTAAGTTAACTTTTTAGGGTGTTTTTAATAACAATTAAAATGTTTGTTTTTGACAAAATGTTTATTCATTGTTTCTATTTTATTATCATTTGAAAAAAGTTTCAAACGAAGATTATTTAATATATTTACAAATCTTTATTTCAGACTATTTGCACATTTTGTTACAAATAATTTATTTTTATAACTAATTCGTGTTAGTAAGTTCGTTGGCACCTTCTTTTAATATGTACACCTAATATGAACTGTATGAGGCCACGAGTACGAAAATTGTATATGACATGAAGTATTTGAAAATCCTCTTAGCCCTACTTACATAGCAGTAAGGACACGAGCCTGGAGGCTGTTTTACAACTATTTTACGATCAGGCTACGACATAATACAAAATGTATGTATTTCTATAAAGTAACGCTTACTCCATTATTCTTGGAAATGTGAAATAGCCTGACACCACCACGCATATTGACACGAGTATAAGTACGTAGCGTGGTTTTGCAATTTCAATGAACACAACTCGAGACGTGATCGAATTTTGATCTGCAGATCAGTGTCCATGATCGACAGTCGCCACGAAATATTCACACATGGAACAAGTCTAGTTTAACTACCAGTGCCTGTCAATTTTTTAGTTGAGACGTATTTTCCCAGAATCACATAGTATAATAGATAAATAAATAAATATTCCTGGACAAATTACACACTGCCATCTAGTCCCAAGCTAAGCAAAGCTTGTACTATGGGTACTAGATAATAAAGATTTTTTTTTTTGTAAATACATACAATATAATACATGACCCAGACCAAGACAAACAAACATGTTCATGCACTCAAATGTTTGCCTTGTGCGGGGACCGAACCCGCGACCTCGGAGTCAAAGTAGCCATTGCTAGCCATTCGATCACCGGGCTCATCAATTAATCAATCATCATTTAAGGCAATGTTGTACACATTGCCAGGCTTGGCCTTATATATTTAAAATAAAGAATTTGATTTCATCTATTGTCGAGTAGCTATGCTGAAAAATTCAACGAATCGTTTAAACCGTTTGCGAGATCGTCGTGGCATATATATTCATACAGGGTTGAAATGGTAAGTGATATTCTAAACTATACAAGATATTGAAAAACTATTACTGATCCTGATAATGCTTCGCCATAATAGATAAATAAATATTTCTGGACAATGTACATAGCGCCATCTAGTCCCAAATTAAGTGCAAAACTTGTTGTATGGATACTGATGAATGTACTTCAATACATTTTTTTTGTAAATACATACTTATAATACATAGAAAACACCTAGACCAAGACAAACGTGTTCATGCACACAAATGTTTGGCTTCTACGGGGATAGAACCCGCACTTCGGAGTGAATGTAGCCATTGCTAGCCATTCGACCACCGAGCTCGTCAATATATGTAATAATAATAGTGTGATTTGAGCCGTAATAATGTGATTTTCTTCAAAATTATCTAGAATTTTTTTATTTTGTTCTACAAAATAATAGTTATCAGTATTTTTCATGTTGTGACAAGAATTAGTGACAAGAACCATAATATATGAATTTTGCTCCAAATTTAACGAAATTCAAACATTTCTAAAACGTTAATGGTTTGTGATGACTATCATTAATTATAGATGATTAGACAATGGGAGTGACACATGGATAGAGTGGATGTCGTGTTATGTCACTCTTGTCACAGATGAGTGATATGTAATGGTAAATGTCTTCTGACAGGGCATCATCAATCAAACCAACATTTATCCCACTGCCAGACGGGAAACTCATAGTTTCCCGTCAATCGGAAGAGGTCTTCTGAGCGCGATCTGGCCCCTTACCACCAACTCTTATTGCGATTCAATAACTGAATAGAATGCTTATTCATACCAATGATTAAGCTACTCTATTTCAACTTAAATAGAGTCGCTTATTCATTGGTATCAATAAGCATTCTATCCAGTTGTTGAATCGCAATAAGATATTGGTGGTAAGGGGGCTGTTCTACCAACCAGTGGCCCTACCGACGAAGCTGAAGCCGATTACCATCAGAATTTCTTAATCCAAAAATAGGTCTTAGGTTAAAGTTATTGATAAACATGTTTAGCTTAGTCGGCAGAGCTTTAGAGTTTCTACCAGCTGAGCTAAACATAATTAGCAATAATCTAAGAAGTACTTTCATTTCGCATTTAAAAATTCCCATGGTAATCGGCTTCAACGTCGGCGGTAGGGCCCCAGGATTGACCTGTATTTTCAAGCTGTTTCCGAAAGCCACTTTTAACAATTTGTCTCTATAACATCGAATAACATCGCTCAATACTCTTAAGTGAGCTAGGTGAGGCCACCATCCAACCATAGTTGGTAGAGGAAATAGCGCTCAAAACTAGTCCAGCCGGCTTTGCTCCCAGAACTTGATCTCCTGCCATTTCGAGAGGCCATTCAATGAGGCTACTGTATGCTGCAAATAATAATAATCAGATCTAATCAGAAGTGCTAATTTCTCTTGTGTAATTTTTCTTTTTATATCTCTAAGATAGAAAACAAGCACGCGACCAAGCTCACAGTATGCAATCGTGCATTAGATGCTGACGCGTTACCAGCAGAGTTAATTTAATGGGTTCTTATTAGTTTTGGTTATGGCGTCTTTCAGCTTTAGTCAATTGCGTATCTAACCACAAAAGGCTTGTTTGTTTTTTTTTATATGAGAGGGGGCGATCGAGCATGTTGGTCACCTGATGGAAAGCAATCACCACCGCCCATGGAGATCAGCAACACCAAGGGGTCGCCGATCCGTTGCTAAACTATACTTTTTTCTTTCTGGTGACCTCACTCACTTTGAATTGTTATTTGGCTGCAGTATTCTGTGAGGTGGAGGTACTTCCCCAGTCGGGCATCTTAAAAAATACGCTGTGCCCTACTTCTATTTTTGCCAGAGCCTCGTTTGTCAGTAACGTGCACCGCGTGTAGGTTAGGTTGACTTTGGTTCAAAAATGTTGATGAACCTCTTACACCCAAACCCTTTTGTATTATTTATATTATTTGAGCTCTAATCTAGGCAAATATATATATTACATATTTGCCTAGATTTGAGCTCAAATAGTATAAATAATAATCTAAATATCTCTAATCTAGGCAAATATGTATATATTACATAGATTAGAGCCCAAATAATACAATTATGATTATGATAGAGCTCAAATCTTAATTATTAAAATTAGCTAAAATCGAACTTTTAATATCGCATGTACCACATGAGAAATCCTTAATTAATATCACTTAGCTAAAACAATCGCGGTCTTTAAAATGCATAGGTATGTATTTAGACACCTCTGCCGGGTCGTGACATGTCGGGCTTTGTGTTCACATCGTGAGTATTGTAATCAGCCGCTAATCATGATGTTAACCAGCTGTCATTTTAATACTGATTAAGCCTTTAAGTCCCGATCACAAAAAAATATTATACTCTTTATTATATATATAAATACAGACTATAGTTTCATTGTGACAAATAGTTACTAGGGCAAGAGCGTAGCCAGTCTATTGAGCTAGGGAGGGGCACAAGGATAAAATAACACAACTGGCAACAGGCATAATTTTTTTTCGATTTGTAATGTAAGGACGTCTCAATAACATAAAAATAGGTGAAATAATTACTTCGACAGCATAAAAACGTCTCGAGATATTATGATAACTTGAAAATAACAATTTTGGACTATCCCGAAAACGCTCTATACAAAAGGCCACCACGTTAGGACGCTACACATTCCTAATGTATATTATTATAATAAAGCAGACACATTGAGATTTGGCATTAAAGCCAAATCCCACCTCACCTGCACGTGCACGTGGTGCACTTTGCCGTCTAGCGAAAGAGCGAAATGACAATTCTCTTGAGGGTTGTAGTGTTTCTGCGAGTGAGTGGAAGCAGGAGCCTCCATGTTGGCAGCGAAAATGGCAGTGCGCGAGCGATATTTCATGTTTCGAGCG
This sequence comes from Hypsopygia costalis, assembly GCA_937001555.2. Taxonomy (NCBI): domain Eukaryota; kingdom Metazoa; phylum Arthropoda; class Insecta; order Lepidoptera; family Pyralidae; genus Hypsopygia; species Hypsopygia costalis. The sequence goes on along the minus strand of OW443339.2, from coordinate 12,469,794 downwards.
ATTATATGGCTACGGTAACTGCTTCACATCAGGCGGGCCATATGCTTGTTTGCTACCCGACGTAGTATAAAAAACAGAGCTAGTAAGTTACATGATAGAATAGTAAGTAATCATCACAGCTAATAGTGACCAGTATATTAAAGCGTTGCCAGCCATGGAATTTATTCTTGATGACTTCCACTTTTCAAACACAATTCTACAACGGCGCTGAGGAATACATCTACACAGCATCTACACAGAAGAAAGCGCTAACCTCCTGATCCCTGCTGTTCCATTAGGTAGCTCCATGGGAACTTCTGGGATTTCTGTCTGCCAATAATCCCATCAACTAATCAAACCTTATTATCATAATAAATAAATCCCCTTTGTTTTGTCGACATTTTTTTACTTACTTTAGCAATACTGACGGCTCCTTGCGCTCGGTACTGGCTTTCCTCAGACTTTTTGGAATGTAAGTGGTTCATCAACATCTTTGAACCTGAACGTGGTGCACCCAGCTGACTGACAAAAGAGGCTCTGGCGAAAAGAGAAATAGGGCATAGCGTATTTTTTAAGCTGCCCGACTGGGGAAGTACCTCCCCACATCACAAATACCGCAGCCAAATAATAATTCCCTTGAGGGTTGTTGTATTCCTGCAAGTAAGTGAGGTCACCAGAAAGAAAGGAAGAAAGGAGCCGATCTTCATGGGCGGTGGTAATTGTTTTCCGTCAGGTGACACACATGCTCGTTTGCCCCCTCTCATATAATAAAAACTTGATGCTTGTGATACTGCTTCTGTTCCACGTTAGTTTATGTACCAAAGTATATCCAATAACAAAGCTATCTATGAAAAAAAAACATAACGGAAAAACACAGACATTGAGATATGTATAATAGATAAGTTACTTAACAGAAATTTTGCATCTGGCGCTGGTGGCGTTTGCTCTGCAATTTCTTGTTATTTTTTCAACTGTCATCAGTGTATATAAAATAAGGATTTTAAGATCAAGCCAGCTGTTATCTATCATTCAGTCAGATCTTTATATAACTGCACATCCAACAACATTTAAATCGTGTTAGTGGTTGCAGAACCTGATAGTTGCCAATGAGCCGTGAACTAAATTGTCTGCAAACATAAAACAAGCAACTCGTAAATTGTTCTTAATTTAGTCTAGGTAAATACGAGTACTCAGTCTAGTCTGAGCTCTAGATACCATTCGAATAGTTAACGTCTATTCACTGCAACTTACGCAGCAGTCATAAAGGAATTTTAACTGAACCTATAAAACACAAATTATAACACTCGTATGTTTTCGAGTTAGTTACTTACTTGTTATTTTATAAATCTACACTAATAATATATTAGTAGTGTTTGACCTTTTTTTTTATACTACGTCGGGTGGAATACAAGCATACGGCCCGCCTGATGTGAAGCGGTTACCGTAGCCTTATTAACGCTCGCAACATAAAGTATCGCTCGCGCGCCACCACCCCCGCTACCAACGCAGCATCTCTTTCCTTTCTGGTGACCTCACTCACTCGCAGGAACACAACAATCCTCAAGGGAATTGTTATTTGGCTGCGGTATTCTGTGAGGTGGAGGTATATTCCCCAGTCGGGTAGCTTACAATTACGCTCCCTACCTCTCTTTTCGCCAGAGCTTCGTTTGTCAGTCAGCAGGGTGCACCGCGTGCAGGTGAAGTTGGCTTTGGTTCAAAGATGTTGATGAATCACTTACACCCCTATGTATATTCTATATAACTACTTATATAATAATATTTCGTATGTACAAACGATAATAATATTTCCTAATGTACAGGATGGAAACTTCTAATGCCACCTGGACGGAATGTACTCTTAATACTGTAGATAGAAAATTTAACTCAAAGAAAACATTGCTTTATTTTTGAAAAGAAAGAAAACTGCATTCAAAGATTTTGGAAAATTCACTTGCCACGCCCGGAACTCGAAACGCCTAAAATCTGTAAAAAATTACACTATGTACTTTTATCGATACTAACGTGACTTTTATTGATCGTAACGATCGATGCAGTAAAAACTGCATCGATCGTTAGAGTCAATTATAAGGATGAAATCTCACTAACAAACTTGAAAAATTAAATGAAAGAAAGCCTTGTCTAGCCAATCAGTCTACTGGCTAAACTAAACATAATTACCATTTTTTTTTTTTTTTGCAAAGTATTAGAACTTTAAAATATTACAATCTAGCTTATGGGCTAATAAGTAATTTAACTTTAACATAAACTTCTAAATATTATAGTCTAAGAATAATGTCCATTGACTTTTCTTAGTGTCTATTAAGGTGAAACACTTTCTTATTGTGTTATATTTAATGCACTATCACTAGCATTGTCTCACTTATTACTACACTAACTCAAAAGGTTTTGTTCTTTTGAGTCTTCTCACTAGGTCTGTGTTATCGAGAAGTTTGACTACCTCTGGATTCACATGGTGATGAAGTCTAAGTTCATGAGCTTCTGCATATCTTTGTATCACTTTGTCCACAAACTCCACTTTAAGGTCCCGATGGAGATAGTCATTTTTGTAAGCTGATATTTTATTTTAATTACCATTAATGTAAGCTGACATTTGATTGTTCCATTCAAAGATTCCGGTAATCGGCTTCATCTTAGGCGATACCCCAGAAACATCCAGGTGATACAGCAAGTCCAAAAAATTTACGGTTTCTTATTGGCCTGCAGACGAAAAGTGTGCTGTATGTTAGTCAATCAAGTGAACGACCGGATGATCGTATTTGTCCAGGATAAAAAAGAGAAATCCATGATCATTCATTCCTGGAGATTGAAAAAAATTACAACCACTTCTGGTTACCTGACAGATTAGGTAACTTAACTGCAAAGCAGTAGATTGAACCAGCAGCCGATGAACTTGAAATAAGAATATTATTATTGGAAATTCATAACCAACCTGTTATTAGTAGAAGATTGTATGGAAAAATTGTACAGCAGGCTCTTTGAAATGAAATTTTGTTACGGAGAATTACTCATACTTATAACGTGACTCGGTGTTTTACAAGTGAAATATGAACACTAATTCAAATATGAATAGGAATTTTAGGTGTTCAATCTTAAAGGTGGATAGAAAGTTTGTAGTAACTGAAGTAGGAAGCGTTGGAGTTCGGCTTCTCCTCTTAGCAATGTGAGAGAAAGCAATATGACAAATAAGATATGCAAAGCCTTGAAAGAGATGGCTAGTCAAGTGAAGCTCAACTGCCTTGCACCACGGATTATTAAATGTACACTATAATGTTACTTAACATTAATTCATATGTATTAATTTCCTTTTCTTTACATGTTATTATGTATGTGTATTGTTATGTATGTATTTTGCTGCTTATTTCCGTAAAACCAATAGTGTTTAATTATCTAAAAAGCATAAAAATATCGCAGAACAGAACTCCGGTTGGGTATATAAACCCATACTACCCTTACTGAGGCATTCACTCGTCAAGGTGAAGCCAATCAACACATCAAGCCTCTCCTGGGATGGCACCCCAACTGACGTGGTGGAGAGCTCTGTCTGAGGGGTCATCTATACCCCGAAGGCTCCGGAACCTAACTGTTCGCATTCATCATATTTCTTCATATCATTTGGGCCAGGCCCCTACGTGCCGTGGTCGGGTCTGCAGTATCCCCGACCCTCTCCAAGTCGGAATCCAACTGGGCTGGCTGCCCGCTAGATCACCTACTCACTGAAGCCTCGTTTGAACCTCATTCGAACGACATCTCAAGCGGCGCGCCTGAACCTCTCTATTCCGCGACTTTTTAAGAACTAACTGAAGGCACTAACTTTTTTTACCCTAATTTTATTTCTTTTTGTTTATTCATTTATGTTGTAATTATTAAATTTTCTATATTCAATACATATATAGTTTACTTACTTATGACGTTTCCTTGTAACGTTATAACACTACTGGGGACTTACAACTGTGGGTCGTAACCTAGCACATTGATTCCAATAATATGAATTACTCGCTTGCAAGCAAATCTCAATAGTATACAATCCTAGATACCACGTGTGTATGGAATTTAACATATCGTCCCGCTCCATATCGTCCCGCTCCCGGCGCCACAGACTGAATTTTTGATTTGCCGTTCAAACTCGGACAAAGCGGACGATACAAATTTGAAAGTAAATATGGTAAAGGAAATAAAAAAAATGTGTGTATCAAACCCAATATAGAGGAAGTGACAGCTACGACTTGCAATTGGATTTTTCTTCTTTGCCTGAAGTACCAAAGTAACGACTTCACTTTTTGATAACGCGATTTTACTCCCCATCTGATTTTCATGATGCATGTTTCCTATATAATATGAAAAACGATTCGCTGTAACCCGGAAAACAGGTGCGAAAGTGCAAGAAAAAAAGAATGTGATAGAGTATAACGTAAATCTATAAACATGATGTAAGGGGATGTCGAAAAAAACTAGTTAGGACACTTAGGACCTTCAATTTGTAGACTAAATATAGAGAAAAAAATTTTTTTGTGCATAACGTAAAACTCCGGCAACCCGCAGTTAAGCAGTGTAGTGGAGTTTGCTTTAAACCCCTTCAATTAAGGGAGACCCGTATCCCAGCAGTGGGATGAATAAGGGTTGTCGACGACGACATAACATAACAATTGATGTTGGACATACTTCCTCAGTGGAGCCCGACAGGCGGTACTTTTCTCCCATATTAGAGTGCAACACGTGCAGTTGATTTCAGCTGCCTAATAACGGAGGAGAGTGGGACAAAAACGACAAAGTGTGAACGCGCCCTAAATGGTGTGTAGTAGACTAGACACACCATTTAGGGCGCGTTCCCACTTTGGCGTGACGACAAATAATCGTGTGGTTTTTAGTGTCGTGGCGTATATATTTATATGGAGGTGTTCACATATAGAACGACACGATTTAATGTCGTCAACGACGTTTTTTGCGGTGACGACAGATTATCATGATGACAGCGGGATCGGCTAGCACGACAGTCGTAAAACGATATTTAGTCGTAACGATATAAACCGTTACGGCAAATCTATCGTAGCCACGATAAAAATATCGTCTTGTCGTTTACACGTGTTTTCCCGTAGATTTGTAGTTTGTTAATGATGTGTAAACGACAAAGCGACTGCCGTGAAACGATAAAATGTCGTCGCGATCCAATGCGAACAGCTAGATACGATAGTCGCTAAACGAAAAAAAATTTGACGGCAAACAGTCGTTATAATGGGAACAGCTAGAAACGATAGTCGTCCGACGATAAATTAACCGTTACTACGACATAGTGGGAACGCGCCCTTACACTTACTTATTCCTTCAGGGTCGATTTTACAAATAATTAAATCTGGCAAAAGAGAGGTAGGGAATAGAGTATTTGTAAGCTGACTTACTGGGGAAGTACATCCACCTCACAGAATACCGCAGCCAAATAACAATTTTCTTGAGAGTTGTTGTTTTCCTGCTAGTGATTGAGGTTACCAGAACGGCTACGGTGACAGCTTCACATCGGCGGGCCGTTTGCTTGTCTGCCACGGGACGTCGAATAAAAAAAAATTTTTATGCCTACAGATACATCGACATACTTATGACAATTTATATTAAAAAAAACTAGGACCACAGAATAAGAAATAGTACTAGCTAGCACAGTTACCAATTTCATGCAACACATAGGTACGTAAATAAATGCAGTACATACCTAGTAACAATTTTTTGAGTCACCCCTTATTCATCTCATTGCTGGGATACAGCCCCCTTACCACCAACTCTTTTTGCGATTCAATAACTGAATAGATTGCTTTTTCATACCAATGAATAAGCGACTCTATTTGAGTTGAAATAGAGTCGCTTATTCATTGGTATGAATAAGCATTGTATTCAGTTATTGAATCGCAATAAGAGTTGGTGGTAAGGGGGCTGGTCTTCCCTAAATAGATGGAATTTAGACTATACTCCACCACGCTGCTCAACCAGCTCAGAATAGAGTTCGTCTCTCTTTGGAATAGGGTCCAGGACTCTATTCCAAATATAGTCGCTTATTCATTGATGTGAATAATTCTATTCAGTTATTGAATCGCAATAAGAGATGGTGGTAAGGGGGCTGCTGTGGGTTGGCAGAGGCCAATGTTTTCAAGCCGCCCAAAGGCCACTGACTTGACTTAACGACTGTCATCTAATGACAACAACCAGGACCGATAAACCATCGTTAACGTTAAACAACGTGCCCTCCGAAGCACGGAGGAGCTCGAGGTAAATAAACCCATCCATATACGGGCTACAACTGACGTTGCTTACTTGCGTGTTCGATTGGACTGCCACGCGCAACGATGCTATCGAGCTCCTCTACACGTCGTAAACTTTCTTTAATTAAAATTTATAAAAAGTTGTAACGTTACTGTCATCCGTAAATCAATTTTACAGCAATGAGGTCGAGCAACAATTTCATGTAGCCATCTCCAATTGTCGTACTCATAGTTTTACTGGACTGCAGACATTAAATCAATTCAAACATGAACCCATAAAAAGTGCTTGGCACAAATAAATGAAGTACTAAAATTAATTAATGTCACTGTGACTCAGTTCTTATAACACCATAAACCGGCGCCTATGAGTTATCACTGATGTAAGCTGTGATCACAAGAAAGGATATTCATTATAAATAATAATAATAAATAATAAAGTGAGATACATAATAATAAATAATAATAAGTCGGAGTGTAAACACAAGAAGGCCCGCAGGACTCTCAGCTCTGGCTTGCCTTCATTGGCCGTCCAGAGAGGAGCCGCTAGAGCTATATGCTCCAGGGGTGGAAGTGTTAAAGGGCATCACGCCGCCGCGAGTAACTTCGGAGAAAAGCACAGCACACCTCTCGACATCCCTGAGTCACCCACACCGGTGTTGCCCCCGGCCGATTTTCTGGCATTTCGGGGGCTCATCTGTGAGTGGCAAGCCACCGCCTCCCGCAAATACCTAGCAATAGAAGCAGTTATGGCAGGCGTCCGTCCCTCTTCTGTAATAGCCCGGTATTTTGTTCACCCAGATCTCATCTCCATAACCAATTTATTTTCCATCACACTTCGCAATAGTCTCAACGCCTACCGAAACCTGCTCATGGGTATGTCGTTCCATTGACATATCCTGGAGCGGCTCACGGCGGGCGTACAACATTACATTAAACTTCTCAAAGGGGTCTCTATGCGTTGGATCTATATCCCCGCGCACGCCTATCAAATGACCGGGCTAGACCCGTGAGTAAAAGGAGATCTATATCTATATCTATACATATAATAAAACAGTAAAAATAATGTGTCTGTCTGTACATTGAATATATTTACAAAAAAACAATTGGAGGCGATGGAGATATATAGTAATAGAGTAAGAATTTAAAAAAAAAATTCTGTCTGTTTGTCTGTATGTCTGTTTGTACACGCTAATCTCTGGAAGTACTGGACGGATTCGAATGAAACTTTTTTTGTTATATAGCTGTTAAGCCTGGGCAACATATAGGCTATAATTGATTTTGGAAAGTGGAACACCTGATGCAGAACCATAATGGTTCAGGTAAACTATAAGAAATATAAAAATGACGCCTTAGCAAAAGTTTTTCAACCTGATGAGCATTTTCTGTTGAGGTATAAAAATCCAAGATTTGGAACACCTGATGCAGAACCATAATGGTTCAGGTAAACTATAAGAAATATAAAAATGACGCCTTAGCAAAAGTTGTTCAACCTGATGAGCCTCTCCATTTATTTAATTTTTTACCTTAATTTATTTTTTTTAAAACTATGGTTACAATGTTAAATAAAAAAATAATAATAACTTATTGACTTTTAACTTATCAAGTATTTTCTTATGTATCTACATTAGTTCGTATTTGTATTAATACGCCGGAATCATAAAGTCCATGCGAACGAAGTCGCGGGCATCAGCTAGTAAATAATAAATAAATATTTCTGGACAATTTACACAGCGCCATCTAATCCCAAATTAAGCGCAAAGCTTGTGTTATGGGTACTAGACAACTGATAGATGTACTTAAATACATTTTTTTTTTTGTAATATATACTTTATAATACATAGAAAACACCCATTGTTCTTTGAATTGCTAAAGGTTATATTATTTTCGTAAGAGGTATGCAAAGACGAGCTTACTTTTATCTAATAGACATCTGTTGCAACCAATTTACTGGGGCCTACCGCTGAAGCTGAAGCCGATTGCCATCGGATTTTTAAATGCACAAATGACACTACTGCCTAGATTGTTGGTAATTATATTTACTTGACGACTGTCATCTAATGCCAACAGCCGGGACCGACGGCATAACGTGCCCTTCCAACAATCAACAGTATCAACTTTAAAACTACGGCTGCCTTGGAACTCACAACGAATTTAATCGGAAGAAATTAGTAGAAGTAGGAAGCTTAGGAGTTTAGCAATATGACAAATAAGGCATTAAACGCCTTGAAAGTGATGGATAGTCAAGTGAAGCTCAACTGCCTTGCACTATTGGGGACCTACAACTGTGACTTATCACCAAACACATTGATTCCAGTAATACGAATTACAAAATCTCATAAACGCCTGGTTCTTCATTGGTGCAACCAAACAGAATAGTATACATCCCTGGACACCATGTGTATGGAATTTAATAATATGTGTATGCAGCATATAAAACCAATGACGAATCACGATATTGTACGTCCGACGTTGTGTCTAAGAACTTGAATTATGACAACCATTGTACACAGTTGACAATAAAGTATTATCTTATCTTATCTTATCTAATATATCGTCCCGCAACCGGCGCCAAAGACAGCACTCCCAAAGAACGTGATCTGCTATTTTCTCGAATTTTTTTTTTTTATATATGTACTACGTCGGGTGGCGAACAAGCATACGGCCCGCCTGATGTAAAACGGTTACCGTAGCCATATTAACGCTCGCGACATAAAATATTGCTCGCGTGTCGCTACCCCCGCTGCCAACGCAGCATCTCCTTCCTTCCATTCTGGTAACCTCACTCACTCGCAGTAACACAACAACCCTGAAGGGAATTGTTATTTGGCTGCGGTATTCTGTGAGGTGGAGGTACACTCCCCAGTCGGGTAGCTTAATTAGGCTCCCTACCTCTCTTTTCGCCAGAGCTTCGTTTGTGAGTCAGCAGGATGCACCGCGTGCAGGTGAAGTTGGCTTTGGTTCAGAGATTTTGATGAACCACTTATACCCCAATTCCTCAATTCATGATTTGCCATAGAACATTCGCACAAAGGGGACGGTACACGGAAAGGGAAAAGGGTCGGACGGGTCCTATTTTTTACTTCGGGTGCCCACCAAACATTCCCACCACTGTGGCGCCAGGATTAACAGCGGCGACCACCAAAAAAGGTCATGAACAATGAAGTCCAATACTATCCCGGGGGTAAGACTACGGCTGCCTTGGAAGTCATAACGAATTTAATCAGAAGAAATTAGTAGGAGTAAGAACTTCCCTTGCTAAAGCTTGGAAGCTTAGCCATGTGAGAGACAGTAATTTGGCAAATAAGACTATACTAGACAATTAAAGCTACCCGTGACATATCGGAGAGAGTCGTTCGTTGTATTACAAAGTTGCATTGATAACTAACACCATTATGCAAAAACTAGGCTCATTAAATAACAATAGATACATCATACGAATGAAGAAATAGGCGATGATGACACCTGCCAGTAGCCGTTGAGGCCTTTGCAGTATCCTTCCGAGTGACTCTTAACTGCGCACGCACTGAATTCCGATGAGTTATGGCGCCGGTTTATACTTATCAATATGAAGCACGCGTAACTAATTACATGTACGTGCCGTCTCTTAAGAGGATTCAGTAATGGTGACACTGGTAAAAAATAAAAAGGTCGTATTTTTACTACAGTAGATTAAAAATTGGTCGCCGCTCCGCTTCGACTAGATGCCGCACTAACTAAAAACAACCTCCATGAAAGCGGCAACTCAAATTTGTAGTGTGCGTAAAACAATGTGCAGAGTGTTGGAAGGTCGTGATGCTGTCCACATATTTTATACGTATATTGTCTATGATGCACTACATTTGAATTTGATTTTATTGTGTTGTTAAGAATGATGTGCGGTGTCATTATTATGATATAAAATTTACTAATATACAAGAAAACAATGTTTCCAAGTATTATTTATTTAATTAATTGCTGTAGTCCACCCTATCAGTGGTAGCAGAGCGTAGTTACAGTAAGTAAATGAAAAAAATTAAAGTAAATTTTTAAAATGAGCTCGAGTATCAGAAGCATAGAACCGTTAAAAAAATCAAACTACGATACCTGGTGCTTACAAGCACAGGCGATTCTCATCAAATATGATTTGTGGGAATACGCTAGTGGTGAAAAAACGTTAGCGGCAACTGCGACTGCCGAAGCAAAGAGTGCGTTCCTAAAGGAAGACTTAAAGGCAAGGTCAGAGCTACTTTTACTTATATCTCCACCAGAACTTAAACAAATTAAAGGGTGTAATACATCAAAGGAAGTATGGGACAAACTAAAGTCTGTACATCAAAGTTCAGGGCCGGCAAGAAAGGCTACGCTATTAAAGCAACTAGTATTGAAGAAAATGACTCCACAAGAAGATGTGAAAGACCATCTCAGTAATTTTATGGATGTAGTAGGTAAATTAGAAGACATGGATGTCAAAATTCATCCAGAGTTATTAAGCATAATGATGTTGTACAGTTTACCTACAAATTTCGATAGCTTCCGAACGGCTATTGAGTCGAGAGATGTTCTGCCAAGTCCTGAAAATTTAAAAATAAAAATCGTAGAAGAATACGAAGCAAGAAGGCAAACGGAAGCGAGTGAATCTCAGACTTCAGAAGCATTCTACACAAAGACGAAGAAAAAGGTACAATTTTGCAAGGATTGTAAAAAGAAAGGGCATTCCACAGAAGCTTGTTGGTCAAAGAAGAGATTTAATAACCCCAATAAAACTAAAGGTCAAGAAAAGACATATAACACCTGTTTAACAACAGGAACGTCGCAATGTAAAGGCAATTTATGGTGTCTTGACAGTGGCTGTACGTCACATATGACGGGTGATAAAAGTATACTCCAAAACTTAATTCCCGCGACTGACACTTTAAAGCTAGCTTCAGAAAAGCATACGACCGAAGTTAAAGGGAAAGGAAAAGCCGAACTTTATACAAAGGATCGACGCTATAAAATTAGTCTTTCTGACACATTATATGTACCTGATTTGTCGAATAATCTAATTTCTGCAAGTAAAATTACGGATCATGGCTATAAGGTTCTATTTGAAAAGGAACAAGCCAGCGTCAAAAAAGGCGGGAAAACTGTAATAAAAGCTAACAGAAGAAATGGATTATACTATCTTGAATTTGATAAACCAGAAGAGAAAGCAAACTTCACGCCTAGCGATGAAAGCGAAATTATGAAATGGCATAAGAAATTAGGTCACGTCAATGAAAGAGACCTAAAAGAAATGGTTAAAAATAAAATGATGCGAGGACTCGACTTTAAAGAAAAAACTTTGGGTACCTGTGAGACTTGTATCAAAGGAAATTTTCCACTCTACCATTCCAAAGCCATGGAGAATTAATCTCTACTGAAGTGCTCCAGATAATTCGCAGTGACGTGTGTGGTCCATTTGAGAATGAATCAATGGCCGGATCAAAGTATTTTGTAACATTTATTGACGATTATACAAGATACTGCTGTGTATATTTCTTAAAAGAAAAGAGCGAAGTAATCGATAAATTCAAGGAATATAAAAACTATGTTGAATTGTTTCATAAAAAGAAAATTCAAAACCTACAATCTGATAATGGAGGCGAATACAGGTCTAAAGCGTTTGACAAATTCCTCAAAGATAACGGTATAAGCCGAAGACTATCTGCACCTTATACCCCACAGCAAAATGGCATGAGTGAAAGGAAAAATCGGTCGCTGATGGATAAAGCCAGATGTCTAATGCTAGATGCCAATATCCCTGCAAAATTTTGGGCAGAAGCAGTAAACACTGCAAACTATTTAATAAATAGAAGCCCAGCAAGAGCTCTCAAAGGCAATTCCCCATATGAGAAATGGGTTCAACGAATACCATCAGGAAATCACCTACATGTATTCGGAAATAGAGCGTTTGTGATGAATAAAACCCGAAGAGGAAAATTCACAGCCAAAGCCACAGAAGGAGTATTCTTGGGATATGCGGAATATACAAAAGGTTTTAGAATCTATATACCCGAAAGGAATGATGTTGTTATCAGCAGAGATGTAAAAGTAATCGAAAAGATGCATTATGGCGATACTCCTGCTGAGAAACGCGAAGATCTTACTCCAGAAACTGAAATAGAACAACTTGAAATTGAAATTCCAGAAAAAAGAAACAAAATTAATGAGAACTTACCTTTTCAGGAACCTAACCCCCTTTATTCCAGCTCTAGTCAAGATCCTGTTGATGAAACATCTCCCTCAAGTGGAAGACCACAAAGAGACGTGAGACCACCAGCATGGACCAAAGATTATGAGTTAAGTCGCTGCGTGACCATGTTTACGTCAGAAAATAATGATGACTATGACTGCTCTTTACTCACATACAAGGAAGCTGTGACTGGCACCGACAGACGAAATTGGGAGAAGGCGATACAATCTGAAATGGAATCATTACAGAAAAATAATACCTGGGTATTAGTAGACAAGTCAGAAGCCAAAGGACACAAAATACTGTCGAACAAATGGGTATTTCGGATTAAAGATGACGGTACGTACAAGGCTAGATTAGTCGTACGTGGATGCGAGCAGAAAGGAAACCTGGATTTCGAAGATATTTATAGCCCTGTAGTAAGTCAATCTGCATTAAAAACATTATTAGCAATTGCCGCATCTAAATCTTACTTCTTCATGACATTTGACGTCAAGACAGCTTTCTTATACGGAGAGTTAACAGATGAAGTTTATATGAAATTACCTGTTGGCTATGAGACTGACTGCAATACTACTGAAGTAGTTTGCCGATTAAAAAAATCGTTGTACGGATTAAAACAAGCTCCATTTACATGGAACAAAACTTTTACCCAAGCGATGTTTGATTTGGGATTCAAGACAATCAAAACAGATCGATGCGTTTTCATAAACGAAGATAAGTCAATAATCATCGGACTATTCGTTGATGACGGTATTGTCATAGGAAAAGACAAGAAAAAGATCGAAGTTATTTTGAAGAAACTTGAAACCAAATTTGAAATAAAAAAGAATGAAAATCCAAGTACTTATCTGGGTATGGAAATAAAAAACTCAAAAGAAGGAATAATTCTTACTCAAAGATCCTACATAAATGACGTACTGGAAAAATACAACATGAAAAATGCCAAACCTTGTGACACTCCCGCAAGTAGCGATTCAAAGTCGATACAGGAAACTGCCCAGGAGAAGGAATATCCCTATAGGGAAGCAGTGGGAAGTTTACTGTACCTGTCTACCAGAACCAGACCAGATATCGCACAAGCGGTCAATCTAGTTAGCAGGAAGGTCGAAAATCCCACTAGAGAAGACGTCACAAAACTCAAGAAAATATTCAAATATTTAGTGGGAACCAAAGAGAAAGGCATTTTGTTCAAACGAAACCAACCGATAGAGAACATCGATGCTTACAGCGACTCGGATTATGCTGGAGATCCATTGACGCGAAGAAGCACTTCTGGCTCCGTGCTAATGATAGCCGATGGACCAATATCATGGGCATCCAAGAGGCAACCTATAGTAGCGCTATCGTCGACTGAAGCCGAGTACATAGCCGCAGCAGACTGTTGCAAAGAGGCATTGTATCTCAAATCTCTAGTACAAGAAACAACCGGATTGGACATAAAAATAAATTTGCATGTTGATAATCAAAGTTCGATTCAACTTGTGAAGTCTGGATCCTTCAACAAAAGGTCAAAGCACATAGACGTGCGGTACCATTTTATTCATGAACACTTTGTGCATGGATTAATTAATATTAGCTACTGTCCCACAGAAATTCAGTTAGCTGACATAATGACAAAACCATTGTCAAAAGTAAAATTTGAAAGACACTGTACAAGATTAATGCATGTATAGAAACGTGTCTCGGCAACATGAGTGAACATCAGGAGAAGGTGTTGGAAGGTCGTGATGCTGTCCACATATTTTATACGTATATTGTCTAGGATGCACTACATTTGAATTTGATTTTATTGTGTTGTTAAGAATGATGTGCGGTGTCATTATTATGATATAAAATTTACTAATATACAAGAAAACAATGTTTCCAAGTATTATTTATTTAATTAATTGCTGTAGTCCACCCTATCACAGAGATGCTAGTGTTCGTGAAGAATTGTATTGCAACTGATGTGCAGAGATGCTAGTGTGCGTGAAGAATTGTATTGCAACAGGCTCGGGTACGCCGAGTTCGGCGTAGTATTTGTTGCCGCATTTTACAAGTGCGCCGCGGCATCTAGTCGAAGCGGAGCGAAGACCAATTGATAACCTAAGAGTAGACTTTTATAGGACCTGCAACCCTGATGCAAGTCAATGCTCTTAGTGAATAAAACTTATTCCGTTTATCCATCCTAAAACAGCCACCCTAAGGTGGATACTAGGTAACACGTATCCAACTGTCCATCTATATCGACCCTTTTTAGAGGAGTGCGGCTACATCTTCGTTACCTATCATGGAGATTGGGGAGTGGTGTGGCAGTGCCCCGATGGTAATGATATAAAAAAAATACTTGTCAGATTTTACCTTCAATTTGGTGATTGTTGACTCGCCCCTTTCTTCTTACGTGTCCCATAAAATATAACCTTGTTGCTCGGAGACAACGTAGCTGTCTATAGGCAAAAGAAATTTTAAAATGTGCTGGCTTCCGCACGCAAGCAATACCTACTTGTATATTGCCAGCGTTTGTAGGCTACGGTAAATGCTTTACATCAGGCTGGTTGTATGCTTGTTTGGCAAAAAAACAACAAATGCGAATCTCTCTCTTTATGACATTATAGAAGTTAGATAAAGGGAACCTCGGTGCAAAATTTCAGGTTTCTAGATTCAGGTGATGGGCTGGTGTTTGATGATGATGAGTCAGTGAATGAGCCGATATTTTCTATGTGTGAAAAATATATAGTTAGTTACAACATATTTTAACGCTATCCATTGAAGTACTTGAATTGTATTAGCACACGCGCACGTGTCACTGTATGTTAAGTTGACGGCATTGTCGGCAATGGCGGCGCCACCATTTATCATACAAGCGTCTGCTCACACATCCACGCATGTATTTATTATACTGCTAATTCGATGTTGATATATACTAGTGACCTGGCCGGGCTTTGCATAGGTAGCAGTATTCTATAAGGACCGGAATCATTGGATCCTTGACTTCCACCCACTTCCAGCCGCTTTCTTAAGGTCATCGGACCATCTTGAAGGAGAGCGTACAATACTTCGTCGTCCTACGCGTGGTGTCGAGTCCAATACCTTCCTCCCCCATCTGCCATCACTTCCTCGGCAGATGTGACCGACCCATTGCCACTTCAACAAACTCTGAAGACTGGACGAGACTAGAAACCCCGTGCATAGCCCTCTACATCAGTAGAGCTAGTATCCGCGTCCAGTTAGTACTGGACGCGGATAGTTATTGTTGCAGCGCTATTCAGCTATCTCAGTACCTCGATATAGCGATGATCGACTTGGCATCGCTGTAAGAATTCCAGAACAGACCAAGCTTCTAAGGAGCCCAAGGCTTCTTCCCAAAGTTCTGTATGACTTTTGTGAATTACAAAAAATTGTAATGTACTGTACGTATGTAATAATTGTAATGTACGTATGTGATCCACGGTACTGTGGCCTTTACGAAAACCAGCCTGTTCCAAATTAATCCAAGTCACCAGAAGTGAAGGAGATGCAGCGTGGATGGCGGCGCGTGAGCGATATTTTATGTTGCGAGCGTTAATATGGCTACGATAACCGCTTCACATCAGGCGGGCCGTATACTTGTCTACCACCCGACGTAGTATAAATAAATAATGGTAATTTAAAAAAACTAAAAAACCCGACTGCTTTTCTGTGTAATTTGGAAATGAAAAACCCCTAAAACCAGAAAATATGTAGCAGTCGGGACCCATTCTAGAAATAGAGGCTTAGTGAATTTAGAGCACATGTAGGGTCAAACTGCTACATGTTTTCTTGTTTTAGGGGTTTTTCATTTCCAAATTACACAGAAAAGCAGTCGGGTTTTTTACTTTTTTAAATTACCATTTTTATTTTATGTTTTTTAGTTTTTTTTTTTTTTTTTTTTTATACCACTAAAGTGGCAAACAAGCATACGGCCCGCCTGATGGAAAGCAGTTACCGTAGCCTATGAACGCCTGTAACACCAGGGGCATCACACGCGCGTTGCCGACCCTGTAAAAACCTCTTCACGCCCTTTTTGAAGAACCCCATGCTGTAGTCTCCTGAGAAAACCTCGACAGGCAGTTCATTCCACAGCTTAACCGTACGCGGGAGAAAACTTCTCTGGAACCGCACGGTACGCGACCACTTCGGCTCCAATGTGTGAGGATGAATTCCCTGTCGATGGCGAGCGGTGCGACTGTAAAAGGAGGCCGTGGGCATCATGTCAAACAACTCCTCTGAACACACCCCATTGTACAAACGGTAGAACACACAAAGGGACGCAAAATCTCTCCTCAGACTTAAAGGTTCTAAACCGTCTGTCAGTTTGGGATCGTCAACAATCCTCACAGCACGCCTCTGAATCGAGTCACAAGGTGCAAGCTGGTATCTAGGCGCTCCCGCCCACAGATGGCAACAGTACTCCATATGCGGCCGTACTTGAGCTTTGTAGAGCAGAAGCCTTTGCCGCGGATTGAAGTACTGTTTGGCCCTGTTGAGCACGCCTAGTTTCTTCGACGCTAGCTTGACCTTCCCCTCCAGGTGACATCGAAACTGGACGTCGCTGGAGATTTCAACGCCTAGAATCCCAATACTTTTGGCGACAGTAAGGGGTGTATTCTGGAAGTGAGGAGCCACAGCAAAAGGGGTTTTCTTAGCGGTGAACGCGCAGACTTGTGTCTTAGAGGGGTTGAATCGCACTAAGTTCTGTTGCCCCCAATCGGACACTTTACTTAGTGTGCTCTCGATTTCCGACACAAGTCGTTCGCGGCTCTCCTCCACCAGAGAGCGGGGAATATTAGCGCGGCCCGTATAAAATGTGTCCCCGGTGCTATCATCCGCATAGCAATGAATGCTGTCAATAGACAACATATCATTGATATGCAGCAAAAACAGCGTCGGGGACAATACAGAGCCTTGCGGGACGCCAGCATTAATGTCCATGCTATCGGAGCAACTGCCATCAACAACGGCTCTAATGCTTCTGCTGGACAAGAAGCTAGCGACCCATTCGCATAAACCCTCTGGTAGACCGTATGCAGGCAACTTCGAAAGAAGACTACGGTGCCAGACCCGATCGAACGCCTTCGCCATATCCAGACTGACAGCCAATGCCTCACCTTGACTCTCCACGGCTGAAGCCCAGCGATGTGTAAGATACACTAGAAGATCACCAGTCGAGCGACCATGACGGAAGCCGTATTGATGGTCGCTGATTAAATCGTGCTCTTCTAGGTATTTCAGGAGCCGGATGTTAATGATGCGCTCCATTACCTTGGAGAGAAGGGAGGTAACAGCGATAGGCCTGTAATTCGATGGGTCTGATCTGTCACCCTTTTTGGGCACAGGGTGCACGTTCGCAGTCTTCCACGATGATGGAACTTGCCTGGTGGAATAAGAGAGCGCGAAAAGGCGCGTAAGTACAGGACACAACTCAGGAGCACACAGCTATAGCACCACTGCCGGAATGCCATCTGGCCCACTCGACTTATGAACGTCGAGGGATAATAATGCCCGCCGAACATCTCGTTGAGAAAATGAGATTTCCGGCATTAAATCACCACACCGCGGGATGGAGGGCGGTGCAGCACCCCCGTCGTTCAAAGTCGAGTTTGAGGCAAAGAGATTCCCCAACAGATCGGCTTTCTCTTTAGCACTGTGGGCCAGACTACCATCCGGTTTTCGAAGTGGTGGAAAGGACGACTGACAAAAATTTCCCTCGGCAGCCTTAGCGAGCGACCAAAACGCACGGCTCCCAGATGGGTGCTTAGCTAGGCGCTCACCAATCCTGCCGATGAACTCGAATTTTGCCCTGGCAATTACTCTCTTACAGAACCTCGAGGCAGCATTAAACTCGCGTTTCAAGTCAGAAACATTATGAGCTCCGTTAATACGTGCCGTGGTCCAAGCCTCGTAAGCAGCTTGCTTGCGGAGTTTAGCTTCCCTACAAGACCGATTAAACCACGGCCGCTTCTTAGCACCTGAAGTAGCTACCCGCCGGTTTGGAATAAATAATTCCATTCCAGCTAAAATGGCTTCAGCTACAGCAGATGCACAGATGTCTATATGTTCCGACTCGAAACAGAGCTGCCTCCACGGGTACGATGCGTAAAATTCACGCAATCCATCCCAGTCTGCTGACTTATAGTGCCACATGCGACGCCAACCGGTAGACCGGGGTGCGACAGGGCTAGCGCATGGCACTTGTGTCCGGATGAGACAGTGATCCGATGAGCCAAGTGGCGCATCCACCGAGACTGTATACCCATCCGGGTGTGTGGTCAGCAGAAGGTCCAGTAGAGAGCTGGTATGGTCCTCTATATCTGGTATTCTCGTTGGAGAATGAACCAGCTGTGAGAAACCATAGGCCAGAGCAAAATCATGAACAGACCTCCCCGCGAAGTCAGTGGACCGAGAGCTGAGCCACTCGACATGGTGGGCATTAAAGTCTCCCAAAATCACTAACTCCGCGGAGGGGTACTTTTCAATGACTTTGTCAGACGTCATTTGCAGGTGCTCGATCAATCGAGTTGTGTCTGCATCACCGCTATGAGACCTGTAAAGGCACGCGTAGATACGGGTGCGGCCGCCCTGATCCACGCGTACCCACAACACTGACAGGTCCCTGTCTTCAAGGCCGTGAAGACGTCGACAGCAAATATCATCCCGGACGTACATACATACCCCGGCTCGACGTACAAAAGAATGTTCAAGTTTGTACCCGGGGTATAATAAGTAAGAAGTATCGGCCGGGCAAGATATCTGCGTCTCCGTTAAAAAAAGTAGGGTCGGCTTTGCAGTTTCAAGATGGTGGTGAACTGCGTTTATATTTGAGTGAAGTCCCCTAATATTACAGAAATCCACGTTAAGTGTGGAAGGGGATGCCGCTGGAGAAAACTTCTTTCTTTTTTTCTTCATGGCCATAAAAAAGGTGTCAGAGGATTATGAGAAGCTGTTTCACTGACGACGCGAGGGACAAAAAAGCGCGGTGTCTACCCCCGCAGTACAGTGTAGGTTGTGCGGTTTGCTGGCGCGGCGAGCGGAAGGGCCCCCGGTCCCCCCCTGCTGCAGCAGCCGGGTCCACTCCGGTCTCCTCCTCCGGCACGACTACTACAACAGGGACTTTACACAGGCTGGCGGTTCAGCCTCCCGGGGCGGAGATTAAGTGATCCCCGGGTTCGGGAACCCTACTGACCTGCGGGCGGCCAGCGGACAGCCGTTTCACCGGGTCTCCCTGACCGCCGCGCCAACACATCGCGCCTACACCGCTAACGGCGGTTCGACAGCCGCTGGTCTCACTGCCGTCAGCATAACAACTTCTCTGTAAAAAAGCCCTGGTGACCTAGCTCACTCGCAGGAACACAGCATAGCCATTATGGCTGCGGCTTTTTGCTAGGTGGAGGCACTTCCCCAGTCGGATGCTGGCCAAGCCTGGAGCGAACGACCGCACTGTGCCCCCCTCCCAATTTGACCAGTGAAAGGGGAGCACAGTATGATATTTCGCTGCGTCCTACCTCTCTTTCGCCATAGCCTCGTTAGCTGGTCGGCAGGGTGCACCACGTGCAGGTGAGGTTGGCTTTAGCTCGGAAGATGTCGATGAGCTACTTACACCCCTTACACTTACACTACATTTATTTTGATAAATGCAATGTCACTCTCACAGTAAATACATATCTAATGACACCCCTCAAGCTAAAATCCATCGAGCCGTTCAGACTGCGGCGTGCATTTGCATTTGAACTAGACGCCAAAAAACCGCCATTTTAATTTTTTTTTTACACCGATTTTATGAATGATGTCTCACTAGCTAGATGGACCGACGACCTCAAAAAAGTGGCTGGTAGCGGTTGTATGCGGAAAGCGAAAGATCGCATATGGTGGAAAGCATTGGGAAAGGCCTAGATCCAGCAGTGGGTACAGGCTGATGATGATGATTGTATAATCCTGCTGACCAAATAACCATTTTGTGTTAGAACTATTTAATTTTCAAACAAAACCATTATAAGCAATCTTACTTACTTACTTATTGTCTGATAATCCTTGATTTAGTTGTTAACCAGATACTGATGGTAGTATTTTTTACGGCCGACAAAAACATATTCACTCTCAAAATAACTTTTTTGTAAATTTTTGTTCCTGGCAGAATATTAAATAACAATACCATTTAATTATTTGCCTATTTTATATAGCCCTAAGTAATACTCGTATAACACAAAAGGACAACGTCTCGTGTAATACAAAAGAATTACATCATTAACATAAATTCGCAGCAAATAAAAAAAAAATACATTAATTCAAGTGGATAACTTTTCTTCTTCTGAAATCATTAAAAATCAAGAAAAAAAAACGTTTTAAACGACTATTACTACATGGAAACGGAAGACCGAAATGGCATAAGGAAATGTTAAACTCACATGATGACGAATCCTTCTCTGCCAGAAATTCTCTAAGCCAGAAACGATGTATTATCCATTTTACGAGACAAATTCAGAGTTTAATGGAATAGATTTACGATTTAATGTACCAGCATACAAAATACGGGTCGCCTGTCGGCTTCTTCATGATGTCATATGTGTTTTATTGCCTCTACATGATGTAGCTGTTTAGATATCACTTCAGATTTGCATGCGAATGCAGACGTATGTGGATCGGCGCCCTTGCATTGTAATTGTAACAAAACAACCCAGCCGCAGCGCACCCAGTGACAAATTAAATTTGTGGACATCAGTAACTATAGAGCGCAATATCAATTATAAAATTTAGACTTCCGTATTGGCAGTTTTGTTAAATAACTTTAGGGCACCCGCGACTTCGTCTGCATGGACTTTTATACAAAATGACGTCCCCTGTGTTAACAATTTGTGGGAAGTATTTCCTATTAAAAATCCCTTCTTAGTGTTGTATGTCATTTAAAGGACCTTTCTGCAAAACTTCATGCTTCTAATCCCACCAGCAGTTTCGGTTGTGCGTTGATCAATCAGTCAGTCGGTCTGCTTACTCTTCATATATATCTACCACGAAAAGTCTCTAGTAACTTAAAGTATGAAAAATATTTACATAGTCAAGTCGCGGGCGTAAGCTAATAATTCATAATTTCTCTTTCACGCTGCGTCCAGATGGTCAGTACTCAGGATAATGTGTGGGCCCTAAAAGTCGAGAGGAGGGCCACCACGTCAATTAGTATGACTGGATTGAAAGTTCTACGTTCGTACTAAAATCCTAGACGAAAATCCTCATTTTATAAACATTGTTATATCATTGCTGGTTTTGCAT
Organism: Hypsopygia costalis; assembly: GCA_937001555.2. NCBI lineage: Eukaryota > Metazoa > Arthropoda > Insecta > Lepidoptera > Pyralidae > Hypsopygia > Hypsopygia costalis. The sequence continues at coordinate 12,448,098 of OW443339.2, read as the reverse complement.
CCATTGAATACAACGACAATTTTGAGACAACTGCAATGAAATATGATCAATTTCAAAAAGTCGTTCGAGGAATAGAAAGAAACAGAGATGTACGGCTGGTGACATCACGACACGACTGGCGCCGCTCCGCACCAATTGCCGGCAATTGTCTCGTGCTAGTCTCACAGCACAGTCCATGTATAATTTACTGTCTAAGTACTTAATAAAATCATTGCATGCTAATAATCATATTCTCTCCCATTGAATAAACGACATCGTAAAGTTAATGTAGCTTTTATTACTGAAGTAATAAAACCGGCCTCTTTGAAATGTCTTTAAATACAACAGTTGCAAAACTTATTGAAAAAGAACAAATAGTCATAATGTAAGCTAAGGGCATCGTTCTCATCAATCAAGACGTTTGCATCAATTAGCTTAAATTCAGTGGACTGCAAAAGCGCAGCGTAATCTGACACCCATCATATTGTATGTACTTACTTAACAAATGTTTGCCCCTGTCCCTCGATATAATTGGAATACGCATATGCAACGCAACATGTTATATGTCAGCTTTTAGCTTTATAATTTATGATTAATTATCATTTTATTCTCAGTTAATTATATCCAAAGATCTAAGAATGAAAAAAGAAAGATCTAAAAAGAATTCACTGATCACCTCAAAACAGCGGCTGGAAATGGGTGGATGCAGAAAACGGGGATCGCATATGGTGGAAAGCATTAGGGAAGACCTATATTCAGCAGTGTATAGATAGATACAGGCTGATAATTATGATGAGGATGATGATGAATCGTGTCTAAGGCCCAACCAAGCTGAGATGAGCGCAGAGGATGTTTTTATACAATTGACACCACATGCGGCGTTACGCGTAGGACAGCGACGTGTGTAAGTAAAGTATGCGGACACGTCTCCTCCGCTTTGGTGAAATCCGGGCTTTATTGGAGATAAAAACAAAGTTAAAAATTTTGAAAAAACCCACGACTGTTAAATCGTAGTTGAAAAAGGATAAAACAATTTTAAAACCCCCGACTTAAGGAATTTATGCTATGAACTTAATAAAAAAAACCCAAGAAAATCCGTTGGGGCTGCCATTAAATGAACTAGTTTGGCAGTTTTATAGTAACTTGTATACTTATTTATATTTATGTTGAAAGCAGCCCCCGACGGATTTTCTTGGGCTTTTTTATTAAGTTCATAGCATAAATTCTTTAAGTCGGGGGTTTTAAAATTATTTTATCCTTTTTCAACTACGATTTAACCGTCGTGGGTTTTTTCAAAGTTCTTAATTTTGTTTTTATTTCAAACTTTTTAGAGAGCAAGCATAGGTATGTATGACAATCGAAAACCGCATCAGAATCAGACTAGAAGTTTTGGTTTTGCGCAAACAAATGTTTACTGCAGCGCCCTCTGGTGAGTTGTCACTGTAACACCTATCTAAGAACATGCTCCAATCAAACCTGAACCCATTACTGAAATCCGCATCAAAATCGGACTAGTAGTTTTGGTGATAAATTACTTTGGTTTGGTCATTATTTACTCTTTGACACTTAACATTATGTATTTTTTTTATACTACGTCGGGTGGCATACGACCCGCCTGATGTGAAGCGATTACCGTAGCCATATTAACGCTCGCAACATAAAATAACACTCGCGTGTCATCACCCCGGCTGCCAACGCAGCGTCTCCTTCCTTTCTGGTGACCTCACTCACTCGCAGGAACACAACAACCTTCAAGGGAATTGTTATTTGGCTGCAGTATTCTGTGAGGTGGAGGTACATTTCCCAGTCGGGTAGCTTACAATTACGCTCCCTATCTCTCTTTTCGCCAGAGCTTCGTTTGTCAGTCAGCAAGGTGCACCGCGTGCAGGTGAAGTTGGCTTTGGTTCAAAGATGTCGATAAAACACACCCCAAACATAATGTATAAACCATTACTCTCTTATAGATGCTATTAATGTTTTATTTCAGTTTATTTTGAAAACAAATAAAATTTCTTAATACCAAGTGCAAATGAAATTGCCGCTCTTTTCAGACAAAGCTTATTCGTAAGGGATGTCAAACACGGACGACAGCGCTACTTCGTATCGGTCGCGCAATTCACAGCCTGACAAGCAACAAACAAAAATAATATTTCAGAAACTGCTTCAATGTAAAACGACTAATTTCATGCTCCAGTAACATTAGCATTCCGTTTCTCGAGTAACTGACCGATCTGACATGCAATTACCTCATCGCAACTATTTTCACATTAGCCGATTACACCGCCAGTTTATTAAACAACGTATTAAGAATATTTCCCGTCAATATGAAACCATTTTCTTTTTGACCGATATCAATAATAAAAAAGCCTTTTGATAGTCAGTAATGGGGCGGCTGCAGTCGGACGTTTCTCCTGTGTCAGATGTTGGAGATTCGCCGAGACGACCGCATCAGCTGGCTGGAGCAGAGACGACCAAAGCAACCACGGGCCACGGCAGTCGCTTGCTAACGGTAGTTAGTGGATGCCGGCCGGCAGTAATTTGCATGAACTAATTGGTGGCGGAAGCACGCAAAATAGTGTAGATCAAATTAAATCAAATAACGCCTTTATCTTGATTTCAAAATTGATCCCAACAGACTTCGAGGTTTTCCCGGGAGACTATAGCATGGGGCTCTATAAGAAGGGTGTGAAACTGATGACTGACATCCCTGGAGTTGCAAGCGCCCATAGGCTGAGTGACAGATTTTTTTCCTGACGGAAAACCGAATACTTGAATAGTAATGGTAATCTTTTGTCTATCTTAATGGTATACAAAAGAACCACATTAAAGCTGTTCTTATTGATAGTTAAAATCATCCCCTTTCGACACATAAATTCTTTCCAATGTTTAAAAATTGTACAAATAAATTAACAATATCGTAAAATACACAAAACTATAAAGATCTGCAAACTTTCATTCTAATATCTTCAGTCAGACTTTTTTTAGCGTCGATCAAAGTTTGGCGGGAAAGTCCATTTTAAAAGTATGAAATTATTAAAAAATTATATTTCCATTGGAGAAGCAATAAAAAATGCTATAACTTTTATTATGATACTAATCACATAAACGTAATATTTAACATAGCTGTCGTACAAATTTCTGATTTGATGCATACAAAATACAGATCTGTGACGTCATAATTCAGTAGTCTTTTGTATGGAGCGTTTTGGGGCAGTCTAAAAATTGTGATTTTCAAATTACCATATCTCGAGAGATTTTTGTGCTATCGAAGTAATTCTTTCACCTATGGTTATATTATGGAGACGTCCCTACATATCAAACAGAAAAAAATGTTAGTCAAATACCCAATTGTATAGGTTCCAAAGATTTTATAAATATGATAGTAGCCCACAGAATTTCCCGTGAGACTAATAAATACGTGGATGCGTCTAATGTGATCAAACTGGTTATTTTAAAGACATACACATTTTACGAAGACATCAACGAGCATAAAACGTTCAGCAACTTTACCTTGATTAAAAAGTGGAACGCATTACCGGCACATGATTTTCCTCCATACCTACCTACCATATCGAATCATCTTGCAGGCTAATATGGCAATGTCAACTGACAGGACACTAAGGTCTCTTGTCCATTGCCGATGCGATTTGGGCTCATCTTCTCGCTTAACATTAGGCGTAGTCGAGTAATTATGCTGAGATATTATAAAAAATATATAATCGTTTAGCCAACTAGTCAACTTTCATTTTTCAATTATTATAGAATAATAGATAGATTAGACAGCTTTTGTAATAAAGTCATATTATATATTATGCATACGGCCCATGTGAAGCGATTACCATAGCCATATTAACGACATGGAATATCGCACGCACGCCGCACGTAGCGCACCCCCGCTACCAATGCAGCAACTCCTTCTTTTCTGGTGACCTCACTCACTCACAGGCACACAATAACCCTCAAAGGAATTGTTATTTGGCTGTGGTATTCTGCGAGGCGAAGGTACTTCATCAGTTGGGCAGCTTACAGATACGCTGTACCCTACCTCTCTTGTTTGTTTGTTTGTTTGTAATATCTTTATTGTACATAAAATAAAATTTACAATGTAGTAAATTAAAGGAAAAGTACAAAGGCGGACTTATCCCTAACAGGGATCTCTTCCAGTCAACCTTAGACTATCTGAGAAGATTTCATGAATAGGCAAGTGGATCGTACCAAACATTTGTGGGATATAACTACTACGTTAATTATAAATACATTCTATTTAAAGGAAGTTTAAGAATATTCTCAGCAATCTTGTAGTAAAAGGGCACACCTTACCTACACCCAAAAGTGATTTGTCAACTGATTAAGTATAACACAGTATTAGTCTATCCCGTTGGTCACATAAATTGCCAGTGTACAGTTATCATTCCCATAAAACATTATCGCAGGCATCAATGCACCAACGATCCATAAAGTATGATGAAGATCCTTTTTATGGCATAACAGGCGCCTCTGTCTGTCGTGATTAATGTATTCTTAGGAATAAAATATCATTTACAAGGTTCGTCCTTCGTCGTCAACTTTGATTTGATTGAACTGTTAATTGAACTGAGGCGGTATATGCTCTGTATACTTATGACGTGAATAAAAGTGTCTTTAGAATTGCTTCCATGGGGAGGCAATTCCAAAAATGAATGACAACAAAATCGGGGAATACAGTTTGGTGGTACAACTACATACCTATTATCTCCATCCAAAATTCAATCACACTACTGGATAGATGAAGGATCAAAAAATTTGTTACGCTAAGTAAGGACATATTCCTTACTTAGCGTAATAAATTATTTGATCCTGATTTGATCCTGCACGCAATGTTCCATAGTACATTGCGTGCAGGAGAGGGGGAAGCGCTGACATTTTGAGAAAATGTATAAAAAAAAAAAAAAAAGAAAAAAGAAAACACAGCCACACCCAATTTTTTTATACTACATCATTGTCATCATTAACATGTATCTATCCACTGCTGAATTATCCTTCCTCAATTATTTCTATGAAAATGCTAATGCAGCCGAGTTTCTTCCACATTTTCATTTGCAATTGCTTCATTAGTTCCTTTCTTTTAAAATGTTTCTATTCAACTCGGCACTTAGTTTGAAAGATAGCAAATAAACCACAACTCTTTGATGATTCTGGAGCTGGCCGGCCGCCAGGGCTGTGGGTTTCTAAATTAGAAGAAATGCAATGTGTCTATTTGCATCGGCAAAATTTACGGTTCTCACTGGCTTTACTGCTTCATACTGGATAGTACTATCAAAGAATAAGTAATAGTACTACTGGTGGCGCTTTATATTTATGTGAGTGTCTTTCTACCTCGTAGTTCCGCTCTCTTAGATATCAGGGAAGTTTGCTTGACGCTTACCTATTACCACAGAGATTTTCTGTGCATATTTATATACTACGTCGAGTGGCAGACAGGCATACAGGCCGCCTGATGTGAAGCGATTACCGTAGACATATTAAGGCAACATTATGTATCGCTCGGGCGCCGTCAATCCCGCACAGCAACTCCTTCAAACAACAATCTTCAAGAGAATTGTTATTAGGCTGCGGTATTCTGTTAAGTGGAGGTAATTCCCCAGTCGGGCACAGAGGCGGATTTTCCATAAGGCCAACTAGACCCGGGCCTAGGGCGGCCAGATATTAGGGGCGGCTGGTCAATAGTGGCCAAAAATATACTTTGCAAACTTAAAAGGATGCCACCTTACACCATCTTATTGTTTAAACGCCTTATTTTATTAAGTAGGCACTTGTCCGAAACTTATTGAACATGTATCATGTATCATGGGTGGGTAAAACAACATTTTTTTTATACTATGTTGGGTGACAGACAAGCGTATGCTTCCCTTCAACATTCGCTTGAGCCGTATGGCCCGCCTGATGTGAAGCGATGAAACGGTTACAATAGCCATATTAACGCCCGCAACATAAAATGTCGGTCGCGCACCACCACCATCGCTGCCAACGCAGCATCTCCTTCCTTTCTAGTGACCTCACTCACTCGCAGGAAAACAACAATCCTCAAGGGAATTGTTATTTGGCTGCGGTATTCTGTGAGGTGGAGGTACATTCCCCAATCGGGTAGCTTACAATTACGCTCCCTACCTCTCTTTTCGCCAGAGCTTCGTTTGTCAGTCAGCAGGGTGCACCGCGTGCAGGTGAAGTTGGCTTTGGTTCAAAGATGTTGATGAACCACTTACACCCCAAACTATACAATGTATAATCTGTTTTACGATTGTTTCGTTCATCTTTGTGTCCAACTGATTTAATGCATTTGAATAAAAATCGAGTATAGCGCGAGGGGTCGGCTGATATTATGGGGCCTAGGGCGACCATGGCCCTAAATCAGCCTCTGGTCGGGCAGCTTACAAATACGCTAAGTACCTAATACAAACGAATTTCGCCAATGCGCTGTTGGGAAGCAGGGTGGAATACGTTTTAAACCTCTTCGACTGAGGGGATACCTATAATCCCAATAGTAGGAGGAATATGGGACGCTACAAAATTTTGTGCTCAGCCGAGCACGCCTATTGATGTTTAAATCGTAAATATGCCGGTTGCATCGCCTGAACAAAAGTTGTAGCAACGAACTTTCATTATGAGAGTGTGTTCCTTGTAAAATTGAAACTTATGCTTGAAGACTTTCGAGTAACTATGGCAAAAGCGCATAAAAGAAATTGTTTCCGAATGATGACTTAGATTAACTAAACAATGTTTTTTATATAACTAGGGTTACAAACAAGCGTAGTCCGCCTGAAGGTAAGTAGTCATTGCAGCCTATGGACGCTTGCAACACATGCTATGACACCTCTACGCCTTGTTATTGAATTGACGTCAATGCTTGACATAAGCTAGTAAACAGACTACAGAACCAAAGTAATTATTACTTTGACATTACTATGGTTATGTGGGCTAAATCACAGAATAAATCACAGTACTTACATGGCTAAACTAATAATAGTACTCACTTACATGGTTTAGTTTTGCTGATAAGTTGCTTACGGCATCGTGAGCTTACGTTGGCATAAGTAAGTTTAACAAGTCAGAAAGACTAGGGCTTTTCTCATTTAGAACTTTAGGAACATCTGATAATTTTATTATGTCTATAACTTTTCTTGGAGGAATAAAACTTTCCGTAACGCACCACAAGCATTAAAGTGAAAGATTAATTTAATGGCTATCATCCTAATGTAATGACACAACTACCGTCGAATGACTCCAGACGTTAGGCGACCGCGAAGTTTCCTGGTAATGCAATTAAGAATTTGGCGGCTCGTCAAACTTGCGGTCGATCCTGCGCCATTCGACTACTGATACGATGTGTGACCTATTTTTTCTAAAATCAGCGGACCGACGCTTTTAGGTTCAAGCAAAAATAACGAAGTCGTCAAGAGTTCGCCTGCTCCAGTAGCCGCGATTGGTAAGCGGAAGGTATTGCGAATTTTATTACAGAAATCGTCGTATTTATACATTTATTTTATACATGTGAAAATTTAGTCTAATGGTGTCGTGGGTAGATATGCAAATGATATTATAAATAAAAAATAATTGTATTTCTGTAAAAACTGCATAGGTACAATGCATAGTATGTAGGTACATAGCGCCATCTAGCCCCGAAGCAAAACTTGTACTGCAGGTTCAAATAGGTCCGTCGAATCGTTTTTCGTAAACCGTTTCGAGTGGCGCGGCGTAGACGGACAAATATTATAACTTACCCATACGGTATAAGTAACCCATGCGGTAAACAATTCGGTTTAATTATTTTGCTGTCGGCATACCCCGGCTACTACTACATAAACATTGACGTCTGTACAGAGCGTGCGTGAGTGAGCATGCGTGTGTGCAGCGCCATACAAACTGTTCCAGATTAGTCTAAAAGGGGAGGTGAGGTCGACACGAGAGAGCGGCAGGGAGTTCCCTTACTGCTGCCGTGTGTTGTCACTGGAAACCTTCAACAAAAAAACTTAATCATTTTTTTTTTTTTTTATACCACTAGAGTGGCAAACAAGCTTACGGCCCGCCTGATGGAAAGCAGCTACCGCAGCCTATGAACGCCTGTAACACCAGGGGCATCACACGCGCGTTGCCGACCCTGTAAAAACCTCTTCACGCCCTTTTTGAAGAACCCCATGCTGTAGTCTCCTGGGAAAACCTCGACAGGCAGTTCATTCCACAGCTTGACAGTACGCGGGAGAAAACTTCTCTGGAACCGCACAGTACGTGACCACTTAGGCTCCAATGTGTGAGGATGAATTCCTTGTCGATGGCGAGCGGTGCGACTGTAGAAGGAGGCCGTGGGCATCATGTCAAACAACTCCTCTGAACACACCCCATTGTACAATCGGTAGAACACACAAAGGGACGCAAAATCTCGTCTCAGACTTAACGGTTCTAAACCATCTGTAAGTTTGGGATCCTCAACAATCCTCACAGCACGCCTTTGGATCGAGTCACAAGGTGTAAGCTGGTATCTAGGCGCTCCCGCCCATAGATGGCAACAGTACTCCATATGCGGCCGAACTTGAGCTTTGTAAAGCATAAGTCTTTGCCGCGGGTTGAAGTACTGCTTTGCCCTGTTGAGCACACCTAGTTTCTTCGACGCCAGCTTGACCTTTCCCTCCAGGTGACAACGAAACTGAACGTCGCTGGAGATTTCAACTCCGAGAATCCCAATGTTTTTAGCGACGGTAAGGGGTGTGTTCTGGAATTGAGGAGCCACAGCAAAAGGGGTTTTCTTAGCGGTGAACGCGCAGACTTGTGTCTTTGTGGGATTGAACTGAACTAGGTTCTTTCGCCCCCAGTCGGACACACTATTCAGTGTGCTCTCCATTTCCGACACAAGTTGTTCGCGGCTCTCCTCCACCAGAGAGCGGGGGATATTGGCGCGGCCCGTGTAATAAGTGTCCCCGGTGCTGTCGTCGGCATAGCAATGAATGCTGTCAATAGACAACATATCATTGATTGCAATGGAAAAAATCAAATCACCAAACGCACTGGTAAGACGACAATGACGATATCTACAAAGTGATCGAAAGAAATTACCTACAAAAACACAATCGACATGCATGGAAAGTCTTGGGGTATTGGAGAGACATGCAAGAAGCAAGGCGATAAGAAAGTAAAGAAGCAGACCCAGTATTGTCACTTAGAGGGATTGCAATGCTGGATCCGCAATCCAGCAATCAAGCACATTTTTAGATTCGTACCACTGAATCCGCAGTTAGTTGAAAATAAATAAGTAACTTTCTTCTCGTATGAAAACGCTACAATTAAGTTGTAGCATTGTTTAGCAGGCTTTTATAACGTTACAACACTGTTTGTTTCTGTTCAGTTCTGAGAAACTAACAGAATCTATATATATAAAAGAGTAAATCACTCACTCATCACGAAATCTCAGAAACTACAAGTGCTAGGAGTCTCAAATTTTGCAAGGGGGTGTAGTATTTGAATGAAACACCATGAATGCTAGACAACAACTGATTTATTATTCCACCACCGTCAATAACATATATTATAGAACATACCCTACAACATCTCCCCTTACAGGTATATAATAATAAAGTAAGTAACAAACTTATAAAACAGTTTTTTAACCACGTAGGTATTTAGCTTATTGTAATAAAATTACATACAATCCATCTATCTGAAAGAAAGACATTTTTTTTTTTTTTTTTTTTTTTATGTACTGTTTTACATTATTTGTTTTAAAATATAAATGATTATAAAATACTCAATTGAGAATTTTACGTGTTTATTTTTTATTACTAAGTTAACAAACAAGCACACGGCCCGCCCGATGGCGAGTAACCACCGTTGCCTATGGACTATTTCTAAAATTAGTATTTTAATAGCAAAGATGTAGGAAATAAATGAATTATTGAGACTGAGTTAACCTAACTGTTTAGCTCGCTTACGTGTTAGCGGTGGTGATACAGGTCTTTCAGAAGACAAATTCTCGTCAGTAGATTTTTCCTCTGAAGGACCTGCACTCTCACATGCGTCACTGTACATATCATTCTCGTTTATTTCCTCTTTAAGGCCTAAATTGCTACCGTTCGATTCACATTTGATCAGATGCCTGCGATTGCGTCTGTATCGAGTGCCTAATTTATTTTCAACCAAATACGACCTAGGCGTATTCGCCTTTCCGACAATTTTCGCCCTTCTTCTGTGCGTCCCCTCAATACATATTACCTCATCACCCGCTTTAAGTGCAGGCAACACCTTACAATGTTTGTCGTAATTTTGTTTTGAAAGGGCCTGTTTTTGAATTAAAATTGCGTGTTCTGATGGATTTACAGGTTTAGGTAATAACAGTTCGGGACTTGTCGGTAATTTACAACGTAACATGCGACTCATCAGAAGTTGTGCAGGAGAACTCAAACCATCCCTAGGCGTATTTCTGTAATTAAGTAAAGCTAAATAAAAATCACTGTTACTTTTTAAGGCTTTCATTAATAGTTTTTTGACTGTTTGAACTGCCCGTTCACTTTTCCCATTCGCTTGTGGATAATTTGGCGAAGACGTGATGTGGTTGAATTGCCACTCTTTTGAAAATTTTTTAAACTCTCTGCTACTGTATTGCGTGCCATTGTCGCTAACAAGAGTCTCTGGAATTCCGTGACATGAAAATATTTCCTTCATACTTTGGATGACCGAAGTAGAAGTAATGTTATTTAATTTTCTCACTTCTACGAAATTTGAATAGTAGTCTACCACAAGAAGGAAATATTTTTTCTGAAATTCAAAAATATCCGATCCAACTTTATTCCATGGTAACTTAGGTATTTCCATTGGTATCATCGGTTCTTTGGCGGGTGCGTTTGAATACTCCTGACACACAGAACACCGCTTCACGTAGTCTTCAATATCTTTAGAAATGTTAGGCCAGAACATTACTTGTCTCGCACGTCGTTTGCACCGATCCATACCTAAATGACCTTCATGAATAATGTTTAACATATTTGCTCTTAAATCTTTGGGTATGAGTACCAAATTATCCTTAAATACAACATTATCGATTTCATACAATTCATCCTTCATAGACCAGTAAAATCGAATGCTATTAACCACCTTAAATTTATGATCAGGCCAACCAAACCTAATGTAATGGAGTAATTCTTCAATGTCGGTGTCGCGCTTTGAACTTTCTTTTATTAATGTTAATTTATTTTTTGACATTGGTAAGTTATTTACTACCATCTGAATTTGATATAACAAGTTGTTATGAACTTCTTCACTATATAACTCAGGCAACGGCGCGCGAGACAAGGCGTCCGGAATGTACATATATTTACCAGGTTTATAGCTCACAATCAAGTCATATCCTTGTATTCGTAACATCATGCGTTGCAAGCGTGCTGGGGTTGACATAAGAGGTTTTTTAAAAATACTTTCAAGTGGTTTATGATCAGACTCCACCACGATTTTTTCTTTTCCGAAGATATATTGGTGGAATCTTTCACATGCAAAGACTATGGCCAACAACTCTTTTTCTATTTGTGCATACCGTCTCTGTGCATCAGTAAGTGTCCGCGAAGCATACTCAACAGGGCGGCCGTCCTGCAGCAGCACGGCTCCGAGTGCATCTCGAGACGCGTCTACAGAGAGCACCACTGGCCTTGATACGTCATACAAGGCCAGCACTGGTGCACTACACACCAATTGTTTCAGTTTATCAAATGAATTTTGTTCATGTACATCCCATCTCCAGTCACTATCTTTTCTTAATAAATTTGTTAAGGGAATAGCGTGCTCTGAATAATTAGGTATAAATTTCGATAGATAATTTACTGCTCCTAAAAATCTCTCTAAGCTTTTTCTATCCTTCGGAGTAGCTATTTCCTTTATAGCTTTAATTTTGTTATAATCTGGCCGCATTCCCTTTGAATCAAAGATATGACCTAGGTATATAACCTCCTGAACAGCAATTTTGCATTTATCTTTGTTGAATTTTAAATTTATCTGTTTAGCACGATTTAGTAAAGTTCGTAGTCTTTCATCATGTTCCTGCCTGGTCCTACCCCATACTATTATGTCATCAACGAAACTGTCTACCCCCTCTAAGTCCTCTAAAAATTGACGCATTTTACCGTGATATACTTCCGGCGCACATGAAATTCCGAAAGGAAGACGTAAAAACTGATACCGCCCAAAAGGGGTGGCAAACGTACAAAGATCTGCGCTCTCCTCATCTAGCATTATAGCCCAGAACCCAGAATTTGCATCTAATACTGAAAAAAAATTAGCACCGTGTAGTTTTGCAGCTAATTCTGAAACGGTAGGCAATTGAAAATGAGCGCGCTGTATCGCGCGGTTGAGCTCGCGGGGATCTAAGCATATACGAATACCGTTATTCTTTTTTGCCGCGATTACTAGTGGATGTACCCATGATGTTGGATATGTAACTTTTCTAATTACTCCTAATTCTTCCATGTTTTTAAGTTCGTTTGCTAATCGATCGCGAAGGCTCAGTGGAACTTTCCTAGATGCACAGACTACCGGACGTACAGATTTATTATTCCACCACCGTCAATAACATATATTATAGAACATACCCTACAACAGGGGGTTTCTTTTAGGACGTAGGTGCTCACTAAGACGGGAATTTGGAAAATTCAACGCCTAAAGGGGTGAAACGGGGGTCCAAAGTTTGTATGGGGAACCAAGATTAGTTGGACTATTTTATACGAAACTTTACATGAGCACTTCTATATATATAAAAGAAAGTCGTGTTTGTTACAACACTTATAACTCGAGAACGGCTGGACCGATTGCCATGGTTTTTGATTTGTTGGATTTGTCTCCGTCCAGAATAGCAGAATAACTATTAAAAACATTGGAAAATTTACGAAAAAATAAAATAAAAGAAAAATCATTTTTCCATACAAAATGTTCGTGGATGTCGGACCTGTCAAACGTGACGTTAACGTGCGTACGTCAAATGTATGCGTGCGTTCAGAAATGTGGGTATAGGATAATAAGTATTAAAACATTGACAAAATTGTCGAAAAATTAAATTTGAAAACGGATTGGGATATTTATTGATTTTCAATTAAATGTCAAATCGATTGGTCTAACTTTTACGTCGCGAAAGTTGTCCGTTGTTGTTTTGAAAATTGTTTATGAATGAATGCTTGAAAATGAATATTAATTGGTTGTCAAGTGTCATGGTACTTTATTTTGTGACATAGTAAAATACTGAACTTAATATTTACCCACTGCTGGGTAATATTTACCCACTGCTGGGTAATATTAAATACGGGTCTTCCTTCAACTGAATATGTTTCGAGCATACTCCACCACGCTGCTCAACTGCGAGTTGGCGGACGCCAGTAATTTCAAGCCGCCTAAAGGCCACTTGGCTTAACGACTGCCATCTAATGATAACAACCAGGACCGACGGCTTAACGTGCCTTCCGAAGCACGGAGGAGCTCGAGATAATCTAATGATAACAACCGGGACCGACGGATTAACGTGCCCTCCAAAGCACGGAGGACCTCGAGTTAATCTAATGATTACAACCGGGACCGACGGCTTACGTGCCTTCCGAAGCACAGAGGAGCTCGAGATAATCTAATGATAACAACCGGGACCGACGTCTTACGTGCCTTCCGAAGCACGGAGGAGCTCGAGATAATCTAATGATAACAACCGGGACCGACGGATTAACGTGCCCTCCGAAGCACGGAGGACCTCGAGTTAATCTAATGATTACAACCGGGACCGACGGATTAACGTACCTTCCGAAGCACGGAGGAGCTCGAGATAATATAAACTCATCCATGGACAGGCTACGGTTGACGTTGCTTAACTTGCGTGTACAATTAGACTGACACGCGCAATGACGCCATCGTGCTTCTCTATTATTTTCTATTATTCATTATATTAATTTCAAGACATCATAAATTTTGTTCAACTAATATGTACCACGACATTCATTGACAATTAGGCGGTACGAAGTTCGCCGGGCCAGCTAGTTCTATATATATTTCTGTCTAATAACCTGTAAAAACCCTAAAATAATGGATATGCCGAAAACGACCCTACGCGCATTTACAGTAGGTAGATACCTATTTTTATCCACATCTTGGAACGTTTCTTTACTCGGATTCTGTGCTCGGGTTTTGGTTTGACTGTTGCTTTGGAATACAACTTTTTTCACGTGATAGCGTCGTATAAATCGATGAACGCCGGCTGCACGCCGCAACAAAAGAATGCAGATGGATTTCCATCTACATTATTTTCATACTTTTCCTCATGTCATACTTACACAATAATGCTGATGAAGATGAAGCTGACGAAGGCGACGTCTGTGCTGATGATCCACCTTTATGCTCGTCGTTCTAATTAGAACAAGTGTCCTGAAGTTTCGGGCCACCTGCCAGATATTGGTAATAAAGGGCGCGTAATTTATGTAAAAATGGCCAGACAAGTATTAAATGCTTATAATGCATGTTTGCCTGTGTTTATATAAAAAGCTAAACTGTGTCTACGGTTTTCGTTTCAAAAAATAATATTTCTATTCATCTATGTGTTTTATTTTTTCTGAAAAGAATGAAAAAATATCGATATATCAACGGTATAGAGCAATAGGCGATATCAAACTAGTTGGATATATATCGTTATCGATATATTATGTACGCCTTGTATATGTTTCCCCAGATACATTCGTATTTCTCTATCATTTCCATTTCGAGCACCTTATGAAAATTATTGTTAAAATGTAACAGAAGCTCTTCGCTTTCTAAAGTAAGTGGCTTGGTCGCAGTCACAGATTGTTTAATAATGGGCGTGTGACCAATGTTCTAAAATTATAAAAACTCTCTATCAGTAACGTAAAATACATAAAAGTAGAACGATCTGCGATCTCAAAATTTTAATAACTTATGCCCGACGTGTTTTATGGTCGATCAAAGTTTGGTGGGAAAGTCCATTTTAAAAGTATGAAATTATAAAAAATAAATATTACCATTGTAGAAACAATAAAAAATACTATAACTTTTGTTACGGCACTAGCTACATAAACGCAATATTTAACATAGCTGTCGTACAAATTTCTGATTTAATGCATATAAAATAGCACGGTGTGACGTCATAACGTGGTGGCCTTTTGTATGGAGCGTTTTCGGGATAGTCCAAAATTGTGATATTCAAGTTATCATATCTCGAGAAGTTTTTATGCAATCGAAGTAATAATTTCACCTATATTTCTATTATTGTGTCGTCTTTAAATAACATATCGAAAAAAAAATGGGATACAAGCCTATTCTTATACTTTAGAGCCAAATTAGTCGCTGTAATATAAAATAGCGTATCGTGACGTCATAATACTGTATGCCTTTTGTATGGAGCGTTTTCGGGATAGGCCAAAATTGTGATCTTCAGTTATCATTACTCGAGAAGTTTTTAGCCTATCGAAGTAATTCTTTCACCTTTAGTTATATTGTTGTAACGTCTTTATATATCAAATCGAAAATGATTCACAAGCCTACTACTTCCTGCCTTCGGCGGTATCGTAATCCAGGACAATCTCGGAAATCCCGGCCATCTGACAACTGTTACTTTAGTAGAAGTTTAGATTAAAAGCTTTGAGTATTAAAAGTAGCTAACATCGCTATAGAATACCGGCGGTGTGTGTATTCCACGGCATTAATGTCGAGCGATGGCCGATGGCCAATTAACAGCATAATGATGGATGTAACTACATGTTGTTCGAAATGTAATAATGTTATTGTGTATTGTTTAGATCTATTGTGTCATGTTGTGATGTTAATAAAAATATTTTCTTTTCTTCTTCTATCAAGTTGCTTCTAGAACGGGTGCAAACAATGTGAACACTTACTAAACATATTAACTAATATTGGTACAAACTGCAAACTCTTTACAGTACAAACAACATACCTATCGTTTTTATTAGTACTGAACTGAACAAAAAATTTGAAAATGATATGATTCTCGGCGATAGTCAGCCTCCAAAAACACATTTATCCAGGTCCATGAAACCGTGTCTAAAAAAGTATGGTCAATGTTTTTCATCGAAATATTGGAATATCATATCATTGGTTGTTAAATTATTGCACCATTCTTTTTTGGACTGTGATTGGTTTAATCTATTTAATACGTAATTCAAATCTAATTTTAACCAATAAACAATCAGTTTGTAAACGGAAACAAACCATGTGCTAACATGGCGATTTTCAATCGTCCTTCACAAGTCGTTTGATAATTTAATGCGTGGCTGTTATGGGAGTTTCCTTTAATTGGCCAGTATTTATTCTTTTTGACATATTTTCTTTGTTTATGAAGTATAATTAAATCGGGCGAGTATGAGCGTCGACGCGTACGGATCGAGCTCTCAAACGCTCACGTTTCTAGACACTGAAGAAACAGATCTTATCGGAGCTGACACTCAGGGCTCTGAATTTGAGTTCACCGATTTCACCCTACCTTCACAGAGTCAAACTCAAGCCTCACAACATGACCATGGCCTGACAACATCAAATCAGGTGAGTAAACACTACAGATTTCATACGCTCAATATGAAACTTGTTATTGGTTAGGTTTACTAATCCCATAACCTACTTCTTTACAGGTGAACGGCTTGAGTCGTTCGGACTTGAATTCTAAAATATCCAGTGTGAATAATACAATAGCGGAGTTGCAATTCGAAGAGGAAGATGAAGCATTATACAGCAGCAAAGAACTGCCCGACCATGCATGCAAATACTGCGGTATTCATGATCCAGCTACTGTTGTCATGTGTAATATTTGTAATAAGTGGTGAGTCATATTAATTTTTATTACAATTAATATTTACATAACTAATTTACCTATGGAAACTTCTAGTAATTTTAGTAGTAGCAATTTGTAAATTTTATACACATTTTCATTAACCAAAGTTTAGTATACAAATGTAATGTGTTGATGTGTGTTAGCCACATCATTAGTCACTCCTATTGAAATCTATATAAATAAAAATGAATGTTGCTAAGCACAAAGCTTTAAACAATTAGCTAAAAACAATTATGCAAATTTTTGTTTTAATATTTTCCGGTTTATGGAGAGAAAAGATATAAAAATAGTGAGGAAAACACTTTCTACCTGTGTGAAGCTAGGGCGGGCAGCTAGTCAGTAATAAAGTTGACAGTTATATCACTATGATATGATGTTCCTGTACAGAAATTAAAATATTAGTACGGCACTTTCCTAGTCATACATTTGCTACACCTATTGAATTTGCAGGTTCTGCAATGGTCGTGGCAACACCTCTGGATCCCATATCATCAACCACTTAGTCCGTGCTAAACACAAGGAAGCAGCCTTGCACCGTGATGGTCCCCTGGGAGAGACGCTGCTTGAGTGCTACTCGTGTGGTGCTCATAATGTGTTTGTGCTTGGTTTCATACCTGCCAAGGCTGACTCTGTAGTTGTGTTGCTATGTCGGTAAGTTCTAATTATAGTTTCTCTCGTAAAACTTGTAAAAATAATTGATTTTGTAATGAAAAAACAAATAGTTTACTGGTAATCATTAAATAATAAGATATAAATCATTTTACCATTTAAAAGTCCAGTTGAGATTAATAGTTTTTTTTTTTATCTATACTATCTGCCTTCGGCCCTGAGGCCATAATCAGGTCTGTTGTCACTTTTAGAATCAATTTTGAGTTTATTCGCATCCTGTGATGCATCACCTCGTAATTAAGTGTCAATTAGACAAGTTCATTAAATTGAGGCTATTGTTTTTAGCCTTAATATATACTTGTCACTATTCAATAGTGTCGAAGCTAGCTGGTTTTTGTGTCCTTGAAGTCGAAACTTGTATCTGCTGCAGGCTTTCTCTACATCCTCCATAATTGTTATCATTTGTAGGTACTCATGTACTTCGGTGTTCTTTGTAAACCATGGTGTACAGCTTATTATCACTAGAGATTAATAGATTATAAAATACAAACTTTCATAATGTGCAGCGTGCAGAGGTGGGGTGAGGTTGCCTTCTGAGAGAGGCAGTGAGTGGCCATACAGTGGCCACTTAATGTAGTACTATTTATTACTTATAATGTGTACTTATCTTATTTAACTCACAATCAAGATTTATTTTGATTAAAATTTAATACAAAAATATTTTAAACTGCATGGAAGTAATTGTCGCCAACAGTTATTCTTCCCACTGTTGGGAACGGGTCTCCCCTTAAAGGTTACAACATACTCGCAGTAGTAAAATTTAACTGTAAACCATTAGAATTAGAACATAGGATTGAAGTTATATGTAATAGATGCATAAAAAGTTAAATGTATTTTCAGGCAACCATGCGCCGCTCAAAGTTCTTTGAAAGACATGAACTGGGATCAAGAACAGTGGAAGCCCTTGATTTGTAAGTAAAAATATATACCTAGATTGTTATTAAATATAATGAAATTTGCTTCTGGCTATTTTATTAAACTGGCTAGCAAAGTTTACATGGTTTGCAGTTTCGATTCTTGCATAAAATAAATATTTGGATTCATTGACAATATTACATAACACATAATATGTATAATTACATCAAACTAGTGTTCATATAGCTCACCTTAATTTGGGACTAGCTAGCACTGTGTAAATGTACCGTAAAATGTTTATGTTTGTTGTGTTTGTATATGTAAATAACATTTATTCATACCATTTACAGCTGATCGAGCCTTCTTATCGTGGCTTGTGAAAGTTCCTTCAGAGGCAGAACAGATGAGAGCCCGTCAAGTAAGTGTTCAAAAGACATAGTATTATTTTTGGCTGTTATATTTACATATAGTATATATGTTGTGTTATATTTGCTGTTATATTTACTATTATATATATGTACATATAGTAAATATATGTGTTATTTTTAGTTTACATCGAAACATTTTCTATGCGTGATTGAATTTTATCTCTGCTGGTATAATGTAACATGGACCATTAAGTATCGCTATTGTTACAGGTAACTCCTCAGCAAATAGGCCGTCTTGAGGAGTTGTGGCGGGACAACGTCGACGCCACGTTCCAAGATCTAGAGAAACCTGGCGTAGATGAGGAACCCCAGCAAGTATTGTTGAGGTAGTGATTTTAATTGATTTTCACTCTAATTTATCCAATGGGGTTCTGGCAACCTGAGACCCAATGACTGCAAAGAGGAAATAAAAAAAAACGCAATGTCGGTTTTGTTGAGGAATGGGGTGCTCCCTGTAATATCTGTGATATTTTCCTAAAACTGTTAAATATTTTATAAAGATATTACCTATAAATGTTCTAATAACGGACTGGTATTCAGAACCATTAAAATTTTCTACTGTTCAAATTTAATATGAGCCATCACCAGTTTATGACTACATTGAGTTGCAACAAGTACCTGAACTGTTCCCAACTTGGCCTTAAATTAAGGCCATTGCATTTATTTCCATACAAATTCTAAACTACAGAAGAAATGGGGACAGAAACCTCTATATTTTGTTTAACTTATGGATCACAAATCACATTCAAGTACAAAAGGCTGACTTAATGTAAAAACATAATTGATGCATGTTTCCACATATACATATTGAAGTCCACTAAATCTTGCTAAATTCACTATGTATCACTTCCATTTTCTTTACCCGTCAGATGTATAATTTGTTTTACCATCCAATATTCCAACATACAGTAAAAAAAAAGTTATTACCTTTCCACATATTAACAAAAGAATATCACAAACTGGCATGTCAAAACCCAAAAATTTAACATCTTCCATACAAATTCAAATTTATTTATTTCGGCATACATAAGCCATAGTAGTCATATAATAATAAATTACTAAATTCAACTGTTGATGTAGTTCCAATCACATGACCTGTCACAAGAAGAACATATTTTATTGTACCTTAATTATGCTACAATAATAAACCAATGAATACGCTAGCAGTAACATGAAGTATAATTTTCTAGATATGAAGATGGTTACCAATACCAAAACATCTTTGGACCTCTCGTGAAGTTAGAAGCTGACTATGACAAAAGACTCAAGGAATCGCAAACGCAAGAAGGCATCGAAGTTCGCTGGGACGTAGGTCTCAATAAGAAGACCATTGCTTACTTCACACTTGCTAAAACTGACAGTGATATGAAACTTATGCACGGAGATGAGTTAAGATTGAGGTAAGGATTTGGCATTATCAATACATATAATAAATTTTAAATATAGCACCTGGGCGACTGATTTGTTTGTTATTATTATGATTTTTGTGTCAAGTGACATACCATCCATACAAGTACATACAACTCTTTTAGAAATTTATTGTACATACATACAATACAAGTTACTTGCACAGTATATACAGTAAGACAAAAGCTTTAGTTGTATGAGATTTTACAGGTAATGTTGATAAATTTAGCTAATTAATATTTGTCCTTGTTAGTTAGTTGCATAGACTTCATTATCCTTATTCCATTTTCCTGTCTTTGGATGAATCAATTACAGAATATTACTTCATAAACTTATAAAGTGGATAGACATTAGCAGGCCTGACTTGCGTACCGCACGCAATAAAATGCGTAACCAGATCCTAGTGACTATTTGAATAATTGGTCATGAAAATAAAGCACATTCTCTCTCGCATTTGTGAATAGCATAGAGTTGCTTTTTTTTTTATTAAATATCGTTTAGTATTGCTACTTCTGTCCACTTGGAAGTTTATTCTTTACCTTCAAATTACAAAAAAAAAAATTAGCTTTAATAGTTGTGTTGAAAATACTAAATATTTTTTACAGATATGTCGGAGAGCTGCACAAAGCATGGGCAGGCGTGGGGCACGTGATCAAAGTGCCGGACAACTACGGTGATGATGTGGGTCTCGAGCTGAAGAGCGGTGCCGGAGCGCCCCTTGATTGTACATCCAACTTCGTTGTCGACTTCATATGGAAAAGCACGTCTTTTGATAGGTAAATATTGATCTTCTTCAAAGCATGTAAAATTGTAAAGCACAGACTTTTCAATACCAGGTTTTGACATTATCTAAAAGTGTTGGTTCAATTCTTTGCGAATTTGCGAGATTTTATCTGACTAAGCCAAACATTAATAGAATAAATGAATGAACGAAACATTTATTTATATCTGCAGCAGACACATAATTAGTTATTTCCAGTCTTATAATAATTACTTATAAACTTAAGTGAAATATAGTGTTAAAAAATCACAAACAGAATCATGTGTACTGCAGTAACACAAAATGGCTGTAGCCCAGCATGCAGCAGCATCATACATGTTTTGTTTATGAAACGCTGGAAATTCTGCTACATCCAGTGATAAATATCAGCGAGTAAAATTGGTGAGTAGTGTCGGTGAATATGAAAAAATATCTTATAAAATATGTGTTTGCAAAGTGTGTTTGATATGGGAAGAAATGCAACTATGTTTTCTTTCCACGGGTCCACTATCTCTGTATTCTGCAATTTGTTGATGTTGAAATATTATTTACAGGATGCAACTAGCTCTGCGTAAGTTCGCCGTGGACGACTCCTCGGTGTCCGGTTACATTTACCGCCGGCTGCTCGGACACGAGGTCGAGGAAGTGTTGTTCCGTGTCCATCTACCCAAACACTTTAGTGCACCCAACTTACCAGATCTTAATCGATCCCAGGTATATGTTCTATAATGTTGTTTTAATATTACTACGTCGAGTTCATTGATAGGGTCTTATGTAACTGATTGATCACCAACAAATTAATATTACTGAGAATTCTGTTTTGAGTCGAGTATTAAAAATATACAACAGTAAAATTCAAATACTCAATTCACAAAAAGACAGAAGCTGGTTTTATTTTGCTATTAATATATTTGATGATAGATTTTTTTCTTTCTGAATCTGAGTTATGAAGTTTCTTATTGACTTCCCTTGATCACATTTTCATTCAAATATTTTGGATAAGCCTGGGACATTTAAAATAAACTTGTTCCTTATACAACAAAAATGTCGTATATATTATTACTTATAAACTTTTATAACTTATAAATAGAAAAGCATAATGTTAAAAAAAAATACTAAGAAAATATTGAGATAAAGTCTAACTTATACATGTAATATACTTTTTTGCCAACAAGTATATTTACATTATTATTAATATAATTAATATTTTTGTATTTTGTACCAGTTATTTCGAACGTCGGTACATTGCCGGTCAGATATGTAATCGCCCTGCACACGCTAACATGGCGAACAGTATTAATGCAGATAACCCGAATCAATGTTCTTATCTACCAGGGAAAATTGTTTTCTCCTTTTCTAAATAACATTTATATCTACAGGTGTGCATGCTTATGTGATCATGGTATAGTGGGATTACGAAAACCATATTCAAAGAAGTTATATTACGTTTAAATTTAGAAAGATGTTCTTAAATATTGTTAGAATTTAAATCACAGCTTCATTTAATTATTCCATTACAGGTGTATGCAGTAAAGCATGCGCTTCAGCGTCCGCTGTCCCTAATCCAAGGACCACCTGGAACAGGCAAGACTGTCACTTCAGCGACCATCGTGTACCAGCTTGTGAGACAAAACGGTGGCCCCGTTCTCGTCTGCGCACCGTCCAATACTGCGGTCGACCAGTTAACTGAAAAAATACACAGAACTGGCCTTAAAGTTGTTAGGTTGTGCGCGAAATCTCGTGAAGCTATGGAGTCCTCCGTTTCGTTTTTAGCGCTCCATGAACAAGCGCGGGTTTTAGGATCCGCAGATAGCGAGCTTCGTAAATTGACTCGCCTTAAGGAAGAAGCCGGAGAATTGTCAGCCGCTGATGAGAGAAGATACCGTGCTTTGCGTCGCGCAGCAGAAAGGCGCCTTCTAGACGCCGCCGATGTCGTGTGCACCACGTGCGTGGGAGCTGGAGACCCGAGAGTAGCGCGCATGCGTTTCCAGTCTATCCTTATCGACGAGGGAATGCAGTCCACTGAACCCGAATGTATGGTGCCGGTTGTCCTCGGCGCTAGGCAACTGATCCTCGTAGGTGACCACTGTCAATTAGGCCCAGTAGTGATGTGCAAAAAAGCGGCCAAGGCTGGCCTAAGCCAAAGCCTCTTTGAACGTTTGGTTGTGCTCGGTATCCGTCCGTTCCGTCTTGAAGTGCAATATCGCATGCACCCTGAATTATCTCGCTTCCCATCCGATTTCTTCTACGAAGGTTCTCTTCAGAATGGAGTTAGCGCCGAAGAGAGGCGCCTGCACAAAATCGATTTTCCGTGGCCGCGACAGGACCGTCCGATGTTTTTCTATGTGACCCAAGGCCAAGAAGAAATCGCCGGCTCTGGGACGTCGTACTTGAATAGAACGGAGGCCGCAAACGTGGAAAAATTAACCACGCGTTTCTTAAAAGCGGGGGTACGTCCCGAACAAATCGGCATCATCACTCCGTATGAGGGGCAGCGATCTTATCTCGTGCAACATATGCAATATCAAGGTAGCTTGCACGCCAAGCTGTACCAAGAGATAGAAGTGGCCAGCGTGGACGCCTTCCAAGGCAGGGAAAAAGACATCATCATCATGTCGTGCGTGCGATCGAACGAACACCAAGGAATCGGATTCCTGAGCGATCCGCGCCGATTGAACGTCGCCTTGACCCGCGCTAAATACGGGCTCATCGTGGTCGGCAACCCCAAGGTGCTGAGCAAACAGCCCCTGTGGAATCATCTGCTAGCGTTCTACAAGGAGCGGCGCGTGCTCACGGAGGGTCCACTGTCGAACCTGAAGGAGTCCGCGATCCAGTTCGCCAAGCCCAAGAAGCTGGTGAACGCGCAGAACCCCGGGTCGCACTTCATGTCGACGTCGATGTTCGACGCGCGCGAGGCGATGGTGCCGGGCTCGGTGTACGACCGCGCGCGGCCGCTGCGCGACCCGCTGGCGTACGTGGGCCCCGAGCGCGCGGCGCTGCTGCACGCGCCGGTGCCCGCCGCCGCGTTCGCGCCGCGCCACGCCACGCTGCGGCCGGGCGCGGGCATGGGGGCGGGGCTGGGGCTGGGGGCGGGCGGGGGCGGCCCGCCGCGCGGCGCGCCCGGCCGCAAGCGCCCGCCGCGCCTCTCGCAGGAGCCGCTGTCGCAGCAGCCGCCGCTGTCGCTGTCGCAGGGCGCCTCGCAGCCCGACTTCAGCCAGGAGTCGGCGGCTCCCGACTGCCCGTCGCAGCCGGACGGGCTGCTGTCGCAGGACTCGACGTTCCAGGGCGGGTTCCGGGCGCGCTGCAGCCAGTACTGAGGGCGCCGGCCGGGCCGCGCCGCCGCCCCCGCGGGGGCCGAGGACAGACACGGCGCCGACGGACGCGCCGATACCACTCCGGGTGTAGCAGCAGACGGAGGAGCCCACGGACGAGTTCCACGACTTCGCCCGGCGACCGCCGCGACGAGTATACGCGCCGAACCCAACCAATGTGTCACGACATCCTAGTACGAGCGCGGAGCGCCTTTACGCCCGACACGACGCGTAAAGTAAAATTCATCATTTACAGGGATAGAAAATTACGTAGAACGTTCGAAATGAAGAGCGACTTCCGTGATGTTAAATTAGCGAAAATACGGTATGGATTTCTTTCGACGTGGTCGTTTTCGACGGTCGTTCGAAAAAATTTCGGCAATTATGCACCGTAAATGCATATACATGTTACACGCCCTCCAAATATTACTCATGATGTCAGACTTCATTTCATGGCCATAAAAATGAATGAGTATGTTTTTGAAACACCAATCTGGTAGAATAATCGAGAAATAATAGTATTATACTGTCATATTTTTTCTATTAAATACATCACTGAAATTTATTTGCGATATAAAATTATATGCCAAGACATGCACATTCATTTTTATACCTAAAATCATATCTGCCCTATATCAAGGTAAGCGGATAAGGTCATCTCATTCGCCTGCTAGGTATATTTTCTTTATTTTTACATTAATTCTCTAAACATTTAGGCGAGTTAGTAATATTTCGTTTATTAGGCGATATGTATACGTATATATTCCTCATTATTTGTTTCTCATCCTAGGGAAGTTCGCAATATTTTCATTATCATTGTGGTATTGAACAGTGTCAGATCAAAACTGGTAGCAAGTAAACATTAAAATGACAACTTGATTGCTTTTCCTTCTCATTAATATTGAGCTGTCGAATTTTACAATCGATGGTGTTCGTGTTTAATGCAACATCTAATTAGGTAGAAAAACCAATGTTTATAACAATACATCATAATGTCGCATTGTCGTGCAAACTCCAAAATATCTATTTGTATGTAAAAAGGCAAGGTTATTGTATATCAGAATTTCACAACAAATATGTACTTATAACAATGACATTTCCAATTTCATTCTTGTAGACGCTATTCTTCTCGGTCTTTATATCTTTTTAAACATTTTTTATTTCATGTAACATTGGTACTAGGCATGTTACGGAGACGGTTTTGACGCAATAAGTACCGTGGACCCTTATAAGTGTTCTAAGACAAAGTGGCGCAGGTGGGAGAAAGAAAGTTAACTCGGCTGCTGCGTTCAACCTTCACTAGGAGTATTGCCGATACAAAATACTATTAAAGACTAAAGGTGTAGTTAAACTACAAAACCTTTATAGTTCCCATTGTATGTCACATCTTTTAGAAGCAACGTTGAAGCTCCGTAACATCCATATCAGAAAATTACTCGCACGTCGAAATACGTAATGGTACTACATACAGTATGACCACTCCCTACCGCTCCGTCACCTCTCCTATGAGACGATTTTTCTGATAGAGCGCGATGAGCGGAAGGTCCGGTCGAACCGGCGAGAATTTTTTTTTTACAAAAATTTCTATGTGGTAAGCAACATGTGAAATGTAAGTTGATGTTTAATGTTTAACATGTTAAATGTTTACGTATGTATGTCATATCTCAAAACTATTTGTTATTTTTGTATGAAATATACAGAGTGAGATGTAACGAGCGATATTCTTGGTAATATAAACTGCTTTCAAGTGACACTCGGGCAAGCACCTGCTAAAAAAATCATAATCTACGAATACCTTATAATAAATCATACTTAAATGGTTTGTTTCAAACTATGTGACGAATTTCTTTGTGCTATTTTAAGAACTGATAATACTAGAAACTGCAATGGCGCAATGGCACAGGGATGCACATCAGACGTTTATCTTCAAGGATAGTAACTTTGATGTCGCTCGTCGTGTCACATTCAGTGTTAAAAAATCATGAGTGGCGTTAACTGGAGCACATCACCCTTTATTTTTACAGTTCCATTTTAAACCTATCATATACGGAATGAGTATGGTACAAAGGCCAGTGACAAGTTTGAAGTATAATAAAAATGCAAATATAATAAAAATGCGTGTCTTAACACTGAATGATTGTAAATTCTAAAATCATGGATTCAAATACCTATCATTAACTTATTCTGAAATAATCCATTGTAAATAAAGATGTTTAAGACTTGTCCAAGTACTTGAAATGATCCAATGGCAAAAGAATCTTATTTCATTGCAACAAGATCGATAAAATGTAAGCCAATAAACCACTATTCAACATTTTAATAAATTTCGACTCAAAAAGAACATCTCTTCTCACTAAAAGTTCTGCTCTTAAAAAGTCTCTGATATCTAGCAAACTGCAGTAACATGGAATTTCAATGTTTTTCTGCTTTATAATTATATGTATAGTATACAATATCTTTGTACCTGCGCTGAACATAGGGAACAATTGCACTTTGTGATTTTACCGAACATTAAGATTTTTCTTTGCCTCCAAATCGTGTTGTTTTACTATATTTTTCTGACAGTATATTTGATTTAAAAGGTACAAATTGCTCCTGCCTCGTGGTAAAAGGGTGCCTTCTAAACATTTTCCTATACTTAACTCGTTTATTTTTTTTAATTACGCCCTTGTTCCCCCGATAGTGCGATACGTACTTTCACTGCAGTGCTGAAGGCGTAAAATAAATTGTATATTTTACAAAAACTAGTCTACTCGATGAGTGTTGTGCAAAACATTGATAATAATCAATCTTTTTTCACTAAAGTTAATAAAATGTTATGAAAATTGTTGCAAATGTCACCTTCGTACCTACTAAGAAATTGCTCAAAATTATCCTTCCATATTTCATACTTTTGGAAAACATCCTAACACTAAAGATTTGAGCGAAATTGAATGTTATTTGTAAGGAAATAACTAAATTAAATGGTATTCTGTTCATAATATATATATTTATGTATGTAAATAGAATAGAACTTCAGTTGTTGGTATTTCTGATGCTATTTTAGTTGTATTTCACATTTTTGTGAAGGAGAATCAATAAAGAAATTGTCACAAATAGCGTCTATTATTTCCGAAGTATCCTATACACGAGGGACGAGGGTCACGCACTAGCCCTATGCGATTAATATGTTGTGTGCAAATTTTGTTTTCAAGTAGGTGGACGGTTTAACAAAGGGAGTAAAATTAATGAAAAACAAGACCGCAGTAATAAATGTATATTTTGGTATAAAATTTAACATTAGTAAATAAACGTGTATATATTAGTGTACATTACTTGAATCATTTAATACATGAGAGTACTGCCCCCTATTAATAAAGCCGAGCTAATAGCCAAGGTAAGCATGAATAATAGATTCATGATAAAAAATAAATGCTTCACGATCTACTGTTCTTATTCTAAAGAAGAATTTTACAGAATTAACAAATTTGGTAAAAAACAATAAACACATACAATAACGTACGCAAACAACCGCATTAGTGTTAGGGTGACGCCTTGACGATCTGATCTTAATTTTTTTTTTAAATAGGATAGATTTTTCTTGAGGAAATAACCAGGAGCAGCGGGCTTTGGCGCATGAAATAATGGGTATAATCAGTATGGAATATTTGGTTCATCAATGCTTCACCTCACCTTTGTGTTGTAATCGCAAGGTCGGATCCAGCCTCCGAGTCCCGGGTGGGGAGGGGGGCATACATAGAAGACAAAGCCTCACTCTGTCAATTATTAGTTTTTGCTACGCCGAACAGCAACCGAGGGGGGAACCTAATGATCCCATGCCTCGCCCTTAGATCCTTCCTTTTGCTGTCGTTTGCGCCCGTCACTTGAGGTAACATAACTTACACAGTTACAAAAAAAGTAAGCTCGCATAGATTATATTGTTACAAAAAGTTACAGAGCTTGCAAGTAACAATTTGCAACATTATAAATTATTTAAATATACTAGAGCATGCCGGTTATAATTTGTCATTCATTCAGTTGCAGCCAAATGTACTATTTGAAAGGGTGTTTATATATGCACATGTGTATCTCAAAACACAAATTTAAAGCTAATTAACATTCCAAACATAAAACTGAGATTACCAATAACAATAATTGCTTGCTTCAGACTGACGCAACGGCGAGGCACGAGATCTTTCGTCTTCGTAGTAGACATACCGCTCGCTGCTGATACTGTGCGCGGTACGTCCGACGACGCAATTGGATCATATTCAAGTTCCGACACTCTGTTCAAAACTGACTTATCTTTAGGCAGTCGTAATGCGAATACGTATAAATGTCCGACGACATAGATTGAGATCTTGTAATAATTGTTCTAGTAATAGTAAAAAAGGAACGATTAAAAAAGCAGCAACGCGTATGAATGTACGATTTATGGAACAAAATATTATTTTCATGTGAATATGATACTTTAAACGGAGATAACATACACTTAGATCCAGATAAATATTCTCGCGCCTCGTCGCTCTGATTCTCGTGCTCTCAAGGTGTCAACTACGTTGCGTTGCACCGCCTAACATGAGCAGGAGGGGCCGCGGGCATCACTTTGTCGTTCAAGGAATTGTGTACCATACAATGAATAATTAGGCCAGTCTGAAGGAATCTTAATACAGTAAAGATGGACGGCATAAAATAGTCAGTCAATAGTAATAAAATTCTGCGACTACTGAAATGGCAAGGTATGGGTTTTCTTTCACCATTATAGCCCAGTCGATAAAGGTTAAAAATTGGTCAGAAAATCTAAAAATGCTAAATATACACACTCTAGGTTAATTAATACTTTTAAATTTAGTTAGTTGTGAATTTTATTTTCAAATAAAGTACTATCTTATAAAAATTAATCTTTTTTTTTTTTATAAAAAACCATTGAAAATTATACAGAAAGATTCTCTCAGAAATATCCTTTCTAGAATCAAATCTCCATTATCCAACCTGATATCTCCTGCCACACCTGAATGTATTATTTCCAAACTCAAACCTATAATGGTAATATTTGATTTTGATTTAACAATAGAGGGTCTACTGCGTACAAAATGAGCCGAGGACTTGGTTGATGCTTTGTTTTTGTTTCAGGAATCATGGATATCAGGTTAGGTGGCTATCTAAGGAGATCAGTAACCACATTGTGCAAAAATGCATGCATTTTTTTGACTCCAATACTTGTCATAATTATCATGACTTCTCATGTCATATGAGCTTCTCAAAAGGATCCTGTATACCAGACTGTTGCATCTCCTTTACAAATACGGGGGTCAGAAACTTAGGAGCTAAACCACTCAGGATCCCTATTGGTTATTACATTGGAATACAAATTGAATACACAAACTTTTAATCATTCAATAAGAGCAAAATTTTCGAAACAATGGATATGAAAATCATGATGAAATTGTTGGCATCTAAAGAAAAGAGTTATTGAAATTAACTATCAACATGACTACAAAAAAGTCTTCAACTCATAAGCTTGAGTTTGAGTCACTCTTAAAAAAGATAAAAGGACCTTCAACAAGAATTCAATCCATCATTGATTCTCAGGATATTGTTGATATCCCCCTGCCTCTGAAGAACAGGAGGACAGTGAATTTGAAGCTTAACCAAATCATTATTATTATAATTTGATAACTTTAGTCTATAATATCATTTATTCTCGAGATGGTTCCCCACTATACACACTAAACACAATACACACACTGTCACGTACTAAAAGTCTCCATCGGGGAGGTGCGAGCATTAGCCAAAATATCATACTTAACATTCTGTCTGAAAACATTACAATTACTTTTTTATAAGCCGGGGAAAATGCACCGTTTTTTATTCGATGTCTGTTCAAGATATCTTATGACCTCTACACACGTTGGCGCTTGGCTTGACTCGGCCAACTAGGAGAGCGACACCGAGTGATGACAAGGCAAAGCAAATAAGCTGTTGGCGCTTGCCATCACTCGGCAACGCTCCAACATGTATAGGCGACTTTATAAAGCAGTTTTTAGTTTGACAATGATTAATAAAAATCGTCAGCACCAGACTTTGACACTATTCTGGAAGGCATTTATGGCAACATCACAACCTACTTTGTGCTGCAGACATATATACAAAGTTATACATTAATATTAACAGTTAATCGAAATATTTGCGAAAATTAGAAATAATATTCGAAAATATCAAACTGTTTATTAAGTTACTAAATAAACAGTAGATACCTCTGTAGAATGTCTCATAGCTACCATTTCAAGTAAGTTACTTATTGAATCCAATGGTCCGTCCCACTATTACCCGTTGCAGTGGTAATTCTGGAATTAGTTTCTTGTCAAAACAGTCCAGATTTAAGAATTGATGATATTTGAATTTGAGAAGTTTGAGTATTTTCATATACAGATTCGAGTAAAGATTCCGGCTGATGTGTAAATCAACGTTTAAAACTTATTAATATAGGATTTATTTTTTATTTATTCTTGGACTACTTACACACTACCATCTAGTCCCAAACTAAGCAAAGCTTGTACTATGGGCACCGGATAACTGATAGTATACTTAAATATATATATATTTTTTTTAATACATAGGTACATATAAAACTGTCGATTAATGTGTATAAAAGCTGACTACAGAGTGTTTTACCTTACCAAAGCTATGGCGATGGTGAGGCGCTCAGCACACCAGCGCGATAAAATACGGCCATAATACGTAATAGTGGGAAAAATAGTGCCATTCTTACCATTAATAGTAATTGTCAATGGTGATAATCAATGGCGGTGCTATTTTTTACGACTATGGTGCAAACAAGCTTATGTCTTGCCTGATGGTAAGCAGTCATCCCAGTCTAGGATGCTTGCGACATTGTGTGCTACAAAAAGCCTCATTTACAAAAGCTACAAAAGTTTACAATAAAGTTACTTTGCTATCAAGCGTACGACCCGCCTGATGATAAGTAGTCATCGCAGCCTATGTATCCTTGCGACATTGTGTGCTACAAAAAGCTTCTTTTACAAAAGTTTACAATAAAGTTACATTAAAAAAGCACATATAAGCAGTGGATACAATAATTGTTAACTCTGTCAAAGTCTCTTATTTAGGTAGAGGCGGCGGAACCACGCCAGCGTACGTGGGGTAATACGGAGCAAAGTTATTGGTCCCCGTTATCACTGTATGGTTGCTGTCTCCTCTGTCTTGGATCGTTCGCGCTGTGTATGGAGATTCTTTATAAACCGGTTCAGCTGAAAGTAATTGAATAAATAAATATTCCTGGACAATTTACACACCAAACTATCCATCTAGTCCCAAACTAAGCAAAGCTAATGCTAAGGGTAAAAGCTGTGGGTACAAGATAATTGATTTAAATACATTTTTCTTTGTAGATACATAAATATTCCTGGACAATTTACACACCAAACTATCCATCTAGTTCCAAACTAAGCAAAGCTAGTGCTAAGGGTAAAAGCTATGGGTACAAGATAATTGATTTAAATACATTTTTCTTTGTAGATACATACATATAATACATAGAAAACAGCCAGATCAAGACAAACAGACATGTTCATGCACACAAATATTTGTCATGGATCGAACCCGCGACCTAGGAGTCAAAGTGGACATAACAATGTCCACTGTACAATGTACAATGGCTAACAAGCCATTCGACCACCGGACTAGTCAATGAATGTTGTGAATGTGTGGCGAATATAATGCCATCATGCCTTATTCATCATTCATCCCACTGTTAGAATACGCATGTCCACTCAATCGAAGGGGTTTAAAGCGTAAGTACTCCACCTAACCTGCAGGTTGGCGGAGGCCAGTGTTTTCAAGCGGCCGGCAATGCCACTGACTTGGCTTAGCTACTATATTCTGGACCGATGGCTTAACAAGCCCTCTGATGAACGGAGTAATCGAGATAAATAAATATGACGTTGCTTAACTTGCGTGTTCGATGAGATTAGGCTGACACGCGCAGCGACATCAGCTAATCGAATTATCTATACATATCCAATGAAAATAAGATACGCTAACTTGACCTCAATAATATTGATACTTACTAAGAGAAGGATACAGCGATTGGAAAGGCGGCTGCGCAGGCACTGTGCCCGGCACCACCCAGCCACCCGGGATCCCATCACTAATTGGAGCTGATGGTGCCTAGAACATGGGAGGTTAGAGACCATAATTAATCTATACTTATACTAGCGACCCGCCCCGGCTTCGCACGGGTGCAATGCTGATACTAAATGTACTACAGAAGGTCTTTGCGCTTTGTCCTATCCAGTCCTTACCCAGTTATAGGCACACGCCGCCGGCTCCGCGGCCGGTACCGCCACAGCCGTTATGTCCCTGCATTTTAAATGTGTAATATCTTCTAAACTATTCATTTAAATTACATGCTGTGAAGGGCCATATTGATCTATATTAAATGCGCAATGTATTTAAGGTACTTAATTGGATAAGGATTAATTCTGTATTGCTTAAAATCGCTTCGTAAATAAGGCATTATTTCTTGTAAAAAGCAAAGGATAAAATAACGGTTATTGTGTGTTACCACTAAGAGATAGACATATACCATCGCGAACTTTTTTGTAGACCATTTTAAGGTGAACAATACTGTACTACATTATTTTGATCTATCTCGTTGGGTTCAGTCAGCGTTTGCAATGAAAGAGCAAAAAAATGTGTTTATTTACGACATCACATTAGAAACCTCTAAATTATCAGTGTTTTTCTACTATGTTATGCATATATTATACATATAAACTTTCCAGTTGAATCACTCTATCTATTAAAAAAACCGCATCATAATCCGTTGCGTAGTTTCAAAGATTTAAGCATACAAAGGGACATAGGGACAGAGAAAGCGACTTTGTTTTATACTATGTAGTGATTATAAAGATGAAGAATTTGTTTGATTGTTTGGTTGAACGCGCTAATATCAGGAACTAATCATTCGAATTGAAAAATTATTTTAGTGTTAGATAGCTTATTTTTTAAAGGAAGGCTATAGGCTATTTATGTCAATTTTGTAAGCCTAGTATCAATGACAACATTTACATACCTATGTACCACAATAAAGAATTATTATTATTATACAACATCACGCTACCACCAATAGGAGCGGAGTACCAATGAAACATCCCACTTGAGCCGAGCGTGCAAGCGAGAGCGCGGAACAAGCGATAGAGAGGCATGATCGGCCTAAGCGTTCGGCTTGTGACGCATCTCTCTCCACCACTCCATCGTCACAAACAGGTCGAGGTTTTCTTATCACGTTGTCACGTAAAATTAATTATCGTCATAAAACAGACTTTACAGACAACCAATTTGTTTTTCTTCAAATTTAGTGAAGAAACAACCATTTTATAATATAATATAATGAAATGAATTATACTATTAATACTTTATTTTTATCTTCGTAAAGCTACGATTATTTCTTATTGATGTTGTTATCTTGCATCTTAAAATACTTACAGTAGGATGTGCTGGTTGTCCAGGGGCCACGGGTAGCACGGCGGGCTGGCCCGGCGAGTACTGGCCGGTTGGCGATGCCGGCGCAGGCTGCCCTAACATTCCTACCAGAGGCACTGTTCCGATAGTGATATACTTCTTGTCTTTCATATTAATGTGCATGCCAGAAACTACACATTCTACCTGAAGAACAAAATTAATATTTAATTTATAACTGACTTCAAAAAAGGAGGAGGTTCTCAATTCGAC
Source organism: Hypsopygia costalis (assembly GCA_937001555.2). Classification (NCBI taxonomy): domain Eukaryota; kingdom Metazoa; phylum Arthropoda; class Insecta; order Lepidoptera; family Pyralidae; genus Hypsopygia; species Hypsopygia costalis. Next base: position 12,414,117 of record OW443339.2, on the reverse strand, counting down.
TGAATATTTTTTTGTATGTATGTTATTCGCTATCTTTGCCAATTGTGAACCGATTTTCATAATTCTTTTTTTATTTGAAAGGGTATGATTGCAAGGTGGTCCCATATTCACCAAGTCAGGATCTGATGATGGGATGCAAGGGAAACCAATCGAAACCCTTAAATTTTATAAGCACGTATGGTCAATTTTTTTTATTTTATTTGAAAGTGTAATTGCGAAGTGGTCCCATATTCACCAAGTCAGGGTCTGATGATGGGATCCCAGAAAAATCGAGGGAAACCCTCAAATTTGCCCTGTGGTAGCCGGCAGAATAGAATTGTGCCACTCCATTACTCTGCGCTGGATGTCATACAAGGCGACTAAGGAATCTTGTGTCATGCAATAACTTCTCTCTCGGAAGGCGGGCAGCAGCGTCTGCCGAAGTATTCCACCAATAAACTGCGCTCGCCAAATGAAGTGTTTTTTTTTTTTTAAATCAACTTTTTGTTATCATTTGTTTTATGAATTGCCATTGAATTATTCACCGCAAAATCTGTGTAATCAATAAGTGGTTCTCTGGCAAGCGGGGGAGAATTACACACGTGACAAGTGGGGCTTCCCGAAATCCAAACGCTTCCAAATTATGATTGACGACAAAGTTTGCTTGTAATGAATTTTCCAACGGTTTGTACACGATTTACGTTTGGTACTGTTTCATTCGATGATCGTAATCATTGCCTCATTACAATAGGCTAGACGACAATTTTTTCTTTCTATTTGTTGTGTAAGGACGTCATTATAATATAACTATAGGTGAAAGAATTACTTCGCTAGCATAAAAACTTCTTGACATATGATAACTTGAAAATCACTATTTTGGACATTACCAAAAACGCTCCATGCAAAAGGCTACTGAGTTATGACGTCACACCTAGGTATTTTGTAATATTAAAACAGAAATTTGTACGACAGGTATGTTAAATACTGCGTTTATGTAGCTAGTGCCGTAACAAAAGTTGTAGTATTTTTTATTGTTTTTCCAATGTTAATATTTTTTTTAATATTTTCATTCTTTTAAATTGGACTTTACCCCCAAACTTTGATCGACCATAAAACAAGTCGGACTTATGTTATTAAAATTTCAAGATCGCAGATCGTTCTACTTTTGTATACCTATTTTAAGATACTGATAAATATAATTTTAGATCATTGTCGTCTTCTTGATATATGATATACTGAGCCTATTAACGATAACTAATAAAATTCGGATAAAATGAAATATTATACATTTTTTAAAATGTCTACATTTCTGTTTGCACTCTACGTACGCTAATCAATGAATAAGCGATTGTATGACGTTACATCATCACTCAGAATATGAATGTGATTTCGTCTAAAACGTGCCAAGTCAATGACCTTGTTTTTTAATAGCAGGTGTGTAAAAATGAATACTAATAATGGCATCCAACCACCGCGATGTCTATACGCTAAACAACATCTCAATGTACGTCTGTAACGTATAATTTTATAGACCTTGAAATTCTTATTGTGAGTAATCGGCATATAATACATTTTTTTAAATACCACCCAAGTAGTCAAACGAGATACGGCAACTTGGAGTATGTCATGATGCAATGCGGCTAGAAATAACTTTATTGCCTTACAATCTATAGAGGCCTGTAAAGTAATTAAGATCATTCACTCATTGTCAATCTATCCAGGAAGATAGGCTTTAACCTAACTACGTAATAACTAAATTAGCAGTTTACTCTACTTGCCACTAGGAGTAAGATTTTAGTTGACTCTACTTGCTACTTGGAATTTATATTTAATAACAATTCCCTTGAACTTCATATTAAAGAAAGGTTATCGTCAACAGCTGTGCAAATACGAATACTGAAGTTCTTCGGGCCCTGTGGCTGCTCTCCAATTTGTCTCTCGCGGAGGACACTGCGCGCCAATGCGCGCTCCACCAATCAACGCACCAGCCCCCCACCACCCTTTCCGGTCGGGCGGCGCGCGCATTGGCGCGCAGTGTCCGGCGCGAGAGACAAAGGGAGGACGTGTCTGGACATTGGCCCTGATGAAGGTCTCCTTTTGAGATCGAAACTAGTCGGCTTTCCAGACAAAAAGACGTGAGTGACCCGTTTAATTTATTTAATTAATTTAGTATAATTTCTCACGTGAGTTTTAATCGAACCCGCAACCTCGAAGTCAAAGTGGCCATCTCTAACCATTTCACCACTGGGCTCGTCATGCCACTACTTTGCCAACACAGCTCCTCCTACAATCATCAGTTGTACTTGTACATAACATCCAGCGTGTATTGTATTACCACAGTATAAGAAATAGTAATACATACAGTAGAAAATTATAAATTTCGTGAATATTGACTGGAGTCATTGTAGAGTCTTTACTATGTCCGGCTAATAATTGAATAATGTCAGCCCTAGAGAACATCACGCAAACGTGTACAGACGTCATTAGGTTTACTACATGCAAACGCGCCATTTTTGTATGGAGTGGCCGGGTTTTGGTATTACCTTAAAGTCGTAATCCAGGTCAATAATATTACAGTTGACGAGATTCGAAGGAGGGATGGGAGGTATTTCCATTTGCATATTCCAGTGTTTGGTGGTGCCCTCGGGCACTGGTCCTTCCTGTACGGTCAATATTATGGCCTTCGACTTCTTGGTCGCCGTTGACGGAGATGTTGCTCGGTATGTCACCACCTTAAACAATTTTTATATGATTAAAACTCACGTGAGACATTATACTAAATTAATTAAATAAATTCAACGGGTCACTCACGTCTTTTTGTCGGGAAAGCAGACTAGTTTCGATCTCAAAAGGAGACCTTCATCAGGGCGAATGTCCAGACACGTCCACCCTTTGTCTCTCGCGCGCCGCCCGACTGGAAAGGGTGGTGGGGGGTTGGTGCGTTGATTGGTGGAGCGCGCATTGGCGCGCAGTGTCCGGCGCGAGAGACAAAGGGTGGACGTGTCTGGACATTCGCCCTGATGAAGGTCTCCTTTTGAGATCGATACTAGTCGGCTTTCCCGACAAAAAGACGTGAGTGACCCGTTGAATTTATTTAATTAATTGAATTTTTATATGATTATACATTAGTAATTGCTAAGAGGGGAAGTCAAATTTTAAAAGCTTCTTACTCCTACTAATTTCTTCTGATTAAATGCGTTGTGAGTTCCAAGACAGCCGGGACTGCAATGGACTTCACTGTTCATTGCCTTTCTTGGTGATCGCCATTGTTAATCCTGGCTGCACAGGAGACACAGTGGTGGGTATGTGTGGTGGGTCCCCGTCCTGGTTGTACTTTAGTAATGGAAACCACAATCAAATATAATTTACGCGTAATTCTCAACGCTCATTACTGCATAATAGGATCATTAATTAATTAATATTCCTGGACAAATTACACAGTACCATTTGGAGTGTAAGTGGTTCATCAACATCTTTGAACCAAAGCCAACCTCACCTGCACGCGGTGCACCCTGCTGACAGACAAACGAGGCCCTGGCGAAAAGAGAGGTAGGGCATAGCGTATATTTAAGCTGCCCGACTGGGGAAGTACCTCCACCTCACAGAATACCGCAGCCAAATAACAATTCCCTTGAGGGTTGTTGTGTTCCTGCGAGTGAGTGAGGTCACCAGAAACAAAGAAAGGAAGGAGAATAGGCTGGCAACGGATCGGCGACCCCTTGGTGTTGCTGATCTCCATGGGCGGTGGTGATTGCTTTCCATCAGGTGACCCACATGCTCGTTTTCTACCCTCTCATATAAATAAAATAAATACCTAAATAAAATAAAAAATACCATCTAGCCCCAAACTAAGCAAAGGTTGTACTATTGTTACTAGATAACAATATTATACCACAATTGATTATACTTAAATACATTTTGTTTATAAATACATTCATGTAATACATAGAAAACACCCAAACTAAGACAAACAGACATGTTTATGCAATTTATTAGTATTTGTGTACTGTAATTTTTGAGCTGTGTTCGTATTTTTTGTTCTTGTACTTTATTTGGATACTTCAAAATTACACACATAGGTACATGTGTGTAATTTTGAAGTATCCAAATAAAGTGTGTATCTATTATAAAAATCTTACCTTTCTTAGGAATACTTTTATGAGATGAACTTGGACGTTACTCTTGTTCTCCACGTCCACAGTGATGGGTATAATTTGCCCCGGACAGTACCCAGATACGGGCGCCATTACGTCTACGGAGAGGGGGGGCGACGCACAGCAGAAACAACAGAAAGTCTTCTCCATTTGGATGTGAATTGGTTCCTAGTAAACAAAGTTATTACGGAATTAACCTATTTATATTTTAAAAAATCGCATTTTGATGACTAGTTAATTCAGATAAAAATTTTGTATATTTTGATATATTATATGAATCTCTAAGCTTTAGAAAAAAGCGGGTTGCACTCCGGGAGTACCGGCAGAAGTGAAAACTTGAACACTGACGTTATACATTTTTTAATATTTTGGAATGGTTATGGAATAATTTCGCACGAATTGCTTTATTTATCATTATAGAAGTACTATCATTTATGCGGTAAAATATAAATATTCATTTATTGCGCTATCGTACACAAACATGACAATTTATACTACATTAAAAAATAAACAGCAGGAGCAGGCATACATTTTCGCCACGCGGTAGAAAGAGAGGGGGATATCACTTCCTCTCCTACGTCGGGCCGGCGGCGGTCTATGCTCCCTCCGTCTTACGAATTTTCGATCAGGCCACGTGTCCTGACGCGAGTTTAACATTTTTTACCCATCCCAAAAAGTGTATAACGTCGCTAAAGAAGCTTTCACTTCAAAAAAATACTAGCAAGTTATTAAGGCCTTATTCTATTCACTACCATATTGGGCATTTACTTTTGTGATATAATTATTCACAAATATACACACATTTATACACTTTTATCTGGCTTGTATTTGATTTGTCAAAAATCATATCATTTTGATATCTAAGGCAAAAAAAAAAACAGAAGACTCATCACAACACCCTTCTAAGGAATGTTACTAGAATAGAAAGAAACCTCCCCTCAAATTCTACACACAAAAATACTTTTTGGTTTTCCTCATATTCCATAAACACCCGATATTCATTGTATACCTTACCAAAATTATTTGAAGCATCGTATCGGGTGTTTTTTCTACTAGACACTGATATGACTATGAATGACTGATGAAGTTATTTGTGATTTTAAGGTGTGTGTGGTTGGTAAGGTGTGTATGTAGGTCTCCATGTCATTCATTACAGTACTCAGTACAGTCAACAAAAGAGATAACCTAAACGTAAATTGTTATTAGAATTAAAGATTTTCAGAAAATAAATTATGTATAGATAATTAATTATGTGAGGTGTTATGGCTATTTGTCGACCCCTATCTCCCATGAGTTTTATCCACCCAACCCAATTTTATAAGTGTGCTTTCACTGAAACCCATTAGATGGACTCGAGGGAAACCTCGCCCAAACTCACGTCGGGGCGATATTTGCCTCAAGCCCACCTAAACGCCTTACATAATTATAGGCCACCGAATATAGAAACAAACTACCGATATTAATCGGTAATTGTACTCTACAATTTTAAGAAATTTTGATTTATTAAGCTGTATATTAATTTATTTATTACTTATCTTCTTTTGCTGACCGTACATAAACAAATGTTGTGTAACTTACTTTGTAGGACGGATTGAGATTCAAATCCAACGCATTAATAACAGTAAATGCCATTTTGGTCTCTTGATCAAACTTCCAGGGTCTGTCTAATGTCACTTTGACAGTATACCGCACATATCCAAACTCTCCCTCAAAAGATGAGGGCAAGACAGGAGGTAGTGTGCATGTAAAGTTGTATACATGCTTTCCAGAAGGAATTTCAATTTCATTGCCTGTTAATAAAAAACAACTACATTAAGATTTCACATCTCATTAATTATTTTTAAACAATTCTGGGTGCTGAATACAGGGCCCCTCTGACATAAACTGTTATACCTATAGACACCTGCCTGTTATGCCTACCTACCTACAAAATAATTAGTATTGCTTGCGCACTAGAATCTTCGCTGCTAAGGCAGCATCTTCTTTGGCTGATAACATCACTCACTCACAGGAGTCCACAATTTGCCACACAACAAGCCGTAGTTCCTATTCAACAGAGTATTGTTTTTTGGCAGCAATCTTCGGTGAGATGGAGGTATTTTCCCGGTCTGGCTTGACATGTACAACCTTTCTCTGAGACCTCTTTAGCAAGTCGCGCAAATGATTTCTAAATATAGTCATTTCACCAATATAATACTTATTATTATAAATTAATTATACATAATAAATAATAAATTTTGCTATACTTTTTAATACTGGATTGGACTTTTCTATTTAGTACCAAATAAAATAGTAATCTACTGAATTATTTGCTTTATATAGTATTTGAGTAGGTAAATAAGGCAAATGCTTCACAATGCAAATGCAAACCACCTTTAAAATTAATGAAGGATTAAAATTGAATAATAAATCTAGTTCATAAAGAATAATAGAGTGAGTGAAACTATACCACCATTGTATTATTAATGACCATCTCATAGAAGACCACGCCCAAATAACAATTGCCTAGAGACCTAGATGATTGTTGTTTTGTAAGTGAAAAAATAAGAAGTTGCTGATTTGGCATCCATGTGCAGCAGGCACCCAAGCAGTATTTTATATTGCAAGTATTACACCATTCATGTCCTTCACAGCTGTTTTCTTAAACAATCATCATCATCTTCATCATCAGGTCCATTTTAGTCTCCACTACAGGAGCCTCTCTCGTCCGTCCTAGACGGAAGGAGGATTTGGCCTACACTCCCCACACTGGCCAAACAGGTTGGGGAGGCCTGATTGATATTTGATAATGTATTTCCCTTAGTCGCCTTGTACGACATCCACGGGAAGAAACAGAGTGATTCTATTCTAGTCTGCCGGAAATCACACAGCCGGCTATTCTTAAACAATATCAATAAAATATTTATTTTTAAAAACCATAATAAATGTAAATCATTTAATTGACATGTTATAAATTTTTAATCATTTATTAATTAGTGTATTGTGAAATTAAAATGTATTCAATTTTACTTATTTGAGAAAATAATACAGGGCTGGCAACATCTGGTACCTGTACCACCTGTTGAATACTAAGCATAGCATAAATCAATGCCTCCAAGGAACACTACGCCAACTAAAATTTCGATAGTTTTCTTTTTTATCTCAATAGATTCATTACTTTAGTAACATTATGCTACCTGAATTTTATTTATAACTCTTAGTAGCGGTGTGTATGTTTGGAGTTGGCATAGTGTTCATTGGAGGTATCGAAATTTATTAAAATGACTACACATCATTAATCAAAAAGATGTCATGACATCATTATACCTACCTACCAGTCGCAAATGGCGGTTGGAGTATACCCTTCGGGGCACTATGAAGCCAGGGAATTTTTCGATTTTTTTATTTTTTTTTTATTTTTATATGCGCACATTAAAGATCACGTCAGATAGAACATTTCTTGTCATGTACAACTTTTTCGTACAACGCGCCGTTTTCGGGAAAAATAGACTTTAACAATGTATGAGTCTGAGGAGTTAGCCAATTTTTAGAAGATATTTTTTTTCTTTTTAAATCTCATATTTTTATATGCGCACATCAAAGATCACATCAGATAGATCATTTCTTGTCGCCCGCCCCGAAAGCTACCCACTGACCCAAATGGCTTAGATAACATGTAACTCACCAGTATTGCTCCCAAGTAAATAGTAAGTTATTTGAAAATACTCTTCATTGCCCGAATGCATTGTATCGGTCGATTCAGTTTTGCCCTGTTCATTTTCTTGTTGTTTACTTTCGTACCACTCAGTGTGAGCCTCGCCTTTAAATTTAACATGTATACCTACAAAAAGAAACATATTTCATAAATTCGATCTTAACCAAAACACATCTATGAGTTTTTAAATAAAAGCTCGATGTGTCTAAAATAAAAATAAAATTTACCTCGCACTTTTTTAGGGCTATCAAAAACATATTCGATACGTCCATTTAGTGTCTGACCAGCATAATATGTATTCATTTGATTGTCTAAATAAATATTGGCCTCTTTAATTCCCATATTTGATAATTAAACAAAAAGATACACGACCACTAAGTACCGAAAGTACCGAAATGGTACAAATACGTAAAATATTTTGCAGAGACGAGATGACACACATCACAGTCAGACAGACATTACAAAATAAAATTCCACAGAGTACAATAGGTATAGAGGAAAAGAGTGGCTTATCTATGATATGTCTATGATCATATGGTACATTTTTTTGTTTGTTTTTTGTATGTCTATGATCGTAGCACAGCAGTTTAGATACTATGTATATGTAATTACACAGTTTATGCACATGAGTAAAGAAATGCATATTATTATGATCTATGAACTTTTATGTACCTATTACGTACCTACATCATATTTTTCGACATATCCCGAGACGATAGTATTACACAATTTGATAACGATGGAATAATCTTCAAGTAAAACGTGATGGCCAATATAATAATGATAGAAGAATATTTATCTTAACCTTGATACGGTTGGCAACTCTGAATATATGTTGTTCGGTGAGCCAGTCCCATCAAACGTCAACATGACGTCGTCGTCCGTCAACCAACCCATTAATTATCACGATGTCAAACATTCGTGTTTTTGTTTGTAATTTTAAATATTTATATTATTTAAATTAATCTAAGCTCTGAGAGGAGAGGACTGAGGATTGTTCAGAGTCGAGGTTGTAATCTCCAATTCGATTTATAGCTAGTCCTTCCTTTATTTTATAGTATGCTGAAAAATGGTCGATATATCTATAATAATTCCCGTATATAATGGTGAATTATGGATCAATAAATGTATGAAATCCATTGCAGAGCAGTCTATTTTTGATACTGGAATAAAAGTTGAAATAGTTGTTCATAATGATGGCAGTCAAGACGGTACAGAGGAAAAGCTCGTACAGTGGAGGAAATATTTTGAAGGTCGTAAAATTAATTTTATTATAACTAAGTGGCAGAATACCGAGGGTGTTGGTGCTGCTAAGAATAATGCTGTCAAGAATAGCATGGGCGAATTTCTTTGCTTCCAGGACATAGATGATACTATGCATCAGGACAGGTTATTATTGCAGTGGAAAGCAGCAAAAATGAATCACAATGCCCTTATTGGAAACAAAATATCACGAATCCCAATTAATTCTACACCTCGATTAGTACGTTGGGCAAATAATCTAACTTCCAAACAACTAAAATTACAAATTTACACATCAAACGGGCCTACACTACTTATGCCGACATGGTTTTGCCATAGATCTGTTTTCAACAAAGTTGGAGGTTTTGATGAATCTGGCCGTGGGACACCTGAAGATCTTATATTTTTCTATAGACATTTAGACTTAGGAGGAGATGTTGAAAGAGTTGATGAGGAATTAGTGGTCTATACTTACCATGAAGGAGCTGTAACATTTTCTATAACAAGAGAACAAATTTGGAAAATTCAATTACAAAAATTGGAGAGGGATGTGTTACCACATTGGAATAATTTTACTGTTTGGAATGCTGGAAAATCTGGTAGACGTCTTATACGGGCTTTAAACCAGAACAGTTTAAATAAGGTAGTCGCATTTTGTGACGTTGACAAAAAGAAAATTGGACGTATTATAGAGTTATATTGTCCCGTTAAGAGGAGGATTGTGAAGAAGTTGCCAGTTGTGCACTTTACAGAAGCGCAGACACCTTTACTTATATGTGTTAAACTAGATCTTACAAAAGGCCAATTTGAAAGTAATCTCAAATCTTTGAATCTCATTGAAGGTATTGACTATGTGTTATTTACATAAATAATTTATAACAATTTTTTTATGTTGTTAAGTAATTAATATATAATTTATATCTTAGTTATCTATTTAGTTGTGACTGTCTTACTGATATTATAAATGAGAAAGTTTAGATGGATGTTTAATAATGTAAATCCCCTATTTGATAGACAACTGACAAACAAAATGTATCTACCTACCTAGTATATTGACATAATGAACTTCAAATAATTTTAATCTCCAAATTAACATAGGAGTCTCCATATTTTTCTAATAATTATTTGCTTTCGGATTGGGTTGCAGTGATCATAGATAGATAAAAAAACTGGTCAAGTGCGAGTAGGACTTGTTCATGAAAGGGTTTCGTATCTCCGTACAATGTTTTAGCAATAATAGAAATATGTTTCTTGTATCATGTCATGACGCCCTGTAATTTTTTTCTTTATTTCGTATTCAACGGCTACTGGTAAACATAATTGGTAAAAGTTTCAAATATTAAATACAGTAAGTACATGGTTTAGTTAAAATCCCAAAAATAAAAAAACACTATTTTGTATGTCAGTTTATCTTGAACTTTATCTTATTTTTAGTATTTATTTTTATAGCAGCCACAATAATACATAATTGTTGAAGATTTCAAATGTATGGCTATTACAGTTCAACAGATAGAGCTCACTGGATGCAGCAGATGGACAGTAGAGTCGAACAGACTGACAGCAATGTCAAAAAATGCCATTTTAACATTCAAAGATAAGTTATATTTATATACTAAAATATTTCCTTAAATTAAGTTGATTCTGTAATACCTAATTGTAAATGCATTACAAGAAAGGCAAACGTATTTTTCAAATGGTTAAAGAAGAATGCTGAAAAAAGACAAAATTTAAATGTGGCACAGTGTAAAGTATTGAACTATGCAGAGTATTCATAAACCGATAACCCAAAAATTTTGTTATACTATTTGAAGAAATTTTACAATTTGGACTATTGTAATATTATTTAATGAGAAGTCAAATTCCCCGCATAATGTCAATCCCCAGAAAACCCCTCGAATCGAATTCAGATTCCTTGGAGTTTGGAGAATTCCCCGCAGTGTGGGGAATTCCCCCCAAGTTGGCGACAGTTGAGACACAGGTGTTCGATTCGACGGCCTAGTAACCTATCTATAGTAATTATAGTGTCATGACTCTAAAAAAAAATTGAGTCCTCAAGCAAGGGAGGAAAGGTGCAATGTGATAGATTCGCAAAGGTCAGATTTCTATCTGTTACATTACGAAGGATGCAACGATCGGAATAAAAAAATATCGATATCGGAGATCCGCCAATTTCGATACCTTTAAATCGCCGATTTCGAAATGGATATAAATCTGATATCTGTATCACCTTATTTTTGTGAACAAAGAAATTTTATATTATCCTATCGATATATCCATATCGAAAAAGACTCAAAATAACGAAGGAGCTCGACCAAAATCGTATTTTTTACTACATCGAGTGAAATGCTGCCGTTTTGAACTAACAAAATTATCATTTACAAATTCAAAAGGGAAGTTGAATTTTTTTAATGCTCATTTTATTTCAAATTCGTTACATTTGTGGATGAACAAAGGAGAGCTAATCCAGCTCTTCGAACCAACCCTACTGGTTGCAAATACAGTAAATTTAGGATGGCACAAATAAAAAAAATGTTTTTTTTTGTTATTGACAAAGTTTTATTTAGTTAATTGATTCAGGTGTTATTTTGCGGAAGTCAAATTTACAGGCAATTTGATCTACACTACTTTGCGTGCTTCCGTCACCAATTAGTTCATGCAAATTACTGCCGGCCGGCACCCACCCACTACCGTTAGTAGTTGCATGCGACTGCCGTGGCTGCTTTGGTCGTCTCTGCTCCACCTGCTGTGGTCGTATGTTGGAGATTCGCCGAGACTACCACAGCAGCTGGCAAGGTCGGACTGGACCGGAAGGGCTCGGGTGGCTGACAAGCCCGGGGCCCGAGACTAGATGATGGTAGATGGTATATTATCCTACGGTTGCCGCAAGCCCCGCAAGCCAGACCCGTGGGGGGCCCGCGCAGGCTGGGGCCCGGCTGGCAAATGCCACCTGGACTATATGGCCAGTCCGACGCTGGCAGCTGGAGCAGAGACGACCAAAGCAGCCACGGCAGTCGCATGCAACTACTAACGGTAGTGAGTGGGTGCCGGCCGGCAGTAGTTTGCATGAACTAATTGGTGGCGGAAGCACGCAAAGTAGTGTCGATCAAATTGCCTGTAAAGTTTTATTTATTTAATTAATTTATATGACTATACTAGCTTTCGCCTGCGGCTTCGCTCGCGTGACATTCGGGGCAAACACGTGTTTACTCATTAATCAATAGAGGTACTCGTGTAAAATTTAGGATAAAATAGTCCAACTAATCTTTTCCCATACAAACCAACTAATCTCGTTTTCCCATACAAACTTTAGACCTCCGTTTCATCCTCTTAGAGGTAAAATTTGAAAAATCTTTTTAAGTAATTCGTGTCCACTACGTTATATTTTCAAATCGATGCCATTGTCGTAATTAACGTCCCAGAAAACCATAGAATGAACACCCATATTAATATTACGACATTTCAACCCCATTGCACCCCTACAGAGTTATCACGTCGGCTATGTTGGGTTATTAAATAGTTGTTTTTTTCATAATCAGCGACCCGATATACCATAAAACAATACCTATGACGATTTTCAGACTTTTTCACCACATTTTAGACATTTCAACGCCATCGCACCTCAATAGGGGATGATGGTCACGTTACCGCCCTATGTGTACAATAAATAACAATAATAGGTAATTTCTGGGATAAATCTTAGGTTTATCCTTTCCCAGGACTCAAGGTATCTCTCAACCAAATTTCATCTAAATCGGTCCAGCGATTTAAGCGTGAAGAGGTATTCTGTCGCATTTATAATATTAGTATGGATTGGTGTTCCGAAAACCCGTAAAAACGATACATATGTATATTGATATATAGACATTTCAACCTCATCGCATCTCAATAGAGGATGATGGTCACGTTAGCCAAGTTGAATTTTAAAATTGTTGTTGTTTTCGTAATCAGCGACCCGATAAACCATAAAAACAATACCCATGACGATTTTCAGACTTTTTCACCCCGTTTTACCGCTTTAGGGGTTGAATTTGGAAAATCCTGAAACATGTGTTTACTCATTTATCTATAGAAGTACTCGTGTAAAGATTCGGATAAAATAGCCCAAATAATCTTGTTTCCCCATACAAACTTTGGACCCCCGTTTCACCCCCTTAGGGGATGAATTTTCAAAATTTCTTTCTTAGTGCACCCCGAGACATCATAAGAAACCTACGTGCCAAATTTGGAATCTCTAGACCCAGCAGTTTGGGCTGTGCTGTGCGTTGATAAATATCAGTCAGTCACTCAGTTTCCTATTTTATATAATTCAACCCCATCGCATCCCCACAGGGGTGATTTTATGTTACCGTCGGCTATGTTAGATCATAAAATAGTTGTTGTTTTCGTAATCAGCGACCCGATAAACATAAAAATCATGCTCATGACGATTTTCAGACTTTTTCACCCCATTTTACCCTTTTAGGCGTTGAATTTTGAAAAATCCTGAAACACGTGTTTATTCATTTATCTATAGAAGTACTCGTGTAAAGTTTCAGATAAACAGTCCAACTAATCTTGTTTCCCCATACAAATTTTGGACCCCCGTTTCACCCCCTTAGGGGATGAATTTTGAAAAAGCCTTTCTTAGTGCACCCCTAGACGTCATAAGGAACCTATGTGCCAAATTTGGAATCTATAGACCCAGCGGTTTGGGCTGTGCGTTGATATGTCAGTCAGTCAGTTTCTTCTTTTATATATTTAGATATTTATTTTAAATTAATTTTGATTCTAAAATATTAAACTAAATTTCTTTTTCACTGATATATTAAGATTGATGAGAGATTTTTTATAATCAATAAACGCCTGACACAACTAAAAAGAGTATTTGGATTGATTTATATATTTTATCACACTCAGCCACTCCATACAAAAAAAAAACCGGACAAGTGCGAGTCGGACTCGCCCACCGAGGGTTCCGTAGGTACGTAGTATCATTATTAAATTTGATATTTTTCATTATAAATAAGAAATAATGCGTCGAAAAAAATAAATAAAATATATTTTGCAATGTGTACATCAAGCCCTTTCATATGATACCCCATTTGAACTAGTAGTTTCAATTTGAAATGTCGATACCCTATAAAAAATATAGATCCCCTATTTTTTAAGATCTATTTACAAATGTATAGTTTTGAGATTTATTCCTGTACTTGTAGTCTATAATGATGTTACTTGCCAAATTTCATAGTTCTAGGTCAACGGGAAGTACCCTATAGGTTTTGATTCCCTTGAGTGTGTCGAAATATGCGTTTTTTGCGGAATAAACGGCCGTAACTTTTTTCTACGTAAACTTAGCAGTTTGATTTTTTTTTAACTTCATGGGACCGTAAACCTGAGTATACAGTTCAAATTTCAGCTTGATACCTCCACGCATTTTCGACATAGAAATTCTTGACAGACAGACGGACAACAAAGTGATCTTATAAGGGTTCCGTTTTTCCTTTTGAGGTTCGGAACCCTAAAAACGACAAAACAAACAAACCGCGTCTGTATACGTGCAAATGCGTGTGTAACAGCTTCAGGGCTGACTGCATAACGAAATTACGCTGTGACGTAACACGTTATACTTTACCCCGCCGCCACACTATGCTCCTCGCGCTGCTCATCGCCTTGCTCCTCGCGCTGCCACGATGTTTCCCTCTCTGCCCACACACTGCTCTACTCGCGCAATTATTCGCGACGCTCCGCACTTGGACATTTGCCTTTGCTGTACAATGGACGTTGAAGCTGTGGCAGCGTGCGCGACATGCATTTTTATTATAGCTTATAGCGAAACGAAGCTTTTTTTTTATGGGCTAACGGTCTAAAAGATGCCATCAAACATTTCTTTTTTGCTTGGTAGCAAAAAAGAAATGTTTGATGGATGCTAATAACAGAAAGACATTGATTGAAGGTGGAATACCTTCTTTGCGAGTCTGTCCTTGTTTGGTGAGTCATTATTTCTTTGTTTTTTTTTTTTAATCTTTAACTACTTCAATTAGGTATACATTTAATTTTTAAACCCGTGTATTTTTGTCGATAAATCAAATGAAGGATAAAAATTTAAATATGGTCCCAAAATCAGTAATTGCTTTGTGTCATGCCTGCAAGAAAGAAATCCGAAAGAATTTAATCATTATTAGACGATTAAATTCAAAAGTGACTACGCAATTTATTGTAACGAATGCAATACAGCATTTTTTGGGAAAATAACTTTTTGTTGGTATAGACGATCATGCGTATGAAAACGGAGTAGTAATAGTAAACCATAACTTGGAGCTCGCAAACCTAATTATGGAAAAATATACTGATGTTCGTCTATCCTACATTTAAAAAAATGTAGACCCCAAGAAATGCATTCGTCTCGTATACATTAAAGTTATTCATTTTAAAAATCAATAAAAATACTAATCAATAAAAATTAATGAAAACCGTCTTATGCGGGTTTTAAAAATTCCTACCTGAGAATTTAATTTAAATAAATATGTGGTCATTCTAATTAAATTAACAATTCGTTTTATTGCTTTCCCTTTGCTCATTCATGTTTAAATAACTTAAATGTGGGGACAGATGACCCTTACTTATTCTAATATAATTTCATATACATAGGTTTTTACAAATACCAATCTACTTTATATAATACTAGCTACGCCCTGCGGCTTCACCTGCGTTAGAAAAGTATCGTATGCCATTCCCCAGGACTCAAAATATCTCCATACCAAATTTCATCTAAATCCATTTAGCCGTTATTGCGTGATTGGGTAACAACCAAAGATCTAAACATCCAAACGAAGATGTTTGGATCTTTGGATGTTCACATTTAAAATATTAGTAGGATATCTGTTATAAAATCAATTGACAAAATTTAATGTTCTCAAACAGGGTTTTGCCCGATAAAATCAAATAAGGATAAGAAATTATTTAAGCAACTGCAAGAAGGGTTACAAGAGCGTAGATAGGTTTTTAGATGGGCGTACGCTCTTTTCTTGAAGGTTGTTTCCACTGACCTCTATACTACAAGTACGTACGTAGTCCAGCGTACTTGTATTATAGAAGACAGTGGATGTATCAGCCCGGAAAAACCGCGGGCGACAGTTCATACCACAGTTTAGCTGCAGGAGAGTGCTAATAATGACACAAAGACACATAAATACAGACAGACATACACAAACAAACATATTTTTTGGATAATATCTTTAATGTATAGAATTTTCACTTTTATAATTTTATAATAAATAGTATAAGACAATTCAGTTCATTCATCAAATTGATTTGACTCATTCTTCAGATGTGCCCCATCACTATCTTGTTCGTATGTATGCTGCATAGATTTACGTGAAAACTGGGTCTGTGCGCATGTATATTTTGATCTGTTGATTTTTTTTTTGTAGTGTGCGTTTATCGCAACAGCAAAATTTGTGCTGTTGAGTTAATATCATCTTTTGGTGGTGTACGTGCTGTACGTGTTTACCTCGCCCCCCGCTAAAAGTGGTGAAAAAATTTGTTCGAAGAGTTTCGTTATGGCATCTCCAGTGGCTTAATACTCGAAGTTTACGATTTAAAAAAAAAATCGAGAGACAACCTCTCAATTTTTTTTCGACTTATCGATATCTAATAAAAAAACTCATGTTTTTTTTTACACGAAAGTGCTTAAGGGTTGCCCTGTGAGAACTGTTCTTACGAAGAAAGTGGCGCCCCTGTTTTTTTCTACTTTTGTGTCGCACTGTACCTATATTGCCATATGATTAAGTGAATTGAATATCCATGGCCGAATTATATATGAAACTTCTATAAAATCGGATGAGCGGTTTGTGAGCAATTGCGACACAAACTTAAATTACAGAATCTATGTTTTTGGTATATAAGAGTCCTATTAAATCTTTATAGCCTGTTCGTGGTGCATCTTGCAGATTATCAAGCTCTGCTTTAACGAAAGATATAGGCACAACACTATCAAATAGGAAAAGCACAAATTGAAGAATAAAATGCGAAATACCGCTCTAGCAATAGTTTAAAATCGTTTGATTATATAGATACTACAACTACGATATAGATTTTACCATACTTTTGAGTTATAAAAATTTGGGCGATTTTAGGCTGTTTGGAGCCAAACTTTTGGCGACTTGAAGTTAGCTATATCTGGCAACACTGGTTATGTGTAGCATTGTAGCAAATGGATCCAGAGCCGTTAAACAAATAAAAAAAAATGCAAATGGTTAGGTAGATGTATGTATTGTATTGTACTTGTACTTGTTTCCATTTTGGTAGTTTTGTTGGTTTTGTTCTTGGTATGGAATGATTGAGTGGTTATTACGAAAACGTTAATAAATCTATCCTGCCGAATAAAGATATGTAAAAGTACTTTATATTATGCCGATATTGTAAACACCATAATTATTCAAAAATTGCAATCATGGACGAATCAAACAAAAGAACCTCCTCTGTCGAAGAATTGAAGATTAAAGGGAATGACTGTGTTAAAGAAGGAAAATTTATCGAAGCTGTGCTTCATTACACCCAGGCCATTAAGATGGATCCGAATAATTACCTGTTGTACAGTAATAGATCATTCGCGTTTTTGAAACTGGATCAACATTACTTATCTCTGCAGGATGCGAACGAAACAGTTAGGTTACAGCCTCACTGGGCGAAGGTAAGTAATTTAATTAGGACGTAGGACTATCACTTATTCTCTATTGTGTTCTCTGTGATAGCTGAGACTGTAAGCCAATATTAATTAGGTTAGAATACAGTAAGTCTCTAAACATATATGAAATCGGCCGTGTAGCGTTACACCACAGTGTAAGAAAACAAACAGTATTGTGTCTTCATACAAAACGGCCAAAATGCCACACTGCGAAATTTGGGGTGATATCAATATACAAATCCATGCGGACAGTGTAAAACACTTCCAGTCAGTCACGACGTGTAATACATACAAACATTACAAACTGTTCCAGATTTGTCTCAGTGGGGAGGTGAGGTCGAAACGAGAGAGCGCCAGGGAGTGACCATACTATACTTAGTACTTATACTGTGGTGTAGGTATATAAAAAACGATTATGACCTATGTTGTAATGTTGATCTCAATTAAGGAAATATGTAAAAAATATCGAAGTATTAATATTAATTTTTTGTCAAATCTAAAAAGCAGGAATGTCTTGTTTTGCCGCAATTAAGACCGCTTAAGTCTACACTTCCCATTATGTTGTTTACCACAATGAAAACATTCAGGTTTACTTAACTTAGCTTTATAAACTAAAGTATAATTATTATATTTAGAAGACAATTGTGTAAGTACAATTTCTAAATGTACGTAGTAAATCTAATTAATAATAATAGGTACTACCACTCTGTTTCTCTTGTTTCTCAATGTAAGTGAATACTGTATTCTGTTTTTGAGAAATGAATGTCTTAAACCATAATTCTTTGGCTATTTACAGGGTTATTTTCGACGAGCTGAAGTAGAAGCGGCAAGTGGCCTTCAAGATGAAGCGATAATATCATACACAAGAGCATTACAATTGGAACCACATAATCCTAAATTAATAGAGTCCATCAAGCATATTACTGACATGCAGAAAAAGAAACTAAAAGGTTTAGTACACACTATCAATCCAATCACACATTGAAACTGAACTGCCCCCCTAGCCAAGTGTAATTCGTAGCGTAACGAACGTTACATAGATCACGTGACATTTGGCAATTCTCATACTAAAATGCTCGATTTTGACAAATGTCACGTGATCTATCTAACGTTAGTTACGCTACGAATTACACTTGGCTAGGGGGGCTGGTCACTGGTCATGAGTAGGGCTTTTTTCCACAACTGACAACCGCTTTTGGATCGACAACGCGTGTGTTAAAAATGCCATTGGCCATGGTAGTGACTGCATTCATATTTTCTGTTGCTCTGGGTTAAGTAAGTACTCATGACCTTAAGTTTTTTTTTTAAGTATTGACGTGGCATGTAGGCGATTTGTTTACCACAGATTTTAGCATGATCTCAGGTCCTAGGTTTAGTATAATTTATTAGGTGCTTTGTCATGTCTAATCGCATAGTACATCTATGGTTTACCACAGATCTAGAATGCACAGATGAATAATGCCCGGTTTCGACGCGATACCATAATTGAATTGTATATGTGTGAGTATACAGTGGTGTCAATGTTACTTGTTACATGCTTTA
This sequence comes from Hypsopygia costalis, assembly GCA_937001555.2. Taxonomy (NCBI): domain Eukaryota; kingdom Metazoa; phylum Arthropoda; class Insecta; order Lepidoptera; family Pyralidae; genus Hypsopygia; species Hypsopygia costalis. The sequence goes on along the minus strand of OW443339.2, from coordinate 12,394,841 downwards.
TCGATAAATTATTCAATCAGGATCACATTGTATGATATACTACATAATCTCGAATTCTTTTAATTTCATATTTTATTATAGTAAAATACATTAGCCACAAAAAATACTAAATAAGCCACAGAAATACTAGGTTAGGTTTGGTATGTTTTATATCAACTTTATTTGCCAAGTCACTATAATAGTCTCCCAGTTTGTCAATTTTAGATGCTCTGTTTGTTACTACCCACGCATAAACTACTGAACCGATTACTGTGACCAGTGAATATGTAAATTATACATAATACAATTTACCTAAATATTCACTGGTCACTGTAATCGGTTACTAAACATACATAAAAAAAATACTAATGCAAATAATGACAATGCAGTTGTAAAAAAAAAACTAATTCTTATCGGCATTTGAGTCGAGACGTCATCATTATGTCAATCCCTAGCAAAATCAAAACATTTTAGTTTTTATACAAAATAATTTTTATTTGAGCCTGTAACTGGAAAATTCTATCATATATGATTAAGAAAACTAATACATGTAGCTATAAAAAAGTATTTTTTTATGATTTGTAGTACATATATGATTTGATAAAATATCAAACAAATTACAATTCGAAAAAATCTACTAAATCGTATTTACCTGTGTAATGTGTAATTCTTTGGATTATACTATCTTGTCACCGCGCAGGACAATAGCCGACATAATTATATAACCCAATTTTCTCTCGTTTTATTATAGGATTTTTAGTTATTTATATCTGTACCTTAAAACTATGCAGGCTCACTAGAAAATTTTATGTCAGACCGATACATTATTGTCTATCTCTATCTTGCTTATTGTAACGTCGTATGTGACATACATCGTTACATGGAATGTAATTCCAATAATTGTCTTTGTACTTCCAACTGATTGCCAAAGCCATAAATTTTCTCTTTACTTTTTTGATCGATGGATTGACGTGACTTGTCAGTTTTGACAGTTTCCCTTGTCGATGTCTTTCCGGCGCGGGGCGGACGTCACTTGTCGACCGACCTTGTAGCTGTGATGGACTGATTATATAGTAATGATCTAATGATCTAATTTTATCTTATAAATCAGCCTATATTTGGTTGATATTAATAATTATGTAGCTGTATTGTTTATTGGTACGTATGATTTCTATTAGATTTGGTGAAATTATGTCGTTTGGGTGTCGAGATGTTTCATAGTAATGCGTTGTTTCAGATTCACGCTAATCAAACTTATATGTTATTGGTTTCCTTCTGATGTGACGGATTGTTAGTATAATGGAAAAAAACGGTGAGTAATTGTCATGAAATCCATATTGGCTTTCAAAGCAATCACGTTTGTTATAATATAATGCTAATTTAACCAATGTTTGTTTCAGCCTGATGTGGCGTTTTTTTCTGGAGTTTTTTTTTTTCGAAGTTTTTTTTCGGAGTTTTTTTCTCCCGAAGTTGTTTTTTGGATGTTTTGTTCGGGGATTCTCTCCGAAGCGTTTTTGGCTGGTGTTATGGGTGGAAGGCTCGTTGCTACAAGATACCGGAGTGGAGGGATACCGGAGTGGCGTGCTTACAGCGGCTTTAACCTCCAAAACCATGTCCTGAAGACCTAAGGTCGAATCTTTTATATTTATTATTTTACTCATTAATAGAAGCGTGCAAAGAGTCATCGAAAGTTATAAAGAATCATATTATTTCCTAGATTGTCTAATGCGGTCATATGATAACTATAGGGTGATGGCCTAAGTGCCATTGTAACACCTTATGCTACCTTAGATTATTAGTTTTACATTCTATGCAGAGGAATAAAGCAAAGTGAACTTCCTATGGCTTTATTTTCATTATTTCTGTCTCTCCCTGAAGATTAGAAGTTCAGTCTCCCCGCTTAATAGCTATCCGCATATTTAGGGTTGGTGGTTAGCCTTAAACCTCCTGGCGCCCGAAGTAAGTATTATCTTTATTTGTTTCTCCTTTATACCGTACAACAAAATTTCTTTCTTTCTTTCTTTTTTATAAAAAATATTACAATTGTCGCCTGCGAACAGGGACTTGATATAGAATGTTTATTATTTGTTCATGATTCTTTGCACTGCTATTTTGTTAGTTTGTTAATGTGTTTATTGTAACACAATGTTTATTATATTACTGGTTTATTGTACTACTTAGTTACAATAAATAACAGTTTATTTATACCCACTTTACATAAAGTAGGGTTATGTTTTGAAATCTATTTTGTTTCTTTAACAAAGCTAATATTAAAGCAAGTTGTTCTGTAGTTTTGTACCTATTATATAGACTTAAAACAATTGAATCTTACTGTAATCTTAAAGTAATAGTTAACTTTAAATAAATAGTAAATTAAATTCATAAAATACTTTAATATTGTGATAAATATTTGCTTGTTGCTATTCTGGTTGGACTTTGCATTCTTTGTTGAATACTGCTTGTTTTACAAAAATATTATTGTTGTTTAAATATACTACTGTTTTGCTAAATGCAAGTCAAGCTTATATGAGCTATTGGATAAGGCTTTAAAGGTGAATAACTTATTGATAAACATATTATTAAGTGAACATCATTGTGAATGATCTTTGCACACTTCAAATAATTGATATATTGCTATATTTTACAACGTTAAATACTTACGGCTTAATGCACTTTTGATGCTTTAACTTTTTCAACCGGGTTGAATAACATCTTACTCTTTTTTTTTTTGTTTTTAAAAAAAATTCTCTTTATTCGCAAACATGGATAAAGGTATTCAGGTTCCATCCTTGCCTGAAGATAAGCATACTGAGTTGCTGGTGGGTTCTGCTGACAATACAGTTGTGAGTGAATTGATAGATGTTGCAGGAGTTCCTGAGACTTTTTTACCTAACAGTGTCGCACATAGTTCAATGACCCATTGTCATTCGTTTAATACCATGAATGTTTCAGTCAAAGAAAATATTAAAAAACATTTGCCTTCTATGTATAAGTTACCAGATTTGAAGCGTAGTAGAATTATTTTTGACGGTAAGTCTTGCATTAGAGAATTTATAATGCAGATTGAAGAATACTTTTTATTTAAAAACTTTGATGAACATTTTCTTGTGGCTTCGTTCACTGACCTTTTGTCAGGTAGTGCGCTTAAGTGGTTCCGTGCTGTTCGTGTACAGATGTCTAGCTGGCAGGATTTGAAAATAGCTTTATTGAAACAATTTGATAAAGTAGATTATGATTATTTTTTGGAAAGTGAACTTCGTACTAGGAAACAAAAATATTCTGAGTCACTTCCAGATTTTATTATTGATATTAGAGATATGGCTAGTCGGTTGGCTGTTCCACTTCCAGAAGTTACTTTAATTCAAATTATTAAGCATAACATGTTGAATATTTACACACCTTTTATTTTTGGTAAACAGATCGTTTCTGTTACTGATTTTCTTTGTCTTAGTCGGGAATTAGAAGTTTTTGTTAACCGAACACCCCCTAAATATATAAAACCTTTGAAAAATTTTGCTGAAATCAGTGCTAACAATGATAGTAAGCGTATAGTTTGTTTAAAATGTCAGTCCCTTGGACATGTTTATAAAAGTTGTACCAAATTCCCTGGCGTTGTTTGTTTTAAATGTCATAAAGTTGGTGTCACTTCTGCAAATTGTGATGTGTGTAATGCGGGTAACGGTACCAGTTCAAAAAACTGATTAGGAACCATCGAGCACTGGTTTCTGAGAAAACTGAACGTGTCTCGATGTTGAAAAAATTAAGCTGTGCCCCGGATGCCGATACTATTAAACGTGAACGTAGCGATTTGTTGAATTATTTAAAATTATTTTCTCAGAACATTAATTCAGCTCCTGTTTTGTTTGTGAAGAATAAAGATACTAGGCCCTTTTTGGAATTTACAATTAATACTTATATTTTTTCTGGATTGTTAGACAGTGGTTCTACAATTAGTGTTTTGGGTGCTGATAAACATTTAGATTTTTTGAATTTGGGTTTTCAAATGAAACCTTGTGATAGCTCCGCTAACACGGCTGATGGTACCTCAAGTAGGATCGTTGGTTCTATGGTGTTGCCAGTTACTTGTGATGCCATTACTAAAAATATAGAATTCTTAATAATACCTTCATTTAAGTCTCCTATTATATTAGGATTTGATTTTTGGTTAACTTTTGATATTGCTAAAGATTTATGGAAGAATATCATTTATAAACGTACGGAGGAAGTTCAAGTTTCTGCTATTACTTCTGTTTCTCAACTTTCTCCTTCTGAGAAGTCAGAACTTAATAAAGTTATTAAACTTTTTGAAAAACCTTTCTTTCTTCATTGCGATGCTAGTTCCGTTGGAATTGGTAGTGTATTATGTCAGGAAGATGAAAATTCTGATCAACATCCTGTAGCTTATTATTCTAGATCTCTTAGTAAGTGTGAAAGAAATTATAGTACCACGGAAAGAGAACTATTATCCATTTTAGATTCTATTGAACATTTTAGACCTTATATTGAAGGAATGAAGTTTACCGTTGTAACTGATCGTGCTTGTTTAACTTGGTTATTAACACTTAATAATCCTACTGGTCGTTTGGCACGTTGGGCAGCTAGGATATCCCAATTTACTTTTGATATAAAGTATAAAAAAGGTTCTTTACATTTAGTTCCTGATTGTTTATCTCGTATAAATATTTCTGCTATAGATACTCCTAGTAGTAATATAATTTCCCCCGATGAAGATATCGATGACCCATGGTATAAAAGAATTTTTGTTGAATGCCAAAGGTTTCCTACTAAATATAAAAATTATAAAGTAGAGAATCAAACCTTGTATAGATTTTGTAAAAATAAATTTGACTCTTTTAGTCGTTTGAATTGGAAAATAGTTATTCCAAAAGAACATATCATCAACACTATTAAATCTAATCATGATGATATTAATTCTGGTCATTTAGGAATTCATAAAACTATAAAGAAATTAAAACAACATTATTTTTGGATTGGAATGTTTAATGATGTACTTAAATATGTAAACTCTTGTGATACTTGTAAGGCTTATAAGTCTTCTACTAATCCTCCTCAAGGAATTATGGTTAATCCTAAAAAAGTTGATAGGCCTATGCTTATGCTTTCTATTGATATAGTTGGTCCTTTCCCTAAAGCTTATTCAGGTCACAGATTCTTACTTACTGTGTTAGATGTTTTCACTAAATATTGTTGGATTTTCCCTATGATAAATGCTACTACTAATGTAATTTGTAAACTTTTGGAAAAGGAAATATTTCTCAAGTTCGGTACTCCTAAAATATTTGTTTGTGATAATGGTTCCCAATTTACTGCTTCTCATTTTGTAACGTTTCTGAAAGGATATAATATAGATAAAATATTTTATAATGCACTATTTAGTCCACAAAACAATCCTATAGAACGGTATCACAAAACTATAGAAACGTGTATAGCTTGTTTTGTTAAAGATGATCATAGAACGTGGTCTAAGTTTTTACCTCATGTTCAACTAGCTTTGAACAATAGTGTGAATCTTGCTACGGATTTCACACCTAATTTCTTAATGTTCGGTAGAGAACTTATTTTTGATGCTTCATTGCACCGTTTTAGTAATATTGATAATTTAGATGAATTGGAACTGGGAGATAGAAGTGAATTTGCTACTTCACTTAATTCTCTTAGTGAAATATTTGTTAGGGTTCAATCCTCTTTGTTAAAATCTTATAAGCGTAATGCTTCTCATTATAACAAGGGTCGACAAGTCATTTCCTTTGCTGTGAATGATATTGTGTGGAGAAGGAGTTTTGTGAAGTCTAATGCTCCTGTTTTCTTTTCTGCTAAACTTGCACCTAAGTTTCTTAAATGTAAAGTTATTTCTAAAGTTTCCCCTAATGTTTACCTTCTGGAGGACCTGGACAAAGGTACCACAGGTCGCTACCATGTTAAGGATATTATTAAATATTAAAATACTTAGTTTTTGATATTACAGGCTTTGGTCTTGGTTTTGTTAGCGGTGAGAATTTTTCGTCTATGATAGAATGATGTATGACAGGATAATGACGATTTGAAAGAAGGATGTAAGCAAGGACAATTTCTTAACTTCTATATAGAAGCAAGAACTAAAACTGTCTAAAAGACTTAACTTAGGTTTTTCTGAATTTATTAAGTTTTAATAAATTTACATATTGGCTTAATTCTAAATCTACTTTTAATAACTTTCAACATGCTTTGACTTCGCAAAAACATATTTCAACGTATTCACATCATTGGATCTTATTCTTTTTGTTTTATTGCCACATTATTTGATAATCACTTTATTCTTGTATTATCAATTATTGTGATAATTATTTTTGGGTGATGTTGTCATTTTACCTGATATTGTTTGCTTTCTCTTTTGTATTTGGTGTATTGAGTATACAAATATCTTTTGTATTTTATGTCATTTATATACCAATGTTTTTTGTGTATACTTGTGTACATTTATGTGTTGTATAGGCTAAGCATTGGATTTGAGAGAAACTACCTAATTGGTATTGTATTCTCGACCTTTTATGAGACCTTTGTGTTTCTTTGGTTTCTACTTACCACATTCTGGTGTAGAAAAATTACTTTTGTTTTGAAGGAGTCTATCGCCTTGTTATAGTTACTCTGGATTTTATTGTGATTTCTATCACTTGTGGTGAAGAAATTCACAATTTTATACGCATTTGTGCCCGGAAAGTCGGTGGAGTTGAGCCGATCACATTTGTTGGTCTTTTATACGCATTTGTGCCCGGAAAGTCGGTGGAGTTGTGCCGATCACATTTGTTGGTCTTTTATACGCATTTGTGCCCGGAAAGTCGGTGGAGTTGAGCCGATCACATTTGTTGGTCTTTTATACGCATTTGTGCCCGGAAAGTCGGTGGAGTTGTGCCGATCACATTTGTTGGTCTTTTTTTACAGCTTTTGTGCCCGGAAAGTTGGTGGAGTTATGCCGATCACAAAACAGCTGATTTCTTTCTCGACTATTGCAGTCATGGAAGTTTTTTATTTACTTGGCATTTTTGTTGCTGAGGTTATGATGTTGTTTCAGGAGTTCAGAGTTGGATGGAGAATGAGTCGGTGGCGAAGGAGCCCAACCGCACTTAAGTAAATCGTTTGGTTTAGGTGGTAAGAGACAGTAGCGTTGGTGCTTAACTGTTCTCTAGGGTTATGTTGTTTCAGGAGTTTAGAGTTGGACGGAGTATGAGTCGGTGGCGAAGGAGCCCAACCGTACTTAAGTAAATAGTTTGGTTTAGGTGGTAAGAGACAGTAGCGTTGGTGCTTAACTGTTCTCTAGGGTTGTCGAACATGGATTGAATTTCTTTAGGGTTGTCACACTTTTTGTTAGACTTTTGTGGATGTTGTTTTTAATCCGAATTGTCAACTTTATGTTGAATTTTATTTGTTTATTTTCTTTTTGATGGATTGTTATAGGAGTTTGGAGTCGGTGGCTATAAGGCCTAACCGCACTTTTGTATTGAGGTTTCAGCTGGATTTACGAATCAGCAAGTTATTCAACTTAGCTGCATTCTGGAGTTGTGTGTCAGATGGCTATTGTTTCTTTGGTGTTGGTAGATGTTAATTTTTTGGTGTTGGGAGATGTTAATTTTTCTTTGGTGTTGGAAGATGTTAATTTTCCTTTGGTTAAGGGTTTTCTTTTCCTTTTTGGGTTGTTCTTTAATAAAGGAAGTTTTCTTTCTTTTATTTTTTATGGGAAGGGATGTGATGTAACGTCGTATGTGACATACATCGTTACATGGAATGTAATTCCAATAATTGTCTTTGTACTTCCAACTGATTGCCAAAGCCATAAATTTTCTCTTTACTTTTTTGATCGATGGATTGACGTGACTTGTCAGTTTTGACAGTTTCCCTTGTCGATGTCTTTCCGGCGCGGGGCGGACGTCACTTGTCGACCGACCTTGTAGCTGTGATGGACTGATTATATAGTAATGATCTAATGATCTAATTTTATCTTATAAATCAGCCTATATTTGGTTGATATTAATAATTATGTAGCTGTATTGTTTATTGGTACGTATGATTTCTATTAGATTTGGTGAAATTATGTCGTTTGGGTGTCGAGATGTTTCATAGTAATGCGTTGTTTCAGATTCACGCTAATCAAACTTATATGTTATTGGTTTCCTTCTGATGTGACGGATTGTTAGTATAATGGAAAAAAACGGTGAGTAATTGTCATGAAATCCATATTGGCTTTCAAAGCAATCACGTTTGTTATAATATAATGCTAATTTAACCAATGTTTGTTTCAGCCTGATGTGGCGTTTTTTTCTGGAGTTTTTTTTTTTCGAAGTTTTTTTTCGGAGTTTTTTTCTCCCGAAGTTGTTTTTTGGATGTTTTGTTCGGGGATTCTCTCCGAAGCGTTTTTGGCTGGTGTTATGGGTGGAAGGCTCGTTGCTACAAGATACCGGAGTGGAGGGATACCGGAGTGGCGTGCTTACAGCGGCTTTAACCTCCAAAACCATGTCCTGAAGACCTAAGGTCGAATCTTTTATATTTATTATTTTACTCATTAATAGAAGCGTGCAAAGAGTCATCGAAAGTTATAAAGAATCATATTATTTCCTAGATTGTCTAATGCGGTCATATGATAACTATAGGGTGATGGCCTAAGTGCCATTGTAACACCTTATGCTACCTTAGATTATTAGTTTTACATTCTATGCAGAGGAATAAAGCAAAGTGAACTTCCTATGGCTTTATTTTCATTATTTCTGTCTCTCCCTGAAGATTAGAAGTTCAGTCTCCCCGCTTAATAGCTATCCGCATATTTAGGGTTGGTGGTTAGCCTTAAACCTCCTGGCGCCCGAAGTAAGTATTATCTTTATTTGTTTCTCCTTTATACCGTACAACAAAATTTCTTTCTTTCTTTTTTTTAAAATATATTACAATTAACCCCACTCGCATAAAATATTACATTATGCAGTATACATGTAAGTAATGGTTTGTCTCTTTCGGTTTTGTTTTGTCGCTATGAGTGGCGAAAAGTCCTAGATCTGTGGGTTTTACAGTAAAATATTAAGGATGCACGAAATGCGACAAAATACGGTGAACAAAGTAAATTAATTTAATGGACGTAATGCGACTATTTTTATTACGTTACCAAAAATTTTATACATGCCAGCCGGGCCAAATCCACTGTTTGGATGAACATCAGCTATGCTACAAGACGGCCATATGTTTGTTTACCACCATTAAAAAAATGCTAGGTTTGTTGCATAGCAAATTTTTATTTGCATATTAAATTACTTACAGTGCCAATAACTACGAGTCACGAAATCATCAAAACCTCTCGACGCAAAATTTAATGTTCAATACTCAAAATGTATATTTTGGTAAATATATCAAAACAAATTGTTTCTTCATTAGTAAACATCCTCCTTTTATTTTATTATTTTTGAGCAATTACGTAAAATAACAAATAATTACATCACTATCACTACATAGTATAAAACAAAGTCGCTTTCTCTGTCCCTATGTCCCTTTGTATGCTTAAATCTTTGAAACTACGCAACGGATTATGATGCGGTTTTTTTAATAGATAGAGTGATTCAACTGGAAAGTTTATATGTATAATATATGCATAACATAGTAGAAAAACACTGATAATTTAGAGGTTTCTAATGTGATGTCGTAAATAAACACATTTTTTTGCTCTTTCATTGCAAACGCTGGCTGAACCCAACGAGATAGATCAAAATAATGTAGTACAGTATTGTTCACCTTAAAATGGTCTACAAAAAAGTTCGCGATGGTATATGTCTATCTCTTAGTGGTAACACACAATAACCGTTATTTTATCCTTTGCTTTTTACAAGAAATAATGCCTTATTTACGAAGCGATTTTAAGCAATACAGAATTAATCCTTATCCAATTAAGTACCTTAAATACATTGCGCATTTAATATAGATCAATATGGCCCTTCACAGCATGTAATTTAAATGAATAGTTTAGAAGATATTACACATTTAAAATGCAGGGACATAACGGCTGTGGCGGTACCGGCCGCGGAGCCGGCGGCGTGTGCCTATAACTGGGGAAGGACTGGATAGGACAAAGCGCAAAGACCTTCTGTAGTACATTTAGTATCAGCATTGCACCCGTGCGAAGCCGGGGCGGGTCGCTAGTATATTCATAAGGCAAACCTGTGTCTGTTTTTATTGATAATTCCCCTTTTTAAAATGTTGGATTGGTTCGCAGAACCAATACCAGATTAGTATTGATTTTGCGAATTGTCAAGAGAAAACATATTAGGAACTACCCTTACGAAGAGAAACTAACAGCCATATCAGTAATACACAATCGTGACTGCTATGTGATTAAAATTTTAAATATTATATTTTGTGTTACAGATAACCAGAATATTATATGGCTATGCACATGTTTGGGTCTAATAGTTGGGATAGCTGTTGTTATCTTGGATTACACTTTCACTACAAATCCTACATTGACAGTAAGTAAAAATTTATATTTGCTACTTGGTGGTCTATACCAATTTACCATTCTTTCACGAAAAAAGTGCGGGTGAGAGCTATGGCATGGCATGCGAATCATGTAAATTGACGAACAAGATAGACTACATGCTCACATGTAACATACTTATTCCAATGGTTCAGTACCTGCCTATGGTTATCGAATCTTTAAGCACATTTTTTTATAAATATGTACATACATAATATATCAAAGATAAAATTATTGAAGTTTGAAAATATTAACATTATATTCAATTCATATCCATAATGTTCTTGAATGTTAGTGAAATTATTATAATTAATCAAATTTTTATATTAATTTTATAGAAATTATTGTAATTAATCAAATATTTCCTTCTTTCTCTCAGTATGACCGTATGATGTTATCCCGGAAATGAACTTGTACATAAGATATTTTAATTTGCTTAACTTTGTTGCAGCATCCTGTCAGTATGGTAGCATTTTCAATTGCTCTTTCTGGTACTGGGTGGGCGATAGGTAAAGCTGCCACTTTGATGTCGACATGGAGCGCAGGGAAATCCCTGCAACCCCCTGAGGATTTAGGTCTGTAAAATTCTTTTATCTACACAGCTGCCATTTTTCTGCTTTGATTTCCAATCACAGAAATGTTATTAATGCCTGATTTTTATATTGCAGGTATAAACAGTGACTCACAAGAAAAAGATACTCCTGTACACGAGAAAAAAACTAAATATAGTAAATCTCAAGCGAGGCAAAGATTTAGACAAGGAAAACTTTAGCTATAAAATATACATTTTTGTTTGACTTGTTATGAATTTTCTAATTATAAGTTAGCTGGTTTGGGTCAAGTATATTGTGTGTAAAATTCCTATAAGAGGAATTTCATTGAGTATTCTTATAGCTGGTGATATTCTCAGGGGTATTATCAACTCTTATGAAGTATATTCAAGGTTATTTCTCATTAGTGTTCCAAAATACCGAGCCTTTTAAAATTTTACTGTCAAAACGTTCTTAGATCTAAGCTAAAAGGAGCTGAATGGATCGGCTGTTTTTAAAAATATCATGGTACCTATACTTCAAAAAAATAGTTATTGTTATTTATGTCGTGAATGTAGAGTGGCTAAAAAGGTAGGCTGTTTAGAAAGTGAGCCATCCCATTGTTGCAAAAAAAAGGAAGTAAAGATTCTTAATGTAGGTACTCGTTAGGCAGTGACGCACCCTGAGTTTATTTCGAATTTTCGACAGCATTCAAGTTGCTGCCACCGAAATGTAGTATGTTATGTGGCTTGTCCAGATTGGTACAAATTTCAAGAAAACGCTTTTGAATAAAACAAACCGCTAATATAACTTTTAGGCTCAATTTACAGTTATTTTGAGTGGTTCATCAACATCTTTGAACCAAAGCCAACTTCACGCGGAGCGCGAGCGATATTTTATGTTGCGAGCGTTAATATGGCTATGGTAACCGCTTCACATCAGGCGGGCCCTATGCTTGTCTGCCACCCGACATAGTATAAAAAAAAAAAAAACCGCCGCGTAATGGAATAGAAGCGACTTTGCAACGATATTGCTCATAGCATAATGAGCTTTATGTCAATTGTATAACTTTTATACTTCAATACGAGCCAAAAAAAAGGTCGCGTGTCTTCCGGGGAATCCTCGCACATTCTCGAGAATTCCCTTAGCTACGGATCGTATTTAAGTTTATAAGTTATACAATTGACATAAATTTCATTAATGTCAAAAAGTCGCTTCTATTCCATTCCGCGGTGGTGTATATTGACCCTTAGCCTAAAACTCGGTGATCATAATTGTTTAAATGTGTAGTATTTTGGAACACTCTCCCATCCCTCTGATTTGTATTCGGATTTTAAAGTGTTCAATGGTTGAATAAGTGTTTATAAGACTTCTGTATTATGTAGCAAACGAGTGTGTATTTTATTATATTCCAATTTGAGAAGACTTGAATTGCATATCTCGAGTTTAGTTCGCCTAGCAGGGCTCAGGCACAAATCGTGTATCGTAAAATGAACCTTACAATCTTACATCAACAGTACACGTAGACATTTTAGGACATGGACATTTTGCGGTTGAATGTCTATTGGTAATAATTCCAACACTGTTAATAATTGTCAATTTTATATTATCTAATAATTGAATGGGGATGGTGAAATTATAGCCAACTTGGTTACTTTTTATTAAAAGGATAACTTTGTATCGAAAATGTATTAAGAAAGTCGGTAGTCGATGGATACCGGTCGCTCAGGATCAGGGCGTGTGGCACTCTAGGGGGGAGGCCTATGTTCAGTTCAGCAGTGGACGAATACGGGCTGATATTATGATGATGAGAAAGAATATGAAAAAGCAGACAAATTTATACATGAATTAATGAAAATCATTCATTCGTTCATTCATTCATTTTCATTCAAAATTCATATAAGCATCTCTTTAAATTATATTCTACGATTAAAAACTACTTTATGACTGCAGTAATTGTCTTCCCAACTGAAATACCTTTTTCATGTTTTTTTAATGTATAAAATTTGTAACAATTGTACGAGTTGTTACATTTTGAGAGTTGTTTTATGATGAGTATTTGTTTTACCGAAGCCTAATTTACAGTACAGTAACCATCCCTATTGATTGTATCTAACGTGGATGCTGTAAAAATTTTAAAATTTACAAATAAGTACAAGTAAGTTTAATTATGTACGTAACATTCAAGTAATTTTGTCGGGAAATCAGACTAGACGAAAACAGTGTTTCATCTCGATAGAGAGAGGGCTGGACATTCTGGACATTTGCCCTGATGAAGTTCTGCGTATATCGAAATTGACTTTCCCGACAAAATACGTGACTTACCCGTTTATTTAATTTACTATGATTTTTCAGACGAGTTATGTTAATATTGTTGTAACAACAACAAATTTGAAACAGTAACGCGAACTCTTAGATAGTGCTTGTTTTAGGATGTTGACGGAAACACTTAACTGATATGAAAGCATATTTTATCATTTACTCGACACCGGACGTTCATTGTAATTGTTCATAGATTAATGCTATCTGGGGGAAAGTTACACATTACAATCGAATTTGAATGAATAAGCACACAATTTTTCAAATTTAAACGCGCATTTACTAATTTTATAAAGCCATTTTTGTACTTAAAAACAGATATAAGCTATGTTAAATACTGAAAGATTTTAACTATTTGTTTACAGTTTTTCTTAAATATTTTAGGAGAAAATAAAAATATATTCAACATTTAATTCAGTTTTATTTTTAAATAAGATAATATTTGTTGCAAGTTCCAAATAATAAATTAGGGAAAGCGTAGCTTTAGGGTCGGCAACGCGCATGTGATGCCCCTGGTGTTACAGGCGGCGTTCATAGGCTACGGTAACTGCTTTTCATCAGGCGGGCCGTATGCTTGTACGTCACTAGTGGTATAAAAAAGCGTAGTTGCCGTAAAAATATCATATATTTTTGCGGCAGTGTGCGTTTATCCAAGGAAATAACCGCCATCATACATACTCCTAAACTCAAGTATTTATGTAATATTAACCGTGACAAATTAAGTACAATACTTATGTTATCTTTCAATGTTATTTTTATTTCGATTCAGCTTTAAATTTCCATAAATGTTTTACTTCATATAAACATTAGAAGTCCGATTACTTATTTCGGATGGCTTCCCAGACGGGAGATGCCAGTACTGTAGAAGTCCTGATGTCTCCGCGAGGGGGGCCGTTTGGGGAGATAAGGGTCCGAAGGGAAATCGATCTCGTTCCTAGTCACTTTGTCGGGGCTTTGCCACGTCCATCTCCTCTGAGGCTTCTTTTTGAAGAATGAATTCATCAAAAAGAGCCCCTCCGCCAGAAATTTATCAGCATTTGCCCCCTGTGATTTTTCGACCCCATCTCAAAACCCACCGATTACAGACTCTTGTACCTTGGCATTGTAGTCCCTGACAACAACCGTGAAGTAAGTCCTGGTGGTATTATGTATGGCGCTTGTAATGTCTTCGTACATGGCCTCGACCTGTGTCGTTGGAGCATATTCACACTGGAGACCTCCACTAAGTTGTAGATAAGGAACCCGATATCAACCTAGAACTAGTCTCCTTCGTGGTAGCAAAAGAGTCGCCGGATTTCCGACAATCACAGAATCTGGCTTTTGATGGACCTTAATTCTACTTCCAGCTCCCCCACATCCTCATCGCGCTTCAATGTCCGGGTATTAAGAGTGTCTATTCTCTATTCTCAGTTGGTTGTGGTGGAGACTGCCACTTTGGCCCGGAATAGCAGGGCTGCAGGATACTGGGGACCACACATTGTGAATAGTATTCATTTAGGAGATATGCCCGACGGGTTGGCGACTGACGCCAGAGCCTTGTCTGTTAGACTGCTGGGTGCACCATGTGCAAGTAAGGTGGGCTTTGGCTGCAAAGTTGGACGCGAGCCACTTACACCCCATGTTCATGCACACAAATATTTATATGGTGCGGTGATCAAACCCGCGAACTCCAAAACAATCAAATCGGTCAGAGTCTATCTTTGGTAGGACTTACAGTTTTAGTCTATGATAAACTTTCATACATAGCTCATACACAGACAAAGAAACCTTTAGACAAGTTTCCATCGCATTCACACTAGAAAAAGAGCACTTACACAATCATTGTGGAAATAAAACATATTGACACGATTTTCTATGGAAAGATATATGACAGCGCTATACAAAATCTACCAATTTTCTATCTCATGTTTGCGACGCCTGACAAGCGTCTATAACAAGTAGTATATTATACGTCTATGTACACAGCCAAACTACATAGCTTCCTATTTCTACTAATTTCTTCTGATTAAATTCGTTGTGTGTTCGAAGGCAGCCGTAGTTTTACTCCCGGAACTGCAGTGGACTTTTGTTCATGGCCTTTATTGGCGGTCGCCGCTGTTAATCCTGGCTAAACAGGAGACAAAACGGTAGGAATGTAAGCCTGTTCCAATTCTGGTCTATTCATAGTAATTTCGTAGATTATCACTAAAACTAGCACCACGAGAGTTAAAATATTATTCGCTAAATACACAAGGAATCAAAAACTTGCATACGATTGTTTATCGAGCCCAGAAAAATGACGAAACAAGAATCGTTGTTAAAACGAAATTTGCAGAAAACGGCCGGAAAAAGTTATTAAAAAGGATTAGGGCTAAATACAAAACTGCGATGCGAAAAAAAAATTGAGAATAGATTAGCGTCGCGCATTTCTGCGAATTTAGTTATATTATGTTGTATCTTTCACAATAAGCAGCAGCGTAACACTATTTTTTCCTTCCTAAAAAAGTAAGTTATGTCTGGTAGATCATCAATGGTAATCGAAACCATGGAAGTGAAAAACCGTTTCGCACTAAATCGCATCGCAGCAATTCGCGTCGCAGCTGTGTATGGTGCGAATTTGCATAGCGCTAATTCACAGTTTTGTTTTTATATCGTTAATAAACAGTTGCGTAACAGTTTTTTTGATTCGTTGTGTATGTCGCGAATATTTAATTTTTCACTTGAGTGCAGTGGGCGCCAGTTTTCCAGTAGCGTCCCTCCTGAATGCCTTAACAGGTGTAAATTGAAAGAGCTATTAAGGGGAAATACTTTATTGATCCTAGTGTAAACGTATTTCGAAAATTGCATCAATACAATATATCCTTTAATAAAAATCTTGGTCTCTTACCTTATACTTAAAATAAATCGACACTGTATGGGAATAAAAAAAAACTGTACAACAATAAAGTACCTAACTTTACACGTAGTGACTAACGGGCTGTGTTATAATAATGTACAGTGCAGAACCCCCTTTTATAATATCTGTTACAGATGTAAGTAACAATGTGTATTTATGTAAATAATATTGAAAGTCAAATCACGTTGACTACATAGAAATTAGGTTCAGTAAATAACTTTGACATAGTCCATGCATTTTAACGCGCCAACGTCATGCGCCATACAGTGGAGATAAAAAACGTAATAGGTAAAGTCATTATCTCGATAAACCAATATAGCTTTTTTATACATTTCATGCACTATTCCCAGTGGGGAAAGAATGTCCAGATTTAACTTTTGATTAGCAGAAGGTCAAATTAGGTGTATATTTTTTTTATCGTCAACCCTTATTCATCCCACTTATGGGACGGGTCTCCCCTAAATTGAAGGGGGTTAGAGCATACTCCACCACGCTGCTCAACTGGTTGGCGGGGATATTTTTTTAGAAAGTGCAATTCGAAAAAGAATTTATAATATAAATGCGAAAGTGTGTTTATCTGTGCCCTTTTTCACATCGAAAGAAACCAATGGTTTGACATAATTTTTCTATTAGGATACTTTAAGATCTGGAGAGTGACATATTATAGTCTACTTTTTACTACGGGAAAATATCTTATTCCCATGGGGAAAAGAAACAACTAGTGTAGTATATATTACTATTATCTCAACTTTTTTTCTTTACAATTGTTTATAATTTTCTTTCCTTATTCTCGTGTAAAAATGCCAACAAATAATAGTCTCAAGTAAACAGCATTCATTTTCTTAATTTTTCAGATTAAAAAAGTGTTGAGACTGATTCCCGTTAAAAGAGACTCCCGAGTCATAAACTTTACTTAGGTTTTTTTAGGACTTAATTGATCATTTTCTGCGAAGTGGTCTTTTTCCGAATTGCATCTCTGAGTTTTGACCTTTTGCTATTAATGCCTTCTGAATTGGATTTTGTGCATTGAAACTTTTTAATGGACTTATTTTACATATAGTTTCATGAAACTTATACACATGTCAAGGCAGATTAAAATGATAATAAATCTTGGTACTATTCTTAGAATTGCACCTGTGATGGAAAACATAAGGTAACAACGTTCATTACATTGGACAATACTAATATTTATTGTATTGTAGAGTTGCACTTTGGTGTTTAAAATTACCATCCTTTTTACATGAGATATGTCAATCGCTGTCAGATATTGCCTTCTTTCGCCGCTTCGCTTGTTTTGGTTTTACAATTTCGTCCTCCTGAAAAAGGATAAAGAAATAAATAAATAACTAACATTAACAACTAACAACAATTACCTAACGTCACTTAGTCTAGTAGAATAAACAAAAAATAAAACAACAATTTATATTAATTAGGGAATTTAACTTTTTTTTTTGTAATAAATGGAGATTATTTTAAAGTTTTAGCCATTGTTGACTTTTTGTTAAAATTGAAATACTAGATACTGAAAGTAAGCTGAAACCTCCCAGTCACAATAGTAAGAACACACAGTCACATAATAAGAAATAAATCATTTCCTTTTTAAAATTTCAGTTGGGAGTAGATTATATACTGTGAACTTTTGTATAACGCGGTGCTCGCGTGGCAGCCCTTGTGATCGGTTCCACATTCATCTCTGAGGGGTGGTGAGGTCGCCTTGTATAAGTGGCAGGGAATGGCCAAACTGTAGTACATACTATTGCTTATACTGTATTAGAACCCTCGATACCTCATCCATGAAAAAGAAGTTTTCCATTTCTACCTGAAGGACGTATATAATGGTTGGAGTTTCGCCCTCTAGCTATTTCTAGAAAAGTCAGTACAATCGAGAGTATTCATATACCACAAATTTCTAGAATATTCTGAAATGT
The DNA here is from genome assembly GCA_937001555.2 of Hypsopygia costalis. Lineage (NCBI taxonomy): Eukaryota > Metazoa > Arthropoda > Insecta > Lepidoptera > Pyralidae > Hypsopygia > Hypsopygia costalis. The sequence goes on along the minus strand of OW443339.2, from coordinate 12,376,706 downwards.
TAGGGGACAGTCTGGAGCGTTCGGGAACATTTTGGAACAACCCAAACTATCGTGGAATATTTGGAATCATTCTCGACTATTCTGGAACACTCTGGGTCATTCAAACCCGAGCGGAGCTGGGTATCCCAGTTAGTTATTTATATATTGCGCGCCATTTAAAATATCTTAGACTGATACCTAGATCTAACAGGAGTTAGAGTGTGGCAATACAATACAGAGGGCGGTATTCATTACAATGTAAATGATTACCTACAGTAGTAAACAAGGCTTCTATAGACTAACAAACTAAACTCTTTGTTTATACTGATTGTGGACAAAAACGTCCATAGTAAAATAGTATAATTATATGTAAGGCGAAATATGTAATGTGGAATTCGTAAAACTTATAAAGGCTATCATTGTTACATTAAGATTCTGTTTAGTTACTTTTTTAATCTCTAAATTTTAGTATGAGAGTAGATATAAAGCTTTTTGTCTTGTTTTGTTTCTTTATTTTTATTTTCAGTTAAGTACTGTAACTACTTATTATTTTTAAGAAAATAGTGTTTCGGTGCATATTATTTTATTGTTCTGTTAATAATCTAAATTATTATAAAAGTTTAATTGCTCGAAATCAAGCCGACCGAAACCAACGGATACCCGGTTTTGTCACTACAACAAACAAAAACCGGTTTTGAAAAATACCTTCGGTTTTGAGACCCGTAGTTTAAACGGTTACACGCAAATAACCTAAAAAGAATTAAAGGATACTATGAGTATGCAACAAAATTACCTCGCTGTCGTCGTTAGATGAATGCAAATTCTGGTTGAGTGGCAGTGAGTTGGAAACTAACTTCCTCGCTCGCCTAGATATTGGCAATTCATCTTCCAATGCCAGACAAAATAAGTCACTATATTGTCTCTGCAATGTAAAAAATACCAACTTTATTATAAATACAACTTCTCATACACACAAATTGAATCATCCGTAAAATAAAGTTCAATCTGTATTGTAGCACTTTCGTGCTTTTTTATTGGGGGCTAATGTCAGATTGAACATCATGTGATTCTAAATATCGGAAGACAAATGAGATAAGAAATTTCTAAAAACGAGTGTCATATGAATTCATATTCCTTAACTAGTCTACTTAGCGGGACACGTTTTTGTTCTATGATCATATCGTACTCTGTTCTACAGATGAGTCGATGTTTATTTTATGAGGCGATGGAATCTGCAACCGCTCTTTTACGTAGCCTTGTTAGCCATTCGGCCACACGTGGAGTCAATGAATGAATGTGCCAAAGACGGAGAAAGATGATTTACCATAGATTGGCCATAATAAAGACCGAATAGCAAATAACAATTAAATAAATAATAAATATTCCTGGACAAATTTCACACGGCCATCTAGTCCCAAACTAAGCAAAGCTTGTACTATGGTAACTAGACAACTGATATATATACTTATATGATTTTTTTTTGTAAATACGTACCTTACTTACATATAATGCATTGGCCGTGTGGTTTCCGGCAGACTAGAATAGAATCACTCCGTTTCTTCCCGTGGATGCCGTACAAGGCGACTAAGGGAAACACATTATCAAATATCGATCAGGCCTCCCCAACCCGTTTGGCCAGCGTGGAGAGTGTAGGCCAAATCCTCCTTCCGTCTAGGATGGACGAGAGAGGGTCGTGCTCCTGTAGTGGAGACTAAAATTGACCTGATGATGATATAATGCATAGAGAACACCCAGACCAACACAAACAGACATGTTCATGCACACAAATATTTGTCTTATGTGGGATTCGAACCCACAACCTCGGAGTCAAAGTGGCCATTGTTAGCCATTCGACCACCGAGCTCGTCATTAGCTAAAGATGACGAAAAAAGGATTGAAGTAGAGATCACGATATCACATACAATAGCCAAAATGATGGTAGATAGATGTCAGTCGACACGGAGGCCAGAGCTGATCTCTGCTGGCTGAGGGAGCCACAAGACCGCTCTAAGCGGGCTGGTAACCGACGTATGTGGATATCCACTTGAACATTCAAGGACGTAGAAATATTTTATGTTCTCAATATTATGCAAAAGTTTTCAGAGATTTACTCTAGTTTCAAGAGCAGAGATTGGATCGAAATACTATTGGGCTGTCTTTGAATGATTTTTTTATACAACTAAGGTGGCAAACAAGCATGTGGACCGCCTGATGCAAGGCCCAATATACCGCAGCGTATGAACGCCTGCAACGCCAGAGGCGTTACGGATCCTGTAAAAACCTCTTCACGCCCTTTTCGAAGAACCCCATGTGGTAGTCAGTTATGAAAACCACGACAGGCAGTTCATTCCTCAGCTTGATAGTACGTGGGAGAAAACGCATACATGAATAGGCTACAGTCGACGTTGCTTAATTTGCGTACTCGATTAGACTATCGCATGCCTTCGTCATCATCATCAGGTCATTTTAGTCTCCACTACAGGAGCACGACCCTCTCTTGTCCGTCCCAGACAGAAGGAGGATTTGGCCTACACTCCCCACGTTGGCCAGACGGGTTGTGGAGGCCTGTCCCCTTACCACCATCTCTTATTGCGATTCTTATTCATACCAATGAATAAGCGACTCTACGTCAAATGGAATAGAGTCGCTTATTCATTAGTATGAATAAGCAATCTATTCAATTATTGAATCGCAATAAGAGATGGTGGTAAAGGGGCTGATCGATGTTTTATAATGTATTTCCCCTAGTCGCCTTGTACGACATCCACGGGAACAGACGGAGTGATTGTATTCTTTGTATTCTAGTCTGCCGGGAACCACGTCAAGCTCTTCCATATTATAAAATGTAGTGTTAGAATATCACTTACCCTTAAGGAATCGTTACTATTCGATTGTGCTTGCTGTAATGACTTCTGCATGCACTGCATGTTAAAAATTGACATGTCATCTTGCTCCACACAGTACACCCTCAATTGCTCCAAGTGACCCAGAACCTATTAAAAATGAAACAATTTCAATTCAAACATATTAAGATTTCAATAGGAAGTCTTGTGGGTAAAGTGAAAAAATATAAGCATTTGTTATTCCCGCCGCCGTCGGCAAGAAAAGGACTAATTATATAGACTATTTTCTCGCTCACCGCCGCATTAAATGGTGCCAAAATTATTTTAGTATACTATTATGAATATTTTATATGTATAGTTGGGGTGTAAGTGGTTCATCAACATCTTTGAACCAATGCCAACTTCACCTGCACGCGGTGCACCCTGCTGACTGACAAACGAAGCTATGGCGAAAAGAGAGGTAGGGAGCGTAATTGTAAGCTACCCGACTGGAGAAGGTAACTCCACCTCACAGAATACCGCAGCCAAATAACAATTCCCTTGAGGGTTGTTGTGTTCCTGCGAGAGACTGAGGTCACCAGAAAGGAAGGAGATGCTGCGTTGCCAGCGGGGGTGGCGGCGCACGAGCGATATTTCTTGTTGTAAGCATAAATATGGCTATGGTGATCGCTTCACGTCAGGCGGTCGGTATGCTTGTCTGCCACCCAACATAGTATAAAAAAAAATTGTCAGTACCCTAAGATAACCGACCACTCTGTCATATAGTTCTGTATGACAAAGTGGTCAGTTATCTGATGATACCAACTGTACTAAAACTTACCAATTCAGCAGAAGGTGGCGCATTTGGTGATACATTGTGTTTCCCAGGGCGTTTCCGTTTATTAGGACTCGTGCCAGGATACCGTGTGCTCAGCAAGACCGAAACTAAATCACCGACTTTGTCTTCATAATCCTGACACCAATACATGACAGTGGACACAACAAACGTGTCTTCCACCTCCACTGGTCTACTAAACAACTGACGCAACACTTCAGCGTTGGGCTTTTCTTGCTTTAACATAAGCAGAACCGATGTAAGGGCCTCGGCATGTTCTTTGTAAGACAACTTAGGTATAATTGGTAAAACGTCATCAACTGAGATATCATGAGCGGTCAGCAGTTGCCACAGGCAATACTGTTCAAACGTTTCCCATCCAAGACTCGTCGATAGCATAGTTGTTATATCATCCGATTTAAACATCATTAGATTACCTTGTAATGTTAGACAAACCAAACGCTGCAACTGCCCTGCGTCTAATGTGGATACTATAGCATGAAGTAATCTAATATGATTTTGCGCCTGGTCCTTGAATTCTCTATAGACGTCAGGTATTAGCCAAACAAGAACATTGGCATCACATTCCTGGCACTTTTCGAAATCATCCGCTAAGCTATCACCTAGTTTTAATTCCAAATGACTACAGTAATCTCTGTACAACTCTGTTTTAAATTTAACTTCTTTTCTTTTTGAGGCATCCCTTTCTGCCCGTAGTTCTCGTTCATAGCACACCTTCAAATAAAACAGCAAAGAGAAGCCAACACTATGAAGCGAGTTCTGTTTGTAAATCTCTTTAAATGTTTCCAGGACCAGTTTACGTCTCGCTTCAGCGCCATCGCCACTTGCAGTAAGAAAAGTGAACATAGAAAATATTGGTGAATTCAATGCAGTATCTATTTCAGCAGGTGTTGGAAAACTACTAATCCGCAAAGGCGGGGTGTCTTGCAAGGCAGCTGTGAAGAGATCAGCAAGAGCTACCGATGCAGGCATAGGACTGCTGCATGCATTAAGAAGAGCTGTAGCAGCAGCGGATGTGCGTTCATCCAAAAGAGTTTCTGCTAGTGGCCTTAAAATTAATGGTAATGCGGCCGCCAGTTCAGGTCGTTCACGAGCCCGTACTTCTGACAAAGGCAAATCATCATCATCAGTGTCTTCTGCAATATTTGGTTGTACATCCTCTTCATCATCAGAAAAAGCAGGTTCATCTGGGCCGCCTCTCGGTAGATCATCATTTCCTTCTTCACGTATACCTGACACACCTTCGCCATTCCCATTACTACAGAATTCCTTGAATGTTTCTCTCACAGTTGTGCGCAATTCTCTATCTAATTTAGGAGAGTCAAACAGTGGTTGTAGATTGGGTAACACTCTTTTTTCAATGATCTGTTGTAAAGAGTTAAATATTCCTTGCCGCACTTTGTCTGCATATGGGGGGTAAAAATTTGGAATGATTCGACACAGAAAGTCCAACAAAGTAGCAGTAACTGCTGGATGTGATCTCATTGAATGATGCATAACAAGAATAGCTGGTTCGATGTTCATTATATTGTCTTTCTCTGGATCATAAAACAACCAGTCATAGAAGAGTGCTAGCTTAGCATTTGATGCAGCTACATTTGATGTGCATGTTGTGAGAAGCCAACCAATCACAGCCCACCTTGGAATGATGTCAGAGCATAGTAACTCATTAGTAGGATGGATCACTCCTACTATGAACCTAATCATGTCACTTCTAAGTGACTGAGACTCTGGAGTTGCAAGATATTGCCGTTGAAACCATTCTTGATACTTTTTATGATGTCCAAATCTCACTTGTGATGTAAGAAAGACTAACTTTCTTTCCATGTCAGGTGTCAGTCTGGATTGCAAGTATCTGCGGGAAGTCCTAGACTGTAGGAGCTGTGACACATTTGTAAAAGATGGGCACAGAGATTTAGGATTCGTTAAAACATCCTGCCACAGCTGATTAAATTCTGGTATGCGAGCTACATTCTGAAGTAAGCGTACCAAATCTCTGCCTAAATTTAATACATCAGAAAAGCGTTCCCTTATAAGAGCTATAACAAAATTGACTTCTTTTTGCCTCAAACCCATTAATTGAGGTATATTATGGTCTTCTATCAATCGTAAATATGTATACACTACCATACAAATAAGTACAGGAAATCTATCCAACCAGGCTCGATTTTCAATAAAAATATCCAACAGAGATTCTACTAAGATTATGTTTTTGGGTGTTATATCACCTCCAGATGCATAGCGCATCAAATTCCAACATACATTGTCCACTCCAGTTACAGCGTTTCTTATCATCTCTTTTATAAGCCATAATAATTGATTACGAGTTGTATCTTGAAACTTTAAGTACCTGTCTAGGATCAAGTTGGACAAATTGTTAAGCACACACGTGAGACCATCTCTGGTGATGAGTGTAAGATCTCTGTAGCACTTGGTAGCGTTGTGAGGTTCTGTCAGGATGGACATGAGCATTCCCAATGATACTTCTTCATGATTCTTACATACTGCATTATTTAATGCGTCGTGGGCCTCTTTTTCACTGCAGTCGGCAACCAACGATTGAAAATAGATATAAGCCCTCTCGTATCTCTAGAAATAGGAAAAACATACATCAAATAAACAGAAAAGTTTGAAAATCATATGAAATTAAATTTCGCGCTCTGTAGACAGTAGCGCCACTACTGTCGATATCGAAAATTATGGTTGTACATGGCTGACTAAACGATTCTTTGTTGGGAAACTGCGAAATTGTACACTGTACCTCTTCTATGTCATCCTTGTTTTCTATGGCGGTGCACACAAATAATTTTGGTGGATTAGATTTGCTCTGCTCCATATTTTGTAATATAATAAAACTACTTATTTTATCGAAAATCTCGTACAGATTGCCTCCTGCATGGTATCGTAGGCGAAAAATATTTATGAAGCAATACAATCAAAAACTTGAATGTGTGCGTGTGTCATGTCACCGGAGGCAAACAAAAAGTACAATTCACCGCCAGATGGCGCGGTGAATTATGTTTTGGGGGTTCCTACTACCAGTTTATCAATTTCCCCAGTAATCCATCCCAAATTCCCCATTTTTGGATTCAATAATCTGCTGATTTCTCACAAATACCATTGAAAATTATATAAAGAAATGAAACAAGCTTCAACTATTTTTATTTAGTAGTCAAATTTCTTCATCAACACATATTCATCCAAATTCTGGGATACGGATCTCCCCTCATTCGAAGGGGGTTTAAAGCGTACTCTTCTACATTGGAGCCAGTGCTTTCAATCCGCCCAGAGGCCACTGACTTGGCTTAACTGTCATTTAATGACCACAGCCGGGACCAACGGCTTATTAAAGCACGGAACAGAGAAGCTCGATATAAATACACCCATCCATCGAGCTCCTGAGTCGATTTAGTAGGTAGTAAATTAATAATTATATTTTATCGAATAATAATATAAAATTATTTTCCAATTGTTCTATTTTTTCAAAGCATAGTGAACACTAGTTAACACGTATTTTTAACAATCTGCGTCCGCGCGCCTTTTCCATACGTCCCGCTGGAACCCACGTGCCGTGTAGGCACTGTAGGCTACCCGCGCGCAGCAGAAGTTATTTGCCTATGTAACACATTAAAATTCGGGGGACAATGAGTTTGGTAAACAAACTCGCGTATAAATGATAATTACATTAGTTTTATTTTTTTCAAGATATAATGCTATCACCAATTTTTTTATAACACGACTAGCTCTAGGTTACCCTCAAATATTGCAGGTGACTAAATCGCCACCCTGTATATATAAACCTAATATAATATACAAAAAAAAAATGATGGATACCCTACCCCTTAATCATAGACACCTGACAAGTAAGAGTAAAATGGACCTACCTAGACTGATTGTAAACTTCAAAATAATTTTGATCCCCAAATTAGCGTAGGGATTGCATACTTTTCTAATAAATATTTCCTCTCAAGTTAGTTTACAGCGATCATAACAATACGAAGTGAAAGCAATGCAATATGAAAAAATTGGCAAGTGTTGCTAAAGTATTTTTTTTAATTAGGTTTAATCTGAAATACATAATTGTAACAGCATTACAAGAAATACAAACGTATTTTGCTAGGGGTCTAAGAATAATAATGCGGAAACAAAACCAAAATTCTAATGTATTGCAATGAAAAGTATTAAAATATAGTCGTTCAATATTCATACATAAGTAACCTGATGAAGTGTTTGAATTCGGACTATTCATAATATTAATCACAGAATCCCCAATCAACTTCAGATTTCCCGCAGTTTGGGGAATACCGCACAAGTTGGCAATGCTGGTTCGGATACACGCAAGAAAATGTTTGTAAGCCGGATCTCCTCCAAGTGTTTTTTTTAACCACTATTCACTATTCGTCTCTTTAAGCTTTTGAAGCTTTATTTGCCATATTGCTGTCTCTCACATTGTTAAGATTTCTGTGGTTTCTTACTCCTACTAATTTCTTTTCAATCAACCATTGTGAGTTCCAAGGCAGCCGTACTGTCTTCGTCTTACCCAAGGGACTGCAGTGGACTTCATTCTTCATTGCCTTTTTTTGTGGTCGCCGCTGTAAATCTTGGTTACACAGGAGACACATCATGGTGGGCATGTGTAGTGTAGTGGGCCTTCATCCCGATTTAAATAAAAAGTAAGCATTACACACGGTCAATATAACAATGATGTAATTAAAGCTGAGTGATAGCAAGTGTTTTTTTTGTAATATTTCTAAAAGATCGAAACATAATGGCGTGACAAAGGCAAAAACTTTTTTTGGGGTGTAAGTGGTTCATCAACATCTTTGGACCAAAGCCAACTTCACCTGTACGCGGTGCATCTTGCTGACTGACAAACGAAGCTTTGGCGAAAAGAGAGGTAGGGAGCGTAATTGTAAGCTTCCCGACTGGAGAATGTATGTACCTCACAGAATACCGCAGTCAAATAATAATTCCATTGAGGGTTGTTGTGTTCCTGCGAGTGAGTGAGGTTACCAGAAAGGAAGGAGATGCTGCGTTAGCAGCGGGGGTGGCGGCGCGTGAGCAATATTTTATGTTGCATTAATATGGCTACGGTAACCGCTTCATGCGTAGATGTCGCCACGCCGCCGCCTCTTTGTTAGAATGTTTTGCAGAATAAAAACACTTGCAGGAGACCAGCTATTAATTAATATCGATATGTCGTTAATGTATCTTAACTAAGTCAAACTTTTAACGCGTGCCGCCCAGTCGTCCCTGGTGCTTCAATTCCCTTAAATGTTCAACGGTTATGATAAAGTAGCGACGTAATTATTGAAGTCCTTCCGGCACGTTCTTTCTTCCGAAGCTGGGTCTCCTGCTAGTGTTTTTCCGAGACATTATGTAAAACATCGAAACAAACTGGCTTGGCCATTCCTTCAAGGTATAGCCACTTTTTGTTTCGATGTCTGCGCAACATATTTAGAAAAATCATTTGCTGGAGACACAACTTTAGTCGATACGATAACCCAACATTTGAACATTACACAGCGGCCACGCGCTTGGCAAACAACGGCCAAACACCGACTACAAACACTGTCACTGTTCCACATGCTGGTGTTCGCTGCAAACACAGCACACAGTGTACTTCGATTCCCGTAAATCAACTCAGCGACTGAGTCTTTATGCGTAAACAGGATATCATTATTACCTGCATTGACAGTTTCTGCCGACTAAAATACTTGTATGATTTTTTTTTGTGGGAGGGAATGGCAATATTGACAATAGAGTTTTTGGTGGAAGTTGTTGAGCAGGGTTGAGCTTCTGAAAAAAATTCCTAATTTAATGTTTAATGTTATTCTTTATAAAATAAAGATACTGTATTAAGGTGCAAGTAAACATGTGATTGCATACAATTAATACAATTTTTGATTAAAAGTGTTTGATTCGAGGCAATCGATTATTCCAAGAAGTCATGTAAAACACCAGCAGAACTTCACTACCGGTTTTACTATTGAGTTATTACAAGTAATGGAGGAACAGGGGCCTACTCCGAAATTACCAATTCGAAAGTTTAGATCTGACCGATGCTCGACCGAATCGAACTTATTTACCCTAATACTTAACAACTTCGGATTCACTCGGTTACGTATCGAAACTATAGAATGAAGCACTACTTAGGGACGATCATGCATTCCATATTTTACAGATTTTTATACAATACTAATGCGAAGTCCTATAGTCTTATCTTTAGAAGAGTTTTAAAGTAGAATTTTATCACAAAATGTGAAAAATGCAATATTCTTAATACTAATTTCTAAGTTTATAAAAAAAAGTATTAAATTACGACATCGGCAGCTAAAATTATTACAGGTGATTTCAGTGAAGTTTTCTGAACCATTCATGCATTCAGTTTTCTCAGATTAAGGCTACTTTTCTCTAATTCCGACCCCAACGTTAGCTATTTTGTTAACGTGAATTTAATTTAGACGTAAAAGTCGTATATAAATCGTTCACAGTAAGGTTTACGACTTAAAGAGTTAGGTCGGAACGAATGAAAATCGAAGCGAATGTAATTCGTAGTAGCAAATGTCCGAAATTTCGCCCGAAACTTCGGATTTGTTATTTCGGAGTATACTCCTGGTCTCACCTATGGACCGGCCGAGATACCACTTGGGCCTTGTAATTCGATCCAGAGACGAACCATGACAATCGTCGAAGATCCTAAACTTACACATTGTATTGAACCCTTAAGTTTAATGTGAGACTTTGCTATCCTTTGTGTGTTCAACCAATGATTATACAATAGGTTGTGTTTGGAAGAGTGTTCGATATGATGCTTACAGCCTTCTTCTATAGTCGCATCGCTCGCTATCGGCAGGAAATTCTACCTCACACATTGGAGCCAAGATGGTCGCAAACTGTACAGTTCCAGATAGAGATTTTCTCAAGAGACTATATCAAGTTCTTCAAAAATGGTTTGAGGTTTTTACAGGGTCGGCAACGCGTGAGTGATACCTGTGGTATAGTGAGCGTTCATAGGCTGCGACGACTGCTTACACGTTGGCCAAACAACGGCCAAGCAGCAAGCACATGCCAAGCGGCAAGCAACAAACACCCAGCACAAAGACTGCTGCACACACTTGATGTTTGCCGCAAGCATAGTACACCACTGTTTGACAAACACAAAAAGCAAACAAAAGCGGCAAACATCACTTACTGCTTTGAGTATTATTTGACACGCTGGTGTTTGTTGTTTGCTGTTTGGTAAACGTGTGATGACTTTAACCGCTGTGGTTGTTTGTTTTGTTGGGTAAAGTTGGCAACACTACCTGGCGCCATTTTGCTTCGCTTTTTCGTGTTATCTTTTGGTGTTATCGTCAGCCTGGCGCAACTCAAGGTAAAAAAACGACTCTATGAATCGGAAGCGAATTTGGTACAAATTCTGATTGTTTTCGCTCCCGTTTCATACATTTAGAATTTACGCTATTTGTATGACACATCCGTCTCTTAAAACGTAGTGGTTACATTCTCTTTGGTTATCGTGTCGAGTCTACAAATAAAATTTTTGATTTAATTTTGTCGTAATAAAATATTCGGTAGGTATACTATTAACGTCTGCAACTAATTTGGTGTAATATTTATTGATAAAAAATGTTTTGTATTCTGAAAATCTGTTTGAGTAAAAAACAACACGGCCACCGGGCCGGTATCGTAGTGATAAAACTGGATTATTAACGTGTTATAAGCATTAAAATTTTGTGTGCGTTATTAGTTTCAGGTTAGTAACATGGATAATCAAAGCGAAAAGGAACGCGATCGGTCGAGACGAGGCGACAGGCCTTCGAGGTTTTCCGACGCTACAAGGGATCGGTCTAATGACCGCGATTGGCCGGAAGGAAAACGATTGTTTGTTTCTAACATACCTTATGAATTCCGATGGACAGACTTAAAAGATTTATTTAAGGAAAAGGTATGCAATTGCTGATAGGTTATAATATAATCCACGTTTCTATTCACCGTTAGAGAGGGTTGCCTTAGGGGCTACATCAGGCAGGTCGCTTTACAGACGATTATCTGTACTAAATTTACGTTAACTAAAACAGTTGTTTGTCTTAGCGCAAAACCACTTTAGAAACCACTAAAATACAATTCCTTGTACAGTCAGTGTAACTCTTAAAGTTTGTTTTTATAGGTCTCAGTATTCAGATAAGACAAATAGTTGCATGTGTCACAAATATTATTACATATTTTTCCTTCCTTCCGTTTAACCTTTTCCACTCCATACCATTATAAATAATGGGTCATACATTAAATCGAAACCTCCAAGGAACACTACGCCAACTAAAATTTCGATAGTTTTCTTATTTTATCTAAATCGATTCATTACTTCAGTAACATTATGCTACCTGAATTCTATTAAAATACAAACCGCTAAGTAAATGTATAACTCATATTAACGGTGTGTATCTGGATGTGTATGTTTTGAGTTGGCGTAGTGTTTATTGGAGGTATCGAAATGTTAGAGGCACTTGTAATTTATCTTCAAGACGTTTGCTATGTTGAAATTTATTTATTACTAGCTGTTGCCCGCGACTTCGTCTGCGTGAATATCAGTTATCGTGGTAAGACCATAGAAAATCAAGTACTTAACATAATCGTATAATTAAGAACAAAAACTTACGGTGAATAATTTATGTAGGTATAAGTAGAGCAAAATAATCAGCTTAATTAATCTAAAATCGCCTATAGAAAAATTTTCTTTAAACTTTAAATGACGATAACTTTTTAATCTGACATCAGATTTCGATGAAGCAAAGCCTATATGTTGCTCAGGGATGAGCTTAATGTTTTAGTGAAAACTGTGTAAAAATCTGTTCAGTAGTTTTAAAGATTAGCGAGTACATACAGACAGATAGACAGACACAAAAAAATCAAAAATATATTTTTTGTGTTCTGTTACTCTTATTTTATCGCCCACACCCATTTTTTGTTAATTTTATCAAATGTACAGACACGCGGTTCCTACTGTTTTATTATATGTATTGAAATGAATTATAGATTAGATTTCACGAACAAAGTAGTTTCCAAAATAAGACAAGGCGTTGTCAGTATTTTCAACTTTATGAAATAAGGTTTACATTAGTCAGTCTGTTTGATTTTATAACTGTTGCTGATCATCTTGTAAAGCTGATAATGTCAGTTGATATTCAGAGAGGTTATTGATGAACCTCATTTTGTTTGAGTTTTTAATAATGAATTTTTTTTAGGTGGGCGATGTGGCTTATGTTGAGCTGTATAATGATGAGAATGGTAAGCCTAGAGGATGTGGAGTTGTTAAGTTTAATAGCTCGGAGGCAATGAAGAAAGCTCTCTTCGTTATGCATAGATATGAACTCAATGGAAGGAAACTTGTTTTGAAAGAGGAAACAGGTAAATTTTTTAATTACTATAACCTTTAACCTGTACTGATATCATGGTATATAGGTTGACTTGTAGACATTGCTTAGTAGTAGGTCCACCTTTTGTACTGAAGTTTTGTGGTCATTAAAGAAGTAAATAAATAAATGGGGTCATTGTATTATGTTGCAATTGCTCCTAAAGATAACACTAAGTGTTAATAAATCAGAACACAAATTTCATACTTAGTGCTGCTCAACATCTAAGTATGAAATTTGTGTTCTGATTTTTTTTCGAGCATTTATTAATACAGTTACATCTTACAAAGGCATATTATATATTGGACAAAGAACCACTTTTTTTGTTTTTAGATTTTTTTTTGGACATGCCCTAAGGAAACATTGGAAAAAGGCACATGCAGCCTCTGAACCAGTGGCCATGCGTTTCCTTAAACTCTCACGTGTCGCTGTCCTCTGATGGCTACAGCATTAGTATGGCGCGTGGTACATTGCTAAAATTTGCGGCATGCGAAAGGTTAAAAAAACACATGGCACTCAATATGTTAATTCTTACTTGTCTTTATTCTTCTTAATATATAGAGGTATTTTACCGATCAGATTATTTACTGTAATATAATTACATGCTGAGTTTTCATTTTTGTAGGAAATGAGAGAAGATTAAATTCATCAAGATCAGCAGGAGGTGGAGGTGGATCTGGAGGCAGAATGCCCAGTCATGATAAAGATGGGTAAGAATTAGATTCTTAAGAGCCTACTAAATGAAGTTTTCAGCAGTCTCATACTGTTATCTCCTTACGAATACTAAGACATAAATTGTCTGAAAACATGGTTATGTAACTTATCTCCTGTAAGAAGATAAATCAAATAGATATGACATCTATTTGATTTTATTTATTACTAGCGACCCGCCCCGGCTTCGCACGGGTGCAATGCTGATACTAAATGTACTACAGAAGGTCTTTGCGCTTTGTCCTATCCAGTCCTTCCCCAGTTATAGGCACACGCCGCCGGCTCCGCGGCCGGTACCGCCACAGCCGTTATGTCCCTGCATTTTAAATGTGTAATATCTTCTAAACTATTCATTTAAATTACATGCTGTGAAGGGCCATATTGATCTATATTAAATGCGCAATGTATTTAAGGTACTTAATTGGATAAGGATTAATTCTGTATTGCTTAAAATCGCTTCGTAAATAAGGCATTATTTCTTGTAAAAAGCAAAGGATAAAATAACGGTTATTGTGTGTTACCACTAAGAGATAGACATATACCATCGCGAACTTTTTTGTAGACCATTTTAAGGTGAACAATACTGTACTACATTATTTTGATCTATCTCGTTGGGTTCAGCCAGCGTTTGCAATGAAAGAGCAAAAAAATGTGTTTATTTACGACATCACATTAGAAACCTCTAAATTATCAGTGTTTTTCTACTATGTTATGCATATATTATACATATAAACTTTCCAGTTGAATCACTCTATCTATTAAAAAAAACCGCATCATAATCCGTTGCGTAGTTTCAAAGATTTAAGCATACATGGGGACATAGGGACAGAGAAAGCGACTTTGTTTTATACTATGTAGTGATGGTAGAGCAGTGTTCCGCAAACTTTTTGTGTCTAAGGTACATCTAGGAAAACAAAATTTTTTGGAGGAATTAACACTATAAATGTTAAATCAGTTTTTATTAGTGTAAGTATTTTTCTACTGTCTGTCTATTTAGCTTTATGAGACGAACTTATTCATCCGAGGCACACCAACTAATGACCACGGTACACGAGTGTGCCGCGGCACACACTTTGTGGAGCACTGTGGTAGAGTATGCTTTAAAATCTAACTTTAGGCGCTACTGGGAGTGTGCTCAATGTAGTGCATGGAAGCCGCATACATTCAAGAGTAGCCAAGGGGACCAGGAGGAATAATGCTTGTTTATTTGAGGAGTTCTGGTGGGACAACATTAACACTTTTAACACAGTAGTCGGCGGAAAATATTACGATTCGGCAATCATCGCATTTCCGAATTCCTACAAATGCTAATTTCCATGTCCATCAATTATTAGATTTGTCGTTTATCAAAATTTGAATTCAGAAACACTATATTGTTGTTTTGCTTTATTTCCCATGTGAGAACTATATAGAGCATAGAGCAGTAAAACTACTTTCTTTTAATATTTACTTTAAGGAGTAAATGATATTCAAAATGGAAGTAGTTTTACATGTAAAGTAAATATGCCTACCAATGTATACCAATCAAATTAATAAAAGTATAAACAAAATAAATACTTCTTCAACCAACTTCCAAAAAAGAGGAGGTTTTTTCAGTTTGACAATTTGGCACTAGGCAATGGAACTAAAATGAATCCGACGATTAGCGAAACACGAAATTTGCTGAGAGACATTACAGAAGTACTGTATTGTAATATAATTTCTAAATATGTTTATATTATTCTTTAACCATAACAATAGGCTATTTGACCAACATTTTCTTCGGTTTTATATGTACGGACGACTCAATAATATAAACTATTGGTGAAAGAATTACTTTGATAGCATAAAAATTTCTCCAGATATTCTAATTTGAAAACCACAATTTTGGATTTTCCCGAAATCGCCCCGCACAAAAAAAAAAAACCGGACAAGTGCGAGTCGGACTCGCCCACCGAGGGTTCCGTAGGTACGTAGTATCATTATTAAATTTGATATTTTTCATTATAAATAAGAAATAATGCGTCGAAAAAAATAAATAAAATATATTTTGTAATGTGTACATCAAGCCCTTTCATATGATACCCCATTTGAACTAGTAGTTTCAATTTGAAATTTCGACACTCTATAAAAAATATAGACCCCCTATTTTTTTAGATCTATTTACAAATGTATAGTTTTGAGATTTATTCCTGTACTTGTAGTCTATAACGATGTTACTTGCCAAATTTCATAGTTCTAGGTCAACGGGAAGTACCCTAGGTTTTGATTCCTTTGAGTGTGTCGAAATATGCGTTTTTTGCTGAATAAACGGCCGTAACTTTTTTCTACGTAAACTTAGCAGTTTGATTTTTTTTTAACTTCATGGGACCGTAGACTTGTGTATACAGTTCAAATTTCAGCTTGATACCTCCACGCATTCTCGACATAGAAATGTTTGACAGACAGACAGACAGACAGACAGACAGACAGACAGACAGACAGACAGACAGACAGACAGACAGACAGACAGACAGACAGACAGACGGACAACAAAGTGATCTTTTATGGGTTCCGTTTTTCCTTTTGAGGTTCGGAACCCTAAAAAGGCTACTGAATTATGACTTGTATGCATAGATGTATTTTGTATGCATCGAATCAGAAATTTATACGACAGCTATGGTAAATATTACGTTAATGTAGTTAGTATTGTAATAAAAGTTATAGTATTTTTTATTGCTTCTCCAATGGAAATATTGTTTTTTAATAATTTCATACTTTTAAAATGGACTTTCCCGATCGGAAACTTTGATCGACCCTAAAATAAGTCGGACGGAAGATATTAGAATGAAAATTTGCAGATCTTTATAGTTTTGTGTATTTTACGATATTGTAAAATAATTTATACGTTTTTTGAACATTGTCAAATAGCCTATTGTCAATTCCGTTTTAGATGTACATTGTAGATAATTTCGTGTGATTGGCCTCGTAATGGTATCCCATTTTAGGGTTCTGTTGTAAATTTCAGCAATGGGATACCTGTTAATTTTATTGATAATGATAATGGTTATACTGCATTTCATGATGATTTGTTTCAGATGGGGAGGCATGCACAGCAAGCCACGAGAACCAGAAAATTTCAATACTTATGGACTCAGTCTACAGTTTCTAGACTCCATAAATGTACAACCACCACTTGTTAAGAAAGTGTTTGTCGCAAATGTAAGTATTTTAAGTTAGTTATATTTTATTTACATAAAAAAAATGCCTTATATAACATTGTTTACATCAGAGGTTACCAACTAGTGGTCCGTGAGAGGTAAATTATGGTCCGTAATACAAACTTATAATGAAAGAGATTGAGTACTATTACATGAAACACTCAAATATCGAGTTATAGAGTAATGGATTTATATGACAGTTTTGGACCCTACACGCAACAAAAATCTCATAGTAGTTCACGTACAAAAAAAGGTAGGGAACCACTGGTTTACATGTATTCTAATAATTATAAAACTTTTCTTTTTACAAAATATTAATACATAAGATTTTACATAAAATCAAAATCAAAACTTACCGTAATTTTAAGTAAACTAAATTTTCTAAATTTCTTATTTCTGTATGAAATTTTCGATTGAGTTAAAAGAAAGCAAATGGAGGGGAAAACTGAAGGAGAGGTAGAAGAGAATGAAACTTGACATTTAGTAGAGTTGAAAGAGGAAAGATCAAGAGATAGATTTTTTTAACTGAAGCTTCTGATGGTGAATTAATAAACATTAGATGCTTGCAATATCCATTGGTTTCAAATGTATTTAATATAATGTACATTTTTTTTCTCAGCTGGATTACAAAGCAGACCGTGCCAAAATAAAGGAAGTCTTCAAAATGGCAGGCAAAGTGCGCAATATTGACCTGGCAGTGGACAAAGATGGAAACAGCAGAGGTTTTGCAGTTATTGAATATGATCATCCTGTGGAAGCTGTACAGGTATATAATTACTTGAACAAACTTACACTCCTGGACACATCCATCTATTCGTCCATCGGCCCACTCACGAATTTTTTTATTAACATGACAGCGCAGAAAGCTAGCATGTGGGTCACCTGATGGAAAGCAATCACCACCGCCCATAGAAATCAGCAACACCAAGGGATCGCTGATCCGTTGCCAGCCTTTTAAGGGAAAAATTGACTCTGTTCTTGAAGGCTCACATGTTGTATTTATTTGGGAATACTATCGAGGGAAGTTGATTCGACAACTTCACAATTCATGGTAGAAAATGTCCTAAAAAGCGTACTGGAGTAGATCGCCAATTATCAAGATTGTCTTGCAGAAGAGATGTTTTCAGTAAGATTTTTCACCTTAACAAATTTAATGTAATGAATTTAGTATCGTAACGACTCCCCCACATCAAAAGTGCTGGTGCGGGCGCGCGATTACGCCCCACGTACACTTGTTCATTGTAAATGTGTTCGTGCGATTCCATACTAGGTACTTGGAAGTGTTTAAATTTGGTGCTCCGCCTCCGCGCTCGCATTTTCGATTAATGCTGACTTTTGTGACTTTCAAAGGACCCAATTTTTATAACATTACATTAAAGATAGAAAGTCTCACTGAAAACACCTCTTTGTATGAAATTTCGTGTGGTGGCTTGATAGATGTGTCCGGGACTTTATGTAAAAAGGAAATTATTATTCATTTATTATTGAACTATAATAGGGTTATGTTTTTCCTACTATCTTTGAATGTGTGTATCTTCCATAAACTCTCACGTTGTCGAATACTCTCTGCCGAGATGTTCCCTGGAGACTACAACTTGAGGGTTGTTATGTTCCTGTGATTGAGGTCACCGGGAAGGAGGGAGTTGCTACGTTGGCAGCAGGGTGGCAAATTTTTAGTTTGAGAATATTGGACAGCTGGGCATTTTAATTTATGAATTGTGTTGTAAAAAGAAATATAAAAATAGTTATGGCAGGCGTCTGTCCCTCTTCTGCAATAGCGCAGTATTTAGTCCACCAAGATCATCTTCATAGCCCATCAGCCTTAGCCTAACAAAGAAAACAAGTAGATATATTTACAAAACCTTTTTTATTTTTCGATATAGTCTCCCTCTATTTCAATGCACTTTGCAGATCTCATGATAACCATTTCTATCCCCTTAAAAAAATACTCTGGAGTTTTGACCTCAAAATGGGCGAAAATCGCTTGAGCCACTTCATCATCCGAAGAAAATCGTCTTCCCCTTAAGTCTACCTTAAGTTTCGAGAACAAATAGTAGTCGCTTGGGGCCAGGTCGGGACTGTAAGGCGGGTGGCGAATTTCCTCGGAGCCACATTTTGCTACAGCAGCTTTGGCAATTGCAGCAGTGTGAACGGGAGCATTATCGTGAAGCCGAACACCTGTACTGAGTTTTCCACGTCGCTTCTGCTTGATCGCCTCTCGTAACTGCTCAATAAGGGTGGCGTAGTAGGTGCCATTTACCATGGTATTCCTTTCTTGTCAATCACATGTCAATCATTAGTATTCCGTGACAATCCCAGAATACCATTGCCATTATCTTTTTGGTGGATTGCGGCTTTTCACCAAGACGACACCACTTCATCGATTCCCTTTTCGACAGAGGATCATAGTATAAAACCATGGTTTCGTCTCCCGTAACAATCGACTCCAAAAAACTTTATCCATAACGCCTATTCGCGTCTAAAACTTCTTGAGAACAGAAGATTTCACACTTTTCGCTCAGTTCGCTGCAAGCTCGAAAGAAGTTTGGGTACCCACCTAGCACTAACTTTATACATGTGAAGATGTTCATGTAGAATCCTAAGTACTGATGTTTTCGAAAGCCCGGTTCTTGCCGCTATTTCTTTAGTCTTAAGTCTTTGATCACTCAGAACTTCCTCTTCCACTAATTTGACGCAATCCTCGGTGAGTACTTCCACAGGCCGGCCGGAGCGAGGTTATTCGTCAATGGACTCCCGCCCTAAACGAAACTGCTTACTCCATTCTTTTACGGTGGAAAATGACGAGAAGTATCCCCGTACACGGCATCCAACCTTTTTTTTTATATCGGTCGGGCTGACCCCCTTCCTTTGTCAGGAATTTGATCACAGAGCAATATTCTAATTTCAATATTTTGAAAAATTTCCGACTTATTATGGTTAAATCGCCGTGAAATCAAAACAACAACCAACAGAAACCCCAAGCAATACACGAAAAAGCAGGTTAGATGGCAATCGCGATGACATATTTTTTTGTTTTTTTTTAAGCTGCCCAATTCTCCAGCCAGAAACTTTTGGACCGCACCTCGTAGCATACTTTGCAATGGTTCCAATGCCTGCCGAGACCTGCTCATGGGTATATTGTTCCATTAATATATCAAGGAGCAGCTCTCGGCGGGTGTACAACATTACATGAAACTTCTCCAAGGGGCTTTTCCCCCCGCGCACGCCTTTCAAAGGACCGGGTTTAGAGAGAAATATGAAATATATTTGAAATGTGAAGTATAAAAATATGAATGTATCAATTAATATCTTTTTTTTTATATACAGGCAATATCAATGTTTGACAAACAAATGTTGAATGATAGAAGGATGACAGTACGCATGGACCGTGGTGTGTCTGACAAGACAGAGTTGAGACTGCCAGAAGGTTTGAAAGGAATTGGTCCTGGTTTGGGACCTAATGGAGAGCCACTCAGAGACATAGTGAGGAATTTACCACAGACTCAAACTACCAACAATTTGAGTCTCACAAGTGCTGGTTCTACATTAGGAGCTAGCGTGTTGGGAGCCGTTCCGTCTGCTGGTGTCGCCTTGAATGGTCTCGGCACTAGCTTGGCAGCAAATTCCCTGAATACTAATTCTGCTTTAGGTGGCAACTTAGGGTTACAAGTAAGTATTCGAGTAAAATACATTTCTTATTCAAATGGGATATTATATAAGGACATCTTTTACAGAGTCATCTATGCAGTCGACATTGCTTACTTGAATATATATCAAATACTTGAGTTAAGCAAATTGTCCCCAATTATTTCTCCATTTATTACACAATTTATTCCAGATAAAATTAACAGTATCTTTTAACTATTGCTGCTTTTTCAAAACTGAGATTACTGTAGGTAAGTTCTTATTCATGGCATTGCATTTGCTGTATTTTTACACTACATTTGAGAGCCACAGACAGATTGCAAAGTTTAATTTGTGAGTTTGTCTAGAGTAAACCGGCTTCAAGCTGGTCAAAGTGGCTGAGCATTTACTAAAACATTCCTCAGGTCCAAGAACCGGTTCAAAAAATAAACTGATACATTGTTCTCAGCATACGCAACATGTTTGCTTGCGAATCGCAGTTGCGACAACGGCCGGAGGGGTTTTTTCTCTTGTTCTTAAAGGGGCGATTTTTTTACTTCTCCAGAAATATAGTAACAAAATAAATATTTAAAGCTAAAATAATTATAGTCCCACTACTAACACGTTTATTATCGACACAAAATTATCGCTAGTTCCATCGCAAACACTATATCGGGATAGCCCACGACACATTCCCACCACTGTGTGTCCTGTAGCCAGGATGAATAGCTGCAACCAATAAAAAATCAATGAACAATAAAATCCACTTAAGTTCCTGGACTAAAACTACGGCTCCCTTGGGACTCACAACGAATTTAATGAGAGGAAATTAGTAGGAGTAGGAAGCTTTTGGAATTTGAGTTCCTCTCTTTGCAATGTGAGAGACAGCAATATGGCAAATAAGGCATTAAAATCCTAAAGAGATGTATGACTATCCATCTCTTTAGGATTTTAATGCCTTATTTGCCTGAAAGTGAAGCTCAATTGTCATGCACTACAGATTTTAATATATCTAACTCTATTTAGGATTATTTTCCATATACATAATAATGAATAGATAGATTATAGAAGTTTATCCATATGTGTCATATTATAAAAACCAAAGTCTGCATGTCTTTAGGCTTTTTTATGCGGGAGCCACTTATCTGATGGTTTTTAAATTCGTACTATGGTTCTCCAATTATATTATTATATCGCTCATTTGCTGCAATATGGTCATAGAGTACATTTTATGTCGTTGCACGTAGATTACTTTTATGATTGTCCAACTAAATAACATTTACTAATTGCAACAATAAAAAGATGAAAAAATAATTAGGTACTTCTAAAATGTTATTAACCTATTAAGAAGAATCTGAAAGTAGAAATAGTATATTAAAAAAAATACCAAAATAACTAGCGGAAAATGCATGTTGACTTTAATTATGACGTTCTTGCACCCAATGAGCGATATATCTAGTACAGGTAAGCCGTCCAGATGAAGTTAGGTTTGGGGCGACTATTTCTTTTATGACTTTTGCCAAGCGAGTCATAAAAAAATACAATAGTAACTAAATTACCTTTTTTCAGGCTTTAGGTTTGACAGGACTAGGGGCTCTCCAAAACCAGCTGTTGCAGCAAGGATTGACTGCCAGTGACTTGGCAACAGTGCTAACTGCTCAGGCCCAAGCCAACAATAACGCGGGTCTTAGTCTGGGAAATTCAGATTTGAGCTCAAATGTCCTTGGTAGCCTTGGGAATAATGTCATGGGAACTAATTCCAGTATGAGTAGTGGACCCCTTTCAGGTGAGTGAGGTGATACTATTTAACGTAACATCAAATAAATACATTGCAAACCTTACCTATTTTGCACATCAGAAAATACTTATTGCACATCAAATGCAGGATTTGATATGCGATCAAATTAATTTGATGTGAAAATCAGGTTTTTTTTTTGTGAATCAATTTAATATTTTTCAATCAAAAAGGGATTCCTGATTTCTTTTTAATTCTTATTAAGATAAAGATTGAGTGAAGAATACAAATCATTAATTTAATTTTCAGGTTCAAATAGACAAATGGGAGGCGTGTCAGTGCCAGGCCAGGGATACGGCCGAGACTCAGGATCACAACAGAGCAGCCGGGACATTAAGCCCTCTGACATGGTGATGATTTCGAATGTAAGTAAATTGGTTTGTGTATCTATGTATGTGATGTTATTTTCAACCTGTTTGCGACACTTGTACAAAATGTACTATTATTTTATTTGAATACTAGCGACTTCTTTCGCGTGGTTTAAAAATTATTTAATTTTTTCCGCTTGAAGTTCATAACTCTTATTTCTATTTAATTTTCATTTTTTTTTAATCTCTTGTAGGACCTCAAATTATTTTGAGATGATACAAATCCCATTAACATTGTATTTGCCATTCTGAAAATTATCCTTTTTTTATACTACGTCGGGTGGCACACAAGCATACGGCCTGCCCGATGTGTAGCGGTTACCGTAGCTATATTAACGCTCGCAACATAAAATATCGCTCGCGCGCCGCCACCCCCGCTGCCAATGCAACATCTCCTTCCTTTCTGGTGACCTCACTCACTCGCAGGAACACAACAACCCCCAAGGGAATTGTTATTTGGCTGCTGTATTCTGTGAGGTGGAGGTTCATTCGCCAGTCGGGTAGCTTACTATTACGCTCTCTACCTCTCTTTTCGCCAGTGCTTCGTTTGTCAATCAGGAGGGTGTACCGCGTGTAGGAGAAGTTGGCTTAGGTTCAAAGATGTTGATGAACCACTTACACCCCAATTATCCTGGACAAACAAATTAACTTTTCATTTTTATTTTCTTCTGTGTCATATAGATGCATGAACAAGTCAATAAAAGAAATAAGTAACCATGTCATGCGTAAAGTTTTCTAAAAAGTGAATACATCAAAATATTTTTTTTATTTACCTATATTTCTTATATACATTTCTTTTACACATACATACTTGGTTATTTATTCAGTTGTACTGTATGTTCTCTTGTATGTTTTAGTTGCCGCCAACCGTAACTTGGCAATTGATTCGCGAAAAGTTCAGCGAGTGCGGCGACGTGAAGTTTGCAGAGATGACATCCTCAGACACGGCTATTGTTCGTTTCCACAAGGAATGGGATGCCGACAGGGCTATCAGTATCCTTTTGAAACGAAATT
This sequence comes from Hypsopygia costalis, assembly GCA_937001555.2. NCBI lineage: Eukaryota > Metazoa > Arthropoda > Insecta > Lepidoptera > Pyralidae > Hypsopygia > Hypsopygia costalis. The sequence continues at coordinate 12,352,945 of OW443339.2, read as the reverse complement.
TCTTTATTTCCCTCTGGGCCTATAATAAGAAGCCTAAGAATATAATTTATAAATTATATTATTATGCTTTGAAAATATATTTGTCAACATAAGGTCGTTAGTATAATATATTAAAAAAATAATTAATTGACCAATATTGTTTCAAAGCATAAGAATATAATTTAATTACTTAAATATGAATTTAAATTTAATTTATTAATTTATATTCGTCAATGCTTTTTTTGCGGTTGGTATTGTAATCGGGAAACAATAAGAAGGCAAGAAAAAAAAAACAACTTTTAACCTAATCAGTTGAGACTTTTACCGGTTATCCAAGATTTCCATCTAAGTGGGAATCACAAGGTTTCCATATTCCATATTCATATAAAACACATAATATATAAATCAATTCCTATTTGCGTTTTAACAACATGCACATCGGTATTAACAAGTGCATCTGGTTGCATAAGGATGGGCCAATGGGGTTGATACTGCAGCACCGGTGTACCAAAACCTCATATTAAATAAATATTAGATTCAGCTTTACTTTGATAAGAAATGAGAAGGAACTTCGGTATCTACTTAATTTGACTTTTCAATTCTATTTTCTTAACGCAATTTTCAGAAATGTTTGACAGGACCCGTATTGATGGTAGAACTATCGATGTTCGCTTCTTCTAAATGTATCCAAGGTACGTAAACTCTACTCTTTGCATTTTAGGATTCCTTTGTTTGTTCATGCTCAATACTTTTGGACAAGCCCGACTACAGTCGCCTGTTGAGGTCACTCAAAATATCACTTTATTGGTTCGCGAAGATAGTTGGATGGTATCGTTAAAACATGAGTAGATTTTTCGCAACACTACACAAATTTGTTAGTTATTTTGTAGGGTTTGGTTGGGTTTGCAATTGTAAATGTATATAGACAATGAATTGAGCGAAGGCAGAGGCTAGAAAGCACAAAATGTCTATAAATGCAGCGTTGTCAACTTCACATATTACATAACACGCTCTGGTTTCGAGCGGCCGCTCGCGTATTTGATTCCAGCATTCGTATCCTCGCAGCAATACACCTTCGTACTGTTTGAACACTCCATCCTCCCTCGAGCACATCTTACCGGAGCCTTAAGTTGCCGCAGACGCGACGTAGATCCATGTGTGTGCGGTCAGATCGTCGCACACACATGCATTCACTCTGTGCACAAACGTTATCTATGTAATACTAGGTATAAATAACGCTGTCTTCCGACTAGGTTTTACTTTACGTAGTGCCCAGTCCATGGTTTTGGTCAAACGTTTCGTATTCTTGCGTCCACATCTAAATACGTTACGTAAAACTGAACGGTTTAAGAGTATTATGAACATACTGTATTGTTTTATTACTGTGTGTCATATTTTTGACATGGTAACGTCATATAAATCGATGAACGCCGGCTGCACGCAAGAAAAAGCATGACTCATTGTCACGTTCAACAAGCTATCTCTCTTCCACTCCATCGGCCGATGTTTTCTTATGACGTTTTCGCGTAAAATTATCATTCGTAAACCGACTTTACTGTCAACCCATTTTTTTTATTGGCATCGATACTATGTACTATATAGATGGCGATCGATACTATAGTTATTCGTATCTGGAGTATTATTAACGATTCTCTGGCTAACATCACGTTTAGATATATAGGTAATTAAGGTCGAAATCCTAAAAATCTTTCGCGTTCTGATTGCGTAAAACGATTTTTGGATCGGTTTATGTGATTATGAAGTCGACGATAATAATCATATCACACTTATCGAGCGGGAAACTACTTGTTATTTTGGTTATTTTTATGAAGTTAAAATTCACTTACCTCAAACATTTCACATTGAATATATTACATTTTCAAAATCCTAAGTATAGTGAATTCCATACTACATTTCACAGCAAACGATTTGTTATAAATTGATTGGCTCAATAGACACGACCATTAGCAGTGGCATATTTGGTGAAAAGTCACCATTTCATGAAATTGATGAATACATCGTGATATAGCAAAATTTACGTAGCTCTCAAATCTCTACAGTGAGATTATTAGATTGAGTTAGTATATGTTCGATTTATTATCGGAAAGTAAAGCTATTTTTGCATTTTTTATCATTTTGTAAAAATTGTTAACCCGGCGCCAATGACGTTAAAGTAATTACGATGTGTTAACAACAACGTTGGTCATTATGACCTGATTTTGTCTGTTTTTACAAACGTGAACTTAGGTGGTTATTTTAAATATATATTTACTAGATACGCATTCTTTATTAAATACTATTCATTAAAATATTAAGAATGATGATAATTCCAATAAGTATTTTTTATACATCTCTCTTTTATGTCTCAACTAGCTGTTACCCGCCGCTTCACCCGCGTAGTCTAGGGGTACAGGATTATCCGCTGGGTCAATCTAAAGATGGTCTGAAAATTTAGTTGAAATCAGTCCAGCCGTTTCGGAGTCTATACGGAACATACATACATACTTTCTCTTTTATCGGTATATATAGATTAATCTTGAAATAATCTAATCTCATAAAACATATTTTTTTGTGTTTGTTTATTGTTTTAAATAGTGGTTAACAATGAACAAAATACAGAAATATATAAATTAAAATAACGTTTCTTTATAATGTAAGCAGTCTTCTTAAAGCTGAACACTTTAAAAAAGTGAAAATATTCTAAAGAATTCTAAAATTAATTTCGTTCGGCGTGTTCTGCTCGGATTCGGTGCGTTCACCTTAAGAATAATTTTATCGTAATTTTCAACTTTAAACCTTCAATGCTTCTATATGTTAAATTTATTAGTATTAGTTAGATTATTTTTCTTGACATGTTCAGGTTGAGGGAAGTTATATCCCAGCTTCACAAAAGTTCACTAAAGAGCAACGAGTAAAAAACCATGACAGGATCACCTAGGGTCCTTGATCGAGCGTTAAACCGTACCGTGTTATAACGGAAAATTTTATGGAATTTCTAGGTATAATTTTTTTGAATTGTTTGAGGTAGTGTGAGAATACAATTTGGCGACCAAAGATAGCGAGAAACCAAAGATAGAGATAGCCACAAAAATGCAGTACGCAGCACAATATGTTCACGATTTGATGTTGCGAGTTGCTTCAGACTTGAGAATTTTATTTTATTTTAATCTGAGATTTTTTGAAAAATCTACTCATACGAGTTCAATTTGTCTGTCTTATAAGTACAAGACATAAATATATCATTGTATGTTTCGAAACACTAAGTGACATTGTTTGTTTTTCAGGAATATGTCGTATTCAAGTCGGTCTATTGTGGGGTTTGTATAAGCTCGGCTGCCTGGATAGAAAACTGCTTTCTATTTCACGTTCGTCTCAAGTTGTGTTGGATGAAATTGTTCTGACTTTGTAGACCTTCAATCGGCAATGTTTTTGTATTTAGGTTAATTTTAGTGTAAGTGTCTTATTGTTTGCTGTATGTCAGATAAACGTAATAAATTTAATAAACGAAGATTACATTCATCATTTCTGTACAAGGTTAACCCTGTGGAAATATAGAAAAGCCCTTGCCAGCGTTCTTTGAAAAGTTACTAGGTATTCTTACAAACGGCGTCGACCTGTCCAGAGTTGTGATGTTCATACATTACTGCTTATAGTTGGGTATTATTTACGTTAAGTGTTATGTTCACGTACTCGATGGATTTAAGTATGACATGGTATTCCGATTTTCTATGGTATTACAATTGACAATTTCGAGGAATGGTTTAGAGACAACTTTCTTTTATGCACTATACTCTTATGCTTTCGATTTTTTACCGACGAAAACGTGAACTTATTTAACTCATTATTTAATTCTGTTCTGCGCCTAATTATATGTTTTCTGTGTATTATGACATTGTTTTTAGAGTATTTCCACAATTTTTCTTGCATTGAAGGAGAAAACGACGAAGTTGCAGCAATTGAACAATATCTTCTGTCGTCGGTACATGTTGTGGTCGGCTATAATGTATTCATGTTTGTGTTCACTTCAACGACCTGGTGGGCATGTCACAATCATAACTCGAAATTGCTATTTCTATAATTTCTTCATAATTTAGAAAACAAAATAATCAAACTTCAACAATCATTGATGCTTGTCACGTTGGACTAAGGAGTCTTGTTGGCAGAAATGTATGGAATACACAGGTCTTCATAGAATACTGGAAATAAATATTTATGATTTTCTCTGGGTACTTTTATATTTAAAAATGCAGTTGTCGATGCAAGTACGCGGATTAATCTGAACGTATTCTCCGAAATTTTTATGAACAGAAATAAAAGAAATTTAAAACATTGATTTGTATATCATGAGGCTACAAAATGAAAAATATGAAGTAAATTCGTTCATATTTTATTTATTAATTTAAATTAAATACATAAATGCTTTCTTATATGACGGTAAGTTTTTATAGACTTGAATTGTTATAATTTAATACATGTGTGTATTAAATTATAACAATAAATCAAGTCTATAAAATTTTCAAGTCTATTATTGCAACAAGTAACGAAATCTTGTGCTATTATTACGTTAACTAGTATGGTAAAGTTAGTTTCTTCTCACGATAACCATTATGCACACTAATTTAAACTTTGAGCGAGTATTACGAGCGGCATCGGCGCCTCGCATTTCGTTATGGTTAGGTGATTCCTCGCTTATGTTCCGAGGAATTTTCATACTTTGGGGAATATCTACTGATCGTCGTTGGAAGAAGGTATCGCTCAAGATCGGTATTACCTTGGCGAAGTCTGCGATCGTCGCCAAATATCTTGAAAATATTCGAAGTCAATGGTAAGTTGCTCAGTCATCGAACGGGCTATCTTGTTTGTTTTGATGAGTTGCATGGGGGTCTCGATGGTATTAATTTCTATATAAAGGTTTCGTTTACATCGGATGGTCTGAAGAATAAATCTCGATTTATTTTTCAATTAATTATTTTGGGAAATGAACAGCGAAAAAATTATTAGTGAAAATAATTTGGAATGGTACGAGGTGCGGTCCAAAACTGTCCGGCCTAACAAAGAAAACAAGTAGATATATTTACAAAACTTTTTTTATTTTTCGATATAGGCCCCCTCTATTTCAATGCACTTTGCAGATCTCATGATATGCATTTCTACCCCCTTAAAAAATACTCTGGAGTTTTGTCCTCAAAATGGGCGAAAACCGCTTGAGCCACTTCATCATCCCTTAAGTCTGCCTTAAGTTTCGAGAACAAATAGTAGTCGCTTGGGGTCACGTCGGGACTGTAAGGTGGGTGGCGAATTTCCTCGAAGCCACATTTTGCTACAGCGGCTTTGGCAATAGGCTATTTGACTAACATTTTTTTCTGTTTGATATGTAGGGACGTCTCCATAATATAACCATAGGTGAAAGAATTACTTCGATAGCACAAAAATCTCTCGAGATATGGTAATTTGAAAATCACAATTTTTAGACTGCCCCAAAACGCTCCATACAAAAGACTACCGAATTATGACGTCACAGGTTTGTATTTTGTATGAATCAAATCAGAAATTTGTACGACAGCTATGTTAAATATTGCGTTTATGTTATTAGTATTATAATAAAAATTATAGCATTTTTTATTGCTTCTCCAATGGAAATATTTTTTTTTAATAATTTCATACTTTTAAAATGGACTTTCCCGCCAAACTTTGATCGACGCTAAAAAAAGTCTGACTGAAGATATTAGAATGAAAGTTTGCAGATCTTTATAGTTTTGTGTATTTTACGATATTGTTAAATAATTTATACAATTTTTAAACATTGGAAAATAGCCTATTGCAGCAGTGTGAACGGGAGTATTATCGTGGAGAAGCCGAACACCTCTAATAAGTTTTCCGCATCGCTTCTGCTTGATCGCCTCTCGTAACTGCTCAATAAGGGTGGCGTAGTAGGTGTCATTTACCGTGGTATTCCTTTCTTTTATATCAATCATTAGTATTCCGTGACAATCCCAGAGTACCGTTGCCATTATCTTTTTGGTGGATTGCGTTACCTAGGCCTTTCTAGGTGGCTTTTCACCATGACGAAGCCACTCCATCGATTCCCTTTTCGACAGAGGATCATAGTATAAAACCATGGTTTCGTCTCTCGAAACAATCGACTCCAAAAAACTTCTTCCGTAAGCCTATACGGGTTTAAAACTTCTTGAGAACACACTTTTCCTACCTACCACTAACTTTATTTATGTGAAGATGTTCATGTAGAATCCTAAGTACTGAAGTTTTCGAAAGCCCGGTTCTTGCCGCTATTTCTTTAGTCTTAAGTCTTCGATCACTCGGAACTTCCTCTTCCACTAATTTGACGCAATCCTCGGTGTGTACTTCCACAGGCCGACCGGAACGAGGTTCGTCGTCAATGGACTCCCGCCCTAAACGAAACTGCTTACTCCATTCTTTTACGGTGGAAAATGATGGAGAAGTATTCCCATACACGGCATCCAACCTTTTTTTATATCGGTCGGGCTGACCTCTTCCTTTGTCAGGAATTTGATCACGGAGCGATATTCCAATTTGAACATTTTGAAAAATTTCCGACTTACTATCGTTAAAACGCCGTGAAATCAAAACAACAACCAACAGAAACCCCAAAACCATACACGAAAAAGCAGGTTAGATGACAATCGCGATAACATATTTTTTTGTTTTTTTTTTGAGCTGCCCAATTCTCCAGCCAGAAATTTTTGGACCGCACGCGGCGGATATTTGACGCGGATTTTGCTGATGTTCTGTCAATGCGGCTTCTAAGTCTCATTTCGGGAATCAATAGTTTTGCAAACGTGAAAATACTAGGTGGTCGCCATATAGATTTTCCGTTTCAAAATTCGTTTTTATTACTTTAAAAAAGTTTATTTTGGAATTTTAAGTCACTTTAACCCTGACTCCACCAAAGCGGAGATAGGCGGAGAGGAGATCTCTTTTCATACATTTCGCGCATCTCGATCTTTGGCTTTCTGCATAGTAGAAAAAACTTCTGTTCGCTTATCTATGTTTTGGTGCAGTACGGGCCCCGGCTGATGCTCTATGTTTTGATCTAAATGTGGTATATAAATATAAATTTTGTTAGATAGTACAGTATATTAAAGAGTTGCACACTTTTCAGATATTGGTTATAAATTGTGGTACAACATGTATAATGAAAGAAGTACATGCGAGGAGAGATAATAACAAATTCATGGAATAAGGTTTATAGAAGAATCTATCACCTATCCTATGAGAGATCAATGAGGAATTGAGGTAATTATACCGTCCTTGCTTTCAGCAAAAGAATTAAATGTTCCCCACCAACTAGCAAATGTAGCCATTGAAGTTAGGTAGGATGGTATAATATTGTGGAGCACCCGATTAAGATAGTACTCCACCTCAGAGAATAATTCGTCGTCTACCCTTTTTGATCCCACTGCTGGAATATGCCTTTAAACGAAGGGGCTTACAGCGTACTTCACCACGCTGCTCAACTGTGGGATGGTGGAGGTCAGTGGTTTCAAGCCGCCTAAAGGCCACACTAACTCGGCTTAAGAGCCCTATTACATTTGCACGCTGACGAGCTCTCGCCCAGTACTAAACCTGCGAAGGCCGCCGGTTCATCGTTTTTTGTAGTAATTTTGAAGTTATATTTATCGTTTTTATTGAAATAAGATAATAAATTCATGCTACAAAGTTTATTCATCATGAAGTCACAATTATTCTCGTATAAATTTTGCTCAGTAATATTATCGTTTATTCGAGAAATTAACAGTTTACTTAAAGCGATTTTCGAAGTTTTTTTGGTTAAAAGAATGTTTTTTTTCTATATAAAATCAATGATAGTTCAAAATTCCGAGGCCGCTATGTACTATACGACTATATAACAAATAACATTCTATTTTTTTTATTTCATTTGTTTGGAACAGTAGTACAATCCAGGAGCTCAAAATAGTGAATACGCGCATTTTATGAAAATCTTTCTCTGCAATTTTGGGTTTATTTAAAAAGTTAAGCAAAATTTACAAAAAGCGAGGCCGCTATGTACTATGCCAATAGCTATTCTGTACTATTCAATAAGTCAACATTGTTAATGTATTTTTGTTTCCGAGATCGAGAACGCCAAAATTGGCCATTTTACGCAAAAATCACAGTCAAAATGTATCTAATGACAACGGCCGGGGCCGACGGCTTAACTTGCCCTCCGTAGCACGGAGAAACTCGAGATAAATAAACCCATCCATGGACAGGCTACGGTCGACGTTGCTTAACTTGCGTGTTCGATTAGAGTGACACGCGCAACGACGACATCGAGCTCCTCATTTTACACGTTAGAGAATAATACTTCAGCCAAATAACAATTCCTTAAAAATCAAATCAAATCAAATCAAAATGCATTTATTGTGGAACACAGGTATTAAGGTTAACAATTGTTACAAGTAGTGTATCACTATGCCCTGTCCTTAAGGACATACAATAATTTAATAAATGTTTACATGTTTACATAATCAATAAAAAAAATAAAAAAAATAATATTTAAAATGTCAATAAAATTCCGTCACATTATCGTCCAAATATTCTTTTATATTATAATAGCATTTATTAGTCAAAAATAATTTCAATTTAATTTTAAATGTCAAAAAATCTAAAACTTTAAAACTATCTGGTAATTTATTAAAAATAATGGGGGCCATACCAGTCACATTTTTACTCAACAAAGCTGTTTTATGTCCACCATATGCCAACTTCTGTTTGTATTGTGACCTAAGTTGAACTGGCCTGCTTCTTGTTTCTACTAATTTAACAAATAAGTCTGAATTTGCTTTTACAAACAAGCATATTTCCATTATGTAAATACTTGGTAGAGTAAGTATTTTAAGTGACTTAAAAATGGGCACACAACTGTCTCTTGATTTTAATCCGCACATTGCTCGTATACATCTTTTTTGCACAATAAACACTTTGTCAGCTTCAATTGAGTTACCCCAAAATATAACACCATAATTTAAATGTGGTGTAACTAAACCATGATAAGCCACTAATGCCACTTCACATGTGACTTTTTTTGTCAACTTTAATAACGCATAAGCCGACTTGCTAAGTTTTTTACAAACTTGTTCAACATGTGCCGTCCAAGTTAGTCTGCTATCAACCGTAATGCCAAGAAATTTATTTGATTGCACTTCTTCTATGTTCTGATCGTTGTAGCTTATATTAAGTGAAAGGGGCAATTTTCTGTTAAAAAACTGCATAATTTTAGTCTTTTGTAGATTAATTTTTAAATTATTATCGTCTAACCAATGTATTATATCACTTAAAACATTATTTATGTCAATTTCAAAGTCATTTAAATTATTGCATTTAATTATGGCTGTGCTATCATCAGCAAATAAGACTATTTTTTGTCGAACGTATTTAGGTAGGTCATTTATATATATAATGAACAGCAAAGGCCCAAGAACACTTCCCTGTGGTACACCAAATCTATTTATTTTATATTCTGACAAGTATTTATTTTCTTGTTTATTTTGTGGATTTATTCTAGATATTTCAACACACTGATTTCTATTATCTAAGTAGGACTCTATTAAATTCAATATATTACCTCTTATACCATACGCGTTTAATTTGCTTATGAGTCTTTTTCGATTTACATAATCAAAAGCGAGCGTCATGTCAGTAAACAATACAGATACAGGGTTTCTCATATCTACATTTTCTATAACAATTTTAAATAAGTCATAAATAGCCATATTGATTGTCTTATTTTTTCTAAATCCCTTTTGTTCGTCACATAATATGTTATATTTAGTCAAGTAATTACTAATAGAGTCATGCAAATATTTTTCAAAAATTTTTGTAAAAATTGATCCTAACGCTACTGGTCTATAATTGGAAGCAGTCATTTTATCTCCTTTTTTATGCATTGGCTTGACCACTGTAGGTTTCAGTTTGTCTGGATAAATTCCCTTCACAATGCATAAATTTATCAAATGACACAAATGTGGTGCAATAACTTCGCATACATATTTTATTACTTTTGTAGAAATATCGTCGTAACCTGTACTGTTGGTATTCTTTAATGATCTTATAATCCTAACTACTTCTTCAATCAAAATTGGCATCAAAAACATTGATTGTGGTTGAATAGGTAGATTAACTCTGTCGTTCATATCATTCGATGATTTTTCGATTTTGTCTATAAAATATGTGTTGAATGCATCTGCTATTAATTTCGGATCTGTAATTTCTTTTCCTTCATATTGAATCTTATTAATATATTCTTTATTTTTATTTTTGTTATTTATTATTTGCCATGTGGCTTTTGATTTATTCTTTGCTTTATTTATATAATAACCATTTTGAGACTTTTGTGTTAAATTAATAATCTTTTTTAATTTCTTGGAGTGGTTGGCCAAATTTAATTTAGTTTGCACAGATGGCGAAATTCTATGTTTCCATAAAAGTTGTCTTTTTCTTTTACAACATACTTTAATTCCTTTTGTAATCCATTTTAATTTTTTTTTATTGCTGAATATTTTGACTTTAAAAGGAAAACAAAGATCATAAATCATTTTAAAGTTTTCAATGAAATATTCAAACGCGACATTTGGATCATCTGTATTATAAATACCAGCAAAAGAAAAGTCCTTTATGTATCTTTTAAAAATATCCATGTAATCGTTCGATAAATCCCTTTTTTTTAAACACCAATAGTTTAGTTCACATATCTTATCAACCGGTATCTCTATTATTTGAGCGGAATGATCAGACAATGCAAACTCAACTACTTGTTTTTTGCATTTAAACTCCATATTGTGTGCTATATTATCTAAACATGTTTTAGAGCTTGGCCTGGTCACTTGTTTTATTTGTAATTTGAGATTGTAACCCATAAGAAACTGTTCAAAGTCCTTAGATAAATTACTTTTTTCTAAGTAGTCAATGTTGAAATCTCCACATATCACAATATTTTTATTAGAATTTGCACATATTTTTTTAAATATTAAATCTAACACATTATAAAAAGTATCAAAATCTTTAGAGGTTGATGGCCTATATACACATATAATAATTAATTTATGCATGAGTAATTCAACTGCACAGCACTCTATGACACCAGCTACCGAATGATTTGATATGAATTCTAACTCTTTATATTCTATATGGTTCTTCAATAAAATACAAGTTCCACCACGTTTCGCATTTAGTCTCGAGTAAAAGGCCGCGGGACAATAGTTAGGAATATGTAAACCATCCTCATCACCAGATTGTATAAAATGCTCTGATATGCAAATAACGTCAATTTCAATTTTATCATCAGTCAATTCCCTAAGATGTATACTTAACAAGTCAGATTTATTTATCAATCCTGCAATATTTTGGTGCAGAATCGATATTGTGGAATGGTCATTATTACTCTCGAAAAAAATTTGAGTGTTCTTCTATATTTATCTCACCTTCAAGGTCATCACTGCTGCTGTTTTCGCAGCTTACTAAACTCGAAACCAACAATTTCAAATCATTAAATACAGTTCTCATGCCATTGTTGTTAATTGTACCATAGTGCATAGAGAACATGTCATAATCATAGGAGAGATTAGAGTTCGAGTCCAATAAATAAGCATAATTGTGAGTATTGATATCAAGATACAATAGATTGTTAAAACATTCCAATCTCCAATTGAATACAGTTGAAAATTTATTACAAATAAATGTAGGCGCACATATTACAATATTAGTATGAGTTATGGATTTCAGATTCTCCCTTAGCTTAAGAACCAAATCGAAATAATTACTAGTTTTTATGAAATCTTCTTGACCTATAAAAATTACACAACAGTCTTTGTGTGTATAACCCGTTAGTTTGAATTCTATATTTTTTACTAATTCTTCAATGCCACAGCCCGGTTTTAAGTAATGACATACCTTGTAATTTTCGAAAGTTCCTTCAGCAATGGAAAGCATTTTATTATTTTTATTACTACTAATTAAGCAAAGTTTTGAAATACTTTTTTCCATCATATGCTTTGTTTTTATCCGGTCTTGCTTCTTCTTAATTTGGTTTTCGTTATCTAGTATAATTGATTTTCCTACAAATTTGTGTTCCGTCTCTGAAGAGTCTGAGTTGTTCTTCGGTGAAGAAAAAATTTTTAATGTTGTTTTTTCATTTGTAGATTTTAATTCCGTTATCGTTTTTTTTAGACAGTCATTTTCCTCCTTTAGCTCCGAAATTTTCTTATTCACTGAATGTAACTCTGCCTTTAGTTTTAAAATTTCTTTTTTTAACGTGACGGTCTCATACTCATTTTCGCTGTCGGACGGAAGTGTACTATCGTTTATGTTAGTACGTGACTGTTCATATATTGACAAATCCAAATAAGGACTATTCATAGCCGCGCCTCGTTGTAGTGTGACGCCTTCAATAGATGCACGAACGGGAGTGTTGGTGTTGTCCGTTTTAGGCTGCTTACTCTTGCATAACACGCATATCCAAGCATTTTTATGTTCTCTGGTCATTGTGTTACAGAATCTTTTCTCTGAGACATTTGCGCAAATAAGATCAAAACAATCTTTGCAATCACTACACTGCAGGTACTGTGTGTCTTCAATACTGCACTTACAACCACCGCAAATAGGTTTTTCTGACATTATCACTGATTTTCTTGGTAGCAGTCACAATAGCCAGCGATATTTGTTATCGCTATTTCTTGTAATCGTGGTACGGGAGCACTGCAATGGTGCGACCACAGATCGGCGGAGCGGTGAATCACCAAGCGATGAGATTGCGAGTTGTCGTAGGTCAGGGTCGGCAACGGTTTTGTAAATATTTTAAACTGATTTTGTTTATAACTTCACTATTTTTTAACTTTTTACAAAACTGATCACGGATTTTTGTTAATCACAATTAAATCTATGTAAATTTCACTTTTTCAACTCAAAATTAAAACAAATTACAATATTTATTGAATAAAATTTACGCAGCGGTTAGTCTTATGTGTTTGCCTTTGACGGCTCGGTCGACCCTTCCTTTCCCTTAGTCCTTTCCTAGAGGATTGTATTCTGCAGGTCGCTCCTGAAGCAATATTGTAAGCGTTTAAAGTCAGGTACCGCTTCATATCAGGTTCATCTCATTTATATATTGTATTTATTACAGAAATAAAAGGCGGTGTAAGAATCTTCATGGGAGAGAGTCAGGATTTCCAAAAGAATATGTTGGTCCATTTGAGGATTTCTTCATAATTATCAAGGCAATATTAAATCGACATTGTACCCTTAAAATTGATAAGGTACGTGTTAATTTTTTACAAAATTGTTTCCTATTATTTGGACGGTGGCGGACGCTTTTTTTCTCACCGTATCGTAAATAGAAAATAAAGTTTTGTATTCTATATTAGTTGAGTGTGGTCAGAAGTAAAAGCCATCCTTTCCGCAATTTATCAGTGCTTAGTGCGGGTTTTGACAACGTCTTACAATTCGATGGAGCCGGCTGCACGCACGAAAAAACATGACGTGTGCGGCGTTACCTCGCTCTGAGGCGTTCCATTAAAATTTTCTTTTGAAAAATGCAAACATTCCATCAGTATTTTCTTATGACGTTGTCACGTTCAACTAGTAAACCGACTTTACAGACAACCGATTTTTTTTTGTTCGCGTTCGATCATGTCAACGTAAACAAACCAACCAAATAGAGAACTCTCATGTTGTGAATTTTAAAGACGCGTCTTACATATCAAAATTAGGTGGCTTACTTACTCACATTTTGAAGGGAGCAAACCGGCTAATTTGGATATGTAACAGGGGTCTGGTAAATTCACAATATTAAACCTTTTCTCAATTTGGTCAGCTTGTAAACGTTAGCACGATCGAATGTGACCAAAAAGTCGCATTAATAACTCAGAATTAGAATTACGAAAACGGTTTATAAGACATATACATACAACTTTTGAGCGTACAATAAAAATTGTGAGTGTAAAGTCTATGGGAATCGTAGACAGTAATGCTATATATATATATATATATATATATATATATATATATATATATATATATATATATAAATATATTGTTTATATCGTGTACACACAAGAAGAGTGCCTTACGCCTATTATCATGAGACTACGATTTTTTATTTCGCGACACTAGCTTTTTTTTATAAAGGTAATTAAATTAAATCTCAATCAATCACAAAAATATGCGAAACATTTATATGACAGCGGTATATAAAATGTCGACATTCTTTATCTCATATTTACCACACCCAGGCGTCAATAGAATGTAAGCGATACGTCGGTGTGGAATTGTAGAATGTATGAAAGTGCACGTACAACCAACTCCATTGTTGTATTATTAAAAAATCAAAAGTCCGCAAGAGATTTTCTTGTTGGGGTGTAATGGCTCACTACGATCTTTACAGCCACAGCCAACCCCACCTACACGTGGTGCACCCTGCCGACTAGCGAAAGAGGCTCTGGCAAAATAGAGGTAGGGTGACAGTATTTGTAAGCTGCCCGACTCGGGAAGTACCTCCATCTCACAGAATACCGCAGCCAAATAACAATTCTCTTGAGGGCTGTTGTGTTCCTGCGAATGAGTGAGGTCACCAGAAAGAAAGGAGTTTCTGTGTTGGCAGCGGAGGAGGTGCGCGAGCGATATTTCATGTTGCGGTCGTTGATATGGCTACAGTAACCGCTTCACAGTGGGCGGGCCTTATGCTTGTGTGCCACCCGACGTAGTATAAAAAAAGTGGGGTATGGCTGTGTCATGGACACGGTCGTCTGTTGTACGTGAATACGATATATGCACTAAAATTATCTCAAAATGGCAGCGCTTCCCCGTCTCCGCACGTGATGTCCCATAGTCCTTACTTGGCGTAATAAATTCTTTGATCCTTCATCTATCCAGTGGTGTGATTGAATTTTTGATGGAGATGTTAGATATGTAGCTACAACTACAAACTATATCCCCCGATTTTGTTATCATTCGTTTCTTTGAATTGGCATTCACGTCAAACAAAAAGATATGTTGCGGAGTAGCGACGGGCGCATGCACTTCCATCGATAAAACAGTTATGTGAAAATCGTCGCAATTACATAGCGGCGTAATCGGCTTAACTGTTTAGTTGATATTAAAAGTTGTATTTATGCGCCTTGCCGTAGTGTATAATTCTTAATATAGTACTATTGTTTCAGGAATCAAAGACCAATGAAGTACAGCATGAACTTTTTCTTGAAATAGCGGTATAATTAATAAACTACAATAGAATACTCTTTATTACTCTAAAAATCATAGTAACAAACAGCAGGCAACAACAGGCAGGAGAAAATACTATGGGGGGTGGGTCTTATCACAAAAAAATCCAGGCGACTTTAATATAACTAAGTAAATAGTTATATGACGGTACGTGGTGCAGAACTAAGCAGTTAATTACAATTTTGATGACTCGCACAAATCTATACAAACATATCAATTGTATTAAAAAAATTGGTATAAACAACGAATGAGAAGAAACATCAATACATACAGTAAGACATTCGACCCTAAAGAAAGACCTAGAGAGATGAGATTTAACAAGATTTTGAAAGACCTACTAGATATATAGATAGTAAAATAACGATAGGAGGATTTAATTTATTTTATAAATGTAAGAATACTGTTGGGTATGATAAAAGTTGTAACTTTTACTTTGTCCTTTTATTGATTCATCGCTGCTTTGTTCCCTTGCTGGTATTGTACCAACCGAGCTTTGTATAGACTCGCGGTACAATGGCGCGCGCTATTTTGAATCCAATTAGTTTTATGGCTATTACAAGTAACTCCATTAGCGAAATGATTGATGTGCCAATACATAGATTTAGCACTCCACCGCTTCTCACTGAAATGAAACAGTTCCTTTATAATACTGTATCTGTGATTATGCCTGAAGTCACAAATGATTCAAGTAACATTTTAATAAGTTTCAACGATTGATTTAAATTCTATTAGTCATAGAAATACAAAATTTTATGAGGATACAGTGTAGTACAAAATTACATAAAAATCGGCCAACTGCGAGTCGTACAGTAAGGTCCTGTACAATATTTTCGACACTACATTGACCAAATATGTTCGAAAGAAGCGTTTCTTGTATTACGACTCTATTAGAAAAAGTAAGTATAATAAAAATAAAGTTAATTTAATCTAAGCAAACATACAATCCGCCTAATATAGTAGGCAGTAGCTGTAGCCTGTGGACGCTTACAACACCACAGGTAATACCCGCGTTGCTGGCCATGACAGCGTCTTTCTTGAAAAACTTTCAAGTTGCCTTCAGGACAGTGCTCGGTAGGCACAGATCATTACTGTGCCAAAAACTTCCATCACTTGTGAATTCAAGTCAATAAAAGGGCTATCTTTAATTACTGTGGTCTCTTAAAACGATTAAAACAAAAATGCACACTTACGTATTATATCATGTGTACTAAATATGATTTCCCTAACGACTCGAACTTTTGGGAATGAAGATATGGCGATCCTTATTCTGCTGTCGCCTTCTATAAATGATTCGAGATCCTTCAGATAAACATCTGTTTCGCAGTTGTTTAGGCAGCCGCAGTCTCGAGGCGATAATGGCAATCCTTTTTTGTTTGGGAATCGGTTCCAAGTCTTGACCGATGTCGATAATTTTATTATTTCGGTTTTATATTTAGCGATACACTGAAGTTGATGTAGTGCACATATCCTCTCGTGACCTGTGAAGAATTTGTGAAGTATGTGCGTCATATTTCGCGCTCACTTTTCTATGAGTAAGATAAATGATGCTGAGGATTGATGTAAGTAGTTATAAATGACTGAACTCATCATACAGGAGCACGACACTCTCTCGTCCGTCCTAGACGGAAGGAGGATTTGGCCTACACTCCCCACGATGGCCAGACGGAGTTGGGGAGGCCTGATCGATGTTTGGTAATGTATTTCCCTTAGTCGCCTTGTACGACATCCACGGGAAGAGACGGAGTGATTCTATTCTAGGCTGCCAGAAACCACACGGCATTTAGATGCTTGTCATCATTTAACTTTTCTTAGTCCCTGCCCCCGAATTAAATGTAAGACACGTTCATTAGGTATTTAAATCAGTTCGGTTATTATGGTAATCGAATTGAAATCGGTATGTACATTTGTTTGGGGCATGAAGTTTGGGGGTTTCTAACCTTTTAAACGCTTTACTTAATATCACTTGTCGTGCCCCCAGCGCCAGGCACAGTAAAACGATAAATAAATACCTACAACTAAAAGAGATGTTCAGTATATATATCGATATTGGAAATGCATCTCTTTCGAACGCTTACAGTTTAATTTAAATATCTTAACATATGGAAAGCGTTACTTTGTAATTTAATAATTTTATTTATAACACAGTAGAACCTCTATAAGTCGAACCTCGATAAGTCGAAAACCTCTAAATCTCGAAGAAATGTTCAGAGGCCCGATTCTCGTAATGAAATTCCCAACGGCACTATAACGACTTGGTCTCGTCCCTCTTTGGTTTATCTATTTTACAACGTGCCAGAGAGGGAGCGCGCGAAGTCGTTACGATGCCGTTGAGAATTTTATTACGAGAATTGGGCCTCTGTTCCCTTCCCTTCAAACACCAAAACCTCCATTACTCGAAATCTCAACCCTCTATTAGTCGAAATAATCACTGAGAATTTTGGGGTGTAAGTGGTTTATCAACATCTTTGAACCAAAGCCAACTTCACCTGCACGTGGTGCACCCTGTTGACTGACAAACGAAGCTCTGGCGAAAAGAGAGGTAGGGAGCGTAAATGTAAGCTACCCGACTGGGGAATGTACCTCCACCTCACAGAATACCGCAGCCAAATAACAATTCCGTTGAGGGTTGTTGTGTTCCTGTGAGTGAGTGAGGTCACCGGAAAAGAAGGAGATGCTGCGTTGGCAGCGGGGGTGGCTGCGCGCAAGTGATATATTATGTTGCGAGCGTTAATACGGTTACGGTAACTGCTTCACATCAGGCGGGCCGTATGCTTGTCTGCCACACGACGTATTATAAAAAAAAAAAAAAAAAAGAAGTGAGTCCCTCCAAGCCATTTTGGTACCTATTTTCCCTCCATAACTCGAAAAATTACTTGTATTAGTAAGTATTTTGGTAAAACAATGAAACAAAAGCGTATTTCAATTGTATCGATGACACTTATGAAACACGTATAATGCAGCACAACACTAATGGAAAATTCCAGAAGGCGGCACTCTTTTATGACGTCAGAAGCGAGCGTGTTTCTCCGCTCGTGGCTACAGGAATACATATAACATTCGTTCAAAAACATGCAGACTAGGGATGGGAATTGTCAATTCAGTTTTGTTCATTCACTGACAGTTTTGGGCTTTATTCATCTAGAACAAAATAAAATAAACTCATTTATTTCTACAGTAACAATTGCTTTATTTGTTTTATAATAAATAAGTCAGTATAAACAGAAATAGTTTGATTTATGTGGATTTTTGTATCTGTCGATCATTGTTTATGCCCCATCCCTACTAACGGAATTTTCCGGCCGTGGCGCTAGACATCAATACACTTTTCTAAAAATACTATCAGTATTTTATTTAACTTTAGACATTAATTTTAAGTCCTATAATAAAGAAACTTAAGTGTAATCAATTGTAAATAATAACTTCATTATCTATTTATCAAGTAATGAACACTATTTTTATATAATACAGAGCTATTAAACAAAAAGGCAGATTTACTGAGTAGTGGTATTTGAGCGTAAAAATCCGTCCTTGGCGAAATGGGCACGAAAATATTTGGCGGATTAATCCGCTCGTGGCGGTTAAAGGGCTAAACAACTGGTAGGGATGACGCCTAAGCTCTTTCAAAGTAGATATCGTGCGCTCTATCTACTTTGGGTCTATCTAGGACATTTACTATAACAATAATACATATGTAATTTTTATTATTCTCTCCATATTCGATAATTTTACATGAGTACATGTATACATAGTGTTATGTAGCTATGCTATGTGGAGAAAATTGGAACCCATGCTAGGCGGGTTTACACCAGCTGCCTGTAATACAGGTCACCAGGCTCTCCTTTGTAACAAACCTTCGTTTCTTAAATTCTAATATTAGAACGATTGTAAATTCTGTATGCACATGTGAGTGAGTGGATGAACTGTATCTAAAAAGTTATGTCGAGAAATCATCTTACTCAGAACATTGTATATATGTGGAACACATCGACACAGCTTCAGTATCATCTGTATTCGGCAATCTAAGAGACAATGGTTGTACGAATACACGGGATATCTTTCATTTGTAGGCTCGTTGAGGAATCTGAAATGGTAGTTAAAGAAAGTAGTTGTAGGTACTCAACAGAACAAAACGGTAGATACTTCAGAAAAAAAAAAAACGCAAAGACTTGTGCTTTAAGTACAAGTGCGACCTCCCAACGTGTCTGGCGTCATCTTTGGGAGTGTGTACCGCGCACCAGCTTGTTGCATATTGTGATTCTGTTAAACGAGGATTTAACAGAATCAGAACATACAACAAGCTGGTACGCGGTACACACTCCCAATCAGAGGAGTGAGAATGGTTGACGATTTTCAAACTTACAGACGGTATAGAGCAGTGGTTCCCAACCTTTTTTTATTCGCGGACCAGTTCGAGGTTTTTGTTGGGTGTAGGGTCCAAGAGTGTCATCATCATCATCAGGTCAATTTAGTCTCCACTACAGGAGCGACCCTATCTCGCCGGTCCCAGACGGAAGGAGGATTTGGCCTACACTCCCCACGCTGGTCAGACGGGTTGGGGAGGCCTGATCGATGTTTTATAATGTATTTCTCTTACCGCCGCACTCGGAGACGTCAATTAAATTTAAATGGCAATTAAGTCTGCAGCATCCTTGATTGATCCTTGAGACAAAATTGATTTAATTGTCATTAAAGTTTAAGTGACGTCTCTGAGTGCGACAGTTAGTCGCCTTTTACGACATCCACGGAAGAGACGGACGGAGTGAGTGAGTTCTATTCTAGTCTGCCGGAAACCACATGTCCATGAGTGTCATATAAATCCATTATTCTATAACTCAAGATTTTAGTATTTCGTATACTAGTGTTCAATCTCTTTCATTATGAGTTTGTACCACCACCAGTGGTCCGCGGACCACTGGTTGGGAATAGAGATATAGAGAGATTACCTCTTCTCTTGGGTATAGAGAGATTACCTCTCTTTGTGTGTTCTACCGATTGTTTGACACGATATGGACACGATACCCATAACCTTCTACAATCACTGAATGGAAATCATACTCGTATACTAACATGCACACATAGATGGGTCTCCCCACAATCAAATTCTTAGAGCGTACTCTAGAGCTGAGCTGCTCAAACAGGTTTGCAAAGATATGTTAGTACTCGCCTGCAATTTCGCAATGATATAGGCAGGTGTCGTAGTGGTTCAGATGCACGAGTGCTCCAAACTTTGACTGAGAAAGATTTGAATCCCTCGCTGATTATATTGTACACTGGAGAACCGCTAAGAATTATTTCATCAGGACTGTGGATGAAAATCTGAAAATATACTTATATAGACGGGCAAATTTAAAGGTGATTCAGTTCATAAATATAAACTGTTTGACCGCCATGTCGAAATTCATTGTCGCGCCGCGGCATGTCCGCCAAGCTACAAATTCAACGTATGTTTTCTGACGGGACGGGGTCTTACTACACATTCCCACCACTATGTCTTCTGTGTAGCCGGGATTAACAGCGGCGACCACCAAAAAGGCAATGAATAATGTAGTCCATTGCAGTCCCGGGGGTAAAACTACTGCTTTGGAACTTGCAACGAATTTAATCAGAAGAAATTAGTAGGAGTAGGAAGCTTTGGAGTTTGGCTTCCCCCCTTGGCCATGCAAGAGACAGCAATATGACAAATAAGACATTAAAAGCCTTTAAAGAGATGGCTCGTCAAGTGAAGCTTAACTGATAGTTGTATGGTAGTGTCCCCAATAATGTATATTTAATCATCTGTGGTGCAAGACAGTTGAACTTCACTTGTGATATTCCGACTGGTAACACGCTTTTTTTTTATACTACGTCGGGTGGCAGACAAGCATACGGCCCGCCTGATGTGAAGCGGTTACCGTAGCCATATTAGCGCTAGCAACATAAAATATCGCTCGCGCGCCGCCACCCCCGTTACCATCGCAGCATCTCCCTCCTTTCTGGAATGTGATCAAAAAAGTCGCACTACACTAACCACATCTTACTCTCAGTTAGTAACTATGGTATCTACAGTCGAGTGAAAATAAATAAATATCCCTGGACGAATTACACGCTGTCATCTAGTCCCAAACTAAGCAAAGCTTGTACTATGAGTACTTACTAGATAACTGATATAATACTTAAATACATTTTTTGTGAATATTATACATAGAATACACCAAGACCAAAACAAACAGACATGTTCATGCACACAAACATTTGTCTCGTGCATGGATCGAATTCGTGACCTCTGAGTCAAAATGGCCATTTCTAGCCATTCGACCACCTGGGGCCCTATCGACGAAGCTGCAGCCGATTACCATTGAATATTTTGATTTGTTCATCAAATCAAAATATTCAATGGTAATCGGCTTATATATTAATATAAGAAATAAAGATAAGTCTTACGTTTTAGTTATTGACAAACATCTTCAGCTCAGTCGGTAGATCTCCAGATTTTCTACCAGCTAAGCTAAACACTAGTATCATACATCTAAGCTGAAGTTTGATTTCCGCAATCAAATAATCCCCTGGTTAACGGTTTCGGCTTCGGCGGTAGGGCCTCTGGTTCATCAATCAAAATGGAACGTATTATTAACTGTTCTTATGCACATGAACCTTTCGCTTGCCGCGAAATTTTAGTGCACCAAGGTTTGTAGGTACTAACGCTGTACCCACCATGGAACCGCAGAACACGAGGGGTTAACCGTTAAAGATTGTAAATGTGAGGGTATTTACAGTTACTTTTATCACAGTATAAGTAATAGCACTACGTACAGTATGGCCACACTCTGCCGCTCTCTCGTGTCGACCTCACCTCCCCTCTGAGACGGATCTGGAACAATTTGTACCTATTGCGCCGCACCCACACACGCTTATTCACGCTCTGCACGTCATTGTTTATGTAGTAGTTACCAACGCGACATTGTATGGAGTGGCTGGGGTGTGCTATTATGTAGTGTGCAGCCGACTTTACCAACCTTATACTCCTGAGCATATTCATGAAGCTGCATGAAGAAGTGTATGTCGTGTACGGAGAGGTCTAAATTTGATTTGATGTATTTGTGCGTTTCTCTGTCTTTCCACGAGCTGAAAATATTTTCATGATGATTAGATGATTAAGTTATTAGTCGGGTGTGAGGGGCTCGTCACCATCTTTGCATTCAAGTCAACTGGTCCAGTGGCGGACTAAGGGTAAAGCGGGCCCTAAGAAACATTGTATTTCCGGGCCTACTAAAGAAGTTTTCACTTCAAATCCGTACCCGTTACCAGATTGTATACTAACTAGCATAGACACCCATAGTCTGTACTGGATCACTTTGTATTCGTAAAAATGTATAACACACTTGAGCGAAATACAGAGCAATCATTCGCTCGTATCTAAATAAAGCAAACTATGTATATATGCATGGGGCGTAAGTAGTTCATCAACATCTTTGAACCAAAGCCAACCTCACGTGGTTCACCTTGCTGAATGACAAACGAGGCTCTGGTGAAAAGACAGGTAGGGCATAGTGTATTTTTTAAGCTGCCCGACTAGCGAAGTACCTCCACCTTACAGAATACCGCAGCCAAATAACAATTCCCTTGAGGGTTGTTGTGTTCCAGCGAGCGAGTGAGGTCACCAAAACGAAAGGAACGCTGTGCCTACCTCCCTTTTCGCCAGAGCCTCGTTTGTCAATCAGCAGGGTGCACCACGTGCAGGTGAGGTTGACTTTAGTTCAGAGATGATGATGAACCACTTACACCCCAAAAACTACTGATAACTGCTGATATATATTTTCTTTTCATGTGAGAGGGGGGCAAACGAGCATGTGGGTCACCTGCTGGAAAGCAATCACCACCGCCCATGGAGACCAGCCACACCAAGGGGTCGCCGATCCGTTGCCAGCCTTTTAAGGAAAATGAAAACTCTGTTCTTGAAGGCACCCATGTCGTAGTTGTAAATAAATAGATAGACTGCTAAAATCATAACCCTCCCTTATGGTTGCGCAGTAGTAGGGTAAAAATATAATGCTCTTACGTCGGATCATCAAAAATTGCGACATTCGAGTTGATGACATGACACATCCCCATTTCCGTCATGGCGCTCACCACCGACAGCGGCCAGTTGGTGTTGGTTGTCATCGAGTCGTTCGTGAATTTCTTGAACATCACGTTCGCCATTTCTACGTAGTCTCCCGTCTCTATCAGTTTCTATAAATTAAAGTTCTTTCGGTTCATTAGGTCATTCAAATGTGTATCAAAATATATATTTATTAAATACGTATAGGATATTCAGTCTGAAATTTGATCTTGACACGGTATAAGTAATAGTATCTACCGCACTCTGGTATCGACTAGAGATGGGGTTATGTGTTATTTATTGTTAATGAGTTAAAAGTTATTGCTAAAAAAACCTTAAGGAAACCGTTAATTAACATAACATGTCATTTATTTAGAAACGTTCAAAACGAAGATAAGAGATATTCTCCGTTGTGGTGTCTAGTAACTTTCCGTCTAAAAGAGTTAATTTAAACCGTATTAACACTATATTAAAAGAAACAAATAGTGAGGTTGGATAAAATAACCAACCCAAACCGGTGTTGCAGAGAGGCAACACCGGTGACTCAGGGGTGTCGAGAGGTGTGCTGCGCTTTCACCGAAGTTATTAGCGGCGTTATAACTTTTTACACTTCCACCCCTGGAGCATATAGCTCTAAAGCCTCCTAATAAAAGATAAGCCAGAGGAGCGAGTCCTGCGGGCCTTCTTGAGTTTACACTCCGACCGATGAAGACATGCCGGAGACGAAGGATTTGACCGACTCTCAGGAGATTCGGGTCCGTGGTGTCGTTTCTCACCAACAGCTCGCTACAAGCTGCCCTGCGGGCTTATTATTATTGTTATTATTTATTTCATTGCGAAATTCTAACTTCAGCTTAGATTATTAATAATCATGTTTAGCTTTGTTCGTAGAGGCCTTGGAGCTCTACTGATTGAGCTGAAAATATTAGTCAGTACCTAATTGAAACCGCAGTCAGATTTTGGAGTTAAAATATTAGATATGAAACGGCTTTAGCTTACGCAGTAAGGACGTTGATAAAGATCGCAGGGAGCCCAATGAGTGTAAAGGCAAAAAAACTGATAATTGTCAGTCACAATTTGTGGAAGTTTATGAGAGAGGTCTACGTTCGGCAGTGGACGTCCTTTGGCAGCTCCCCCCCCCCGGCCAACTGCTGGCGACGACCTTGTCCCTTTGGAAGCAATTTTGAAGACGTAGTCGTACGTCAAAAACTTGGGACTTACCTCCGTAGCTCCCACAGTACTCATATCGAAAGTGTCTACATTGTCCAAGGTTACGGAAGATATTATTCTTAGATTATCAGTTAGATCTGCTCCTAAGGTCTCAAATGTGTCACTGAAATTTAAAGAAAATTGCAAGAGAATACATAAACTGTTTTCTTAAGCTTCCTACTCCTACTAATTTCTTCTGATTAAAGTCGTAAGTTCCAAGGCAGCCGTATTTTTACCCCCGGTACTGCAGTGGATGAACAATGAATGTTCATCGCCTTTTTTAGTGGTCGCCACTGTTAATCCTGGCTACATAGGAGACACGGTGGTAGGATGTGTGGTGAACCCCCGTCACGTTGTAAAAACTGTTTAAGCAGAAAACTATACTCTACTAGGTGGCGGGCCACCTAGTAGAGTATAGTTTTCTGCTTAACTGCGAACTTCGTATCGCCTTTAAATATTTTTACGTTATTTTTTCCAATTTTTTAATAGTTATTCAGCTATACGGGGCGGAAACAAATACAACAAATCAAAGATTAATTAATATCAAATCTTTATGATTACACCAGTATAGGCTCGTTATGTCCTATTTCTCTTTCACCAAAGCCCCTTTTGCTAGCCGGTGGGATGCACCATGTACAAGTGAGGTTGGTTTTGGCTCTAAAGATACTACTGAGCCACACTCAATCCAAAATAACTTTATGTTGATGACAATTATAAGTGCTTCTGTTTCATAATTGAGTTAAAAACTATCACACGAAATTTTTATACTCATAGATAATTATGAACAAATAATTTGCAACAAAAAAATAATGCTAGTATAAATCAAGTTAAAAACTATCCTATATCTCAAGTTGGATCAAACTGCAGACGTGTGCAAAATTTGATTTAAATCGGTTCAGTAGTTTCGGATTCCATCGCGGACAAACCATGTGACACGAAATTTTTAAATATTAAGATTAGGTGCATATTATTACCATAATAGATACATAGGTCATTGATAATTGTTAGGTACGTCGCCGTCGTATATTTTTTTATACTACGTCGAATGGCAGACAAAATTACGGCCCGCCTGATGTGAAGCGGTTACCGTAGCCATGAGATATCGCTCGCGCACCGCCAACCGCGTTGGTAGCGGTGGTGGCAATAGTAATATGCGCACTCTCAGCGGTATAAAGTGCCACTTGCTCAAAACAAGTGCGTTTTCGAAACATTTTTAATATGACATCATCATCAGGTTATTTTAGTCTCCACTACAGGAGCACGACCCTCTCTCTTCCGTTCCAGACAGAAGGAGGATTTGGCCTACACTCCCCACGCTGGCCAGACGGGTTGGGGAGGCCTGATCGATTTTTAATATGACATCAAGCTTAAAAATGAAATTGGCGTACTTGACAATAGTTTCCAAATAATCTTCGTCTATCTTGTCTTTTGGACACAGTGTGACGGCCGGGTACGAGACATTCCACTTGAAATAATCCATTTCAACGCTATTCACTAGCGGAGCATTCTGCGGGCACACAGGCATTCGTGCATATTATTAAGGCGAGTTTACACTAGAGCAGTGTTTCGCAAACTTTTTGTGTTTAAGGTACATCTAGGAAAACGATAATTTTGGAGGTTGCGAGAGCGAGTTCTTTGAGCTCGTTGAAATAAGCATTAAAATTTTTGAAAAAAGCCACGACGGTTAAAACTTAGTTGAAAAAGGATAAAATAATTTTAAAAATCCCCGACTTAAAGAATTAGTAGGACCCCACGGGCCCTACCGCCGAAGTTGAAGCCGATTACGATTGGAGTTTGTGAGAGCGAAAATCTAACTTCACCTTGCCATTGTGCTAATAATAATATATTTAACCGGTAGGGACGGAGGCGCTCTACCTATTAAACTAAAGATATTTATTACAAATTTAAAGAGAAACCTGATTTTCGCAATCGTAAAATCCGTATCGTACCGTAGTGTATCGATATGCGTATTTTTTTTTAATACTACGTCGGGTGGCAGACAAGCATACGGCCTGCCCGATGTGAAGCGGTTACCGTACTCATATTAACGCTCGCAACATAAAAGATCCTTTCTCCTCAATATAACAACCCTCAAGGTAATTGTTATTTGGCTGCGGTGTTCTATGAAGTGGAGGTACATTCCCCAGTCGGGTAGCTTACAATTAGGCTCCCTAACTCTCTTTTCGCCAGAGCTTTGTTTGTCTGTCAGCAGGGTGCACCGCTTGCAGGTGAAGTTGGCTTTGGTTCAAAGATGTTGATGAACCACTTGCACCCCAATAGCGGTGCCCCAAAGAGCTGCGCGGCTTACAGCATTTACAGCGCTTGCACTCGCCAGTCAATATGCAGCTTTAATCTAATGCGAGTTTTACATACGTACCAGGTTTACGTTACTACTTAGTACTACATATGTTCTCGTTTAGGTACCTACGTCTATATTTGGTATGGAAATCTGAACGTGAATCTGAAATTTCCGAATCGCTGTTACGATTTGCATATAAACTATGGACGCAAATACGAACGTTAACCTTTGGGATACTAGCACTAGCGGCTTTGATGTGACATCAATCGCATATAATGAAATGATTGCTATATACTCGTATATGTGCTGCTGCTTACCTATACCTATATACATATACTGTGTCGATATACTGTGCTTAAACGTAATTTTTGTTTACAACATGTTAGCTAAGTGCATGTCTACCCTGACAGTTCGACCTTTGTATCGTTATTATGGCGTCGTAATAAGATAGCAAGCAAGCAGCCACTATTAACCATGATCAGAGGGGCAATTTTCATAATTAAAATGTAGTTAAAATTCAGTTTATTCGGTATTCATATAGCACAATACGAAACTTGAAAGTTTATCTGTAGTGTGACTATATTGAAGTATGGCCAAAAATTTAATGAACAATAATATTAATCTACTCGCTATGAATTAGTGATTGAAACCAAGTATACAATTTTTAGACAATTCATACCTATTTCAATCTCGATTCGGTCAACTTTCATTCAGCGATGGGAAATAATTAAGAGAATTGGCCTTCTGCTTTTAGCTGTACGAGCAAAGTTTATGGGTGTCATCAACTTGGTTATCCAGAATAATCTAGTAGTAAGGAACGGGAAAATATAAAAAAAATGTGGACTCTAATGGGGGAGTTAGATTTATATATCTAATATACAGGAAAATATGAAAAAAAAAAAAAATATGTGCGTTCTAACCTTAATATACAAATCTATCTAATTCTCCCCGAGTTAGATAGATTTGTATATTAAGGTAACAGGATGCCACAGTTTTAATTAAGGCGATACCCGTCGTGAAAGTGGCACCACTTTGAATAAAAACATATATCTTAGCATTTAGGAAGAGCCTCCATTTTGGTATCGACGGCTTAACGTTCCATCCGTACTTCAGAGGGCACGTTAAGCCGTCGGTCCCGGCTGTTGTCACTAGATGACAGTCGTTAAGTCAAGTCAGTACATTTAGGCGGATTGAAAAAACAGGTCTTCGCCAACCCGCAGTTGAGCGTGGTGGAGTATGCTCTAAACCTCTTCGTTTGAGGGCAGACCATTATCCCAGGAGTTGGATGAAGAAGTGTCGACGACGATTTAGGATTTTCTGTGTACCTACGAGTCGTTTGCATGCGTAGCACTAGACCCTGTTATGGCGGAAATGTTACGGCATATAAGCGGTTGACTGTACCACAGTTTTAAAAAAAAATAGTAATACTGTGACTGTACATACCTACTTAATAATTACTTACCACGTATCTTGTATATTGTATAGTAATCAAGTTGTATACAAGAAAAAGGCACATAGCGTAGCTCACAGTCCAAAAAAATCTGTAACGAAAATTGAGATGATCATAGATCTAGTACATATCTATATATATAAAAGAGTAAATCACTCACTCATCACGAAATCTCAGAAACTACAAGTGCTAGGAGGCTCAAATTTTGCAAGGGGGTTCCTTTTAGGACGTAGGCGCTCACTAAGACGGGAATTTGGAATATTCAACCCCTAAAGGGGTGAAACGGGGGTCCAAAGTTTGTATGGGGAACCAAGATTAGTTGGACTATTTTATACGAAACTTCACATGAGCACTTCTGTAGATAAATGAGTAAACACGTGTTTCAGGATTTTTCCAAATTCAACCCCTAAAGGGGTGAAATGAGGTGCAAACGTCTGAAAATCGTTATGGGTATTGTTTATATGGTTTATCAGGTCGCTGATTCCGAAAACAACAGCTATTTTATAATCTAACATTACCGACGTGACACAAGACCACTCCTGTGGGGGTGCGATGGGGTTGAAATGTCATAATATCAATATGGGTGTTGATTCTATGGTTTTCTGAGACGTCAATTACGAAAATGGCATCGATTTGAAAACGTTGACACGAAATTTCCATCTCGGTATAGAAATCCAAGATTTGGAACACCTGATGCAGATCCATAATGGTTCAGCTAAACTATAAGAAATATAAAAATGACGCCTTAGCAAAAGTTGTTCAGCCTGATGAGTATTTTTTGTTGAGGTATAAAAATCCAAGATTTAGAACACCTGATGCAGAACCATAATGGTTCTGGTAAACTATAAGAAATATAAAATTGATGCCTTTGCAAAAGTTGTTCAACTTGATGAGTATTTTTTGTTGAGGTATAAAAATCCTAGATTTGGAACACCTGATGCAGAACCATAATGGTTCAGCTAAACTATAAGAAATATAAAAATGACGCCTTAGCAAAAGTTGTTCAGCCAGATGAGCATTTTTTGTTGAGGTATATAAATCCACGATTTGGAACACCTGATGCAGAACAATAAAGGTTCAGTTAAACTATAAGAAATATAAAAATGACGCCTTAGCAAAAGTTGTTCAGCCTGATGAGTATTTTTTGTTGAGGTATAAAAATCCAAGATTTAGAACACCCTGATGAAGAACCATAAAGTTTCAGCTAAACTATAAGAAATATAAAAATGACGCCTTAGCAAAAGTTGTTCAGCCTGATGAGTATTTTTTGTTGAGGTATAAAAATCCAAGATTTGGAACACATGATGCAGAATCATAATGGTTCAGCTAAACTATAAGAAATATAAAAATGACGCCTTAGCAAAAGTTGTTCAGCCTGATGAGCATTTTTTGTTGAGGTATATAAATCCAAGATTTCGAACACCTGATGCAGAACCATAATGGTTACGGTAAACTATAAGAAATATAAAATTGACGCCTTTGCAAAAGTTGTTCAGCCTGATGAGTATTTTTTGTTGAGGTATAAAAATCCAAGATTTAGAACACCTGATGCAGAACCATAATGGTTCCGGTAAACTATAAGAAATATAAAATTGATGCCTTTGCAAAAGTTGTTCAACTTGATGAGTATTTTTTGTTGAGGTATAAAAATCCTAGATTTGGAACACCTGATGCAGAACCATAATGGTTCAGCTAAACTATAAGAAATATAAAAATGACGCCTTAGCAAAAGTTGTTCAGCCAGATGAGCATTTTTTGTTGAGGTATATAAATCCACGATTTGGAACACCTGATGCAGAACAATAAAGGTTCAGTTAAACTATAAGAAATATAAAAATGACGCCTTAGCAAAAGTTGTTCAGCCTGATGAGTATTTTTTGTTGAGGTATAAAAATCCAAGATTTAGAACACCCTGATGAAGAACCATAAAGTTTCAGCTAAACTATAAGAAATATAAAATTGACGCCTTTGCAAAAGTTGTTCAACTTGATGAGTATTTTTTGTTGGGGTATAAAAACCCTAGATTTGGAACACCTGATGCAGAACCATAATGGTTCAGCAACACTTCTGCAACACCTGATGCAGAACAAAGCTAAATTTATTTGCATAAACAACATGGTGTTCACAATAAATTATAGTTTAAAAAAATAACTAAAAAACACGCTATACTAGCAAATAGAACTAAAAAAGCTACTTAAAAAAACAATAAATAGTTTAACAAAATATTGATTGTATTGTAAAAAAATAACCGCGCAGTGCTACTTTTATTCTTACCTGCTACAAGTTAGACGCAATCGTTTTATTTATTTACAAAGGTAACGTGGTCTATTTAGTCAGTTTATTATAGATGTGTACGCTAAAATTGAAATGGAATGATTGGTATATATTCGCACAAACCAGACGAATGCGTGCATTTGCGGGACGCTATGTAGCAAGATTTTGTGATACAAAGTCTTTTCAACAACGAGGGGAAACTGTTTTTCTTAGATGCTTCAGGAGGGACTAGAAAAACATACCTGACGAGAGCAATCCTCGCTGAAATCAGGCGCCAGAATAATATCTCAGAGCAGCATCGCCAGGTATTGCAGCCATACTAGGCGGAAGGACGCAAATACAATGTTCAATATTATACTCGATTTATACAGAACGGAAACACCGACATGCTTTATGACACGAAACTGTGATAAAGCGAAAATGTTTCAGGATTGCTGTCTAATCGTTTCAGTAAATGCAAGGCGACTATGGGAATAGTTTTTGTCCCAGAAATTACCTATTATTTTTGTTGTTTATTGTACCTGTAGGGCGGTTCTATGTTCGATTGTATGTATTTTTTTTTAATTCAATGATTTCTCCGTCAATTGTACAGCAATTTTAATAATTCTTATTCGTTTGAGAGGGTACACTCTCCAGGTGGTCCCATATTAAAATGAATGTTGCTAAGCGCATAACTCGAGAACGGCTCGACCAATTCTGCTAATTTTTATTTTAATATTTTCGTTAAGGTATAAGGAAGGTTCTTATGGACATAAAAATTGCGAGGAAAAGAAAACAACACTTTCTACCCGTGCGAAGCCGGGGCGGGCAGCTAGTATATATATACATACATATATATTAGGTATTTTAATTTAAACTACACAATTTTCTTTTTAACCCCTGACGCAAAAATGACTGGGTGTTATAAGTATGTGTGTGTGTGTCTGTCTGTGGATCGTAGCTCCCGAACGGATGAGCCGCTTATGATATTTTTTTATTTGAAAGGTGAATTAGTCGGGGGTATTCTAAGCTATGTTTGATGAAATTCGGTTCAAGATGGCTGCCGCCAATCATAGATATTAGTAGTAAAATAATAGATATTTTTTCACAACCCCTTCAATATGGGTATCAAATGAAAGGGCTTGACTATTATACACTATGATAAATTACAAATCCAAGATGGCCGCCACCACAAAATGGCGAATGAAATATATTTTTTTCACAACTCCCTCAATATAGGTATCAAATGAAAGGGCTTGACTAGACTAGAACGTCGTCGGGGGCTTTTCAAATTTTTAAGTTAATTGTCTTGTTCAAGTGTCAAGTTGGAAATTTCATAGACTACACGGACACCGCGTTGAATCGCTAACCTTGGTTTAAACCTTAGGCCAAAGCAGCTATTGCAAGCCATTTGGCCACCGGGTTCGTCTGTAAATAATAAAATGTAATTATGTATATTGTTAATTATATTGAGCAGTAGTGTTGTAGTAGCTGTTGCTAAGTCTCAGCTACGGTGAGGTGGGACTGTATTGGCGGCACATGTCATGTATTGCGAAGTATCTTTCTTTATCTCTGTATGTTTGTTTGTTGTTTGTAAGTTCTTTAATGTAATAACAATATGCACTACAATTATTAAAAATATAGAGTAATAGATAGACGGACTTATACCTAATAGATACCTCTACCAGTCAACTCTTACAGTCATTGAAAGGAGCTCAAGCAAGGCGAGAAAGCACACGTAGCTATATTTTGCAATTAATAGATTACAACACTATAAACTACAACCAATAAAAATAAGTTCAATGTATTAATATAAAAGACGTGTGGCACTCGGGGACTGCCGCGGTAAAACTATTGCATAGCATTTTGTATCAACTTATGCAATTAAAATTTTATTTATTTATTTTATTCATGCAGTATTGCTTTTTCTTTGATATTAATTCAAGTTACACTTTTTGAGCGTGGTGACCGATAAGAAAACAAATTTTTCTATTATTAAATAAATAAAACGAGTTTCGTAGAGTCGTACAATACGTCTAATCGCACGCACACAACGCCGTGTCGAAGACTGCCGAACTGAAACGACGTTAGACGATGCACGGCCTTCAAGCCACACCTCCTTGCCCGTCGGAGTGGGGAGCGTGAGGTTTTTTCGTTACGGAATTTCTGGATTCGGTCCCCGCGCTCAAGGCCCGCGATAGAAGCTATGCAATAGCTTAATAACAAATATTTAATATAATAATCTGAGAAGTTTATTTTATAGTATATAAATAACAGTAACTATAACTCTACCTCAAAAGGTCTCATACAAAGCGATATCCAACAGTTTAATATTATTATGAAACCTCAATCTACTCAATCCGGCAGGCTCCAGAGCCTACAGGTATAAAACATATCTATAATATCATATACACGGAGATATTCAACACGCAAGGCCACTTCTGCGAACGAGGCGAGGGTCAGCTAATTATTAAAATATACATAAATATTAAGACCTTTCAAAACAATGTATTTCAGTGTTAACAATGTAGGGCAGGCCGGGCGTCGAACAAGCCAGTAATTCGCTTCGTAAATAGTTGATTAGTTTTTTCCTCTTCAACTTTCGTGCGTAATTATCACGTTTCCTTTTGAACTGGTTTCTTCCTCTCAATGTTGTATCTTCCATGATTGTTATAACTTTCTTATATAACTTACAAAATATGTTTTTGTATCGGCAGAAGGCACGGGAATGAATGTGAAAAGATACGAGTCGTAATTATATAGCCCTAATGTCGTAACCCGTGGAGCTGTATTACAACTTTATTTTCTTAAATGTTATGCCCTCGTCACCTTGCCTCATTTATTATATTATTAATTTATTGTAATTTTAACAAAAAAAAAACCGACTCCAAACATTACTCTACATTTATGTATGTAGATACATGCTGATGATGATGATGATGAATAAAATATGGGTCCAATCTGGAATTATACTCTTTCAAATAAAAAAAAGGTTTTTCAAATCGTAATATAAATCACGGAGTTATTAAGTAACAATAAAAAAAATACAGCCGAATTGAGAACCTCCTCCTTTTTTGGAGTCGGTTAAAAAGAGTTTTAATTTTATCGACGTACGTAACCCTGAAAAAGTTTCGGCATATAATGCCTGACTCGTACAAAATGAAATGAAATAGGCACATACATGTTTGTTATGAAAAGAAATATAATATAGGTAAAGAAAGAGTGCAATAGAGTATAAAAATATAAAAGTTGGGAACAAATCAAAAAAAAAAAAAAGTAACAGTTTCTTTGAGAACACAATCTGATCTTTTTATACATAAAATTTGGAAGATTAGGTACAAAAATTTGGTTCCTTTCGTAAACAATTTATCGTTTGTTTTTGGTACAAATTTTATTGAAGGCGGTGTTCGGTGATTGATCATGTGAATATCGGATGATATAGCTTACTGGAAATCGTAGATATCTATCTGACATGGACAAAGTCTGTAATACTTATATATAATTGTATATGTGGAGTGTGGGTGGAGTATGCTTTAAACATGATCGAAGGGAGGCCCGTATCCCAGCAGTGAGATGAATAAGGGCTGACGACGACGTGAGATGTCAACACAACAATAGAGAAAAAATATGCTTTTTAAGGTTCCGTATCCAAAGGGTAAAACGGACCTTATTACTGAGACTCCGCTGTCCATCCGTCCGTCCGTCTGTCACCAGGCTATATCTCATGAACCGTGATAGTTAGACAGTTGAAATTTTCACAGATGATGTATTTCATATTCTAGGGGGCTCACATACAACAAGCGTGATTTTTTGCTCGTTTTGCTCCATATTGATAACGGCAACAGGTAGACGCTTGAAATATTCACTGAATATTTAGTTATATATCATCATCATCAGCCTGTATCTACCCACTGCTGGATATAAGCCTTCCCCAATGCCTTCCACCAGATACGATCCTCCGCCTTCCGCATCCAGCCGCTCCCAGCCGGTTTCTTAAGGTCATCGGACCACCTAGAACGAGGGCGCCCAACACTTTGTAGATTGTTCGCACCCCCCGCCCTGCCGGAACCGAGACCGCCATCTTGGCTCGGGATAGCAGGGCTGCCGGGTACTGGGGGCCATATATTTAGTTGTGTATGCATTGGAGAGAAATGCCCTTGAGTCGCCACGCTGGGCAGGCGGGTTTTTTTTTTTTTTTTTTTTTTTTTTTTTACACAAAGCCAATCGCAATATGCGCACGCTCAACGGTGTAAGATGCCGCTGAGCATGCGCAGATCGGCTTACTTTGTAAATAGCGCACACCCCTGCCGTGGACAAGGCACTTATATATCTATTATTAATAATGATTTATCTATTTTACAATTTTAACTACCTTATAACCTATATACATATTAAGCTATATTAAAGTATCATGATGCAATAGCATAAAATTAATCAAGGCATACAGTAACTTATAAAATATAAATGGTGCAATAGCAATATTAAATAAAATTGTCAATAAAACATATCACAAATTTTTTATTAAAACTTTAAAATTAAATGTCCACGTTTTGGACGCCGACGAGTTTGAGGCGATGGCTTGGTCAATTTTACATCTAGTTTGTGTCAATCCATCCACAGCTGTCCTCGGCAGACACTTAACTCAATGACCCCACCTAGCCACCGCGATCGAGGCGCCTATCGGAAAATATAGGCGCCCAAGTCAACATTGGTCCTAGGTGGGGCCATTTTGCTTGTTCCGCCTGATGACAGCCGAGGCTAGATTGACACAGTAGTCAATATACTTAAATCTACTTTTTCCAGCCATCACCTCGGACACGTTCGCTTCAGTGACCCGCATTCCCAAACGCTGCTCCAATTCCCATCTTTGTTTGGAGAATGCGGGACACTGAAACAAAATGTGCTGCACTGTCTGACCCTCGCCAGCTTCACAGAAACACGATGGATCGTCCGCGCACTTGAACCTGTACAAGTACGCGGCAAACCCACCGTGTCCCGATAAGACTTGCGTGGTGATGCCAGACGGAGCCATTTTGCCCACGATACTGTACGCGGCAGACGCACTCGGGAAAAACAGCTTCGTCGTTGAAGCTGTAGTTCCCGAGCGGTATCTCCTATCCCATTCGTCAATGGTCGCCTTACGGATCATACCCTTGACGAATGAGACAGGGCAGCGGTCGTAGTCGGGCTTCTTCTTCAACCTCAAGGCCGCACTCTTGGCGAGTTGGGCAGGCGGGTTGGCGACTTTCGCTAGAGCCTCGTCCGCTTATCTGCAGGGTGTACCACGTGCAGGTGAGGTTGGCTTTGGCCCCGAAGATGGTAGTGAGTCACTACACCCCAGTTATATTAATTTAATTATTTTTAAACTGAATACATATTCAGTTTAAAAATAAATAATTAAATTAATTTAAAACAAATATTTAAGGGGATATATACAACAAACGTGATTTTTTTTGTCGTTTTTATAGATAATGCTACGAAACCCTTCGTGCGCGAGTCCGACTCGCACTTGGTTGGTTTTTTAAAATAATGTGCTTAGAAATGATAAAAAATCTAATTCTAGATAATGAATTGTACAGCCACTCTACTGTTTTTCTGTTTATTGAAATAATAATAATTATTCAAATGATATAATTATAGATATATCGGTTCTTTTGAAGTAATTGTAGTATGCATTTGTCATATAATCGTTTTATTGTCGTGTTTTCGATAGCGAGTCATTAAGCTTTTTGTATTTATTCCCTTTGAATAGTTACATTTGTTTCTATTTACGTACCTAGGTCAAACAAGTAGCCTTTAGATCACCTTTAGATTGACATTCGTTTGTACTTTTTAAATTAACAAGGTCTACTTTCGCTCTTGAGAATAATAGAAAAAAAAAACCTTTGCAACATTTACGATTGTTAGGAAGTTATGTCAAAATTTATAGACCACTTTCTTGGCAGACCGTACCTATGTATCTTAGTCCTATGTTCATTCTTACTCACATTATACTTAAGTGCATTGCATATTAAGATACAATATATTTAGAGCGAGACACTGCTATATGCGTGTAAGAGACGGTGACATAGCCGCTCTTGTCTCACCTGTAGCAGTGTCTCGCTCTAAATGCAGACCGCACCTATGCATCTCTTCTTAGTCTTATGCTCATTCTTACTCACATTATACTTAAGCACATCGCATATTAAGATACAATATATTTAGAGTGGGACACTGCTATATACGTGTAAGAGACGACGACATAGCTTCTCTTGTCTCGCTCTAAATATATCGTATGCGCTTAGTGTGTCGACACTGTCGACCTCGTCGTCAACACTTATTTATCCCACTGCTGGTATATAGCCTCCCCTCAATCGAATGGCTTTAGAGTATACACCCCACTGCTCAACTGCGGGTGCGCGGAGGCCAGTGTTTACAAGCCGTCTAAAGACCACTGACTTGGCTTAACGACTGTCATCTACTGACAACAGCCGGGACCGACGGCTTAACGTGCCATCCGAAGCACGGATTAGGCTTAGGGTGTGACTAGTATTAATCGTTATTTTGCTTATTGCTTGTTATATTAAATAGAAGAATACTTAATTAAAATAATTATGCTCACTTAGTATTGAGTACGATGAGTCTGAAATGGTCTTAGAAATTAACTTAATTAAACCATAAGCTTTTAATTTCTTCAATTGTCCTTAATGAAAGGTCTAATGGCGGAATCTCAGCAAATGGAGATGAGAAAGTCCCGTAATGAACGGGTGTTATCGTTATCACTTTTAATATTAGTAATTATTGTTGGATATTATTATTATGATATTAAAGGTCTCAGGCGAATTCGTTGAAAATAAACAAATTCTTTTATTCCGCGTATCAATGTTTTATCTTTTTTTTATATTTATTATCTACAGATCCCGGGGTCCGTGCCCTTTGTTAACAATCTTCTATTTTTATATCACAATTTTCTAACAATTTATTAATTGCACGTCGCTATTATGCTAATAATCATACTACTATTTAATACTACTGTTAATGTTTTATTTTACACTAATAGAGAAAGAAAGGAAGGGACTTGCAATGGATCGGCGACCCCTTGGTCTTGCTGATCTCCATGAGCGGTGGCGATTGATATCCATTAGGCATATGGTGACCCACATGCTCTTTTGCCCCCCTCGCATATAAAAATAAACACCAGAATTTAAGTTTAGACCTCCAGTTAAAACTGGAAACCATATCTAATTTCGTGTAATAGTTTTGCATTGCATGCACGTAAATTGTAACAAATATTGTTTTGTCTACCGTTAATAAAAAATAATATAAACGAGAGAGCACTTATGACCAAAAATGCCATATCGAGGGATGTCATATTGCAGTCCTACGAGGGAAGTTAAATCGCAAAGCTCCTATAATTTTTTTATTAAATTCGTTGTGAGTTTTGAGGCAGCAGTAGTTTTACTCCTGGGACTGTAATGAACAACACTGTTCAGTGACGTTTAGTAGAGATTTCTTAGTAGCAGAAAAATTAAATGCAGTGAGAAGACATGAGTTAAAATAACATGATACAAAATAAAATAAAATGAAATGAGATGAGATGAAATAAGATGACATAAAATCATTTACTTCATAGGAAGATAGCGTCGCTATGTCATGATGAATCAAGTAAGAGCACATCAGCAAATAATCGGTTCACGTCATGGTCCATATAACATGTTTCGTAGTTGTTCAAGATATATAAATACGGAAGTCATTCAAACTTACAATTGTGAGTGATTTGACGAGGGAGCAATCTATTTGTTGTCCATAAAGCCCAGGGGGCTCGTTGCAAAGCAAACACTAACTTTATCAGAATGCTCGTGTTGTAGTCAAGAATGCCCTAATCGGCCATTTGCTAGCGTTAAGCCCCTATTTATTATCGTAACTAGTGGAGCACTATCGCTTTCGGACCGAGTCGGAGATCGTTTCGTGTTTCTTACACACCCATTTGTCTGTACCCTCTTACTAATTCAACAAAACGTGAGAGCTGCCGAGATAACAACTTCGTTTTGGAGATTGTCGATAGAATAGCGATCGAATTCTGCTCCAATGCCGTTTCCTCGCTATATGTGTTTATACGATTGTTCGTGCCCTTTGTGAGAAACCTCAGTTACGTGAAGGGAGGGTACCGTTTTAATCTCTTTGTTCCTTCTTTGTTTTAGTTTGTAGTTATTGGAAGCAGTTAGGTGTAAAGACGTGTACACTTACGAAAGTATCTTCATGAAAGCGATAGTTTTTGTAACGGTGTATTATCGTCGATTTAAATATTGAATAAATATATGTCTTACAAAAGAAATAAAGTAAAGAAAATTTTGTATCGGCTTAATGGAGAAAATACGGGTGCGTTGAATTAATTTAGGTATTTTTTTTTAAATCGTCGTCATGGAAGCAGTAATAGCAGTAAAGCTGTAGAAGTACAAAAAAACGGCCAAGTGCGAGTTGGACTCGGCCATGAAGGGTTCCGTAGCAGCAAGTAAAGTTACGATTTATGACGTATTACAAAAATAACTACTTACTAGATCTCGTTCAAACCAATTTTCGGTGGAAGTTTGCATGGTAATGTACATCATATATTTTTTTTAGTTTTATCATTCTCTTCTTTTAGAAGTTACGAGGGGGGGGGGGGGGGCACATTTTACCACTTAGGAAGTGCCTCTCGCGCAAACTATTCAGTTTAGAAAAAAAAAATATTAGAAACCTCAATATCATTTTTGAAGACCTATCCATAGATACCCCACGCGTATGGGTTTGATGAAAAAAAAAAATGAGTTTCAGTTCTAAGTATGGGGAACCCCCAAAATTTATTGTGTTTTTTCTATTTTTGTGTGAAAATCTTAATGCGGTTCACAGAATACATCTACTTATTATTATTTAAATAGTTGTCTTGGCCAACTTGCCAGATAAATATTTTTTGAAAAATGGAAAAATTCACCTGCCTCCCCTAGGTGGGTTTCAAAAAATATACATCTACCTACCAAGATTCAACAGTATTCAACAATTTCCACTCGTATAGGTTTGATGAAAAAAAAAAAATTTGAGTTTCAGTTCTAAGTATGGGGATCCCCCAAAATTTATTGTTTTTTTTTTCTATTTTTGTGTGAAAATCTTAATGCGGTTCACAGAATACATCTATTTACCAAGTTTCAACAGTATAGTTCTTATAGTTTCGGAAAAAAAGTGGCTGTGACATACGGACGGACAGACAGACAGACATGACGAATCCATAAGGGTTCCGTTTTTGCCATTTGGCTACAGAACCCTAAAAATGCAATGAAACGACGATCGGAGAGTTAGGTTTGTGGTCGAGAAATCACAGGGGACAGATGCTGGTCAATTTCCTTCACATGGTAGGGATCTTTTTATGAATTCTTTCTTCAAAATCTTACCCTACCTCACTTTTCGCCAGAGCCTCGTTTGTCAGTAAGCAGGATGCCTCACTTGCAGGCGAGGTTGCCTTCGGTTCCAAGATGTTGATGAACCACTTTTATTGAATGTTTTTACGTAAGATCCAATTACCGGCTGGTCCATAGAGCATAGACCATAAGACCGGTTGTCCATAGGCTCTATTGCGTTGCGATGCTAACAGAAAAGAGTTTGTTCGACGTTTTTTGAAGAAAATGAATTTTCCCAGAATCCAGGCACATTTTACCACTTAGGAAGTGCCTCTCGCGCAAACTATTCAGTTTAGAAAAAAAAAATATTAGAAACCTCAATATCATTTTTGAAGACCTATCCATAGATACCCCACGCGTATGGGTTTGATGAAAAAAAAAAATGAGTTTCAGTTCTAAGTATGGGGAACCCCCAAAATTTATTGTGTTTTTTCTATTTTTGTGTGAAAATCTTAATGCGGTTCACAGAATACATCTACTTATTATTATTTAAATAGTTGTCTTGGCCAACTTGCCAGATAAATATTTTTTGAAAAATGGAAAAATTCACCTGCCTCCCCTAGGTGGGTTTCAAAAAATATACATCTACCTACCAAGATTCAACAGTATTCAACAATTTCCACTCGTATAGGTTTGATGAAAAAAAAAAAATTTGAGTTTCAGTTCTAAGTATGGGGATCCCCCAAAATTTATTGTTTTTTTTTTCTATTTTTGTGTGAAAATCTTAATGCGGTTCACAGAATACATCTATTTACCAAGTTTCAACAGTATAGTTCTTATAGTTTCGGAAAAAAAGTGGCTGTGACATACGGACGGACAGACAGACAGACATGACGAATCCATAAGGGTTCCGTTTTTGCCATTTGGCTACAGAACCCTAAAAATGCAATGAAACGACGATCGGAGAGTTAGGTTTGTGGTCGAGAAATCACAGGGGACAGATGCTGGTCAATTTCCTTCACATGGTAGGGATCTTTTTATGAATTCTTTCTTCAAAATCTTACCCTACCTCACTTTTCGCCAGAGCCTCGTTTGTCAGTAAGCAGGATGCCTCACTTGCAGGCGAGGTTGCCTTCGGTTCCAAGATGTTGATGAACCACTTTTATTGAATGTTTTTACGTAAGATCCAATTACCGGCTGGTCCATAGAGCATAGACCATAAGACCGGTTGTCCATAGGCTCTATTGCGTTGCGATGCTAACAGAAAAGAGTTTGTTCGACGTTTTTTGAAGAAAATGAATTTTCCCAGAATTCAGACTTAGCTAAATAGATCGACGGTTTGGCCCCATAGAGACATAAGTTGTAAATTTCATCGTAATTGTTAGACCCGTCAAATATAGGCTAAGTAACGAGGTGTTAGATCGAAGTAAATTTTGGTACATTAAATCAAAGTTAATCAACATTTATAGCAGAAATGATTAGCGCGAGATGTTATTGCGAGTATGAATATTTTACTCCAGTTGGAGGCTATTAGCTCTGTCGACTCACAAGACGCGAAGAACCCATTAATTCCGAGTTATCTATATTAATCTTATCGGAGTAATTTAAGTTGATTAGTTTCTAGCGAATAGTTGGAATTAATGTTTTGTTACATCGACAATCCAAAGAAAGCAAATTGGTTACGATTGCATATGTGGTATTATAATGTAGTAAATAAGTAAATAAAGGACTTGTACTGTTACACGTAGGTAATTATATTTATTTTTTACCGATCGGTTTCGGCGCTAAGGCATTATCAAGGAGAACAAATGGTGTTTGCTAAAAATATGGTAAAAAAATATAATTACCTACGTGGAACAGTACAAGTGCTTTATTATAACATTAAGGCAATAATGTTCCACCAAGTGCCAACAATCAGCAGTATCAACTTTATGTGGTATTCATTTGTATCTGTCATTACATACGTTATATTGCATGCAGTTAGAAGGTATATATTTATAACAATGAGAATGTTTTGTAACAATTTAATGTTCAAGATGACAAAGTGGAGAAATAAAGCGTACCTACATAGCTGTCCACAAAGAGATCTCCTCCAAACCGTATCTAGAATCTTCTGTCTATCGATTTTTACCTATATTGAAAATTTTAATACATATCTAGCCATATAAAGGCAGGGAAATATTCAGTACAAAAACGGTACATAATAAGTAAATGTATTATTACGGTTTGAAAACACGTTATGTTGCCAGATGATTAAAATTATTCTAATTGGTGTGAGCTAAGATCGGATTAGTTCTCTGTTCAGTGTGACTTAAACGGATTAAATAAACACATTTGCATGTATACAGACACGGTTTGTTCGTGTTGTCGTTTTTTGTATGGAGTGGCTAGGATGTGACTGAACATTCGCCCACTCTCACGAATGATAGATTTCGCTGCTGAACAGAGTGCTTACTGCGAGTTCTTTTGGTCATATTCGAAAGTGTTAACGTTTTTAAGCCGACCAAATTGAGAAAAAGTTTCGTAATGTGAATTTACCAGACGCGTGTTACATATCAAAATTATTCGGGTTGCTCACTTCAAAATGTGAGCAAGTAAGCCACATAATTTTAATATGCAACACGCATCTTATAAATTCACAACATGAGACTTCTTATTTGGTCACTCACTCAGACAGCACAGTAGTCAGAGTGCCTAGTGTTTTGTTTGTGTTTTTGGATATGTAACACGCGTCTGGTAATTTCACAATATGAAACTTATTTTTATTTTGGTCGGTTTGTAAACGTTAACACGTTCGAATGTGACAAAAAAACTCGCACGAAGCACTCTGTACATTTATTATCCGACTAAGTAACGTTATCGATCGAGTATGTAGCTACATATTCAAAAACAATAATTTACAAACAATGCTATCAAACTAGTTCGTGCAATAACAAAGGTGTCTGTCAAATGTATAGGGTGCTAGGTCATAATTCTTAAAAGTTACTCGGTCGTTCGCAGCGACG
Organism: Hypsopygia costalis; assembly: GCA_937001555.2. Taxonomy (NCBI): domain Eukaryota; kingdom Metazoa; phylum Arthropoda; class Insecta; order Lepidoptera; family Pyralidae; genus Hypsopygia; species Hypsopygia costalis. The sequence continues at coordinate 12,310,068 of OW443339.2, read as the reverse complement.
ATACTCGAGCTCATCTCCGGTTTAGCGCGCTAGCGCACCTAGATTACCTACTGCGGGGCTCCAAAAGCCATTTAAAGTTAAATAAGAAGAATGAACTTTAATCAACAATGACAATGCTGTTAGATACTATATTATTAACAAGAATAAACACAATATATATATGAAACAACCTTTTATTAGTTGTAAATAAATAAAAAGAACTAAAAAGTTTAGTAGTAGTAGGCGACATTTAGGTAACCGTGCACTGTCACGAGAACCAAACGAATGTGCCAAATTTCAATCGAACAGTAAGAAGTGGGTCAAAATATAACTTGCAAGATTTTATTAACGAATGTAACTTTAAAGGTTGTAGACCACTTATTTGATCCCCTGTACCTACTAATAACTGCAAAGTAAAATGCTTTTATTTCGACCGACAAAAGATCATTATAGAATATTAGTAACAGTTATAACTTAATGTATTGTTAGTAACATTAAAAATAAAACAAGAGAGACATACATATCTTTGGTTCTCAGCATGTGAACCATTAAACAAACCTACCACTGCCCATGGCTCCACTGACCTATTGAGGTAATATCATAATATGATATTACCTCAGTAGGTCATAGTCAGTGGAGCTGATCATATTATGATCCGAATCGCGGGATTCTACGGGCACACGCCATTCTGCTTTGAGGCTCTACAGTACCGTGGCATCTTCACTCACTACAAGTAATTTAATCTCTGTTCTTTTGTCCCTTCGCCCTCTCTCGCTTTCACACAGCTACGCCATCGCTGTTAACCTCTAGCGCCCCTCCTCTCTTTCCCTCCATGGCATTCATGGTGAACCATTGAGCAGTGATTCACACACCGGAGATTAAATCTAGCAAATACGTTCAGGGGTACGATTCCCGTAATGTTCAGACTTGGTCGTTGGCTGCGTTCACACGATGACTATTATATTCGAATTTTTCATGTATTCTACGAGTATTTTTCATTTTATTCAAAGATCATTCACATGAGGATCATTCCATAAGTAAGTTGCATTGCACATTAAAATTGAGTTTGATGGTCCTTGTGTGAATGAGTATTGAGTATACAGAGAAATGGTAAACGGGAAGAAATTCAATTGAATTGTCCTCGTGTAAACATATCCAAAGTGCTTCAGAGACTGAGTCGCAGCGATAACCTAGCGGTTGAAAGTTTACGGAAAGCGAAGGTGACAGAACGCTGTTGATACTGATGATGCCTGTCCGGACTCTGCGGGCCAGGGATGCACACCGTTTGCGCTTAGTAGCATAAGACAAGTCTAGCTTCGGCGAACATTCTGGTGGGTGTGGATTGGGTGTTACTGCTGGCAGCAGCTGCCGCGATTGTTCTCCATCTTTCTCTGTTAGTAGCCTTACGAGAACACTGAATGAGCGAGCAGCTTTTCGAGACTTTAGCAAGGTAAGTACTTACTTACCTAGTCAAGGTCTCGAAAATTGCGCAAGCATGCACTACGGTATTCCTGACGTTAGACACACGGGCCAGCAAGAAAAAGGCGGAATTAGGGCGGAGAAAGATCGGCTATATTTAGGTAAACAAAACCCAGTAAAGTGGGCAGCGCTATGCGATTTGAAATGCTTTATATTAAGTCCTAGTTAGAGTCTCTATTGGTTTAATGACTTTATTAATTGCAATTTCTGTGCTTGTACTATTACTTATTCGATTTTATTACAATCTACAGACAACGGGGTCCGTACCTTTCATTAATAATCTTCTATTTTCATCTTACAATATTCTTACAATGTATAAATAACACGTCGCTATTATGCTAATAATTATATTATTGTCTATTGCTACGTAACCTAAATCCTCCTATTGTTTACCTTGCAACGTTGACAGCCACGGCAGACCAGTCCCTTCAGGCAGCACCCGTAGAGTATAGTAGTACAACCACGAGTTGTGCACTTATTCTGTGCTTGTACCACCATACTTTCCATCGAGTGGACATTCCGAGACATATGCCCAAATATTTTTAGGATAGGCTAACCATAATAAGAATACTATAAAAATATATGTAAACGTCATTGTAAATATTACCTACAGCGTACATATTTTATTCGAAAATTCACCGTCTAAGTTAGACAGTTGGGACACTGAGGGAGTTATCAAAGTTGGTGCTTGACGTCTGTTCGCCCCACACCGTTTTCGATAGAATCAATACTGACGCTCTTTTCCTGTTTGCCGCAATTATTTTTTATTTACAATTGACCTTTATTTATTTTACGTGAAGAGAAGCCACCTGCAATAGTGGCTATACACATAATAGACAAATTACTGTCTACTATAACTCTATTTGATAGAGCCGTAACTAAGGTTGCCAGATCGAAAAATCTAAACATCTGGATAACATTTCAAAATGTCGGGATTTTGGTGTTGTTGTCTGGAGAAATGAATATTTATGAGTCAAAATTATAAACTATTTTTTTTAAATAAACAGCTCTTTAAAAAAGGATTAAAATATGATAAAATACAGTATTTTTTTTACGATTTCTTTGCTACAAGTATTTGGTATTGCTTTTTACCAAGTTTATAATAATAAAAAAAAGATAAATAAATTATCTTTATAAATATAAAATATTTATTATAATTAGGTAACATGTTTTGGTGTCCACCATGCCTCCAAAGGGATCCACCAATTTGGATCCCTTTGGAGGCCGCCGCCCCTGCTACCAACGCAGCATCTCCTTCCTTTCTGGTGACGTTACTCACTCGCAGGAACTATGTATTCTGTGAGGTGGAGGTACATTCCCCAGTCGGGTAGCTTACAATTACGCTCCCTACCTCTCTTTTCGCCAGAGCTTCGTTTGTGAGTCAGCAGGGTGCACTGCGGGCAGGTGAAGTTGGCTTTGGTTCAAATATGTTGATGAACCACTTATACCCCAAACCCCAATTCCCGACCATCTGGCAACCCTAGCCGTAACTCAAGGGCAGGTGGTAGCACCTCGTATAGCAGCATTTCGATTTCGCCGTCAAACGCTTACACACTCAAAAGACACATACATCGCTCGCTACACGATTCTATAGGTGCATACATGGATTTCTAAAATGCTCAATTGAAGTCAACGACTATATAATACACTAGAGATGTCACGTTATGTGCAGCACTTACATAAAACAAAATAGGTAATATTCGTAATTCCATCATCAATTCAGTTGAATTATCGCTAGCCATAAATGTAGATTTTTGGCTGCTGCTGACAGTGCTTTTATTATTATGAGTTTCAAACATGTGCAATTAGACGAAACGCCACCGAAACAACTGCCGCAGATTATTGGAATTTCTCCAGACCGCTCCATTAATTACTCCATATTCATCCATTACAGTTACTGGGTAATTATTGTTAAAAATATTTATTGCTGCGTATCGATAAAACAGTTTGCTTGTTTGAACATATAGTTTGGCTAAGCTGTTTAATCGATATAGGTCGTATAATGTCTAAAGGAACAACATGGAATAACGAATGGGGTGATCAGATGGATTTGTAATAAACATTGACAACTGTTTCACTGATATGTATAAATGAAAAGGGGTAAACGAGCGTATGGGTCACCTGATGCAAAGCAATCACCACCGCCCATGAGATCAGCAACACCAAGGGGTCGCCGATCCGTTGCCAGCCTATACTCCTTCTTTTTTTTTTCTGATGACCTCACCCACTGCAGGAGCACTGTTGTGTTCAAGGGAAATGTTATTTGGCTGCGGTATTCTGTGAGGTGGAGGTTCCCCATTTAGGCAGCTTAAAAAAATACGTATAATATAAATACGCCCTACCTCTCTTTTCGCCAGAGCCTCGTTTGTCAGTCAGCAGGGTACATCACGTGCAGGAGAGGTTGGCTTTGGTTCAAAGATGTTAATGAACCACTTACACCCCAAAATATTGTTTCTAATTGCTTGTTAATATTTCATATGGTTCATACTTATAAATAAGATAATTACCCAATATCGCGTGGTATGGCAATATCTCTAGAATAATGTACAAGATGATGCCATCACCGTAAATTGCTTGATGTAGTCATTACGTCATAGTTAACTAGAGTTGACTGGAATGTAGCAATATTAGTTGTGAGCGCACCTTTAGGATAGTTTAGTGGTATTGCGAAAGTGGCGTGTGGCTTGTTACAAACGGAGTTCAACTCAAAAATTTAACTTTAACTGTATTGCATGAACATATTATGTTGAATGGTATACGTAATAAATAAATAATAAATATTTCTGGACAATTTACACAGCGACATCTAGTCTCAAATTAAGCGCAAAGCTTGTGTTATGGGTACTAGACAAATGATTAATGTACTTAAATACATTTTTTATTGTAAATACATACTTATAATACATAGATAATTTAAATGAAACTGGTAAATTAGATCCCTTGTTTGAGGTTTGTTCGACATAAAACTGTGGTGGCAAGCAGGCGGTTAGCACTCCATGAGGAGCTCGATGGCGTCCTTGCGTCGGTCCCGGCTGTTGTTGTTAGATGACAGTCGTCAAGTAAAGTCAGTGGCATTTAGGCGGTTTGAAAACACTGGCATCCGCCAACACGCAGTTGAGCGGGGTGGTGGAGTATGCTCTGAACCTCTTCGATTGAAGGGAGACCCGTATTCCAACAGTGGGATGAATAATGGTTGCCGAAGAAGAAGAAGACGAGCATTGCGTTAATTCTGTACATTCAAATCCATTATTGACAATCTTGTGCAAATTGTAACGTCGCACGCAACTTCTAGCTACTTGAGGGCACATGGTGACTGGATTTAAGACTTAAGTAATTTATACAATTAATTCGCATAATTCGTCGCATTACACACGGCCAGCTGGTTTAAAAAATGGTGGACTCATTATTTAAAACTCATTTATTTTATCATTTTATTACCACCAAGTTTGTGATTATTTCTAATTAATCACAAGACAAACCTAACTTAATCGAAAGATTCGAAAGGTAATTTAAAGTCAATCCACCTAAAGTTAGCCGTTATGTAATGCGGCGCTTCTACGAATTGGCTGGATACATATACTGTGACAAATATATAAACAAAATGCCAGTTTAGTAAACAAAAGTTCATAGTGTACTAGTCCATTGTCTTATTAATTAGTCATTCAGAAAAAAATCCTTTTCTCCTCTTTTAGGAGAAAATAAATTTTCCAAGAATTGAGATATTGAGCTTCGGCGGTAGGGTCTGGTTGTGCACGGGTGCTATATAATAAAGCCTATTTTAGCCTATGTTACACGCAGATCATATAGCTTTCTATGATCGAATGAGATTTTAAAATCGGTTCAGTTTTGAGTTTTTCCATTAGAACCATCTTATATAATATTATGTATAATATATATATATATATATATATATATATATATATATATATAATATTAGTGTAGATACAGATTTCACCGAAATCGTAAGAGGCGTTTGAAACCACACAACAATATTACTCGTATGTTATATTAAAGTATATACTGTACATAGAAGTATTAGTGAGGTATTGCTTGACATCATTAGATGTATTCTTAAGTTGCATGCTGTTATAAACGAATGTGTGTGTCCTCTCTCACATTTCAAAGTTGCCAGTCCAGAACCGATTAATTGACAATTCGACTCTATCTTTTTTATACGATGTACACACGCAGACCAACTCTCTGGTCGAGCCACCTAGTACCTACCTACTACCTACATGTAGTTTTTACAGGCAATTTGATCTATACTACTTTGCGTGCTTATAAATAATTTTATGCAAACTACTGCCGTTACATACATATTTTTGTACGTAACGATGTAGGTAGTGTTTGTTGGCTTCTATCACGAAATAATCTATTTACTCGATAGGACAGTTGATACTCAAATATTAGAATCAACCTTAGTTAGGTGTACGAGTACAAAAAGTTTTCTAATAAAATTAAACGGTCGTTCATCTAACCAATTAAATCAATTATTTTCTAAATACCTACTTCCATTGAAACGCTTCGAAGAAATGTCAAAATAAATTTATCCCCGATTTAGAATGTTGCGAAGTTAAATCAAGTGTCAAGATTGTTATTGTCGACTTAATTTCCTCTTTTGGTAAAGACGAACTGCGGACAAAGTTACAACTTTTCTTGAATTTGTTCAGACCGGGGAAAACTTTTGTCTAGATCCGCTGTCGAGATCGCTCCTTTAGCAGTGTACATCTACTAAATAGGTTAACAAAGATTGAGCTCTGTTTTGTTCTCACTAATTACAGAATAAAACTAGAAATACGGTATACCGCCGAAGCAGAAGCCGATTTCATGATTGCAAAAATTAAATTTCAACTTAGATTTTTATGCTACTTGTGTTTGGCTTAGCAGGTAGAAACGATGGAGCTCTACCGACTAAGCTGAAGCTGTTTGAACCTATTTTTCGAATCAAGATATTTGGTGGTAATTAGGGTTGCGAACCATACTGTTAAAAACAGTATTATACTGTTTTCTATGCTTTAATACTGTTGAAAAAAACTTCATTTGACCATAGCACTGTTTATTGTACTGCTCCGCATGCACTGGGCCTTAGTATACTATTTGTTTTACTACGCAGCTTTTAATATACTGTTTTTCTTGTAAAAAAAGTTGGCAACCCTAGTGGTAATCGGCTGCAGCTTCGGCGGTAGGGTCCCAGTATTGATCATATCGGATTTTTTATGCGAAAATCTAGCTTCACCTTAAATTAGTTGTGCAGGACAACGATTACTAATAGATATTATGTATAGATAACGGTTATACGTAGTTATAAGTTTATAAAATTATAAGATAGTTCGTAAGAAATAGTAAGAATCACTTTTTATTATGAAAATTTGAAAGTCGTATAACTTTGCTTGTAATAGATCCTTAAGTGTAATTATTGTTTTGGTTAATAGATGATAATGTATATTTTATGTGTTTAACATTAGATTGTAAGTTTTAAACCAATAAAGGATAGAAATTGACGTTTTTCAATATCCCGCTAGGGTGCCCTAAAGAGGCGTTACCGCGACGTAAGCACTTTGCACTAAAATGCTTATAACTTTGTAAATAATGATCGTATTTAGATAATTCTTGTTATAATAAGTTAGTTATATAAGCCCTCGTTATAGAAAAATAGATTGTACAATATTTGTAAAACTTTCGAATGTCAGGACATGCCGATAGAAAGAAATAGCAAATTTTAGAAAGAGATAGAGATAGAGTCGATTATAAATAATTCAGTCGCTCTGATTGGTCAACCCTTTTCGCGACCTTATAGATTGACCTACTTTTAATTTCGTTTTATTAATCGGAGCATGTCCTACGTTCGTCAGTTCCAGTTCCAGCTCCAGTTGAAGACGACGGGCAAACAAGAAAAATACTCAAGCGCTCCTGAATAAGAAAATAGAAGAAAGAAAACACTGAAGCGCTCCTGAGTAGAAAATAGTTACTCTGTAAGAAGACTTGTGGCAAATAAATCCACGCTGTGTACCTAGTGATTTGGCATCGGATTTTTACTCGATCACACTCTCTCCAACAATCCCAGCATCTCGCACATTAGTGCTATTAGTAATAAGCTTAGCTGGTAGGGATGGAGGCCCTCTTCCGATTAAACTGAAGATGTTTATCACAAATTTTAGACACAAGCCAGATTTTCGCAATTAAAAAACTCGAATCGGCTTCAGTTTAGGCGGTAGGCCCCCAGACCTGGGAATTCCCGGTTATTTTGGTACTTTCGGTACTAACTATATACTTTCGGTACTAGCTACTTTTTGTTACCCGACTGCGGCGAAGCCAAAAAGGAGGGTTATGTTTTTGACCTGTATGTATGTATGCCTCTATGTCCGGCCGTAGCTCCTCAACGGTTCAACCGATTTTGATGGACGACACGTCATTAGATTCGTATTCATAGCGCGAGTGTCATAGGGTACCAATAAATTGAATGAGTGGGTACCACGTGCATTTAAATGTAATTTAATTTAAAGCTGAAACTACATAATAATTTTAAAGAAATTCAATAATGACGTATTATACATATATACTTTTGTTTACGCTCAAATTTGGGGAATGAAGTGAGTCTTAATGCTTGTGCTTTTTAGTTGTTGCTGTAACGTATTCCGCAGTCAGGTTTTTTTTTTAATATTTTTTTTTATTTGCTTAAATAGTTTTAGTTACCATTGTTGAAATCATGTTGGTATGCTTGACAAATTGTACCTTAAAAATCTGTGACTACTTCGGCAGTTTAAGTTTATAAATTGCTAATTTGACGATGCCGGTGTTCAAATGGCTAATAATGGCAATTTGACTCCAAGGTCGTAGGTTCGATTCCCGCATAAGACAAATATTGGAGTGCATGAATATATCTTGCTGTCTTTGTCTGGGTGTTTTCTATGTATTATATGTATATACTATACTCCGCCAACCCGCAGTTGAGCAGCATGGAGGAGTATGCTCTAAACCCCTTCAATTGAAGGGAGACCCCAGTAGTGGGATGTAGTAAGGGTTGATGACGACAAACACACTGTAATTCAAAAAACAGACTTACTATTTACTATAAAATAAACAGTTTTTGTGGCTATATTACAAACAATAGACTGTAAAAAAAGTTGTGCATATTAAATCTAGATAAAGTACATTTTGTAGTTAACGTTTATATTGAATTTCATCTCTCAATAATTCCTCAGTAACATCATAGGACATATTTTGAAGAACTTTTTGTAGATTATTTTTACAATTCCTGTATGTGAGAGGGTATACCTATTATTTTGAGTTTAATCTGTTATATAGAAGTAGTCCTAGAAACACAAAAACCTACATGAGAAAGCACGCTGCGTAGGAGTATGTCTGGTGCAAACAATATCTTTCCGTCGTTTGTTAGTCAATTCGGGGAGATAGGGTAGTGCGGCATGCTGTTTTGGTGCCATGTTAAGCTTGAATAATTGTTGAACTGTTTACATGTCACATGCAGTTCAGTTTGATATAGAAGGGGACGAAACGTAGAAACTTTAAGAAGAAGTACTCGCTTGATCACGAAGAGTACGGAAGTGTGCGCAAGAACACGTTTGTGGCTTTTGAGTGTAAGTAGAGTCATATCAGATAGGTCGATAGCGAGCTTGATTGTAGAGAGGGCGCGCGGCGATATTGAGGCACCGGTACCACCGTCGCCGTTGTCTGCCATCTTCGCAAAGGAGATTTTAGACAAAGACCAAATATGTGAACAGGTAACTAGAAGCTCATCTTCAGAAGAATCTTCTTCAACTGAAAGGAGAGCTGAAAAAGCTCTTCGTTTGAAGATGGACACAAAAGTGACTATATCAAGGCAATGACGTAATCAAATGTAAATGTTATCTGGTTTGAATATAGTCGGTTCAAATATTGAACTTAGTTCTCTCTTAACGACAGATTAGGCAGTCTGCCAGTAAGTCTAGTCAAAGTTTCCATCAAACGAGTTCCTGAACCAGCAACTAGAGTATAGTTAGGTTAACGGCCTTTGTTTTTATTTTGACAATATGAATAATTACACAAAAAAAGTCAACAAATGAACGAAATATTCTGAGAGAAGAATGAACCCAATAGTAATTTAATCTATAATGGGGTTGGGGATGTAGCGGAGTGGAGAGAGCGTGAGTTCATTGTTCTGAGGATGTCAAAAGTATCAAAGAAAATACTATAAGTAATGTGGTAAGGTTATTAACATCGACATGAGAAAAAAAGAGGACTATGTAGACTAACTTTGCCCGCGGTTTCTTTTCGTGCTTTGGTCGATCGAAGACCGACGATGGATGTTTTATGGATTTTTCAACGTGACGTATCCCCAATAATTTGCTAAAAGATTAACTTGAATCCAACAAGTTATTCTGAGGATAACTTGATGGAGTCAGGCTGCATTTAAAAAAAAAAACTACATGTACATATAAACATGATTTTACTACGATTTTTATTATACGTATGTTTATTTTTAACTAATCTATATATATATATATATATAAACGAATCCTTTTTCCCTTGGTCACGTCATCACGCATAAACGGCTGAACCGATTTCGCAATTTCTTTTTATATTGCATTTGTTATTGTCAGAAGAAGATTCCAATGACAGAAAAAAATAAGAAAGTTGAGCGGAAAATTAGAAAATTTAACAAAACTGAACGTTCACATTAACTTTTCTAATGTAACTTTATGTCGTTTGACAGAACTGTCAGTGAATTGCAGGTTGTGCGAATCCAATTCGAATTCAACATTAATTCTTAAGAAGACAGGACAACGTCTGCCGGGTGAGCTAATTCAAAATAATTAACGCTGCCTTACTGCTACAAATAAAACAAATGAAAAATTATAAAATATTTCTCTTAAATTTGTTACCCGTCGGGTAGCGTACCAAGAATGATGACAGCATTAACTATAGCAATGCTAATCCTCCGAGCAAGGAGCAGTAATAATTACAAACAACTTTGTTTGTAATGATTAGTGAGTGCTCCTTGCTCTAAAGAAATGATTAGTGCTATCACTATGTAAAGTACTACGTTCAGTTAGGTAATCATGGGATTATGATGAGGGCAAGTTTGAGTTATAAACCCGTATTGTATAACTCACACTCATAAACTAACTCAATAGTGTATGCACGGCAACAACAAATTCAATTAAGTGGAATTTGAGTAAGTGGTAGTAAATGAGTGGTTTAATTGGGTTGTTTCCAATGTTTAAAAATTGTACAAATAAATTAACAATATCGTAAAATACACAAAACTATAAAGATCTGCAAACTTTCATTCTAATATCTTCAGTCAGACTTTTTTTAGCGTCGATCAAAGTTTGGCGGGAAAGTCCATTTTAAAAGTATGAAATTATTAAAAAATAATATTTCCATTGGAGAAGCAATAAAAAATGCTATAACTTTTATTATGATACTAATCACATAAACGTAATATTTAACATAGCTGTCGTACAAATTTCTGATTTGATGCATACAAAATACAGATCTGTGACGTCATAATTCAGTAGTCTTTTGTATGGAGCGTTTTGGGGCAGTCTAAAAATTGTGATTTTCAAATTACCATATCTCGAGAGATTTTTGTGCTATCGAAGTAATTCTTTCACCTATGGTTATATTATGGAGACGTCCCTACATATCAAACAGAAAAAAATGTTAGTCAAATACCCAATTGCGTTTTTGATAGTTTTTTATAAATTGTTTTTGGTAAATTGTGAAAAGTTAATTAAATATTATTGAATAATACTAGAATCTAGCAAATACGACTCTCCAATCCAAAATGAAGGCGTCCAATGCTTCATCGTCCTACGCGCTATATAAAGATAAATAAAAAAATATTCCTGGTCAAATTACACACGGCCATCAAGTCCCAAACTAAGCAAAGCTATGGGTACTATATGACTGATATTGTACTTATTTTTTTTTTGCACATACATACATATAATTATGTACATAGAAAACACATACACCAAGACAAACAGACATGTTCATGCACACAAATATTTGTCTTGTGCGGGATCGATCCTGCAAGTTCGGAGTCAAAGTGGCCATTACTAACCATTCGACCACCGAGCTCGTCGATATTGTCTATTGATAATTTGGGTATTTACCACGCGGGTTTGACCTAATTACTGGGTACGAAAATGTAAAGGGTCCTCTCCGTATATAAAGGCTTTGGGTAAACTTTTCTAATAAAATTTATAATTGACTCGATGATCTATGATTCCAATTAACGCTTCGAATCAATTACACAAGCAATTTATTTATGGGAAGCAATTTTCCGCGGCCATATTTATTGTGAACGTTTAGATCGTTTTACGTTATAATTAATCACATTTTATTTATTTATTACCGCAGCAGTTTGGACACCGTTCCGTCGTTTGATCTTATTTCAAATAATTTTCACGTGAAAGAAAATGTCTTAGAAATTACTTTATATTAAAAATATTTAGTCAAGAAGAAATGGTTTATTAAATTAGTATTTAATCTATTTCGCCTTTAGATAGTTAATTCATTTAGGTGATTGATACTACTTTGCGTGGATCCGCCACTAGTTAGTTCATGCAAATTAGTGCCGGCTGGCACTCACCGAATACCGTTGGTAGATGCATGCGATTGCCGTGGAGCAGAGACGACCAAATTGTGTCTGCTCCAGCTGCTGCGGTCGACACTGCGGCTCTCCAACACCTGAAACATGTGACTGCTGCCACCTCCGGCTGCCAAGTTCGACTCTTATGGCGCTCGTAATGCTAACTCACAAATTAAATTTCTCCCAATTCAATGACCATGTGAATGACATTTTGACGATCCTAGCGCTTCACGCGAGTCTAGGTTTTAAGAATGAAATGAAATGAAACCTACCTACATGAGTTCATGCGACGGAAACCGTTTTCTGGCGAATTTAGTATGGGTAAGCCATATACAGTATTTATATTATGATTGGTAATAAGTAATAAAAATTGGTAATCTGTTTTATTCGATTTAGCAATTCATATTATTGGAATCGACGTGTTAGGTAACAACTCTATGTTTTAGGTCCCCAATAGTGATAGATACTTAAAGTCCGTGATGCACGGCATTTGAGCTTTACTTGACTAGCCATCTCTTTAGGCCTTTAATGCCTTATTTGCCATCTTGCTGTCTTTCACATTGCTAAGAGGAGAAATCAAAATATTTTTTATTATGTAATTCTAGTTTCAGTTTCTAATCCCATTGCTAAGCCATGTGTTCTTAAGAAGCTATTATAGGTGTAGTTATCTTGTGTTGATTGTGAATTTGCGCTATGTAATTTACGTAGAATTGGAAACAACTCAAAACCAGGCATTGAATCGAATAAATTAATTAATTTGAGATACATGGGAACTTCGTTATCATTTTAGAGTAGGTGTTCAATGGGCGTTAAAACCTGCGAAGGGTTTCATCTTTTATAATTGAATTCGAGATTAACAGGGGCAAGGTAACGTACGTATTACAGCGACAGAATGAACATAATACATTAATACTTATGTACCTACATGTGTTGTGTACTGATGAGTTTTGTTACTACGGCAATTTAATTTACGATTAATGTGTATAATTATATTACTTGACATTATTTTGATGGATAATTACTATGTTCGTAATGAGAGAGAAATTAATTAAATTATTGAAACTTCGTCATGCTAACGAAGTTTCCTTTCTCATAGGTTTGCTGGAAATCCTGGAGGTAGAATTATTTTTATGTCTTACTTATAAGAATAAACATAGTTAGATACGTAAAAAAAAAGAATAAAAGATTATTTTCTTTTGTTTCGGTTAATGTTCTTTTATATTTACTGCTCTTTAAAGAGTCAAAATATAGTTTCATTGTAATTTTTTTTCTCTCTCTATAAATTCATTAATAAGTATGCACATACTGTAATTATCCGTCAAGTGACTGTTGCTCTTACCGCCTATAAGGTCACCTTTGTACACTTTTGATGTACCGATATTATAATAATTTATGTGTAAGAATATATAAAATACTAGCTGACTCCCGCAACTTCGTCTGCAGAGGTTTTAAGATGAATAATTCCGTAGCATGTAATTGTTGCGTAACTTGAACCGTTTACGCAGCGCAGGCAACGGAAGCCCTCAAAAGGAACATTTTTTTTCTCATTTTTGCAACATTTTTCATTGGTGCTCCGCTCCTATTGGTGCTACCACCAATGATGTTACGTCTAAGTCGTCAACCGTGATGTTATGTCTAAGTCTTACTCGAAAAATAGGCTATCTAACACTAAAATAATTTTTCAATTCGAATGAGTAGTTCCTGAGATTTGCGCGTTCAATCAATCAAAAAATCTCTTCAGCTTTATAATATTAGTATAGATAAAAAAAAATATATAAAATAACACCATTGTAAATAAAATATGCCGCGTGGTTTCCGGCAGACTAGAATAGAATCACTCCGTCTCTTCCCGTGGATGTTGTACAAGGTGACTAAGGGAAATACATTTATCAAACATCGATCAAGCCTCCCCAACCCATTTGGCCAGCGTGGGGAGTGTAGTCTAAATTCTCCTTCTGTCTGGGACGGACGAGAGAGGGTCGTGCTCCTGTAGTGGAGACTAAATGACCTGATGATGATGATGATGAAATATAATAAACCTTGTCATTATTTACCATTTAGTAGGGTAAAAATACCGCTGGTTCCGTGGTTAGGTTGCATTGTTAATAACTTATCGTTAAGAAATTATTTGTGGTAATAATATTCTCTTCTCTTAGTCAAGATATTACTGCTCCATAACCAACTAACACTAATTGGGAAATACCGGATAAGACCAAAGCTTGAAAATATATAACTATTTAAAATGTATACTCACAACTTTAGAATCTGCACTTAGGGAATGTAAGGACTAAATTTATCTGCAGACGAAAACTTGGTTATCTGTAACCGCATACAGTTGAGCGCGGAATATTTAAACTAGCCTCAACTGTATTTCCTGCACCAGTGGTAAAAACTTTTCTGGACTTTTGTGGAACTATTTCAGGACGTTTTTATGACGAGCGAGAATTGTGTGATCTATTACATTTTAACTCTATACTACTGGAATTTTATAATCTATCTTGGTCGTCATCAACCCTTCGTCATTCCACTGCTGGGATACGAATCTCTTCTCAATCGTAGGGGCTTAGAGCGTACTGCCACCATGCTGTTCAATTGCGGGTTGGCGGAGAATCTATCTGTAGATTGGATGAAATTTAAAGTTTTATTTGAAGTGAAAACTTGGGTACAATTCGACGAGCTCGGTGGCGTAGCGGTCAATGACGCGGCTTCGACACCAACGCTCGTGGGTTCGATTCCCACATAGGACAAACATTTGTGTGCATGAACATGTCTGTTTGTCTTAGTCTGAGTGTTTTCTATGTATCATAAGCATGTATTTACAAAAAAAAAATGTATTTACGTATGTTTATCAGTTGTCTAGTACCCATAACACAAGCTTCGCTTACTTTGGGGCTAGATGGCGCTGTGTAATTTGTCTGACTATATTCATATGAAAAAAAATCTGATTATATAAGTTCTTGGAAATAAATAAAAAAAATTATAAAATAAGACTAATTATGACAACAGTGAAAGTAAACTTTGAACATATTACACTAATGCTAAATATATTTATATATTATATTACTGCAGCTGCAATGCATGTATTATATACACTACAGCTGCAGTTTTAATTAAGTCTAAGGACATCTGTAGCACCACCCAAATGCTTCCTCTAATCTTCTTAAGTATTATTTATCTAATACCTACATAATCAAGTTGAACGAAAGTATTAATTTTGCCCCCGATTTTCGAGTTTTAAAATTTACTCGTATTAAAGCTAATTAAGTATATTAATTACTAGTTGTATCCGCGACTTCATCCGCGCGGAATAGTTATTTCTTATTATTTATAATAAAAATAAATCATGTGTCTAAAATAAATGTAGCCTAAGTTACTCCTGTTCCTTAGCCGTGTGGTTTCTGGCAGACTAGAATAGAATCACTCCGTCTCTTCCCGTGGATGTCGTACAAGGCGACTAAGGGATATCCCTTAGTCGCCTTGTACGACATCCACGGGAAGAGAAGATCGATGTTTGGTAATGTATATACATTACCAAACATCAGGCCTCCCCAACCCGTCTGGCCAGCGTGGGGAGTGTAGGCCAAATCCTCCATCTGTCTAGGACGGAAGAGAGCGGGTCGTGCTCCTATAGTGGAGACTAAAATGACCTGATGATGATGAAGTTACTCCTTATTACATCAACTATTTGGCAGTGAAAGTCCGTCAAAATCGGTCCAGCCGTTTCAGAGTTTGGTCGGAACAAACAGACAGACAGACAAAAATTGTAAAAAAATGTTATTTTGGTATATGTACCGTGTATATATACTTAATGCATTTTGTATAAAACGGTTATTTTAATATTACAAACAGACACTCCAATTTTATTTATGATGATATGATTTCATTCCCTAGCTTGAAGGATCCTAACGATTTCATGACAGGCTATAGGAAATGTACTTTCTCCATCATATATATGATTGACGAAGACACTTATTTTAAGCAAAGTAATTATTGACGGCGTTATACCACAGGTTATACTTACTTTCTACGTATATAAATACCGCGTATGCGTTCCGAATCAAATTCGCGTAGGTATATTGAATTCGCGAATACCGGGGTTCTAGTTTCATGCAAATTAGGGGGTTCCGTTCGGTAATTGATAAAGAAAAATGAAATATGTTTTTTAGTTTTAGTTTTAGACGCGCATTTGGGATTAAATTGACTAATTAATCCCAAATGCGCGTCCTACGGATGACGCCTTCCCCAGATTCAAGACGAGATATAATTTGTAATTTAGTCTCCAAATCTAACACTTTTTTCGATCGATTTTAAATAGACGACATAATTAACGTAATACTATACAACACCGACAACACGTGCACTTCGAAAAAACAAAAAAAAGCTACTGAACGTTATGATTATGAGTATTTATGAGTCATAGTCGAGCTATTATGATTCGCCGCTCGGGTACCTTATGGGGATTCCCCGTATTGCGGCGTTTTCATTCGCGAATAGGCGAGTCTTTGTTCGCGGATAACGAGATTTGGTCGTTAAAATAGTTACCGCGAATAATCGAATTCGCGAGTAGTGAAGTCGCGAATATTGGGGGAGCAGTACTTATTCTGGGGTAAGTCACTCTTAATGGCTAATGACAAAGTAGGCCATTATAAATAGTCGATTTCGGCCAACTTGCCAGAATACTATAAATATTTTAAAAATGTAAAAATTTACTTCCCCCGCCAAGAGGGATTTGAACCCACGACCTCTTGATGACCGGTCGAGTGCTCTTCCAACTGCGACAGACTGCAACTACACAGGAGAAAATATAAAATGCAAACATTTGTCACCATTACAAACCTTACTGGTAGCTCAGTTTGAAGAGCACTCGACCGGTCATCACGAGGTCGTGTGTTCAAATCCCACCTAGAGGGGGAAGGAAATTTTTTCCATTTTCAAAATATTTATAACTAGCTGGCCCGGCGAACTTCGTACCGCCTAATAGTCAATTAATGTTGTTGTATAAATATTAGCTAAACAAAAATTATGATTTCTTGAAATTTATACAATGAATAATAAAAAATAATAGAGAAGCACGATGGCGTCATTGCGCGTGTCAGTATAATTGTACACGCAAGTTAAGCAACGTCAACCGTAGCCTGTTCATGGGTGAGTTTATATTTATCTGGAGCTCCTCCGTGCTTCGGAAAGCACGTTAAGCTGTCGGTCCGGGTTGTTATTATTAGATTATCTCGAGCTCCTCCGTGCTTCGTAAGGTACGTTAAGCCGTCGGTCCCGGTTGTTATCATTAAATTATCTCGAGCTCCTCCGTGGTTCAGAAGGCACCTTAAGCCGTCGATCCTGGTTGTTATCATTAGATGACAGTCATTAAGTCAAGTTAGCGGCCTTTAGGCGGTTTGAAATCACTGGCCTCCGCCAACCCGCAGTTGAGCAGCGTGGTGGAGCATTCTCTAAACTTCTTCGGTTGAGGGGAGACCCGTAACCCAGCAGTGGGTAAATATTAAGTTCAGTACATTATACGTCACAAAAAAAGTACCAACTGACAACCAAAAATATTTCAATCCACAAAACTGTTTTCAAAACAAATTACAGACAACTTTCAAGACGTAAAAATGAAACCAATAGAGTTGACCTTTGTTTTTAATCTAAATTTGTTCTATATTAAATGAGTTTGATGTACATTTCTGAACGCACGCATACATTTGACGTACGCACGTTAACGTCACGTTTGACAGGTCCGACATCCACGAACATTTTGTATGGAAAAATGATTTTTCTTTTATTTTATTTTTTTCGTAAATTTTCCAATGTTTTTAATAGTTATTGTGCTATTCTGGACGGAGACAAATCCAACAAATCAAAAACCATGGCAATCGGTCCAGCCGTTCTCGAGTTATAAGTGTTGTAACAAACACGACTTTCTTTTATATATATAGATATGCCATTGTTAGTCAGCTGCTTATAGAGTTTATTTGCGACTGACTGTCACCTAGCCGATTTTGAGTCGGGCGCAAACTCAATTCAGCGACGGCGAATGGTCGGCTTGGCCGTGTGGTTTCCGGAAGACTAGAATAGAATCACTCCGTCTCTTCCCGTGGATGTCGTACAAGTAGGGATTGCAATCCGGAAAACCGGATCCGGTAATCCGGCGGATCCGGCATTATTAAACGGTTACCGGATCCGGTACTAATATACCGGATCCGTACTACGGATCCGGTGCTAGCCGGTGCTAGCAATTTTTGGCAAAATAATAGATCTCTGCATGAGTAGGTACTTTAAATGCATTGCGCGTGGTGTCACAATTAATACTATTTATTTTCTACGATCCTTTTTTCAAAATAAAAATGATTTTCGTATGATATACCTATCATGAATATTAAGACAATTATTACATAAAATTCTACTTAGAATAATTATTTATCGTAAGCTGATTAAACTAAAGAGTTGTAATTATAAAACAAACTCATTATTGTGATAATTGTGCCATTCTTTAGACAGATTCATCAAATCATGATGGTGTATGTCATAAATATAAGACTTGTTTGTTAGCATTCTCAAATACTTTAATGATTATTGTGAACTCGTCTCAGTAAATTACGTAAGGTTAATTATATTAGATTTTATAAAGTTACTTACTAAAATAATGGATCTATCTGTGAAAGTGAAATCTAGGAAGACTGAGCTATTCGTTAGTCGTTACATCGTAAAAATTTTACTGGTTACCTATACTACTAGATTTTAATTGTTTGCTCGTTGTCTAATCTTACCATTAGATTAGAAATAAAATTGATTTTATATATTTTTTATAAACTACCTATATAAAGTATGTACATGTCACTTGATTCACTTACTAACAGTTCATTTTGAATTGAAAAGCGAAAATCATTCTGATTTGATCAATCCGGCCGGATCCGGTCGGATCCGGCCGGATCGATGGGAATCGGGTCGGATCCGGCCGGACTGAAAATGATGCCGGATTGCAATCCCTACGTACAAGGCAACTAAGGGAAATACATTATAAAAAATCTATCAGGCCTCCCCAACCCGTCTGGCTAGCGTGGGGAGTGTAGGCCAAATCTTCCTTCTGTATGGGACGGAAGAGAGAGGATCGTGCTCCTGTAGTGGAGACTAAAATGACCTGATAATGATGATGATGAATGGTCGGCTGACTGTAGCAAATCGACCGCTGATTGAATGAGGCCTAAACTGGAGGTAATATGCGTTATTTGGGCGCTCCATCTAAAATATGTGGGATTCAAACAGTCAATTGCATACTATTTGCCTAATGGGGCCGCCGCAGTCTTAGCTCCAGTATATACAGGGTGGAAATTTATAATGCCACCTGGAGGGAAAGTACTCTTAATACTGTAGATAGAAAATTATACTCAAAGAAAACATTCCTTTATTTTTGAAAAGAAAGAAAATTGTATTCAAAGATTTTCGAAAATTCGTTTGCCACACCCGGGAATCGAACCGACTAAAATCTGTAAAAATTACATCCTGTACGTGTATTGCATAGAACATTAGGTTCAATTACAAGGATGAAACCTCTTTAACAAAATTGAAACGTTGCTTAACTTGCGAGATCGATTAGACTGCCACGCGCAACGACACCATTGTGTTACTCAATATAATAACATAATATATACGACAAAATAAATAAATATATATCTCTGGGCAAATTACTCAGCGCCATCCAGTCCCAAACTAAGCGAAGCTTGTACTATGGGTACGAGATAACTGATATTATACTTTAAATACATTTTTTTAAATACATACATATAATAGATAGAAAACACCCAGACCAAGATAAACACACATGTTCATGCACGCAAATGTTTGTCATATGTGGGGATTGCACCTGCAAACTCGGAGTCAAACTGACTATTGCTTGCCATTCTACCACCGAGCTCGTCAAATCGTCAATACATAATTAAAGTACAGCATACACAATATTAAAAAAAAAAATGTTTTGTAGAAACACAAACACCATCTGCTTACCTTGATAATGCCTTAGCGGCGAAACCCGTCGGTAAAAATAAAAATAAATGTAATTACGTGGAACAGTACAAGTGCTTTATTATAACATTATGATAATAATGTTCCACCAAGTGCCAACAATCAACAGCATCAACTTTACAGCATAAACAGTTCAGTCAATATCGACACAAATGAATGCCGACATCGCAAACTTGACTAGCACTTCAAATACGAGGTTATTGTTAGAACAGTTATTGTTAGGACTCGTACAGCCTAAGCTGAAGCCGATTCCGATTGGATTTTTTGAAGTGAAAACTTCTTTAGCGGGTTGTGCACTTTTTGGGATGGGTAAAAAATCTTAAACTCGCGTCAGGATACGTGACCTGATCGAAAATTCGTAAGACGGAGAGAGAGTAGACCGCCGGCGCAGCGTAGGAGAGGAAGTAATATCCCCCTCTACCGCGCGGCGAAAATGTATGCCTGCTCCTGCTGTTTATTTTTAATGTAATATGTCATATCATGTTTGTGTACGATAGCGCAATAAATTAATATTGTATTTTACCATATAAATGATAGTACTTTTATACTGATAAATAAAGCAATTCGCGCTAAATTATTCCCTAACCATTCCAAAATATTCAAAAATGCACAACGTTAATGTTCAAGTTTTGACGCCTGCCGTCATTCCCGGAGTATAACCAGTTTTTTTTGTTGTTATTGTAGTGTATGTCTAATATGTATTTATAGGTAAGTATAGCATTTAAGAATATATTTATAAGATCGTCAATGTAACCTGAACGGACTAATAAACCAAATGTGAACCTAATCAGACGTTTGCATCATCTCCCGCTCACATTGCATTATGCTACGTTGATATAGCGTGACGAGTTTTATTATTAAAAACTAGCTGTCCCGGCGAACTTCGTACCGCCTAACAATCAATGAATATAATGGTGCATATTAGCTGAGCAAAATTTAGGATTTTATGGAATTAATACATGAATAATAGAAAATAATAGAGATGGCGTCATTGCGCGTGTCAGTCTAATTGAACACGCAAGTTCAGCAACGTCGACTGTAACCTGTACACGGATGGGTTTAAACTACTCCGATCTCCTCCGTGCTTCGTAAGACACATTAAGCCGTCGGTCCCGGTTGTTATCATTAGATTATCTTGAGCTCCTCCGTGCTTCACAAGGCACGTTAAGCCGTCGGTCCCGGTTGTTATCATTAGATGACAGTCCTTAAGCCAAGTTAGTGACATTTAGGCGGCTCGAAAACACTGGCCTCCTCCAACCCGCAGTTGGGCAGCGTGTTGGAGTATGCTCTAAACTAAACCCCTTCGGTTGAGGGAAGACCTGTGTCCGTAAAAACTGATAATTTCTTAAAAATAAAGATTTAAGGAAATCTTGTTTAATCGAAAAATAAAAATAAAAGTTTTGTCTTGAAATCGGTTTTATTGTTTTGGTGATTTGTAATTGTCATTTCTTTTGATGTTTACTCTGGTTTGATTCTTGCGACCCCATGGATCAAGCGTTTTCACCCCAATCGTTTAAACAGTTTTCAATTTTCAAAACAAATCACAGATAACTTTCGCGACATAAAAGTGACACCAATCGATTTGACATTTTGATATTTGACAACCAGTAAATATCGCAATCCTTTTTCAACTGACACTTTCATTTGTATGGGAAAATGTTTTTTGGTTTTATTTTATTTTTTCGTCAATTTTCCAATGTTTTTAATAGTTATTCTGCTATTCGGGACGGAGACAAATCCAACAAATCCAAAACCATGAAAATCGGTCCTGCTGTTCTCGAGTTATAAGTGTTCGAACAAACCCGACTTAGTTTTATATATATAGATAGGTTACATACTAAGTTTATCACCCTCTATGTGTGTTTCGTTGATTTCAGGAAGGCTTTCGATACCGTTAAGTGGTGGAAATTATGGCTAGTCCTGACCGAAATGGGTGTACCACAACACCTCATACACCTCATTAGACGTCTGTATGAAGATGGCACAGCCGCTGTCCGTATTGACTGAACGTTTTAAAACATAAGCCGGCGTTAGACAGGGCTGTATATTATCTCCCTTACTATTTAATATATATTCAGAGAACATAATGCGGATAGTTCTCGAAGATTGGGACAAGGGAATATCCGTGGGAGGTCGAAAAATATCTAATCTAAGATACGTCGATGATACTACCCTCCTGGGGTCAACCACAGACGAAATCGAAAATCTTCTTCAACGACTAGAGACCACAGCGTTGGATTTTGGACACGCAATCAATCGCGACAAGACCAAAGTGATGATATAGACCGTGCTGGCAATCAGCCCGATATTCAAAACATAGCAGGATGCCAGGTAGTCGAGAGCTACGTATATTTGGGCTCCACTATCACCAATGCTGGGGGCTGCGAGGATGAAATTCGAAGACGTTGCGCCATGACTAGATCCTCAGTAGAAAAACTCGCAAAAATTTGGAAGGATCCCATAATAACCAGAAACACAAAGGTTCGTCTTATGCGATGCCTGGTCTTTCCTATCTTCCTATACGGAGCCGAGACGTGGACGCTGAGGATGCAGGACCGTCGTAAGATTGACGCACTGGAAATGTGGTGTTGGAGACGCATGCTCAGAGTCCCATGGACCGCGCACCGAACCAACGTTTCCATCCTGAAAGAACTCAACAGCAAAGAGAGATAGATCGTCGACTGTGCAATTACGAATCCTCAAGTTCTTTGGACACATAACCCGCAACGAGGACTCAATGGAACGATTGGTGGTGCAGGGGAAAGTGGAGGGCAGGAGATCACGTGGGCGTTCTCCAACACGATGGACCGATCTGTTTAAATCTCTGACGCTCTCCACTATCAACGATTGCTCTAGTTCCGCTAAACATAGAACTGTATGGCGGCGAAACGCAAGAACAGCGGTTACACATGAATCGACCGAGTTGTGACCACGACCACTCTGTCAAGAGTGCACGACTAAGAAGAAGACATACTAAGTTTTTGTATTTTTTTTACTAAGTGATAGTTTTTGTTTACTAAGTGATTGTAATTGTTTTGAAGATTTAGTTTACTAACCAAGTAGTATAAAAACAGCATCTAATGTGATGCTATACGGTGATTTTTTTTTCGCCGATGCCATATTGAAATAATATACACTATGTTATTATCACAGTTGAGACAAATCGGTAGACACTTCTTATGTTGAAATCCATCAAGCGGTTTAGGCTGTAGAGCGTGTTATACATACATACATTCAAAAAACCTAACCCTCCCACAACTTGATGTGCTGTCTTGCTCGAAAAAGGGAGTTTTTCGAGTGAGACAGCACATCAAGTTGTGTTACGTCGCCGCGTCGGCCCACAGTCTGTAGATTTCGTTGGTACTACATATAACCGAAATTAAGCGAGTTATTTCGATTCTATTAATAGAAATAATTCGGTAACATATTGATTTCTTTAACCGTTATTTTAATTCGGTTAATAACCGTACTCATAATAGTTGTTAACCCATATCGGAATATCCCTGGTCTAAATGCCCACAAGAGCTCGGAGGCAAATTGTTGTAATTAAAGGTAAATACATATGGGGAAAAAGTCTTTTCGTATTTTATATGAAAATTCAAAACATTTTTTAATAAAGTTTATTTACATTTAACTAAAGTATGTAGGTGCCATTTTGTTCGATAACTTTTTGCCATCTTGTAGGTAGAGACATGATCCCATTACTATAGAAATTTTGGGACTTCTGTTCAAAAAACCACGACAAGT
Organism: Hypsopygia costalis; assembly: GCA_937001555.2. NCBI lineage: Eukaryota > Metazoa > Arthropoda > Insecta > Lepidoptera > Pyralidae > Hypsopygia > Hypsopygia costalis. Next base: position 12,286,250 of record OW443339.2, on the reverse strand, counting down.
GGTTTTGGCAGTCTTCTCGTGATGTTAACCTGACATTGCCTAAAGAATTCTGAAGAGACCGAAACAGGTGGAAATCAGAAGGTGCAAGGTCAGGACTATACGGCGGATGCATTAACACCTCCCAGTCAAACTCTCTTAATTTTTGCCGAGTGGCTAAAGATGTGTGAGGTCTAGCGTTATCATGATGAAAAATCACACCCCTTCTGTTAATTAATTCCGGCCGCTTTCTCTCAACTTTTTGCTTTAATCTAATCAGTTGTTCACAGTAGAGTTCAGAATCGATAGTGCTGCCTGGCGGTAATAGCTCATAATGAATAATGCCGTTCCAATCCCACCATACACACAGCATCACCTTATTGCGGGTTAACCCGGGTTTTTCCTGAGTCTGTGAAGCCTGACCGGCCTTTGACCACGACCTTTTTCGCACGTTCTTGTCGTACGTGATCCACTTTTCATCACCAGTTATAAGCTTCTTCAAAAACGGTTCGCTTTCATTACGTCGTAGTAAAGAATCGCAAATGAGTACACGGTTCATTAGGCTTCTTTCAGTGAGATCGTGAGGCACCCAAATATCGAGCTTTTTAGTGTACCCAGCTTTTTTCAAATGCGCCAAAACTGTTTCGTGGTCAATTCCTAATTCTTCAGCTACGTCGTAACTACTGATATGCCGATCTTGCTCCACTTTTTCAAAAATGGCATCCATTTTATCCGTAACAGGGCGACCAGAGCGACGTGCATCTTTCACATCAAAATTTCCTGATTGAAAACGCTTAAACCAAATTTGTGCTACTCTCACAGACACTGCACTAGGTTCATAAACGTCACAAATTTTTTTCGCAGCTTGCGTTGCATTTTTACCTTTTTTGTAGTAAAATTTTAAAATGAATCGAATTTCTTCATTAGATTCACTCATCTTGACAGTAAAAAAAACAAATGAAAATCACACATTTACCTAATTTGAATTTGGAATTATCTTTTTTAAAATTTAAACTTTTTAAAGATATCAAAATCTGCCAGATACAAATGGTATAACCAAAGAGATTTTATTACAAGTTCATACATACTATAATGCGAAAAGACTTTTTCCCCTACCTATTATTTTAATCGTAATATTCCAAAATGGTGTAAGTGGCGCCATCTAGTAAGCATTGCAGACAACTTTGCTAACTGTCAAGTATCTGTCTTACTTTTTCTATAGTCTCTGTGGTCAATAAAATATGTCATTCGCTTGCCTTGTACTGAAATTTGTGTGTGGTTTATAATAAAACAAGATGATTAAAGTATTAAACCTATTTTCATTGAATCCAATATCAGTTAACACAAATAAAAAAAATGATGCGAAACGATTTGTATAGTCACTTAAAATATCTTTATAGAGTTTAGTGGCCTCTTATAACCCTCCCTGGCGGTAAAATACGAGTATATTCGACGCCAGTGCATATTCAGTGCACACTTGGTCGGAATGTGCAATAACCGCCGAAATAAATCTAAACGGTCCTTGCTATCGGCACGGGATTGGCATCGACTATTCGATACGGGGCCGTTCCGAGATTTCAATTCGGAATTTGTGGAGTACTAGTCAGTATTTTTTTCCGTCCTTTTGTTGATGGTTATGGGCACTCGTTATCACATTGTGTTCCATGGTAATGGCATATCCCTGCCACTCCATTGAAATGTCGCATCGTTACTATTACGTAAACAAATAATATATTCACAAAGTTTAAATACGTGTGTGTGCATAGGGCATGCGTAGGACTACATTTACATTCCAAGCTGAATTGCCCATTTAATATTTTTTCCCCATACAAAGTTTAATACCCCCATTTACCGTTTAAGAGATTGAATTATATAAAATATTGAATTAGAGTTTTATTAAATTACGTCAAAACAATATCACGAAATTCAAAACAGCCCCCTAACAACCAACGGTTACTGCGATTCAATAACTGAATAGAATGCTTATTCATACCAATGAATAAGGGACTCTATTCAATTTGAAATACAGTCGTTAGTCATTGGTATGAATAAGCATTCTATTCAGTTATTGAATCGCAATAACCGTTGGTGGTGAGGGGGTAGATCTGACTACAAACAAAAAAGTTACATACAAACGTTGATATACCCTTTTTACCCCTTTAATTTATTAATCCTTCGCATGCCTGGTAGACAAAAATAACATGGCATGCCTGGTTGGGTCTGTTGGGCCCGTATTTTGTATTTTTATTCTTTTTGTATATTGTGATGAATTAACAATGTATATTATCATATTATTTTCTAAATATGTTAGGGTTATATTTATTAGAAATCAAACAAAAAAATAATAATAAACGACTCTCAGTCTTTTATAATCAAACAAAAATACTTCTTAGAAATGGCAACAAAAAATTGACTTCTTTACATCTAATAAAAAATCTTCCTTATTTGTAAGAGATCAAAATCAGACTTAAAGTATTTAAAGGCACATATAAATTCCTTACACTTTGGAAAAAAAAAATAAGAGCAGGCACTACAATTACAAAATTACTGCTCATTAGACATACAATTTCCACGATCTCTCTCATAGAAATACAATTTTCACGAACGCGAACGGGAGCGCGCTCCGGACTGCGGGAGGGGAAGCGCGCCTACGCCTAGTCTATTCTCCGAAGCTACTTACAAGCGCAACGCGCGAAAATTTAAATTTTGAAACTTATCGGCTTGTTTGTACAGGGATGGGTCTCTCAGACCCTACAAGGCATGCCAAGGGCCACCCCGAATTTCGCAAAATCCCTTCTTCTATAGGTCCTCTACTATATGTCACAAAAGGAAGCCTCGGTCCAAATATCACGTTTCTAGCTTCAGTACTTTTGCCTCGGCGTTGATGAATCAGTCAGTCAGGACATGTTACTTTATATAATAGATATATATTATATTATTATATATATCAGCTCAGCATAATGGCTTCACGTCGCCTGATGTTAAGCGAAGCCCAAGCCCTAGTGAAGAGAAGGCCATTGCGCATCGGCAACGGACAAGAAGCCTTTGTGAACCTTTGAGTCTGAGAAGAGATTTTGCTTCCCTTTGTGTGTTCTACCGATTGTACAATGGCGTCTGTTCAGAGGAGTTGTTTGACATGATGCCCACGGCCTCCTTCTACAGTCGCACCGCTCGCCATCGACAGGGAATTCATCCTCACACATTGGAACCGAAGTGGTCGCGTACCGTGCGGTTCCAGAGAAGTTTTCTCCCGCGTACGGTTAAGCTGTGGAATGAACTGCCTGTAGAGGTTTTCTCAGGAGACTACAGCATGGGGTTCTTCAAAAAGGGCGTGAAGAGGTTTTTACAGGGTCGGCAACGCGCGTGTGATGCCCCTGGTGTTACAGGCGTTCATAGGCTACGGTAGCTGCTTTCCATCAGGCGGGCCGTATGCTTGTTTGCAACTTTAAGGTATAAAAAAAAAAATTGCCATGCTGGCCCGCAGGATGTTTCTTTAGGCTTCGCTTGAAGGAATGATAAGAAGGTAGACACACATGTGCCAGTAGTGCAATCCACTTTTTAATGGAACGACAAAAGTAGGAGCTGCCGAACTGTTTACTACTCGAGGAAATGTTCGTAATAGTGAAACTATGCGATCGCAAGTCGGCACGTGACGTTTTTTGACCACCAAAGTAGGGGAGGGTGGGATAAGGAAAAACAGATTTTCTGAGCAATTACCACCGATATAATACGCTAAGTGACACAATATCCCTGCGGAGTTGAAGAGGTTCATATTTATATAACACTAGCTTTCGCCCGCGGCTTCGCTCGCGTGACATTCGGGGCAAACACGTGTTTACTCATTAATCATTAGAAGTACTCGTGTAAAATTTAGGATAAAATAGTCCAACTAATCTTTTCCCATACAAACCAACTAATCTCGTTTTCCCATACAAACTTTGGACCTCCGTTTCATCCTCTTAGAGGTAAAATTTGAAAAATCTTTTTAAGTAATTCGTGTCCACTACGTTATATTTTCAAATCGATGCCATTGTCGTAATTAACGTCCCAGAAAACCATAGAATAGACTCCCATATTAATATTATGACATTTCAACCCCATTGCACCCCTACAGAGTTATCACGTCGGCTATGTTGGGTTATTAAATAGTTGTTTTTTTCATAATCAGCGACTCGATATACCATAAAAACAATACCTATGACGATTTTCAGACTTTTTCACCACATTTTAGACATTTCAACGCCATCGCACCTCAATAGGGGATGATGGTCACGTTACCGCCCTATGTGTACAATAAATAACAATAATAGGTAATTTCTGGGATAAAAACTATCTTAGGTTTATCCTTTCCCAGGACTCAAGGTATCTCTCAACCAAATTTCATCTAAATCGGTCCAGCGATTTAAGCGTGAAGAGGTATTCTGTCGCATTTATAATATTAGTATGGATTGGTGTTCCGAAAACCCGTAAAAACGATACATATGTATATTGATATATAGACATTTCAACCTCATCGCATCTCAATAGAGGATGATGGTCACGTTAGCCAAGTTGAATTTTAAAATTGTTGTTGTTTTCGTAATCAGCGACCCGATAAACCATAAAAACAATACCCATGACGATTTTCAGACTTTTTCACCCCGTTTTACCGCTTTAGGGGTTGAATTTGGAAAATCCTGAAACATTTGTTTACTCATTTATCTATAGAAGTACTCGTGTAAAGTTTCGGATAAAATAGCCCAAATAATCTTGTTTCCCCATACAAACTTTGGACCCCCGTTTCACCCCCTTAGGGGATGAATTTTCAAAAATTCTTTCTTAGTGCACCCCGAGACATCATAAGAAACCTACGTGCCAAATTTGGAATCTCGAGACCCAGCAGTTTGGGCTGTGCGTTGATAAATATCAGTCAGTCACTCAGTTTCTTATTTTATATAATTCAACCCCATCGCATCCCCACAGGGGTGATTTTATGTTACCGTCGGCTATGTTAGATCATAAAATAGTTGTTGTTTTCGTAATCAGCGACCCGATAAACCATAAAAACCCTGCCCATGACGATTTTCAGACTTTTTCACCCCATTTTACCCTTTTAGGGGTTGAATTTTGAAAAATCCTGAAACACGTGTTTATTCATTTATCTATAGAAGTACTCGTGTAAAGTTTCAAATAAAACAGTCCAACTAATCTTGTTTCCCCATACAAACTTTGGACCCCCGTTTCACCCCCTTAGGGGATGAATTTTGAAAAATCCTTTCTTAGTGCACCCCTAGACGTCATAAGGAACCTATGTGCCAAATTTGGAATAAGAATAAGAATAAGAATATTTTTATTGTTGAACTGGTAATAAGTCAGATGTTATACAATAAAATTATGTCACAGCAGTTCATACCTGTGTTCAGGCATACAATATTACAATCATGCATAATATATATTTAGATATATAGATTCTTTTACTTTACATTTCATACATTCATGGTTATATGCAGTAACAACTTGTCTTATATATAATATTGTTAATTTATGTCAGAAAAGTAAACGTACATTATAAATGAAGAAGTCAAATTGACATTAAATTATTAAGTATAGTCATATTGTCATATTGTAAACGTTTATATCTTATTTTTGTCATAAAACTCATCAAGGCTGTAGAATACACTTTCAATTAACCATTTTTTTAAGGTAGTTTTAAATCTTGTACCAGTCAGATTTTTGATATCTTTCGGAATTCTATTGTAGATACGGATTGCAGTTACATATGTACTTTTTTCGTAGATTGTGCATCGTATTAGGGGCGTAATAAGACGATCCCTATTTCTGGAATTTCTATTAGACACATCAGATAATTTAGTAAAAAAATCCTCATGTTGATTTACAAACATACAAATCTCAAAGATGTACAGTCCAACCAAAGTCATAATTTTTTTATCCTTAAATAGTACTCTCAGCGTTTCGTCATTCCTCATACCAAATATTGTTCGAATACATTTTTTCTGCAAAATGAACGTTTTATAAGCATCAACCGAGTTTCCCCAGAATAATATACCATACCGAAGTAGAGGATATACATTTCCATAATATGCAGTAACAGCAACGTCAATAGAAGACACATTTACCAACACAGAAAGTGCATAACAACAACTACGAAGTCTATTGTTAAGTTTAGCTATATGATCCTTCCAGTTCAGATGCGAATCGATATTTACGCCTAAAAATTTAGTGCTGGTGACTTCCTCTAATTCTACATTGTTAATTGTAATTTTCAAATTTGTCACAGATTGATTATATTTCCGAAATTGCATTATCTTGGTCTTACTGATATTTATATTTAAGTTCATGTCACCTAGTCTTTGCATTAAATGTTGTGTGGTATCAATTATGTCAGACTTTTGCTTTACAATGTCATCTTTGTCATTAACAAACAGAACTGTGGCGTCATCTGCAAACATAATACATAAGTGACTTGTGAAGTCTGGGACTTCATTTACGTATATTAAGAATAGTAGTGGTCCCAATACGCTGCCCTGGGGAACACCTAATACAGAGATTGCTTCATCAGATTTTATTATTTCAATTGACCTACTAGCATTATTATAACTATTTAGAGCAACAGTTTGACGTCTATTTTTAAGATAAGAGGCAATTAGGGCATTTGCCACCCCTCTGACACCAATGCGATCCAGCTGATTTAGTAGAATATGGTGTACCACGCAGTCAAATGCTTTGGACATGTCTACAAAGAGCGCCGTGCAATACTTATCATTATTTATACCCTCCCATAATTGTTTCAAAAATGAATAAATGGCTAGAGTAGTGGATCTGTGGCTCCTAAAGCCATACTGGTCGTCATTAAATTTATCATTTTTATTTATGAAGTCAGCTAATCTATCATATATAATTGTTTCAAGTATCTTGGAAAAACCTGGAAGAAGCGCTATTGGCCTGTAGTTGTCTGCGTTTTCTCTAGAACCCTTTTTGTGTTTCGGTTTTATCAGACTGTGTTTAAGATCATCGGGGAAGTTTCCCGACTCAAACATCAGATTGCCAATATAAGCTAAAGGAGTAGCTATGTACTTAATACTTTCCTTGATGACCTGTATTGATATGCCATCAATACCACAGCTTTTTTTGTTTTTTAGCTTCCTGACGACTGTAGTTATTTCCGACTCATCGGTTGGTTTTAGGAATATACTATTTTGTTCCATACTGTGAATCGGTTTATAACTGCTTTTGTGATTATTTCCTTTGTTTTGTGTACTGTACAAGTTATTTAATAAATTTGCTATGTCTATAGGATTATTTATATGTGAACCGCTGTGGACTAGACGTTGAATGGAGTTATTGATTTCATTGTTATTTGTATACTGATTTATTAGACCCCAGGTGGCTTTAGTCTTGTTTGTACTACGTTTGATATAGTTAATATTTGTATTTCGCTGTGAATATCGTATGACACCTTTAAGTTTATTTTTATACTTTGTATAATATTTAATCTTATTATCTGTTCTTGTCTTTTGTAATTCAATATAAAGCTGCCTTTTTATGACTTAATGATACCTTTAGTTTTCCAGTTTGGCTTTTTCTTAGAGTATCTTTTACTTTGTTCTATAGGAAAGCACATATCGTAGATCATTTTGTAATCTTCTATAAAAGCATTGTAGGCTTCCGTAGGATCGCGTTTTTCATAGACGGATGCGAATGATAACTGGGAAACGTATTTGAGGAATAGTTTTAAGTGCTTATCAATTTTCCTTACGTTTATGTAGCAATAAGTTCTTTGATTAATTGAATTGTATGTCATTACAATGTTTTGTGCCGTATGATCCGATAGGCCGAGATTTAGTACTCCACATTCATAATCCTTAAAATTAACTAAAATGTTGTCAATACACGTTGATGAGTCAGGGGTGATTCGAGTTGCTTCTTTTATAGTATGGTGGAATTTATTCAGTTGGAGTATGTCAATAAATGTCAAACTTTTTTTGTCATTTTTAAATAGGTCTATATTAAAGTCACCAGCTAGAATTATTTTATTTCTTAAATTGCGCGGTTTCCTAGTCAATTTAGAAAGTAATGTCTCTAACTTGTCAAAAAAAATATTTATATTTTTCCCACATCTGTAAAGGCATATAACGGTAATTTTTGAGTCAGGTAATGTTATTCCACAGCATTCAAAATCTTCATCAACAGATAGATCATGTAGCCAGGTTAATCTGTTGTAATTCATGTGTTTTTTTATAAATATACAAACTCCACCACGTCTAACATTTTTACGAGAATAATGTTCTGCTAGTTCATATCCATCCAGTTGTACATGTATATGATCATTTCCTTTCAGAAAGGATTCTGTAAAACATAAAATGTCAAATAATTTGAAATTAGAGTCCAAATATATCTCAATTTCTTCTATTTTGGGCCTTATGCTTTGTATATTTTGATGAAAAATGGTTAGTTTACTGTCCCGAACGAAAAAAATCGGGGATGCCTACATTCCCAGAATTATTTATGGTAGAATTCAAATCCTTACTGTCTGCCAAAATAGGAATATTTACTGGTTGCATATGAGAAATTGCAATAGGTTTAAAGTATTTGGTTATTTTTGGTTGGTTGTTGTGATGTTGTTGAGTATTGACCGTTTTGTTTGTATTCTTTGAGACGTTTTTTGTAGTGTTAGTTACCATGTGTCTTGTATCTAGTTGTGTCTGCTGCCTAGTGCTTTTTAAGTATTCCTGATATTGAATTCTATTAATTACTCTGAGAATCTCACGATGAATTAATCTGCTGGTACTTAGTCTATCACACATGTCCCTGTAGACATCGTTACTACATATGTCAATGTATCTTGTGTGAATAAAATTTAAACATAAGTCCTGGACCATAGAGTTTAATGAGTTTACAGATATATATTTATTGTTATGTATCTGTCCTATGAGTACATTTGTGTGACTCAATTTATTAAAATAATAGTATAAGTAAGATTGGAATTTTAGAGAGTCATAATCATTTGAACCACCTATTATTATCACAAAATCTCTTTTGTCAAAATTTTTACAAATCTCTAGGGTAGGTTGTAGAATATTATCTATTTGTGCGTTCGTATAAGGGAAAATATTTCATAGTTCTCACCGAGAAGTTGTTGTAGGGTATTTCTTACATTTTTACCGCTTTGATCTGCAAATATATAAATCTTCCTTTTAGCTTTCGGAACCTCAGTAGGTTTTGTATCCGCGGGAAAAACGTTTACATTTGAGGCACACGCTAAGTTTATTGGATCGCTTTACATAGACTCATGCGTAGTGTGTGGAGTCGAAATTTTAGAGTCACTCTGCGATATTTCTTCATCTTCCTTCGCAGTGAAGTTTAAAGTGTGTGGTTTTAAACTTCTCCTTTTCTTCTTAGTCCCATTTCTAGATATTGATTTTATACTTTTTATGGGAGATTGACATATATTTGTTAAAGTTTTTATTCTATTTTCACATTCAATTAAACGTTTTTTTAAAGCATAATTTTCACTGAGTATATTCTCAACTTCACTATCTGCCGCTGTGAGTAATTGTTCTAATGACACAATTCTGTCACGCAGTGATTTCACTTCTTCGTTCTCTATATTTCTCATGCTCGGGCAACTTCGGTTTAGATCCTCTAAGCTATCAGAAGTGGTCTCGTTTTCTTCTTCTATTGATAAAGAAGCAAATGAGTTATCAGTAGAAATGTTTATGATAGTTTTTTGTCTCTTCGTAACATTGTCTGTTGTAGCAAAATTTTTGCTACTGATTGTTTCACTGTCCCAGCAGGTCTCGCATTTCCATCCTTGCCTATTTAATTCTGTCATAAGTTAGTATATTTTTATTGTTACGCTTGTACATTTCAAATGGTAGTTGGTGTTGCATTTCAAACATGTCAAGTAATAATCCGTTGACTCCACATTTAGATTGCATTTGTTGCATTGTAGCGCCATCTTGTTGAGAATCAGAGAATCCTAAGTTGTCGAATTAGATCGGTATTTTTTTTTTTACTCTATAAATACACGCCTGCGCTGAATTTCGAAGCTGGCACCGTATTTAACGGCTGATGTAGAATGTTATGTTTCAACAATAACCTAAGATCCACAAAAAGCGATTTTATGTGATGAACCGCCTGGGATTCGAACCACGACCCTGTTAAGTTTATAGGGTAAGCGTTCTACAGATGTGGCTAAATGATGCTTAAGTTTCGTGCCGAAATATCATATCAGTACCCGCGTTCATTATCCGTTATGGAGCTCGTCTGCTACTTATGAGTCACAATTCTCGATTGTCCAGTTTATGCACTTTGTTTTTCACTGTCACCATCAAACGTTGATAATGTTTTTATCATTTATTTCACTTAACTTTGCACTTTACGAGAAACTTCATATCAATTTTTATAACTATTAGTATTATTTTGTAATAGATAAAGGTAACTGTATATAAGCTTAATGTTTACTATTTATTTAAAATTTTTAACACGGAGCTTTCTAATAATCATGCTACCCGGGGAGCGGGTGAGCGGGGAGTTGGAATCTATAGACCCAGCGGTTTGGGCTGTGCGTTGATATGTCAGTCAGTCAGTTTCTTCTTTTATATATTTAGAAGAAGATATCTGATACTTTTTTATCCAGATAATGTATTCAAACGGGCGAAGCTGTGGGCTAGGAATGGCTGATAAACACGATCTTTACGGGTATGGTTAAGTAAGGTAAGGTATGGTTGGCACAGAATTTTACATTAATACTTTTTTTATTGATACATGAATACCATATTAAGCTGATCCACATGTGTGATCTATTCATTCTTTTCACAACTCTGCTTTCTTTGTTTGTACAACCTGCACTAACGGCTCCATTTCCATGCAACATAATTTACCTTCATCTTGGTATACAGACAGCAGTGTACATTTTTAAACAAACGTAAGTGTAAAGGTATTTCTCATTTTTCTGGGCACATCATTAAAATGCCTTCCTGGATAGCACGTTGCGCGCCGCCGTAAAATGTGAGAAGCGAGCGGCAAGTGTACGTGAAAACTATTTGGTGGTACCTACTTGATAGAATCTTTTATGATATAAGACACTCATAACTTTATTTTCCTCCCTTTCAGCATTTTTGCTCAAGCTTACAACGTAATAAACTGCTGTCGACACAGATTTTGTGAATGTAAGTAATATTTTAAATGTCGTAAAATCAGCTTCCTTATAGAAATTACAAAGAAAAATTACGGTAGCAAATAAACTGATGTACCTACCTAAAGAAAATAATTTTCAAAATCAAATAGTAATTTAGGTAGAGCATTAGTAATTAATTAGTTTTATTTCTTTTCTGTCTTTTGTAGTGTTTTGTAATACTAATAAAAATAAAACTAAACTGAATAAAACTAAGTAGGTACTTATGGCTTAATATTTGTTAAAATCGTTAATAAATTCGAAATGTATGTATGTGTGTATATGTATGTATACCTATCTGTAAGAGTAAAAAATATTTTAATTAATTAATATGTATTTTCATGCATATACTATATTAAAATGTTAATTTAAGTATACTAGTGTTGTTAAGGGACTAGATGGCACTGTGTAAATTGACCAGAAATACTACCTATACCTAAATTAACCTCCCTGTGCAACTGCCATGTCTTATCTCTGCATCACCCTAAGGTTGACTGGCAGAAAATGCTTGTAAAGCTATAAGTCCGCCTTTGTACAATTTTGTGCATGAAGTTTAAATAAATGAATAAAATCATAGAAGGATTTTGAAGAAACTAACAATCTAGTTATAATTTACATACCTGTCTATCTCTGTATTCAAACAGAATAAATATAACCATTTCTGGACAATTTACACAGCGCCATCTAGTCCCAAATTAAGCACAAAGCTTGTGTTATGGGTACTAGACAACTGATAAATGTACTTCATTTTTTTTTTTTCGTAAATACATACTTATATTACATAGAAAACACCAAGACCAAGACAAACAGACATGTTCATGCACACAAATGTTTATCATGTGCGCGAATCGAACCCACGACCTCAGAGTCAAAGTGGACATTGCTAACCATTCGACCACCGAGCTCGTCAAAGAATGATCTCTCATAATTATCATCAAATGAGCAATTTTTGTAAATAAGATCATTTTATACATAGCGCAAATATTTTAAAGGCGAGTATAATTCACTTAGGAAAGTAAAATTTAAGCGTTTGGAAGTAAAAAAACATGCTAGAAATCTACTAATGTAATAACAAAAATAGGAAAAATACAAATGAATATTGATTTCTATCATCTAAGTGTAACATCGATATTGATTTTATCTCGTAATGTTGCGTGTAAAAAAAAACCGCGTGAAATATATTCCTATGAATTCTTCGTCCAACCCTATTAATATTTGCACTTGATATAAATGACCTTATATAAATTTGTCTTGGAAATGGCTCTGGCGATTTCGATAAAATTTGTACATCCCCGCAAATGACAAACATTTGTGAATATGAACATGTCTGTTTTTCTTGGTCTGAGTGTTATCTATGTATATTATGTATAAGTATGTAAAAAAAAAGGTATTTATTTACCAGTTGTCTAGTATCCATAACACAAGCTTTGCGTTTAATTTGAGATTAGATAGATAGCGCTGTGTAAATTGTCCAGAAATATTTATCACTACATAGTATAAAACAAAGTCGCTTTCTCTGTCCCTATGTCCCTTTGTATGCTTAAATCTTTGAAACTACGCAACGGATTATGATGCGGTTTTTTTTAATAGATAGAGTGATTCAACTGGAAAGTTTATATGTATAATATATGCATAACATAGTAGAAAAACACTGATAATTTAGAGGTTTCTAATGTGATGTCGTAAATAAACACATTTTTTTGCTCTTTCATTGCAAACGCTGGCTGAACCCAACGAGATAGATCAAAATAATGTAGTACAGTATTGTTCACCTTAAAATGGTCTACAAAAAAGTTCGCGATGGTATATGTCTATCTCTTAGTGGTAACACACAATAACCGTTATTTTATCCTTTGCTTTTTACAAGAAATAATGCCTTATTTACGAAGCGATTTTAAGCAATACAGAATTAATCCTTATCCAATTAAGTACCTTAAATACATTGCGCATTTAATATAGATCAATATGGCCCTTCACAGCATGTAATTTAAATGAATAGTTTAGAAGATATTACACATTTAAAATGCAGGGACATAACGGCTGTGGCGGTACCGGCCGCGGAGCCGGCAGCGTGTGCCTATAACTGGGGAAGGACTGGATAGGACAAAGCGCAAAGACCTTCTGTAGTACATTTAGTATCAGCATTGCACCCGTGCGAAGCCGGGGCGGGTCGCTAGTTTATTTATATATATATAATAATATATTTGTAACTTACGCCATCATCGTGTAAGGAAATGAGACACATTGGGTGGGGGTGTGAGTGGTTCATCGACATCTTTGAACCAAAGCCAACTTCACCTGCACGCGGTGCACCCTGCTGATTGACAAACGAAGCTCTGGCGAAAAGAGAGGTAGGTAATTGTAAGCTACCCGACTGGGGAATGTACCTCCACTTCACAGAATACAGCAGCCAAATAACAATTCCCTTGAGGGTTGTTGTGTTTCTGCGAGTGAGTGAGGTTACAGAAACGAAGGAGATGATGAGTTGGCAGTGGGAGTGGCGGCGCGCGAGTGATATTTTATATTGCTAGCGTTAATATAGCCGCTTCACATCAGACGGGCCGTATGCTTGTCTGCCACCCAACATAGCAAAAAAAACAAAAAAATATTGTTACGATTTTTGATGCAATTCACATGCTGATTGTTTCTATGGAAAGCTAAATAATTCGCTAAACAATTACATAACAGCTCCGTATAAAATTTACATATTGTATATCTCATGTTTACCAAGCCTGACAGGCGTCTATAAAACAAAGTGAAGTGTATTATTCGTCTACGAATTACGTATTCTGTTAGCAATGTCAGCTACTACAGATGACACTACGTGTCGGTGCATGCTTTTTACGAAACGATATAACAAAAAAAAATAGCAGCGCGTGAATCTCAATCGCTTAGGCACTATCTATTAACCCAATACTATACAGTACAGTCATAATATATTATGCATTATTTATAAAATATTCCCTAAAAATGGAGCAGAATATAACGACTATAAAGCTAAATTACCTAAAACTAAAGAATGCTAAAAATAAATTAAATAAATGTAAAAAAACCGGCCAAGTGCGAGTCGGACTCGCGCACGAAGGGTTTCGTATCTATAAAAACGGCAAAAAAAATCATGTCTGTTGTATGGGAGCCCCCCTTAAATATTTGTTTTATTGTAATTAAAATATTTCTTTTTAAAGTGAATATATAATTCATAAAGTTGATACTATTGATTGTTGGCACTTGGTGGAACATTATTATCATAATGTTATAATAAAGCACTTGCACTGTTCCACGTTATTATATTTAATATTATCGACCGGTTTCGCCTCTAAGGCATTATCAAGGTAAACAGATTGGTAGAAACACAAACACCATCTGTTTACTTTGATAATGCCTTAGCGGCGAAACCGGTCGGTAATATTAAATACATATAATAACGTGGAACAGTACAAGTGCTTTATTATAACACTAGCAAAGTACCCGTGCTTCGCTACGGGAACACTCCTGATTTGCGTCTATTTTTGTTTCGTATTGACCATTATCACAAACATACACCATTTAGGTTAAGACCAGCACCTTCGCACCAGGAGCCAAAATTGCAATGCTTCCAGGAGAACTTACTCCTGAGCAAACTACATACAACTGATCATGAGAGAAGCAGTCCTGTCTCAAGTCAACCCCAGCGACCTTTAGAGACTGCCCCTGAGCTTTGTTAATGGTCATAGCGAAACACCTTTATGGGAAATTGAAGTGAAATCTCTTAAATTGAACTGGGTGGTCTTATGGAATAATGGGAATGCGGGTTATCAAGAGAGATTCCTCAACAGCGCATCCTTTACTGTCCTCACTCAACAACTCATCGTTCCAGTTGTACGTAAATTGTTACGTAATACGTGAACAATGGTGGCACGAACCTCCTGATGATACACCTCCATTCCATGCAAGTTGTAGGAGATGGAGCGGAATAGGCCAGCTCCATCACCTTCCAAAGCTATAATGGTATGGGGCATCATCACACCTTCCACAAATATAAATTTAGTGAATCTTGACTTCATTGTTTGAAAAATACGGAAATTCTTATATTAAGTAGGTAAAAACCTATTCTAAGTACCGACTTTATGGGAAAGTCGGTACTTAGAATAGGTTTTTAATTAGTTTTCGACACCAGATGTAGCTTCATTTGAAGGACGCAGTTTCTTTTACGACCTACGCGCGCGATGGATTACCTCCGGGGGTAACTACTGGAATGAGGTGAGCGATAAACCGTCATGGATAACCCCATGGTTTGAAATAATCTCTCGTATATACCCTATCCTTAATAACGAAACCATAGCGCGCTGTACAAATGCTAGGTATAGCGCCATCTAGTGATAAGTTAATTCAAATATAAATATAACATTTTTTGACATTTCTTGGCTGGGCGCTGGTCAAAAGTTAATCAGTTACCCAAAAACATCCCCTTTTTTATAAACAACTATTCCACCAAGTCTCAAAATCGTAGGTGAATCGGTTTCCAAGAGGGTTTTTTTTCAACCCCCTATTTTAACCTCTCAGGAGTGAAATTTCGGAAAATCCCGTCTTAGTGCGCGCTTACATTGTATATGGAACACATATCCAAAGTTTCAGGTTTCTAGCTTCAGGGGTCTGGGCTGTGCGTTGATTAGTGAGTCAGTCAGTCAAGTCAGTGAGGCCAAAGCCTTTTACTATCTAGCTTTTGCCTGCGGCTTCGCTCGCGTGAAGTTCGCTCTTTTTAGATTATCCAAGTCAAGTCTAACACGCAACGCAACCACCCTCATGTAGCACCTATAATTGTACTAAATACGGATGCAAGAACTTTCCAGATAACTACTACTACGTATCGTATAAGCACTGATTGACGCCAAATACAAATTTAAAAACCTAATAGGATAACACTTCAGTCAACACACAAGTCTCATTACATCAGCTTAAAAGGTTAAATCGAAGTTTAAAAAAAATGCATGATGATGGTCACGTTAGCCAAGTTGAATTTTAAAATCGTTGTTGTTTTCGTAATCAGCGACCCGATAAAATATAAAAACAATAATATCCTTCATGATTTTCAGACTTTTTTCAATTTCAACCCAAAAAAACCTATTTTACTTCTTTTTTTTTGGGTTGAATTTCGAAAAATCCTGAAATACGTGTTCACTCATTTATCTATAGTCAAACTAATCTCGTTTCCCTACACAAACTTTGGACCTCCGTTTCACCCTTTTAGGGGAAAAATTTTAAAAATCCTTTTAAGTTATTTCGTGTCCACTGTGTTATATTTTCAAATCGATGCGATTTTCGTAATTGACGTCCCAGAAAACCATAGAATCAACACCCATATTGATATTATGACATTTCAACCCCATTGCACCCCCATAGGGGATGGGGGGGATGATGATGATGAGGGGGGGACTTTATGTCACGTCGGCTATGTTGGATTATAAAATAGTTGTTGTTTTCGTAATCAGCGACCCGATAAACCATAAAAACAATACCCATGACGATTTTCAGAATTTTTCACTCCATTTTACCCCTTTAGGGGTTGAATTTTGAAAAATCCTGAAACACGTGTTTACTCATTTATCTATAGAAGTATTCGTGTAAAGTTTTGGATAAAATAGTCCAACTAATCTTGTTTCCCCATACAAACTTTGGACCCCCGTTTCACCCCCTTAGGGGATGAATTTTGAAAAATCCTTTCTTAGTGCACCCCTAGACGTCATAAGGAACCTACTTGCCAAATTTGGAATCTCTAGACCCAGCGGTTTGGGCTGTGCGTTGATTAGTGAGTCAGTCAGTCAGTCAGTCAGTCAGTCAGTGAGGACAAAGCCTTTTATTATTATAGATTATGGTATAATTATTATTCTGTGAATTCATCATTTACCTGTTGCCGTTATCAATATCTAGCAAAAATGAGCAATAAAATAACGTTTGTTGTATGTAAGCCCCCCTTAAATATTTACTTTATTCTGGTTTTTGGTATTTGTTGTTATACTCGTAGCGGCAACAGAAATACATATCGGTGAAAAATATATGTATGTAATAAAAAAAATGTATTTAAAGTATAATATCAGTTATCTAGTACCCATAGTACAAGCTTCGCTTAGTTTGGGACTGGATGGCGCTGTGTAATTTGCCCAGAGATATATATTTATTTATTTTGTCGTATATATTATGTTATTATATTGAGTAACACAATGGTGTCGTTGCGCGTGGCAGTCTAATCGATCTCGCAAGTCAAGCAACAATCAAATATCTAACTATCAGGGTTCATGAGATACAGCCTGGTGACAGACGGACGTATGGACGGACGGACAGCGGAGTCTCAGTAATAGGGTCCATATTACCCTTTGCGTACGGAACCCTAAAAAGTAATTAAAATTAAGATTTTGAAATCTTCGTTACGGAACTTGGATTATATCCGCCCAACTAATGACATCCTAGTAACTATATACGTATAAAAGGAATAGAAATCACTAGATTCATCAGACTGATAGCGGCGTCCACAGGCCTTTGAAACTTTGACCTCTGTCATTTCACGCTGCATTAACGTGATAAATTACTCCAAACTTCAGCCAAATGAGTTTGTGATATTGGCTAGATTTTTGTATGTACAAACACGTCGCTTCTAAGAACAGTTGGAGCTAATATTGACACCTTCACAATTCCACAAAAGTAAAGACGCAGCACGGAGCAACGAAAGGAGCAAGCAATCGAAACGTAAACTTTCAACTAATTTAACTTTATAATGGCTTTTTATCCATCTACGCTAAATGTTGACGAACAATGTCTTATTTGGTTTTGGAGAACATTTTCGAACATCTCGCTTCAATTTGTATTCTTTGACATTTACGGACGTAATAGAACCGGCCAAGTGCGAGTCGTACTCGTACATGAAGGGATCCGTACCTCCGTACAATGTTCTTCGTACAAAAACACGTTTTTTGTATGACGACCCCCTTTAATTTTATTTTTAGTATTTGTTGTTATAGCTATAGAGACACACGTAATCGGTGAAAATTGCAAGAGTCTAGCTATTACGGTTCAGGGGAAAGAAGCCTGTGACAGACGGACGGATAGATAGCGGAGTCTCAGTAATAGGGTCCCTTTGGCACCGTTTGGTACGGAAGCCTAAAAACATTGTCCTTTTTAAGGTGAACACACATTTATCCGAGCCGAAGGCGCCGATGCGACGAACGAATTTTAGAATTCTTAATATGAAATTTTATGACACGTCGCATACCTGTTCGAATCGGTATATTCGTTAAAGCTGATATAAAGAATTCTAAAATTCGATTCAGATGTGCATTCAGCTTTAACGGTACGATATAGAGAGTATAAAAATAGGATTTAAATATCAAGACTTGACAAGTAAACATGAGATATGTATATGTATATACACATCTCATATTTATTTGGGTAATAACGATCAATACTACTGGGATAATAATACTATTATTATTCCGGAAGTGGCAATCGTCCTACTCGTCCATATAAACAACTTATACTATGTGAAATATTTAAACTTAGTTATATTAAACTTAATTTAAAGGACGGTCAGGTATTTTAAAATTAGGTTGTTATTGTTGTACTATTTTATTGTACAAAGCAAAAAGAGAGTTAGGGCGACTGGGGAAGCCTTACGGAATACCGCAACTAAATAACAATCCCTTAAGGGTTGTTTGAGAAGATCAGGTTTTTACTATAGGAAAAAAAATGCTCTGCCTATAAACACCTGTTTTTTTTGTACGACAAAAAAATTTGGTGTACCGTCGTACAGCAATTTTTTTCTATGCGTAAAAACTTGTTCTGCCTACGTATAGCTACACAAGACTACAGTGTAAACTATTGTAAAATCTTATTGTTTTGCCGTATCTATATCAAGGATTGGATATCATTTTTATGTAGTTGTAAAGTCATGATATGTAAAAAATATACATATTAAAGAGTAACATTCCAAACAAATTTTAAGAGAACTTTGTTTAATAAATAATAAATAAATATTTCTGGACAAATTACACAGCGCCATCTAGTCCCAAATTAAGTGCAATGCAAATGTACTATGGGTACTAGACAACTGATGTACATTTTTTTGTAAATACGTAGGTAGGTACTTATAAAACATAAAAAAACACCTAGACCACGACAAACATACATGTCCATGCACACAAATGTTGGCTTGTGCGGGGATCGAACCCGCGACCTCGAAGCCAAAGTAGCCATTGCTACCCATTCGAACACCTCGTCAATGAAAGAAATTTTAGAACAACAAATTTACTGACCTATTACACTCCATGTATCGAATATGAAATCCCCATGTGTCTATCACATATTATTAAGCTACTAAGCGAGTCAGGTTGGTGCGCCACAAATATGGAAGTTGGTAGAACTTCTCGTATAATTCGTTGCAGCTTGCCCCTATGGAGTAACTTGTCAACTTGTTGGAAACTCATTTAACATTGGCCAAGTTATTGAGCATGGACTATGTGTGCAATTGATTTAAATACCATGTTTCAAAATATATGTTAGTGAGGATGGATGTATAGATAAATGATTCACGCGTATAAATATATTCATGCGTATAAATTTCGGGGTGTAAGTGGTTCATCATCGTAATCGTAAGCTACCCGACTGGGGAATGTACCTCCACCTCACAGAATACCGCAGCCAAATAACTATTCTCTTGAAGTTTGTTGTGTTCCTGCGTGTGAGTGAGGTCACCAGAAGGAGATGCTGCGTTGGCAGCGGGGGTGGTGGCGCGATGTTTTATGTTGCGAACGTTAATACCTAACCGCTTCACATCAGACGCTATATATGCGTATGCTTCTGCCACCCGACGTAGTATAAAAAATAAATAATGTTTGGAATTGGGGGAAATTTGGAAACATATAGAATAGAATAAACAGCGTGGTGGAGTATGCTCTAAACTCCTTTGAATGATGGGAGACCCATATCCCAACAATGGGATGAATAAGGGCTGGCGACGAATAGAAGAGAATGTGATCTAGCTAAATGACACGTAGGTTATTTCTCAGGCCAGTGCTGCGTTTACATCGCTATTTCATATTGCAAGCGTTTGTAGGTTACATATACCATAAACTTTAAGGTGACATTGTCAAGAGCTCCGAAATGTACATGTAATTTACCTACTCGGCAAAAGATCTATCTATCCAAAATGTCTTTATTCGAAGGTAAGTAAATATCTGACAGCTAGAGTTCTATGTTGAAAATTGTCTATGAATGTCAGTAGTCATTAGATTAAAATAAAAAATAAACGGTTTAACAAAAGGACGTTCTCGCTTTAATTATATTTTTCCCCTCATTTTTCCACAAGTGGCGACCGTGAATAATAATGGAAAAACTAATACGGGAAAGGAGCATAATTAGGCGTCTTTTTTCTAATAATATAAACCAATTCGAAGATATTACAAAACAATTTACAATAAACTCAGACGTATGTACTGCCAAATTCAAATTGATTCAAGAACTGTCAGAAAAATTGAGTATTTTGGATGCAAAAATTCGAGAGATTCTTTTGGAAATTGATAGCAAAGACGCGGAATTACAGAGAGAATTGATGAGTGTACACGAATATCGCAGTAAGTATTTAAACGTCGAAACTTGTTATAAATCCCTAACCAAAGAATTTTCAGTCCAGTCGGTAGTCAAAAGTACGATGTATTCGGCTGTAGGGAAACCTATCCAGAGAGATTTTAACTTGCCGGAGCTGGAGCTAAAGAACTTTGACGGGAACATAAAAAGCTGGCTGACATTCTGGAGTCAATTTCGCAAAATTAATGACGACGAACAATTAGACGATGATCTGAAATATCAATATTTGGTACAAACTATGGAACCAGGTACTGAAGTCAGAGCTATAGTTGAAAGTTTCTCTCCATGTAGAGCCAGTTACCAACAGGCATTAGATGAATTGAAATCGCGATTTGCTAGAGATGATTTGCTAATCGAGATGTATGTACGTGAATTATTATCATTAATATTTCTCCAAATGAATAAGACTACCGCTTTACCTCTAACTGTTCTGTTTGATCGACTCAATACTCAAATAAGAGCTCTTGAAACTCTTGGAGTTACAAAAGAAAAATACTCTGCTTTTATTTATCCCATGATTGAGTCAGCCTTACCTCATGATATTTTAAAAGTGTGGGAGAGATCACAACGAGCTACGTACACTGCAGATACTCTCTTAAATGGGTTAATGATTTTTCTTAAACAAGAGGTTGATATCGAGCAACGAATTAAAGTGGCTAAATCTATGTTTTTGCCTTCATGTAATCAAATTACACTGACAAACAATCAGCGCACTGACGAATGTATAATAACGGAAGTGAGAAAAACGCAGAACAGCAAGATATGTATATTTTGCGAGAAGGGCAGTCATGTTAGTCTAGAGTGTTATAAAGCGTACAAAATGACATTGAAACAAAGAAAAGAACACGTCGAAAAGAAACGTGCATGTATATTGTGTCTGAAACCAAGTCACAACGTGAGGTTTTGTAAAGCTCTCAATAATTGCTGCATCTGCTCGAAGCGCCATTCCATACTACTTTGTCCTGGCAAGGATGCTAACTACAGGAACGATGCAAAGGCTACAAATACAATAAAGGCAATTTCTACGTCCACTAATATGAATATTTCACAAGTTCGAGATGTGCCATTACTACAGACCGAACAGGTGAACATTAGAAACGGCGACAAAACTATAATAGCTTGTGGATTCATCGACAGCGATGCACAAAAATCCTACGTCAAGGAATCTGGAAGACTGCAAATAAGAATTGCGGGTAAAGAATTTTTAAGTCATTCATTATTAGGCGCTGCTTATGTAAAACCCAAAGAATTTCCTTTGTTCAATATTACTATTCGAAGTTTAGATAATAATAATATTAATTTTGAAAAGTCCGCTTTAGAACAATTATGTATTTGTGGAAATATTCCTCATAATAAGTATTATAACAATTATTTATCAACTTTACCTAAATATAATGTAATACCGACACATGTAGGTGACGGGTCTCCCAAAATAAATTTGTTTATAGATTCAGGCTTTATCAAACTCTTTTTAAGTAATGAATATCTAATTAATAGTTTAGGAGCTATAAATACAAAGTTAAGGTGGACCTCACGCGACATAATAAATAGTCTGTTATGTAAATATAGTTCAATTATTACTACTGCCTGCTCATATAATTTTGATATTTCGGAATTTTGGAGTCTAGACATAATAATAATTAAAGATCCATTTGTGATCATGTCACAGGCCCAAACTGAAACTGAAATAATGATGCAGTTCGATAATTACATTGAAACTAGTAATAAAGGTAGTTACAAAGTAAACCTTTATCGAAAACATAGTCATGAAGTATTACTGAACAACCATGACGTAGCCGAACGAAAATGTAACTTCACGACTAAAGGGTTGTTGTCAGATAATAAGTTAAACGATGGTGGTACCGTGTTTCATCAAGAGTACCTATCTTTTGATGGTAATGAGATAGATCATAAGGAAAAATTAAATGATTCTACTATGCATTACTTTTTACGAAAGGGATTAAACTTTTTAAATTTAATTTTTAGATTAATTTTTGGTATTTGTAAAAGTGTGATCGACGTAGCTGCTAAAGCTTACCTTCAAATCAGTACAACATCATATGATAGATATTATCTACGGTTTCTGTGGTGGAAAGATGTCACAATGACAGAAATATTAATTTATCGACACTACCTCGGTATGCTCGGTTTGACATCTAGTCCCATTTACTTGTCGATCCCTATGCACTGTTTTAAACATGTTAGTGGATTTCGTTTTGTCACCGCAAAACTACAGTTTAAAACTTTTTACGTAACTAGGATCGCAAGTTTTAACAAAAGTTATGGAAATTCATCGAGCACGACAAGACAATATAATTATGAGGCAGATAAGTCTGGCATTTCTGTTTTTGGTCTTCAGCGGAATGTTCTTAACGATGATTATTGTAAAACTAATGATTTGAATTCTTCGTTTTTTGATGTAGTTAAGAAAATACTTTGGGCATCGTTGACCCGACGAATCTTTTATTCCATCAAACTTCTTTGTTCTGTCACTCAGATTTTACAGTTACTATACGTTTGGTGTAAAGTAGACTGGGATGGTGGAAGTTTAATTGTGCTTCAGTGCCTTGGTGGCCCAGTTTTTTTTTTGATTTCTGTATACATTATTTAATTTCTGTTTTTTTTGGTTGAGAGGATGTTGAAAATTGTCTATGAATGTCAGTAGTCATTAGATTAAAATAAAAAATAAACGGTTTAACAAAAGGACGTTCTCGCTTTAATTATATTTTTCCCCTCATTTTTCCACATTCTATCCGTTAACCATCGTATAGTCGTCGTCAATCGTTTGTATAGGTACCGTAACTTTTCCGATACGCCAGGCTTCGCTCGATCGTTCCGGTACCGTTCTCAATCCTGTAGGGTTCTCATGGAAACCTTATCCTGATAATTTTCAACACAACAAAAAAAATATTGATGCTAAGTGATTTGTTATTGATATGAGAATTTTTTTTATTCACAATTTTTGTTCGCTATTATTTTTTCCGATGTTACTGTTATTTATGTTATTTTTATTATGCTGTCCGGGGCGGAAACAAATCTAATCAGAAATGAAAATGAAATAAATTTTATTTCAAATATTTTTTTAAATAACAACATAGCTAGAGTTTCCTTTTAAATAAAAGAACGTACTAGGAATGTAAATCAAAGATCATTCAAATATCTAGCCGTTTTCGAGTTAATGGTGTAACTAAGCCAACTTAGTTTTATCTATAAAAAATATATGTTTATATATTTTTATATAGATATAAAACTACAAAACAACTGTTTAGTTGAGTAGCTTGCGCCCGTGACTTCGTCTGCGCCTAGCATACTGGGACCCGTGGGAATATTAATTAATCTTTTGTTAGCGGATGTCTACGTCATAATAGCTATATGTCCTGTATGTGAAATTTCAACCCGAGCCATCCAGAGGTTTGAGCTGTGCGTTGATAGATCAATCAGCCTTTAGAGATACAGAAGATAATAATAATAAAAAGGAATTTAACATTTTCTTTACATTTTGCTTCATTTGAGTATTTGATGAGTCACCTGACTCCTTGACTTTCATTTCAATTGTCATCCGTCAAAAGATATTTCCGGAGAAGTTTTAATAAAGTCCGCTTTCATAAATCCAGGTTCGTTCAACTGAAATGTTCCACTTTGTGTTATATGTTGTTTTATTATATGTTAGAAAATAGTGAGTAAAACGTAGTGATTATTTGCTCAGTGATAGTGAGTAAGTAAAGTCAACGCAAAATAAGAGGCCCGTTTTGACATTTGTCTTCTCGACGTAACTAGTGATGTAGCCAAACGACTCAGTACTCGATACTTACGATAAATCGATTCAAGTTTGCATGAGTATTTGATCATTTGAATATGTACTTACCTATTGTAAAGTGTATTGGATTAAAGTTCTGATTAGAAAATTTTACTTAAACAGAATCAGAATCAGAATTACTTATTCACTGGATATGGATGAAATTACATGTTATACATTTTCATAGCATAGTAGCCTAACATATCTTGCTTGTTCGGCGTGTGAATATTATGGTTTATTTTACAATTTTGTTACACATATTTATATCTCAATAAAAAATTGGTTGCCTGTAAAGTCGGTATACGGGCGAAAGTTTTACGTGACAACGACTTTGAGTGGTAAAATGTTTTCGTCTGTTTCTTTTTATGTCTGTCTCTCTCGCTCTTAGAAGGGACGCGTGCCTTTCACTCGCTCTCATTGTAAGCGCATAACGTGAGCCAGTTTCTTGAAGTGTCACCCGGCTAACCAATTTATAAGACGTTGTCACGTCAATAATTTTAAAATCAAATAACTGAAAATATAACAAATGTCAGAATGGCAGTTCAATATAATATAATAATCAAAAATATAATAAAGAGGTCAGTGCAAATAATGTCATTATACTATGTCGATATCTAAATTTATAAGTTCAAATTACAATTACATGTCAAACAATAAATAAAAATACACAAAAACTAGAAAACATAAAAGTCAAAGAAGAAATAGTTATTTGTTATGCAAGGCTGCAAAGTTAATTTTTGGCGCGAGTACCTTGTATTGAAACCTGAGCAAGCGAAGGATTCTAGGATTGAGCCACAAGCGAAGCGAGTGGTTCAAATATAGAATCCTGAGCGTAGCGAGGGTTTCAAAGGTACGAGACGCTAAATAACTTTGCTGCCGAGCGCAACACACAACTTTTCACCTCACTAAAGCGAGGAAAATGTTAGGTGCAAGAAAAACAGTTTTAATAAATAATCATCAATGGACTGGCTGCAGAGAATATAAACTATTACGAAACCAATGAGGTTCTATATATATGTAATTTATTGTACGAAACCTTTATTGAATAAAAATATTCGAATTTTAAAAACACTTTCCACGCTAGCGGATAAAGTGCGATTTTCCACGCAGATTTCGAATGATAAACAGAGCTTTTACGAGCTAGTGAGGTGAAAAAAATATTTATCTATTTTTCCTTATGTCCATAAATAATTACAAACTTTGATATTGTATGTATTTTGAAATGATACAATGTTACGAAAGTAAATAAATAAATAAAACAATAGTAAAATAAATAAAAAGTGCGAGTCGGCCTTAAAAAAAGTTATCTTGATCGATTTATTTTTTTCCTTAACTGATTATTAATAGTCTGTGTACAATATGAAAAATCGTTATGCACAGCACTTCGACGAGTAAGCGATACCATAGATCAATGAAAAATGTAATTACCTTCAGAACATTTCGATCGGTAAAAAATAGAGAACTTCATGGGTGTGAACTGTCAAAACGGGCCTATTATTTTGCGTTGAGTATAGTTCTTTGAGATAATGGCAAGTCCTCATTTCGGCGAAAATTTTGAAGATACTAGCTTGCGCCCGCGCGACTTCGTACACGCGTATTGCGGTATCACGTGGGAAATTTTAAAAATCCTTTCTTAGTGCATTACACAGACCAACATACGTAATAAAACGTGGAAAATTGATTTTATATGCTTTAATCTGCTTTATGCTTTTATGACGCAATACTATAAAAACAAATTCAACCAATTGCAGCACGAAGCTATTAGTAGTATACTCATATTGCTTTCCTGTGATTGTGAGAGTTTGGCACGCTTTTCCCTTACAAATCTGTTGCGTACCATTCTATTTGATTTCATTTCCGTGGTGCACTTCTTGACCTTACAAGGACGTGCCTTATTCCCTTTGGAATTTCTAGACCCAGCGGTTTAGGCTGTGTATTGATATGTCAGTCAGTCACTTAATTTTGCATTATTCATGAAAAAAAATAAAATTACTTTACCTCTAAAAAATAAAACAGCACGTTACGATTATCATCATGATAATGATGTTAAATTTACCATTAATTAGTAAGCATTATTATTTTACTATCTGTTAGTAGGAAAAAAATGGGGTGTCATGGGTACGGTCGTGTGTTGTACGTAAAACGTTATATGTATCATATACGCGATACGTATCATCATATAATGATATATCGCGTATACGATATCATCGTATACGCGATGTATCATAGTCCTTACTTAGCGTAATAAATTCTTTGATCCTTCATCTATCCAGTGGCGTGATTGAATTTTGGATGGAGATAACAGATATGTAGCTGTAACACCAAACTGTATCCCCCAATTTTGTTATCATTCATTTCTTTGTATTGCCTCTATGAAGCAATTTTAAAGACGTCTTTAAGTCAATTAGTTAATAGTCAATTGTGCAAACGTATTCAATTAATGATGGTTAGTAATGTCGTGTGCACTAGCAGCGCAGTGATGCAACTTTAGTTAATATCTAGGGTTCTACAAATCTACGGTTTTTCGCTACGCTTATGTAGTTAATATTACATATAATACGAGGCGAAAGGCTAAATTATTGCCAGGTGATTTATCACTAGGCAATATATCTCAGGTAATATAAAAGGATGCACAACATCTGTAATCACATAAACCAGGTACATTAGATCCAGCTCACTTCGAATCCATCCAAACACCTCTAATGAAGTATAATTCCCACAGGAAGGAAGATTTACACCCGCTGGCTATAGTTAGGCGAGATAGGGTCTCAGAGCATCTCTCGATACCACTATATATCAATGCGGGCTCCCGAAGGATAAAGTGTGGGGCACGTACTGAAAGTGTTTTTCGACGGACCGAGCATTATCTCACTGGCGGAAAAACTTTTAACATCTGAGCCCTATTGGTGGTATTATTTCAACAAATTGGTGGCGGAATTACTAATAATACTACGTGATTGATGATAAGGAACTAGTTCATCACTTATATTTTGTGGATACTCGCATTTAGTGGAATATTTTCGAGCTTTGACGAGCCCGGTGTTGGAATGGCTAGCAATGTCAGTTTTGTATGAACATGTCTGTTTGTTTTGGTCTGGGTGTTTTCTATGTAATGTATTTATGCATTTAAAAATGTACATAAGTATAATATCAGTCATCTAGTACTGATAATACAAGCATTGCTTAATTTAGGATGGCAGTGTGTAATTTGTCCAGGAATATTTATTTATATTTACGAGTAGCTTTATCAGATTTTCCCAAATGTTTACTGGTAAAAGAACTTTGTCATGGAGTCTTGTTTAAAATAACATATATGGTCACGACGTTGAATGTATACTTGAAAACATACTCGTACCTATATGTCATAATAAAAATCCGAAATAATAAGTTCACAATATATAACTTTAAAGAAGAGAGAGGAGTTCGATTTCGTAGTTGAGTGATAGTTTAATTTAACACGCTAGTTAAGCAACGACCGTAGCCTGACCGTGAACGGGTTTATTTATCTCGAGCTCCTCTGTGTTTCGGGAGGTACGTTAAGCTGTCGGTTTCGGCTGTAATCATGAGATGATAGCCGTTAAGCCAAGTCCTGTCCTTGAGGCAGCTAAAACACTGGCCTTCGCAAACCCGCAACTGAGCAGCTTGGTGGGGCAAGGGTATGCGCTAAACCTCGTCGATTGAGGGGAGACCCATAATGCAGCAGTGGGATGAACATGAATTCCCATAGATTAACTAGTAGAGAACGTAGTCTGCTTATGTAGTCTAAGTGTTGTAATCTAAATATATAAAAGAAGAAACTGACTGACTGACTGACTGACTTATATATCAACGCACAGCCCAAACCGCTGGGTCTAAAGATTCCAAATTTGGCATTCCTTATGACGTCTAGGGGTGCACTAAGAAAGGATTTTTCATAATTCATCCCCTAAAGGGGTGAAACGGGGGTACAAAGTTTGTATGGGGAAACAAGATTAGTTGGACTGTTTTATCTGAAACTTTACACGAGTACTTCTATAGATAAATGAATATATACGTGTTTCAGGATTTTTCAAAATTCAACCCCTAAAAGGGTAAAATGGGGTGAAAAAGTCTGAAAATCGTCATGGGCATGGTTTTTATGGTTTATCGGGTTGCTGATTACGAAAACAACAACTATTTTATGATCTAACATAGCCGACGTGACATAAAATCACCCCTGTGGAGATGCGATGGTGTTGAAATATATAAAAGAGGAAACTGAGTGACTGACTGATATAATAGGTAGGGGAAAAAGTCTTTTCGCATTATAGTATGTATGAACTTGTAATAAAATCTCTTTGGTTATACCATTTGTATCTAGCAGGTTTTGATATCTTTAAAAAGTTTAAATTTTAAAAAAGATAATTCCAAATTCAAATTAGGTAAATGTGTGATTTTCATTTGTTTTTTTTTACTGTCAAGATGAGTGAATCTAATGAAGAAATTCGATACATTTTAACATTTTACTACAAAAAAGGTAAATATTCAACGCAAGCTGCGAAAAAAAATTGTGACGTTTATGGACCTAGTGCAGTGTCTGTGAGAGTAGCACAAATTTGGTTTAAGCGTTTTCAATCCGGAAATTTTGATGTCAAAGATGCACGTCGCTCTGTTCGCCCTGTTACGGATAAAATGGATGCCATTTCTGAAAAAGTGGAGCAAGATCGGCATATAGTTACGACGTAGCTGAAGAACTAAGAATTGACCACATAACAGTTTTGGCGCATAAAAAGGTCGTGGTCAAAGGCCGGCCAGGCTTCACAGACTCTGGCGAAATCCGGGTTAACCCGCAACAAGGTGATGCTGTGTGTATGGTGGGATTGGAAGGGAAGATATTCATTATGAGCTGTTACCGCCAGGCAGGACTATAGATTCTGAACTCTACTGTGAACAACTGATGAGATTAAAGCAAAAAGTTGAGAGAAAGCGGCCGGAATTAATTAATAGAAGGGGTGTGATTTTTCATCATGATAACGCTAGACCTCACACATCTTTAGCCACTCAGCAAAAATTAAGAGAGTTTGACTGGGAGGTGTTAATGCATCCGCCGTATAGTCCTGCCCTTGCCCCTTCTGATTTCCACCTGTTTCGGTCTCTTAAGAATTCTTTAGGCAATGTCAGGTTAACATCACGAGAAGACTGCCAAAACCACTTGTCGCGGTTTTTTGAACAGAAGTCCCAAGATTTCTATAGTAATGGGATCATGTCTCTACCTACAAGATGACAAAAAGTTATCGAACAAAATGGCACCTACATACTTTAGTTAAATGTAAATAAACTTTATTAAAAAATGTTTTGAATTTTCATATAAAATACGAAAAGACTTTTTCCCCAACCTAATATATCAACGCACAGCCCAAACTGCTGGGTTTAGACATTCTAAATTTGGCACGTAGGTTCCTTATGATGTCTAGGGGTGCACTAAGAAAGGATTTTTCAAAATTCGTCCCCTAAGGGGGTGAAACGGGGGTCCAAAGTTTGTATGGGGAAATAAGATTAGTTTGACTATTATATCCGAAACTTTATACGAGTACTTCTATAGAGAAATGAGTAAACACGTGTTTCAGGATTTTTCAAAATTCAACCCCCAAAAGGGTAAAATGGGGCGAATAAGTCTGAAAATCGTCATGGGTATTGTTTTTATTTTTTATCGGGTCGCTGATTACGAAAACAACAACTATTTTATGATCTAACATAGCCGACGTAACATAAAATTACCCCTATGGGGATGCGATGGGGTTGAAATATATAAAAGAAGATACTGAGTGACTGACTGATATATATCAACGCACAGCCCAAACTGCTGGGTCTACAGGTTCCAAATTTAGCACATAGGTTCCTTATGATATCTAGGGGTGCACTAAGAAAGGATGTTTCAAAATTCATCCCCTAAGGTGGTGAAACGGAGGTCCAAAGTTTGTATGGGGAAACAAGATTAGTTGGACTATTTTATCCGAAACTTTACACGAGTACTTCTATAGATAAATGAGTAAACTCATGTTTCAGCATTTTTCAAAATTTAACCTCTAAAGCGGTAAAACGGGGTGAAAAAGTCTGAAAATCGTCATGGGTATTGTTTTTATGTTTTATCGTGTCGCTGATTACGAAAACAACAACTATTTTATGATCTAACATAGCTGACGTGACATAAATTCACCCCTGTGGGGTGGGGTTAAAATGTCATAATATCAATATGGGTGTTGATTCTATGGTTTTCTGGACGTCAATTACAAAAATGGCATCTATTTGAAAATATCAACCCCTAAAAAGGTAAAATGGGGTTAAAAAGTCTGTAAATCGTCATGGGTATTATTTTTATGGTTTATCGGGTCGTTGATTACGAAAACAACAACGATTTTAAGATTCAACGTGTCTAACGTGACTATTATCCTCTATTATGAAACGGGGTGAAACGAGGGTCCAAAGTTTGTATGGGTATGCCAAAGTATGTAATACTTCTATAGATAAATGAGTAAACACGTGTTTCAGTGTTTTACAAAATTCAACCCCTAAAGGAGCAAAATGGGATGAAAATGTATGAAAATCGTCATGGGTATTGTTTTTATGGTTTATCAGATCGCTGATTACGAAAACAACAACAATTTTATAATCCAACATAACCGACGTGACATAAAATCACCCCTGTGTGGGTGCAATGGAGTTGAAATGTCATAATACCAATATGGGTGTTGATTGTATGGTTTTCTGGGACGTCAATTACCAAAATGGCATCGATTTGAAAATATAACATAGTGGACACGAAATTACTTTAAAGGATTTTTAAATTTTACCCCTGAGAGGATGAAACTGAGGTCCAAAGTTTGTATGGGGAAACGAGATTAGTTGGACTATTTTATCCGAAACTTTACACGAGTACTTCTATAGATAAATGAATAAACACGTGTTTCAGAATTTTTCAGAATTCAACCAATGGGGTCAAAAAGTCTGAAAATTGTCATGGGTATTGTTTTTATGGGTTATCGGGTCGCTAATTACGAAACCAACAACGATTTTAAAATTCAACGTGGCTAACGTGGCAATCATCCCCTATTGGGGTGCGATAGGGTTCAAATGTCTATAAATCAATATATGTGTCATTCATCAATCAATCCATATTCATACTTTCATACTAATATTATAAATGTGAAAGTGTGTTTGTTTGTTTGTCCTCCTTTCACGTCAAATAGAACCTAATTGCTAACATGATTTTTTTGAACAACCAAGCAAACAAATGTTTTTTAGAGCCAAAGCCAGGCTCAGCTGCACCTGGTCATGATATTTTTAATAGGGATAGTTTACGGTCTGGACACTCTCCAGACCGTAAACTATCCCTATTAAAAGTATTTACTTTAAAATAGGCTACTTTTTATACAGGAAAGACATCTTATTCCTACGGGAAAAAATAAAGTTTATATTCATTTGGTCACGTCAAAAGGAACCTAAGTACGGACATGATTATTTTAATGGTGATAGTTTCCGGTTTGGAGAGTGACATAGGCTACTTTTTATCTAGGAAAAATATTTTATTCCCACGAGAAAAAGGTTTATAATCATTTGTCCTTCTTTCACGTCGAATAGTACCTAATTGCTAACAAGATTTTTTGAACAACCAAGCAAACAAATGTTTTTCAGAGCCAAAGCCAGGCTCAGCTGCACATGGTGCACCCTGCCGTGTAACGAAATAGACGAAAGAGTGGTAGGGTACAGCGTATTGTACTGGGAAAGTACCTCCATTTCACCATTCTCACCGAATACAGCAGCAAGCAAGAAAAAAATATACACAAATCAATGGTAGCTCGCCTGGACCACGCGGGCGAAGTAATAGCTAGTAATAGCTAGTAAATAAATATATGTCAAAACACAAAGCCGAAATAATAAGTTCACAATATGTAACTTCAAAAGATATAAATTCATAAATCAAAAGACCCAAAGAAACTTTTCACCACCTAACTCGAAGTGCAGGAATTGGTTGGATTCGGTAACCGAAGAATAGTATGTAATTTATACTGTGAGGGTTTAGATTATTGTGGATGCTACCGCTGCCAAATGGGTTCACGTCGATTTTTTTACAAACAATATTATTGCGAAGCCACATCACTCACAAAAGTACTAAAGACAGTCTAATTGATAAAAGAAATCTCTTCCTGACTACCTTTTAGAATGTTACATTTTAGAATAAAATTTTGTTGTATCTCTTTTCACGCAAATCAAGTAGTACTAACCAATCACATAAGAGAGGTCGCTCCCCGTACCACCGGTGTATTGTATTTGGTTACGTCATCTCGAGCCAGTACAAAATATATCCAATTTGCGGAATGTAAAGATACGTTTAGGTACTACGATATAAGTATTTAGTTATGAACGTACGAACCATGATTATTTTTATACTAAGGCGGGTGAAAAACAAGCATAATGTCCGCCTGATGTGAAACGATTACCACAGCCATGTAAACGCTTGCAACATAAAATATCGCCGCCACACCCACTACCAACGCAGCAACTCTTTGCTTCCTCATTTACTTCCAAGAACACAACAACCCAAGGAAATTGTTATTGGCCTGCGATATTCTTTGTGTGGAAGTGCTTCCCCAGTTTGGCAACTATATAATGAATTACGCTGTGCACTACCTTTCTTTCAGATGTTCACTGGAAATTAACATAGTTCTTTATATCGTCAGATTTATTTTACAGAAGTAGAAATACATTTTTTGGAAAATGGAAGAATTCACTTGCTTGTTGGTTCCTACTATTGCCACTAGATGACAGTCGTTAAGCTAGGCAGTGGCCATTAGTAGCCTTGAAAACACTGGTCCCCGCCAAGCCGCCCTAGTTGAACAGCGTGGTGGAGTATGCTCTAAACCCCTTCAATTGAGGGGAGACCCGTATACTAGCAGTAGGATGAGTAAGGGTTGACTCGTGATCGATAGAAATATATAAAGTATATCTTTAGAGATTTAATATTATAGACTTTTCGGTTACTTTTCGGTTACTATAAATCTAATCGAATAATGTTAAATAAAATCAACAAACTCCAAAACCTCTTAAATTATTATAAAACAGAATAATAAGATACTTAAAATTTGACTTTAGTTTGGCCTCATTCAATTGACAGATTAGGCGCTGAAAGATGTAACGTTACAAAGTAAAATGCCCTGTACAGTTTATTACAAAATAAAATAGACTTTATAAATTTACAATAGGCATGTGAACAAAGTTCTGAAATTATAAAAACTCTCTATCAGTAACGTAAAATACATAAAACTAGAACGATCTGCGATCTTAAAATTTTGTCAACTTATGTCCGACGTGTTTTATGGTCGACCAAAGTTAGGTGGGAAAGTCCATTTTAAAAGTATGAAATTGTAAAGAATAAATATTACCATTGTAGAAACAATAAAAAATACTATAACTTTTGATACTGCACTAGCTACATAAACGCAATATTTAACATAGATGTCGTACAATTATCTGATTTAATGCATCTAAAATAGCGTGGTGTGACGTCATAACATTGTAGTCTTTTGTATGGAGCGTTTTCGGGATAGTCAAAAATTGTGATCTGCAAGTTATCATATCTCGAGAAGTTTTTATGCTATCGAAGTAATTCTTTCACCTATAGTTATATTATTGTGACGTCTTTAAATGACAAATCGAAAAAAAAAAATGGTTCAGAAGCCTATTCAAAGTCAAAGTCAAAATATCTTTATTCCTTGGACTTTATCAAGCACTTAGAAACGTCATACAAATTAAATATAAGACATGTATCTAAATCATTACTATCTACTTAAATCCGCAGAGCTTAGATGCACTTTCATCACACTATCTGTGAAAGTGAATTTAAGTGCCAGTTCCGGCGACGGGGCTTCTTGAGAAGAACTGGCAAGAAACTCAAGGCCGACTCTTTTAATTGCCAATATCGTTACATTAAACACAAATACAATCATTAACATAACAAGAGCAATTCACAAATACTTTTATCATTTATGTAATCTGAGATACAATAGTAAGCCTTTTGACATAGTCTAGTTTTGATAAATCTTTTAAATTTACCCATGGATAATTTAAACGCGTCATTTGGAAGTTTATTGTAGAAGCGTATACATTGACCTGGGAACGAGTTAGAGATTTTATGGAGCCTAGTAATATGCACAGCGAGTTTGTTTTTATTTCTTAAATTTAATTGATGGAGATCACTGTTTTTCCTAAATTTAGTTTGATTTTTATGAACGTAAATAAGATTTTCATAAATATGTTGAGAATGTAATGTCATAATATTTATCTCTTTAAATTTATTTCTCAGTGTCTCCCTGGGACTCATCATATAAATAGCACGGATAGCTCGCTTCTGGAGCACAAAAATTGAGTCTACATCCGCAGCACTACCCCAAAGCAATAAACCATATGACATAATGCTGTGAAAATAGCTAAAATAAACTAAACGCGCAGTGTCAACATCAGTCAGTTGACGTATTTTCCTTACGGCGTAAGCTGCTGAGCTGAGTCTACCTGATAACGTTTCTATATGTGGGCCCCATTGTAATTTAGAGTCTAATGTTATCCCAAGGAAGACAACCTTATTGACCAATTCCAATCTCTCATTGTCCATCACCACACTGGTTTTTACTTGTTTCACATTTTTTGTAAAAAATCTAACATATTTGGTTTTACTACCATTTAAAAGTAGGTTATTAGCACTAAACCAGTTTACTATTTTTGAAAGAGCATTGTTTACATCGTCAATTTCTGATTGTTGTCTATTTACCTTAAAAATTAAAGAAGTGTCATCTGCAAACAATACTATTTCGTGATTATTCTTTACAAGATGAGGTAGATCATTAATGTACACGAGAAACAGGAAAGGGCCCAAAATAGAGCCATTCATCATTATAATCATCATCATCAGGTCATTTTAGTCTCCACAACAGGAGCACGACCCTCTCTCGTCCGTCCCAGACGGAAGGAGGACTTGGCCTATACTCCCCACGCTGGCCAAACAGGTTGGGGAGGCCTGATCGATATTTGATAATATATTCCCTTAGTCGTCTTGTACGACATCCATGAGAAGAAACGGAGTGATTCTATTCTAGTCTGTCGGAAACCACAAGCCTATTGTGAATATAAAAAAAATCGCAATTAGTCTAAAAGTAGAACCGGGTGAAGTTCGTTCAGAGTGTAAGGCCTGTCGTTACAAGTAAAATGCCTTGTACAGTTAACAAAGAGAACAATAGAAATCAGATTAAGAAAAGTTGTAGAGAGAACGTATTTGCCGAGTTTCGGATAAGTTTAGGCATTATTTAGATTTAGATTACATATAGGTGTGTGGCTATCGACAAGGACTGAATTAAACCTGTTTCCCGCGTGTACCGGTGATTTATCGCGCTACAATGAATAGGCTTCCAACTGGGATGTGTCGGTAGTCGGCGGCGAGCTCCGTCTATCTTACAATTGAAATCCCCTGCGTCGACATCATTTGAAGGCGTTCGGCTTTGTATTATTCTAGATACGAACAAATACTTGTTCTCTGTTTGTAGTAAATTACTCGGGTATATTTTTAAAGAAATGATACATTCTCCTCTCTACTCCTCTTCTCTAGTATATGCTTTACGTGACTTTATTAATTTTAACAATATTAAACTGTAACTTGTTTGTCAAATAACTAACTAACACTTTGTGTTGTGTATGTTGTCTTTTCTTCTTTATTTTTTTGTTCTTCTTTCTTTTGTTTTACGTGTAGGTATGTCAACAGCTCTTCGGAATTACTTTATAATTTTTTTGTCTTGTTAAAATCCTAATAATTGCACACTTAAAAAGCGTTTTCGTCATCGCAGAGCGACTTACTAAGCATAGTCACCTAACTAGAGCTGTTTATACATATGCTGAAATAAAATAAATAGCATTGTCATTGGCAGGAACACCAAGATGAAGAAGAACTGATAATTTATCAGTTCTTCTTCATCTTGGTGTTCCCGCTTTTCTTTGATATTTTTACTCTTTGCATGCATATCACGTATTGCTATTTCGGAAACAGCACTATAGTAACTAAAAAAGCATCCGAAAATACATACAAACAATCATGGCGTTATGCCAACATCATTGTGTTAGTTTACAGAGAACTTATCTCGGCAATGTAATTAGCCTTAGAACTTTTTTCTCAACTTCGAACTAGGTAGTTGTAAAAGATTATAGAGTAGAATCCTATTTGTTAGGGCTGTTTTACTCATTACAGCAGAAGTTCCATGACTAGACTCGAGAGAACTCGAGGCACCATACAAATCGAACAGCGACTACAGCGCAGCGGCAATGTGTGCAGTTGTCCTTACGTTTTTAGGGTTCCGTATCTGTCTGTCTGTCCGTCTGTTTGTCTGACTGTCCGTCTGTTTGTCTGTCTGTCAAGACCCTCTATGTCGAGAATGCGTGGAGGTATCAAGCTGAAATTTGAACTGTATACTCAAGTCTACGGTCCCATGAAGTTGTAAAAAAATTAAACTGCCAAGTTTACGTAAAAAAAGTTACGGCCGTTTATTCAGCAAAAAATGCAAATTTCAACACATTCTCACGGAAATCAAAACCTATAGGGTACTTCCCGTTGACCTAAAACTATGAAATTTGGCAAGTAACATCGTTATAGACTACAAGTACAGGAATAAATCTCAAAACTATACATTTGTAATTAAATCTTAAAAAATAGGGGGTCTATATTTTTTATAGGAGGTCGAAATTTCAAATTGAAGCTAGTAGTTCAAATGGGGTATCACATGAAAGGGCTAGATATGCACATTGCAAAATATATTTTATTTATTTTTTCCGATGTATTATTTCTTATTTATAATAAAAATATCAAATTTATAATGGTCATATGTACGGAACCCTCGGCGGGGCGAGTCCGACTCGCACTTGTCCGGTTTTATTTTTATTTCTCTGACAAAAAGGAGTATAATGTTTCAGGATTAGTGTGGTATGTAATACTCTAAGGGTGTTTGGAGAGATCGCATTGCAATTAGATCGCCTGTTGCTCTTTACATTTGACTGTTGGTGTGTGCGGTGTGTCACTGCTGGGATACGGGTCTCCCCTCAATCGAAGGGGTATCAAAATAGAAGACTTCTTAGACTTTTAAATTCTCTCTCACAGATTTTATAAAATCCCTTTCATGCAAATGTGAAAGCAATTATGAAATATTATTAATTAATGCAAATGTCTATTATGAAACCGCCATAACTATTGCCTTAAACAATAAGTATTTGTCTTTCTAAAGGTATATGTCATATATGTCAGATCATTCATTATAATAATAGATTCACATAATTTTAAATGTCCTCTTAAAATTCTGCAATAACTTTATTTGATTACATGGTCGATGTAGGAAACACTATGCTTGCTCATCAATTTAGAATAGTATGTAATTGTAAGGAAATGGTTCTCTTGTGTTGATAGTCGGCCATCTGCATCATCTCAGCATTTAGGAGGAAGGAAACAGTCAGGCAATACACGTATCAGTAATGGAGAGGAAATGTAACTGAATGGACTCACACCGATCTTATAATAATAGAAGGTGGTAATCTTCGTATCGCCTTTAAACATTTTTACGTTAATTTTTCCGGTGAGTTATAAACTATCCTATATCTCAAGTTGGATCAAACTGTACACACTGCAAAATTTTATTAAAATCGGTCCAGTAGTTTAGGATTCCATCGCGGACAAACAACGTGACACGAAATTTTTATTTATTAAGATTATAAGATCACGGTAGTCGCAGAAACGTCAGATGTTTTTAAAAATTGAGGTATAAAATCGGTCCGATGTTTTTCAAATCAGGCTCGATGTTCTTGGATCATTTGTTTTCTTGCTTAACTTTAAACACTCATTAAGTTTCGTCTGAAATTATAACTCTCGGCTCGCTCAGCTCGGTGGTCGAATGGTTAGCAATGGCCACTTTGACTTCGGTAGCGGGTTCAATCCCCGCACAATTCATTTGAATTGTGCGGGGATGTTTGCGTGCATGAACACGTCTGTTTGCCTTGGTCTGGGTGTTTTCTATGTATGTAGTAAAAAAAACGTATTGTTATATCAGTTATCTAGTACCAGTACAAGCTTTGCTTAGTTTGTTGGTCGTGTGTAATTTGTCTAGGAATATTTATTATTGAACTATATGCATAATATTAAATACCTAAATACCAATAAAATACAACTAAAGGAAACAAAAATAAACTTTAATATAAATGATGTTTCAATATTTTTAAAAATACTGAAAAATAAAGCTAATAAAAAAAATACTATTCCTCATATCGGTCGGCAGGGAAGTAATAGTAAAAACTTGGCTCAAAAATTCTATAACATTAAATCTCTAAAGATATACTTTATGTTTTTCAATCGATCACGAATCTCGTCGTCAATCCTCACTCATCCCACCGGGTCTCCCATCAATTGAAGGGATTTAGAGCATAATCCACAACGCTGCTTAACTACGGGTTGGTGGGGGTCAGTCTTTTCAAGCCACCTAAAGGCCACTGAGTTGGCTTAACGACTGTCATCTAATGGCAACAGTCGGGATCGACGGCTTAACGTGCCCTTCTAAGCTCTCCAATTGCGACTGGCATACCATTGTTAGTTTGTTTAATTTTCACTCATATTTCAAGTCTATTAACACTTTAATAAAACATTGACGTTTCTTATTCTCGTATTATAACGAGAACACCAAATGTGATATTTGTGGGATCAAGACTGGATCGATACCAAACTATGACTACGTTTCAATTACGTGAAATAACATCCAGATATACATAAACAAACAGCGTCATAATAACACAGCTCCGTTTAGTAATGGCTAATTAGAGCTTAGTATCCTCTAAAATTCAGTTCACAATTCTCGAGTAAACGTTCGATAGTTGGAAGAAACCAACAACAGGATCAGATGTTTAATTGCGAGCGAATTAGCTTACAAACTAATATCCACTTTACGGAAACTCAACTCGATTGCTCCAAACAAGTGCCGTATTCTAATACATTATGAACTGTACAGGTACGTAGGTACTCGTATGTTCATGCACGAGCGAGTGCGAGTGTGGGTGTGTTCGAACAAAGTGAGGTCTCTAAATCTTTGAAGTCGATAAACGGAATTTGTATCCACAAATAATGAAGTTTTTTATTATACCACTAAAATAGCAAACAAGCTCACGGCCCGCCTGACGAAAACTGAAAACGACTGAAAACAGTAACCGTAGCCTATGAACGCCTGTAACTCTAGGGGCATTACACGCGCGTTGCCAAAAGAAATATAATTTTTATACAAAGCCAATGTTTTGCCTGATGTAAATAGGTTACGGTAGCCATAAAGGCGCTTGCAAGGAGTATTGCTCGCACACTGACACCTCCGCTAAGGCAGTGCCTTGGCTTCAAATCTGGTAAGCTCATTACCTTCCGGGAATACGGCATTCCTCAAGGCATTGTTATTTTGCTGCGTTCTTTTGAAAGGTGGAGATCTTCTTTGTCAATGTCGAGTACTGGGTAGTGACTGGAAAAGTATCTCTAGTCACCCCCAAGGATTCGTAACTTTCATTCGCTGTCGCTAGTTGGCAAGGTGCACCACGCACACATGAGTTTGGCTTTGGCTCTAAAGGTGAGTCACTTATACCTCAAATTTCATTATATGAAAGCTGTAGTTATTACTTAAATCAAATAGGATTCTCTATGGTTTTATCGTCTGAACGATGTGTAATATAGGTAAGTAGAATCGGGGAACTAGGCCTAATCTCCGTAAAGGCGTTAAAGCTGTTTACAGTGGGTTTCCAACACAGTTTTGTAATCACACCGGGTTGCCCCCCCCCCCCCCTCTCCTCTCACTTCTGAATACGAATTGGATAAAGGGTGAACGGGTATTATTGGTCAGGCAGATTTCGTTCTACGTGATCAGGTAGTACAATATACTGGCTGAATTCTAAGTGTTTTTCCTTGTTACTTTCCTAAGGGTGTGCGTAAATACCAACTTAGGCATTTAAGGTAAATGTTTTATGAACGCAAGGTGCTTGTTAAGTTTGAGTTAACACTCTTATATAACTTCTTATGTTCCTTTATTAATTTATACGAAGTAGCCTTCCTCTAGTCGTTAATTATTTGTGAGTAAATTAAAATTAAATTGTTACAAATAAATGCATTACAAAGGCGTGATTTTTGCACATGGGGTGGTTTGTTTTTTGAAATAAAATATCTTTAAACTGGCACCGACCGCCACATCATAAAATAAGCATTAACCGTAACATAGTCAACTCAAAATTGAGACGGTTTTGAACCTATAAGTCTAAGAAGAGACTTTGCGTCCCTTTGTGTGCTCTACCGATTGTAATTGTACAATCGGTTTTTGTTGCGTTCTTTGGGGTGTGTTCAGAGGAGTTGTTTGACATGATGCTCACGGGCACGTACTGTGCGGTTCCAGAGAGGTTTTCTCTCACGTACTACTCAAGTCAATATAATCAAGCTGTGGAAGGAACTGCCTGTCGACATTTTCTAAAGAGACTACAGCCACCTACAGCATGGGATTCTTCAAAAAGGGCGTAAAGAGGGTCGGAACGCGCATGTGATGCCCCTGATGTTATAGGCGTTAATAGGTTCATATTTCCATCAGCTGGGCCGTATACTTGTTTGCCAAATTCTGAAAGACAGTACCTACCATTAATTTACAATTTATTATGTATTAACGTACATAATAAATTGTAAATAACGTACGACAGGCCGTATAATTAACAATTATACGGCCTGTCTGATGGAAAGCAGTTACACATCATCTGTAAAGGCAGTCGAATTTCTATTGAATACGTATTCCAGAATAGATCGAATTCGATGGCGTCGTCGTGCATGTTAGTCCTATCGATCCCACATGTTAAGCAATATCGAACTTATCGGTATATTTCTTTTTCTCGAGCTCCTCCGTGCTTCAGAGGGTACGTTAATTATCCTTCTGTTGAAATGATGATTCCTTGATGATGATGAACGAAAAATAACTTTTTCTAACATTTTTACCATCGACTCAAAAAGAGGAATTATTTGAATATATTTACTGATCGTCGTAAGGTAATCCTAATTCCTAAAACAGGAGAGTGGTGTTTAAATAATCAATGCTATTAGGTGGTGTTAGTACATTAAATTCAGAATATACCAAATGCAGTTTCGATCACGCAATATTATAGACAAGAAGTAATAATTTTTAAATTTCTATGCGCCGACTATGAAAAAATTTTTTTTTTTTGTTTTTTAAAATGTCAATGACCCTCAATAAATGAAAGTTGAATGAATGAAAGCCGACTAGTCAGTGTTCATTGTATACAATCTATTTAATTATTATTTTAAGCGAGTTTCTAGTACTACTTCATGACTTCGCCTATTCAAAGTCATCGATACTTTACGAATTGATATCATCGATACATCTTAATAGTTCGAATAAGTTTGGATAGAGGGCACTATACTTAATAATATGGATAAATCATGTGCGAAATGTAAACAAATAATTAAAGGTAGACAGTTCCTAACATGTAACAGCTGTAAAAAAATATATGATTTAAATTGCACAAACACAGAAAAGAGATTTTTAATAATGACACCGACACAAAAAAGTAAATGGAAGTGTGGTGAATGCCATAGCATAAATCGAAACTCACAAAAAATTAAGAACAAAGGCATCCTTGATTCAAATACTGACAATAACTCTTCCATTACACCTATAAACACAGAAAAAAATCGAACACCAAAAATATCTGAGAGAATAAATTCGGACGTGGGAAATCATACAGAGACAAACCTGGAATCACCCCAAGCAAACTCGCCTATGGAGAAAATAAATAGATCTGAATCCGAGAATATCACACAACGAAATAAGTACACAGTCAACGTATCCACAGAAAATTCATTTGATTCATTGTCGATAGAGGATGACGAAAACAAGGAAATGGTACTAACTTCACCGGAGGGACAAAACAAGATTACTAGAACCAGGAGTATTCCAGATTTAAGAGCTTACGATACCCAGAAGATACAGGATATGGAATGTATTATTATTGACCTACAAAATAAGTTACAATCAGCGAATCTCGAAATAGACAGCATGCACTCAGAAAACACAGAATTAAGAAAAATAATAGCGACTAAGGATCAGAAAATTACTTACCTTCTCGACATCTGTGGATCTACCAAGAAAACACTTAAACGTAAAGCACGTGAACGTGACATAGGATGCGTAAGCGACAGAAGTGGTTCTCAACTAATGACGCCGCCAACAGATGGCACTAGTAGTAACTTATCAAGTTTGGAAGTAAGTAAATTGTATTGCCGGGAACGAATTATGACAGATGACAGTAACAGGAAAGAATTGCAAAATATAAACAATCAGGAAAACAACACAGAAAAGGATTGTTCAAATAAAATTTGTACCCGTACTAGTAGTGGCGATGAAAGTGTAATACAAAACCAAGGTTCTACCAAACCCACTGTGGTATGTAAAAGGCACCGTGTGATGATCTTCTCTGACGAAAGAGGCAAAGGTATGAGGCAGTTACTACAAAGACTATTAGGAACTAAGTATTTGGTTACCTGCGTTATTAAACCGCATGCCAGTGTCGATCAAATACTAAGCACATCTATATTATTCTGCGAAGATTTCACCAGGGACGATTTCGTGGTTATACTAGCGGGTTCACATGATAGAAATCCTTTGAATTTCCAATCTTATCTGTACTATTATTTACATAACATTATAAACACGAATATTTTGGTTGGTGAGATTTTCGATAATAAGCACTTGAACGTTGTATCACTTAATAATATGATAAAAACGACATGTAAAAATTTTAACAATGTACATTTAGTTGACTTAATCAATACAGAAAAAACATACTTTGACAAATTATATGCATGTAGATCTATTTTAAGACAGTTACTACAAATAAATTACAAAAATAATTATATAACCTATAAGAGTAATATGTATTTAAACTCGTTTAAAAAATGTGAACGTAGTGTAAGCACACAAACAGAATGTTTACCCTTAGGTTCAGACCAGTCTGAAGAGATTGATAACAACAACCCTCGGGACAGGTTTTTTCGTGAACAGTCAGTGTATTTTTTACGTGTAGTACACTTTCTAGTATTGATTTGAATATTTATCATCAAAATCTGTGTGGTATAAGTAATAAAAAGAATGATTTGGAATTATATCTGGATTCTCTTAAAAGGGATATTCATTACATATGCATTACTGAACATTTTCTTAATAACAGTACTGCCCAATTATTTAATATGGATCTCTATGATTTAGCATCTTTCAATGTAAGATCTAAAAAAATTAAGGGTGGTTCCTTAATACTAGGATTAGCTAACAGACCAAAAGTAGACATATCCATATGTAAAAATATGTATAAGAGTGAAGTATTTGAAATTTGTGGTGTTAGAGATATTGAAACCAATCTCAATATATTTTGTATTTACAGAAATCCTATTAGGGAAAATTTTGAAGAATTTATGTGTAAGTTAGAAAAATTATTGGACTTAAATTTTGATAAAAAATGTATCATTTGCGGAGACTTCAATGTAAATTTACTCGTAGATGATAATAGAAAAAAAGAATTCCTAAATCTGTTAACAAGGTTCAATTTTAGAGCGCTTATACAAGACGAGTACACATTCTCTCGTGGTCTTTCTTGTATCGATAACTTCCTCACTAACATATCAGAAGAACAAGTTACAAGTACAAAAGTGGACCATAACAATATAGCCGACGGCCATGCAGCTATTCTCTGTAATCTTGTGCTTGACAGTAACAGTAAATATAGAAAGGAAGCACAATATTATTACGTAAACAGGAGAATATTTAATGATAAGAATAATAATCTTTTCCGAAAAAAAATTATGCAGCGTGACTGGACCAAAATGGGAATAAACGGGTTCCTAAGAACGTTTAGGGAAATTTTCAACTCATGTTTCAAAAGGAAAAGGATACGGGTAAACCGCATGCAA
This sequence comes from Hypsopygia costalis, assembly GCA_937001555.2. NCBI lineage: Eukaryota > Metazoa > Arthropoda > Insecta > Lepidoptera > Pyralidae > Hypsopygia > Hypsopygia costalis. The sequence goes on along the minus strand of OW443339.2, from coordinate 12,241,676 downwards.
AAAAGAACATCTTGGACTACAGCAGGCATTAGGGTTGCTAGTAAAATGAAGCGGTTTTTGTGTAATTTTAACAAAACTGAATGTCACTTATCAGTACAAGAATATAAATCAAAATATATTACGATTTACAGAAGGGTAATAAAACATGCAAAAAAAATTGCTGTTAGTGCAGAAATAGAAAAAGAAAAAAACTTGACGAAGGGCATCTGGAAAATTATTAACAAACATAGACAGAAAAAGAGTAAAAGTACTAACAAAGACATCATTCTACAAATTGATAATAAAAGAATATATGAACAACAAGAAGTGGCAGATATATTGTGCAACCATTTCATTGAACAATCTGCTGTACCTACTGCAACCAGAAATCCAATAGACATATTGAAGGAAAATGTCACAAAAACTCAGAATGACATGCAGTGGAAAATGGTCACACCATTTGAAATAAAAATGATATTAAAAACAATGGATTGCAAGAAATCATGTGGCTATGACGAAATACCCATTAAATTGATAAAAGATAACATTGACATTCTATTATTACCTTTGACTCATTTTTTCAATATGTGTGTAACACAAAATATTTTTCCGGACCAAATAAAAGTTGCTAGAGTTGTTCCCATACATAAAAAAAAAGGCTCGAGAAATGATCCCAATAACTATAGACCTATTTCAGTACTATCAACATTTTCGAAAATTTTTGAAACGATAATAAAAACACGACTATTGAAACATCTAGAAGATAATGGTATTTTACAAGATGAACAGTATGGATATCGTAAAAACATCGGAACCAGGGAAGCCATAGATGCATTAATAGACGAAATAGTAAAAAAGCTAAATGAAAAAAAGAAGGTATCATGCCTTTTTCTTGACCTTAGCTCTGCGTTTGACTTAGTTGACCACAACATCCTACTGCAAAAGCTAGAGCACTATGGCGTACGTGGTAATATACTTCTATTATTTAAATCCTACTTAGAAGGTAGAAAACAGTATGTGGAACTCAATACGAACACTAATAACGAACATGTGGTCAAATCCAGACTGCAACCTATAAAAAAGGGAGTACCGCAGGGATCTATTTTAGGACCTATCCTGTTTCTTATATCTATAAATGACTTGGTTAAACATATCTTAAACGTACAAAATGACATAAAATTGATACTATATGCGGACGATACTAATGCTGTTATATCTGATAAAAACATTGTAAATTTAGAACACAACATTAATACATTATTAAAGGCATTTAATGACTGGTTTGTTGCCAATAAACTTAAATTAAATCACAATAAGACTAAGGTCATACTCTTCAAATCAACTGTTAAAAATTCGGAAACACTGGAGATCAAACTTAACGGCAACAAAGTTGACATTGTACCAGATATTAAATTTCTGGGATTACACATAGATGAATTTCTGAATTGGAAAAAAGAACTAGCATCACTAGAGAATTCTGTCTCGTCGGCTTGCTATGTTATCAGGACATTAAGGAATGAAATATCATTGACACATTTAAAAAAAGTATACTATGCGCTAGTCGAGTCAAAAATACGATATAGTATTAAATTATGGGGAATCAGCTACCATTACAATCAAGAAAGAGCCTTTGTGATACAGAAAAGCGTCATACGTGCAATGATAGGAATCCCACCCTGGGAGTCTTGTGAAACATATTTTATTACTTTAGGCATACTAACCGTTCCATGTCTATACTTATTTGTAATTTTAACAGATCTCAAAAAACGATTATCGTCAATGGAGACAAATGAAGATAGGCAAACACGCGTAAAAACTCGCAGGCAGGCTCTCAAACACAACATAGTACCGTATTTAAAAATAATGGAGCACAGTGTACAATACCAAGCTTTCAAGGCTTATAATAAATTGCCAGACGAGACAAAGAATGTAGAAAGTCATAGGCTCTTTAAAGTAAAATTGAAAGCATATTTGTTGAATAAAAACTTTTACTCTGTTAGTGAATATTTTAAATGATCTTCGTTTCTTTATGCATTTTTTATCAAATTATTATGTTAATAATGATTGACATGGTTATTATTATTGTTATCAGGTTTGATAATCCTGATTTGACTTGTTATCAGGACTATTATTGTTATTATTATTATTTTTATTTTTTGACATTTAATTCGTTGATGACTTGATTTTAATTTATAATTATATAATTTCTACTACTAAGTTAATTCAATTCTTATATTACTTATGATGATTTTAAATATCCAGTAAATTAATATTATATAAAATTTATCTATTAGTACCAACATTTATATTTGACTATTGATATCAAACACAATGTAAAAATTGTTTATGATTAAATAAATAAAAAATAAAAATAAAAAATTAAACATATTTTCTTATATTACGTCAATTGGCAGACAAGCATACGGCTACGATACGATGTGATGTAAAGAGGTCACCGTAGCCATATTAACATAGCCATAGTAACATAAAATATCGTTCGCGCGCTGCCACCGCAGCTGCTGCCAACGCAGCAAATTCTTCCATTCTGATGACCTCACTCACGCAAGAACACAACAACCCTCAAGGGAATTGTTATTTGGCTGCGATATTCTGTAAGATAGAGGTATTTACATTTTACGTAGTTCAGTCAATAATGACACAAAAAGATGCAAACATCGTAAAAGGTGTCTACGATTTTTTATATGCTGTTAGGTCCCTTGAGAGTAGTTTATACTCATTTTTTGCAATCTTGAAAACCCTGTGCTGCTTGAAATACTGCGATAACTTTGGCCATTTTTATTTTAAGGAAAATTTATATTAAGGAAGCCTTTTTTAGGTAACATTGTTCTATGTTTTTGTAAAGCCAACTAAACTTGTATCAGTTTGAACGTAACTCGAATACTCTAGGTCATTTGGATGCGGAGATACCAAGGGAAACAGTTATATGTAGTATAGCATAAAAAAAAAAACCTTTTTTGTTGTTGTAACAAGCGCGTTTGTGATGTCTGATGTCGATATTGGTATTACTTAGCCAAAATTAAAAATGTTTAAATTTGCCGTTATAACTATATAAATTTGCCGTTATAAATATGATCGTTTCAAAGACATTCAAGTCTCATAAACAAACATTCCAGTGTCATTCAAACATTGAGATGACATAATTTTAAAATTCGCTGCTTTTCTATAAAACTTCACTAAACGTGTTAAGTTGAACAATATCTTGACACTGTTATGATACTTATATGATAATCGAGAAAGAGAATGAAACAAAGGTTGCTCGGTAATCTACGGCGTAACTTCCTCACATGTCTACGGCAGCTACACCTGCTACGTATCTTGTAGCAAATGGTCTACGCCGTAAGCGCCCTCGGCTTCACTACTCCGAAAATAAATGAAAATCCGCAGTTTCGATCTACAGTTTGGACATTTTCTGATATGTTTTTATGTAAATATGATTCATTAAATGTCATTGTTGACACTTAATTTTATTGTAAGAAAGGCGGCTCCAAATACAAATCCTGTACCCACCTACCCAATAGAAATTATAAATGTATCTCTCGTTACTCAAGTATGTAAAAAGTCCGAACTATACGGATTACGGGTCTTTAGTTCGGAGTGGGTCCTGGGACACTTACGGCATAGATCTTATGCAACAATAGCGTAGCGAGTGTAGCTGACGTAGACATGAGATGTAGCTACATAGTTGCCTCACTTATGTTATTCTTCCTAAATCTGGGGGCCTACCGCCGAAGCTGAAGCCGATTACCATCGGATTTTTTGATTGCGAAAATCTAAAATTAGGTTAAATTGGCTATAATTGTATTTAGCTCAGCTTATAAAAACCATAGAGCTCTACTGACTAAGTTGAAGATGTTTGTTATTAACTTAAACCTAAGATCTATATTGGTGATCAAAAAACCCAATGGCAAGCGGCTTCAGCTTCGGCGGTAGGACCCCTGTTTTAATAAAGGGTGGATACGTCTCTGTTTACAAACAAATTATTAAAATAAATAGAATATTTTGCAAACTGTAAGATTAATTAGCGGAACCGACGATTTGGTAATGCAAGAAACCGATGGATGGAAATGGTACAAAAAAGTTCACTATGAAATGAAGAAGGCATACGTTCAGCAGTGGACGTCATCCGGCTGAAATGATGATGAAATGCTGAAGACTTTTATTAGCGCAACTGACCTCTGACGGCTTGTTGGATGCCGCTCGCGTACACACGCATTCGCATCCACCACCAATGTAATTTATTGATCTAATAGTTAAAGACACTACAGACATTTACAAGTAGATCGTAAGGATTTAGAGCGAGTTGAGAGTTGAGAATTAGATTTCTTGTTTTCACCCTTATTACACGGCAAATCAACAAGATGTCAGGCCTAACCGGTCTACGTCGCACAAATACAATCTATTTCTGTTCACAGACTGTAGACAATAAAGTATTTACATTTACTGTTCTAGGGATGTTGTGAACTTCAATTACAATTGAGAATTCTGAACATTCTAAAGTTTCGTCAATTATACACCAGATTGCAGGGTATTCGTAAATAATAGCTACTTGATATTTTGATATACCAACTTTTCGAAAGATTTTGGTAGATAGAGTGTCATTTATTTGCACAATATGATTTAAAATTATAACAAACAGAGGTAATTATAATATATAAAGCTCGATTATCACTAATTCATTATTTATTGATATTATTGTTCTACCAGTTCCCGTATAGGTAGGAAGACCAAACTTGGTGACCATATAAGTGTCCATCCAGAATAGACCAGAAAAATCCGAAAAGTTGGAAAAGTCTGGGGGCCATCCTGAAAACATCAGGATGGCCCCCACGTGCTTGCCGAAACGGGAAGAGGTAGCTACACTTGAAACTAATATTAGTCTACCCACTGATCCGCTTCTATACAAAGTACAAAATGTTCGAAATTAAAAAAAACCAATATGGCAGCCATAGAAAATTGTAATATTTATATCTTGAAAACTATAAAAGCTAGATACATGGGCGCTTAAGAATATATTATAGAGAGCGACAGGGACACCCGACTATGATAAAATGCAGTGTCTCCATTATTCTGTCTGCTGCCTAGTCCATGTCCGCAGTAGTTTCCCACGAGCTGAGACGGCTATGAAGTTCCAATTGGAACTTCACCGAAATTTGATAGTTTAATTAATTACTTTATTTCAATTTTCATTGTAGAACAGAATTTTGACCACGTTTTAATTCGAGAATTAATCCTCTGATCATGCCTATAAAAATCATGTGGTATGGTAGGTTCAATAAATAAATCTGTTATCCATATTTTGCGATGTGTTCACCGCGTTGCGGAAATTTCGCTCTTTCCGAGAGATTGATGACCTTTTGATATCTACCTCCGAATATGAAGGCTCCACGCGTATGTAACTTCAGTCAAAGCATTTAGATTAGGCTGTGTGAGAGCATAAAATGAGAATATGACTCTCGGGGATGAGAAAAATAACAAAATATACAATGAATTTTGATATCACAAGTAGTGTAAGACACAATACGATTGCGGCGGATTGATAAAATCCTTCATCAAACAGTGGACGGAAACAGGCTGATGTTTATTTTGATGGAGGTAGCTCTTTAATACAGATTTATTATTAATAGGTAGGGGAAAAAGTCTTTTCGCATTATAGTATGTATGAACTTGTAATAAAATCTCTTTGGTTATACCATTTGTATCTGAAAGGTTTTGATATCTTTAAAAAGTTTAAATTTTAAAAAAGATAATTCCAAATTCAAATTAGGTAAATGTGTGATTTTCATTTGTTTTTTTTACTGTCAAGATGAGTGAATCTAATGAAGAAATTCGATTCATTTTAAAATTTTACTACAAAAAAGGTAAAAATGCAACGCAAGCTGCGAAAAAAATTTGTGTCGTTTATGGACCTAGTGCAGTGTCTGTGAGAGTAGCACAAATTTGGTTTAAGCGTTTTCAATCAGGAAATTTTGATGTGAAAGATGCACGTCGCTCTGGTCGCCCTGTTACGGATAAAATGGATGCCATTTTTGAAAAAGTGGAGCAAGATCGGCATATCAGTAGTTACGACGTAGCTGAAGAATTAGGAATTGACCACAAAACAGTTTTGGCGCATTTGAAAAAAGCTGGGTACACTAAAAAGCTCTATATTTGGGTGCCTCACGATCTCACTGAAAGAAACCTAATGAACCGTGTACTCATTTGCGATTCTTTACTACGACGTAATGAAAGCGAACCGTTTTTGAAGAAGCTTATAACTGGTGATGAAAAATGGATCACGTACTACAAGAACGTGCGAAAAAGGTCGTGGTCAAAGGCCGGTCAGGCTTCACAGACTCTGGCAAAACCCGGGTTAACCCGCAACAAGGTGATGCTGTGTGTATGGTGGGATTGGAAGGGCATTATACATTATGAGCTGTTACCGCCAGGCAGGACTATCGATTCTGAACTCTACTGTGAACAACTGATGAGATTAAAGCAAAAAGTTGAGAGAAAGCGGCCGGAATTAATTAACAGAAGGGGTGTGATTTTTCATCATGATAACGCTAGACCTCACACATCCTTAGCCACTCAGCAAAAATTAAGAGAGTTTGACTGGGAGGTGTTAATGCATCCGCCGTATAGTCCTGACCTTGCACCTTCTGATTTCCACCTGTTTCGGTCTCTTCAGAATTCTTTAGGCAATGTCAGGTTAACATCACGAGAAGACTGCCAAAACCACTTGTCGTGGTTTTTTGAACAGAAGTCCCAAATTTTCTATAGTAATGGGATCATGTCTCTACCTACAAGATGGCAAAAAGTTATCGAACAAAATGGCACCTACATACTTTAGTTAAATGTAAATAAACTTTATTAAAAAATGTTTTGAATTTTCATATAAAATACGAAAAGACTTTTTCCCCAACCTAATATATTAAAACTGTTAATAGGTATAACATGTTTATATATATGTCACGGTTAAAGCTAGGTAGGTGTGTATATAAATCTTTGTTTAGCCGGTTTAAATTAAACTTAAATGAAACACCAGCCCCATGGCTAAAAATATACAAGCAATATAATGAACAGATTATTGACATAGTTGGATTAGGTTGGGTTGTGATTGTTATCACCAAAAGCCAAGCGAGCGAGGCTCGGCTTCCTATTGATTTTGGAAAAGGTCGCTTCACTCGCTCGGCTTTTGGTGATCATCAGTATAACCTAACATAACTCAACTATGTCGATAAACCTTCCATTATGTATTTCAATTAATATATATTATAAATTAAACATTTTTAGGCTTTTCGGCTTCTGTGCGCATTAGCCGGCTAAAGTTGAAATGGCACGACACAAATTAACATATTATATAACTTTAGCTTCTTCTCGAAATTAAACCTACGTTTAGCGGGCCTAAACTCTTTTCTTAATAGTTGTGACGGTTTATGTATTTTTAGTCGTAGTCGTCGGTTATACATATATTTAGTCGTAACATATATATCGTTCATTCGCCATATTGGTAGATTACAATAGGGTAGCTTTATTTGCGGGAAACATCGTGCTCCAATGTTTTAACTTGTATATGTGGCATTGTTCGACAAAGGCTATCGATTTTAAGCAATATTAAAGGAATATAGCTTACGCCTGCGACTTCGTACATGCTTATCTCGGTATTTATTTATTTAAGATTTATTGCACACTCATTAAAAAAGCTCATTGTATCATTTGGCTCGGTGCACCTCGCATAGGCGAGGAATCCCGATAGCCTACAGCATATTGGAATCAATTCCAAACCTTCGGTAGGATTACAAAAAAATTGTATTGCAATGGATTCCGTCACACGTTCAGATGACTGAAAATGAGGTAGTAGACTTACTGGCGAGACAAGCCTTGGTTGAAGGCGTCCCTCTATCGATTACACCTAACTACAGTGATTATCTCAAAGTAGTTAAGAAGGAGTGTGAAGATATTTGGAACGAGTATTTTGACAATAGATCGAAGGAAAAAGGCATTTGGTTTCGACCTATCCTACAACACTACCCTTGGATTGATAAACCCATCTGGATCGAAACTCCTTGGTTATGGCAGTTGGGTTGCGTTCCGCTCACATTACATCGAACAAGTTTGTCTTTTTCATGCGAAAAACCGACTTGCCAAATTGAGCGAAGTGCGAGGTCGTAGAGGATGTGCATTATGTTTTGGTGGAGTGCGTCTGGAATGTCAATTTTCTCAGGAGACTAGAGTATCGGGTTCTTCAAAAAGGGCGTGAAGAGGTTTTTACAGGGCCGGCAACTTGTGTGTATGTAACTCCCGGTATTACATGCGTTCATAGGCTACAATAACTGCTTTGCATTAGACAGACCGTATGCTTGTTTGTCTTCTATACAATGTTCATAATAGGTACAGTACACCGCTTGTACCCCCTTATCTGGGGCCCTACCGCCGAAGCTGAAGCCGATTACGATCAGATTTTTTCACTGCGAGAATCTTACTTTAATTTAGATTGGTGGTAATTGTCTTTAGCGTTAGCTTTAGTTTAGCTGTTAGAAATCCTGGAGCTCTACCGACCGAGGTGAAGATATTTGTCAATAATAATTAAGACTTATGACGTAATTTTTGAATTAAAATATTCGATGGTAATCGGCTTTAGCTTCGGCGGTAGGGCTTAGGATGATACCCTGATGGTCTTGCGTAATCGCGAGATTTACGTAGCATTCGTAGCACTACTCAGGACTCATACTGGAAGTGTTGCGGCACGGTGTAAATAAATAGTACTACGTGCAATATGGCTACTGCCTGCCGCTCTCTCGTATCGACCTCACCTCCCCTCTGAGTTGAATCTGGAACAGTTTGTGTAGCGTCACACGCAGTTACGCTCATTCACGTTCTGCACAGACGTCATTGTTCATGTAGTAGTAACAACGTGGCATTTGTATGGAGTGGCTGGGGTGTGGTTATGATCTACACGCGGTTGACTTCAGGCAACATTTGAAAAATTCCTAACAATTTTTTTATTTTGTTATTATTAATATTACTAGAACGCTATGTGGCTATATAATGACACGGGTAAAATTGGCATTTGCGCAACAATGACATAAAATCAAATTACTTACAACCTCTATATACATATAAATACCACGTATACAATACAATACATTTTAATACAAGTTAGGTTGTCATTCTACTTCACTAGGTGAAGGAAATTATTCCGATAATTGTGACAAATTAAAACAATAACTATTTAAAAATATAAAAAATATAAAATATATCTGCTAAGAATTCCAAGTAAGAAGCATATATATTTAATTTGCATATTAACTGCAATTGTGATATTGGAACCGGATAAGATATAATTTGAAAACGTAACTATACTTCTGTGAATTTCTTCTTGGTTTCTTGTAGGTAATTAATTTACAAACATGTCGACTCCTTCCCCAAACAAATATAGCTCTACGAATTCTATTACCCGCTAGCAATCAAAACGTCATTCGTATGAATATGAACTTAATTGAGTATACGTGTAACACCCTTGACATTAATTAACTGGATAATTAATTACCACGAACAATATGTCACGGACACAAAACTTTCTCAATTTTCCGTTAACGGAATTAATAGCTGTCCATTGTTCACATAGATTTAAAATACTTTAGACTCCTTATAAAATAAATATATAATAAATAAAATGTAGAAGCTGGGGCCCTACCGCCGAAGCTGAAGCCGATTGCCATCGGATTTTTTGATTCCAAAAATAGGTCTTACGTTTAAGTTATTGACAAACAAGTTCTAGGGTTGGTACCAACAATCTCAGCAGTAGTGTCATTTTCGCATTCAAAAAATTCGATGGTAATCGGCTTCAGCTTCGGCGGTAGGGCGGTAGGGCCCCTGGTTTGGCGTGGCAAAAATTAGATACAAATGTCGAGATTTTATATATCGCTGTCATGTAACGGTTTCGCACATTATTACGTTATCCTTTGGAAAAACCAGCTTGCCACGCGAAACGTATTTTGATAGTCGTATCATCTGTCTCATTTATTAACATGATGATGACGTAATTTACTCTTGTTCTTGTGTGTATGAGATGGAAAATATCAATTGTCTATAGTTTTTCTCTGTCTACGAATATTCATTAATATTTCTGATAACACGAACACGAATTAGTCTTACGTTCGTAAATTACAATTTATTCCGTAGATAGTTTTTCCAATTGTTTTGCTATTAAAAGTTTCATTTTGACAAACTTTTTAGGCTCGTGGTAAAAGTTTAACCGCTAAATTAACAGGCAATGAAAACCGACCGAGCCGCTAATTACAAGGTGTTATATGTATAAAGATGCCGCCTACTTAATATGAAATATTTTAATTTACATTCGTCAGAACTTCCAACCAGTGAAGACATAACTACAAATTAGCAAAACTTAAATTATACCCATAAAATGTTGTGGTCTACAAGGAGCCTATTGAAAGATTTTTGCAGATACATGTACTATGCGGGTACTGGCAACTATTGGTTTGAAAATATATATAAAGAAACACTGATTTACAAAATGTATACATTGATTTCCTTTACAATTTACACTAGTATGATTTTTCTCGAGAATCTCGCCGCTCTATTCGGTGATTTCCCTGAAGTGGAAAAAAACTCTGCCGCCATGTTTTTTGCTATTCACAACATCGTGCTTACTAAAATGGCTCTTCTATTGTACCACAAGAAATCTATAAGGAAATTGAATTTTGAAATGGCGTCTGTAGGCGAGAGCTTCGAAGAAGAACGTGTTATGAGAAGGCAATATCTAAAGGCTAAAATTGGCATAATGATGTATGTCATATCTGTTTATTTATCTCTGATTGCGTACGGGGTCGAAAGCACTAGACGGGCTTTCGCTGAAGGTGAGTACGTGGTTAAATAAACTTCAATATAGAATTCAATTGCATTTTGGTCACGTATTATTTATTTACGAAATAAACAAAGTAGAACTTTGTCTACATAATCGTACCCTACCAAATATATTTTTTGAAAAAAAAAAAAAAAAAAGAATTATCAAAATCAGACTACTCTATAAAAAGCTGTGCGTGGTTATACATAAAAAAATATACCCGTCGATTTGAGAACCTCCTCCGTTTTTTCGTCCGTTAAAAACCAAAATTATATGAATTAAATAATACTATAGTTATAATTTGACTGTGTCACGTAAGAGAGAATATTTTTTTCCAGTTTTTTGCATTAGTTTTCATGATGCTCCGCTCCTATCGTTCGTATCGATCGTTGTGTAAAGTTAGCCTTCCTCGATTAATGGACTATCCAGCACTAAAATATATTTTCAATTCGAACCAATAGTTCCTGAGTTTAGAGCGTTCAACTAAACCAAAAATTCATAAAAACAAACAAACTCTTTTGCATTATAATAATAGTGTAGATAGTGTTTTTTATTTAGTTACGTAAACTATCAAACAAATAGAATATTTTGAAAATTTGCAGATATAACTAAATTCAGCTGCACAGCCATTGTTGCAGAAGCTAGTTTGTTTGTACAACTTTATTGTCTAAAATATACAGTTCGATATACAAGTGAAAGTGTTAATACAAAGGCGGACTTATTCCATGAAGGGATCCCTTCAATGGCGTATCATATACTGCTTAATTAGTAAAAAAAATTGGTTGTCTGAAAAGTCGGTTTACGGACGAGAATTATATGTGATAACTTCATTAGAAAACATCGGCCGATGGAGTAGAAGCGAGATAGATGCGTCACTAGTTCCGCGCACTCGCTTGCACGGTCAGGCGGAACGTGACAATGAGTCATGTTTCGGTGCTTGCCAGTTTTGCTAGAGATGATGACGTAGGAGGAGGAAAGCCCAGGATAATAAGCGTAGATGCTATGGTGCTAGCACATGAGAAAGGCGATACCAGGAATTATCTAGGCATCATTGAAGCCTCATCAAAACACGAGGTTGTGGCGTACGAGGATAGAGGACAAAACCTTCATTTCTTGAAGCCACGAGATGTCAGACCTGATGCCTCTTTACACCCCGTTGATAGCTGGGGCTATCCCATAGTTAATCCAGAAGGATACAGTGGATCTGAACGCTTACAACAGAAGACAATCCAGGAAAGGGGCGAAGCGCTTAAGAAGCAACCTAGTCCAACAAAAAAGTTGTTATCCACTATAACTGGAACTCTATCCAAGGCAATCTGCAGGATTGTAAGCCCAAATAAGTCCAAAATAACATCGCAAAAGGTAGCAGAAAAACAGGCACTTGCAGTGCAGACCTTTTTTAAGCAATCTCCAACAGGTCAAAGCGAAGGGCAGAAAAAAGTCCGGACAAAAGCCGAAATGGGACAAGTCGACCCGCCTGAACTCAGAGTTGTGAAGGAGCCTAAGGACCACATAGTCAACGCTTTCTTCGAGTTTAAAGCTATTACAAAAGCGACTCAGAAAGTCAACCTGCAAATTTGCTCATCTATCATGCAGAATTATCTGCAAGGTAATGAGGGACAGCTCAGCGTAAAACTAGTGGAAGCAGATGCAGCTGTGTACAATAATGACACAGCCGAAACCGTAAAGGGAAAGGTATCAGGAACATACATGGCTGCATATAACGCGACAGATGGTTTTGTGGCTCTAAACGAGGTAGAGACAGAGCGGACTGGAAGACTGGTGTTTGAGACTCCTCCGGAAGACCCAATTGTAGTCACCATCAGAGACTGGCATCGGCAGAGCCTTCGAATACTGGGAGGTACCAGAAATAACTTGGGTCAACGGAGTACCCGGATGTGGAAAATCAAAATGGATTTCCGAGAATTATAATCCAGGCAAAGACTTGGTCATTGCAACCACGATTGAATCCACTCGCGACCTGAAAGAGAAAATAACTAAACGCATCGGTACAAAAACAAGAGCTAAAGCACGTACAATGGCCTCAGTACTTGCAAATGGGATCCCAGCGACAGACACCTACGAAAGACTTATGATCGACGAAGCGCTGATGAACCATTTCGGGGCCATAGTCATGGCAGTGCGAATTACCGGTGCCAAGAAAGTCCTGCTCTTTGGCGATATAAATCAACTGCCATTCATCGACAGATCCAACCTTTTCCGACTTAAATACCATCGCCCAAGCCCAGCGGCGAACATCAGCCGTGAAATGCTGTGCACAAGAAGGAATTCACTAGACGTTGCGTATGCCCTCAGACAAGTATACAGTGGCATATACTCGTCCAACACTCGGACACGGTCCCTGAAGCTGATGAGGTACAGAGAGTCGCAAATACCCACAAGCGCAGCCAACACCTTGTACCTGGTACATACTCAGGCCGAGAAAGAGCTACTGATCGGTCAAGGTTACGGCAGTGGCGCAGGGTCTCGTACTTTGACCATTCATGAAGCACAGGGACTGACATACGAGTCAGTGGTAATCATCAGGACATCGATGAAAAATCTTCAACTGCATAGTAGTGTCCCCCATGCAGTGGTGGCAGTTTTGAGACATACCTGTAGCTGTATATATTACACAGACTGCAGCGATCTATTCGACGCAACTGCAAAATTCATAAAACGTGCGGAAACTGCTACCACGGAAGCAATTCGGGACTACAATTTGCAAATGGCGATCTGGAGTCGAGATACACCCGTCGTGAAAGAATTGGCAAAGCAATAGGAAAGAAAACAAAAAATAGGAACGCGACTACTCAGTTCCGTACGGTACTGATGACACAGAAACGAGATGGTCGCCCATGCAATATCAGTGACAACAACAGACGGAATATGCTGGGTCAAAGAACGTATCTGGTGGGTGAGAGGGAGAGAAGGAGAAAGACCATAGGGAAATAAATAGAGGTTTTACTGTGCAGCCCTGACTGCCCAGGTAGTCATGCTCACTAAAGTGTTCAAACTGGTGGTGGTGTCGTGTGGCGGGTCGCCGCATTCCCAATAAAATGGTTGAATGCGGTGATGGCTGCCCCATGCATCAACTCGTGAACGGGTGCTGCCAGAGGGGACTGGTCTGCCCTGGCTGTCATGGTTGCAAGGTAAACAATAGGAGCAATAGACAATAACATATAGTAGTAATAGACAATAATATAATTATTAGCATAATAGCGACGTGCAATTTATATTGTAAGAATATTGTAAGATAAAAAAATAGAACATTGTTAATAAAAGGTACGGACCCCGGGTCTGTAGATTGTGATATAAATCAATAAAAAAAAAAAATATGAGTCATGCTTGTTCGTGCGTGCAGCCGGCGTTCGTCGATTTATAAGATGATATCACGTCAAAAGTATTTTACTACTAATTTGAGTAATATTTTCAATTTTTTGAATAAAGAGCATATTGATAACAAAAGTGCACCATTTAAAAAGTTTTAATACCGATCGTAATGGTCCTGAAAGATTACTTAAACAAAGTCGTCGGGTGTAATGATCTCTTGGCAATTGACCGTTACCCAGTCGGTCAGAAGGGGTTTAAGAGGCGACAATTTTGTGAAAACATTCTGCCAACTTGCCTTATTAGCATTAGAAGCACTCGTAAAACCTTTTATTCAATTCCCAAACCACAAGATTATGCGAGTATAGAGTGTTTAACGACTTTTTCGGTGTAAACCTTTGTAAGTAGGCATTTGTAATGTACCAATGTTGCTTTTTACTTCCTTTATTAATTTATTAGTACTGGTATATCTTTTAGGTACAAATTTAAAATATTATGTTTTTTATAGATTCTTGGTTGGCGTTTCAAACATAATTTTATAAAGCACTGTCATATAACTGTTTCGCCCATTATTGCGTTTTCTTCAGACAAAACCAGCACGTGACGCGAAACAAAAAATTGTAACGTTCCGTGTTATTTCCTTACATGATGGTGGCGGAATTTCTATCTTTCTTGAATTCTTGAACCGAATTATTATTTTGTCTATAGAGACGTCGTCAAGCCTTACTCATCCCACTGCAGATTATGATCCAAGTTGTAAGTATGGAAAAATAAAGATTCAGTTGGCAAATTGAAAAGTTGTGATATTAGAATATATTTAATAGAATTAATTATTAATAAATTCAAATATCATATTTCGTCAACTTTTGTTTCAATTCGCTTACACAGCAAAGAAGCAAAAACCTATTTGATAAATTTTAGATATTCGTTCAAAAGTTAAAAACGGGTAGGTATGGAAGTTTACAACAAACTCGTAAAGTATTTAGTACCCGAATACGGCAATGCCAAAAAGAAGAGCATTATTATTTAAGCAGTCTGTGTATATGTTTGTATTTTTGGGTATGTAAGTGCCTTACCGCGATCTTTAGAGCCAAAGTCATCTGCACGTGGCTTGTGAGCCACGACTAGCGAAACAAGCTCTGTCGAAAGAGGTGTAGGGTACAGCCGCTACCTCGAGTCTTCAATATATCACAACTAATACAAAATTCGCCAAAAGCGAAAAAGAAAGACTAGGTATAAGTTAAATCTTGCTCTGTGTGTAAAGATGACAGAAAAATTAACCAGATAAGAAGAAAAACAAACAAAGAGAAAATATAGCATTTTAAATTATGATGCATAGATTAAAAGAGAGGTAAGGTACAGCGTATTTGTAAGCTGCCCGACTGGGGAAGTACCTACACCTCACGGAATATCGCAACCAAAGAACAATTTTCTTGAGGGTTGTTGTGTTCCTGTGAGTAAATGAGGTCACCACAGAGGAAGAAGTTGTGTCATTAATATGGTACGGTAACCGCTTCACATCAAGTGGGACGTATGCTTGTCTGCCATCCGACGTGGTATAAAAAAATTATGTGTGTGTGATGCATAAGGTTTCAATTAAATTTAATCGTAGGAGATTTGTACATTTTAGTATTTTTTTCGTAGTCGAGTTACAGATTATTAAACTTTGTGTTGTATTTTTTTTCAGACGGTTTATTAAATTACATAGACGTACAATTTATATAAAAGAAATACTAACGTAATGAATAAAACATACGACGGATGAATTACGTCTGTCAGTTTGTATTTTTGTTTCAATATAATATTTTTCTAAGAACACACTTTAGCTCTGTCATTAAATTTTGTTTCATATATTTTACCTTTTCACAAACTTTCTAATATTTACTCTGATTTATGCCGAATTATAATTGAGTATTTTTTGTTACACGTAATAAATTCTTGAAATAAAGTGACGTATCTTTTGTAAAGTTATCTCAAGAAATTTACAAATCCAATTACAATGTTAAGCGAAATCAGTGTCTTTTTTATATGAGACGGGGGTAAAACGAGCATGTGGGTCACCTGGTGGAAAGCAATCACCACCGCCCGTGGAGAACAGCAAAATGAAAGGGTCGCCGATCCGTTGTTTTTAAAATTAAGCAGCCTTACCTCGATTTAGGGGAGACCCGTACCCCACCAGTGGGTTGAACAAGGGTTCACGATGACGACGATGAGTAACTTTTTGATGCTGCTAATACGTTACGTAACGTTACTGTGTTCTTTTTATAGGTGCACCTTTTTATACGGTTGTGACTTATTTACCCTATTACGAAGACACTTCTCTAGTAGCGGGTTTTTTCCGAGTGTTTTTCTACATCACGTGGCTATACATGATGCTGCCTATGATGTCTGCCGACTGCTTGCCTATCGTCCATCTCATCACCTTGGCATACAAATTCATCACATTATGCCATCACTATGAGAGGATAAGGGAGGAATTTGATGCCAATATATTGACTATGAATAAAAAGAAAGCAGTAGAAAAACTTAAAGCCGGGTGTTTGGAAGGCATTTCAATGCATCAGAAACTTTTGCAGTAAGTCTTCATGATATAACTATTCTATTGACCAGGTCGAGTAACGAATAAGCATTTTGCAGCAGCATAATGCTATAATCATCCCACTGTTGGGAGACGGGCCTCTCCTCAATCTAAGGGGCTCAGAGCATACTCCACTACGCTGCTCAACTGCGGGTTGATGGAGGCCAGTGTTTTCAAGCTGCCCAAAGGCCATTAACTTGGCTTGACGACTGTAATAGACGCTTGTATTAATGAACACTAGCGAGCTGTCATGGCGTCCCCGCTGTTAACGCACTATCTTACATTTGGTGACCCCACTCATTTCGAGGAACACCGTGGTCCTCCAGGGTAATGTTATGTGGCTGCTGTATTCTATAAGGAGGTACTTTCCCAGTCGGGTTCATATGCCCTTCCTTTTTTGTGAAAGCCATTTTTAGGTTTCCGTACCCTAAGGGTAAAAAGGAACCCTATTACTAAGGCTCCGCTGTCCGTCCGTCCGTCCGTCTGTCACCAGGCTGTATCTCATGAACCGTGATAGTTAGACAGTTGAAATTTTCACAGATGATGTATTTCTGTTGCCGCTATAACAACAAATAATGAAAAAGAGAATAAAATAAATATTTAAGGGGCTCCCATACAACAAACGTGATTTTTTTGCTCATTTTTGCTCGCAATTGATAATGGTAATAGGTAGACGCTTGAAATACTCACATAATATTTAGTTATGTATTCACTTTAAAAATAAATAATTAAATAAAAATAAAACAAATATTTAAAGGGGGTTCCCATACAACAAACGTGATTTTTTTTGCAGTTTTTATAGATTATGGTACGGAATCCTTGGTGCGCGAGTCCGACTCGCACTTGGCCGGTTTTATTGCTAATCGGCAGAGTGCAACACGTGCACGTGAGGCTGACTTGGTTCTTAAGATGGCGATGAGTGGCTTAAATTCTTCTTTCTAAAATTTATTATTGTGAGAAGGGCAGTAAGCAAAGAGGAATATGCAGGAATATACATTTCAAATGAGGAGTTCGATAGCGTCTATGCGCGTGCCAGTCTATTCAATCACGCAAGTTAAGCAACGTCGACCGTAGCCTGTTCTATGGATGGTATTATTTATCTCGAGCCCCTCCGTGCTTCGGAGGGCATATTAATCCGGCTCGATCCCGGCTCGATCCCGGCTGTTGTCATTAGATGACAGTCGTTAAGCCAAGTAAGTGGCCTTTGGGCGGCTTCAAAACACTGGCCTCCGCCAACCCGTAGTTAAGCAGAGTGGTGGAGTATGCTCTAAATCCCCCTTCGATTGAGGAGAGGCCCGTATCCCAACAGTCGGTTGAATAAGGATGATTATGGGTTGATGCCGATGGCGATATATTTGAAATGTGAATATCTAAAGGAAAATCTAAGGAAATTACCTAACGTTGAGTTTTTATCACATACGTCTATCTGACTCAAATACCTACTCAATGCGGGCTGTCGCTAGGCGTAAATAGATCCTAAAACACCTACGTGGTGAATTTGGTTTTCTAGACGAATAGTTCATGAATCAGCACAACGCCACTATTTCGGTGACAACCTCTAATTTATCTTTATTATTCAGTTTAGCCGACGAAATACATCGTGTTTTTGGGATAATAATGTCACTCCAAGTTTGCGAAAGTTCTGCAGTGGCGGTTTTGCTTTTGCTACGCTTAGCGGTAAGTATTAAAACTTTGCTAATATTCCATCTTTAAATGAAAATACATGAGCCACTTAAAGCAGACTCAGAAATTGATAAAGAAAAGATTGTTCGAGCTCAAAATTAATTTTGTTGTTCGAAAGAACATTGGCTTTTGTTTTAGTAAGAAATTGTATTAATAGCAATGTTGTAGTGTATAAATTTTTATATCTTAATTTGTCGAGCTCGGTGATCACTCACAGACAAACGTTTGTGTGCATGAATATGTTTGTTTGTCTTGGTCTGGGTGTTGTTTATGTATAAAAAAAAATTAAGTAGGTACATATATCAGTTATCTAGTACTAATAGACCTTATTTAGTATTGCTTAGTTTGGGACTAGAGGGCGCAGTGTAATTTGTTCAGAAATATTTATATTTATTTATATCTTAACTTGTAGCTAACGCCTCACCTGGATCTTACGAATGCTTTCATGACGTATACTTTTGTGGGATCTTTGTTTTTATTATTGGCATTAAATCTTTGGAATGCCGGAGAGATAACTTATCAGGTATGTTATTATTATATATGTTTATCTGCCTATTTTAACCCTTGGCATGCCTGGTAGGGTCTGAGAGACCCATCCCTGTACAAACAAACCGATAACTTTCAAAATTTAAATTTTCGCGCGTTGCGCTTGTAAGTAGCTTCGGATAATAGACTAGGCGTAGGCGCGCTTCCCTTCCCGCAGTCCGGGGTGCACTCCCGTTCGTGAAAATTGTATGTCTAATGAGCAGTAATTTTGTAATTGCCTGCTCTTAAAAGTATGTTTTTCTCCAAAGTGTAAGGAATTTATAAGTGCCTTTAAATAATTTAAGTCTGATTTTGATCTCTTATAAATAAGTAAGATTTTTTATTAGATGTAAAGAAGTCTATTTTTTGTTACCATTTCTAAGAAGTATTTTTGTTTGATTATAAAATACTGAAAGTCGTTTATTATTAATCATTAGTCATATGGAAGCATGTATTGTATTTATTTCTTTGTTATTTAGAAAACTGCGAAACTCATCAGTTTCATAAGGGAAAAGTTCTTTAAGTAGTTCAACTGGCTGGTCTAATGTTGAAAGGGCTACTTTTCCTCCCGTACAACACATGCCTGCAGCTTCCTCTTTCCATTTAAGAGCACCGCAAAATTTGCATTCTTTATTCATCGCATCTATTTTGTTATAAGCTTGTGTCTTTCGTAATGTAAAGCCTCGTCGTACTCAAATGCAGCTTTATAGAATACTCCTCTCGTGTTTCTTGTGAACATTAGACGCCGCTGTTGCGCTCTTTCAGCAACAGCGCATCTGCGAGATTCAGCTGCTTCAACAGTTTCTGTAGCTATGGGACGCCATGTAAGTTGCCTGCTGAATAGGCCGAGCTTGGAACTGTACGTTTGTCTCGTTTGAGGTGCCAGATATTCAACGTTATGTTGATGTCGAGCTTGAGACTATTCAGGTGTCTCAGCAGCCCGTTCAGACGCTAATACGCATGCTATCGACGTCGATCTTGGAACTGTTCTGGTGTCTCGTCAGCTCCTTGAGATGCCAGATATTCAGCATGCTGTCTAAGCCGAGCTTGGGACTGCTCTGGTGTCTTAGCAGCTCTGTTAGCTGCATTACGCTCTGCCTGTTCAAGCCTATGCAGTTCGGCTTGGGGAAACGTCTTGTTAAGTCTAGCTACTTTCATAACTCGAGCTTCATCAGAGCTTTGGGAAAAAATAGACTTACGCTTTCGCGGTATAATTCTTAGTAAGTACATTTTCTATATGCACTTTTTAAAAATACAGTACGGTAGCTATGGTTATTATAGTTATACTTTAAAGATGCAATACCTGCCTATTCAATTAAAATTATAACTACATTCTAATTAATAGGCAATAAATAATTTTAATTTACTATTTGAAAATTAAAATCACGTTTCCGTGGTACTATTCTATTATTAGATTAATTTACGTTATTATAAATGGATACTAAAAAAAACAATACCTACCCATGTAATTAAATTAAAAATGAAGTATCTTCTTATACGTGTAACTAACCTAACCACAAAAAAAATATCTGCCAATACATAGATCTACTACATTATATATGTACAGTGCGTTTTCAACAAATTGCTGGTGCCTTGAAAATTCGCAAAACGGACACAATCATCAACGACGTCGCTGATCGTACACTCAGCGACTTCTTGCACTTTTTCGCCCGCGCGCCGCCCGGACCGGACCTTAGTATCGCGCACTCCGTTTGTCATCGTCGTAACTATTGAAAACTGTCCAAATGATGTAGTGTAAAAGACAAATTTTATCTAATTTAAATACCAAAAGCGTTAAAAGTATTTATTTTATTACCACCAATTGTGCATTAGAAATAAAGTTTAAATTTTTATTGAATTTATGGTTCTCTATTTTGGCGAAGATGGCTTACACATAAAAGATATGCTGTCGTGGGCCTTTTTGTAGGCCTATTCGAAATTATAGCGAACGCCCGCGGTTTCACCCGCGCAATCCCGTTGTTTCCGTCCCCGGTGTGATTTTCGGGATAAAAACTATCCTATGTGTAATCAGAATCAATGACGCGGCTTCGACATCAACGCTCGTGGGTTCGATTCCCACACGGGACAAACATTTGTGTGCATGAACATGTCTGTTTGTCTTGGTCTGGGTGTTTTCTATGTATCATAAGTATGTATTTACAAAAAAAAAGTCTATTTACGTATGTTTATCAGTGGTCTAGTACCCATAACACAAGCTTCGCTTACTTTGGGGCTAGATGGCGCTGTGTAATTTGTGTGACAATATTTATTATTATTATTATTTACACGTTCAGTCTCATTATTCCCATTCCTGTGGGAATTCCAAGATAAAAAGTACCTTATGTGTTATTCCGGATTATATTCTACTTGTGTACTAAATTTCATTACAATCGCTTCAGAACTTAGTGATTTACACGTTCAGTCCCATTATTCCCGTTCCCGTGGGAATGTCAAGATAAAAAGTACTCTATGTGTTATTCCAGATTATATTCTACCCGTGTACCAAATTTCATCACAATCCCTTCAGTAGTTTTTGCGTGAAATAGTAACAAACATCCATCCACACATACAAACTTTCGCCTTTATAATATTAGTAGGATTAGTAGGATACATTGTTAATTCATCACAATATACAAAAATAATAATTACAAAATACGGGCCTAACAGACCCGACCAGGCATGCCGTGTTATTTTTGTCTACCAGGCATGCGGAGGGTTAAACAATATTTCAGATTACTTTATTTCATATATGAAAAACTTAGATGTAGGTACATAGAATACACATATAATAGGTTTGATATACACGTGACGAGATTCTTAATATCATACTACAATTATTAATAGGAACACGTCTACTAATACTTAAAATCACTCTTTGTAATATTAATACTTGGATTCAATTTACTTTAAGTATTTATTCTATAATTTAATTTAGTCCGTAACTTGACTGTCCAATATTAACTAGACTAGAACGTTGGTACTAGCCAACGTCTTTATTGGTCGAGAGCCGCGAAGAGAATGCCCTTCCTTCGTCGAGTTGCTAGGCTGCCATATTGCGCCCCAGCGTCTTCCCCACCAACGCTTCTGCAACCTGAATTTTTAACTGATTTGATTGTTTGCAGACTTCCTCTATCATCGTCGTCATTATCAGCCTGTATCTACTTCCCCAATGCTTACAGACTTGACTATGTGATATTAATATCAATTCGGTACCTTCAAGCACTTGAAGGTACCGACCTTCAAGCATTGCTGAGAATAATTTTAACAAAAAACAAAATCCGACTCCAAAAATTCCTCTACATTTATGTATGTAGATACAGGCTGATGATGATGATGATGATGATGAAAAAATGGGACCGATCTGGAAGTATATTCTTTCAAATAAAAAAAGTTTTTTTCAAATCAAAAATAAATTAAAATAAGGTTTATAAATCACGGAGTAATTAAGTAACAAACATAAAAAAATACAGCTGAATTGAGAACCTCCTCCTTTTTTGGAGTCGGTTAAAAAAGGTCTTGACTGTAGAACAAACAGACGGACAATGAAGTGATTCTATAAGGGCTCCTTTTTTGTTTTGTGGCACGGAGCCCTAAAAATGGATCAAAGTATACAAGACCATCTTTATATTTATGCAGTAAAATGAATGCCAGTAAAAGCGTTATTTTGATTTATGAGATCAATATTTTTGATTGGTTTTATAATGTTTTTGCCATAAATTTATTAACCGCGTGAGTGATGCTTTGGTATTGTAGGCGTCCATAGGCTGCGATGACTGATCACTATAAGCCAGATCGTGTGCCTGTATGCTATTCTAGTGGTAAAAAATATATACCATTTTTTTCAGTATAGATGTCTGCTCCTTAAAAAAAAACGGGACGGGGGCCCACCACACATTCCCACCACTGTGTCTCCTGTGTAGTCAGGATTAACAGCAGCGACCGCCAAAAAAGGCAATGAACAGTGAAGTCTATTGCAGTCCCGGGGGTAAAACTACAGCTGCCTTGGAACTCACAACGAATTTAATCAGAAGAAATTAGTAGGAGTAGGAAGCTTTTGTAATTTCCTACTCCTACTAATTTAACTCCTACTAATTGAAATTTCCTACTCCTACTAATTGAACTACACTCTTAGCAATGTGAGAGGCAGCAATATGGCAAATAAGGCATTAAAAGCCAAAAAAGATGGCTAGTCAAGTGAAGCTCAACTGCCGTGCCGTGCACTACGAATTTTTAGTATCTAACACTATTGGGGACTTAAAACATTGAGTTATAACACATCGATTCCAATAACATGAATTGCAAAATCGTCTGAACGCTCCTAGCTAAAAATATTGCATAAACAGCTCTGTAAATATTACTCGTTTACCTTTTCACAAGTAAACAAGTGTAACATAAAAAAATATTAAACCTCTCGACTCTGATCATCATTATATACCACACTATCTATAACATGGTTATTGAGAACATTACGATAAAGTCAAACAAGATACCTCTGCTGTAAGTTGATGAGGAGATGGGTGTCGTAAAGATTTGTAGTGATACTTACTGCAGAATCTGATCAAGCTTACTGTGTTCTTTTTGTCAATTTCAAATTGATCAGTACCTGTGGAAGTTGCTCTTATCCCGTCATAACATAAGCTTAGACTTTCTTGGATCTCATCTCGATCAGCTTTCAAATAAAAAAACGCATCTAACACGTCCAATCGTTTAGGAGCTACGATGCCACAGATACGCAGACAGACATGCCAATCTTATTACACCTGTCTATTTGGGTCGGGGATTAACAAGTTAAGTTAATTAAAAAAAGCAAAAACCCGACTGCACCTACAACAGATTTATTTAATCACGCGCAACAATAATATAATTCCATACAAGCAAAGCCGCAGGCAAAAACGAATATATCAAATATATATTTGAAATCAGGCCATCGAGACCTTTATTTTGATACCCATATCGATATATTTAGAAGAAAAAAAATTACTGCAACGACAAATTATGCGGCTCACAGCCGCCATATTGATTTTTTTTTATATTTGATGTAGCCTATGTCACTCTCACAGCAAATACGAATCTAACGACACCTCTCAATCCATCCAGCCGTTCAGGCTGCAGAGCGTGCCAAAGAATTATACATACATACATACATACATACATACTCTCGAAAAACATAACCATCCTTCTGTCGCAGTCGGGTAAAAATGGTCCTTGAAGTCACTTAATGCCCTCAAGTGCCCGTTGGCAAATAAAAATACTGGAATGAAATTATTTTCGCAGGCATCTTTGCTATCCCATTCGATATTTTATTGTGGGTGGCATCTTTGTGAACGAGAGAAACCCTCAAAGAAGGACATTCGGAGCCTCGTGTTGATCAGCTGTGCTCAAGCGCAAAAACCACTCATACTTAAGGCTTTTGGTATACAAGACTTGTCATATGAAACTTTCGTCTCGGTATGTATATCTTTTTTTAAGGAGCTCGATGGCGTTCCTGCGCGTGTCAGTACAATCTAACACGCAAGTTAAGCAACGTCGAACGTAGCCTGTTCATGGATGGATTTATTTATCTCGAGCTTTTCCGTGCTTGCCGAAGGGCACGTTAATCCGTCGGTCCCGGCTGTTGTCGTTAGAATACAGTCGTTAAGCCAAGTCGGTGGCTTTTAGGCGGCTTGAAAACACTGACTTCCGCCAACCCGCAGTTGAGCAGCGTGGTGGAGTAGGCCCTAAACCCCCTTCGATTGAGGTGAGGCCCGTATCCCAGCTGTGTTGACGACGACGAATGTACAACTTTAAAAGTTTTTACGAATGTATAACTTTAAAATTATACTTCAAGCATTATTTTATTTTTAAAGATTGGATTGATGACACATTGCAACAAAAATGTATATATTGCGTGTCTGGAAATTGTATATGTTTGCAAAATAGGGAGACATGCATATCATGTAGAACATGCCTGAGCTATGTCTTTTTTGTCGTGATAACGTCTTATAAATCGATGAACGCCAGCTGCACGTACGAAAAAACGTGACTCATTGTCACATTCTACCTGAGCCGAGCGTGCAAGCGAGAGAGCGGAACAAGCGTTAGATAGGCACGATCGGCCTGTGTTTCTTATGATGTTATCACGTAAAATTATTGTCCGTAAATCGATTTTACAAACAACCATTTTTTTTAACAAAATCTTAACTAAAAGTAAGAACTATGTAGGTATATTTGACGTTTGAAATATATATTAGGTAGAATAGATTTACAGCGATATAGTGAATGAATATTAAATACAAACAATTTATGACAACAACAAGGGCGAAAGGTGGTGTTATTGGTAAAGCAATCTCTTCCAGACAACCTTTAAGTAATAATGATAGGACGTCGGGCATAAATATTCGAGTTTTATGCTACACTAGGTCGTAAGTATACCTAATAATAATGTCTAAAGCGTGTAGGTAAGAATTTTTATATAAATAAGTGTAAAATTCACCTGATGCTGCTGTGGCAAATTAAATTTTACAACTGTAATTTCAGCACCATTAATATTTCACGTTTCAGGTTGCAAGAATGACTTACTCTGTATTCGCAGTGTTTTATCAGAGAGGTGAATAATGAAACTCGTCGACCATGTTACTATTCAACTTTATGTATAATAAAGAACATGTTACTAGTGAAATTGTATAGAAATATTTAAAAAAAATGGGACCATGGGTCTGGCCCGTGGGGTCAGGGCGCGCACCGGCTCTTCAGGGAGCTCAGTAAGCGCCTTAGGGATGCAACTGGCGATTTCCGCACAGGCAGCTTTCTCACTCTTTTTAGGATAAGTAGTATTTAGTTTTTTAGAATAGTTTTAGTTTTAAATTTAATATAGTTTGTAATTAATATTATTTATGCTTATTATAAACTGTGTATTCGAATAAATTATATGATTTAAAAAAAATCTTTTTTCGGCTAATTGAAAAAGTTTATGGGTTTTTAGATGGTATTAATAAATAAACAAATTGTAATGTTTCATTATCATCAGGTCATTTTAGTCTCCACTACAGGAGCACGACCCTCTCTCGTCCGTCACAGACAGGAGGATTTGGCCTACACTCCCCACGCTGGCCAGACGGGTTGGGGAGGCCTGATCGATGTTTTATAATGTATTTCCCATAGTCGCCTTGTACGACATCCACGGGAAGAGACGGAGTGATACTATTCTAGTCTGCCGGAAACCACACGGCTATGTATATTTATACTCATCATAAACTGTGTATTCGATTAAATTATATGATTTTAAAATTTCTTTTTTCGGCTAATTGAAAAAGTTTATGGGTTTTTTGATGGTATTAACAAATAAACAAATTGTAATGTTTATTAATGATTAATTAATACACTTTAGGATAATTCAGAATAAAATGTTTATAAAATATTTAACAATAGGTGATTGTTAATCATTCGGTTTTTTTATAATCATTCGGCCTAGATTAGAGATAAACTCCGAAAGCAATAACATTGTTGTTTCTTTTTTCTCTCAAAGAACTCTAATAGATTCGCCCAGTTTCTATGTCTATCTGTCCGCGAATTTACAAAGTCTTTTAAAAACAACTAAACTCTTTTTAGTCTTTTCATACAACGACTAAGTTTGTTAATAAAGACCGAACCTCTAGTCTATCTATTGGAGTAGAGTCCTGTAAGATTGAAGATGATTTCTGGACTCTGAATTTTCTTCGTTTTCATTATACATTCCATTCGATTCGATACATTTCTGGGTGTATAATCTGTCGTATTCATTTTGTTAATATAAAATGTATCTATTCACATTTTTCGATAATAGCTATGCTACAGGATTACTGTAGCATAGCGATTATCGAAAAATGTTAAGGCGCTTAAATGTACTTTAGCGTTACAATTGAACATTCATAAATAATAAATACAAACATATATATTATACTGCTAAAACGGGATTATGTCCCGTCAATCGGCTTTACCGTACTTTGGTAAAAAACAAAATAACTAATAGTATTTGATTTGTCGCCCGGTTACATACGATCCATTAAATAATATGGATGCTAACAGTTCAACTGGGAGTAAATGAGGCGGAACAGTGATTAATATGGTATTTAATTGTATTATTTATCTCAATAAATATTTGTTATTCACAGTTCATTAATTAGATTGTTTATGAACCGGATTTCAATATTATATTTTTATTTCATGTATTTGATATGCGACGTAAATAAGCTCGACGAGCTCTTTTGTACTTTTTTTTACCATTTCGAAATCAATAGTGGATCGTTTAATAAGGGAGCAAATAACTTTTTTAAAGGCGAGAACATTTTTTGGATCCAGAGCAGAGCGAAGAATTCTAGAGTAGAATCCTGAGCACAGCGAGGGAGCCTAAAGTATAATCCTTAGCGCAGCGAGGGATTCAAAGTTCGTTGCTCGAGCTTTAAAATAGCGTTGCTCTCGAGGTGAACTACTAATATAATATGTAAGAATAATTATACTTTCATTCTCACTACTTGAAAAGATATTATTTATAAAACTAAAAAATATCCGAATTTAAATAAACAATTACGAACGAAAGTGAAAGATGCTCCGTGCGTTTTTATTTTTTCTAAACATATTAGATCCCTTCTTAGACCATCTGTTAATTTCGGATATACTGAATCAAGTCTGTGTGCCTGGCGTTAGACTATTGAATTTGAATTTTGAATAAGAACAAGAATCAAGTGTAACCTACTTCTTACGGCTGTTGGTATTGTAAAAATAAGAAATAAATACACTAACTTTACGAGTATAAGTCGCGGGAAATAACGAGCATTTTTGTACTGCCTACTTTGTAAACTTCGTGTTCTTTATATCTTGTGCACATTGAAATAAAGTCGCTTGTATAGTATCAAAGTTATGCACATTAAATTTTGGCGCTTCAATATCGTTTTTATGAACAAAGTTTGGAAGTACCTGCACAGAGGGCATTGCCACCTACTTCTTGATATATTTATAAAAATCTTTTGTATCCAAATTTAATTTCTATGTAATTAGATAATACACTCCCGTTCACATTTGTTTTCAGTGGGTGTTTTCAGTTAGACATTTAATCTTATCAAATTTAATGTAATGAAGTTAGTGTCGTTTGAATATTGTCATCAAGAAAGTGTTTAAATAAATAAATAAACAGCGCGTCGCATGAAATAATAGGAATCAGTTTGGAATATTTTGTTCACAAATGCATTACCTTTGGACTGGGGTTACGGCATCTAATGTGAGCTCTTGTTAAAGTAACTTTGGAAAGTAATTCACCAAGAATAGGCAACTCAATATGAGTGTTAATAAGCTCTCAAAGAGATGATATAAATTTCCCGAGACAACAGAAATTTAATATCGCTGGTAAAGATGTAATTTTACGTTAAAGTTTCGCAATAGATAGCTAACTTCGCCTCATTGGAACTCCCGTTACGGATAGAGTTATTGAGTGGTACTTCCCTCCTAAATCAATATGCTTTGAGTGAACAATACCGTCGCCAACTGAGTTACTATCCAAATTTACATCGCTAGCTATTGTGAAACGAAACGCTTTGTTTGTTTTTCAGTGGTTTATGTAACGTTTAAACCAATCTCTGCGCGGTGCACCTTGGCAAATTAACTGACGATGACGCACATCGTCAGTTAATCTGCCAAGGTGTTAATCCTGACGGATTATATAGAATTTGAAAGTGGTTAGAATTTTTTCCTAAGTTAAAAAAAGTTTATAAGTATTAATAAGCGAATGTTATTCTCCTTTAACTCAGAAGTAGTACGTTTTGTTCAACATTATCGGGGTCTCATTCGTAAGGCAAATTATCTAAAAAAAAATTACATCTGTACTATGTTTTTATTTAGTTTTACGTTAAGAACCATTATTTAATATAAATAAATCAATAATTGAGCAAACCTAAATAAACACATGAAAATTTTATGTGAAAGTTATCCGTGTCACGGACCGACTCGAGTTTATGTGTCCTAGAGTATAGCGGGAGTTCAGAAAGGTTAAATATACATTCCCAGTCGATATCGTCATGCTCTAGGCCTTCTAAAACCAAGATACTTCGTGAAAACTTAAACGTATTTAAATAAACTAAACGATAATTAAAGTTAACGGAATACTTAACCCTCTTTCTAAAGACTATCTTCTTTTACGGGCTATTAAAGGTTTATATTCCGATAGTAGTGAAAGTGCGTAGAAACATTAGCAGTTCGACGATTGTAGAGGGCGCTGGTCATCCATACGCATTTAATTTTATTTCCTGTTATAAAATTTAAGGTACGGTACGGAAAAGGTCATTTTACCCCCCTAATGTCACTGAGTGCTAAAGAGTTTGTTTTAGGAGCTTAAATTATTGAAGGTCTCGCTATCAGATTTCGGAAACGTTTCATTAGGCAAGCTGTTTTCAACTTGGCAACTATGAACCAAAAGGTAAAATGTAGCTTATGACCGCGGCTGTGCCCTGTATACCCACGTCTTGTAAACACGTAGCATCAATGTGAACGGCGAGTACATCTCACACTTGTGATTTGCCGATGACGTGGTTAAAAAAAATCGCTGGAGGATCTCAGTGAAATGCTAAACGATCTCAAGGCTGCTTTTCGATTCGTGGGGGTGGGGATGAATTTTGACAAAACGACAGTTATGTATAACGACAACATCACCCCTAGCCCGTATATGGTACTTAATGCATCTATCATATCATATCGTATATCCTCCCCGCAATGACCTACGGTGCAGTCTAATCTATTCTGCTATAAGGGATCGAATACAAAACAAAGAGATTCGACGGAGAATCAAAGTGGTCGACATAGCTCTCAGAGTCAGCAAGATTAAGTAGCAGTAGGCTGGCTACATCTGCCGAGTTATCGATGGCAGATGGGGTAGATATGCCTACTTTAGTAGTGTAATTACTTAATAGGTTAATGACGCCACACTGTGACTCACACAGTAGAAATATAAGATGCAAAATACGTCACAACACAAACCTGGTAGCTCAGTTGGAAGAGCACTCGACCGGTCATCGAGAGGTCGTGGGTTCAAATCACACCTATTTTCAAAAAATATTTATCTGGCAAGTTGGCCAAGACAACTATTTAAATAATAATAATTTAATAGATATGTCTTATAGTGGAGGCTATGTACAGAGCGACGAAGCGTAGGGCGCCCCCTCTCTAGATGGACTGACGACCTCAAGAAAGTGCCTGGTAGCGGTTGGATGCGGAAAGCGGAGGATCGCACATGGTGCGGAGGAAAACATTGGTAAGGCCTAAGTATATTCAGCAGTGGAAGCACACAACGAAGGGGTTTAGAGCATAGTCCACCACGCTTCTCAATCGCTGGCCTTCTCCAACCCACAGTGGGTTGGAGAAGGCCAGTGTTTTCAAGCAGCGTATAGGCCACTGACTTGGCTTAACAACTGTCGTCTGATGACAACACGGTTTAACGTGCCCTCCGAAGCACGGAGAAGCTCGAGATAATATAAACCCATACATGGACAAGCGGTCGACGTTGCTTAACTTGCGTGTTCGATTAGATTCATACGCGCAACGACGATATGGAGCTTCTCACTACTAAGTATGTAACAACTTCTTTATATACATGTACGTGTATTAAAAACTAAATTTATAGCATCTAGTATGTAAATAAACAAATTTAACTTAGTTGGATTCATTAAGTGGAATTAATTTGAGTATATCTACACAGATAATTATACTTTGAGCATACTAATTGATTACGGCGCATAAATCAAATTAGACGCGACTACACTCACTCTAAATTAATTTCGTCTAACCAGATATTCCGACACTGTACAACTACCGCATATAGACATGTATATATAAAGTACACATACATGTGACCACATAAATGCGGCAAGTGAATTTAAATTTTATTGCTAAACGGTTTTCTGCGGGAATATTGCATTTTGAGCGCTCTAGGCAGTTCATACGATTGAATTAGTTCTTAGATGTATTCTTGTATAGGATAGATATATTTTGGAAAATGTGTCAGTGGGCAAGTAGAACTTTCAGCCACTTGCATCCCCTTTTTTTTAAATCGTTTTTAGGGTTCCATACCCAAAGGGTAAATCGAGTAAATCGGACCCTATTACTGAGACTCCACTGTCCGTCCATTCGTCCGTCCGTTCGTCTGTCACCAGGTTATATCTCATGACCCGTGATAGTTAGACTGTTGAAATTTTCACTTTCATAATATATTTCTGTTGCCGCTATAACAACAAATACAAAAAAATAGAATAAAAGAAATATTTAAGGGGGTTGCCATACAACAAACGACATTTTTTTTTTGCTCATATTTGCTCTATATTGATAACGGCAACAGGTAGACGCTTGAAATATTCACAGAATATTTAGTTATATATCCACTTTAAAATAAAATAATTAAATTAAAATAAAATAAATATTTAAGGACGACTCCCATACAACAGACACGATTTTTTTTGCTGTTTTTACAGATAATGGATACGAAACCCTTCGTGCGCCAGTCCGAATTGCACTTGGCCAGATTTTTAACGAATGCTTTGCGTCTTGTATGCCAAACAGCCTGTTACGTCCAGTTCTTTGGCCTGAGCGTTGATATACAAACGATTTTCTAAGTTTAGATTTATTATCAAAGTCATTTATGTATATATATGTTTGTATTACCTTCCCAACCCGTTTGGCCAGCGTGGGGAGTGAAGGCCAAATCCTCCTTCCGTCTGGAACGGACGAGAGAGGGTCGTGGTCCTGTAGTGGAGACTAAAATGACCTGATGATGATGACCTGTCTATTTGATGTATCGCTTTAGAGACTCAAAGGCTGGAGATCCCTTTATGGGATAAGCCCACCTTTGTACAAATATTGGGTTTTACTGTATACTATGCTATGCTATGCTATGCTATGCTATGTATGTTCTTGTAAGTACAGTTACAACAAATGAACATTAAATGTTTTATCTAATTGGATGCGTATTGTACGGTTCCAGAGGAGTTTTCTGATTCGAACTGTCAAGCTGTGGAATGAACCTCTTGCCAAGGATTTCGTAACAGACTACGCATGATTGATGCCTCTGGTGTCACAAACGTCCATAAGTTGCGATGATTGCTTACCATCAGGCAGATAATACGGTTGTATATGACCGTAGTCGTATAAAAAGAAAAACAAGTATAAAGCCTTCAGCGCTCAGACTGTCCTGGAACCATAGATTAATATTCTATGATGATTATCTAAGGTTTCCGCTGTACAGCGGCATAGTATCAGAAATAGTACAACGTACAGTATTGATATTCCCTGTCCTGTCACTAAGGTGAGGTTGATAACATGACCTCCTCTATGAGACGAATCTGGAACAGTTTCTAAGGCGTCGTACACACACATGCTCATTCACGCTCTGTACTGACGTTTATGTCTATATAGTTATAAACTGCGCGGCATTTGTATGGAGTGGCTGGGATGAAACAGTGGAGAACTGTCATCTATTATGTCTGTAATATAGCTAGAAGTTGAAGGTATTAGGTAAGCATCGCCCAGGAGTGAAGATGAAGTTGAGATACGTAGCTTTTAATATACCTAATTCCCTCGAGGTCACCTTTTAGATACAGTTACGTGTATTCACTATAGAACACAGGACATTCTATGCAAATATTGCCTAGCTGTCGCCCTCAATTTTCAGCCAGATCCATCCAGTGGTTAAA
This sequence comes from Hypsopygia costalis, assembly GCA_937001555.2. Lineage (NCBI taxonomy): Eukaryota > Metazoa > Arthropoda > Insecta > Lepidoptera > Pyralidae > Hypsopygia > Hypsopygia costalis. The sequence goes on along the minus strand of OW443339.2, from coordinate 12,209,029 downwards.
TTATTCCAGGGGTTCTTAGACGTTCTCGACCCTCAGCGCACTAACAATTTCATTATTTTGTCTCAGCGCAAACAGAACTACGAGTAACTCAACTAGCTAGATAGCTAGCTTGTCGAGTTACTCGTAGTTCTGTTTCCGGAGAATGGTAAAGAGTGTGCGCCTGATGGCGCCCCTCTTTGCTTTCTGCACGCACACAGCTCACAGTTTGGGAACCCCTGGATTATATATATGGAATAAATAAAAGAAAAATATAACTGACTGGCTATATTTTAGAGTTTTTTTTATACTCGTATTACTCGTGTTGCAGAAAAAAATACAGCCTGTCTGATGTGACGCGATTACTATAGTCTATATATACTTGCAACTTAAAGTTCCACTTATGAGCTGTTTTCCACTGTTATCCTAGCAACTATTTCTTTCCAGGTAATCTTACTCACTCGCAGGAATACAACAACCTTTTAAACTTAAATGAAAAGTTATTTGGCTGAAATGGCTGCGGATTTCTGTGAGATGGAGATGAAGATACTTCACCGATCGGCCAGCTTATAAATTACTCTCTGCCGTATCTATAACTTGCCAGAGCCTTGTTAGTATCAACAGGGTGCCTCATGTGCACCTGAGGTTAGTTTTGACTCAAAGATAACGTTGAGCCTCTTATAATCCTTACAATCAAAGATGAAAACAAGAATAAGGAACAAAAATGTACAAATGAAACCATAGCCAAGTGTCGAAAATATAGTAAAACGACTCTATAAAGAGGAGTCTCGACTTTTGGGGCATGCGAAGGTCTATACTTGTGCAATCTGACGTCACATTAGCACGGTTTATGGCAGGTTTAACGAGGAACACCTACACCTCGTTAACCTCCCTATCATTGGGGAATAAATTTTAGCATGACGTCACGCGAGTTCCCAGCTTTCTTGATTACGAATTTACTGTCAATTCGTACTAAATTCATTGGAATACGGTTCATTTTGCATTGTATCCACATAGGGTACGATTTAAAGAATTGCAACTCCCGCAGCGGAATAATGGCTGTGTGTAAATAGTTTGAGTATTTTGATATTATACTTTGTTAATATTAAACTGCAAAACTTTGATAATATTTTTAGTCTAATATAGCGGTCTACATGTTGCTTAGGAGTCATTTACCTACTTTCTTCGACATACTGGCCTATAGATTTCAGAAAACGGTAGCCAAATAACAATTCCCTAGATGGCATTTGTGTTCTTGGGAATTAGTAAAGCCATCATACCCTGAAGAGGCACTGCATTAATAGCGGGGTGGAAACAATGGCAAATATATGTACATACAATATGTGTATGCTTTTACGTTGGTACTGTATTCATGCAGGGCGAAGCACTAGGATTGACACGAAGGAAGTAAATTTACTAAGATATACTTAATAAATTTACTTATTACGACTTAAATAAGTAATGAATACTTATCATTTACGACAAAATGTAGGAAAATCAAATAAATTTCGCTTCGGAAACAGAAAAAGTACGTAATCTATATGACAAATAGGAAGGACTATTCCCTGGGATCGTGAGATATGGATGTCATTAATTTAAAACAAAGTATACGGTCCCTGGAGGCTTCCAAATGGATCTGTGAGCATTGACGAACGTTTGTTTGATGGATTGGATATATCCTCAAATTGGTTCAGAATATACATGTGTGTTATATCTATGCCGTGTGGTTTCCGGCAGACTAGAATAGAATCACTCCGTCACTTCCCGTGGATGTCGTACAAGGCGACTAAGGGAAATACATTACCAAACATCGACCAGGCCTCCCCAACCCGTTTGGCCAGCGTGAGGAGTGTAGGCCAAATCCTCCTTCTGTCTAGGACGGACGAGAGAGGGTTGTGCTCCTGTAGTGGAGACTAAAATGACCTGATGATGACGATGATGATACCTATAAGTAAAATTATTGCTCAAATCAGATCAGGAAGCTCCTGAGGAGGTGTTATGTTTGCGTCCATAACCACAAAACAAATGCAATTGGCGCGTTGCGACTTTTGTGATAAGAAAACGTCAATGAGTTAAGAAAGTATCAGAATTGTTAGGGAAACTAAAATTGCGCATATTTTCCAGTATTTTTTCGTTTCGTTAAAATGGTTCTGATAAATTAATTTATTATAATTAAAATAAGATGGGCTGTTTGAGGTTTTTCGTACTTGGACTAACACGTTTCATATATATTAGGGTATTTACTAAAAGAAATTCCACACAAAAACGAAAATAATTGTAATAAAAAAAAATACATCGCACTTGATTATTATTATTTATGCTTTTGTACTTTTGAAGTTGGTCATATTAAAAAAAAAAGAACTTATTATTTATGAAAATAATTGGTTAAAAAAGCTCGACAGTGTGACTTCATCATCATCAGGTCAATTCAGTGATCAGTCTCCATTACGGAGCACGACCCTCTCTCGTCCGTCCCAGACGGAAGGAGGATTTGGCCTATTATTATATGCACTCCAGTGATCATATTACACTCTTAATTCACGGGTCAAGCCCGGTCATTTGATAGGCGTGCGCGGGGATATAGATCCAACACGTAGAGGCCCCTTTGAGAAGTTTGATGCAATGTTGTACGCCCGCCATGACCAGCTCCAGGATATATCAATTGAACGATGTACCCATGAGCAGGTCTCGGCAGGCGTTGAGATTATTACAAAGTGTGATGGAAAACAAATGGGTTATGGAGATGAGATCTGAGGGGCAATTCTCGTAATTAAAATCTAGTCAACATTCAGTTTCGATCCAGTCTCGATCTCACAAATGTCACATTTGGTATTCTTGTAACACAATATGTAACTTCAAAATTAAATTTAAGCGGGATTATATCGAAATATGAGTGAAAATTAAACAAACTAAGAATGTTACTTTGCCAACAACAAGAATTGATAATAATTAATTAATGAAATCAATTATATAATTTTAGTCAATTCACAATTCAATCTCGATTCGGTCAACTTTCAATCTGCGTTCGTAGAAAAATTACGAGAATTGGCCTTCTGGGTGAACTTAATACCGGACTATTACAGAACAGGGATGGACGCCTGCCATAACTGCTTATATTGCTAGTTATTGCGGCAGGCGGTGGCTTGCCACTCACTAGATGGGCCCCCGAAATGCCAGGAAAACGGCTGGGGGCAACACCGATGTGAGTGACTCAGGGATGTCGAGAGGTGTGCTGCGCTTTCTCCGAAGTTACTCGCGGCGTGATGCCCTTTAACACTTCCACGCCTGGAGCATTGTATTATACTATCTTTATTATGAATCAATATCAATATACAACAAATTATGAAAATTTTATTAGTACAAAAGCGCTTAACAGGTTCGCGCAAGAAATAAATACAACTTCAGTTCAAAGTCAGAATACAGAGAAACGTCTTTTAGAAATTCTTACAGAGAGAAGCAATTTATGTCAAACGTCAACCTTGCCAGAGTGCAAAACTCATCTTTTAGCTAACATATAGTTTTACAAGGTTTATGAAATCTTTATGACTATGAAAACCTGTAACCAGTTTATTAATAATTTTGAGCATTTTACTTAGCTACGTTTTAAACATATTTTAAGGGATTTTTATGAAATAAAACTGTAAGTGTGAAGGGGGTTGGTGAATTCGGGTATTATCCGAAATTACCAACCCGCTTCACCTGTACAATGTACTATGAAGATTTTGGGGAGTAATTTTTTTACACCTTTGTGATCTGTTACTTGCCACAGCCAGGATATGATCTAAACTTAATACTAGTTGATCATTCTTACCTGTGTTAGGGGCATGAACAAAGAAAGTTTCAGCATTTATAATATAACGAAGTATAAGCAGTCACGGGCTCTTAGTCTATTACGTTCTTAAACAAATACGAGAGAAATAGAACACCAACGGAGGACTACAAAATTGACTTAATTTTGCTGACAAGAGTTACTCGTATTTAGGTATTGTGAGGAGCTCGATTGAGCCGTTGCGAGTGTCAGTCTAATCGATCACGCAAGTTAAGCAACATCGACCGTATCCTGTCTATGGATGGGTTTATTTATTTCGAGCTCCTTCGTGCTTCGAAAGGCTTAAGTCTTCGGTACCGGCTATTGTTATTTGAATATAGCCGTTAAGCCAAATTAGTGCCCTTTGGGTGGCTTGAAAATACTGGCCTCTGCCAACCCGCAGTTGAGCAGCGTGGTGGATACTCTAAACCCTCCTCTCCTTCTATTTACGGGAGACCCGTATGCCAGCTGTCTGATGAATATAATATAATAAATAAATAAATATTTCTGGACAATTTACACAGCGCCATCTAGTCTCATTTATCAGTTGCCTAGTATTATGGGTACTAGACAACTGATAAATGTACTTAAATACATTTTTTTTTGTTAATGCATACTTATAATACTTATAAAACATCCAGACCAAGACAAACAGACATGTTCATGCACACAAATGTTTGTCTTGTGAGGGAATCGAACCGGCGACCTCGGCGTCAAAGTGGCCATTGCTAACAACCATTGGACCACCGAGCTCTTCAATATGGGTTGAAACATACAGCAGGTATTGTGAATAAGGCATAAGGTATATTGTGCATAAGTACTATGTGTTCGAAACACTTCACTGGTATCACTTTCACTGGTTCTGTTCTTAAGTAAAAAGGGTTCTAAAAAAGGTAGTATAGTGTGAGTATACGGTAGTATCGTAACTGCTCACCACGAGGAAGGTTATTTGCTTGTTTACCAAAATACTACACTGGTCTGTTGCCACAATGATAACACAGTCGCCGGTTTGACCTCACGCGGTATGTCCCGTGGGGAAATAGACAATTGACGTGGCAGTTAACCAGTTTTGAAAGCTGAGAACGCCGAGCCGGCAATATGTATAGTTAACAGTAAATGGGCGGCGACCTTTAGGTACCACAGAATATTCAATAGAGATATATATTCCCATTTCTGTGCTTCGATAGGTGATGACCACGATATCTGTTGTGCACTTGTAGCCAATTAGCCACACCACCTAAAATAATTATTACGTTATTTTCGTATCCTTGCAACTCTGATTAAAATAATTAAAAAAAAAGCCGACTCCAATAATTACTCTACAATCGTAAGCACCACTAAACAGTTAAAAACACTATCAGAACTGAATTTTATGAAAAAAATGGGACCAATCTGGAAGTATACTCTTTCAAATAAAAAATACTTTTTCAAATCGGCTTATAAATGACGGAGTAATGAAGTCACCAACATAAAAAAAATACAACCGAATTGAGAACCTCCTCCTTATTTGGAGTCGGTTAAAAATAATAGACACGCATTCAAAGGCGTAATAGATAAATTTCATAAAAATCGGCCGTTTCGAGGTGTGCGACCAACTATGACATAAGATTTTTATTTAAATAGATTTATACAGGACGCTAAAAAGCATACTTCCCAGCCCCCTTACCACCAACTCTTATTGCGATTCAATAACTGAATAGAATGCTTATTCATACCAATGAATAAGCGACTTTATTAGATTTGAAATAGACTCGCTTATTCATTGGTATGAATAAGTATTTTATTCAGTTATTGAATCGCAATTAGAGTTGGTGGTAAGGGGGCTGATGTAAAGCGATTACCGTATATAACAAGAAGATAAGACGAGTAAGAGAGAGCATCAAGTTTAAATATAGGATTAAAGAAGTTTCAATATGTCTACTTGCTTTTTGAGGTGAACTCATTCCCACTTAGTAACCAATTCGATCTCCTTCGTAGGCGTAAAACGACGTGGCTAGCTTACACTGATGTCTATGTATCAAACTGTATAAATCTTAGTTTAACTCTAAAACTTAGTTAAGCTATAAAAACCATAAGTATTATATAACTTAGTAATGTGTATTTATAACGGTGACCGAAGTATAAGACGTAGTTAACGCAATATTTTTTTTTATCCTTAAGACGACGCCTTGACAATTTTGAAGGCAGAAGAAATCTGGATTTTTCTCAACAGTTACAAAACATATAAATGTAATTTTTGATTACCTGATGCTTCAGGTAATGAGCTTTATTTTGACAGTGTTGCCGTTTACGAATTGTTAACTTTAATAACAGAAAAAGAAAATCGCAAAGTAACCACTCTTAAACTCGGCACTGCAGTGCATCTGGGATGTTTGCTGAGTGGAGGGTTGATTGTTTCTACACAACCATCAGGAAACGGTGCACGTCCCTGATGCGCAGGCTCAGGGCTAGCCCCAACACCATCCTAAATACATTTGCAAACATGTTTGATTGTCAGTACATGAACCATTGTTGTATGGTACATGTACGGACAAACAAACAAACAACTATCTGCAATAAAAATTATTAGCATTGAATTTTAATAATGTAATACAAAATTTAATCATATGTTATAATTTAATGATAATTTTGAAATTTTATTTTATTTTTATTTGAACTTTTTATTTTTATCAGAAATTTAAAAAAAACTGTATAATTTATATGACTACTATCGCTGTAACTGCTGAAATAAATGAATTTTAATTTGAATTAAACTGACTTGTATTTTATAGGCATACGAGACAGAGGAATTCATCTAAATTTACTATAAAGGTTATTCATACACGCAATTTTAAAAATAGATATAAAAATTAAAATAGATATAATTCGTCATCATAATCTGTCATAGTTTTAAAATACAACATTACATACATTACATATTTTCTATTAATGTAGTCTTGTTAACCTACTCAAAAGTCAATTATTTATGTCTCTGACAGTTTGTATTTTATTGGTACGTAATTATTAGTTTATTATCAGTACTATATTGTTTAATCTTTTGACCTAAAATGTAATAATTAGAAAATGTATTTTAATCGCTGTTGATTACAAATAAATAAAAAAGCATCAATGCGTCGCCTTTACATTTCCGAAGTCTCCGTTATAAATCTAATGTGAATATAACGTCACACCGAACGTTGTTCACTTCGCCGGCTTATTTATGGTTCGATTACGACCAGCCGACATCATCAATCGCTATTACAGGGATTATTCGTGCGAATAATGTCGCTTGTTTGCCAAGATAGAGGTATTATGCTCCTATTACAAAACCGAGTTCGCGCTGCCAATGCACAAATTTACACTAGGCTGCATTTATAATCTATATATAACTGACCCGGCAAACGTTGTTTCGCCATAAAAAATAGATAACAACCTATTCTTAGACCTACCCGATATGCACACAAAATTTCATAAAAATCGGTCAAGCCGTTTCGGAGGAGTATGGTAACTAACATTGTGACACGAGAATTTTATATATTAGAGATAGATAAAGCAATAGAAATCGTGGGTCTGGATACTAATGATAATGATAAATGTGAAAGTGTATTGGTTTATCCTTCTTCCACGTCGAGAGGAACCAATGAATTGCTACAGGTATAGTTTAAGATCTGTAGAGAGACATAATATGCTACTTTCTAACCCGGAAAAACATTGTATAGGTACTCAAGGAAAAAAAACTTTCAATATTTATATAATTGTTATTTGGCTGCGTTATTCTGTGAGGTGGAGGTACTTTCCCCAGTCGGGCAGCTTACGATTACACTCCCGGTGCACCGCGTGCAGGTGAAGTTGGCCTTGGTTCAAAAATGTTGATGAACCACTTACACCCCAAACAATATAATTTAAATCAGCAGAATATTAGCAATATCTATTATTGCTTGCTTATTATTCTGCTGTTTTAAATTACGGTTAAATTAATTTTCATGCCGGGTGGAAACAATAAATGATTTCATTCGATATCTTAAACTATACATTATACATGGTATTGAAAAACTAATATTGCGAAACAGAAGAAACTGAAAATGTTTCACAAGTTTTATCTAATGGCATCCATAGTATGCTTACGAAATAAACTCGATGTATCTGAATATTCGATGTTTTAAATTTTTTATCTACCATACATTTAGTATGACAATGTACACATAATTACACATTCTCTCGGAAAATATTCAATGCGTAGAGAGGGTCGCGTTGGATTAGAGAATTTTAATGTAATGTTTTACATTACATTAAAATTTTCTAATATTAGAATAGAATTTTAATGTAATGTTGTACATTACATTAAAATTTTCTAATATATCAATAGAACAATATATAGATTGCTATGTGTGTTAGAAAATAAACGGGCTATGTGGATGATCTGGGGGGACTAAATACTGGGCTATTGCAAAATAGAGACGGACGCCTGCCATAACTACCACTGTTGTTCGTTATTCGCAACAGGGGTGGCTCGCCACTGACTGGTACCAGAAATGCCAGGAAAAATCGGCCGGAGCAACACCAGTGTGAGTGAACGCGGCATATAGCTCTAACGACCCATCTCAGGACAGCAAGCCAGAGCTGAGAGTTCTGCGGGCCTTCATGGTTTTCAACTCCGACCGACGAAGACACGCCGGAGACGAAGGCCCTAACCGAGTCTCTGGAAACTCGGTACCCGTGGTGCCGCTACTCACCACAGCTCGCCTCGAGCTGCCCTGCGGGCAAAAGTATTATTTCCTATTATAAGTATTATTGATATGTGCTAAATATGTATATTGAAATGTCATGATATAATAAATGAAATAAACACAAAATGTTAATGCAATTAGCATGAACCGATGTCCTTGTTAACATTGAAATGAATTAACGTGGAATGTTTATCGGAATATTGTAATTCGATAAAATTGTAGCTGAATTAAATATTTTCATGTACTTATTTACATTTCGAATGAATCTTGTTTACTTGTAATTAAAGTATATTGTACAATACTTACGATCTTTGTATCCAATTTTAATGATTCCATCTGACTGTAATTTGCACGTTAAGAACACGTAGAATACCTTTCAACATTACCATTATAAAAGCAGTATATAACGTGCCGTATAGGTTGTGCATTCTTAGAGGAAGAGCCGACTCCGTGGCCAATTCGCCACATTGGCTTTTGGCCAGCAGCCCCGTGGTCGTGGGACCAACGCTACGTCCGAATTATTGATTATAGCGGACAAATTGCATTTATGCAGAGTCAGTGCTTCGAGGCTATATTAGTATGCTGACTTCGCATATGGAAGTACTGTCCAGTACAGGCTAGACTTAATGAATTATTTTTTAATTCGTTGTTGTTCAATATTAATTAAAACAAGGCATTTCTCAGTACATTGTGTAACACATTATAAGTAGGCTAACAATGAATCTCCCCAACCCGTCTGGCCAGCGTGGGGAGTGTAGGCCAAATCCTCCTTCTGTCTGAGACGGACGAGAGAGGGTCGTGCTCTTCTAGTGGAGACTAAAATGACGTGATGATGATGATGATGAACAATGAATAGGTAAATAAAGTTACAAGTTCATATTTACAGAGCCGAAAACGGGCGTGTGATGCATCCCTGGTGTTAGTCCACAGTTCATGACAAGTCCTTTCTGCATCAGACGAGCCATATACTTGTTTGCTACCTTAGTGGTATAAAACAAATTCATACTAGCTGTGCTTGCGACTTCATCGCGTTAATTGTCCGATACAAGTTTCTGGTAAAGTTTCGTCACTGTCATAGGATTTTCTACCTGATGTGCCAACATTTTGCCAAATTTTACTTGGCTTATTCCACTTACCCACCCTAAGGTAGATACACAAAAACGCGTGTCCATCTATCCACCCTGTAAGTACAATGTTATGTGAATTCTGATTATCAAACCCGTTCAGGATGGATAGATAGACACGCGTATCCGATTACCACCACCATCCGATATCCACTTCAGAGTATTTTAGGATGGATAAATAGTTTTACTTCACAATCCGTCAAATCGTTTTGTTACAAGATGATCGACAACGACCCCTCAAATAGTTTCAACGATTTGTTGAAATTTACAATATCCACTGCAAACTTCTGAGTGGCTTGCGGAGGCGAAATATCGATCCAGCTAAGTATACATTCTGTTAAATATTGCATCCTCCTAAAGAGCCAGCAACATTCGGTCGCTCGGTCGGTACTGTTACGTATTTTAAAATTTAATTGCAAAATTCATCACATACTCGTAATAAAATTTTATACATACTCGTATTCAATTCAACAATTCTTGTTCATATGCCACGACAACCTCGTAAACAATTACTACCGTAAAGTCTTTAGTGTCGCTACGTATTATTCTTAGCAATTCTACGTAGCGAATCTAAAGCTCCGTAGCTCATCGCTACGAGTAGTATTCATTCGTAGTAATGAGCTACGAATCATTCGTACAGATCGCGCAGCGAGAGTTGACTTTGAGGCAAACACAGCACTCACGCAGAGACGCATTTCAATGTGTACAAGTGAGATAGAAAGTGCTTTCCATTTCACTCGCGCACATTACAAGACACCTGAAATGCGTACTGTGTTCATCTTAATTCTCGCTACGTGACCTGTGGCTACGGATACAGCGCGCTGCTAGGATGCGTTATTGTGGTAGGTATTGGTAAACTTTTTATGAGGTAATGATCTGACCCAAGACCCAAGAGGGGCGCCAACAGACAAATGATAATTTTCAAGTCAGCAGACGCTCTAAAAGGGACGCCACATGCACCGACACATCCGGAACCCGCGTGGGCGAGGAAACTAGCTGTGTCAGACCATATGCCTAGGCAAAGTCATGGAAAGATCTTCCAGCAGGGTCAGTTGATAGTGACCCTAGCCATTCGATGTGGTGGGCATTAAAACAACCTAGTAGGTACACGATCCCTGCAGAAGACATCTGCTGGAACATACTGTCGGTCGTCGTTTGGTGCTCCACAAGACGCTCCATTTCGACATTACCGCTGTGCCTCTACAGGTGTAGAGGCACGCGTAGATACGAATACGGTCCTCGATATAAACGCGCCGTTACATAATGGACAGGTCCCTGGCTTCAAGACTGCCAAGACGTCGAAAACAGTGCCCCTGAACGTAGGTGCCAACACCGGCTCTTGGCACGAAGTGATGTTCTAATTTGTATCCCGGGTAGCGGTTCTATAAAATTCATATAAATTAATATATTAATAGAAAAGAGGGTCTACAGAAATCAGCAAATATATTCGCAGACCCCTTTGCGAATATATTTGCTGATTTCTGTAGTACGAGATCAGAAAGTTTGGGGACTTCTGCTTTAAGAAAATGTAGTAAGGCAACTTCTTGGCAAAGTTTAGTAAAGAATGTGGGTACTAAACCCTAACAAAAAAAAAGTAAAATTTTGGTATTTTCAACTGGTAATAAATATTTAAAATTGTATTATTTTTATAGATAACATAATTAATAAACATGACTATGTTGCTCTGTAATACTTTGTTTAACATAAAATGGCATAAATTATGGAATAAACTACCTAGTTAATTTTATCAATATGTACGAGTATTATCATGTCATATTGCCTCAGTTTGCCCGGAAAGCGTATTCAGTTTTAAGTGCTTTGAATTATGTAAGAACACGACAATGTACACTGAACAAGCAAATAAATAATTGAATTGAATATGTACCAACTTTATTGGATTTAGTGGAAACAAGTTAGTAGAGATGCCCAAAATTGGCAGAGGCCTAATTGAATTCTACGTGACGCAATACGCAGCGTTCGGGAGTTCGGTGGCCGATGGCCGCCCAACGTTCGAGCTCACAAGTGTTTTTTTGCTGTCATACACACCTCTGGCCACATCCATTTGTGCGACCTATCGACTATATCGATTGTATTCAAGAGTGAGTCGTAACTTTCCCGGAACAAAATCAACAATACGAAAAGCGTTGTGACGGCGAAATTTCAGGTGAGTTAACAATGTATATTTCTTTTTCTGTTGTTCAGTTTCTTTTCTCGGCATTTTTAGTTGTCGTAACATCTAAAATTATACGCTTTGTTCAATTCGCTTCAATCCTCATTCTCCAGAATACATGAAACGCATGTTTCAGTATCTGAAAATCAGTGCCGGGTCTACTACAGATTTCGGTTTTTATACTAAATTGGGACCATTTTGCGACATTGAACAGTGCTTTAAATTTTCTTATGTTATAATTGTGTCCGTTGAATTTGTTTGTATAGTGCTGTGTAATGTGCAAATAAATGTTTTTCTTCTTTCTTCTTATCTCTGTAATTCTCATTACTTTTACCTTCCAAAGCGTCATATTAATTATAGGTATGTGTATTTACGTACCTACCTATTTCTAGGGTTATCTGTGTTTTGCAACAACCAATATTTATCCCACTGCTAGGATACGTGTCTCCCCTAAATGAAAGGAGGGTTTAGAACCAACTGCGGCTTCGCTAGTGCGGCTTATCTATGTATGCATAAAGAACTAATTTATCTATTAGTAAAACCGCAATGGTATTTTTTTTAAACCGCAATGGTATTATTTTAATCCATGGCAATGATTAATTGATAGAGAACGCAATAATTTAGATCCGTGATAGCAGTGATAGTTGTGGTCAATTTACTGTGGTGTTGGAAGTGACAGCCAGAAAAGTATAAAAACCGGCGCGAACACGTGCCGATTCTCATTCCGTTGCGAGTCGTCGAAGCGTCAACATCAGGGCATATTTTCATTTTGAGTACTTTTGTAGAAACTCTTGCCAATTGTTTAATTTTGTTGTAATTTGGATTAAATCAGTGGCTTGGAAGCTGCCGTTAATGTCATTTTTTAATATTTTCATAACGAAATGCTAAAATCAGAAGTTGGATAGAATTCATCGCCATTTAACCGCCCTATTTTTGACAGCTACAGGTTTTTCATAGAAGTCGAACAGTAACCGATCTCGTCATGAGGACGAGGGTCGGCGTCGCCATTCCAGACGCCGGGATCGCATTCCAGACAACGAACTGCTGCAGGAGATGGCAGCAATGCGATCCCGACTGCGAGCGTTGGAAGTGCGTGCAGGGAGCCGGCCTAGGCGGTCGGCACGCCGTCCGGCGTCCTCGCCGCGCACGCCACCAGCCCGGCGCTTGCCGAGCTTGTCGAACGCGCCACCGCCATCCCGGCGTGAGTTCAGTGCGCAGTTGTTGTCGTTGCCACCGCGTGCAGCGAGCTCACGGCGTGAGTCGCCGTCTCAGCGCGCATCTGGCGCGAGTTATCGTGCCGGCCAGCGGTCCGCACGTCGCTGCCACCGCGTGCAGCGAGCTCGCGGCGCGAGTCGCCATCCCAGCGTGTATCTGGCACGCGGCGCGAGTTATCGTGCCGGCCAGCGGTCAGCACGTCGCTGCCAACGCGTGCAGCGAGCTCACGGCGTGAGTCGCCATCCCAGCGTGTATCTGGCACGCGGCGCGAGTTATCGTGCCGGCCAGCGGTCAGCACGTCGCTGCCATCGCGTGCAGCGAGCTCACGGCGCGAGACGCCGTCTCAGCGTGCATTTGGCACGCTGCGTGGATCATCGTGCCGGTCAATGGCCCGTATACGATGCCGAGCGTCGTCCCTGTCGAGACGACGGACACGGTGGCGGCCCGCCACCAGCGTCCCTGCCGCCGGTGCTGCCGAGCGAGGCGCCCGCAGAGCCTACCCGTGCTGCGGAGTCCATCTCCGAGCAGGCCGTCAGCGATGCGAGCATGCCGCTTGGGGTCACGAATCATCTCGTGGATGCTATTCGTTTCATCAACACCTCGGTGAGATCCAACCAATATTTTTATCCAAGTTTGCACAATGAAGTTGACCGTCTAACCGTAGAACTAAATGCCTAATTGGGGCGAATATGACTGCAAACCTTTGTGTCCGAAAACACCCGATATCGCCAATATTTTATTTGAGGTGATGAGTATCAATTCGGATAGTTATTCCACATACGCTAATTACGCCCGTCGATCGTTATTTGACTGCGTATAGTACAGGGACTAAGTGACGAATTGATTTCCGCATCTAGTATGTTGCGTACTGCCCAAAGAATATTTTTTTGTCAAAAAAAAATAAGCATACGCCTAGTAATCCTATTACGTAAACAACTTTTAGATGACGGTAGATTTTTGCAATCCTAAAATGAATTCAGGCGAAAGTCTTAGTACTAGTGGTTTATCTAATGCAAAAACTATGTTTGTACCATCGAGTCACCATTCATACCCGAGTTGTGTTCATTTTGTAACAAGCATGGGCATAAGATCGAATTGTTTTGCCAAATAAAAATCCGAGACGCACAATAAAAATGAAGTTAATTTTAACTACCCACTTTGCTATTTAAGAACTTGACTATTCAATTTGGCAATTGAAATATTTTTGTGTTTACGTTTGATGTTTACATGTCTGTAATTTTACGTTAAGTACGTTCCGATTTATTTACCGAAATTAGTAAAACAGCAAATTCTCGAAGGTGAAAACGTTATTTTGTGGTTTCACCGTTTTATTTCAACTCTGATATAGTGTGTTGGCATATCAATAATCAATAGAGATGCCTAATAAGTGTGTAAGCCGTACTAGAAGCTACTCCGGAAGTAGTTCTGGGAGACGTTCCAGAATTCGTTCTAGGAGCCGTGATTCTCGTCTTAAACATCTAGATTCATGTTCTAGACACCGTGATTCGTGTTCTAGATGTCATGATTTATATTCTAGTCGTAAACGCAGATGACATAGCTGTTTTAGCAATGTATTAACTCAACAAATGCAACAAATTCTAGATCAATTGACATCATTGAGGACAGCGTCGAACGTCTCTACCGTGGCTACGTGGGCCGAGTGGCCTTGCGTCTCTGGTGACGTCGCCGCTGCAGCCGCCGTTGGCAGAGACTATGCCGATGGTCTGGGTGCTGTGAGTGAGTGAGAGCTGGTGCTGCGAGTCAGCGCTCTGCAGCTCCGCTTTCGCCGGGGTACTCCGTGAGTGCTACTACGGATCGAGGCCCCAGCACGACTGATTGTACAATGGATGCTATACGATCCAATCAATACTATGGTGAGATCGAACTGTCGTCGCATTGGCTATTAAGAATTTAAGCTTCTGTGCGTTAAGAAGCCAGATATAGCAAACGTTTTATATGAGGTCATGAGTACTAGCTCGCCGATCTTTACTAAAGTTACGTATAGTCAAAAGGTTAAGTGACCAGCTAATTTCGGCAATGGTGATAAGGGGTATTACGGATCCACAAATCCGTGCCTCTGCCATGCAATGCAAAACTAAAGCCGAATGAATTAGTGGCATTCTTTTCTATTTACGTTAAATCAAATACATCCAATAAAAAGTTTAGTAATAGTTCGCATCCTATAATAGTTATGTCGAAAAGTCACAAGTAGATCATGATATCATTCTGAAGCGAAGATTTAACGATGGTAACTGTGCTAAGGGACCTAAAACTGATTCGCAATGGTGGCGATAATGGTCAAAAGGGTTTTGTCCATAATTCTTCTAAAATTGAGCCAAATGGTTTTTGTAGAAAACCTCGTCACAAGGTCGTGACTTGTTTTGCGATATGGTACATGAGGGTATAACGACTCTACGTAATGCACTCCAAACGCTGATGGGATTGTCCATCAATCTGAGGAACTGCTTGTTTTTGTCACCTTAGATGGAATACTTAGGTCGCGCTATAAGTCATAGTCAGGTACAGCCGAGCGATAGTAAAATCAAAGCATTGTCGATTCTGCTGAGCAAAAATTGTTACAAAGTAGTTAACCTCGTAGGTAGCCCATGGTAAGGTAGTTGGTGGGTGTACCTTCAAGATTTAGATTTTGTTTGCACAATAAAGATGGGCATTTCTGTGACATATACTATCTGAGTGGGAGCCCTGGTAATATATGCGCCGTCCAAAGGCCAGTAAGGTTTAGATGCAGAACCTTAAAATTTGAATAAGCCTACAATAGTACAAATTCGATTGTTTTGTTTGATTTGATTGCAGGCTTGAGCTGAACGGTCTTTGCGACTCGTTGATATATGCAGCGTCTGCAGCTGATGCTGGGTGTGCTGCTGCACGCCTCTGTGGCGAGCTGTGACGAACGCTCCAGCAGATGCTGGGTGCGCTTGTGACTAGTGCTCCGGCAGATGTTGAGCGCGCTGCGTCATGTGGCCGACGCACTCACTGACGCTAAATGTGCCGCTACGCGCCTATGCTGTGCGCTGTAGTTGATGCTCCAGCTGATACTGGGAGCGCTGCCGGGAGGTTCAGCCGATGCTGGGATCGCTGCCAAGCACTACAGACGGTGCTGGGTGCGAAATATTTGTCCTACCGTGGTTAAAACAGATCGGTCGTATTCTGTTAGTTGTGTGAGCAGACCTCACATGCTATCATGTGAGCAGACCTCACATGCTAGTAGTGTGAGCAGACCTCACATAGTCACTCTAGTGGGCAGACCCCATTGCATACGTCGTTAGTACCGTACATGCTAGTAGTGTGAGCAGACCTCACATAGTCACTCTAGTGGGCAGACCCCGTTGCATATGTCGTTAGTGAGCAGACCTCACTTAGTTGCCATTGCGGTGACACATAATAAGATGAACATTTGTTCCGCAGCTTATGATGTTCCTCCAGAGTCAGACCAGGTGGATGTCGGCGAACTGAAGCTGAACCTCGAGCTGCAAAGTCTACCGGTTCCTCAAGATGACGCAGTCCCTAACACATCTCGAGGCGGTGAAGAACCAGAACCTGAAAGCAAGGGAGCCCGAGGACGGCCTCCTGTCAGGAAAGGCCGTGTTGGAAGTGACAGCCAGAGAAGTATAAAAACCGGCGCGAACACGTGCCGATTCGTTTTTATTCCGACACTCCGGCTCGATGCGTACGGACGTGCGCATCGTGCTTGCCCGCCAGCTTCCGCTCGAGCGCTTTCTCTCATTCCACTATTCTCGGCGACACAGCGTGTTGTGTGGTCGAGTATAGTTTAGCCGCGCTGCCACATTTTCCGTTGGCAAGCTCGGCAGTTGTTTTTTCGTACGGTTACTTTTAACCGTCGGAAACTTTTTACTTTTAATTTATTTAAAAGTACAAAGGATCCGTCGCGTTGTACTAGTGGATACCCAACGGTGACAACTAAGCTAGTAGGCGTTGACCCGACACGCCGTTAGAGTCCTTCAGGCTCTGACGTAGTCGGCAGACCTGAACCCACTGCACTTGGGCCTTGTCCCAAGGGTGAAGGTGTTGCGGCTATCCATTAGGGATACCTGCAGTCCCCGTCCCTTTCTCGTTTACCCCCCTTGCCGACTTTCGGCAAGGGAGGCAGCGCTCTCCTATAGAGGCTGACTCCGGTAGGATTAGTTCATTTTAGTGATAGCCCCCTCATTCCTGGCACTATGATGCCAGCTCTTCCTTCCTCCACCGAGGCCGTATCCAAGGTGGTGGAATTGTTCCTCCAATCATTTCGCGCCGCGGGCGCTTTTAGAGATGGCGTCAATGTAGACGCCTTAGCTGCGAAATTCCTGACGGTGACTAACACCATCAGTATCAACGCCCTTCAGGCGACAAACTCTCAGGACTCTCTTGAGTCCCCCTCTGAGTCGGGCATGGACACCGACACTGACTCCAATAACGGCCGTAAGCGGCCAGCTTCCGAAACCTCCCTCCCCAATTCCTCCTCCGGCTCGGAAGATACCCTCAAGGGTATCAACTCCGAGACCGAGACTGACGGCGAAGGCGCGTTTTCCCTGGTGAGGAAAACCAAAAAAGCCGCTCGCAAGGCCCGAAAGGGGCGCAAGCCTGCCTCTCCACCACCCTCCTCCGAGAAGGCACCGGCAACCTTAATTCCATCCTTGATGGACGTCGCCGTCGAGCGACCAACCCCCTCCTCCTCCCAATCCAAACGCGCGAAAACAGCGCAGTCCTCACCTTCAAAGCCAGCCTCGCGTTGCGCCCCAGTGCCACCGAAGGCAAAGGCTCCCCCGCCCGTATTCCTGCGGGACAAATCGAAATGGGCAGAAGTGTCCAAAGCTTGCGTCGCACAAAAGGTGCAATACTCCCGTGCCTCAAACACGGGAGTAGCTATCAAAATAGAGGTCCCGTCGATTGACGACTTCCGAGGCCTTACAAGGCTCCTAACACATTGTAAGATAGCTTACCATACCTACGCGCTGCCTGAAGAGCGCAAAATCCGCACTGTCCTCCGTGGTATTCCCCACGAGATTTCAAACGAGGACATCTTCGATGACCTCAAAAGTCAGGGCTTTCAGTAGAAGCTGTACACAAGATGTACAGCCGTACTGGAAAACAGTATTCCCTCGCCCTCGTCATCCTGTCCAATGTCCCCTCAGCTAGGGATATCTTCAGAAAGGACCTCACGGTGTGCGGCCTTTCCAAAATTAGGTCAGAGGCGCCTCAAAAACGAGGTATGCCTACCCAGTGCCACCGCTGCCAATTATACGGCCATGCTGCAAATTGTTCAGCGGGCCCAAGGTGCGTCAAGTGCCTCGAACCCCATCTCACCAAAGATTGTGGGAGGTCGAAAGACGACCCATCTCCCCCATCTTGCGTGCTGTGCGGCGAATCCGGCCACCCAGCCAACTTCAGTAGGTGCCCCAGAGCACCAAAGAGGTCCCTTCCCTCTGCAAAGCCCGTAAGGGGCCAGTCACAGGGTAGGAAACAGCATCCCAAAGGGAAGTTACCGCCGGCTCAGACCGAAACGAACTTCCCCTCCCTCCCCTCGAGGGCTTCAGCTCCCTCCACAGTCCCCCGTGCCCCCGCCGGCCCTAGTGCCTGGGGACCACCACCCCCAACAAAGAAACGAGCAGCTCCCGGGACTGCTCCTCCTCCTCCCCCGTCAAACGCGAACGGATCTTATTCCCTAGCCGATGATATGAAGACGGTGTACGCCGCCATTCAGAACATCGACTTAGAGGAAGTTCGTGTGTTTGCACGAAAATATAGGGCAGCCAAAACTCCCCAAGCTCGCCTCCTAGCTCTCTGCGAGCACGAAGCTCTCTGGAGCAACTTATAAGTGCGCAATGACTACCTCGGGCCGCGTAAAACCCCAAGGGGTTTCTCTCGTCTCGTACAACGCGCGCAGTCTGCGTCCAAACCTCCCCGAACTTAAGGTATTTGTACAGAGTAGGGAAGTAGACCTACTACTCCTGCAAGAGACGTGGCTGAAAACCACCGATCGGAAGGGGCTGTCACTCCCGAAGTACGCCTTAATTCGCAACGATAGGCCTCAATCCTCCTCCGCCTCAAACAGCCGCGCTAGCGGAGGTACCGCTATTTACTATAAGAGAGACTTACACTGCTCTCCGATAGAGACACCCCGGCTTACCAATATGGAAGCAACGGTCTGCAGACTGGCTATGTCTGGGCATCAATCCCTAATCATAGGTTCTGTCTACATCCCCAGCGGTATGCTCCCCTTGAAGAGTGACTTTGAAGCACTCCTCGAGTTGGGCCAAGCGGTCATTCTGTTCGGAGACTTCAACTCCAAACACACAGATTGGACTTGCTTAAGTACAAACTCTAGCGGCACTAAGCTACTGGAGATTGTAACTTGCTTAGAGATGGATGTCCTATGTCCATACTCGCCACTCACTATCCCGATTGCACAACTCAAACTCCAGACGTGCTAGACTTTGCGCTAGTCAAAGGAGTCTCGCTAGGTCTTCGATCAATAGAGCCACTAGACGATCTAGGCTCTGATCACCGCCCTGTCTCTCTAGTCATGGGTCCCATGGACCCCAACCGCTCCTCCTCCTTTATAGAGACAAAAACATTCACCAACTGGGAAGGGTACAGGTCTACCATCGAGGAAGCCTTAGATGCCCGCGACTCACCTTTCTCATTCTCTCCGGATCACTTCGATAGTACGGAGAAGATTGATAGCGCGGTGAGCTCCTCACCGAACTGGTCCAATCAGCAATAAAGGATAACACCAGAGTAGTACAGGTGGACTCCCGCCAAAAACTACCTCTGCATATCCGTAATCTGATTAAGGCAAAAAACGCGGCTCTCAGAAGAGCTTCGCACTATCCAACCCCACAGAATAGATCTGCAGCAAACCGCCTTAAGCGGGAAGTTAGGTCCCAACTCGCCGACCTGAGGGATACACGTTGGGGTGACCTCATGGAAGGCATATCCCCGTTACATACAGCATACTACCGAGTGGCTAGAGCCCTGCGTAGTGATGCAGTGACACACACCCCTCCTCTCGTCCGTCCAGATGGCACTACTGCCTTCGAAGACGAAGAAAAAGCTGAATGCTTTGCCGACAGCATTGCTTCTCAATGCTCAGTTAGTTCCCAAGAGTGTGACCCGAATCACATAAGAGCGGTAGAGGACGAGGTCAGTCACCTGAACTCGCTTCCACTAACCGCCGACCCGATTACAGTGTCCCCAGATGAGTTAAAAGATCTCATAAAGGGCCTGAAATCGAAGAAAGCCCCTGGCGCTGACGGTATATCCAATAAAGCGCTAAAACTCCTCCCAGCCCAAGCGCTCACCACAATAG
Source organism: Hypsopygia costalis (assembly GCA_937001555.2). NCBI lineage: Eukaryota > Metazoa > Arthropoda > Insecta > Lepidoptera > Pyralidae > Hypsopygia > Hypsopygia costalis. The sequence continues at coordinate 12,188,700 of OW443339.2, read as the reverse complement.
CCTTTATATTCAGCGCATGCCTAAACCTCTGTTACTTTCCAGAACTTTGGAAAGACGCAACAGTGATAGGCATTCCAAAACCGGGAAAACCACTCAATAACCCGGCTAATCACCGACCTATTAGCCTCTTAAAAGCTACGGGCAAACTGCTCGAAAAGGTCATACTAGCCCGTTTGAGAGAACATCTATTCTCAAACGATCTCATTCTACCGAACCAATTCGGTTTTCGGCCCCGTCACTCGTGTCCCCAACAAGTCCACCGCATAGTTGAGTTTATCTCGAGCGGATTCTATCCCAAACGGCAAAAGACAGTAGCTGTCTTTTTTGACGTAGCCAAGGCTTTCGATAAAGTCTGGCACGCAGGACTAATATACAAGCTCTACAAGCTTAATGTCCCAGACAGGCTAGTTAGAATAGTAGCTTCCTTCCTGCAAAATCGGACATTCCGGTACAGGCACGAAGGGGTACTATCGTCTCCCCGTTCCCTCACGGCAGGAGTGCCCCAGGGCTCCGTTCTGGCCCCCTTACTATATATATCGTACACAAACGATATTCCCATACCCGCCAATGGCGTAGAACTGTCACTCTTCGCCGATGACACAGCTCTATACGCCAAAAGCGTCAGAATAAGTCGCGTACTGAGCCTCCTTCAAACCTCGATAACCGAGTTAGGAAGTTGGTTTCGCAAATGGCGCATCGATGTAAACCCAGACAAAAGTGCTGCGGTCTTCTTCGACGTCAAACGCAAACTCCCATACGGTACACGCCCGTTAAAGATGCAAGGGATTTCGGTTCCTTGGCATCGCACGGCCAAGTACCTCGGCGTCACCCTAGACTCGAGACTAACGTTTAGTCCTCACGTCAATAGGGTCACCCGAAATGCCCGCTTTTACTTGGGTCGCCTCAACAACATGTTGGGGAGGCACAGTAAAATGTCACTACGCAACAAGCGTACGCTGTACAAAGTCTGCATAAGACCGGTCATGACATACGCGTCGCCGGTCTTCGCACATGCAAGACCATCCCTCTTAAAAAAACTGCAAACGGTGCAGTCCATTTTCTGCCGCAGGGCTACTAATGCCCACTGGTGCGTTCGCAATGCGGACCTCCACCGAGACATGGCACTTCCCACCATCCAACAACACCTCAAAAAACTTTCAGAAAGTTTCTTCAAAACTTCTGAAAGCCATCCTAACCCTCTCATCAGGGAAGCGGCCGCTTACGACCCACCTCCCCCAAACCGCACAAATTTTCGCAGACCCCGCAACATACTGACGGACCAACCAGACAAACTTTCACGCGATCTGGAACTCCTCCTGGAGGCCCAGAATCCCGTAAATCCCTCTCATAGCAGCTAAGGCGTATGTAGTTAGGTAGGGTAGTACACTCGCGTCCCCCAAAGTCCAGGTAGCCGCAGCAGGCTACCTCTCAATCTCTTGTGGCTCCACCCCGCTTCACGGGGCTGCCACTTTCACAAACGCACGCTCATTCGTGAGCGTGACGTCTGCGTCGCCTCGTTTCCCAACGTAGCGATCGCCTCAGTTGTAGCTTTTAAGGCCCCGCAAGGCTAAAAGCAATTCCCTAGGTGGTGTTTAGTCGGTAGAAGTCCGACATAACCAACGTAACCTTATGTTACGGGGGTATCCTATGAGGATTCACCACCTCCTTCCCGTAGTCACCTCCGGAAGGTAGTCCATCGCGCGCGTAGGGCGTCAAAAAAAAAAAAAAAAAAAAAAAAAACGTGCCGATTCTCATTCCGTTGCGAGTCGTCGAAGCGTCAACATCAGGGCATATTTTCATTTTGAGTACTTTTGTAGAAACTCTTGCCAATTGTTTAATTTTGTTGTAATTTGGATTAAATCAGTGGCTTGGAAGCTGCCGTTAATGTCATTTTTTAATATTTTCATAACGAAATGCTAAAAGTGGTTAATAAACTTTAAACAGACAAATCGACGGTCCCTACGTATAAAGCGACAAGTCATTTCAGACATGTCTGCTTATACTAGGATATGGTAATTAAAGAATATTATTATTGGACAAATGAGTTAATTTCATACTTTTTAATTATATATACAATCAATAAAAAAAAAGAAAAATTTTTTTTTACGGACAATTCTATAGCAATTTATGCAATAAAAAAATTGCCATTTTTGACATATCGCTTTATACGTAGGGACCGTCGAAATATTCAAAATACATACATGTAATAATTTACTACTCAAAGCGCAATTACTTTTAAATAAATTTACTAATACAAGTTTATTTGTAGCAGTAATTATTTATTTTTTATCTGTGTAAACTTGTTTATTACATATAATTTGAAAATATTCCATATCTAATAGTTTTGTTTTTCAGTCGTCACTGCAAAATAAAAGTTCATCGAAACATGAATGGTTCTGACGTTAGCTCAATTTAGAGTGACTACCCGCTGCGTCATTTTTAGAGGCTTTAAGGCCCGTCTCCACGAGCGACTATATCGCGGCGATAGTCTCCTCGTACCATCGAATTCAACAGTAACTCTATGAATCAATCTCTAAACGGTGATTTCATCGCGGCGGCGATACGACGATTGTCTGAGTGCGAGCGAATCGCCATCGTATCGCCGCCGCCGCGCGTCTGTTGCTACTGGCGGGACAGCGTGCTCGCCGCGAAACATGCCGCCATGCAAGGAAGTTATGTATTGAAATGCCGCGATTCTGTTACGAATCGTTGTCGAAACGCAGAGATTACGAAACGAGTCGCGACGATACGCCGGAGGAATAATCGCTCGTTCGTAGAGATTACCCGACGATAGAAACGTGGATCCGTCGCGATTCTCTCGCTAGTGAGACGGCGCCTGAGATATTGAGACAGTCTATCATACTTTCGTCGCGCCCACACCACGCTGAAATATTTTGCCACGTGTGTCGCTACAGCTTTATTCGAAACTAGGTACCGAACCCATTAGTAAGATGTTAGTTAAACGACGCTGTCTGAATACCTCGTAATATAATAGGCCCTTTCGTGTACTCAAACTTCAGAGGTTCATGGCCGAGGTGACGGTGTGATTAACCCTATATTTCTAGATCGACGCCAAATGGGTCTACTCTACGGGTGTCCTTTGACGCGCCTGAAATTACTACTCCTAATTTTATTTGGCAAAACAAATCGGCCTAAAGTACTAACGTACAATTATAGTCTAGCCTAATTGATATTAAATCTATAAATAAATAGCTATTTTTATAGTTTGGACCTAATTGAATATTTTAATTACTGGTGTCTAAAGTAGTGACTAATTGCATAGCATATTTTCCAAGGTTAAATGATTGGGCAAGCTTGGCGGCGCGCAGCTGGCAATTGGCCAACGTGGATATTGCATCCCTTTGCTGCAGCGCATCTGAACATCTGCTGTTGTCGCTATTAACGACGGCAGGATAATGGGACTGCGACACTTATTAACAAAAAAACCGTCATACTTTTTATCAACAAAATTTTGTGATTTTAGCATTATGTACGAAAATTTTAGCATTATGTAAGAAAATTCATCATTATCTTTGAGCCAAAGCCAACCTCAACTACACGTGGTGCACCCTGCTGACTAACAAACGAGAATCTGGCAATAGGGGTAGGGCACAGCGTTTTTATAAGCTGTTCGTCTCGGGACGTTCCTTAACCTCCACTGAATACCGCAGCCAAATAACAATTTCTTTGACAATTGTTGTGTTCCTACGAGTGAAATGCAGCGAAGTGGTTAGCGATATTTCATGTTGGCAGCGTTTATGTAGATACAGTAACCGCTTTACATGAAGCGAGCCGTATGCGTGGTATGTAAAAAAGTGATTGGCGTTTGGTGCTATTTCACTAAATAAGTGACTAGCTTCCCACCCACGGCTTTACTTGCATGAACACTTTCATCCGTTTAAGTTTTATACAAATCTTCACCCTGCCATAATAGACGGACGCCGGCCATAATTGCTTCTATCGCTCGTTATTTGCGGCGGGCGGCGGCTCGCCACTCACTAGATGGACCCCTGAAATGCCAGAAAATCGGCCGGGGTCAACACCGGTGTGAGTGACTGAGCTAATAAATAAAAGTTTTACGTCGTTGCCACATTGATTTATCTTAATAATAAATGAGCCTTGTTTGATTAGATCACTATAATGATTAATAGATATCTTTAGTGTAATTATTGTTGTTGTTGTAGAGTCTAACGTTAACAAAAAGATGCAATAAATCACTTATTTCGCTGGAACGAAAGCAATTTGGAAATATTCTGCTATTAAGATAGGCAGACTAATTACCCACTGATGGTGTTGGAAAATGGCACTAATCGAATTTTACAGACGAATTAAATTGCTAGGTTAAGTTGCAGACATTTGGTTGTTTATATGTGGAATTTGTAATACCTAAATGAGTCATCATCATCATTATCAACCTGTATCTACCCACTGTTGAATATAGGCCTTTCCTAATGCTGTCCACCATATGCGATCCTCCGTTTTCCGCATCTAACCGCTACCAGCCACTTTTTTGAGGTTGTCGATCCATCTAGAGAGGTGCCACTCTACGCTTCGTCGCGCCATGCATGGTCCACTCTAGGACTTTCCTCCCTCATCTGCCATCGCTAACTCGGCAGATGTGGTCAGCCCACTACACTTCAACTTGCTGACTCTGAGAGCTATGTCGACCACTTTGGTTCTCTATCGAATTTCTTCGTTCAAGATTCGATCCCTTAGAGAAACTTCAAGCATTGCTCTCTCTATTGCTCGCTGTGCGACTTTTAGTCTGTGTACCAACCCAACGGTCAGCGTCCATGTCTCTGCACCGTAGATCATAGCGGGGAGGACGCGCTTATTGTTAAGGTTCCGTATCCAAAGGGTAAAACGGACCCTATTATTGTGACTCCGTCCGTCCGTCCGTCTGTCACCAGGCTGTATCTCCATGAACCGTGATAGTTAGACAGTTGAAATTTTCACAGATGATGTATTTCTGTTGCCGCTATAACCACAAATACTCAAAATTAGAATAAAATAAATATTTAACATACAACAAACATGAAGATTTTGCTCGTTTATATAGATAATGTTACCCTTCGTGCGCGAGTCCGACTCGCACTTGGCCGGTTTTTATTCATTATTGTTTAAAAAATATATTCTTGTTTGTTTTAGTGTTCAAGTCTTGTACAAGTAAGTTATTTTGGCATCAATCCAGACATAATGCTCTTGTAAGTTTGCCCGCGATTGTTTCAACTAGATAAATTTTGTGCTCCTTAAATGTACGGACGTGTAAAGTGGTGTAGGCGGTCCGGCCAGGACTTAAGAAATAGTTCGCGCACATGAAACCCTTTAGCGTTACTATAATCAACGACTATAAAGGAATAAGACTATTCATGTTCATACAAAATACAGTATATCGGAATTTAGTAACTCTAAAGAAAAACAGAGGTCGCTAAGAGTGTCAAATTAGATATAGGTAATTTGATTAGTAACAAAATCAGTACACGAGGGTTCAATTTGTTCAACTATGCTTTTCTGTTTTAATCAAAAATAGCTAGATGGCGCGCGAACTATTATCACCCTACCACTACCTAGGTTTAGGTATGTACCACTGTTTATCAAAATACGATGGCCGATGAGAGTTTCATAAAACCACACGTTCCGTTTTACGTACCTATCGCATGACACAAGAATTCTTATGTTATAAATAGAATGAATTATTGAAATGAAAAAAGCTTCATACAAAAATTACTGTTATCAATTTTTGCACAAAATTTTAATATGCATTATCAATTACAATCGTAGCATGATGATTGATAAATTAATAATAACAACGATCTTTCGTTTAAAATTCTGTTGCGTAAATTTTACTTTATTGACACGGCGCGTGAGTTTTCAACTTTTTCTCTCATCTAATGGCAGTACAATCTAATGTCCTGGTTATCTATTGAAAATGTAGAATAAATATCTATATTTCAAAACTCCACACAACTTTCAAAAACTCCAAAAAGATCGAACTGTCGAATCAACGATTTCGATGATACAATATTCATTGTTAAAACTGGAAAAAATAAGTTTATTTTATAATGAAAAAACAAATAGCTTAATGATTAAATACTAAGAAATAAATCATTTTACCAATGCACGTGGTGCACCCCGCTGACTAATAAACGAGACTGGCAAAACACACGTAGGGCACAGTTTAGTAATTAGCTACCCCGGCTATTGGTTGTATCTCAACCTTACAGATTACGGCAGCCAAACATCCCTATGTTCCAGCGAGTGAGTAAGGTCACAAACAAAAAAATCCAGGAGTTGCCGCGTTGACAGCGAAGGTGGCCGTGGGCTACAATATTTCATGTTGCGAGCATTTATACAGCTACTGTAACCGATCCACAACAGGCGGGTAGTATGCTTGTTTTCACCCAACAGTTTTGCATACGACCCTCCTGATAGAAAGCAGTTACCGTAGCCTATGAACGCCTGTAACACCAGGAGCATCACACACACGTTGCCGACCCTGTAAAAACCTCTTCACACCCTTCTTGAAGAACCCCATGCTGTTAGTCTCCTGAGAAAACCTCGACAGGTAGTTCAATCCACAGCTTGACAGTACGTGGGAGAAAACTTCTCTGGAACCTGCGGTTACACACAGTACGCAACCACTTAGGCTCTAATGTGTGAGGATGAATTCCCTGTCGATGGCGAGCGGTGCGACTGTAGAAGGAGGCGTGGGCATCACGTCAAACAACTCCTCTGAACACACCCCCTTTTATACAATCGGTAGAACACATTGTATAAAAATGCAAATTACGGTTTTTTAGGAATGTTTCTACTACATTGCTATGTAGTCTACTACAAAACATTCATAAAAAACCTTAATTTGTTATAAATAATTTTAAAATGTTAAAATTGGAGGATAATGGTGGTGGACTCGAACTCAGGAACTATGTATTACGAGTAGAGTGTTTTAACAAATGAGCTATCAGATCGGTTTATATTAGTGGCGAAATTTTATATTCTATTGCTGTGAATTCGCATTCATTGTATATGTTTTTTAAAAGCAAATTTTAATTTGCTTTTTAAAAAATATTTTTAAAACATATGCGCGAAATTAGAGAACAATGATATTAAATATAACGTCCCGAGAAAAAAGTTAAAAATCTTAAGTCCCATCATTCACTGCAATTACAATATTGTGCAATATAGGTATCTAAAAAAATATGGTGACTGTATGAAAAAAAAAAATTGTTATCATCCCTTAGGCTGACAATAAGTCAGCCTGAGATATGATAAGATTACATAATATTTACTTTCCTAGGGGCAAAGATTTCGTTCACAAATTGCTTTTTTTCTTCGACCGCGGCGCTAGTATGTACGTTGCACAAAAAATCTGCCGCTACTAGCGCCAAAACTAAATAAAAAGAAAAGCATCACCATAAAAGCTCTGATGAGCGACATCTCATATAACGTAAGGGTAAAATTGAAGAATTTTTTTTAGTGAAAATCATCATTTGTTAACTTTATTATTAGTGTTATATATCAGACAAAAACTATTTTGCGTAATTTTTAAAATTATTTTATGATTATGTATCAAATTTCGTTGAGAAATATTCGGTATTAAATTTTTTCATGTCTTATTGCCAGCACCATCTAGAAATAATACGGAATTTTGACTTTTTTCCGGGGCACGATATTTTGTATGGGACTGTTTCTCTATATTATCCTTTCTCTATGCTATAATATAAACAACTTTTGACGTGAATACGTCTTTAAACTTGCTTCCATAGGGAGGCATTAAAAAAAACCGGCCATGTGCGAGTCGGACTCGCGCACGAAGGGTTCCGTACCATTATCTATAAAAAACCGGCCAAGTGCGAGTCGGACAGCGGAGCCTTATACTAGGGTTCCTTTGTACCCTTTGGGTACGGAACCCTAAAAACGAATGATATCAAAATCGAGCCGAATTCCGAATAACATTTGGAATTGCAGCTACAAATCTATCATCTCCATCCAATACTCAATCACACCACTGGATAGGATCAAAGATGAAGGATCAAAGAATTTATTACGCTAAGCAAGGACTATGGAACATCGCGTGCGGGGGAGGGAGAAGCGCAGCCATTTTGAGATAATTTTAGTGCATATAACGTATTCGTATTCACGTACAATTCACGGCCGTGTCCATGTCACAGCACTACGCCAACTAAAATTTCGATAGTTTGCTTTTTTTATCTAAATCGATTCATTACTTCAGTAACATTATGCTACCTGATTCTATTTATAAAAGACACACAGACACAACAAAAGCGACAGATACAAACCGCTAAGTAAATGTATAACTCATATTAGCGCTGTGTATGTGTTGAGTTGGCTTAGTGTTCATTGGAGGTATCGATTTGTACACTCAAATCCATGCATGATCGTTTTAGAGAATTCAGATTAGAGTCACGCGCCGCCTCTTCAGTAACAGAGCTCTTGTGTCCTTAATACGGGTGGTAAACGTCGGCTGGCCGTCCGCCAAACACCCCGATAATTTACCATCGACGTGCTGCATGCAAATTTAAGGCCGTTTCTTATTTCTCATTGGAATTTCCAACGAATTTTCCGAATAGTAAAGCTGGGAAAATTGCTGTTTTTGTGCGAGATAAAAAATTTAAGGCCATTTGATAATAAGGTGTATTTTTTACCTTGTAACAAGCGTTTATTACATTTTTTTATTTAGTTCCACCACGGTGTCTATAATCAAATGTTGCAAGTTAAAGACCCATTTTCTATTGTACGATTCAGCTGATATTGTTTGAAAACGACAGTTTTATTCTCGTGACAAAACACGATTATTTAAATACCTCCATTATGGCAGCCGGCACAAAATGACAATTTATAATTTCCACATTAACCCGTATCAATGCGGGTATCAAATGCAAGAATTCGATAAATGACACACAGTAAGTAGACTTTTTAGTTCTCTTATTTATTAATAAAAAGTAAAAGTGTGTACCGAAAAAAATGTATGTACCTACTTGTTTTCCAATTATGACAGTCTCTGTGTCAGTAGAGTTAATAATATAAAAAGTACTAAAAAAATAAATTATCAGTTACAATCTACAGACTACAATATTCATGTTCATGATCCATGTACGTACACATAGAACACCTGTGTTTGCCAAATAAATACACAAACAGTAAACAACAAACACCTATCGACAAGGTGGTGTTTGATGTTTAATTTTTTTACACTACGTTGAGTGGCAGACAAGCATACGGGCCGCCTAATGTGAAGCGGTTACCGTAGCCATATTAACACTCACAAGATGAAATATCGCTCGCGCGCTACCACCCCCGTAGCCAACGCAGCAACTTCTTCTTTCCTGGTGACCACACTCGCAGGAACACTACAACCATCAAGGAAATTGTTATTTGGTTGAGGAATTTTGTGAGGTGGAGATGCTTCCCCAGTCGGGCAGCTTACAAATACGTTATTACAAATATCCTACCTCCATTTTAATCTGTACAGCATAATTTTTAATGCTATATTTAATCTTTGTTTATCTTCTTATCTAGTTGATTTTTCTGCCATCATTACAAACAGAGGTATGTTTTTCTTTTTCGATTTTTGCCCTATTTGTTGTGATGTATAGAAGGCGCGAGGTAGCGGTGGCGTATTTGATTATTTTTGATTAAATACTGCTTCGATTACCATTGGATTACGAAGAAGCCGATTACCATCCAAATCAAACTATTGCTTAAATTGTTGGTATTTATATTTAGCTTAGCTGGTAGAACTACTGACTAAGCTGGAGATGTTTGTCAATAACTTTAACCTAAGACCACCTAAGACCAAATTTTGGAATCAAAATATTCGATGACAATCGGCTTCAGATTAGGCGGTAGGGCTTCTGGTCTAAACGGATTAATAAGGAAGTATGTGAACTTGTTGATCTGCCTTAAAGCATCCCGTATTTCCAGTCTCATAAGAGCGTTCTCCGTATTCTTCCGTATATTATCATTAGAAGCGCGACAACAATCTTCAAAACAATCAACAAAATTTATTAAGCAGAGGTAATGTACCTCCTAGAGCTGCTTACATACACGACACGTGTGATGTCATATACTAGCAAATATACGAATATTGTGAAGAGGATAAGTAGGTAATCTGCAATACCAGGGGCGCAAAAAAGTAGCTAAGTGTGAGAAGAGAAATGCACACTGATTGACCGACAAATAAATAAATGTCCTACGAGTACTTACATACATCCGTTGCCCGCATTGTTAATAAATAATAAATTGATACAATATCACGTACATTGTCCTGGTCCCAAACTAAGGTTTTCTCTTTTACTATGGAAACCAGGAACAACGAAGGTACCACAAACACCCAGACCCAACACAAATATCTGTTTCATCAACAAACATTTGTGTTGGTGCGGGAATCGAACTCGCGACCCTTGCGTCTCAACAGGCGCTCTAAACCACTGCGCTAAACGGGGTCGTCGGGTCATGAAAAAACGCCCATCTAAAAGGCGATTACTGATCTGTTTCTTGATGTCTATTCTTAGGGGTTCTCGGCACCCACTGTTTATTTCTCATGGGTGCTCGAGCCCCGAGCACCGAGGAGTCGGCGCCCCTGTGCTATACAAATATTTTAAATTACAATGTTATTAAATATGTGGCGTGTATCAGAATCAAAGATATTTAATAATACTAAATCTCGCTGATCAGAATATATGTCTCTAGAAAAAAGGGAGTGATTCCACTTTATAATTTGAAAACTTTTACTATTATTTGCTTCTACTTCTTTCATCATCATCAGCCTGTATCTTCCCACTGCTTGATATAAGGCTTCCCAATGCTTTCCACCAAATACGATCCTCCATCTTCCGCATCCAGCCTTCTACTTGGTTGCTACTTCATTATCCAAGAATTTAAGATCGTGCCCATTTTAAGAGGGTTCTGTCCAGCGCATAACCAACTGTCTTCAATTAAGTCGCTGGATCTCCCGCCCGTCTCAACCGCTAGTGACGGGGAAACCAGTGAGGTTTTATTGTTGATGCTGTTGATTTTTGGCACTTGGTGGAACGTTATTAACATTTTGTTATGAATAAAGCACTTGTACTTTTCCACGTAATTAAAGTTATTTTTACCATGCCGTTTGGCCTTAAGACATTATCAAAGTAAACAAATCAAAGATTTTTTTTAGAATATTTTTGTGCTTTAAGAATAACAAAAAAACAGTGAGGTTTTTGTTTAGGGGCCCTGCCGCCTAAGCTGAAGCCGATTCCCATCGGATGTTTCGATTGCGAAAATTAAACTTCAGCTAGCTTGATTAGTGGTAATATGTTTAGCTTATCTTGTGGAAACTTTGAAGCTATACCGACAAAACTACAAATGTATGTCTATAACTTGAACCTAAGACCTATTTTTAGGAATCAAAATATTCGATGCAAATCAACTTCAGCCTAGGTGGTAGAGTCCCGGGTTAGATTAGCGAGTGGCATCATGAGAACCCCACTCAATATTCCTTTCCCGCCACTTTAAACGTATTTAAACATCAAAATTGTGCAAAAAAATTAAACTTCCTACAAACACTGAATATAACTTTTTCTAATACTATTTTTAGGGTAGCTGGAAAAGAGCACTTGTAGAGATAAGCCACTTTTATACACGTCCCATATGCTATGTAAAGTAATGTTATAATAAAGCACTTGTACTATTCCACGTTATTATATTTAATATTACCGACCGGTTTCGCCGCTAAGGCATTATCAAGGTAAACAGATGGTGTTTGTGTAAGATAAGGCAATTAAATATAATAACGTGGAATAGTACAAGTGCTTTATTATAACATTATGATAATAATGTTCCACCAAGTGCCAACAATCAACAGTATCAACTCTATGTAATGTAATTGTTTATGTGCAATAGAGAGCAATATAATTTTTTGCCTTTTGTAGGTCTTGGCATCGGTCTTGAGTATTTTAATGAACTCGATATGTTTAAGTTTGAACGGCAAAATAAATCGGTTACCGATTATCGTTCGTGTGCGGATGCACTTATGCAAATCTTTACAAGGCCGTATACTTGATGACAGCACTAATTAGTTTTAAGCAGCGTCACCACTGCAGTTCTGCGGCAAATTAGTTCCCCAAGTCTTCATTCATTAGTGCCAAAGTTGTGTGGTTCAAGTTTGACGGCTGTTTGGATGACTCAAGTTATACTAATATATTGTTATTTTCCTTCACTTCAGACGGTAAATGTGACACAACAAGGACACAACACGTAAACCATCTACGTGACGTCACATAAGTACATAAACCTTGCTTTATTAATATTAAAACTTATCGCCTTAGACAATAAGGTTGAATTTGTATGAAAAATATGCTCAAGCACGTGGAACGGTGACCACACAGCGGACAGGCTTAATTGAGGTTAAACTTAGAAGTTTGGGTACGTGAGTTGTAGTAAATACGGTTGTTTCTGCATTAAGGTATTTAGAGAGATTATACTTTGTGAGATAATAAAACTCAACTGGAATAATGTAAATTTAGATTTAATAACGCGAATATGTTGACGTTACCCCAAAATGCTGAGTGTATGAAAATTTAATGTCCCGCTTTTATGGTGTATCGAGCCGTTCATGCGTCCTATCTGATTTTGGGTTGAAAATTAACGATTACAAGTTGATTGATATTACTGTAGGATTTCATTGGAACAGAAGGAATTTCCTATAAAACTGCCTGATAAAATTTATTGGGCGTTTCGACCTATGTCATTGGCACGCGGGGCTGGCATCGTCAATTTGCATGGGAATGTAATCAATTTCCATTTCTTTTGTTTGTCGATATTTTTATGGTTTCTACGTAGGAATATGTGGGATTAATTAAACCAAAGTAATAAATATTTTTCTCTATTTATCGAAGATGCAATAACAAGTCTATGTGAAGATTGCTATAATTAATTTTATTGATATATGGCAACGACGTATAGGCAAAGTACGTAAAACGTGCGCCACCAGTACAGGTATCGTCGTTATGTTTCTGTACTAGCTTCTACCCTCGTTTACGCCCTTCGTGAACTCAGTACCTGGATAAAAGGTACCGTATGTATCAATCCAGAATATATTCTATATGTATGCCAAATTACATTCAAATCTGTTCAGCCGTTTACCTATCCGTGAATGAGAAACAAAATTAACAAATATTATCCATAATATGGATAATATTAGTTAATTTTGTAATCCTCAAAAACTTGTACATTAATAATACTAGTAGGATTACGCTTGCGACTTCATGCGTTCGTATCCCGATATCTCGAGAGGATTTTTAAAATTATTTCGTAGTCTGATTCGTGTCGTTGGTTTAACTGTGTGTTTATTCTGTAAAGCTATGATTACGTTCAGCCAGGTGCCTTTTTCTTTTATTTATCTACAAAGTAAACGTGCCTACTAAATTACAAACAAGACTGACTTAAAAAATATATTTTGCTCATTTCTTCATGTTGCTCATTACGGCAAAAGCTTTGTAAGCCCAGTTTATAAGCTGAAAACAAACATGAAGAAAGTTAATTATAATAATATCTCTATATCAAATACAAGATACATAATACAGCAGGGCTTTGAAAGGCTCTGCGTCAGAAAAAAGCCCATGAATCTAAAAAGTCTTTAGACCTTTTTTGCGACTGTAGGCTTTTTTCAAGTTACAGACTTATATTAAGGCTGTAGCCTTGTTTGTGACTCAAGCTTACGAGGCCATCACATATATTAATTAAACACTATTTTTTTATATGTATTTAACAAAAGAAAATTAAATTATTATTTAATTATATATCGTCAAAACAATTTAGCCACGAAAATGTTGACGGAATTAGACGATGAATTCACAGAAATACTTTGGGAGCAGTGGCAATCAACCAGGTATCTGTATAGAGCATTCATGAAATTTTAAAAATAAAGATTATTGCGTTATTTGTAAAATTAAAAGTTGGTGAATTATTCTATACTTACGATACTTATCTTGGTGTTACGGTTATGTAACGTGTTCATGCATGTTTTATACACGTTCGCTACTTCATATAATAAATACATAAAAAACATATAAAAGTTCTATAATAGCATTTTTATAAGTTTACCAGTAGTAGTTTGAACCACCTATCAAAAGTTAAAAATCTTGATAGAAGTTATAGCCTGGACGGCTAGAAGCTTCATAGCCTCCATAGCCATTTTAGAGGTCTAGACTTTTTTGCTGTTAGTATAGGTCAGGCTTTTGATAGGCTTATAAAAACCTACAGCCAAGTAGTCTATGTATCAAGTATCTATATAAGCCTTTTAGCCCTTTACCAGGCCTATTTAGGCCTTGTAAAGGGCTAAAAGGCTTATAGGCTTTTAGCCCGTTAAACGTCTAAATTAATAGGCTAGGCTAAAAAAAGGTTAAAAGCCTATAGGCCCCGGGAACACTACTCTCAACGCTATGTCACACGCAGACGAAGTTGGGCCAGTCAGCTACTAGAAGATATTTGTAGTCTCTCACATGAACTTCTCACAATGACATTATTACACCAGCCCCCCTAGCCAAGTGTAATTCGTAGCGTAACGAACGTTAGATAGATCACGTGACATTTGTCAATTCTCATACTAAAATGTTCGATTTTGACAAATGTCATGTGATCTATCTGACGTTCGTTACGCTACGAATTACACTTGGCTAAGGGGGCTGTTAACTTCGAACATGAAATTTAACCGTATTCCTTTAATTACTTTTGATACTTATGACTAGCCCGGTGGTCGAATGGCTAGCAATAGCTGCTTTGACTTCGAGGTCGCGGGTTCGATCCCCGCTAAATACAAACATTTGTGAGCATGAACATGTCTGTTTGTCTTGGTCTGGATTTTTTCTATATTTTATAAGTTTATTACAAAAAAAAATGTATTTAAGTACAATTATTAGTTGTCTAGTAGCCATAGTACAAGCTTTGTGTTTAATTTGGGACTAGATGAAGTTGTGTACAACTTACATATAATACATAGGAAACATCCAGACCAAGACAAACAGACATGTTGCCCACAAATATTTGTCTTGTGCGGGAATCGAACCCACGACCCCGGAGTCAAAGTGGACATGGTTAGCCATTCGACCACCGGGGTCGTCAATGGGTGTTAACTGAGGAATTATTTGGTGCAGTGTTATTATCTCTGAAACCATAAAAGGCAGCCGTTACTGACCGATTTATCAAAGCAGATTGCGAACCACTGGATCAGGTATATGTAATAAAATATAATTTGTAAATAAGAAAAATTATCCTGAAATATAAAAAAAAAAACTCAAAACTACAAAGTAACACTTTTGCATGTAGTTCAAAGTACTTACTATAGTATAGGTATCAAGTGAAAGAGTAAATATCTTGCCAGCAGTAACTCTCAAAGGACGTTTGCAACGTTCCAGAAAAATGACGATGTATTTCAAAGTTCTTGGATTCACATTTAGCCAGGGTCCCTCGTATGCTGCCTTGCGGAGTTCAAAGCTCTAAAAGAAAGAAACACACCATTTAAAATATATGGCTAGCTGACCCGGCAAACGTTGTTTTACCATATACATTATAATCATCATCATCATCATCATCAGGTCCATTTTAGTCTCCATTACAGGAGCACGACCCTCTCTCGTCCGTCCTAGACGGAAGGAGGATTTGGCCCACACTCCCCACGCTGGCCAAACGGGTTGGGGAGGCCTGATCGATATTTGATAATGTATTTCCCTTAGTCGCCTTGTACGACATCTACGGGAAGAAACGGAGTGATTCTATTCTAGTCTGCCGGAAACCATACGGCTCAAATCCTCATACGGCCAAATTTTGGCCGATTCTCAGACCTATCCGATATGCACACAAAATTTCATAAAAATCGGTCCAACCGTTTCGGAGGAGTTTGGTAACAAATATCGTGACACGAGAATTTTATATACTAGAGATTATAAATATTAAAAAAATGGAAAAATTTACCTCCCCCGCCTAGATGATATTTAAACCCATGACTTCTCGATTACCGGTCGAGTGCTGTTCTAACTGAGCTACTAGGAAGGTTTGTGATGGTGGCGAATTTTTGTATTTTATATTTCACTGCTGTGAACTCGCATATTCCATTTTTTCTAGCAAGGTGGCCGGAATCAACTATTTAAATAATAATTATACGATTTATTGTATTGTATATACAACGTTTAGTTAGTAGTAATGTTAGTACTTTCACGATACATGTAGCCATTTTTCGGTTCATTTTATACGCGTATAACAAACAAATAAAGAAAGAATGCGATTGTTTGCGACTCGGAGTTCGAATGGACTTTTGCTTTTTGTTTTGGTTACCTCCTACACCGCTTAAGTTTTAATGTGTGAAGATATAAATATAAATAACAACTAGGGTTTTTACAAATGAAAGTAAAGTTTTTAAAACTGCTAAAGACTTACTTTTCATTATTTGATTATTATAACACTAATTGAAATATTACGTGGGGGTGAAGTGGCTCACCACGATATTTAGAGCCAAAGCCAATCTCACCTGCACTTGGTGCACGCTGTCGAAAGAGGCTCTGGCGAAAGAGAGGTAGGGCATAGCGTATTTTTCAACCGGCTCTACTACGTATTTGTAAGCTGCCCGTCTGGGTTACCTGTCCATCACATAATACCGCAGCCAAATAAAAATTCCCTTGAGGTTTATTGTGTTCCTGCGAGTGAGTCATTAAAAAGTTGCTGCGTTAGCAACAGGGGTGACGGCGCGCGAGCGATATTTCATGTTGCCGCTACGGTTTGACGGCGCGCGAGCGATATTTCATGTTGCGGCTACGGCTACCGTTTTACATCAAGCGGGCCGTATGCTGGTTTGTCACTCGACCTGATATAAAAAAAAAAACATAATATTGTTCATTAAACTTCTTATTCAAAATCCCCATACAAGACAAACATTTGCATAGATGAATATGTCTCTTTGTCTTGGTTTGGGTGTTTTTTAGGTAAGTACCTATGTATTATATCTCTATTTACAAAAAATGTATATACTCGTAAGTATCAGTTACCGAGCTAGTTACCCATTATACAAGCGTTGTTTGTTACCTTAGCTTGGGACTCGATAGCTGTGTGCAATTTGTCCAGGAATATTTTATTTATTTAAATATCTTTATTGAAGTGTAACGAAATGGAATTATTTATTCTGTCATTGGGCCCTTATGGGTCCATGACTTACTTAGACACGTCTTACACATCATCATCAGGTCCATTTTAGTCTCCACTACAGGAGCACGACCCTCTCTCGTCCGCCCTAAACGGAAGGAGGATTTGGCTTACACTCCCCACGCTGGCCAAACGGGATGGGGAGGCCTGATCGATATTTGATAATGTATTTCCCCTAGTCGCCTCCACGGGAAGAAACGGAGTGATTCTATTCTAGTCTGCCGGAAACCACACGGCTTAACACATGTTTAATAATAATATTCTTATTTTTTTTTATCTACTAGCGTTTCGATATTGACCATTGGCGAAGAACAAATACTATAGAAACTATTGACGTTTAAATGTATTATCGTATTCCATTTTTTACTTTATATAACATAGGTATGTTAGTATTAATACTTATACTGTCCCTAGAGAATGAAACAAATCGAGGGAGCCATCGATACTGACTGATCCTCTTAAACATTTAGCGTCAATGAAATAATTAATTTATTAATTTACCTTCCAAATTAATTCGTCGCCGAACCAACATAGTATGAACACTTCAATAAGCATGCACGTAAGATATACCGCCATCCACATTATCTGCATCGGGTGACTGGCTGGGTTCTCAATCTACGGATATATACAAAATGGTATAGACACAGGGGTATAATGAGCATGGAAACAATTTGATTAGTTTAATCAAATGAATACACACGCGATTATAATTAAAGTCGGATTTTGCTCATCATAGTGTTCGAAATTCGTTCTAAATTAAATCGCATTTCTTGGTTTATGTAATTAATGTAATTAGTGGTCGACCAGTGGTCGATATTCGACTATAATTAATGTAAATTATGACTTTATCAATAAACAAAAGAGTATGTATATGCGTGTGTGTGTCAAATACACGTGTAAGGTTTTTTTTATTGTTTTAATGATTTTTTATGTATAATATAAAAAAAAAAATATTAGCATTCTGCACTCATTATTTTGACGAGCTCGATGGCGTAGCGGTCAATGACTCGGCTTCGACACCAACGCTTGTGGGTTCGATCCCACATAGGACAAACATTTGTGTGCATGAACATGTCTGTTTGTCTTGGTCTGGTGTTTTCTATGTATCATAAGTATGTATTTACAAAAAAAAAAATGTATTTACGTATGTTTATCAGTTGTCTAGTACCCATAACACAAGCTTCGCTTACTTTAGGGCTACATGGCGCTGTGTAATTTGTCTGACAATATTTATTATTTATTATGTATAGTCAATATCCAAATCTAGACGCTCCTAGGTTTGACTAGTTAAACCTAAGGTACCTCACCTCCGATCAGCACGAGCGCAATTAAAAAAAATCCGATGTAGACATTTTGTCTATATTCCAGTTGTAGGTATGCCGAAAGCCTAAAGTTATTCCCAACTATTTTTTTTTATATATGAGAGGGGGCAAACGAGCATGTGGGTCACCTGATTTCCATCAGGTGCAATCACCACCGCCCATGGAAATCAGCAACATCAAGGGGTCGGCGACCTGTTGCCAGCTTATACTCCTTTCTTTCCTTTCTGGCGACCTCACACACTCGCAGGAACACAACAACCCTCAACGGAATTGTTATTTGGCTGCGGTATTCTGTGAGATGGAGGTACTTCCTTAGTCGCGCAGCTTAAAAATACGCTAAGCCCTACCTCTCTTTTCGCCAGAGCCTTCAGTCAGAAGGGTGCACCATGTGCAGGTGAGATTGGCTTTGGTTCAGAGATGTTGATGAACCACATACACCTAAATTGTTTAGTGAATGAGAAATAGACATCCATACTTCAAACCATAAATTTGCAAGTTTTTGCATAAATAATTATTATTACTCAGGAGAATATCCGCTAGAATTTGTTTACAAGTAATCTATATAATATAAAAATCAATGCCACTTTTCGTTGTAATTTTTATACTCAAGAAGGGGTTTACATATCGAAAACAAATGTTTAGGCTTTGTTCGGACTATTTAGTAGATGGTTTATGTGAAGTTTGCACAAAATCGATAGAGCGGTTCTTCATTTATCACATTTTTTGTAACAAATGAATTCAATAAATGGGGGATAATTTTGTTAATGGGGATTTTGCTGTCAAATTGAAACTTTTTTCAGATGGGGATTGTGCTGTCAAATTGAAAGTTTTTTCAGTGTTGACAGTACAAGCATGTTGTTATGTCATTCATGCGGTCATTTCATTTTGGACGTACTTCGACTTTATGTTGCCTGTTCGAGAGTCGGTACCCCCCAGACGTTTGTTTATTCATACTCAAAAAAAAAAAAAAATTATCCAAATGTTTTGGATTAAGTTTTAAAATAGCTAGCAATTAATAAAATATTTTTTTGTTTGAATAAATGAATTTGATGTTTCAATATTTTTTTTTTATTATTTCACTTTATACGTAGCGAAGCACGTACCGGGCCGCTAGTACGGTTATAAATATTGACGACATTGACGAGCTCGGTGGTCGAATGGTTAGGAATGACCACTTTGACTCAGAGGTCGCGGGTTCAATTCCCGCACTAGACAAAAATTTGTGTGCATGAACATGTGTGTTTGTCTTGGTCTGGGTGCTTTATATGTATTATAAGTATGTATTTACAAAAAAAAAAAACCTGACAAGTGCGAGTCGGACTCGCCCACCGAGGGTTCCGTAGGTACGTAGTATCATTATTAAATTTGATATTTTTCATTATAAATAAGAAATAATGCGTCGAAAAAAATTTATAAAATATATTTTGCAATGTGTACATCAAGCCCTTTCATATGATACCCCATTTGAACTAGTATGTAGTTTCAATTTGAAATTTCGACACCCTATAAAAAATATAGACCCCCCTATTTTTTAAGATCGATTTACAAATGTATAGTTTTGAGATTTATTCCTGTACTTGTAGCCAAATTTCATAGTTCTAGGTCAACGGGAAGTACCCTATAGGTTTTGATTCCCTTGAGTGTGTCGAAATATGCGTTTTTTGCTGAATAAACTGCCGTAACTTTTTTCTACGTAAAGTTAGCATTTTGATTTTTTTACAACTTCATGGGACCGTAGACCTGAGTATACAGTTCAAATTTCAGCTTGATACCTCCACGCATTCTCGACATAGAAATTCTTGACAGACAGACAGACAGACAGACAGACAGACAGACAGACAGACAGACGGACAGACAGACAGATAGACGGACAACAAAGTGATCTTATAAGGGTTCCGTTTTTCCTTTTGAGGTACGGAACCCTAAAAAATGTATTTAAGTTCATTTATCAGTTATCTAGTACCCATAATACAAGCTTTGCGCTTAATTTGGGACTAGATGGCGCTGTGTAAATTATCCAGAAATATGTATTTATTTGTATCTAATATAATTCCTACTTATGATAATAAAATGATAGAGAGAAATCCGTTGAATTCCATTGGGGTAGAGCCGGAGATAATAACGTTACTGGCTCAGCATAGTGTGACTCAGACGGAACTTGGGACGAATTAGTGGAAGGATCCAACGGTTGGTACTCGTGTTTGACTATTTCACAGTTTAAATAGAGTTATACGCTGTGAGCATACTTGGAAGGGTATTCTCCATTGAATGAGCACTAACGAGATTTAGCGTCGTAGATAAATCTAGCTATTTCTTCTTAATGAATCTATCTATTCTTGTTGATTTCAATAGTTTAGCTTGAAAATCTTTTCCTAGTTCATTTCCTACTAATATTATAAAGGTGAAAGTTTGTGAGAATGTATTGTGTTTGTTACTGTTATAGGAATAAACAGTTTAACGGATATACATGAAATTTGGCAAATCTTTAGAATAATGATCTTGGGGCCTAACCCGAAATACAAAAGCGAAGTTTCGGGCGAAGGTTCCGATTATTTCTAATACGCTTTATTATATTATATACGTTTACATCAAAACAAATATCGATATTTTATCTTGAGTGTGCCATTTAGACCATAAAAAATAAAAAATAAAATTCTAAATCACCAAATGAATTGAATGAAAGTGTGATCTGAAAAGTTCTTGATATGTATGTGTGTCAACCGATAATACCCATGATACCCACGCAGGGTACTTTTTAACCCGGCAATATGTACACTGTGAGAGGTGCTCGATTAGTCTAATCGAACACGCAAGTTAAGCAACGTCGATTGTAGCGTGTCCATGGATTGATTTATTTATCTCCAGTTTCAAAACTCTTTACTGCATAACTGAGTTTACAGACGATCTTAGAGTTGTATAACCACCTATAACTTGATCACCGTTGTCAGGTATTGTAAAAGACTTCAGGCGCGTTTGCGACTACCTACTTAAATCCGTACGTGAAGCATTTCGTCATATACTCGTAAGTATGGGAATTTATTTTGAACAATATTTTTAGCTGCAATTTTAATTAGTTCTTTATAAAACTTTTAATTAATAATATTTTTTTTTTTTTCAATAATTGTATTGTATTAATGTCATTATTTATTATTTTAAACGTTATATTTTAATTTAAATGTGCTACATAATATTAAGTGTAATAAATTTATTAATTGGAATTAGAGTTCCTACGTGCCTTTAGCCAAGTCAGTGGGTTTTAGGTGACTTCAAAACAACAGCCTTCGCTAACCCGCACTTTAGCAGCGTGGTGGGGTATGCTCCAAACCCATTCGACTAAGGGGAGACCCGTATCCAACAGTGGGATGATTATGGGTTGATGCCGAAGTATCTATCGTCATCATCATCATTTCAGCCATTGCAAGTCCACTGCTGGACATAGGCCTGAAGTATCTATGGTACTATCATAGTATGTCATAATTTATGCGTGTAAATGTCATGAATAAACATAATAAATGTACTATGTATGTACGGGTTAACGGCCGTGAATGATATGATGATGTCTAAAGGCAGCAAACGTTCCCATTTGATATACAAATAAAACTAATAGAGATGCTGTCAATCAAGTAGAGAAAATACACATATGATATTGGAATTGAAATATCAAGTTATAAATGTGAAGCTGCGAGATGTCTCCTTTCAACCAACGATACATCGATGCTTAGAACTAAATAAATAAGAATATATAACGCATTTAAAGACTTATTTTATCGTGCGTCACGCTCGGTGATGTTGTTTCTATTATTGTGTAAACTTCTTTAGACGCGTTGTGCACTTTATTTTGTGGCGAGGAATGAGACTCACCCTCTCGGGTATGTAATGCGACCCGCTCGGCGATGTAACGCTTGTTCAGGTCAAGTCGGCAGGGAGAGAGCGAGACGGAGCAAGGAACGAAGTTTTCACTTCTGTCGTGAGTTCATCATAGTGAATTATGGTTGTCGATGATGTCCGTTGCGTAAATATACTATTAAGAATTAGACTGTCACGTGTAATGACGCCATCGAGCCCCTCATCGAGTTACGGTCATAATAGAATTTTCATCAACAAATGCAGAGTAGATGTCCTTGCAAGATTTTCATGCTAGGCCATTCTTCTTTAAAACTGGGATTTTAAATTACCTTCAAGATTTATATAGTACTAGCTTCCACTCGCTGCTTCGCCCACGTTTACTTTTCTTTTGACGTGATAACGTCTTATAAATCGATGAACGCCGGCTACTCGCACGAAAAAGCATGACTCGTTGTCACGTTCCGCCTGAGTCGAGCGTGCAAGCGAGAGGGCGGAACAAGCTATAGAGAAGCAATCGATCTAAGCGTTCGGCTTGTGAGACATCTATCTCTCTTCCACTCCATCGGCCGATGTTTTCTTATGACGTTATCACGTAAAATTATCGGTCGTAAACCGACTTTACAGACAATCAATTTTTTCATATCATAGGATATAAAAAAAAATTGATTGTCCTTCCTTAATACTTTAAGAATATGTGTAAAAAGTTTCATGATGATCGGTTAGTAGTTTCGGCGTGAAAGCGTAACAAACAAACTCACATTCACATATAAATGTAAATATATAATATACTCGTATAAACGAGTAATATTAGTAGGGATATGCATTACCCGTCAACTTACTCGTTCATATATACGGATTCCTTGGTAGCTGGCTATGGAATCTTAAGAATATTCCTTTTAAAGTAATCACGAGACGTGACCTACTGGGTGAAGTTGTAAAATTTTATCGACCTAACTAATTTGTTGTTGTGAACGGAATTTTTAAGACAATTGCCTTACTGTGCACTTTACTGTACAGTTCTGTAAGTACTAAATGTGCTTTCTTTTGTCCGGTTTAGTATTGAGAAAGTACAGTAGAGGACTTAGCTACTTCGCTAACTGTACTGTTATTTGTAGTACTTATGTCGTAGTTTTGTTATGTCTTTTTGTGTACGCGAATTTGTTCGTATTGGAATCTACATACCGTTACATATTCAGTATAAAATAAAGTCGCTTTCCTGATCTGTCTGTATGTTGTTTATTGAAAACTAACCATAATCTTTAGAGCTGGATATAGGAATGCAACATCGTTGTCAAAAACATCGGCCATAAGAATGATACTCGTACAGTACACATCAATGTTTTCCGATGTTTTAAATATCATTATATTAATATGTGAAGCAAAACCTTTGTACTCCTTTTTACAAAAATTGCGCGGACGGTGGAGTATGACATTTCGCACACTTATAGTTTATATAGCGATGGAGAGCAGAATGCAAATATTTTGTTTTTAATTAATAAAAACGGTAATTTAAAAAACTAAAAAACCCGACTGCTTTTCTGTGTAATTTGGAAATGAAAAACCCCTAAAACAAGAAAACATGTAGCAGTCGGGACCTACATGTTTTCTTGTATCTTCTAGAAATGGAGGCAAAAGAAAAAGGTTCATTTGTGCAAACAATTGTATTTCGATTGTATTGTAGTGTATTGAATTGTAGTTCGATACCAGCACAAGACAAACATTTGTGTGCATGAACTTGTTTGTTTGTCTTGGCCTGGGTGTTTTCTATGTATTATAATATGTCTTGCAAAAAAATAATGTATTCAAGTACATTTATCGGTTATCTAGTACCCATAGTACAAGCTTTGCGCTTAATTTGGGACTAGATGCCCTTGTGTAAATTGTCCAGAAATATTTATTTATTTTAATTTAAATTTTGTATGAGCATGCCACTAGCATCACAATCACCTTAAGTATGACGTACTTACGGACAGAAACTGAACTCCGACCAAGCACAACACCATGACACTAAGCATAAACTGCAGTGCTGATGCCAAGCTGAAGGCTCCTTCGATCATCGAGACATACCTGTAACATACGGAACCTTTTTAAAGTTTTATTAATAAATAATAATAATAAATATTCTTTTCGGGGGCCCATCTTGTGAGTGGCAAGCCACCGCTTGCTGCAAATAACTAGCAATAAAAGCAGTTATGGCAGGCGTCTGTCCCTCTTCTGTAATAGCCCGGTATTAAGTTCACCCAGATCTCATCTCCATAGCCCATTTATTTTCCATCACACTTCGCAATAGTCTCAACGTCTGCCGAGACCTGCTCATGGGTATGTCGTTCATTGACATATCCTGGAGAGGGTCACGGCGGGCGTACAACATTACATCAAACTTCTCAAAGGGGCCTCTACGCGTTGGATCCATATCGGTATATATATATATATATACCGATTAATTATTTGGTATATATATATACCTACATATATATATATTATATCGATTGGCCGTGTGGTTTCCGGCAGACTAGAATAGAATCACTCCGTTTCTTCCCGTGGATGTCGTACAAGGCGACTAAGGGAAATACATTATCAAATATCGATCAGGCCTCCCCAACCCGTTTGGCCAGCGTGGGGAGTGTAGGCCAAATCCTCCGTCGAGAGAGGGTCGTGCTCATGTAGTGGAGACTAAAATGGACCTGATGATGATGATGATGATCATATATATACGAGCTAGGTGATCGATTGGTTAGCAATGGCCACTTTGATTCCGAGGTTGCGGGTTCGATCCCAGCACAATACAAGTATCTATGTGCATGAACATGTATGTTTGTCTTGGTCTAGGTGTTTTCTATGTATTATATATATGTATATAAAATAAATAAGTACATATATCAGTTATCGAGTACCCATAGTACAAGCTTTGCTTACTTTGGGACTGGGTGACGCTGTGTAATTTGTCCATAAATATTTGTTTATTTATAAATGTAGCAAAATGTTCATTCTGGGAAAATTCGTTTCTATTAAAACACCGAGCAAAGGCATATCATGTCCATGTGTTATTAATTATTTGGTGCATTGGCACGCCATTCAAGTTTAGCAAAATGTAAGTTATATAACTATAATTGAAATATAACATCAACTTGTACCATATTTTATGCAAATAAATTATTATTCTATTCTTTGAATTAATTAATAATATTTTTTCTGACACCTCACTAAACTGCTAATTTGCTAAACTTATTGGCAGTATAGGTGGCGCCGCACGAGCGATATTTCATGTTTGCGAGTATTATTATGGCTACGTTAACTGCTTCACATCAGGCGGAAGCGTATGCTTGCCGTCCGACGTAGTATATATAAAAAGAATATAGTATATAATATATATTCAAAAGCGTTATAAATTATATTCCTTATATTTCTCTTAGAATTTGTTGTCAGTCTGTCCAGGAATATTTTACCTAAAATAATATATATATGAAATAGACTATGTACCTACTTCTATGACGATTCGTATTTCGTATAGTTAAGCTTTATTGGCCGTGTGGTTTCCGGCAGACTAGAATAGAATCACTCCGTCTCTTCCCGTGGATGTCGTACAAGGCGACTAAGGGAAATACATTATAAAACATCGATCAGGCCTCCCCAACCCGTTTGGCCAGCGTGGGGAGTGTAGGCCAAATCCTCCTTCCATCTAGGACGGACGAGAGAGGGTCGTGCTCCTGTAGTGGAGACTAAAATGGACCTGATGATGATAGTTAAGCTTTATTAGGATTTTTTAAGAAACCATTAAGTTCATAATATTTCATAAAAATTACCTTCAATTTCATTAAAACTTACTACGTTTTTCTAGGTATTTGCAATGTGATTTCATTGGCGTACTGTGTTGAATTTATGATTAAGAAATAAACACGGGAATTGCATGAGAATATGCGACGACAGAGAAAAATAATATTAAAAATAGCGACATTTAGTGCTGAATAAATTTGCATTCTTTTGAATGTCTAAATTATACAATTCAAAGAAAACTAATTTGCCTAAGTCCAAATGAAACGTTGACATACTCGTATTAACAAGAAATTCCATCTAGACTGTACAAATCCTTCTAGTGCTTTATTGTTATCAGATTCTTAAATAACATAGTAAATTAAAACAATGTTAAATTTTATTGAATACTAGCTACCCCGCCCCGACTTCGCACGGGTAGAAAGTGGTGTTTTATTTTTCTCGCAATTTTTACGTCTTTTCTCTCCATAAGATGCTTCCTTATAACCTTAACGAAAAAATTTAAAACACTAATTAGCAGAATTGGTCGAGCCGTTCTCGAGTTTTGCGGTTAGCAACATACATTTTTTATTGGAAAATAAATACTAAATTGATCCACAAAAGAAAAAACCTGATTCGCACATCCAATTAATCTGATCGCACATCAAATCCAAGTATTTTTTGAATGGCAAAATAGGTTAGGTTAGGTTTGCAATGTATTTATTTGATGTTACGTTAAATAGTATAAATCAAATAGTACAATTAATATCAGAACTTTTAAATCTTTTACACTTTGTAATGGTATGAAATAAAGTCACAAAAACAAATGTTTGTAACTGGGAAATTTATACTTTTAGCAACATTGGATAGCATATAGGTTATTAGATTTGTTAGTAGTTTGATGGACCGATAAACTACTTGTATTAGCGCTCGGCATCATCTGTGTTAAAATGTCGTACACGTCCTGAAGAGCATATAATAAGCAAAAATATGGGAGAAAGAAGGAGGAAAATAAGATACTATACACTCTTAATTTATCAGAAGCGTGTACAAGACCTAAGTGATTTTCTGCAGTAATTATAAATACTATTTTATTAGTCGTAGTATTATATTTTATTACTTAAAATATATATTATTATGTGGTCGTAGCAGAGGAGAGAATGAAATATAAATACAAAGAAGAGATTCAGATATAATATTCTGAGAGTAACATGAAGGAAACTTGACGTTATTGAAGGTAAAGAAAGAGGAAATGGGAGAAATTTACGGTAGTGCCTAGTGTAAGATTTAAAGTAAGATGATTAACAGATGAGGGTAGATAGGAGAAGAGATAAGTTTAAGAAAATAGAAAACTACGCATATGAAGTTGGGGATAGGCTTATACTAATGTTTGTATATCTGTGGAGATATTGCAGGTTGGTACTAGCCTGGGGTGCTAGGCCCGGAAAATCTCTTCGTGTGCTCGGGACTAGTGTTGTGTCATTTAAATAATCTATATATATAAAAGAAAGTCGTGTTTGTTACAACACTTATAACTCGAGAACGGCTGGACCGATTGCCATGGTTTTTGATTTGTTGGATTTGTCTCCGTCCAGAATAGCAGAATAACTATTAAAAACATTGGAAAATTTACGAAAAAAATAAAATAAAAGAAAAATCATTTTTCCATACAAAATGTTCGTGGATGTCGGACCTGTCAAACGTGACGTTAACGTGCGTACGTCAAATGTATGCGTGCGTTCAGAAATGTGGGTATAGGATAATAAGTATTAAAACATTGACAAAATTGTCGAAAAATTAAATTTGAAAACGGATTGGGATATTTATTGATTTTCAATTAAATGTCAAATCGATTGGTCTAACTTTTACGTCGCGAAAGTTGTCCGTTGTTGTTCTGAAAATTGTTTATGAATGAATGCTTGAAAATGAATATTAATTGGTTGTCAAGTGTCATGGTACTTTATTTTGTGACATAGTAAAATACTGAACGTAATATTTACCCACTGCTGGGTAATATTAAATACGGGTCTTCCTTCAACTGAATATGTTTCGAGCATACTCCACCACGCTGCTCAACTGCGAGTTGACGGACGCCAGTAATTTCAAGCCGCCTAAAGGCCACTTGGCTTAACGACTGCCATCTAATGATAACAACCAGGACCGACGGCTTAACGTGCCTTCCGAAGTACGGAGGAGCTCGAGATAATCTAATGATAACAACCGGGACCGACGGCTTACGTGCCTTCCGAAGCACAGAGGAGCTCGAGATAATCTAATGATAACAACCGGGACCGACGGATTAACGTGCCCTCCGAAGCACGGAGGACCTCGAGTTAATCTAATGATTACAACCGGGACCGACGGATTAACGTACCTTCCGAAGCACGGAGGAGCTCGAGATAATATAAACTCATCCATGGACAGGCTACGGTTGACGTTGCTTAACTTGCGTGTACAATTAGACTGACACGCGCAATGACGCCATCGTGCTCGAGCTCCTCCGTGCTTCGGAAGGCACGTAAGACGTCGGGTCTTACGTGCCTTCCGAAGCACGGAGGAGCTCGAGATAATCTAATGATAACAACCGGGACCGACGGATTAACGTGCCCTCCGAAGCACGGAGGACCTCGAGTTAATCTAATGATTACAACCGGGACCGACGGATTAACGTACCTTCCGAAGCAGGGAGGAGCTCGAGATAATATAAACTCATCCATGGACAGGCTACGGTTGACGTTGCTTAACTTGCGTGTACAATTAGACTGACACGCGCAATGACGCCATCGTGCTTCTCTATTATTTTGTATTATTCATTATTTTAATTTCAAGACATCATAAATTTTGTTCAACTAATATGTATACCACGACATTCATTGACAATTAGGCGGTACGAAGTTCGCCGGGCCAGCTAGTAATAAATAAATAAATATTGTCAGACAAATTACACAGCGTCACCTAGCCCCAAAGTAAGCGAAGCTTGTGTTATGGGTACTAGACAACTGATAAACATACGTAAATACATTTTTTTTTGTAGATACATACTTATCATACATAGAAAACACCCAGACTAAGACAAACAGACATGTTCATGCACACAAATGTTTGTCCTATGTGGGAATCGAACCCACGAGCGTTGGTGTCGAAGCCGATTCATTGACCGCTACGCCACCGAGCTCGTCGATTTGTCTTGCTGGAGACGTCCGGTGGAAACGACGGGTTCGCGACAGCATAAGCTTGGTGCATCCTGGGCAAGGATGGTAAGAAACATCTCCTCGCGAATATCTTGCTGACTGTTGGCTAATGTTCTAGCAGTGTAGGAAAGCTTGGTGCTTTTGGACGTCTGCGCCTCTCGTTCCTCTGAACTAGCAGAGGTCACTTTGAGGTGCACAGTGGAGGAACTTTCTTGTTATCCTTAACGGAATACCCCGAGTAAAAAAAAGGTCCGGTCCTAGCCTACGCGCTAAATGTTTCGAAAGTCATATCGTAAAAGATAATACCTACAAGTTACCTTATAATACTATTATGGTGTTTTATGCAGTCCTTGAAAACTGTCCTTACGTGGTAATCTTTATCATATGCCCCACTAGGTTTATTCTCACTGATAGCTCTTTTTTGTCTTCGCTCTGCTACTAAGTCGAAATTACGGAGATTAAATGCCAAGATTTCCATTTGGCCCACTGTAACACACAGAAAGAAAAATAGTCAATTATTAAACCTTTTATTAATCTAATTTAAAAACATCGATGGCGTTGTTTTGGGTGTCAGTGCTTTTAGGCAGCTTGAAAACACTGGCCTCCGCCAATTGGCAGTTGAGCAATGTGGTGGAGTATGCTCTAAATTCCTTCGATTGAGGGGACACCTGTTTTCCAGCAGTAGGATGTATAAGGGTTGACGACGAAACCTTTTATTAATCTAATTTAAAAATTAGGAGCTTGATGGCGTCGCTACGCGTGTCAGTCTTATCGAACACGCAAGTTAAGCAACGTTGATTGTAGCCAGTCACTAGGGCACGTTAAGAGTGTAGTGCAGTGCGCGCTCGATGACGAACGCGCCACACTGCATACGAATTTTTAATTCGCGATCCGCGCGGCTATAGCCGCTGCACGACTGCCGCTATGAGTTCCGAACAGCTCATAGCCAACGAAGTACTGGCGTTTATCCAGAACGCCATCGACACCATGGATGAAGTTAGTATTCTGCAGCTCTGCAAGACTAACTTCAAAGTAGAAGAAATTTGCAGTGCCAAGGTGCTGCTGTACGAGACGCTCGGGATGACCGACCGGATGCCGTCCCGCAGAAGGGACGAAAAGGGTGAGAAAAGTCTCCAAGATATTATCTCACTCTTAAAGGGGACTGATCCCGATGACGTGCCCGCTTTTGTGGCGAAGGAACTTCATAAGCTCCCGCCATACAGCTACGACCACGTCGATGTACTAGTGCTGCTTAAGGATGTTAGAAGTCTGACAGCCAGCCTAGCCGCAGTGCAGTCCAGATTGGAGGCTTCCGAGACCACCATAAGTGAGCTGCGTGCCGAGGTAGCGTCGTTGCGCGGCGTTGGCTCGGAAAGTAGGTCACACGAGGTCTCTGGTGTGATTGCACGACACGGGGCGCAACCTGCGGCCGTCAGCAGTTTTGCGTCGGCCATCACTTCGCCGGTGACACCGCGTCCCGCAGCCCGCACCTCGGCCCCGCCGCCGCCGGAAACGTCACGAATAGGCACGACAACTCCCGATCGTGCATACGCCGCCGCCGCCGCTAAGCCATCAAAGCGGCTTACGACACAAAGGGAGAAACGAAATCCTAACAAGCCCTGTGTAAATGCGCTCCAGGGCTCACGAAAGGACCAGTGCGACCCCGAGGGCTTCATCAAAGTGGAGAGAAGGAAGAAGCCCACCAGCCGCAACAAGTGCGGCACCGCACCGACAGGACCCAGACACCTGCTGCGTCCGGCCGTGCCGACGACGTTGCTGTATGTGTCCCGCCTGCATTACTCTACAAAGGACGAGGAGATTGTAGAGTATATCCGAGTGAAGACCAACTTCAATTGTAGAGTCGAAAGGTTGGAATCGCGCCACCGAGTGAACTTCAATTCCTTCGTGGTGAGGGTTCCAACAGAACATCTTTCGACCTTCACGAAGGAGGAATTCTGGCCGAAAGGTGTTTTGTTCCGCCGCTTTCGTGGCCGGTTACAGGACACCGCGCGGAATACGCTGCCGACTAAGCGCGTCTAATTATAGATATTGTCAACAAAATGAACAATTATATAAATATATATTTTTAGTTTAAGGTATTTATAATATGGACTTGTTTTGTTTACATAACAATTGTCTGAAATAAACGATTATTATTATTATTGTTAAGTCGTCGATCTCGACTGTTGTTTTTAGATGACAGTAGTTAAGTCATTAGACTTTAGGCGGCTTGAAAACACTGGTCTCCGCCAACCCGCAGTTGACCAGCATGGTGGAGTATGCTCTAAATTCCTTCGATTGAAGAGATGCCCGTATCCCAGCAGTGGCATGAATAAAGGTTGACGATTGAACCTTTTCAAATGTGAAGTAAGAACATTTTGATTAAGAGAATGAAGTGTTTAGTGAGGTATTATTAAATATAAACTGATATATTACATATTTTCAAGAGAGCCTGCTTTCTTGAAAGTGTAAAGTTCACGTTTCTCACTTTGCACTGACATGGAAGTAACTAACAGGATTGAAACGAACGAGAGAACAGCCAGTTTACAAGTATTATAACTTACTTGTTAAGATTGCAACAAGTACGAAATATTGCTGCAATAATTAATGGAAATGAGATAAGCCCGCCATTGTACAAAAAATGTTATTAGCACTGTGTGTATTGTACAATAAAATGTTTACAAACAAACAAACGTACAATATCTTATTATTATTTCAATAGTTTTGTTGTAAATATTTTTTGAAAAATGGAAAAATTCACCTGCCCCCCTTAGGTGGGGATTTGAACCCACGACCTCTCGATGACCGGTCGAGTGCTCTTCCAACTGAGCTACCAGGAAGGTTTGTGTTGATGACGAATTTTTGCATCTTATATTTCTACTGTGTGAGTCACAGTGGGTCGTGGGTTTAAATCCCACCTTGGGGGGGGGGGGGGGGGGGGGGGCAGGTGAATTTTTCCATTTTTCATAAAATATTTATCTGGCAAGTTGGCCAAGATAACTATTTAAATAATAATAATTTAATTAGTTTGGTGTTATCAAAAATAGCTGAATTTCATCTGCAACGATGGACTGCTATGCCTACTTTAGTATTGTAATTACTTAATAGGTTGATGACGCCACACTGTGACTCACACAGTAGAAATATAAGATGCAAAAATTCTTCAAAAAACAACTTCAAAGACAACTATTTAAATAATAATAAGTTTTGTTGTAGTTTTCAGTCGACTTGCTAGAACATTATAAATATAAAAAAAAAATGAAAAATTCCTACCTAGGCGCGGGAGGTGAATAATTCAATTTTTTTTTATGTTTATGAATATCTTCCCAAGCTTTGACGAAACGATGTGGAAAAATAATGGCTTATGTAATGATAATTTAATTTTGTAAATTTTATACACGTTCTTATGTCGTTACGACTCGTACCAATAAAAATATTACTTGTTATTAATGAGAACAAAAGTACAGTAAAATTTTATAACCTAAGATTTTTTACTTATAGACGCGTTCTACTGATCTCCATTGTGGAAAGAAGAAAGCAAGGTAAATTACTCGAGATTCATTCAATCCCCATAACCGTCGCGGCAAGTACCGCTCATTAAAAATTATTATTGAAAAGTTGTATGTAGAACGTCTTTCTGTGTGTTCGTGTTCTTTTCTTTCTTTTCCACATGTAATGTATACATGCGTAGGTTTTGAGTAAGCGTTTTGTAGGTAATTTTTACTCTCGTGATGTGCGCCTATAAATAGAAATATCCGTCTATAAATAGAATATCATAGTATATAACTTGTTATTAACAAGGTTTGTACAAAAGAGAAGTCAATACGCTCTTACTGGCGGATGCAACAAACGCAGCCAATATGGTGTCCATGGCGCCGTCTATAATGCACGTCGCAGGCTTGTAATATATCTGTAAAATTGAAGCACGTGCAATTAATTATAATAAACAAAGTTTTTCGGGGTGTAGGTGGTTCATCAGGGAGCGTAATTGTAAGCTACCCGACTGGGAAACCGACTGGGAAATATACCTCCACCTCAACGAATACCGCAGCAAAATAACAATTCCCTTGAGGGTTGTTGCGTTCCTGCGAGTGAGTGAGGTCACCAGAAAGGAAGGAGATGCTGCAATGGCAGCGGGGGTGGCGGCGCGCGATTGACACTTTATGTTGCGAGCGTTGGCTACAGTAACCGCTTCACATCAGGCCGTATGCTTGTCTGCCACCCGACGTAGTATAAAAAATAAACAAACCACGGGGAAATGAAACGCCACTCAAAGAACCTGGCGGTGATGCTCAGTAAATTGTCCAAACTGACAAAATAGTTGAGTATATATATACTTTGATCATTAATACTAGAAGAGTGAATATAATTAATAATGAGATTTGTATAATTAAGTTTTAGTCGTTTGTCGAACTTAAATTAATATGAATGTGATATAAACGTAAGGTTATAATGGCCGTGTGGTTTCCGGCAGACTAGAATAGAATCACTCCGCGTCTTCCCGTGGATGTCGTACAAGGCGACTAAGGGACATACATTATAAAACATCGATCAGGCCTCCCCAACTCGTCTGGTCAGCGTGGGCAGTGTAGGCCAAATCCTGCTTCTGTCTGGGACGGGCGAGAGAGGGTCGTGCTCTTGTAGTGGAGACTAAAATGACCTGATGATGAAACGTAAGGTTGGTGCACAGGGAAGCATAAGCTGCAGGCATAGGGTCATTACGGATTGGCGGGGGTCAGTATTTTTGAGCCGCCCAAAGGCCACTGACTTGCCGTTATGACTATCATCAGTTTCATCTAATGACATAGCCGGGACCGACAGCTTAACGTGCCTTCCAAAGCACGGAGGAGCTTGAGATAAATGAATCCATCCATAGACAGGATATGGTCGACGTTGTTTAACTTACGTGATCGATAGCGTTTATTAGCGCTATAAAGAAATGTCTCGAAAATTGCAAATTCGATTTCATTGTCCAATTTACAGATTGTATTTTTGTTTTCTAGTTACGCGCCAAAATACAGTTAAAAAAAAATTGGACAGGTTCGCAGCTGGTGAGTCTCACTCCCCAAAATGCAAACCTCTTAAGTACATAAACTTACAGAAAATATTTTGTTGCGCCAACTTAATTCAGAGCCTTCATTTGTTTCGCTCTCGTGGCCATTAAAAATTCAAAAAAAAAAAAAAATTCAAAATATCTTTATTCCTTGGACTTTATAAAGCACTTAGAAACGTCATACAAATTAAATATAAGAATATGTATAAATCATTACTACTCTAAATCCGCAGAGCTTAGATTCACTTTCATCACACTATCTTGAATGTGAAAGTGAATTTAAGTGCCAGTTCCGGCGACGGGGCTTCTTGAGAAGAACTGGCAAGAAACTCAAGGCCGACTCTTTTAATTGCCAATAACGTTACATTAAAGGAGTGATACGGTCTTCTTCTAAATGTAGCATCACCTCACTAGAATCACTAGGCCGGATTGTAGCCCACGGGGCCGCAACCGAGGTTGAGTGGAGCGAGTAGATTCGCTGAGTATCTTTTTAGTGTTTATGTATTGTGTATGATTTCCATTGATTTCAATGGAAAATTTATTTACTGATCATTCCTCAACCTCAAGCATGTCGAGGTCTTTAATTGTGACAAGTTTCATCAAAATCGGTTCAGTGGTTTTGGAGCCTATTCATTTTCAAAAATGACTTTTCGGCATTTTTTTTTATACTATGTCGGGTGGCAGACAAGCATACGGCCCGCCTGATGTGAAGCGGTTACCATAGCCATATTAACGCTCGCAACATAAAATATCGCTCGCGTGCCGCCAGCCCCGCTGCCATCGCAGCATCTCCTTCTTTTCTGGTGACCTCACTCACTCGCAGGAACACAACAGCCCTCAAGGGAAACGTTATTTGGCTGCAGTATTCGGTGAGGTGGAGGTACATTGGGGAGCTTACAATTACTGTCCCTACCTCTCTTTTCGCCAGAGCTTCGTTTGTCAGTCAGCAGGGTGCACCGCGTGCAGGTGAAGTTAGCTTTGGTTCAAAGATGTTGATGAACCACTTACACCCCAAGTATAAGCGTGCCGCTCGCTCCACTCAGTAAAGTTTAAAATCTAGACGTGGATCGCTATGACATGACTATTTTATACTCCACACAACGTTTCGCTATATTTGGACAGGTTCACAGCTGCGCTCTATCTGTAGTAGACCCATATCCCTAATCTAATTTCAACGAATAAGATCCAGTTAACATTTGCTTTGAGCTTTCATGAAACTACTCTATTGATGTAGCTTTACCGCACATTATTTGTGCGAACTGGAAAATAAGTTGGACTACTATTTTAATTTGTTTTAGTGCCGTCTGACTATATTGAAATACCCGGTAGTTGTACTAGAAGATTGTTTCTCTAGAATAATTGAACGAGCAATCGGATTATTTAATTGAGTTTTTTTATACTACACCGGCTGGCAACAACCAAGGCCTTAACATAACAATTTTTTAGTTTCTGATGACCTCATTCACTCACAGGAACACGACAACCCTTAAGATAATGGTTATGCTCTGCCTCACCTTTCAAATCATAGCGTATTTTGTAAGTTGTCCGACTGGAGTACGTCCCCAGTTGGGCAGTCGTGCATTTGTCAGTCAGCAGGGTGCCAGTTAGGTTGATTTTAGTTCAATCATGTTGATGAACCTCTTACGCAGCAAGTTTGAAATTAAACTCTAACCTTGATGTTTAAAAGAGGTTTTTAAATGAAAGTTATGTAAAATAGAATGTTACAAGGAATACTTACATGATGTATGTATAAAGTTTCATAAGTGGGTGACTTGTAAACGTCGAAAAACGGGTATTCGACGTTCGTAGGCAGAATATCAAAATTTTCCGTCAATGGCATGATAATTCCCACTGTAAATACATTAACTGTTTAATTAATGTCATAAATCCATACTAATATTATAAATGTGAAAGTGTGTTTGTTTGTTTGTCTTCTTTCACGTCGAAAGTAACAAACGGATTGACATGATTTTTTTTGGAGATAGTTTTAGGCCTGGAGAGTGACATAGGCTACTCTTTATCCCGGAAAAACATCTTATTCCCACGGGAAAAAATAAACTTTGTAATCATTTGTCCTTCTAACACGTCGAAAGGAACGTAAGTACCGACATGATTCTTAACAGCGGATACTTTCCGGTCTGGAGAGTGACATAAGCTTCTTTTTATACAGTAAAAACATTTTATTTCCACGAAAAAAAAATTCGATTCCCGCAACGGGCAAACATTTATGTGGTGAACATTTTTTTTTTGTCTTGAGTGTGGGCGTTCCATTCATATTAATATTACAAGTGTTAAAGTAAGTAAATTCGTTTGTTTGTTATTTCTTCATGCCTTAACTATGCAGCCGATCATCATTAAAATTTGTAAATATTGGTACTACTTCTTATCCCACGAAGTAAAAAAAATACAACAAAAGAAAAATATACACAAATCAATGGCAGCTCCCCTGGACCACGCGGGCGAAGCCGCGGGTAACAGCTAGTTATTAATATTAGTTAGTGGATTAGCTAATTAACGGGACGGAACAGGGAAAATAATGACTTAAAATTTGACGGAAGCCCAATGGTGGAATGGTTATCAATAACTACTGTGGGTTGCGGGTTCGATTCCCTCACATGACAGACTTTTATTTGTTTATAGGTATACTCGTATGGCTGTGTGTCTGATTCTGGGTATTTTGTATTATGTTACTAGCTGCCTGGACAGACTTCATTATGTCAAAAGTTTTGTTACTGTTGTCCTCGAAAATTTTATATTTTCTCTTTATTAAACTTTCCGTGTACCATAAGGAAAATAGAAAAAAGAAATTGCCGAATTGGTCGAGCCGTTCTCGAGTTTTGCGCTTAGCAACATTGATTTTTATTTATGTAGATTTATAGAATATCCCATTACAAAGTATAATCCCATCCCGTTACAAACCCATAGTTACAAGTGGGTTTGGGTCTACGAGTAAATTATATTGTTTGTCTATAGACATGTTTTGAAATTATAATCTAATATTTTTCACTACGATAACCTAAGTACATAGAGTGCGTCTAACCATTCCATATAGAATATGTCTAGACTAGTATGCGGATATGATATTAAAAATAATGAATATTCTTGCACAAATTACTCACTGCCACCTAGCCCCAAACTATGCAAAGCTTGTACCATAGAATAAGTAATAGCACTACGTGCAGTACGGTCACTCCCTGCCGCTCTCTGGTATCGAACTCACCTCCCCTCTGAGACGAATGTGGAACAGTTTGTATGAGCTTGGTGTGTCTCGGGGTGTGCTTGTACTACGGGTACTAGATGGCTGATAAATATTTTTAATATTCTTTTTTTTGGCAAATACGCATATATCTATATTTCATAGAAAACATCCAGACCAAACGAATAGTTATATTTTTAAATACTGTTAATGATAATATTATATATACAAATATTTTAATCAAAGAAAGAATTCAATTTCTAAATTAATTTAAGTGTACGGTTAATCCTCGTTTAGCATTAAATTCGACTTAGCGATCTTGGCTCATCCGATTCCAAGGTATTAATTCAAATGGGATGAGTCTCTTCCCCTGTCGAGGTACGGTGTGTGATGTACTTTACTCTGGATGTTTAATTAAATATGTTATCTTAGTGAGGATATCTTTTGTCATTTTTATTTTATTTTAAAATTATTTTTAATTAAATTTTGCAATAAGTCAGTGGTTGTTATACAATACTTCTATTCTATTTATCAATTGAAAACAGTAAATATTAAAAGCAACATAATTTTTTCATCCACTGCTGAATATAAGCCTTCCCTAATGCTTTCCACCATATGCGATCCTCCGCTTTCTGCATCCACCCGCATTTATGGGCAACGCTTCGTTGCGACAGGGCTTCCACTTCAGCATGACTTTCCTCCCCCATTTGCGATCGCTGACTCGGCAGATGTAACCGGCCCGCTGCCACTTCATCTTGCTGATTTTGTGAGCTATGTTTTGAGAAGTTTAGTTCTTCGTCTGATTTCCTCGTTTCGGAGGGAGAGGAGAGAGAAATTCCGAGCATAGCTCTCTCTATAGTTCGCTGTGCGACTTTTAATAACGCATTGTATTCAAATTGCACTATTTAATTAATAACTAGCTGACCCGACAGTGGTTGTCCTGTCCTCTTCCACTGAATATTGATTTCGAATTGGTTTCGCGCAATCTGTCAAATGACTGACAGCTCTGTCAAACGACATAAAGTTACATTAGAAAAGTTAATATAGTCGTTCAGTATTTTTAAATTTTCCGCGCAGCCTTTTTTTTATTCGAACCGAAGAAAACATTTATAATTGTTTTATACAATAACATATTTGCAATCATATAACGGAAACTCCATCTAAATTCCATCAGTACATATGTATATTTATGTGGTTCAAACGTACTATCTGTTTTTTTCAAGTCAGTTAAAATATTCTTCCAAATCTCTTTCATACCACTAAGATGGGGAACAAGCATACCGCACCTGATGGTAAGCTCTCATCGTAACCTATTCATATTTACATTTTCATAAAATATATATGTTATTTTATCGTAACCTAAAAAAAGTATTTGTGTTCTCTTCGATCATATACATATACGAGTACCTATACAATGTCATTTTGTATACTTCTCTAAACTGCCGAATTATTTGCTAGGCCTCACTGTGGCATATTATGTGAGTTAGCAAAATGTGATGAAAAATATGCAGACACAAATTGAAGACTTATAAGTATATTGTCCATAAAAAGCTTTACCCGAGACCGCGCCGACACACATCGTGGTATAGTATGTCATCACGAAACGAGCCGTTTTAATACTCTTTCGTATAATCTCCTTGTGTTCAGCCTCTTTCGGCTTAAATTCTTCGCAATACAAATACTGTAGCAGATTCATAACTTTATCCTTATTCAGCCAAAAAACGGTCACTTTGAAGTATGTGTACATTTCACTAAGAAATAAATACAATCTGTAACAATAAAATAAACTATTTTTCTTTTGACAACGTGCCCTATCTTTATAGCTCATTCTAAAAGGTCTCGGATTCTTTGTCAATCTCCCTTTATTGTATAAGAAATTGATGATTCAATATAATCCATTCAGTCACTGATCAGAGCAAATAAAAATTATTAAGTAAACGGAAAATATAGCCACCCCTCTGCGACGTCTCCAATATTTTCCCTTCGGTTCAGCAAATACACGACTTCTCCGATTCCGGGCAAGAAACATACTAGCCATAACACGATCACAGTATACATCAATTGAAGCCAGTATCGTATGTCTTTCGGCGAGAAATTGTTGAACCACATTCCGTAGAATTTGAGCCAATAAATGTGTATTGCGTGGTACAGCCTCGGATCTAAATCATCCCACGATTCCAGGACACCATATGGTATTACAGGCAATAATGGAGTTAGTATTTCTTTAACATTTTCGGTAAGAATTTTCATTTTTCTACTTTATACGAAGGGCGTAGTGAACGAGGCCTTTGACGCTTCATTTAAGAATGCCTCTCGAAACTCATCACATATGTTCCTTTGTACAAAGCAGAGTGGGAGAGCGACGATAAGTGGATATTATACATTATTTTAGAAGGTTCGCTGTTAAGGGAAAGCCTTCACAGTCAAATATTAGTAATCTCAAGCTACAAATTACCTCTTTAATATTTAAAGATAAACAATAGCTGTTTATGTATAGAACGAGAATTAATTCAAAACTGTAAATTGGCTGCTGGTACTGAAATGTCGCTTTCATTTTCATACTTAAATAGTTCAGATACTGAAAATTTCATGTTACTAATATTATAAATGTACAAGTTTGTTAGTTTAGATTTATGAACGAATGTATGAATGTTTGTTACTCGATCATTTGTAAATAGTTGAATGGATTAGGATAAAATTAAGCATACATAAAGAATATGGTTTATTGACACATTATATAAATATTTATGGCCGTGTCGTTTCCGGCAGACTAGAATAGAATCACTCCGTCTCTTCCCGTGGATGTCGTACAAGGCGACTAAGGGAAATACATTATCAAACATCGATCAGGCCTCCCCAACCCGTCTGGCCAGCGTAGGGAGTGTAGGCCAAATCCTCCTGTCCGGGACGGACGAGAGAGGGTCGTGCTCCTGTAGTGGAGACCAAAATGACCTGATGATGATGATGATACATTTTATCCTAGTACTATGTTCACGCGGGTACAAAATAATGATGCAAATGCATCATAGTTTTGCAACTTATTTAGGTAGTCACGATAGCTTTACTTGAAATTTAGTTTAAGACTTTCTAAAAATTCTACTTAAATTTTATAATAAAAGTCAAATTTATAGTTATGTCAATGGATAAGTTAAGAACGTAAATCGCCGTAGAGCATAACAGACACAGTGTACACCCGTAGGTATACGTCGTCGTAATCAGCCCTTATTTATCCCATTGCTGGGTCTTCCCTCAATCGAAAGGGTTTAGAGCATAATCTACCACGCTGTTCAACTACGGGTTGGCGGAGGCCAGTGTTTTCACGACTGTCATCTAATGACAAAAGCCGGGACCGATGGATAAACGTGCCTTCCGAATCACGGAAGAGCTTGACACGGACTTGACATTGCTCGCGTTTTCGATTAGACTGGCAAGTGCAACGACGCCATCGAACTTCTCGTAGTCAAGTATATTGTAGAATACAAGTATAAACATTTTTAATTATTAAAAATAATGAAAAAAGTATTATTTTATTTATTTATTTAAGCTCTTTATTGACCACAGTAAGACCAAATGGTCCACAAGGCGGACTTAATGCTAAAAGCATTCTACCAGTCAACCTTCGGGAAGTGCAGAGATCCACGAATGCGGTTTAAAAATATATAACAATAAACATAAATAGCGACTAATATACTCTACATA
The DNA here is from genome assembly GCA_937001555.2 of Hypsopygia costalis. Lineage (NCBI taxonomy): Eukaryota > Metazoa > Arthropoda > Insecta > Lepidoptera > Pyralidae > Hypsopygia > Hypsopygia costalis. The sequence continues at coordinate 12,147,453 of OW443339.2, read as the reverse complement.
AACTATATTTACACATATACATATTATATTTATACCTATATATTTTTTATTAACAACATTCTACATTTTGTTCGCATTTGTTGATCTATTTTGCCTTTTAGTCGTATAATGGCCGCTCCGAGTTGGATTTATTTAGTCTCTGATGGTTTAACATTTCTACGGTATTTACACATAAGAATTAAATTTAAAAGGATTATACTAGACTTGCTGGCTGCTATCGTTCTACCACAACCCACCGCAAACTGCTTACAGAGATAGTCGCTTTGCGGTTTGAGGTAATACCTCAGGTTACATTTTATCGTTACTTTTAATTAATGTTGTTATAAATGCTATAGATATGGCATATCCGTAATAAATTACATGAGAAAACTGTTCCCGGGAAATCTAGGACTATCGCTATCCTTATTTTATTTTTACTTGACTATTTCTGGGTACCGTGAAACGTGAATCCATCCACATTTCTGGAGATAGCTGATGCACTGAAATAGAGTCATCGACTTACTCTGAACCAAATCAAGCAAGTGGTGAGAGATAAATTAAAGAATAGAGAGACTCTGGTGCTTGAGCTCTGTATATAACTTAATTCTGCATCAATTGATCTGTACTTATCAGCTTCCGCCCGCGCCTTCGTATCCCGGTATCCCGCGAGAATTTTCAAAAATCGTTTCTTAGCGGATACGGATGATACGTCCTAACAGCTGTATGGTAAATTTCAACCCATCGACTCATTTAGTGGTTGAAGCAATGCGTTCATAGGTCAGTCAGTAGTTGTCATTTATAGATATAGATTGTAAAATTGTCGCAACAGAAACGATTTTTGAACTTGAAACACACGCAATAAAGAACGTATTTTTTTTACATGAGAGGGGGACAAACGAGCATGTGATGACTTGAGAAAGAGTGAGGTTACATGATGGAAAGCAATCACCACCGCCCATAGAGATCAGCAACACCAAGGGGTCGCCTATCCGTCGCCAGCATATACTCCTTCCTTTCTATTTGGTGACCTCACTCACTCGCAGGAACATAACAACCATCAAGGGAATTGTTATTTGGCTGCGGTATTCTGTGACGTTGAGATACTTCCCCAGTCGGGCAGCTTAAAAAAATACGCTATGTCCTACCTCTCTTTTCGCGAGAGCCTCGTTTGTCAGTCAGCAGGGTGCATTACGTACAGACAGGTGAGGTTCAGTTTGGTTCAAATATGTTGATGAACCTCTTACATCTATACGTCACTTTGTTTATGCAATTCTAGGTGAAATGAATCTAATTTCCGTATAATATTTTTGCTTGTACTAGGAATACGTATGTCCCTTAAAAAGAGTTAATTTAATATGTCCCCGAAAGCAATTATAATAATTACAACAGCGATATAATTACCGCTGTAAGAAAAGACACCGCTCTCTTAACTAGGGATAATTGTGTTTTCAAAGAGGCTTTCAGACAATCATAATTTTATAGCTGGCACAAAGGGGCTACAGACAAGATGTTTAAATAAGGATTTAACTACTTTGTTTTGTTTATTATTATATTAGCTGACAGTCTAATGCACAAGTTTAATAAGCTTTGATAGAACGAGGAAAAGTCCAGGATACAACTTACCATCGGTAAGAGTATTGGAATTAGTGACATTGCTATCTTCAGGGTTCAGTTTTGAAGTCACCTGGAGGAGGTTATGCTGACATAAAATGCGGTGCCAGAGAGAATTTCTTCCCCGCGCACGATTAAGCAATCGATTGTACTACCTATCGAGGCTTTTCCGGGATACTACAGCAGCGGGTTTTCAAAAAATGTGTGAAGAGTTTTTAATAGGGTCAGCTACGCGCAAGTAATGCCCCTGATATCGGCTACGATAACTGCTTTCCATCAGGCGGGCCGCATGTATGTTTCAGTTCACTTCAGTGTTGTTTCTTGGGGAGTCATTATCTGAAATCAAATCGATCTCTATTTTGTAAGATGTAACTTAGGCTCTTTCTGTCTCGCTCCCGTCCGGCGACTTTACGAAACAGAGTGTTAAGCCAGTGTCAAACAGAACAGCGAACCGAACCGAACCGAAAGCGTGGAAATTGCAAACCGTAGCGTAGACGTCAAACTAGGCGTAGCGAATCGAAAACGTGGAGAATTCGAACCGAAGCGGAGACGTCAAACTAGGCACAGCCAACCGAAAGATCGCGTTGCGGGACGCCACGAAAAACTCGAGTTTAAAAAGAGTTTAAAAACAGACTAAAGCGTTACGGTTCAGTCTCATACACTAACCACAAAATATAAGTGGACAGTGCGCCTTGTCAATTTTTCCCTTCAAAAATTCAAATTTATATCGGTGAACAAATGTCGACACTACTCGCTCGCAGATGTTCAGAGGCATCGTGTTTTCTATTTCAAAATTAAATACTAACCTGGGCAACCTAAACTATTTTTTGCTTCAGGCAAATAAATCGGCTGAAAGGCGGATATTCAGGCTGAAGCTTTACTAAAAACGGTTTTTCAGAATTTATAACGGCCCACTGTGTCGATCCATGAAAAACCGACTGAAACATGTTACGATCACGTACCGCTGAATTAGGATCTAACTTTTTATAAAGACAGAAATGTTTTTTAAATGATTATTATTTTAATAGTTTCTTTCGGCCAACTTTCGGAAATCAACTTTCAAGTTGAACGAACTCAACTATTCAATATGAAAATAAATAAATATTTCTGGACACAGCGCCATCTAGCTAAGCAAAACTTGTACTATGGGTACTAGATAAGTGATAAATGTACTTAAATATGTTTTTATTGTAAATACATATGTATAATACATAGAAAACACCCAGACCAAGACAAATAGACATGTTCATCACACAAATAGCATATTTAACTTGTGCGGGGAGCGAACCCGCAACCTCGGAGTCAAAGTGTCCATTGCTAGCCATTCGACAAAAATAGATAGAAACAATGTTTTTTGTTCACCCCTGATTCAGAAAATAAGCATTTTAAATTGCAACGTAGGTATAATTCATGCGTTATTGACCTTTTTGTTGAAAGCTTTGCCTTCATTTATTTTTTAGAATATAGATTGATACCTTAGCAGCGGAGGTAGCAACGGGCAAGTCATATTTTATATTTATATGCTACGGTAATCGTTTCACGTCAGACGTGTATACTTGTTTGCTACCCGGCATAATATAAAAAAAAAAGATAGTGTAGGCTAGGTAATTAACGATTTGCAACCATATTAGAAATATTATTCTGTCTTTAGATAAGTTAAGATAAAATTCCTATAATCACAAAAATAAGGTGATACAGATTGTTAAAATAATAGGAGAACAATAATAATATATAACCTAGTGGGAAACTTTAAGTATTGGAGTTGAAGATATATTTTTTTTAATATGAGAGGGGGCAAATGAGTACAGGGAGAAAAGCGCTCTACGGACAGCTCTTTGCGAGAACTTAATGTCTGGCATAGAACTCTCACACCGTGGGATGGTTGGCGGTGTTGATCATCGAGAGTCGAGTTAGATGCAAAGAGAAATCCCAGGAGGTCGGCCTCTTCTCTTGCAGTGTGGGCCAGCGAGTCATCCATTCGGTGCAATGGTGGAAACGACGACCGACAGAAGTTACCTCGAACAGCCTTGGCGAGCGACCAGATCGCACGAGACCCAGAGGGCAAACGCACTAATCTGTCACCAATTTTGCTAATGAATTTGGACTTTGCCTTGGCGATGCAGCCCTTAAAGGATCTTGAGGTAGCGTTGCAATTATTTTGAGGACACCGGTATTGCATCTCCAGCGGCCCGAGCCTCGGACCAGGCTCGGTAAGAATCCTGCTTATGACTCAACGCGGCTTTGCAAGACCCACCGAACCATGGTCGAGATTTACCACCAATGGGCACTGCAGAATTAGAAATAAAGAGTTCCATGGCCTGCAGAACGACATCAGTGACAGCATTAGCACAGGCGCTGGGATCGTTCAGCGAAAAGCAAACCCGCCCGCAAAGGTAGGCGGCCAGGAAACCACGCAGCCTATCCCAATCCGCTGACCCAAAATGCCACACACGACGTGTACCGGCCGTGCGCGGCCGCTTTTGGCGGGTGAGCGGCACAATACTCCTCACGAGGCAATGATCCGAAGACCCAAGAGGGGCGTCAACAGATACACGATAATTTTTAGGGTGGGAGGTCAGCAGAAGATCCAAAAGGGACGCCACATCCGGCACCCGCGTGGGCGAGGAAAGTAGCTATGCCAGACCATATGCCAAGGCAAAGTCATGGAAAGTTCTTCCAGCATGGTCAGTTGATCTTGACCCTGACCATTCGACGTGGTGGGCATTAAAATCACCCAGTATCACAATTTCTGCTGGAGTATACTATCGGTCGTCATTTGTATGTGCTCTACGAGACGCTCCGTTTCGACATTTCCGCTATGGGACCTGTAGAGGCACGCATAGATACGAGTGCTGTCCTCGAAATCTGAGAGCGCAGCCACATTATTGACACGTCCCTCGCTTCAAATCTACCAAGACGTCGACAACAGATATCCTCCCGAATATACGCTCAAACACCGGCTCGAGGCACAAAGTGATGTTCCAGTTTGTCCCCGGGTAGCGCAGATATGAGATGTCAGCAGGAGGGAACATCTGAGTTTCCGTCAAAAAGAGCATGGCCGGCCCAGCCGTCTCCAGATGATGGTGGACAGCATTTATTTTGGAAAACGTTAGCATTTATTTTGGTAAGTCAACGTTACAGAACACAGAGCTCAGGGGGAGGTGCCACCACATCCTTCTTGTGTTTGCTCCCGGCAGAAATACAGAGCGGCGTAGTGCCCGCCCCAGAATACGTCGGGCGGCCTGAGCAATGGTGCTCAGGGAGAGATTCTCCGTCACCAATGATGACGGTACCCTCCTGGGGTATTATTCATTGTACCATATTTAGCCATATTTAGAGTTGTGGGTTTTGGATTGGGCTCCGGGTCTCAACACTCACCGGACGAAATGCAATAGCGAGCTATTACTTCACGCCTGTTTTCTGTGAGAGAGTGGTACTCCCCCGGACGATCCGGCCCAATTACGAGGTGCAATCATTTCCAAAACTTGACCGCGATCATATTCTGGACACCAAACGACTACAGCTTGGCTCTACCATGCCCGGAAATAAAGCTACTCGATTAGCACCACCCGGGGGTCACGTGCAGGGAATCTAGGGTGTAGCCTGCGGACGTGAGTGGCATCAACCCCCAAACTGTTTGCTTTAGTAGTACAAAGATTGATTTGGTACTGGATTTGTGAATTTTCATAAACAACATGACTGCTTGTAATCTCATCAAAACAGAGTAAAAGTTGGTAAATAAATAATTCCTATGAAAGGTAAGTAAAAAAATATTAATGGTTCCTAATGAATAAATAATATGTTAGGCGCTGACAGTAAAATTGCTTAAGATTAAATTGCTATATTTATGGCTCGATAATTGTATAATCTTCTTATATATAAAAATGAATTGCTTTTTGTTAGTCTCGCTAAAACTCGAGAACGGCCAGGCCGATTTAGCTGATTTTGGTTTTAAAATGTTTGTCTTAGCCCAGGGAAAGTTTAAACGGTGAGAAATTTTGGAAAAAATTCAAGAAAGATAGTGAAAACAACAATTTTAATTTCCCATACAAAGTGTTCCTGCTATAGTCGAATGTCATAACAGCAAAGATGGCGAACCTACCTATCAATAGTGTCATTGTCACAAAGAATCGACGTCATATTTGTTGGTTGTCAAATATGACTTTCTCAGAAGTGACATAGAAATGACACAATACTAATAGACAACAAGAAAGGAGTTGAAATATGTAGTGACTGTTTATGGTAGATCATGCTTTGTACAGTACCAACAGTACTTAAGAATAAATAATAGAAATTTGTAAATTTCATAAACACCCGGATTGTAAATTACAAAAATGATTGCAAAAAATGAAACCAGTGTTAGCAATGCGAATAGACCAGAAAATGGGGGCTGAACGCAGAACGAGGTTTGTGGATTCACATAGAGTTGTATAACTTTGCATATGGTAAGAGTAAGACCTACATCACATTATATAGGTCTGTCATATTAACCAAGGTGATACCTATTACAAAATAAAACGGATCCTTATTATTTTCTGAAGTACCTAAATCTGTAATTTAGTTAATAATGTACTATTTGATAATATTTACAATAAGAATATTTACAAATAAAATATTTACAAAGAGGTAGAAAAAAAAGGAAGAAAAGAAATAAAACAAAAATTATAAATAAAAAAATTCCCCCAAATCGTTGCCCGTTGGTAACGTACCAAGAATGCTGGCAGCATTACCTCGCTGAATAGCAATGCTAATCCTCTGAGCAAGGTAATGGCCAGCCCTCTGGTCACATGAAGCCTCGACCAACCTCCCGCATATCTCTTTAAAAAGATTGCGGGCTGATGGACCCCACGGCCCTAATGTCTCTACCCCAAACGGCTCAAATATGTAAGTGTTAGTCAGTCCAGCATATTTTTGCCGTTTGAGTGACTCTGCTGATGTCGCAGCCATACCGGCCTTAGACTCAGTGACCGGGAGATGGGAGGGAGCCAGAGTGTCAACACAAGTGGCATCCCACACTAAGGCACGCCCCAACCTCCAGGGCACTAAAGTCATTCCATCTGGTCTCTTGCCATCGTCCCGAGCCAAGCCGTTCGGTTCCAGAACGGCAGGAGCGGAGACGCTGACAAGAGCCCGACGAATTATATCGTTAAGGCCGGCATGACGTGCTAAACGTCCTGCACTTCTAGGACAAGAAAGGCCGTGGTGCCCGAATTGGTCGACGGCGTGACCACACGGGCAACGATGAGGGACAACACAAGGAGCCCCGATACGGATAATCTGTAATTTTAATATAATCATATTTTATCATTTAGTCATCAATTTATTTGGCGAGAATTTTCTTTACTTAAGTCAAAGTTACTTAAGTTAAAGGGTTGCCAGGTTTTTATATCGACATCATCGACACATGTACCGAAATTCCAAATCCATAGTTTAGACCTCTGTCGGAGAGGAGAGACAAAATTCCCATTAACGTCGGTGTCCTCCAGCGATCAGTCTTAGTCTGTTTTTGTTCATATTAGGCATATTCTTATATATTATATACTTTTGGTTTCTTATATATTAAACGAATTGTCAAGTAATATCACGGATCCACATGGTACAGGGGGCTTACCGCCGAAGCTGAAGCCGATTACCATCGAATATTTGGATTCCTAAAATAGGTCTTACGTTTAAGTTATTGACAAGCATATTCAGCTTAGTCCGTAGAGCTCCAGAGTTACTGTCAGTTAAGCTAAACACAAGTATCATACTTCTAAGTTGAAGTTTGATTTTCGTGATCAGAAACACCGGTGGGGATCGTCTTCAGCTTAGCCGGTAGGAGTCCATGTATGCTGATATAATTGCACTGGCGGATGCGGAAAGAGGGCAGTTGGTGCGATGAGTGAATTAATGGAAGAGGTCACTTGAGCACTATGGGCTGAATCCGAATACGGGAAAGATACTTGGGCTGCAAAACAACAGATCCCCGAATGATCGTGCACATAAGGATATGGTCGAATGCACGGACAATTTAAGTACTTGGGTTCTGTTCTTCGATCATCGGATAGCATCGACTGCGAGATTTCAGTAGCTTGGACTAAGTGGCTTGAGGTAATCAGTGTCATTTGTGACTAGGGATTGCAATCCCGCAAAGCGGGATCTCGCATTCCCACGGGATCACGATGCTTTAATTAATCTGCGGGATCCCGCACATTCAAAGGGCGGATCCGCGGATCCCGCAAATAAAGAATTTGGCGCTAAAACTTAGTAAATTTTTATTTATTTCCAAAATCCAAAAAAGTACGATGAAGAAACCAAAAGTACATATACATTCTTCATGCCAAGAAAAAGTTGCAATACTTACGCCAAGAAATAAATAAAATTATAGAAAAAGTCGTAGTTCAAGACGATGAAATATATGCAGATGACGTCTTGGAAAATACACCTATAACTAGAACATCTGCTACTGATACAAATCCTACTCTAACGCTAAAAGAAGAATGAGAAAAAAGCTTCTACAAGAAAAAAAATATTTAAGAAAAAACCAGACATTGTTGTCTGGCTTTTTCATTCATTTGACATTCGTGGTATTAGACGAATTGTCAAGTAGTATCATGTATCCACATGGACCAGCTCTGTGCGGTGGGTCGACGGGTGTTCATGTATGCTGATATAATTGCACTGGCGAATGCGGATAGAGTGCAGTTGATAGGCTGAATCCGAATAAGGGAAAGACTTGGGCTGCAAAACAACAGATCCCACGACCGTGCACTTAAGGATATGATCGAATGCACGGACGGTTTAAGTACTTGGGATCTGTTCTTCGATCATCGGATAGAATCGACTGCGAGATTTCAGTAGCTTGGACTAAGTGACTTGAGGTAACCAGTGACTTCTGTGACTCCGAAATTTCGTCAAGTTGAAAGGACAAATATATAAATCCAAGATTAGACCATTTTATAAGTTAGTAAAAAATCGTCAATACTTGAGCGACAGGTGTTGTCTTTCATGGAGTTGAATATGCTGCGCAGTATGCGCGAAGTTTCGTAGAAGGACCGCGTCAGGAATTCTCGGACATGGCAAGCAAACTGCAAGAGAGTCATTTAAGCTGGTATTGTCAAATTTTATGGAAAGCGGCAAGTTAGGAAACAAATGTCTTGCAATGGCACATCCTCCAGGTTCGGGCATACAGGTAGGCACTTCTTAAAGAGACACAGATCTTAGATCATATATATTTGTTAAGTAAATAGATGTAGGTGAAACAAAGTTCACCGGGTCATCTAGTACTTAATAGAAATGGATTAATAAATCATCCTTCAAATGGGTAGGCTTTTCAGCATTGACGGCGTTGACTGATCGTCGGCTTACACAAAATATATTATGCAAAAAAGTGATAAAATATGAAACGATTTATGTGATTCGCGGGGGCGGCCGAATTTGCATAATCACCGTTCGCAGACCTCACACAAAATGAAATACGTGATCTAACAAACAATGTAAAAACAGTACAAAATTGCTTCTAACTGTTCATGGTACTAGGGAAATTTGTATTTCATTTGGTTACGGCATTATAACAACATATTATGATTGTATTAGAGTGGAGACCGAGCGTAGGACGACGAAGTGTTGGGCGCCCTCCTTCTAGATGATTCGATGACCTTAAGAAAGCAGCTGGGAGCGGCTGGATGCGGAAGGCGGAGGATCGTATCTGGTGGAAAGCATTGGGGAAGGCTTATATCCAGCTGTAGGTAGAAACAGGCTGATGATAATGATGATTATGATAGTAATATCGGTATTATATATGATGTGAAATGATTTACATTCAAAGATGTTGATGAACCACTTACAACCCGTAAGTGTTTCATCACCATTCCTGAACCAAAGCTAACCTCATCTGCACGTTATGTTTGCTGACTGACAAATGAGGTTCTGACGAAAAGACAGATACATAGCTTATTTTGTACTTTAAAAAACTCTCAGTACTTGAAGAAGACATACTGGTTTTATAGAAAACTAAATAACATTTGAATTAAGAATTAGAATTCGAAGGCGAAGTACATTCCCTTCTTCTTCATCACTGTCTACGGCTATAAAATCATGTCTGTTGTATGGCAGCCCCCCATAAATATTTGTTTTTAAAGTGAATATATAACTAAATATTTTGTGAATATTTCAAGCGTATACCTTTTGCCGTTATCAATATCGAGCAAAAACGAGCTAAAAAATCACGTTTGTTGTATGGGAGCCCCCTTAAATATTTATTTTATTCTGTTTTTTAGTATTTGTTGTTATAACGGCAACAGAAATACATCATCTGTGAAAATTTGAACTGTCTAACTGTCACGGTTCATGAGATACAGCTTGGTGACAGACAGACGGGTGGAAGGGCGGACAGCGGAGTCTCAGTAATAGGGTCCGTTTTATCCTTTGGGTACGGAACCCTAAAAATGCTTGAGAACCGCTGTCGATAGAGAATCGAGTGAACACGACACGTCTTTGTGCGAGTGCCTTTAGGCTGCGTTTCGGAGTTGAAATATTACTATTACGTCTACTTGGTGGACCTTTGCTCAACAAATTTTATGCACTCGGTATATAATGTACTTGTAAGTATATAACGACCAAAGACGTGGTAGGTATACGAAGTTCAAAGGATAGTAAAATGCAGGATTTAAAATATGTCGGGAAATTCTATGCATGCGGTATTTACAGACTCTGAGGAGATTCTATTTCGATTTTACTCCTCCTTTATTTTTATTAATACTCCTTATTTATTTTTAGTAATGGCATATATTTTATTACTCTTATTTTGTAACTTATTAGAGAACAAATATTTGACGTATATGTGCGAAACTGATCAAGTTAGTTGCTTGTCTTTAACATGCGACGTGCAGGTAGAAAGATAAATTACCTACAATGTGTTTTTTATTAACCTCCAAATAATTTCATTCAAACATACACAAACTTTCCAAAATTGCGAAGTTGGTACAGATCTAGTTTATGTATCCTATTTCTGAGAACTTTGGTTCACTGAACCAAACTTCTTCAAAATTCTGTCAAAAAATTCGAAGTAACACGAACTTCAGTAGCTAGTAACCCTAGTAATTATAGGTTACATATGTTACATGACAACTGTGTTTCCTCAATCGACGATTTAATTGCGACAATGCAATGAACACTGGCTATCACGCATATGGTTAACATTTTGTTTGCGCTACGTAAACGTACCTCAGTGGATATTCAAATTATTCATGTCATAGGGCAACAAACGGTGGTCATTATAACCACAAAATGTGGTCAGGGAGTGTAAATTACAATTTACATAGGACGTAGCGATGCCAATTTTGTATTTACCTGAACATTAACCTATGTACTGTCTGTCTACCCATGGATGAAGTTCCTGTGTTAATATACAGGAATTTCATCCATACCTATTGATATGTTTTTGAAACTTCCCGTATTTGGAAAGGAATAGAAATGTGTTCATAGTAACTCTCCGTAATAGTGCGAATATCTTCGCAGTAAGTTCAGAGTTCCTGGCGCTGTTTAATTTAACTCCAACTCAACTGCTTTTATTTTTTGACGTGATAACGTCTTATAATTCGATGGAGCCGGCTGCACGCACGAAAAAACATACGGCGTTACCTCGCTCTGAGGCGTTCCATTAAAATTTTCTTTTGAATAATGCAAACATTCCATCAGTATTTTCTTATGACGTTGTCACGTTCAACTATCGTCAGTAAACCGACTTTACAGACAACCGATTTTTTTTGTAGTAACTGTACCAGGCAAGTCAAGTTATATAAGAAAATAAAAAAATATGCTTTGATTATGACTAATCTATCTCAGTGTTGTGCAATCAAACCACTACTGGATTGAATTAACAGTAAGTGACCACTAGAACCACTAAAAGAGTTGTATGGACATTCGAATAACATTCGAATATTTCCGATAATATTCGAATATTTGCAAGACCATGTTCAATTCTACGGCGTTAACGACGTCATATTAGCGTAGTTTTGATTGCATAGGGACACTACTTAGACTCTACCGGTAATGTTTTTCTCATTTTATTACCCGTCTTCGATCAACGTCACTGTTTCCCGTTAATAAGAATCTATAATCTATTGTAACTAATTTAAATATTCAAAGAAACAGAACAGATAAGAAAGTAAATAGGAATCTTTTGTTTATAACTACAGTTGCAACGGTATTGAATACAAAATGTACATTTTATACTAACCAGTCCAGTTTTTCAACCGTAAAAATATTGTACTCCAGTTCAGGTGTGCAGTTATCTGAGTATTACGTTAAAACATCGTCTCGACTCCGTTTAACAATATTTCAACGTCCATAATTTAAGCGAAATAAAACGGTATTACACTGTGTACATACAATCTAGATTCCGTTTATTATAATTGCAGATCGCTGTGGAATTTTCAGCGGGAGGTAAGTGTTTGAAGACGTTTAAGGTATTTGTATCGCTTACAATTCTTCTGTGAACATCCGACGCGCGTTGAGACAAATGGGTCGTTCACACGCGATTCAGCACCATTAATTAGAAGCAACGCTGCCCCCCTCTGATTCCTATCTGTCAGCGAACACGCGAATGCATGTTCGCCACAACGTATCACCTCGGTTTGTGTTTAACAAATAAGGAAATTTTGTTTTTGTTTATACAAAAAAATCAAAAATCATTTGGCGGTGATAAAAGTATGTTATCTAGTATTTTTTTTATAGAATATCCAATTATATTTATTGCCAATTCGATGCACTGTAAATTATTTATTTCATACTTTGCCCAGGCATTCTGTAAATTGCTGAACTCAAAGTCCGTAATATGTGTTGTGATCCGACGACTAAGTTGCTGAATGACGGTTTGAGGTATGCGAATTCTTCGCGGGGTTCGTATTTCTGGTTGCGGGTCTTAAAATATGCTCCTAAATAGGTTGATTTTTGTAAATACTTTATAATATGTCTTCGTCAAACGTCTATTTCAGCCCAGTTTGAGATGAGTCACTTATAACAAAGGAGATTGAGCACTATTATACAAATTACTATAATCGCGAGTTGTAATATTATATTATATATTAGAAACCTCAATATCATTTTTGAAGACCTATCCATAGATACCCCACACGTATGGGTTTGATGAAAAAAAAAATTTTTGAGTTTCAGTTCTAAGTATGGGGAACCCCAAAATTTATTGTTTTTTTTTTCTATTTTTGTGTGATAACCTTAATGCGATTCACAGAATACATCTACTTACCAAGTTTATACTTAACAGTATAGTTCTTATAGTTTCGGAAAAAAGTGGCTGTGATATACGAGCGGACAGACAGGCAGACATGACGAATCTATAAGGGTTCCCTTTTTTGCCATTTGGCTATGGACCCGTAAAAACACTAATTATTTTTGAAGCCATATTGTTAACTAAACGAAACTAATAAAACTAGATGTGTGGTTGAATGGCGTTGTTCAATGAAACAGCTAGCCGTTATATTGAATCACTATCTTAACCAGATGGCAGTTTCGCCCGTGCGAGATAATATAAATATTTTGTACATATTAACATTCCTTAAGTCTTTCTATAAATAATAGTGACAACCAGAAATAGAAATTCAGACCGATGGACAGACAGACCAGAGAAGAGATTTTATTTTATACTATATAAGGAAGATATATTAGTATTTCGTGGCCATGACTGTAAAGGTCTACAATTTTTAGTAATTTTCTCTCATCCTTTTGAAATAGCATACATTCTGTTGGTCTTGACTGGATATAGTAACGTTGCACGTGCTTTGTGCACAAAGACTCCGTTTTCAAGCTGTTCGCCACTTTACAAAGTTGCCGAGAACTCTGGACTCGTCCGACACTGTAGGTACAAGTACATAGTGCTTCAGGCACGGTCGTTTTGAAATTTAGACAGTAAATTTAATCACCGTTTAATTATGCATTTCATACTTATAATGAATGTTATTTATGCTTTTCAGAAGGTACGAGATAGAAGAATATATAATATAATATCAACATTTCAATTAATGAGAACTATAAAGTTTAGTATAATTAAGTACTAGCTGGCCCGGCGAACTTCGTTTTAATTATTTTTACGTTAATTTATCTGATTTTTTAAATAATTATTCTGCTATTCGGGACGGAAACAAATCCAACAAATCAATGATCAATTATTATCAAATCTTTATGATTACACCAGTAAAGGCTCGACATGTCCTAATTCTCTTTCACCAAAGCCCCTTTTGCTAGCCGGTGGGATGCTCCATGTGCAAGTAAGGTTGGTTTTGGCTTTAAAGATACTACTGAGCCACACTCAATCCAAAATATGTTGAAGAGAATTATAAGTGCTTTTGTTTTATAATAGTCATTGTGATTTATGATGAATAAACGGAGTGTCAACTTTTGTTCGGATGACATGGCAACACTGATTATACGCCCTAGCCATGCGGACCCCGGTGATCACTTAAATACAATTTATTGTGTTTTATAAATATTATCCCTGTACAACGGACGACCACAAACCATTTTTGTTAAATAAGAAATTAATTCATAACAAATTACCTTACATCGCCATCTGTTACAATAGTAGATATGTTACTCACAGATAATTATGAACAAATAATTTGTAATAAAAAAAAGAATGCGACTATAAATTGAGATAAAAACTATCCCATATCTCAAGTTGGATCAAACTGCACACGTGTGCAAAATTTGATTTAAATCGGTTCAGTAGTTTCGGATTCCATCGCGGACAAACAACGTGACACGAAGAAGATTATTATTTATAATCAAGAAAAAACAAATATTGCTATGACAAAGAATAAGTATTACTATCTGGCTAAAATGCTGCCAGTCTTTTGGGAACATGGGACACGTGGTGCATACGGAGGGCTGGTGATTTATGTTCTTTGCCCATGGGCAAAGTTAAGGACACTTTCTATATATAAACTTTTTTGTTTTTATCCTATTTAAGTTAAATTTTTGTTCATTGGATCTTTTGTAATCTTTAAATTCAGCTGAGGCAAAAAAATAAATGTTTGTTTGCCGGTACTCCAATTGTGATGAAATTTGATAATCATGTAAGAAACGTAACTTTTAAGCTTATTGTACAAGAAAATCAGTTTCGCAGTTTCTGATATATTGACGTTACGTGAAGTCAAATATTGTGCTAATCCGACTTGGATAAAAATTGGTACATTATTGGTACATTCAATTCGTACTCGTATAAAAAGTACTAGGAATTGTAATCGGTCAAATTGTTTCTAAGATGCGAAATAGATTTGACGAAATAGTCGCGAGGTCTAAGTTCATAATGGACCTCTAGTATGGATACATAGGCTTATGGATACATAGTGTACATAGTAAGCAGCAACATTTATTGTTAATTATGTCAAGTGGCCGTGTGGTTTCCGGCAGACTAGAATAGAATCACTCCGTTTCTACCCGTGGATGTCGTACAAGGCGACTAAGGGAAATACATTATCAAATATCGATCAGGCCTCCCCAACCCGTTTGGCCAGCGTGGGGAGTGTAGGCCAAATCCTCCTTCCGTCTAGGACGGACAAGAGAGGGTCGTGCTCCTGTAGTGGAGACTAAAATGGACCTGATGATAATGATAATAAATGTCAAGTGGCAAATAAGCATACGAATCGCAGCGAAGTGGTTTCTGCAGCCATATAAACGCTCGCAATATAAAATATCGCTCGCGCGCTGCCACCCTCGCTACCAATGCAGCGACTTCTTCCTTTCTGGTGACCTCACTCACTCGCTGGAACACAATAACACTGAAGGGAATAGTTATTTGGCTGCGGTATTCTGTAAGGTGGGAGGTACTTCCTGAGTCGGACAGCTTACAAAATTATGCCCTACTTCTCCTTTCGTCAGAGCCTCATTGCTCAGTCAGCAAGCATGATGTGCGGGTGAGATTGGTTTTGGTTCAAAAATCGAGATGAACCACTTATACCTCAAGACATTAATTACTTCATAAGATAAATGACATATTATATAATGTATGATGACATTACGATCAAGCCATGGTTTTTCTCAAACGACGATAGTGTAGTTTACTGTCTAAGGACTTATTAGAACCCTCTAAGAAGTCCTTAGACAAGCCCTGAGGGGTGAAGTTCTCTTGGTAAACACATTTGTTTGCCTGTAGACGTAATAATTTATGTAGTTAGGTGCGGTGATCGCGAACGCCCCGCTCGTCATTAGTGTTAGCCGAGAAGCGTCACTAGCTAATTACTGAAGATTGATGGAGGCGCCGGCATCGTTCTAGCCACTGTCGCGCCGCACTACAAACGCCTTACTACGAACTTTTTCTTTGCTTGTGAATTTATTATGCGCACATTTTTACTGTTTTATTTTTTATTCGTTTGGAATTTCATATTTTACAAACAGCTTTCGTGTTTGTATCATTTCGATGTGGTGTCTAGTGACTTATCTGTGCGTTTATAGGCAACTTTTCCCTTTAAATTTGTTTTCATTCACGACTTTATTCGTATCTATTTATATATCCCATGGGAATTTTTAAAAGTTCTTCTATGCTATGCCAAATTTCAGCTCGATCCATTTGGTGGTTTGAGATGTGGCACAGTGGTAGGAATGTGTAGTAGGCCCGTCCCGTACGTTTTCATCGTCGTTAAAGCGAGTAGTTAGGAAAAATATTGTAACGAAAAACATGTACTTTAGGAAGCTTCATACACCAATAGTTTAGGATTTACAAATTTGATAGTTATATGGTTGCGAAGATCTATCTGAAATGAACACAAAATTATGCACACAAAGGCGTTATAGACCGCGGAAGTAAGCGCTTACAATGAAGTGTAGCACAGTACAACTGTTCTGGCATCAAAACTTCTTATAGGATTATTTAATATATCTAACTGGAATAATCAACTTCACAAAAATGCGGTATTAGCCTGACTTCTACTGCCTCAACATTTTATATATTTAAATTATACGTAATCTGCATTAAGCTGGCTAACATTAGGCTAATGTAGGTCTCCTGCGACGTAGTAATATCACAGTTGTAATAAATAATACGGCAATGTCGTCACAATAAATGGGCTATATTATAATTACACCTAGGTAAAAATAAGTTATGTTTTATGTAGGTGTACTACGTAAAAAAATATGCGAGCAGCAAATATTCTTTGAGTTACCGTCTGCGTATAATCACTGTATAAGTAATAGTACTAACGTAGTATAATAATTACTACGAGGCTCTTTAGGAAAAAGTTCAGACATCAAACCACTTTTATTATGGGGATCATTGTATATTCGCGCACAGTATCAGTTATTCGATAGATCTTTCGTTCATTATATAATCGCGCATAGTATCAGTTATTCGATAGATCTCAATCGAAGAGAACGGTAGACGCATTAGGCTGTTTTAAAGCTTCAGCACATCTCCGCACAGATACGTCAATACTTGAAAACTAAAGCCTTCAACCAGCGCGTCCTTCCTTCAATGACCTAGATGCAGAAACTTGGACACTAACTATCTAGCTATTGCAGAGGGTAAAGATCGATCACCAAGCGATGGAGAGGGCTCTCTCGGAATTCGGAACGTGAAACCTTCAGAGTTTGCAATCTGAAGTAGTAATGCGACGGCCACATCTGCCGACACACTGCTGACAGTGGGGAAGGAGGCATTAAAGTGCAGGCCGCGCGTAGAACGAAGCATTGGACCCTCTCCTTCTAGATGGTGGATGACCTCAAGAAAGCAGCGGTAAGCAGCTGGAAGCGGCAGGCAGAGGAACGGATTGAGCAAGGCCTATAGGCGGGATATATCCAGTAGTGTATAGATATAGGCTGATTATCAGCTATTACTAGTAATGATGATCAGCTATTACTAGATGTGGTAGGCAAAGGATCGCATTTGGTGGAAAACATTGCATTAGGAAAGGCATATATGCCTCTCCTAATGCAATGTTTCCATTTTTTATAGATAATGGTACGGAATCCTTCTTGCATATGCAAGTGTGACATTAAAAATAAAGATTCCTTTATTCACAATATTCAGTCGTCATCTATAAGTTGATTGAAGTGAGATTTCGTTTTAGTTCGGTTGAAACATATTTGGCACAAAAAAAGGATTGGATTGAAAAAAATCGATTACAAACAAAACAAAAGGCAATTTGGTAATTTACGGCCCGAATGATAAATTTATCTCTTTACTGACTGTACGTCGATGTTTAAACCTAAAATTTCCAATAAGTATTCTTATAAAGAATTCCTGAATGTGAAATACCCAATGGATGGTGAATTAATTTTAATTTACATCAAGGGAAATTGTTTTTCCTGTGAATAACGTGTGAGAAACATCAATACGTTCCCCAGATGTTGTCTTCAGAGCTCGCTTTGTTTTTGTACTAGCTTTTATGAATATAAGGTTTTTGGAATCAATAAAAATAATGACGAAATAAGATCAAAAATATTTTCTCGGAATACCTCTCTGTGTATGTCGTGTAGGTAGACACTCTTAAGACGACAGCTTGCCGATTTAAAAAGGCAGGGATCCGGATTTTAGTTGCTGTTACACGAATGGTTAATTTATATAAAAGAAAATACAACCCTATTTTAAACAGAGATTGGTATTTGATTGGCTTACATGGCAGTGGGATTCCCCTAATACATTTTTTCTTCGCTTTGAACACATTACGAAGAATGGAAGTAATATATCCATTATAGGCAGCATATAACAATATCTAAGTTACATAGTTTATTTAGGCTTTTAGAGCAAATATAAAAGAATTTATGCACTTGCATAATTCACGTAAATGAGCCTTCCAATTCGTCTGGTAATCAAAATGGAGCCCTATGCCCTAAGAATTTAGTAAATGATGTCGTTTCTATCTCGATCTGAGTATACTGGTGAAAATGGATAATTTTTGTTTTGCTAATATTTTTTTAGTTTAATAGTTTTACCTCCGGGACTGCAATGAACTTCATTGTTCATTGCTTTTTTGACGGTTGTCGCTGTTAATCCTTGCTACACAGCAGATTGCATCGCTCGGTGATCGATCTTTACCCTCTGCAATAGCTAGATGGTTAGTGTTCAAGTTTCTGCATCTAGGTCATTGAAAGAAGGACACACTGATTAAGACTTTAGGTTTCAAGTATTGACGTATCTGTGCGGAGATGTGCTGAAGCTTTAAAACAGCCTAATGAGACACTTGCCTCCCTGCTGCATGGGACCGATATTTTTTTGGCACCGTTAAGTATTTTTTTTTAGTAATATTAAGATTAGTTTATTTTTATTAACTTTAGTTTAGTTTGTACTTTGTTATTATATAGTTTGAATCAATTACCTAATAATATAGCTTTTATTCATGTACGAGTATATATAGAACGTACGATAGTGTCTCTTAATAATACTTACATAATTAATTAGACAGGAACGCTTCCAGCTACTCAATTTTGCAAGATATCTTGTGCGAGAGTCCTTGAGTCACTAATGTCAATCAATATCTCTCTAATTTACTAATTCTAACAGACATATATATAATGGAATATGCCACTCGCTTAGCGGTATATTGACGCAAGTACAAAAATTGCAAAATTGAGTTTTACAACCCACGTTCAAAGAGGATAATAATCATTCTCTTTGCCCACGTTATTAAAAAACGGAGTTAGTTATGAATGTAGAAATCACTTTAAACAGTAAAAAAAAAAGTAAATTTCCGTAAACGTTGATCAAACTCTAGTAACGAATATGGCTAAAGGGATTTAATTGTGCAAAAAGAGAGTACTAATTTATCGTAACCAAATACTAATTTTACCTTAATCAAATACTAAGTTTCCAGTGATTCCTTGAGCGAATTATTCAGTAGATCAGCATTTTATTCTGTATAAATATTATTTTACGTATAAAATTATTACGTTTCTACAAGTAGGGAAGGAAAGGAAGGAGTATAGGCTGGCAATGGATCGGCGACCCCCTTGGTGTTGCTGATCTCCATGGGTGGTGATTGCTGTCCATCAGGTGACCAACATGCTCGATTGCCCCTCTCTAAAAAAATGAAATAAAATAAAGTGAAATGGCATCTTATATAGAACACAAAGAGATGCAACATCTCTGCGTATAGAAAGAGACTCCAGCTTATCAGAAATCATTGGGTCACCGACGATTCGAGCTCTTCGTTGTATGCGGTCAAATTTGGTTCACAACGGCGCTTGGAGCGGCCCTTACAGGCTGGCATCGCAGCTCGGGTACTTGCCTGCTGAGCAAGGAGGATGGCGGGCGATCGCTTCCGTCACTCCGGTCACCCTACCGTAGGCCTGGGGTAGGAGTCCTTCTTTGAAGTGATGTCGGGAAGTGAGCGTGCCATATACAGCTCCGGTACCTGTCATGGACTTGAGATAGCCAGCTAACTGGCGCCCCAGTGTGGGTACAGAAACACAAGACGTACTTGTACTTGTAACATTGTACCGGATCTGTTAGGCACGCTCATTTCCCGACGCATTCGTCGGGAAATGAGCGTGCCTAACAGCTCCGGTACCCATCATGGAAATTGGGGAGTGGTGGTAGAACCCCGATGCTTGGTTCGCCGAGCGCCGGTTCGCCACGAGCTATTCGACTTAACAGTACCCAAATAGCCTGCATGCAGATGAAAGGGGAGAAAGACCTGCTAATGCTCCGCTTACGTGCTCGGTGCTCGAGCGCAAGAGCGGAGCAGGTAGTTCCTCTCGTCTGGTTGGTTTACTGGACGGGAGACTCGCAATCCTGTGATATAACCGGAAGCACACAGGGACGCACTAGCAGTTGGGTATAGGGTACGTGACGTGCCCATGGAGATCAGCAACACCAACTTTCTTTCTGGTGACCTCACTCACTCGCAGGAATACAACAACCCTCACAGGAATTGTTATTTGGCTGCGGTATTTTATGAGGTGGAGGTATTTCCGCTGTCGGGCAGCTTAAAAATAAGCTATGCCCTACCTCTCTTTTCGCCAGAGCCTCGTTTATCAAACAGCAAGGTGCACCACGTGCAGGTGAGATTGGCTTTGGTTTCAAAGATAACTATACTCACTCTTAGGTATATGACAATCAAGGAAGGAAGTTATTTTGCTGCGGTGTGTTCTAAGAGAAGGCGACACATGTCCGGTCGGGCTTGACATGAGCTTCGTCTCTTTAGTTAGAGCTGGATCGTCACATAAATTACCATGAGTATAAATTATATAAGGTACGTTTTTGCGTTTTCTCACCACCAAGCAATTTTAATTATCTCTATATTATTGTAAAATTGCCTGTTAGCCTAATTAAAAAAAGAAATTATGCTAATATGTACTATTATTTACGCCACGTTGCTACGTCGACGGGATAACTTGGGGAGTGAAAAGGGTCTTTGTTATTTTCTTAATTATTCTAATTATGTTTCGTATGAAAATAAACGATATTTCTGCGTAAATTGTACCTACTGTTTAATATACCAATTATTTATACTTATTGATGAGTCGTTTTGTACATTAAACTTTTGTACAAATCGACTCATCCGTATAACAGAGTCGGATGTGATCATTGAACAAAACAGATAAAGATTATTAATTCTACAGACAGACCTAGATTTTTCTTATCTCATTTATCTTTCTATATTATATAGAATCAAATAATGTTCAATCTGACATTAGCTCCCAATGATACTTAGAGAATATAGCTAACCCCGCAAACGTTATTTTGATATATAAATTTAGGGATTGATGGTAGAAGGGTGAACATTTGAAGTTGTATGTATTTTTCAATGCTAAATCATAATAAAATAAAAATAAAAAGTTAGGGGTGGGTCATCCTTATCATTTAGGGATATGAAAAATAGATGTTGGCCCATTCTTAGACCTACCCGATATGCACACAAAATTTCCTAAAAATCGGTCTAGCCGTTTCGTAGGAGTTTGGTAACAAACACCTCGACACGAGAATTTTATATATAAGATTTATTATAATACACATTATTTACATTCTCTACTACACTATAGAAAGTTTATTTAAAAAGATAGATAATGTATATAAATATAAATAATATATTAATAATTCTGGACAAATTACACACTGCCATCTAGTCCCAAACTAAGCAAAGCTTGTACTATGGGTTCTAGATAACTAATATAATGCTTAAATACATGTTTGTTTTGTAAATATATACATATAATACATAGAAAATACCCCGACCAAGACAAACAGACATGTTCATGCACACAAATATTTGTCTTGTGCTGGGATCGAATCCGCGAACTCGGAGTCAATTGTTAGCCATTCGACCACCGAGCTCGTCAAATATAACTTACAACTTTTTAGTACAATTTCTGATAGGGTTGAACGTTCATGGGAAACTGAATGGTGCTTTTTAAAGCAATCGATGTCATACGAGAACAAGCTTGCTAAATGTAGTAATTGACACAAGAGTTGTATAGCAAAATTTGGAATAGGGCAGGTAATGGTTTTGAGAATATGCCTGAAAAAATCTTTGATTTTGTTCTGAAGCGGCGGTGTACGATCCTTTGTTTGTAGCTAACTGCAAGCTTGCGAACCAGCCATTTTAGTTCGTAGTGCCTTTATGTGTTATACCTGAGTTTTCAGCGGTTATACAGGCATTTTGTCAGTTTTAGCGCATATAAAGCATACGAATTGCTTGCCAAAATGCTCTTGCATAAACGAATATTACGTAGGTATTCAGTGCTCTATTTCTAACAATTCATCGTTTAAAGAAATATGAAAGTGAAAATTTTGATTGTTTAGCCGATAAAATTGTGATATATTTTAGAATTTACATAAAATATTAATACATATTCTGTTGCCTAGGTATAAGAACATTTAATTTTAAGACTTCGGTCCCATTAGGCAAGTAGTTTGCAATTGTTCGCAGGCGAACAATAGACCGTCTAAAAGTAAAGAAACTCAAGTTATACTCAAAACATATATCTCTTTACAATGATGGTACTGGCTCAGATTATTAATAGGTACTTGTAAAGTGTGATTGTTGGTACTTAGTGAGACTTCGCAGACATTTTGCAATCAATAATAAATATAATAATCCGTCCCTCTTCTGTAATAGCCCGGTATTAAGTTCACCCAGATCTCATCTCCATAGCCCATTTATTTTCCATTACACTTTGAAATAATCTCAACGCCTGCCGAGATCTGCTCATGGGTATATCGTTCCAATGAAGCGGCTCACGGTGGGCGTACAACATTACATCAAACATCTCAAAGGGGCCTCTGCGCGTTGGATCCATATCCCCGCGCACGCCTATCAAATGACCGGGCTAGACCCGTGATGAAAAAGACAAACATTATAATAATAAGAGAGGTAGTGAGTGTAATTGTAAGCTACCCGACTGGGGAATGTACCTCCACCTCACTGAATACCACAGCCATATAACAATTCCCTTGAGGGTTATTGTGTTCTGCGAGTGAGTGAGGTCACCAGAAAGGAAGGAGATACTGCATTGGCAGTGGGGGTGCCACAACCCATAATCATCCCACTGTTGAGATACGGGTCTCCCCTCATTCGAAGGGGTTTAGAGCATACTCCACCACACGGCTCAACTGCGGGTTGGCAGAGGCCAGTGTTTTCAAGCCGTCCAAAGGCCACTGACTTAGTTTAATAACTGTCGTCTAAAGACAACAACCGGGACCGACGGCTCTCTAAAGACAACAACCGGGACCGACGGCTCTCTAAAGACAACAACCGGGACCGACGGCTCTCTAAAGACAACAACCGGGACCGACGGCTCTCTAAAGACAACAACCGGGACCGACGGCTCTCTAAAGCACGGAAAAATTACATACTATCCAAAAAGTATATTTTCAACTGTTTCTATAATTTGTCTTATTTTGAATTCGGTTTCTTCACCGCAGCGCAGTGGTTATGTAAATTCACTACCATAATATCGCCACAAATAAAACCACCGATACGCCGCAGCGGTTATGGAAATGTATTCTTAACAGTAAAATGAGTCAATTTGTTTAGCTTTATACTTGTTTAAAGTTTCCGAAAATCCCGCACAAAAGGATTCCCAAGTCTTCTGTTTTAGGAGAGCAACGTTGTTTCGAACGGTTTACAAGGGCCATCTGAAATCACATTTAATTGGAATCGAGTTTTTTTGCAAGAAAACTCCCGACGCGAACAAATACTTTGATTTAAACTAAGAAAAGGTTTCGCTATAAGACGTTGTTTCTTTTATTTTAACACAAAAGTAAAGAACAACGCGGTTTTATCGATTTTTGTTTAATTGCAATCTTTTAAGATTTTATACACTGAGCGAGCGAAGGTTTCGCGAAGCGAAATTGAGTTGAAATGAAAATATTTTTTTGAGTTTACACCACAAAAATCTATTTTTGTACCTCGGTGTAGGCCGAGAACGATGCGCTATCAATACATCAGTTTGCGTGGTACGGGGTATATTTTATTTTATAAGTTTATTCATAAAGATATTATATTTAAATTTAAGACTGGGGTACGAGTTGTAACGTTACAAGTGAAATACGCTTGTACAGTTAACAGCTTATATTAACAAAAAAAATACAATTGTGAAATAAAAAGAAACGAAATAGTTTTGCAGGTGTCGGTCCAATAGTCCAGAAGAATAGGTCCGGGTGAAGATGGTCCAGGGATAGGCCTCGGCGGTGAAGGCCACTCAAGGAGACGTGAACTATGGGTCACCGGCGACCCTACAGTAGACCGGCTTGGAATGATGAAACACTCATGAACGTACCTAGGTGAAATAATGAGAACTGAGGTTATAGTTAAGTTAGTACTGATACAAGAACAAGGGGCCAGCAAGTTATAGGAGACCCTTTGGACAGTGCTCCGGTTTGTGCAATGTCTTAACGACACGGGAGGCTCAAGAGTAATCGTCCCGTTTCATCGGTTTCTTCCAATTATATAGAGCTGTAGATATTCTCTTCTAATCTTGAGATTATAAAATTTAAAAATAATTTATTTTTCTCAGTGCTAGAAACATTATAGATATATACTCGACACTCGTACATGCCAAAAATATACATTGTATTTCTATGATCGAAGATTTTAATAAGGTCCATAACAGAAATATCAAAGAAAATAGCTAGTTTTGTTACAAATTAGAGTTCAGTGTTTCTGACTTGACTTAACAACTGTCAAATTAAAAGATTTTATGTGAATAAATTCTTACAAATAAATACCCTACCGTACTAATACGTCTTGTATACTTTAATCTGAAGAGCAAAAGGCACAGTTTCGAATGCGCATTTCCTTGGAATTTCCTACATAAATAAGTATAATTACGTATATACTGACTGAAATGAATGAATAACGGCTTTCTCTTTTATTTCTTTGTTGATTCTGAATTTAAAGTCGGAGAGACACAAACGAAGAGGGTGTGACGTTACAAAGAGGCGCTCATCAATCTTCATTAATGAGCTAACGACGCACTTCGACTTGGACTTTATTGTAAGACAGATTTTTTAAAAGCATAAATTATTTTCAGCTCTATTAGATATACTCGTATATTATTTTGATTTTTAAACAATAGATCTATCATTTCTCTTTGAGAAATGGCCTTAGCAGTTATTTAGTATTGTTCCAATAAATCATACACAACACAAGTTTGTTTTAAATTTATTTCTACAATGAAATTGTAGTTTTAGTTTGTTTGAAAACGAAAAATGGACATAGGCTTCTGTTTGTCTTTTCATATTTATAAAATCAAAGTTCATTTTACTTCGATTATAAAGTTCTGTTTAAATTAATTATATTTATTGTACTAGTCTATAGAATTATCTGCTTCCTGGCTCATTGAGGTAACATTTTTTACGAGACCATATTATTTATATATATATATATATATATTTCATTTTTTTAAATAATTTATTTGTATATGTAATGTATATATATATATATATATACACATATATATATATATATATATATATATATATATATATATATATATATATATATATATATATATTATGTATCATTATGTATATATATAAAATGAAAAATCCAAATCAATGCGCTGACTGACACTAATCGTTGGTAAGTCAAGAATGAAATTATGGTAATAAGGTTTCTCACACACATGTGCATGTGTCATAGATGACAAATTATGTGAAAGAATTACTTGTATACGAGTACAACGTCGCGGTGAAAGCTGATACAAGATACCAAATAACACATTTTAATGTCAATGAACTAGTCGTAAATAATTTCGTAAAAATGTGAAGTTATTGTTCGCTTTAAAAATAGTACTTAATTCAAATAACTTGGAGATATTTCAAGCGCTGTCCAACGACACCAAAGATAAATTGTCAAAAAATGTAATTTTAATAATATCACCACTGTCTCCTTAGACATAAAAAGAAAGATTTATTACCATGACAGCTTAAGAGAAGTTTTTCTCAGTAATTCACCAGCAAATTATACAGAAAACAACAATGACATAGTGGTTCGCAGAATCGGAAAATGTTACTTCTACATGTTGCGGTATAATTTAAATCACATAGAAATAGAAAGAGAGAGCGCAAGAAAAACAGGCCATTAATACGAGAATATAAACACGACCTACATATACGGGTATTATCAAATGCTTCGTGAAAATTAATTGCGTGGAAAAATTGTGGGCACCATGCCTTACTACAAACACACATATCATTCTGTGTACCTACACGATGATGGTGGTATGAGGACATTAAGATGAATTTTCTTTCTCCACACATACATGTTACAACGTAGACAGGAAAACAATAAACAAATTGATATTTTCCATTGCATTCGCACAAAATAAAGTTAAGTAAGTAACTTACGCCATCATCATGTAAATACATTAACAAAATAAGACATATTGAAACGATTTTTGTTCTGTGTCACGTGCTGGATTTTGTTCCGTGTCACGTGCTGGATTTTTGTTCCGTGTCACGTGCTAGATTTTTGTTGAAGTAGAACGGTTCCCATTACGCCGGCCTATATTATTATAAACATAAAAAATATATACAACGTCGGGTGGCAGACAAGCATACGACCCGCCTCATTTGACTGGGAAAGTACCTCCACCTCACAGAAGACCTCAGCCAAATAACAGTTTCCTTGAAGGTTATTGTGTTCTTGTGTTCTTGCGAGTGAGTGAGGTCAGCAGAAAGGAAGGAGATGCTGCGTTGGCAGCGGGGGTGGCGCCGCGCGAGCGATATTTTATGTTGCGAGCGTTAATATGGCTACGGAAACTGCTTCACAGCAGGCCGTATGCTTGTCTGTCACCCGTCGTAGTATATATAAAAAAAAAAAAACATCGCAGTCAATACTGCAACAACGGACCCTATACCTACAGCTAATGCGCCCCTGTGCACCAACCTTTCGGTTATATCACAGGATTGCGAGCCCAATAAACAAACTAGGCGAGAGGACCTTTACCAGCGCCGCCATCACGCTCGGCAAAGCAACCTGCACTCAACTAGATTGGTAGCAGGTCTTACCCCCTTTCACCTGCAAGCAGAATACTTGCGCACTCTTAAGTCGAGTCAATATTGCAACAGCAGAGATCATAAGACTAGTCATATACCTAGGTATATGACTCTGCTGTTGCAATAACATATGCAATGAAATTGCCATAGCAAAGACAACTAGTAGTTTTTGCTGCTATGGCAATTTCATTGCAGTTGATGAGCAGCAAAAACTACTAGTAGTTTAAATTATAGCAGCAAAAACTACTAGTAGTTTTTGCTGCTATGATTTAAATTTAATTGCCATAGCAGCAAAAACTACTAGTAGTTTTTGCTGCTATGGCAAAGGTCAAGCCACACAATGCCATAGACGGACTGCGTGGACTGGAAAAGGCAGCATACCACGGCCCCCAACCAGATAGATCGATGATCTGGTAAAGGTCGCAGGATCTCCAAATAGAATGTGTAACAAATGTTACATCAGATGCGACTACTCGTTAGTCAGGGAAGCAGTAATATAATACTCAAAATTGAATCTGAAATGTTACATTACAGATGAATGCACCTGGTGAGGGACCACCTTAAGATACGCAACATAACTTTGTAATGCAAGCTTGGTTTGCTTTTGCTTTGGATGCAAGCGACACAAAGTCGTTGTGGAAGTCTAAGGTGGGAACTACGTTCAGCAATGGATGTCTTTTGGCTGAATTGATGATGATGATGGTCGACACACACTCACGCAATTGTCTATTATAAACAGCGAGCAATACAAATAGACTCAAGGAAAAACCTCGGCTAAGAATTGATTCGCAACTTGAGAGTTCCAGTAACAAAACCCGTCTGTAATCACACCGTTCTCACTCATGGTCTGGGTGTTTTCTATGTATTATATGTATGTATTTACAAAAAAAAATGTTTTTGAGTGAAGTATAGTATCTATTATCTAGTACCCATAGTAGCATAGCTTAGTTCGGGACTAGATGGCTATGGTGTGTAATTTGTCCAGGAATATTTATTTATTCATTTTGGTTGCAATGTGTGTCATTGAATTCCCTGTTATTACCCGACTACGGCGAAGCAAAAAGGAGGGTTATGATTTTCACCTGTATGTATGTATGTATGTATGTGGCTATGGATGCTCATCTGTTCCCTCATAACTTCTAAACTTGTTATCATAATTAAACAAATGAGGTGTCGTTGGAAGTCTCTTGATCGTCCGCTGGCTACATGACCACGGCTATTCTTTACACATATCTCTATCAGTATGACGTATAAAAAACTACGTTAAAATATACTACGTATAAGGAAGTTGTTTATTAGAAGTCGGTAATTGTTTTATAGTATGTACATAATAATTTCAGCCGAGACTATTTTTTTGTTTCGTACTTTTTAGAGGGTGTTTTTAGTAGTCGGGTTTTAGTTTTTTAAACTTTATTTTTTAGTATTGTAGAAAGGGTTATACTACAATATGAACTGTTAGTGTACTCACCAGGGTTAAGCATTCCTTTGTATCAGACTGAACGCATAGAAAACGCTGTAAAATAAAACTCAAACGCGTGTTTTTAGTGAGCATAACACTTGACATAGATGTTCGAGCAGCACTCGGCAGCTTTGCCCGTGTTTGTTGTTTGACTAAGAGATTGTCTGTGTAACTTAGTATCGTCCATTATCACTGTGTTTTGTGCATGCACGTTATATTCGTTTTATGTACGAGACTAAAATAGAGATTTTCGTGGCCGATTTTTAGAGAGGTTGAGCGACCTAATTTAGAAGCATCAATTTATACTGTCTTGTTAGTGCTAATTTATTTTTAGACATAATAGAGAAAATCGATGACTTTGATTATTTTAATAAACCAATTATGTTTTTTTAACTTAAAAAAGAAATTATGACGAATACTTTGTAATTTTGTCTTTCCATACTTGAGTATTCAATAATCTTTTTTCGTTGAGTTCACAATAATTTAAACTATCCAGAGACCAGTTATGGTATGATTAATTTGCATAACATAAAAAAGTCATATACGCCCACTGCGCAGAACTTCAGCCTTCAGTACCATGCTCATATATGGACATATAGATTACCCATATGGACATATGGACCCCTTAGAGATTCTATTTATTTATAAGTTTTATTTATTGTAAAGTCTCTCGTGAAGCTTTACACGTTGGACTCAATTCATTATTATTACAATCGCTGTAGATTTAAGGCTCGCACTAAAGTAAAAAGGTTCATGAGCTCTCTACTTTACCTACAATTCATACTTTTCTCATTCTCCATATCAACTCCAATCAGTTATCTAGTACCCATAGTACAAGCTTTGCTTAGTTTGGGACTAGATGGCCGTGTGTATTTTGTCCAGGAATATATAATGTTTTTATAATCGGTAATTAATCTTCATAAAAAATCACATAGGATGTTTCAAACTGTCACGAACTGTTCACTACGAGTATGTAGCAGTAAGCGCGGAGAGTATCACAACAGTTGTTCCCGACGTTTGCTCGAAACTTTCCCGTTGAGCTGCATGCTGTGATAAATCTCTCGTTTGCGCACTC
The DNA here is from genome assembly GCA_937001555.2 of Hypsopygia costalis. Classification (NCBI taxonomy): domain Eukaryota; kingdom Metazoa; phylum Arthropoda; class Insecta; order Lepidoptera; family Pyralidae; genus Hypsopygia; species Hypsopygia costalis. The sequence goes on along the minus strand of OW443339.2, from coordinate 12,117,897 downwards.
TTTTGTTCAGGACCACTGCGGAAAAATCGACTCCCCTTTTAGTTACCATTGTTGGCATCACGTTGGCATGCTTGACAAATGGTACGTTAATATTATTTCGAGAAATCTGTGACTACTTCGTCAGTTTAAGTTTAAAAATGGCTAGTTTGACGAGCCCGGTGGTCCAATGGCTGGTATTTGCACTTTAATTCCGAGGTCGCGGGTTCGATTCCGAATATTGGTGTGAGTGAATATGTCTTGTTGTCTTGGCCTGGGTGTTTTCTATGTATATACTATATATGTATATAATATACTCCGCAAAGCAGCGTGGTGGAGTATGATCTAAACTCTTTCAATTGAGAGGAGACCCCTATTCCAGCAATAGGATGAATAAATGTTTATACCGACGATATGTAAATATTTACACAAAAATTAAATATATTTAGGTGTGTTATCACTATCCGTTATTACCCATACCCATAGTACAAGCTTTGATTAGTTTGGGACCAGATGGCTCTGTGTAATTTGTCCAGGAATATTTATTATGATTTATTAGTATTATACATATTATATCAAATGCACATCAAATGCAGGAATTTGATGTGCAAATCAAGTTTTTTTGTGGATCAATTTTATATTTTTCAAATTTTACGTGCCAGCATGAATGTCTTCATTATTTTTTTTATAACATGAGTAAGTCAAATCAACAAATAAGTATCAAATCAATCAATAATAATGGATACTGCAATATTTCGTGTTGCCAGCGTTAATGTCTACGGTATGTTGTCTGTCAGGGTGACGTAGTATAAAAAAAAGAAAATACATATAAAAATGCCTGGTTATCAATAGGTTTGTTTGTGCCTGCGATTACGGTTTTAGCTTTATGAGATTAATCTTTGAATAAAATTTAATTGTTTGGTTTGATGTCAGCTAACGCAAACAGCCTATTTTTGGACGGGGAGGCCGTGAATTAAAGCTTTTCTGATTTCATTAAAATTTGCATCTTTTAAGGACGTTGACTCTAATTGGAAAATGTATTTCCTGTTATGTTTAATTATAAATTGTTTTATATATTTCAAGGCACAAATTGCCAAGTATAAATCGTTTAGCACAAGATCGTCAAGGTTCTATACAGTTCTGTTAGTGTTGTAGCCGCCGAGGGCAAATTTCAGATGTTGTATTTTTTAAGGGCTAATATGTATAAAATAAATAACATAAATTAAACGGACGTGTTGTGTATTTTTGTTTTGGCAAGCTGGTTTCAAACGGTGATAAAGTGTTCAGCCCGAGAGAGAGAGAGAGAGAGAGAGAGAGAGAGAAAGAAAGAGAGAGAGGTCGCATCTGCACATTCGCCTTGGTTATGATCTCTGTTTTGAGATCGAGATTAGTCGGCTGTCCCGACAAAATACACGAGTGACCTGATTAATCAATTTACAATGATGTGTCACGTGCGTTTTAATAATAATTATAATAAATAACAAAATTGTTCCTGGTCAATGTCTGTACATAGGAGATATTTAAGAAATAATAGAGGTTTATAAGAGAGAACCCCAAAGAGCAATAGATGCCAAATAAAATATACATTTTTGGATTTTTTGTTGTCTGAGGAAAAATCAGGTCGTTCTTTGAAGGAAACCAGGGGAAAATTCACCAGTTAGAAAATTTGAAAATCCTGAATTCGCGTAATTACAATGTTCGTAATTTAAAAAAAAAATGTTTTTCTTTCGATTCGATTGAATTTATTATGCAAATGAATAATTAAACATTAAAAAATTCTAAATGTATAAAATTTCAAATTAGAATTGATATAGCGAATAATTTGTGTTAAAACAAATCGAAACTTTGAATTTTCTTTGAAAAACGAATGCGTATTAAGTCTCTTTCAAATTAGACAACATAATCTCTTAACGAGTTATTTTGTACAACTGAGTAGTTGGCAACACAGGCTGCGCCACGGGCCCATTTTAGTATCAGACTTAATGCATTTTTGATACATCAGTGCTCAAGTTTAAATTTTAATGTCTATTGCCTTGGCTACGTATTTTCAAATAATCATTTAACATCTTTTCATTCATGTGCGTGTTTTCTAATATATTCTAGTAAATTTCCCGTAATAATTTAGTTCACTTCTTCGTATATCTGTTGGCAACACTGAATGTGTGTAGTTTCTTACATTCACGGTGCATCCGAGGAAGATGTCCGCTGGTCATATTTTTGAAAATAGAATGCTTTCGACATTCACGGGTAGTTTTTGGACGACGTACACGTTTGGACGCATCGTCAATGGGGTACTTAAGGCCAAGAACACGAATAGGCGGCTGCATGCGGCAAATTTTGTAGAGACACGATCAGCAGGCGCCTCTTTGAGTGCGTATCACCTGAAATTTACATACAATATTTTATTTTTAATGTGCCGCACGTCTAGCTGGTTAATTTATTTTAAGCGATGTGTATGAATCTTAACTGTTTCAAAATTTTCCCCTTAAGGTACAAATACGAATTGTCCACAGTTTTAAGCCGCTTTATTCTGGCATCACTATGGCTCTGATATAACGTCTTATAATTTATCACTGCCGCCTTTTGTCAAACTCGAAATATTTTAGCCGCTTTTGTTCTTGTAAAATAAACCACAATAACAGAAGCGGTACAAATCAGCTAAACGCGGGAAACGTTACCAATTCCAAGAGGGAAATTCCGGTGGGAAAATATCTTTGGAATAAATGTGAATAAATAGGGCTTGCGAGATTAAAAGCGGACCGGTTGATATATGGCAGGCGTCGCGCACCCTTGGCGCTAGGTCACAGTAGCCGCGCAACAGATAAAAGAAATTGTGAGATTTGTAAATTTGCACTTTACGTATATTTTCGTTCGGCTCTCTGCCGTGCGCCGCTGTCAGTGTTTACAGATCGTTCACTCGACACGAGCTGTTTATTTTCCCGGTATTTACTCCGTAAGGGTCCCATTTACGAATGAACGTTTCTTTAGACCTGCATGAATGTGATCAATATCAATGATATTGAATTTAAAGATCCTTCCTTTTGGTTGGACATGATAATGAGAAACAAAAGTGATTTATACTGTCTTTGTATCTTATATTATTTTTTGTGTATGTGTTTGTTTATTACAAAATGGAGAATTACTCAGAGCTAATTATTTATGTGGTAAAGCGTGTAGGGATTGAATAAACATGACATTACATGACAACCTCAGCTGTGCGTGGTACACCCTGCCAATAGCAAAAGAGAGGTAGGGAACAGCATATTTGTAAGCGGCCCGGCTGGGGAAGTACCTCCATCTCACAGAATACCGCAGCCAAATAACAATTCCCTTGAGCATTGTTGTGTTCCTGCGACTGAGTGAAATCACTAGAAAGGACGGAGTTGCTGCGTTGGCAGTGGAGGTGGCGGCGTGAGAGCGATATTTCATGTTGAGTGCGTCAATATGGCTAGCCGTTTCACATCAGGCGGGCATTATGCTTGTCCGCCACCCTACGTAGTGTACAAAATATATATTACTTATCAGAATGACACTTGCATGCAATATCTAGTTCAGGGGTTCCCAACCGGTGGTCCGCAGAGTGGTCCGTGAGGATTAAAAATATGGTCCGTGATACAAACTTATAAGGAAAAAGATTGAACACTATCATACAAAATACTAACAACTCGAGTTATAGAATAGTGGATTTATGACACTTGGGGACCCTACTCCCAACAAGAACCTCGTAGTGGCCCGCGAACCAAAAAAGGTTGGGAACCACTGCTCTAGTTATTACTAGTAGGTAAGGTAAACTAAGAGGTAAGATCTTGATAAACTCTTAGTGATCAGAAAACCTGGAGGTAAGCGATTTCGGGGACGTAGCTTGATGCTCTGGTTTGACGTAATTCGCATTGTCTTTAACTTTGGTAGACAATGATAGAGGTCGTAACCAGTTGCAGAGTGCTCGTGCAACACACACGCGATCTTCAGCATTTTGAATAACGATCCAAGAAGAAGGAGCAGGATGATTTATGAGCATATTTTCTTCTGAAGCAGCGACAAAAAAGATGGTATTCATTACACCATCAAGAACTTACCTACTTGTTGATTTTTTCGAATAAAAATCTTAGCAAAGTCCGTTCAGAAACTGAACGGCTTTGCTAACATTAGCTAATTGACAAGTAGTATTTACGCTGTTTTCAACCCGTTCATCATCCGAGATAATCTACCAACGATGTCACTTAAATTATTTGTCATCATAAATTAATTAAAGCACAGTGATATTATCTCTATGTAATAATAACAGCTATTACAAGGGCGGTTGATATAACTTGATACATGTATCTACCACACGAAATCACTGACGTTATGTGTTAATTAACATTAACGTGATCATTTCGTATTCCCCTGTGATTTCGTTCAGGCCTCGTGTTTGGTACAAAATACCTACGTCACATTTGCCACTCTGGGTCGTCTGTTGCGAGCTGTTCCAAGATAAATGATTGATTAAATGACGAGTTTTTATGAACCTCGTCCTGTCGGTTGTCACAAGGTACCTATTAGGAAAAATAGACTTTTGTTCAAGGACTCTACAGTTTTCATTAAGGCCGTACACTGCTCGTCATGTAATTGTAGCAAACGTAGCTTGCGGCGTACTCGTATGACGTAAGAATGTTGTTCACTTAGTGTTCTGAACGAACTTTTGTACATAACAAATGTTCATATGTGTGCATGCGCATACTCAAATTATTTGCTCTAAGCGAATGCTAATTGTGAGCATTTGCTCGCAGTTTGCTAGTTTTTATTTGCGCGTGAACGAACGAATGCTTGTTCAAAACTGTTCAGTGTTGCTTATTGCGAGTTTTTTGTTCCCGTTTGATCATGTCAACCTATACAAATCTGAAATCGACCAAAGAGCGAAGAAAGAGACCATGAGAGAAGAACTCTCATGTTGAGCATTTATAAGGCGCGTGTTACACTTGAAAATTATGTGGCTTACTTGCTCATATTTTGAAGTGAGCAACCCGGCTAATTTGAATATGTAAATTCACAATATGAAATCGTTTCTCAATTAGATATAAATAGTCGGCTTGTAAACCTTAACACGTTCGAATGTGACCAAAAGACTCGCACTAAGCACTCAGAACGTTAAGTAAAAACGCGGCGGTATGTAGTATTTAGCGTGCCGAGCGCATACAAGTCGAGTCTACTCCTCGACGAGTTGTTACTCCGCGACGAGTTGTTACTCCTCGACGAGTTGTCACTCTGAGACGAGTTGTGTGCAGAGTTGTGAGAGTTGTATGCACTTGACAGGTTCCTATTATTCAATGCAGGTACTATATGCTCGGCAACTCTCTTATTGCATACTACATACGCTACGATTACGTGACGAGCCGTGTGTAGAAGCGCTACATTACGCAGACCCTTACGCTTTCGCAGAGAATGTTGTAAACAGTTGTAATTATTTTAGAAAACACTTTACTTCTGTATTCCCGAAGGCGAAGTGTAAATAACAAAAAGCGATTAAAAAAGAAGTTAATAATTTCCGCATAATAAAATAATACACGACGGAGTCCAAGGAAAGGAATATTTTGTTCGCGATTAAGTTGAATTTTAAGTGGGAAGTTGTGCCCAAAGTCCTAATGGAAAAGTTGAGGGAACTTGGGCTCAAGTAGATCTGGGGAGGAAATTCGCTCGTTAAAATTGGTGGGAAAGATTGTTGTGGAATGTAAAACACATTTTAAACGGATCTCGAGGAGTTTTGTCTCTCCAACAATAAATAACAATAAAGCTTTATGGTAAAATTGTTATTTTTTAATGCGATGGACTTACCTGAGACATATCGATATTCAGCGAAATTTATTGTGCTTATAAAATGCGGTCGTTCTGTCTGTCCGTCCGTTGCCATGAAACTCAAAATTTCGAAATTCTGACTTCGGATTCGTGTACCTAGAGTATCAAAAAGTAGTAATGTAAAGTGACCTTGGTTTTCCGATATCAATTCGGGAAAGAGGCCAAAATAAATAAATAAATAAATTTCGCTATGGTGGCGCATGCTGCGAGTCCCATGTTTTTTTTTCGGAAAATCGCACTTCGGTTTCAACTCTTTCGGTAGGGCTTTAGGATCGTCGTCGTCAACCCTTATTCATCCTACTGCTAGGATATGGGTCTCTTCTCAATCGTAGGGGTTTACAGCATACTCCACCACGCTGCTCAAATACAGGTTGGCAGAGGCCAGAGTTTTCAAGCCGCCTAAAGGCCACTGACTTGGCTTAACGACTGTCATCTAATGACAACAGCCGGGACCGACGGTTTAACGTGCCCCCCGAAGCACGGAGGAGCTAGGATAAATAAACCCATACATTGACAGGCTACGTTGCTTAACTTATGTGTTCGATTAAACTGACACGCTTAATGACGCCATTGAGCTCTAGGATCACTATCGGTTAAACAAATCGTAACTATCACTAATCTAAGCTGACGTTTGGTTTTGGCAACCAAATAAGTATGTGTGAATGTCAGGACGTTTGGATGGATATTTATTACTCTTTGCGGCTAAACGGGTTAGAAAGAAATTTGGCATACATAAAGAATATATTCTGGATTGACACATAAGATACATTTTATCAGGATTCTGTGCTCACGCGGAGCGAACCCGTAAGTATAAACTAGTATTGCATTATTTAAAAATATTTTCAGCTGAACTGGGACAAAGTGAAATCGATTAAACAATTTCGTGAAATGCACAAAATTGAGAATTAAAAACATGCACAATTAAAATAACAATTCATTAACATGTTTTTATGCCGTAATGGACATAAAAACATGTTAATGTCTATATGCCCATTACGGCATAAAAACATGTTAATTATGTTTTTACCCTATACTTTTATGATAATCGGGAAAGCACAATTATTATAATTCTTTTAAATATTATACAAATTGAATTAAATTATGACGATGAAATGACGAATGTGAAATAATAATTTCTATTTGATCCAATGTATTTTGACGTGAATGCATCTTTAAAATTGCTTCCATCTAGCGACTATTAAAAAAAAAACAAATGATAACAAAATCTGGGGATACAGTTTAGTGTTGCAGCTACAAAACTATCATCTCCATCCAAAATTCAAGCACACCACTGGATATATGAAGGGCCAAAGAATTTATTACGCTAAGTAAGGACTATGGAAGATTGTGTGTGAGGGAGGGGGAAGCGCTGGCATTTCAAGATAATTTTAGTGTATATAACGTATTCACGTACAACACTTAAATTCACTTTCACAGATAGTGTGATGAAAGTGCATCTAAGCTCTGCGGATTTAAGTAGATAATAATAATTTAGATACATGTCTTATATTTAATTTGTATGACGTTTCTAAGTGCTTTATAAAGTCCAAGGAATAAAGATATTTTGACTTTGACTTTGACACACGACCATGTCCATGACACAGCCACGCCCCATTTTTTTTGTTTAATGAGGTTTCAAATGAGAGCTTATTATATACATTATCAGATTACTGAATTAACCGCTTTGTAGCCAATTTTTACTGCCATGATGTTCGTCTATAGCTCATCTATATATAAAATGTTATAGTATCAATATTGAAATGAAAACTTCGCATAATTCAAACCTTGTAAACATGGCAAAAGCTTGTACCACTGAGAGCTTTCACAAAGTTCGCGTAGGTGATTTATGACTTATTGTGGAGGAAATTATCAAAGTGGGAATGAGTGCGATGTTCTCCGTCATACTAATTGTCGGATTTCTTAAGAAAAGATATCATATCCGGGCGATATCTGGAAAAAAAATTGACATAATTTTTCTTTAACGTATATATGTCGCAGCCAATTCGTAGAATCATTGCTGCTTACTAATTATTATTTGCTGTATTATAATGCTTATTAATTGCCGTATTACGTAACGGCTAGCTGATCAAAAAAATGACGTGGTCATTATTTAAGACGGGCCTGTTGTCATATAATTTATATATACTTATAAGAGTGAATTGCCACCTGCTAGCGTATCAACATGTTTTAATTATTCTCAAAACAAACCTACGTAACATCGTATATAAAACTTACAAAACATCGCATTTGTAAGCTGCCCGACTGGGGAAGTACCTTCACCTCACAGAATACCGCAGCCGAATAACAGTTCCCTTGAGGATTTTTGTGTTACTGCAAGTGCACGTACCCTATACCTAACTGATAATGCGCCCCTGTGTGCCAACCTTCCGGTTATATCACAGGATTGCGAGTCTCTCGTCTAGTAAACCAACCAGACGAGAGGACCTTGACCCGCACCGCTCTTGCGCTCGGTAAACCAACCGTACATCCTGTTATCAGTTAGGTATAGGGTACGTGTCCTGCAAGTGCAGCGGGCAGTGGGGCTGGCGGCGTCCGAGCGATATTTCATGTTTCGAGCGTCAATATAGTTACGGTAACCGCTTCTCATCAGGCGGGCCGTATCTTATATCTGTATGAAATCGTTACCAGTTATCTATGAGTGTTAATAATAAGGCAACAGTTCAATAGGATTTTTAACCCACCTTGACCTCTTTTATCATTATTCATTTTCTTCCACATGCTTCTTCCATCCTACTGGCCAAATTATGTTACTCACTTTGTTTTCGTATCTGCCAGAAGTGGGAGAGCAAAAATCTCCCACCCTTGCCACCTCTATTCCACTTCCTGCTGTCGTCTCCTGCTTCTCTACTATTACTACTTCCGTGCAAAATAAATGCTTTTGAATATAGCTTTAGACCAAAATATCCCCAATAGATATTTATTAATAAAAGTACTAAAATAATCTCTTTATTTATCGAAATAGGATACAAAAGTTGTTAAAATTGCGCGAAGTAAGTATAAAAATGATTTAATTTTTTTAGGTCAGGAAAGCTGGCCTTGGAATGCAAACAAAGTAGCTTCGGGCAAACACATAAAACATACTTTTAATAAATAATCTGATTTAGATATAATTATACAGCCCTCACATGCATGGTCGACTCGCCAGATCGTCACTCGTTGAACTGCAGGGTGCGTGCAGCGGCTGAGCCTCTGGCGAATCGCCAACCCGCCTCGCTAGCGTGGCGAGTTATGGGCATTACTTTGCAATGGTTATTTGGTACTCCACTTGCTATTCTCGAAATCCTCTTAGACACTCTAAGCTTGGCTGGAAGAGATCCCTGTGTGAGATAAACCTGCCTATGTACTTTTTCCTTTAATTTACTGAATTGTAAATTTTTTTCATGTACAGTTACGATACAACAAACAATGTTTAGTAACGAGCAGTGAGTACTGAGTAGATAGCGGCTGATTATGATGATGATGCTAGGGCCCTCGGAGTATCCACTTTCCAACAAAAACACATGCGTGATCTGGTATTGCAAGCATCCAGGCTGCGATAACCGCTTACCAAAAATAAAAATTAACATGAATATAACTTTTTATTGATATGAAAATACTAATCGTTTTCATATCTCTAAAAGTTTAGAGATATGAAAACAATTTATGCCGGAACTAAATGCGAAGCAACCTAATAAAACTATCAAAACCTTTTAAATTCAATATATTTTAATCTAAACACTAAAATCCAAATACTAAAGGCTGGATTCCGAGAGCCCTTTGTCACAAAATACAGAATACTAGCTTCATATAAAACGTGCTTCAAGAACGCACACAATGGACATCGCTAGGAGACGGAATGTCGGAACGCGACGGATCAGCGTCCGTCCGACTGTTTCATGTTTTCGGGGACAATATTATAAATTAATACTTCCATAACATTGAGGCATTGAGATTTAGGTAAACATTTTTTTTTGTCTTAGTGGGTATCTTCTCGGGATATCTGCTAGCTTTCGAAATATGTGTTAAATACAATATAAACGACGAATTTGCATTTTTTACTTAGTACGTGCCAATCTCAGAAAAGTATTGGATTTTTGTAGGTTTGAATTCTTTATAACATTATAAATGCAAAAGTGGTGGCATGTTCTGTCACACAGCGACGGATTGACATCCGTTTTTGTTTGCATATTGCCGTAGTTAGTTGGAGGACCGGAGAATGCTATAGGTTTATTTTTAGTTAAATTATAAAGGTGTTATTTTGCGGAAGTCAAATTTACAGGCAATTTGATCTATACTACTTTGTGTGCTTCCGTCTCGGAGAATCTCCAACATCTGAAACAGAAGTGGCGGTCGCATGTATCTTCTGTTTCAGATGTTGGAGATTCGCCGAGATGACCACAGCAGCTGGAGCAGAGACGACCAAAGCAGCCACGGCAGTCGCATGCAACTACTAACGGTAGTGGGTGGGTGCCGGCCGGCAGTAGTTTGCATGAACTAATAGGTGGCGGAAGCACGCAAAGTAGTGTAGATCAAATAGCCAGGTTTATTTTTACCGCAAGGAATGTCTCACGAGCAAAGCCGCAAACAGATTGCTAGTATACGTATAAAATTAAAACACCCAGTTAGATAGGTGTTATTTTTAAAGTTTATAAGTATAGTTTGGAATGCACTTAGATCAAACTTTACAAGATTTGAAGTTGAAAGACAAATGAAAAAGTTAATAAAAGATTATATATATAATTATACTAGCTGTCCCAGCGAACTTCGTACCGCCTAACAATCAATGAATGTCGTGGTACGAGTACATATTAGTTGAACTAAATTTATGATTATATGATATTAAAACAATGAATAATAGAAAATAATAGAGAAGCTCGATGGCATCATTGCGCGTGTCAGTCACATTGAACACGCAAGTTAAGCAACGTTGACCGTATCCTGTACACGGATGGGTTTATATTAAGAGCTCCTCGAGCTCCTTCGTGCTTCGAAAGACGACATACATTTTAACGACAGACGTTAAGCCGTTGATTCCAATTGTTATCATTAGATTATCTTCAGCTCAGCCGTGCTTCGGAGGCACGTTAAGCCGTCGGTCCCGGTTGTTATCATTAGATGACACTCGTTAAGCCCAGTTAGTTTAAAAAAAAAAAAACCAATGTTTTAAATAGTTATTCTGCTATTCGGGACGGAGAGAAATCCATCAAATCAAAAACCATGAAAATCGGTCCTGCGGTTCTCGAGTAATAAGTGTTCGAACAAACCTGACTTTGTTTTATATACTCGTATATAGATTATAACAATTCCCTTGAGGCTTGTTGTGTACCTGCGAGCGAGTGAGGTCACCAGAAAGATAGAAAGGAGTAGAGGGCGGCAACGGATCCGCGACCCCTTGATGTTGCTGATCCCTATGGGCGGTGGTGATTGCTTTGTATCAGGTAACCCACATGCTTGTTTTCCACCCTCTCATATAAAATAATAATATTAGTAAGCTATTTCTACTATTTATAAATTACAACATTACTTATGTTTAGTTCTTAGTGTTATATTTCTGCAAAACACATTCACGTAAATTAAAGTTAACGACCCTAGCGCTATGGGCTTCTGTCTCTCTCTCTGGATTTTGTACTTTTGTGCATTAATCCACATTACACCCACGTTAGTTCATTTTGGACATAATACCTACGTTCATTGATCCTTAGATCGCCCATTTGCCCAATGAATGCTCATCTCGACCTTTCAAGTCATCAATCGCATGAAATAGCAATCTAGGTAATATAGACTAATGAAATCAGATTAAAGGATTTTAACATTACATAGATAGATAGCATATGCTTTATTTGCATAATACAAATTGAAAGTACAGTGAATCAATAAATTATTATTATAGATAGTTGAGATATATGCAACAAAGCGGTTTTATTACTGAGAGCAATATTTTTAAGTCAACTTTATGGTAACGAATTTGTGCTTGGAATGGGCAGGATTCGCAACCTAAGCCATCTTCACCTGCACGCGGTACACCCTGCTGACTGACGAACGAAGCTGTGGCGAAAAGAGAAGTAGGGAGCGTAATTGTAAGCTACCCGACTGGGGAATGTACCTCCACCTCACAGAATACCGCAGCCAAATAAGAATTCCCTTGAGGGTTGTTGTGTTCCTTGCGAGTGAATGAGCTCACCAGAAAGGAAGGAGATGCTGCGTTGGCAGCAAGGGGGTGGCGGCGCGCGAGCGATATTTTATGTTGCGAGCAACAATATGGCTACGGTAACCGCTTCACATCAGGCGGGCCGTATGCTTGTCTGCCAACCGATGTAGTATAAAAAAAAAGATGTATAATAGTCTAAAAAAAACTTGTTTCGTTAGAGCAGTTCATTAAGAGGGCGCAGAGATGGCTGGAGAGCAGTTTGTGAAGCTCGCGCTTGACCTAATTAGTGTTGCGCCACTGTCACTATGATGAGAATTCTTTTTCGTAAGTTCTTTTCTTTTCGTAGGTAATGTTTAACTTGCTAGTACTAACTGCTTTTATATGGAGTCAGTAACGAGGCGAGTTTATAATAGGCGGTCGTTACCGTTAACACGCGCTGCGATTCAGTCGGAAAATTCAATTTTAAGAGCCCAAACGCATTGACTGAGGGCGACTGCGGCCATGGTCGCAGCGACCAACCATTTATACTATGTTATGAAATGTGGGCTGTAAGAGGTTCATAAACATCTTTGAACTAAAGCCAACTTCACGCGGTGCACATTGCTGACTGACAAACGAAGCTCTGGCGAAAAGAGAGGTAGGGAGCGTAATTGTAAACTACCCGACTGGGGAATGTACCTCTGCCTCACAAAATACCACAGCCAAATAACAATTCCATTGAGGGTTGTCGTGTTCCTGCGAATGAGTGAGGTCACCAGAAAGGAAGGAGATGCTGCGTTGGCACAGGGGGTGGCAGCGATATTTTATGTTGCGAGCGTTAATATGGCTACGGTAACCGCTTAACATCAAGGCCTTAAAGTCAAAGTCAAAGTCAAAGTCAAAATATCTTTATTCCTTGGACTTTATAAAGCACTTAGAAACGTCATACAAATTAAATATAAGACATGTATCTAAATCATTACTACTCTAAATCCGCAGAGCTTAGATTCACTTTCATCACACTACCTGTGAAAGTGAATTTAAGTGCCAGTTTCGGCGACGGGGCTTCTTGAGAAGAACGGGCAAGAAACTCAAGGCCGACTCTTTTAATTGCCAATATCGTTACATTAAACACAAATACAATCATTAACATAACAAGAGCAATTCATTTCCAAATACTTTTATCATTTATGTAATCTGAGATACAATAGTAAGCCTTTTGACATAGTCTAGTTTTGATAAATCTTTTAAATTTACCCATGGATAATTTAAACGCGTCATTTGGAAGTTTATTGTAGAAGCGTGTACATTGTGTACCTGGGAACGAGTTAGAGATTTTATGGAGCCTAGTAATATGCACAGCGAGTTTGTTTTTATTTCTTAAATTTAATTGATGGAGATCACTGTTTTTCCTAAATTTAGTTTGATTTTTATGAACGTAAATAAGATTTTCATAAATATATTGAGAATGTAATGTCATAATATTTATCTCTTTAAATTTATTTCTCAGTGTCTCCCTGGGACTCATCATATAAATAGCACGGATAGCTCGCTTCTGGAGCACAAAAATTGAGTCTACATCCGCAGCACTACCCCAAAGCAATAAACCATATGACATAATGCTGTGCTTAGGCAGTCTGTCACCCGACGTAGTGTAAAAAAAAAAGTTATACTTGCTTTCGCCCATGGTTTCGCCCGCATGTACGTCGGTTATTTTGCACCTAAAGATAACTTCTGTCCTTCATAGGAATATAATCTAGGTGCATGTCATATTTAATTCAAATCGGTTCAGCTCTATAGTCGTGAATAGCTAACAAATAGATAGACAGAAACACAGACGGACACTTTTTCGCTAATCAGTAGAGAAATTATCGACTCCGAATGCCCAGTGTACATGAACATATTTGTTTGTCTTGGTCTGGGTGTTTTCTATATATTATAAGTATGTATTTACAAAAAAAAATGTATTTAAGTACATTTATCAGTTGTCTAGTACCCTTAACACAAGCTTTGCGCTTAATTTGTGACTAGATGGCGCTGTGTCAAATTGTCCAGAAATATTTATTTATTTATTCACGCAGCCTTATGTGTCCAAAGAGTGTTGTTATTCTAACCCCATGCGTGGAGGCAGAGTAGCTCCCGCTTGCTGTAATGAGTACCTGCCTTTCATTATGCAAGGGCGATTATACTACATCGGGTGTTAGACGAGCATACGGTCCACCTGATGTAAACCGGTTACTGTAACCATATTAACGCTTGCAACATGAACTATAACTCGCGCGCCGCCTCCGCCCGTTGGAAACGCAGCAACTCCTTCCTTTCTGCTGACCTCACTCACATGTAAGAACACGAAAACCCTCAATGGAATTGTTATTTGGCTACGGTATTCTGTGAGGTGAAGGTACTTCCCTAGATGGTCAGCTAACAGATACGCTGTACCCTACCTGTATTTTGCCAGAACCTGTACACTACCGTTACGCTACACAACCGTTAGCTTATTTTTTTGAAAAATTTTCATAAATTACAACCTTTGTCTTTTCTAGATAATCCTTCTTATTTTTGGTGAAAACCGTTTGAAAATCCGTAAAGTAGTTACTGAAGTTTTGTGAAGTTTCAGTAGTTTCAGTCTGAACAAACACAAAGTCAGCGCGGCGGCGAGGGAATTTATTATAATATTTAGTGACGATCTGATTTCCTTATTTGTGTCAGTTATTTTTACACTAATGAAATAGTTTTTTCCTTTATTATATAAAAAAAAACTTAGGTTTTGATGAGAAAATTAGCTGACCCGGCAAACGTTGTTTTGCCATAAAAAATAGATAACATACTATTCTCAGACCTACTCGATAAGCACACAAAATTTCATAAAAATCGGTCAAGCCGTTTCGGGGGAGTATGGTTACTAACATTGTGAATCAAGAATTTTATATATATTAGATATCGGTCTATCTGTGATTAATCTCCAAGACGATTATCACGGGACTTTTACTGGCAGATAACTATAATTTAGATAAATAATTAGGATTCTGTGTAAAAAATTAAAAGTTATAAAATTATGAACAAAGTTTGGTAAATACCACCTAAATCTACACATTTAAATAAAATTGAATAGTCTGTTCTGTATATCCAGGGTAATCTTCGGTTAATCCAATATTAAGGCGCTATGCGCTGCGAAAGTGGCGTTTCATTGGAAAAAGTCGTACAACTAGTACCTAGATAAAAACGTAACGTAGAAGATAAAAACACCCATGCTTAGTGTGTTATCAACACAATAAAATATTTGTACATCATTATACCAGCACGCAAAGTGTTTCGTTTTCTAAGTTAAAAGTTAAAAACTACCAATTTTAGTACTTTTGGGTACTACTTCTAAAACGAAACATTTCGAGTGCATTGAGTAGTTTATTATTAGTATTCTCAATTTTCAGCAAATACTTATAGATACTATGTTAGCAATAAGGGTGGCAAAACGTGATAGATACCTCTTATATTGCACTACTAATTTACTCACATAGTTGTATATACCAGGTGGACTGTATCTCTTTTTCCACTCGACGTGGTGAAAAGAAATATTTGAACGTAATAATACTTAAATTTCAAACAAAAAAATCATCTTTGTGAATATAAGATACTGTCATTACCTCCAACTGTCACTAAACACAGAGCAATTCTCAAAAGTGTTTCCAAAATTATGAAGCCTTTCATCATCTGCTGAACAAATGTTTACTCGCTCAAATACATTTACATAGGTAAACATTTATTTAGAAAGCCGACCAACTGTGAAAGTCAAATAAAAGGAAAACTCACAATAAAAGTGTCCGTAGCTCTTAAGAAAAATAAGGAGTGGAGTATCGTAAATAACCCTTTTATTTACGCATAACGCTCGCAAGTTAGCGGCCACACAGTATTTCAAGTCGGGTAAGGTTCGCACACCCTTTTCGGGTAGCAACCTTAGCGACTGATAGGGGATGAGTGCGTGAAAGGAAAAAGTGACTTTTAAATTAGACGGCCTTATTTCTTTTAGGTATCCGCGTAATTTATTCATGGCGACTTTTTGTGGGATCTCCAGATACATCCGCCTTTTCGTGATCTTATTGTGAGGCCGTATTTATGTGAGCACTCGGTGCGGACAAATTGTCGTAAGCTCCCGCCGTTTAATTTGTTTTTGTCACGGAAAAGGGCGGTTTAATATCCATGTTATCATATTATTTTGATCTTGGAGTAGGGCTCCGTTAAAATTGTTTGGATAATAAGGGGCATGTAAATAAATACGGGCTGGCGCATCGAGATGAGTGAATAAGGAGAGTAGATAGAGCGCGCGTTTGAGGAACTTCGAAATTAGAGAATGGGATAGAAAAATATGATCTATGGAGCTACGCTTAGTCGTTATTTTTTAGAGATTTGATAAACTGCAAAAATCTCATACAACACTTGAATTGACTAGTGAATTGACTTTAAATATGTTTAAAAATAAGTTGCCTTTTTATTCTATCGATGAATTTATATCATATAAGTTTTGACATTATAATATAAAATAGATACTGTCACTTACTTGACATAGATTAAATGGCATATTATGATTATTATTGAATTGAATGTTTATAAATTAATTGATGAATTTTATATGTATGAACTTGACATGTGTGAATTGGATGTTTAATATTCTTATAACGCCGCACACACCCACACAAACCCATTTATTTCTGCACAAACGTCATTGTTTATCTAAACTGGGACCCAACCACTGCAGTTGAAGCTGCTTACCATCGGAATTTTTTGATTGCAAATATCAAACTTCAGCTTAGATTGGTGGTAAAGGAGTTTACCTTAGCTAGTAGAAACTCTGGAGCTCTATCGACTGAGCTGAAGATGTTTGACAATAACTAAAACGTAAGACCTATTTCTCGAATCAAAATATTCGATTGTAATCGGTTTCAGCTTCGGTGGTA
The DNA here is from genome assembly GCA_937001555.2 of Hypsopygia costalis. NCBI lineage: Eukaryota > Metazoa > Arthropoda > Insecta > Lepidoptera > Pyralidae > Hypsopygia > Hypsopygia costalis. The sequence continues at coordinate 12,101,013 of OW443339.2, read as the reverse complement.
GAGCCCCTGATCGATCTGTGCTCTAAGGAAGCTTAGATAAAAACCAGATTACCTGCTTACAAGTAGCCGGTATGAATTCAAAGCAAATTGTTCTTTATTTCATATACTTATTTTATCATTCCGAGAACTGGGACCGGTAACCAGTAGCTTTATGTAAACACCCTAACTCTACCTTTTGTAAACTAAATAACTCACTTGTACGTTGTGTCCGATCGTTTAGGGGTCAACAAATTAAATTATTTTAACCTATCACCGGAGTTTGAAATAGTTCTTGTTAATTCGTATACCCATTCCATCTAACGATTTAGTACTATCTTAATTAAATCCTTTGAAATGAATTATTGTCGAATGCAAGGAATACTTTTGTTAACTAAGGAATTATTTGGTGCAGTGTTATTATCTCGGTATCCATAAATGGCAGCCGTTACTAACCGATTTATCAAACCACATTGCGAACCACATAATCATCATCATCATCAGCCTGTATCTACCCACTGCTGGATATAAGCCTTCCCCAATGCTTTCCACCAGATACGATCCTCCGCATTCCGCATCCAGCCGTTCACAGCCGCTTTCTAAAGGTCATCGGACCATCTAGTAGGAGGGCGCCCAACACGCGGCCTCCACTCTAATACCTTCCTCTCCCATCTGCCATCACTTACTCGGCAGATGTGACTGGCCCATTGCCACTTCAGCTTGCAAACTCTGTGAAGGCTATGTCGACAACTTTAGTTCTCCGTCGAATTTCTTCGTTCCGGATTCGATCCCGCAAAGAAGCCTCAACCATAGCCATGGTTGAAATTTGGTGTACAGGTAGATATGACATACTCATACTAAATTGCGTCAGAAACCAGAATAAACGGAAGGAGTATAGGCTGGCAACGGATCGGCGACCCCTTGGTGTTGCCGATCTCCATGGGCGGCGGTGATTGCTTTCCGTCAGGTGACCCACATGCTCGTTTGCCCCCCTCTCGTATATAGAGTTGGAAAAAACGGCTTAAAATTAATAAACGTTTAAACGTTGTACTTTTTATCAAAAGCGCGCTTAATTAAGCGCGCTTTTTACTTAAACGCTTTTTTTGTCGTTGATGCTACTTGAGGCGTCTACGCTTATGGGAAACGTTTAAACATTTAGTCGCAGCTTTAAGACAATGCAATGGTTAACGATCACAGACAGTATCTATTTGTAGCCGATTTATTTTCTCTATGTATTTAAAGTTTCGGATACCTACGCATGAACATACTTAACACAGCAAAGCAAAAAAAATCGCATTAATCGACCGACGACAACAGCAAAAGCGTTAGCGCAAACATTCACACGCGCGCTTACCAGTTGACAACAAAAAGCGTACTGCTTAAAAAAGCGTAAGCGTTGTTTATTTAAACGAAAATCATTTTTGAAAGAAAAGTGAAAGAAAATTAAACAACATTAATCCTAAGGCACCTGCGGATAAGGTTCAATATTGAATGAGGATTACTGACGCTTTTTTCAACGAAACGCATTTGTTTAAACGAAAATGAAACGAACGTTAATCGATAGTAAACCTAAACTTGTTGACGGTAAGGTTTATTATTGCATGTATGGCTAGCTAATACAGCACGACGCGACGTGGCAGTAATTATGTGTATCAATTATAGATGGCGCTATATCAAATTTGTCAAATTATCAGACAACATTGTAAAAAATTTCAACGAAAAAGGCTTATTTTTATAAGCGTGCTTATCTGCTTACGCTGATAAGCAGACTTTTTTAAGCGCTTTTCGTTTAAGCGCTCAACTCTACTCGTATATATCTAAGAAAAAGAAAACGGTTGCCGTCGCCTGGAATTTCTATGACTATCGTGTGTGTCATATACATGTGAGGGGATTGATCCCACGACCTCGGGGTCAAAGTGGTTATTGCAATTGCAGGATGACAGACTTGGCTCTCATTTCGGATGTACGTTATTGACGCTTGTGGCGGCATATCCATAATATTTATAACATCATTGTTTGCAACGTAAATATTTTTATCAAAGAACATAATTTTCCCATTTCATAAGCTATTTCGGAATAAATGAGACATAAACGCCTAAAAGCGTTTGCTGATTGTTACTCACGTCGTCACTACACTCGTACGAGTACATAAGCGAATTCTGTCAAAAATTTCGCGAGTGACAGGTGAGATCGGCGCGGAATACGGAAATATTCACTCGGCATGGAAATTGAATTCCATGGCGTCAGATTTACTTGTATATCAACGCGTTCTGTGTGTGACAAATTGAATGATATATTATATGGTTACTTCAGATTTCGCGGATGTGCGCAGTGCGTTAAAATATCGCAGTGGGATGCTATTGCGAACTAGTTCATATTTGCGACAATGAAGGTTTGAGCTTCAATGACCCGGTTTTTGATGTGTTAGGGATGTAACATGTTCGAGTAACTCATAGCAACATGACAGAGGTAATATTTGAAATCGGTTCTAAGGCGAATGATTTTTTTTTTATTTTTTTATACTACGACGGGTGGCAGACAAGCATACGGCCCGCCTGATGTGAAGCGGTTGCCGTAGCCATATTAACGCTCGCAACATAAAATATCGCTCGTGCGCCGCCACCCCCGATGCAAGCGCAGCATCTTCTTCCTTTCTGGTGACCTCACTCACTAGCAGGAACACAACAACCCTCAAGGGAATTGTTATTTGGCTGCGGTATTCTGTAAGGTGGAGGTACATTCCCCAGTCGGGTAGCTTACAATTACGCTCCCTACCTCTCTTTTCGCCAGAGCTTCGTTTGTCAGTCAGCAGGGTGCACCGCGTGCAGGTGAAGTTGGCTTTGGTTCAAAGGTGTTGATGAACCACTTCCACCCCAATAATTTTTCGTTGAAATTAAACAGGTTAAAATGAGAGTCGCCATTTAGCGGTTTCTAATATTTTTAATGTTGTTGATTATTTTGTCCCTGAGGTTAACTGGAAGAGATTGCTATGCGACGCACCTTATACTGTTACTTAACGTTATCACTATTGTTGTATCTTTTGTATGGTGCAATCAAGAGTATTGTCACAGTATTGTATTGTATTGAATTAAGTTTACGTAGTATATTCGTTAAGTTAACATGTGTGGAATTAATAATAAGATTTATTACATGTATTTCTTGATAATTCCTTTATTTCTATTCAAGAACTAAAAAGCAATGGTTCACTGCAAAACATTCCATAGATACCAAAAATATTATTGTAACTATCTTGTACTAACGAGTATGTAATGATTGTGGAATACAATTGGATAAAAATTAAACAACTATTAATTCGCTCTTATTATGATATTTTGTAGAGATAAGATATTTAAAATGAGTCTGTGACATGATAGAATTACGACAATTTGCCACGTTTGAAGCAGACGGAATTTTCTTGTTATTTTGATGGATTGAATTAACATCCAATTAGATGATCCTATTTCCTGAAACAACTACTATTTAATTCAAATTACACAATTCGCGAAATAGACTCGACTCTTACATTAGGTAGTTGCTCTGTTTTGGTAACAAACTAGGACAAACAAATAAAAACAGACTAAATACCAAATCCGACTCTAATTCTATGTTTCAGTGCTGCTATATTTATTCAGTAAAAGTATTTTTGTTTATTTGTATCACTTTATTACTTAATTTTCACATATTTGTGAACAGGAGACATCAGATACAGGTTTGCAAAAGCGAGCTTATTCCTACGAGGAATTTTTGAGCCAAGCATTGCCTTTGACTTTCTGAATGTCAAGGTTGAGAGTCAAGATGAGGTATTGGCTGTAGGTTTGGATATAGCGAAAGCTTTCGATCGGGTCTGCAATCGTACAGACTGCCCGAAGGCTTGTGCAAGAGGGTTGCCATATTTTTCTTCAATAGATCCATCTGTTGTCTATAGAAGTTGGGTAAGGCTCTGTACTGTTCCCGACACTGTTTCTGTTGTATATCAATGATATGATATCTATTGATGATATTTATTGTTATGCACAAAAAGCTTTTTATACAGGTCGTTCTGACATCCCTATTGTCATCCTAGTTGCATAAAACATTTGCACAGGAAAAGCTGAGGCGAAACTAGTAGCTAATGCGATATTCTTAGGCAATGTTAATCCCTAAACCAGCAGGTTGTGTATATAACCAATTGAGAATTTGTGAAACAATTACCTTAGCGAGATAATTCCTTGTAACATTAATAAATAAATTATACTGAACGAATTACACCCTCAAGTCCGAAACTAAGTAAAGCTTATACTATGGGTACTAAATAACTGATATTATACTTAAATAGGTATTTTTTTATAAATACATACATATAATACATAGAAAACACCCAGACCAAGACAAACGTACATGTTCATGTACACAAATATCTGTCTTGTGGGGATTAAACGCGCTACTCCGGAGTCTAAGGTGAACATTGCTAGCCTTTCGATCACCGGGCTCGTCAAACATAAAATAGCACAAGCGGGCCGTATGCAATGGAATATAATACAATCAAACCAAGTTTGAAATGTATGTAATGTGCTGTTTCTAATATAAAGCAAGCATTTAATCAGTTTAGAAATTTCATACTACGAGTATTTATCTTAGGTTTTGATAGTTGATAGATGTAAAAAAAAATATATATATATTTTATATGACGAGCTCGGTGGCGTAGCGGTCAATGTCGCGGCTTCGACACCAACGCTCGTGGGTTCGATTCCCACACAGGACAAACATTTGTGTGCATGAACATAGAAAACACCCGACCAAGACAAACAGACGTTTGTCTTGGTCGGGTGTTTTCTATGTATCATAAGTACGTATTTACAAAAAAAGAAAATGAATTTACGTTTGCTTATCAGTTGTCTAGCACCCATAACACAAGCTTCGCTTCCTTTGGGGCTAGATGGCGCTGTGTAATTTGTCTGATTATTATTTATTATTTATTTATATACTACGCCGGGTGGCGAACAAGTATACGGTCCTCCTGATGCGAGCCAGTACGGTAAAGCAAGTCAAGTAGTTACAGTAGTGATATGTAGGCGATCGAGCGATATTGCATGCAACATGAAATATCGCTCGCGTGCCGCCATTCTGGCAGCCACGCAGCAACTCACATTTATTTTAATACAATGACAGTTCTGCTATAGACGGACAGATGGACAGACAAACGTTGCAGATTTATTAAAGAGCCAAATTGGCAACCTTTGGATAGGCAAAAGACCTTTTTAGAATTTATTTTTAGAACTCTAGAACGTCCAGGAATTACTAGTTGTAATTTTGTCATGTCCGTCCGTTCATCATAGCTACGAGGTTATTTCAGCAAAATATGCAAATGCAAGTAGGTCATGAAATGCGGCGTGTTGCGTTGATAAGTTCAGTTATCATGCTAACTCGCATCGCCGGGCTGTGCAATCCAATTTTTAGATGACCAACCATGAAGTTTGGTCATAATTAATCAGACTGATATAATAGGTAGGGGAAAAAGTCTTTTCGCATTATAGTATGTATGAACTTGTAATAAAATCTCTTTGGTTATACCATTTGTATCTGAAAGGTTTTGATATCTTTAAAAAGTTTAAATTTTAAAAAAGATAATTCCTAATTCAAATTAGGTAAATGTGCGATTTTCATTTGTTTTTTTTTACTGTCAAGATGAGTGAATCTATCGAAGAAATTCGATACATTTTAAAATTTTACTACAAAAAAGGTAAAAATGCAACGCAAGCTGCGAAAAAATTTGTGACGTTTATGGACCTAGTGCAGTGTCTGTGAGAGTAGCACAAATTTGGTTTAGGCGTTTTCAATCCGGAAATTTTGATGTCAAAGATGCACGTCGCTCTAGTCGCTCTGTTACGGATAAAATGGATGCCATTTTTGATAAAGTGGAGCAAGATCGGCATATCAGTAGTAACGACGTAGCTGAAGAACTAGGAATTGACCACAAAACAGTTTTGGCGCAAAAAAGGGTCGTGGTCAAAGGCCGGTCAGGCTTCACAGACTCTGGCGAAACCCGGGTTAACCCGCAACAAGGTGATGCTGTGTGTATGGTGAGATTGGAAGGACATTATTAATTATGAGCTGTTACCGCCAGGCAGGACTATCGATTCTGAACTCTACTGTGAACAACTGATGAGATTAAAGCAAAAACTTGAGAGAAAGCGGCCGATATTAATTAACAGAAGGGGTGTGATTTTTCATCATGATAACGCTAGACCTCACACATCTTTAGCCACTCAGCAAAAATTAAGAGAGTTTGACTGGGAGGTGTTAATGCATCCGCCGTATAGTCCTGACCTTGCACCTTCTGATTTCCACCTGTTTCAGTCTCTTCAGCATTCTTTAGGCAATGTCAGGTTAACATCACGAGAAGACTGCCAAAACCACTTGTCGTGGTTTTTTGAACAGAAGTCCCAAAATTTATATAGTAATGGGATCATGTCTATACCTACAAGATGGCAAAAAGTTATCGAACAAAATGGCACCTACATACTTTAGTTAAATGTAAATAAACTTTATTAAAAAATGTTTTGAATTTTCATATAAAATACGAAAAGACTTTTTCCCCAACCTAATATATAAAACTTTTGTTTTAATACTACGCCGGGTAACAAACAAGCATACGGTCCGCCTGATGCGAAGCGGTTACCGTAGCCATATTAACGCTCGCAACATGAAATATCGTTCGCGCGCCGCCACCCCCGCTGCCAACGCAGCACCACTTTCCTTTCGGGTGACTTCACTCACTCACACTCACACATCAACTCTCAAGGAAATTGTTATTCGGCTGCGATATTTTGTGAAATGGAGGTAATTCCCCAGTCGTGTAGTTTACAAATATGTCGTACCCTACCTGTCTTTAACCGTATCCCGAGGAAACTTTCAAAAATCCTTTTTTAGTGGATGCCTACGATACTATACTATAAATATAGATCTTACGTATTAGTTATTGAAAAATATCTTCAGCTTAGTCAGTAGTGCTCCAGGGTTTTTACTAGCGAAGCTAAACAATTGATGGCGTCGTTGCGCGTGGCAGTCTAATCGATCACGCAAGTCAAGCAATATCGACCGCCGCCTGTCCATGGATGGGTTTATTTATCAGTAGCTCCTCCGTGATTCAGAGAGCACGTTAAGTCGTCGGTCCCGGCTGTTCATCACTTTGAGCCTTTGCACTCTTTCTGGTTGTAGAAGTGTAGAGTTTTCTACTTTATTTTGCGCCCCACTAAAATGGAATGCAGTACACTAAGATCGATTGTACCAGGTCGACATATATTTGTTTTAAGAATGAATCATTAGAATGCTCGGTGTTACCGTAAACAGTTTATAGTGAGCTTAACGTCTAACGACATGTATTTATGGCGACATAAATAAAGGCACACCCTTTCACGTTCATAGAAGTAAACATTTCTAATATAAAATTAAAAGCAAAGAAAGCGTGAATATTTACGACACGCAATCTTCACCGCCGGCATATTTTTCCCTATTAGAGGTTGGTGGCGGCGCGCCGCAGAATGCGTCCCGCGCGGCGTCGGATGGCGACAAAGGAAAAATGCTACTTTATTTATTAGTTGTGAAATCTTAAACTGTACAATCATAAATTGCAATGTGCGCGAACGTAGAACAACCAGCGGCGGCGGAGGACGTTCACTCAAATTTATGAGTCGCAGTGCGGAATATAAATTCTTCGTGGCTCTCCAACGATGAGACCGCGAAAAATTTATAAACTAGGCTTGTAACTAGAAAAAATAAACCACGGAGCACTTAGTTACTTTGTTATATAAAGCTTGTGTAGGCTTTGCCTGTCATTTTTATTCGCAAAAGGTTTGTAACTCTAATAAACGATTTGGTGCCTTTTTAACCGACTCCAAAGGAGAAGGTTCTCAATTTTTGAAAGAGTATACTTCCAGATTTGTCCCATATTTTTTTCATCATCATCATCACCCTGTATCTACAAAAATAAATGTAGAGTAATGTATGGAGTCGATTTTTTTTGTGAAAATTATCTGATTGTGAATACATATTACTATTTTAAATTCGAGTGTTTATTTTGTGGAATGCAATATCTGGTCAGTTTAATAAGTTTAACGATAAATGCTTCGATTAAATTATAAAGCAAATGCAGTGTATAAAATGTCGTCGGATTATTGAAAAACAAGAGCAAGCTGAAGTCGGTAACGTGTGAGTGATGCTTCTGATATCGCAGGCGTCCGTAAACTGCGATGACTGCTTACCTTCAGGCAGTACGTATGCTCGTTTACCATCCTAGTGTTTTACGAAAAGGTTTTGCCTGGTTCTACTCGTAGGCACAATTGAAGATAAGAGTATATTATATCACATTGGCAAAATGATAGTAAGTAAGTGCCTACAAGTTAAATATTTCAAATAGAATTTCTAAATAAGTACTAAATATTAACAAGTTTCTTTAAAAGCACTAACTACTAAGGCCCGATGCACACCAGGTTTTATTCAGGCGCAGTTACCGCGAGTTCTATGATCGCGCGTTACCTGCACTTCTTAACTTAAAGACCGTAAGTTACTTACGATTGCATTACTTTCTTGCGCTATTAGTGCATCGACAGCGCGTGAAGAAGTCATCGTATGTCATGCAATATTATGAACATGCGCCACCTCTGCGAATGCTGAACAGTAAATTTACTTTAAAAAAAGAATACCTACACATTTTTTTATTGAGTAAACAGAATTTAGGTATACCCGATATTTATAGGCATGATCTATTTATTTCATAACTTTCTTTTAAAATTTTTTTAGGCGCAATAATATTGAAACATTTATTATATTATTCTTCTTCTCAGTCGGACACTCTTGGCAGAGTGGTAGTGATCATGGGCAGGTCACTACGAATGGCGGCTCCCGTTATATTTCTCCATTTGGTTTTGTTGGAGGCATTGTGGGAGCATTCGGACATGGAGGACTTTGTGAGAGACTTAATTAAATCTCCCCACCTGGTTGGAGAGCGGCCGCGAGGTCTCTTGCCTTCCACCTTGCCCTGGACTACAAGACGCTCCATAGAATTTTCTTTTCGGGTAATATTGCCGAAGAACTTCAGTATACGTATTTGCACAGTCGACGATAACCTTTCTTTAATATGAAGTTCCTTTAAGATCGATGCATTGGTTCGGCGAGCGGTCCACGGAATTCTCAGTAGGCGTCTCCAGCACCACATCTCCAGGGCATCGATTTTTCTCCTGTCCTCAAGCCTCAGGGTCCACGTCTCAGCTCCGTACAGAAAAATTGGAAAGACGAGACTTCGCATCAGTCGCACCTTAGTGTTTTTAGTAATTCTGCGATCTTTCCAAATTTTTGCGAGCCTTTCGACAGCAGACCGCGTTACAGCACAACGCCTACGTATCTCATCTTCACACCCCCCGGCATTGGTGATATTGGAGCCCAAGTAAATGTAGCTCTGGACGACATCACAGTTGGCGATAGTTTTAACAGATGATTGGTTTTTCTCGGCCCTGTCCACTATCATCATTTTGGTTTTATCACGATTGATAGTGAGTTCAAAATTCATACTGTTTGCTTCTAAGCAGTTCAAGAGCTGTTCCATGTCTTCTTTAGATGTTGCTAGAAGAGTGGTGTCATCAGCATATCTTAGGTTACATAACCTTAGACCTCCAACAGAAACACCTTTGTCCCAGTTCTCCAAGACAATCCGCATTATGTACTCTGTATAAATATTAAACAGCAATGGAGAAAGGATGCATCCCTGTCTAACACCAGCCTCCGTTTATTATAGTATTATATTATACGTACCCATTTATTTCATATGTTTTTGTTACGTGTAGCTACACGCAAACACACTTTGCAACTTATTCACCTACATAATTCATATTCACCAATTTTATTCGCTCATATTTACTAGTGTTGCGGCTAATCACTAGCTGTAGCAGAATTATCAGCGTTTTGTTCATTTTTGAACAAAACATGTAGCTGAGCTATTTTGTGTTACTGCGGCACACATATGATTCTTTTTGTTTTTTTTAACACTATATTGCACTTAAGTTTATATGTAACTAGCTGTCCCGGCGAACTTCGTACCGCCTAACAATCAATGAATGTCGTGGTACATATTAGCTGAACTAAATTTATGATTTTATGGAATTAAAACAATGAATAGTAGAAAATAATAGAGAAGCTCGATGGCGTCATTGCGCGTGTCAGTCTAATTGAACACGCAAGTTAAGCAACGTCGACCGTAGCCTGTACACGGATGGGTTTATATTACCTCGAGCTCCTCCGTGATTCGAAAGACACTTTAAGCCGTCGGTCCCGGTTGTTATCATTAGCTCATCTTGAGCTCCTCCGTGCTTCGGAAGGCACGTTAAGCCGTCGGTCCCGGTTGTTATCATTAGCTCATCTTGAGCTCCTCCGTGCTTCGGAAGGCACGTTAAGCCATCGGTCCCGGTTGTTATCATTAGCTCATCTTGAGCTCCTCCGTGCTTCGGAAGGCACGTTAAGCCGTCGGTCCCGGTTGTTATCATTAGCTCATCTTGAGCTCCTCCGTGCTTCGGAAGGCACGTTAAGCCGTCGGTCCCGGTTGTTATCATTAGCTCATCTTGAGCTCCTCCGTGCTTCGGAAGGCACGTTAAGCCGTCGGTCCCGGTTGTTATCATTAGCTCATCTTGAGCTCCTCCGTGCTTCGGAAGGCACGTTAAGCCATCGGTCCCGGTTGTTATCATTAGCTCATCTTGAGCTCCTCCGTGCTTCGGAAGGCACGTTAAGCCGTCGGTCCCGGTTGTTATCATTAGCTCATCTTGAGCTCCTCCGTGCTTCGGAAGGCACGTTAAGCCGTCGGTCCCGGTTGTTATCATTAGCTCATCTTGAGCTCCTCCGTGCTTCGAAAGGCACGTTAAGCCGTCGGTCCCGGTTGTTATCATTAGCTCATCTTGAGCTCCTCCGTGCTTCGGAAGGAACGTTAAGCCATCGGTCCCGGTTGTTATCATTAGCTCATCTTGAGCTCCTCCGTGCTTCGGAAGGCACGTTAAGACGTCGGTCCCGGTTGTTATCATTACCTCATCTTGAGCTCCTCCGTGCTTCGGAAGGCACGTTAAGCCGTCGGTCCCGGTTGTTATCATTAGCTCATCTTGAGCTCCTCCGTGCTTCGGAAGGCACGTTAAGCCGTCGGTCCCGGTTGTTATCATTAGCTCATCTTGAGCTCCTCCGTGCTTCGGAAGGCACCTTAAGCTGTCGGTCCCGGTTGTTATCATTTAATGACAGTCGTTAAGTTAAGTCAGTGGCCTTTAGGCGGTTCGAAAACACTGGCCTCCGCCAACCCGCAGTCGAGCAGCGTGTTGGAGTACGCTCTAAACCCCTTCGGTTGAAGGAAGACCCGTATCCATAAAAACTGAAGATTTCATAAAAATAAAGATTTCCTTATTGTTAATTTAAAAAAAAAAAAACGTTTTGTTTTATTTTTTTTAGTTTTGAAATAGGTTTTATCATTTTGGTGATTTGTAATTGTCATTTCTTTTGATGTTTACTCTGATTTGATTCTTGCGCTCGAACCCCATGGGAAAAGCGTTTTCACCCATATCGATTTGACATTTTTAAATTTTCATAACAAATCACAGACAACTTTCGCGACATAAAAGTGACACCAATCGATTTGACGTTTTGATATTTGACAACCAATAAATATCGTAATCCCTTTTTCAACTGACACTTTCATTTGTATGGGAAAATGTTTTTTCTTTTATTTTATTTTTTCGAGAATTTTCCAATGTTTTTAAGAGTTATTCTGCTATTCGGGACGGAAACAAATCCAACAAATCAAAAACCATGGCAATCGGTCCAGCCGTTCTCGAGTTATAAGTGTTGTAACAAACACGACTTTCTTTTATATATATAGATTATTATAAGACTGGAAAGAACTTATTATTTGTGTGCTGGAGATACAAATAAATGTTTCATTAATTCATTCTTATGTATAGACGTCTATGTGTAAATAGCTTTTGCTCGAACAGCTGCTTTCGCATAGTTTTGGGATGGAAATTTAACTAGATGATATTAGGCGTATATCTATATGCCTAATATCATCTACTTAAATCTGTTCATTTGCGATAACATCGCATCTGAAGCGCGTTCAGATTGCGTGAAAAGCGCGTCGACGGCGCCTGAATAAAACGTGGTGAGCAGGGCGCTTAAGGTATGGTACGTTTAATTATTGTGGGAGGAGGTTACGGTCCGGCTTTCACTGTCAGCTTTAGGTCCGGTAATACTGAAAGCAGGAAGTGGCGGCTTAACTTGTCAATGTCTGTCACGTAAATACACGGTAACAATTTACTTTTACACAATAAATTGTGAGGGGCGAGAACTAAGTGGAAACGGTGGGAAATTGTAGGGTTAATGGTTGTCAAAACAAAACCTACTCGATAATTAGGACAGAATTATGATGAATATGTTATTAAAGGTACAAAAGTAGTTTTGGGGTGTAAGTGGTTCATCAATATCTTTGAACCAAAGCCAACTTCACCTGCACGCGGTACACCCTGCTGACTGACAAACGAAGCTCTGGTGAAAAGAGAGGTAGGGAGCGTAATTGTAAGCTGCCCGACTGGGGAATGTAGTAATCTAGTTGCTTGTTATTTGGCTGCGGAATGTACCTCCACCTCACAGAATACTGTGAGGTGGAGGTACATTCCGCAGCCAAATAACAAGCAACTAGCGATATTTTATGTTGCGAGCATTAATAAGGCTACGGTAATCGCTTCACATCACGGCGGGCCGTATGCTTGTCTGCCACCCGACGTAGTATTAGAAAGGCCATAATACTGATTCGTACTTAGCATATATTCTAAACAATAAACTGGAGTGTGAGTTCGAGAGTTATCGGGACTCGAATGTGTATATATAAATGCCAACTGTTTTAATATTCCGCCGCATGTAACTCCATATTTAAATAATGATAACATTTTAAAAATGAAAGCGCGTAGAGAGTTTCTGCACTTGGTATGTTTTTTGTTCAATTGATAAAATACCGAACAATATAAGTATATCACTCCCCGGTTCCCAAAATATTTGTTCAGAAAATCAAGTCAGTGTGGAACGTGAAAGAATGACAAAAACAAAAACCTGTCTCATTTATAACATCAACTTAGCGCTGGCAAAAATATTTAAAATGCGTTCAAAGCCTATAAAACCTTTGAAATTGTATATTCGTGTAATTTCAAAGGCATTCACCGACTAAAAAAAAGTGGAGAAAAATATATTTTTAAGGCAATGAATGAAAATCTTTCATTTACTATTTAGAATGAAGAGAATTTTTCTTGAACATTAAATTTAAATTAGTAATGAATTTTTATACAATTTATTTGGCATCAACCCATAATCATCCCACTGTTGGGATACGGGTCTCCCCTCAATCGAAGGGGTTTAAAGTATACTCCACAACACTGCTCAACTGCGGATTGGTGGAAGCCAGAGTTTTCAAGGCGCCCAAGTTGGCTTAACGACAGTCGTCTAAAGACAACTGCCGCGATCGACGGCTTAACTTGTCCTCTGAAGCACGGAGGAGCTCGAGATAAATAAATACATCCATAGACAGGCTACGGTCAACGTTGCTTAACTTGCGTGATTGATTAGACTGGAACGCGCAACGACGTCATCGAGCTCCTCAAGTTATTTACAGATCTTTTATTTGCTAAAGCAATAGGCTATTGGACAATGTTCAAAAATTGTATAAATAATTTAACAATATCGTAAAATATACAATATATAAAGCAACTGCAAACTTTGATTCTAATATCTTCCGTCCGACTTATTTTAGGGTCGATCAAAGTCCATTTTAAAAGTATGAAAATTTCCATTGGAGAAGCAATAAAAAATACTATAACTTTTATTACGATATAAATTATTTAAACGTAATATTTAACATACCTGTCGTACAAATTTCTGATTTGATGCATACAAAATATAAACCTGTGACGTCATAACTCAGTAGCCTTTTGTATGGAGCGTTTTCGGGTAAGTCCAAAATTGTGATTTTCAAATTAACATATCTCGAGAGATTATTGTGCTATCGAAGTAATTCTTTCACCTATGGTTATATTATTGAGACATCCCTACATAAAATATCAAACCGAAAGAAATGTTGGTCAAATAGCCTATTCAGGCAGGAGCATATCACGTTTTATCTATTACATGAATACTAGGCATAGCTGAAATTTTTATCTTGTCTAGATCTTGACATACAAGCACGATTAGGGACGGGAAAATAAATTTTCATTGCGACGCGGGGCAAGCGCGCTGATGCTACAGGCATAAAATGGTGGCTACTTCGAAGACTAGCCTACAAATTAGCCTATTCGCCCGAAAAATCTCTATCAATTCAAGTATGTTCCTCGTCTAAGTGTGAGTATTACCATAAATGTTTAATATCTGTATAAAACCACAAAAACTATAGATAAACACATCATCAATATCCAGATATATATACTTGAAGTAGGTAGGTACATCTTGTTGCGCATGGTTCATCTTCCATTCGTCAGACCCTAATATAACGCGGAAAACCCTTTCTATCCGTTTATCTATTCAGAAAAATTTCCATATGAATACAAATAGGTGAATTGAACGAAAATATTGGGAAAAAATTGACTACGAATAGTTTTTATACTTTCGTTTAAGACTTAATAAGTATTGGCTTTACCTTTTTTATATAAACTTTATCATCCATTGTGAATATTATTTTTATATTTTGTATGCTAGGGGCGACAAAAATCTGGAAGGAAGTCGCTAATATTGGAGATAAGCGGGTGAGAGTTTTATTGTAGGTTAGTCATAATGTTAAGCCAACTTTACTCTACGTGGTACACCATGCCGACTAACGGAATAGGTTCTGGGATGCTAGGTGCTCTGCTAGGTGCGAGAAAAATCTTAAAGGAAGTTGCTAATATTGGAGCTAAATGGCTGAGAACCATAATAGTTTTGTTGTAGGTGAGTTATAATGTAAAGCCAACTTTACTCTACGTGGTACACCATGCCGACTAGCGGAATAGGCTCTGGGGAAGGAGAGGTAGATAGAGAATGACGAACACAACTGGGGAAGTAGCTCTACATTACAGGAAATAACAGCCAAATCTATATATAAACGAATTCGTATTTCCCTTGGTCACGGAATGACGCGTGAACGGCTGGACCGAAGGTTCTTATGAAAGAAAAAAATATGAAAGTTACCCGGAAAATTAGAAAATTTAAGAAAACTGAACGACCATATAAACTTTTCTAATATGTAATAAGTTTATGACTAGCGTCTTTGGTTGCATTTTTGGCAGATTCTGGGGTGTAATGACTCACCACACTTTGAGTCAAAGTCTCACCTACACGTGGTAGACCCTGCTGACTGACTAACGAGGTAATTGTAAGCTGCCCGACTGGGAAACTTGCAATTTCGCTCTACTACTGTCCGTCGGGGGGGGGGGGGGGGGAAATTGCAGACGATCCGCCTGATACGAAGCGGTTACCGTAGCCAAATAAATGCTGGCTACATGAATTATCGCTCGCGCGTTAAGCGCCAACGTAGCAACTTCTTCTTTCGTAACCATCTAAAATATTCGACAGGGAATTCATCCTCGCACATTGGAGCCTAAGTGGTGGCGTACTGTACGGTTCCAGAGAAGTTTTCACGCGCATACTGTCAAGCTATGGAAGGAACTGCACTGCCTGTCGAGGTTTTCTCAGAAGAATACTGCATGGGGTTCTTGAAAAGAAAGAACGTAAAAGTTGGAAAGGGCGTAAAGAGATTTTTATAGGGTCGGCAACGCGCGTGTGATGCCCCTGGTGTTACACGTTTTCATAGGTTACGGTAACTGCTTCCCATCAGGCTGGCCATATGCTTGTTTGCCACTTTAGCGGCATAAAAAAATAGGGAATGTGCTAGTCTTTTCAAACATACGTCACTTCAAAATTATGTTACATATCTACATGTATATATTGGGGTGTAAGGGGTTCATCAACATCTTTGAACTAAAGCCAACTTCACCTGCACGCGGTACACCCTGCTGAGTGACAAACGAAGCTCTGGCGAAAAGAGAGGTAGGGAGTGTAATTGTAAGCTGCCCGACTGGGGAATGTACCTCCACCTCACAGAATACCGCAGCCAAATAACAATTCCCTTGAGGGTTGTTGTCTTCCTGCGAGTGAGTGAGGTCACCAGGAAGGAAGTAGATGCTGCGTTGGCAGCGGGGGTGGCGGTGCGCGAGCGATATTTCATGTTGCGAGCGTTAATATACGCTCCACATCAGGCGGACCGTATGCTTATCTGCCACCCGACGTAGTATAAAAAAAAAATTTATGAAATACTTGATCTAGTAAAATCGTAAAAGAAACATATAAGCTGCCAATCATTGATGAAAACCCACATCGACATCGGCGAAATAAGGTAACTACAGGAATCCCTATAAGATGAAAAGACAAATATATTCTTAAACCCGCAAAGCCCCGCTGCGATTGTTTTCAACAAAATATATTATAAGGTCGGCCGCAAAAGTTTGTTTCTTAATATATGAGGGATAATCTCTGACAGAATAAAAGCGTTCCTATTTCGCGGATGGCTTCCAATATCTTTTTCGCGTGTTCGAGCCCAATCCGTGAGATTACTTTTCTTTTTTCTCCTCAGAATATATTGAATGAAAAACGAAAGTGAATTTATTGATTGACGGAAATAAATAAACATTTTTAGGGATTTTCTTACATTTATGTATCGGCCGTTGTCATAAGTTCCCTTAATAATAATTGACATCACGTTGATAGAAGCTATTCAGCGTTCGATATGAATCATAAATCTTTCGATTTGGTATAAATGGAAGGGGAGAAATTAGGGCCCACGTGAATTTACTTTTGTGAATTGGGGCTTATGAAAAATAATGATTCTATATGACATCGAAGCGAGTTAGGTAACTAAGTAATTTTCAAAAATATACGTATTGTACTACTTTTTGACACATTACTTTTTTTCTAAATAAGTTAATTACGTATTCTTTTTTCTAAATACATTTATTATAATTTTTTTCTAAATACGTTAAGTACGGAAAACATTTTGAAGAAATTTAATTCTTCAAAATGTTATAAAAATACATTTTCCGATATAAATTGGCAGTCAAACTTGATGCCATATATTCTATTTATTAGTGCAAGCCAAGTAAGTAATACAGATACGATCATTAAAAAAACTTTTTTTTGGTCCTAATGATTAAATATCTAATGATAAATAATTTTAACAAAAAAAAACATTTATGTATGTAGATACAGGCTGTTGATGATGAAAAAATATGGGACCACTCTGGAAGTACACTTTTTCAAATAAAACAAGTTTTTTTCAAATCGGTTTATTAATCACGGAGTAATTAAGTAACAAACATAAAAAAAAATACAGCCGAATTGAGAACCTCCTATTTTGGAGTCCGTTAAAAATTATAAAATAGGTAGGAATCATGCTTGGCTTACAAACCGCCGAAATAGTATGTTATTTATATTACTTTTAAGAAGTGTTTGCTGTAAGAAAATGTTGGGGCCCACCACTGTCTGCTGTGTAGCCAGGATTAACAGCGGCGACCACCAAAAAGGCAATGAAAAATTAAGTCCACAGTAGTCCCGGAGGTAAAACTACGGCTGCCTTGGAACTCACAACGAAATTAATCAGAAGAAATTAGTAGGAGTAGGAAGCTTTTGGAATTTGACTTCCCCTTTTGGCAATGTGAGAGATAGCTAGTCGTATGGCAAATTAGGCATTAAAAGATAATGTTTTGTGCATTTACCAGATCTTGCATTGACGCCAACTTATGATTTGTTTAACAAATCAAACAGCAATAACGTCATTGTTTTTAAAAATTGCTATTGATTTTCTTGCGGGTTAAATTAATTTGAAAATGTTCTATTTGAAATTGTCCTTTTTAACCCACACAAAAGAGAAGACAAAATGAATAAGGACTATACTTTTTCTTTGCAAAATGTGACAAAGAGGTGGAGCGGGATTTCTCAACGTGAAGTTATTGTCCGTGACTCAAAGCAGCTATGACAAATAGTGCTGCGTTTTTCAGTTTTGCAACATTTTAACTAAGAGTTAATGCCGCTGTTTCTCTTGTGGCGGATAAACGGGCGGTAATTTTTTCTTTTTTGCTGCACAGGTGTTGAGGCTCTACGGGATTACTTAATAGGGCTCTTATAGGAAGAGTTCTAGCACCGAAGTTGCTTAAAGTTGGATAAATTTTTGCGCACACGAGAAACGTTGGAAACGGGCTACGAATTGAATAAATAAAGAGGTTAAGTTATGTGTACTAATGAAAGGGTTAATGTGTACACGTATTGTTTCTAGGTTTACTTGGTGTAACATAAAAGTTTGTTGGTTATCAACTTTGAGCTATGTATTGATGTTTTTTTTTTTTTGCAAAAATATGCATATTAATAAAAGCATATTTGTAAAACATTATTAGTGCATAATGCTTGCGGATGCGAATTGGATATATGATATTTTGCACTTTATATGAAAGATAATAAAAAAGTGCGACAGCAGAGCTTAGCAGCATAATACCTACTTAATTAATGACGTGATTAATACCTAACTAACTTTTTTTTTTTATACTACGCCGGGTGGCAGACAAGCATACGGCCCGCCTGATGTGAAGCGGTTACCGTAACCGTATTAACGCTCGCAACATTATATATCACTTGCGCGCCGCCACCCCCGCTGCCAACGCAGCATCTCCTTTTCTGGTGACTTCACTCACTCGCAGGGACACATCAACCCTCAAGGGAATTGTTATTTGGCTGCGGTATTCTGTGAGGCGGAGGTACATTCCCCAGTCGAGTAGCTTACAATTACGCTCCCTACCTCTCTTTTCGCCAGAGCTTCGTTTGTCAGTCAGCAGGGTGCACCACGTGCAGGTGAAGTTGGCTTTGGTTCAAAGATGTTGATAAACCACTTACATCCCAAAACTGACGTAAATAAATAAATAAATAGACGTAATAATAATAATATATAAATAGGCTAAATAGTGAACTTAATCTGAAAGAATAGTTTGTACATTAAGGTAAACCAATTTAAATTTACCGCGAAAACGCTTAAAACTGTCCTAGCGTCTTGGATGACGTCACACTGTGGAAAACAAAAGAGAGCATTTAATATCTGTGTATGGCAGTTGTTAGTTTCCTTTAATGAAACACGAATTCGTCGTTCGTCACAACACAACCTTAACAACGCCAAACAAATTGTTTATGTGTTTCTAACAATTGGCAAATGTATAACAAAGTGGCTGAAACGTGGAGATATGATATTCACAACTTATTGTCAGATTCAAAACTATATTTTTGCGAAGACCGTTTTGATGTAAGTATTTCGCACAATATAATTCAAAATCAAATTCTTAATTCCTTCCTACCCTGTTTTAGTCTTCATAGTTCTGATGGTTATACCAATTGTAAATTTTAAATGCGTTAGTTACGCATTTAAAATTTACAATTGGTATTGAATGAAGAAATATTGAATCTTGATGCTTGAAGATTAGGAGAAAGCAGTAGATAGACGGGCCATGGTATGTCTAGTGCATCCTTGATAAATAAATACCGGGCAAGTGCGAGTCAGACTCACATACCGAGTATTCCGGAAATTTAATGTTTAATATATAATAATAATAAATATTGTCAGACAAATTACACAGCGCCATCTAGCCCCAAAGTAAGCGAAGCTTGTGTTATGTGTACTAGACAACTGATACGTATGTTACGTAAATACATTTTTTTTTGTAAATACATACTTATGATACATAGAAAACACCCAGACCAAGACAAACAGACATGTTCATGCACACAAATGTTTGTCCTGTGTGGGAATCGAACCCACGAGCGTTGGTGTCGAAGCCGCGTCATTGACCGCTACGCCACCGAGTTCGTTTAGGAAAAAAATAACCTCGGCAATCGGAATGCTTCTGTGTATTCTTGGTGGACAGTGGTATGTAGTACTATTACATATACTGTGGTGGTATATCAGTAACATTGGCGTTTTGACTGATGAGACAAGAGAGAGACTGTATCGCCGTCTCTTACACGCACATAGTATCACGTCGATGCCACAATCGCTGAATCTGTTGAACAAATACCTGTACATGGCGAGAGAAGAAGAAGAGGGAGAAGAGTAAGTAATAAAAGGAGGAGGGTATGCCCCTCCTATTTTATGCCAACCTAGTACTTGGCAGCTAGAGGAGCTCGATATCCTCTAGAAATAAAATTCAAATTCGATACGACACTTAAGTTTCATCATCATTTTAGTCTCCATAGGAGCACGACCCTCTCTCGTCCGTCCTAAGCGGAAGGAGGATTTGGCCTCCACTCCCCACGCTGGCCAGCCGGGCTGGGGAGGCCTGATCGATATTTGATAATGTATTTCCCTTAGTCGCCTTGTACGACATCCACGGGAAGAGACGGGGTGATTCCATTCTAGTCTGCCGGAAACCACACGGCACGCTTAAGTTTACCTAATACAAAAATTAGGTCATGAAATAGTAAATGAGTACAGTGGTTTCTCTGCGGGATCGAATCCGGAACGAAGAAATTCGATGGAGAACCAACGTTGTCGACATAGCCTTCAGAGTTTGTAAGCTGAAGCACAGATTACATAATAGTTACTACGTAAGCTGAAGTGGTAATGGGCCGGTCACATCTGCCGAGTAAGTGATGGCAGATGGGGGAGGAAGGTATTAGAGTGGAGGCCGCGCATAGGACGACGAACTGTTGGGCACCCTCCTTCTAGATGGTCCGATGACCTTAAGAAAGCGGCTGGGAGCGGCTGGATGCGGAAGGCGGAGGATCGTATCTGGTGGAAGGCATTGGGGAAGGCTTATATGCAGCAGTGGGTAGATACAGGCTGATGATGATGATGAACCAAAGTGGTGTCGCTGGTCTCCATGGGCAGTGGTGATTGCTTTCCACCAGGTGACCCACATGCTCGTTTGCCACCCTCTCACATAAAAAAAAAACCAAGAAAGAAATCAAGCATGTGCTCAGTTTAATCGAATACGCTTAGGCAACGTCGACCATAGCTAATCTATTTATCTCGAGCTGTGGAGGGCACGTAAAACCTTCGGTGCCGGCTTTTGATAACAGTCGTTAAGCCAAGTCAGTGGCCTTTAGGCGGCTTAAAAACACTTGCCTCCGCCAACCCGCAGTTGACCAGCGTGATGGAGTATTCTCAATTCCTCTTCGATTGAGGGGAGACCCGTATCCCAGCAGTAGGATGAATGGGTTGACGATGAAGCACGCTTGCAATACAACAGCATCACTTACGCGTTCCCCACTCTCTACAAAATTCTTCAAGGCTTTTTTGAAGGAAACCGAGTTTTCTGCTTTGTGCACATGCTGTAGCCTCCTGGAAAAAAGAAAGTACCCGTGGCTATCATATGATCTGCTTCACAGTTGATTGCCGACCATTCTGTGCTACTAAAACGTAAAATATATAATAATGTCAAGCTCGATGGCGTCATTGAGCATTTCTGTCTAATCGATGAGGCAAGTTAAGCAACGTTGACCGTAGCATGTCTATGGATGTGTTTATCTATCTCGAGCCCTCCATGCCTCGGAGGGCACGTTAAGCCGTCGGTCCCGGCTGTTGTCATTAAGCCAGTCTGACAGTCGTTAAGCCAAGTCAGTGGTCATTGCTGCGGCACTGGCCTTCGCCAAACCGCAGTTGAGCAGGGTGGTGGAGTATGCTCTAAACCCCTTAGATTGAGGGCAGACCCATATCCCCACAGTGGGATGATTATGGGTTGACGCCAGAAAGGGTAAAATACCCAGTCTACTCAGAAATCCAATTGATGTTCGGTTCGCGCTGCAACTTATCTCCTGCAGAATTCCCGGCCAAATGCAATTGTACAATTGGATTTATTCGGGAATGTCGGCGTACGGAGTTTGCTTGCTTCAAATTCTTTTAATCGATTGGAATTCGTAGAACACGGATTTAAAAAAAAAAACAGTCAATTGTTACTTGTTTTATATACTACTTTGGGTGGCAGACAAGCATACGGTCGGCCAGATGTAAAGAGGTAGCGATATTAACGCTCGCAACACGAAGTATCACTCACGCGCCGCCAACACCGCTGTCAAAGCTGCAACTGCCTCCTTTCTGAAGACCTCACTCACTCGCAGGAACACAACAATCCTTTATCTATATATATTTTAATCAAATATTTACAGTGAAAAATCTAATATGTAATAATAAAATACGAGCATTTGGATCTCTTTCCATTTAACATTGAATCGAATCCGAAATGTCGAATCAAAAATTGACGGAAAACTGAAGTGGTCACATATATTTATTTCATATTCGTGCGATCAGCTGACGTATAATTCGCCACCTTAGCTGACTATTTTTCCCCCCTCAAGATATTGGGTTAACTACAATTTGAT
Organism: Hypsopygia costalis; assembly: GCA_937001555.2. Lineage (NCBI taxonomy): Eukaryota > Metazoa > Arthropoda > Insecta > Lepidoptera > Pyralidae > Hypsopygia > Hypsopygia costalis. The sequence continues at coordinate 12,078,615 of OW443339.2, read as the reverse complement.
AAATTTACAACCGGGAGGAAATTAATATTTTTATTTACATATTTGCGAGGGCGCTGCTACTCGATCCACCAACGGAGCTGCAGCTTACATTTTTTAGGCTTCATGATTCAATTCTCTGAAAAATTCTCTGAAACAGTTTACAAGTTTTCGCTCGAGAGGGAATTGTTCATGTAAATCTGTTGCTGGCTCGCGGAGTATTACGGTTTTTTGCCGCCGCGCCGGTGTCGTTAAGTAATAGGACATTGGCATAGTCGATAGTTGTGGTGTGTGGAGTCACGATGGCCGTGTGGTTTCCGGCAGACTAGAATAGAATCACTCCGTCTCTTCCCGTGGATGTCGTACAAGGCGACTGAGGGAAATACATTACCAACCACCGATCAGGCCTCCCCAACCCGTTTGGCCAGCGTGGGGAGTGTAGGCCAAATCCTCCTTCTATCTGGGACGGACGAGAGGGTCGTGCTCCTGTAGTGGAGACTAAAATGACCTGATGATGATAGTCGATAGTTGTGTATTAGGACACAAATAAATAAATATTCCTGTACAAATTACTTCACTCTATCCTTACTAGCCCCCTTTCTCCTGAATACTTGAAAAGTAAGTTTCAGTATCTATGTGATTCTCATGACCGTCAACTTCGATCTGATAATTCTCTTTCGCTCTCTATTCCGCTTTTTCGCTCAGGTTTTATGTCTGATTCCTTTACATTGCAGGCATCACGACTTTGGAACGCACTACCTATCCCAGTAAGAAAAATACCTAATAAATTTAATTTCAAAAAGAAAGTTTATGCTAACCTCTTAAACAGCTTAATTCAGCCGTGAGTTATCTGACATGTTTATGTATGTTTTTATTATGTATATATATATGTATAAGTGTGTTTGTATGTATATATTTATATGGATTTGTATGTATGGATGTAGTGTATGTATGTATATATAAGTATAAATATAGTTTATGTATAGTTTATACTCACTATTTATGGTTTTGTTATATATTTGTAAACCGCATTCGTGGATGTCTGCACTTCCCGAAGGTTGACTGGTAGAGAATGCTTTTAGCATTAAGTCCGCCTTTTGTACCATTGGTCTTATTGTGGTCAATAAAGAGTTTAAATAAATAAATAAATAAATTACACATGGCCATCTAGTCCCAAACTAAACAAAGCTTGTATTATGGATAAAGTACTAGATAACTGATATTATACGTACTTAAATACATTTTTTTTGTGAATACATACAAATAATGTATAGTAAACACCCAGACCACGACAAACAGACATGATCATGACCTCGAAATCAAAGTGGCCATTACTAACCATACCAATACTACTTACTTATTTACTTAATATCTTTGAACCAAAGCTCACCTGCACGTGGTGCAATCTGCTGACTGACAAACGAGGCTCTTTGATAATAGAGGTAGACCATAGTGTGTTTAGTAAGCTGCCCGATTAGGGAAGTACCTCCACCACACAGAATACCGCAGCTAAATAAGAATTCCCTTGAGGATTGTTGTGTTCCTGCTAGTGAATGAGGTCATCAGGAAGGAAGAAGTTTTTGCGATTGCAGCAGGGGTGGTGGCGCGCTGGCGATATTTCATGTTGCGAGTGTTAAAATAGCTACGGTAACCGCTTCACATCAGGCGGGCCGCATGCGTGCCGGCTACCCGGAGTAGTATAAAAAAAATGATCCTAAAAGGTATTCCAAAAATTCCACTATCCATAACGTGTGCCGCTAATATGGTCCCAGCTTAGCGTAGTAAAAGCTTAGCCACAGTGTTGGCATTCTGCTGAAACCACACGACCGCAGAAGCGCCCCTGTGGGGGCTTTTAGCAATACAACTATATCATTAACATTGGACAAGAATTCATTCTAACTATGGTACGAGTAAACTATACATCTAAAAACTTGGTCCTTAATTTTATAAAAATGCGTGATCGTGATAAAATATGTGGATTGTTCAACCCTATTGATGAGGTACTTGAATTGAAACATTGTTGTCTGAATAGCAGAAAGGTGGAAAACTTCTACCAAAGGACGCCATATATATATGTTCTTTCAATCGATAAGAAACAGATTATTCCTAAAAAGTTGTTAAAAAGTCGATCACCCCGTTGCGCCGTTTTAATTGGGCATGGCAATATTTAGACTAAACTCTTTTCGTTTAAATTTCCCATGGGATTAAGATGTTTTTCCGGGATAAAAAGTAGCCTATGTCACTCTCCAGACCGTAAACTATCTCCATTAAAAAAATCATGTCCGTACTTAGGTTCCTTTTGACGTGAAAGAAGGACAAATTATAATAAACTTTATTTTTTCTCGTGGGAATAAGATGTTTTTCCAAGATAAAGAGTAGCCTATGTCACTCTCCAGGCCTTAAACTATCTCCTAAAAAAAATCATGTCAATCCGTTTGTTACTTTCGACGTGAAAGGACAAACAAACAAACACACTTTCACATTTATAATATTAGTATGGATATGGAAGAATGGATGTCGCAGCCAATTGGTAGAACCGCCACATTACAAAACGGCTAACATTAGGCAGATTGTATTTAAATTATCTTTTGGTTAGGTTTGGATAGGTTTGTGTTCTGATTAGAAATAGCCAAGCTATTTGATTTTATTATTATAGTATCCTTGGTGATGCACCATCAGATAACAATTCGGTCGTGTAATCATATGATAAATAGGCTGGTTGAAATAATGGCTCTGCCATTTTTTAAAACAGCTAGACGTTATATAATGCGGCGGATTTTTCGAATTGGCTGCAATATGGATATGAGGAGCTCGATGGCATCGTTGCGCGTGTCAGTCTAATTGAACACGCAAGTTAAGCAATTTCCAGTAATATTTAACATGATTGTTTGTCTGATCTGGGTGTTTTCAATGTATATGTATATTTACAAAAAAAAGGCATGTATTTAAGTAAGCGTATTTATATCCGTTATATAGTATCAATAGTACATGCTTCGCTTAGTGTGTAATTGGTGATGTGTAATTTTTCCAGTAATATTTATTATTATTAGTATTTGAAATTTTTTTTTTTATATGAGAGGGGGGCAAACGAGCGTGTGGGTCACCTGCCGCAGCCTGTCTATGGATGGGTTTATTTATCTCTAGCTCCTCCGTGCTTCGAAGGGCACGTTAAGCCGTCGGTGCCGGATTTTGTCATTAGATGACAGTCGTTAAGCCAACTCAGTGGCCTAAGGGCGGCTTGAAAACACTGGCCTCCGCCAACCCGCAAATGCAGCAGCGTGGTGGAGTATGCTCTAAACCCCTTCGATTGAGGGGAGACCCGTATCCCAACAGTGGGATGATTATGGCTTGATGACGAACCAAATTGTGCTTTAATATATTCACTCAATAAATCCCTTAAGAAATATATATTCCAATTCGAAACGGCACTTAAGTTTGGTTTAATACAAAAATTAGGTCATGAAATAGCAAAGCAAATAAGTTCTACCAAGAAAGAAATCCAATTACTAGATTAGTTCGTGCAAATATAATCTCTATTATGGGAGTAATAAACACGAAAACTGGATTTGTCGTCATTTACCAAGTTGACTTCCGAAAACAGGTAATAAAGCGAGCACAAACAAGATTGCTCATGATACCCTGTCGCCGAACAGCAGCAATTGTTGATGAATCGACCAATAAAGTGGAGATGTGAAGAATAGCTTCTATCCCATTAACGTCACTCGCAAAACGATTTCGCCTCTGCAGAACACTATTTGTTGTGGCAGTGATTTGTGTGTCCATATTGTGAAGTTGAAAGAACGAAATAATGGACCATTTATACAAAAAAACCCTCGGAGTGTGGAGTTTGGGGTTTTGGGACCAAATAGGAACCATTAGCTTAGGGTTTGAGATGTCGTGTGCATACAAATTATTTTAGAATATTTGAAGAAACTTTTTTAGTTGCGTTGTGTACTTTTTGGGCTGGGTAAAAAAAATTAAACTCGCGTCAGGACACGTGACCTGATCGAAAATTCGTAAGACGGAGGAAGAGTAATCCGCCGGCGCGGCGTAGGAGAGTTACTTCCTCTCCTACGCCGCGCCGGCGGATTACCCCTGTCTTTCTACCGCCCGGCGAAAATGTATGCCTGCTCCTGCTGTTTCTTTTTAATGTATAAATTGTCATGTTTGTGTACGATAGCGCAATGAATATTGTCCTTCAAACCCTCGCTGTGCTACTTTTAGTTCGTGAACCAGCCCGATCGTCGACATCGTCTAGGCTATGCACCGTAGGTCATAGCAAGGAGTATGCACTGGTTGATAACTTCTTCAAGCATTCACGCACCGGTTGATAACTTAAGTCTTCAAGAGTATATCTGCGGCAAGGATGTGCCGAAGCCTTCTAAAAGCCAGCCCAATCGAATGCGTCTATCGATCTCTTTGTTGAAATTATCTATTAATATTTTTTCTGTTGGCTGTATATATCGTTCCGGTAAAACAGATTTCAATAATGGATACAATACTTTAGTGTAAGTATCGAAAGAAAGCGTTCCAAACGAGGCGAGAGGATTACTTATAAGTTAGTTCCGGGAATAAATGTAGTTTCTCGCTTTGTTCCCGATCGCTGTTACTTATCGGAGGAAAGAAAGAAGAAAATACATATAAAAGAAAACTATAAGTCTCTAAACCTATTGATTGGTTGCATTTACGATATTATCCTTGAAAAGATTGCCCTCAACAATAATGCCGCCTTGTTGTATATATACAAGTGAACTGTTTGTAATAATTTATTGATCCACTGTACTTTAAATTTGTATTATGCAAATAAAGCATAAACTATATATCTTATCCTGACCATGGAACAAGTTTAGTGTAAATGGAGTGGGTGTACTCACCACTATCTATGAGCTAAAACCAAACTCACCTGCATGTGGTGCAGAATCACCAACAAGGCTCTGGCGAAAGAGAGGTATGGTCTAGGGTGCTGCCCAACAGGGAAAGTACTTCCCAGAATATCGCAGCTAAATATCAATCAATTACTTTGAAGGTTGTTGTGTTCCAGCATGTAAGTGAGTTCACCAGGAAGGAAAGAGTTATTGCGTTGGCAGCAGGAGTGTTGTCGGGCGAGCGATATTTCACATCACGATCTTATATATGGCTACGGTAACCACGTCACATGAGGCGAGCCATGTGCTTGTGTGCCAACGAATGCAATAAAAAAAATAGTATAAGGGCGCATTCAAATTAGCCGTAAAGTGCCGCGCGGCACTGTATATCAATAGCAATAAAAAACGCGCAACGGCAGCGCTGCGGTCGCGCGTCAATTCAAAGATTGACTAGTGAGCGAAAATAAGGTAGAAGAATTTTTGACGAGGTTGAGATTCGGCGATATGGGATTCAAGATCTGAAACACACAGTAATAGAATTGAAAAGAATACGGCATAAGAAGAATTATGTGTAAATTTATTGTGAAGTGAAAAAAATTAAGCATGTAAACATATTGTTAAAACACAATTACTTTATATTCTAGTCGACTACCGTAATGCCTCTTCTGCCTAACGTTAATGTATCACGTACAGTCGCAGCGCTTATTTGTGAGTGAAAATTATTTTGTTGTATGTTTTGTATATTGTATCTCAGCGTCCTTGCTTGACAGTTGGATGAGTTCGAATCTGTCTTTCTAAGTAAATTACGCAAAATACATGCACGAATAAAATATTTTGTCAGTACATCCTTTTATTTTATAGAATTCAGTTCGTTGATTTATGCAAAATAATGGCAAACGTTTCTTAGATTTCCTTTTTTCTCTGCTTTTTCGTTTTAATAATAACACAGCAGTGTTTCTTCGTCAGAGTCCATCACGAAACTGAATACAACTCTATGATTTTCAAACTTAGCGATGCAGCGCGACAGCAGTGCTGCGGCCGCGCTGCATCCGCGCGGCACTCGGCGACAAATTTGAATGGGCCCTAATACATCTTTGCAAGGATTCATGTGTATGGAATAATATTATGTATATGTCGCAGTCGGATTGTTTAATTCGCCATATTACAAAATGGCGAGCCGTTTTAAAAACCAGGGCCGTTTTGTATTACGGCGGGTCAACGATAAGCCGGATTGCAATACGGCTGAATGATAGTTTGCCGCATTGTATACAGCGCTTTGTGTTCATCAACACGGCTAGCTGTAATGTATTACAGCGGCTCGATAGCCGCCTCTTTGGCAGTATTTAGTACCAATTTTCTACACTCGTGGCGCTACCTGCCATTACAACAACAATGGCATCGAATATAGAAATTGTGTTACAAAAAAACGTGACAAATGTGTATGAAAATAGGAATTTTAGGACAAATTTAACGTGCAATTAAACGATTTCTATGAATGTCAATGCGGAATAGTAAACCGTGGACAAAATAACGAGTTTGAGAGTTTATGCATATTAAAACCGCTAAGGTGACTATGGAGTCTGGTGTACCGGGGAATCCTTATAAACTCTCGTAGGTTAGCGAGCGGGTTAGTTTGACAGAAACGCAGCGCACGAGCCGAGTGAGCGAAGCGAGTCATCATTTTAATCAAAACTGTCTCCAAATATAAATCATCAGCTTAACAAACTATAAGTATCATTTAATTCGTTTGATCATCAAAATAATAGATCTGTCACCTAATAAATAGATCAGCTCCTTAATTTAATGAAAAAATGGCTACTAGGGGTGAAGTCAAATTGGCGTCATATTCACTGGCGACGAGTCTTACCAATACTTGGTCAATGTAATAAATCATGTTTTGGTTAGATTTGAGTTGATTTTTGGTTAGGTTAGGGTTTTCTTGTGTCCTATCATTGGAAATAGGAGCTCCGCGAAGCGGAGCTCCGTCACTTTAGATGATGAATGATGTGGTGCCAAGTAAGCTTAATTATTGATAATTGACAATATAATACATATAAAAACATTTATTTGGTACTAGACCCTATATCTCCATGATTTTAGGGGATTTATTAGGGAATCGATTTTATATTGTTTGATGACTACATTTTGGTGACAAATCTATTATTTTGCGGGCAAACCCTATTAGTTAAGAAACACAAAACTAATTAAATTGGCGATAGCTTTTCTTATTGCATTTTTTATTTTGCAAACACTGTTTTACTTTGTTAGTGTGGTCACTCTACAATTAGAATATACCACAATTCGGCTAAACGTGTGCCGATATTTTGTAGAACGTATAGTAATGACAATCCGGCTTATCGTTGACCCGCCGTAACTAGCGATGTAACGACTCGACTTTTTAAACCGATTCAAACCGATTTGAGCATAAACCAAGTTGCGTCGATTAGCGCGTCTACTAAACCTATTTGGCCGAGTCGAAAGCAATGTAACGACTCGACTTTTTAAATCGATTCAAACCGATTTGAGCATAAACCGAGTTGCGTCGATTAGCGCGTCTACTAAACCGATTTGGCCGAGTCGAAAGCAATGTAACGACTCCACTTTTTAAACCGATTCAAACCGATTTGAGCATAAACCGAGTTGCGTCGATTAGCGCGTCTACTAAACCGATTTGGCCGAGTCGAAAGCAATGTAACGACTCGACTTTTTAAACCGATTTGAGCATAAACCGAGTTGCGTCGATTAGCGCGTCAGCGCGTCTTGCATCTACTAAACCGATTTGGCTGAGTCGAACTTACTTATGCATCTCGCTCGCGTCGCTCTGCGCGCATTCGCGCGCCATTCGAGTTTATACTAGTGATGTGTCGTCGACGGGTTTGCCGTCAACGAAACGAGACCGTTTATCCACAACGTTAAACTAGTTTAAAAAACAGTCTAATTTTCGACTAGTTTACGTCGTCGACTAGTGGTGGGTGGGTCGTCGACGATTTTACAGTCGACGCAACGAGACCGTTTACCGTCGACGATGAACTAGTTTAAAAAAAACGTGTGGCACTCGAGAACTGCCGCGGTAAAGCTATAATGCAATAGCTTATCTATTTATATCAATATATAGCTATATCAACTTATGCAATTATAATAATTTATTTATTTAGCTTGTTTGCACGTTTGCCCGTTTGGCCGTTTACCCGTTTGGCCGGTTGTCCGTTTGACCATTTGCTTGTTTGGCCGTTTGCCCGTTTGGTCGTTTGGCCGTTTGGCCGTTTGGCTGTTTGCTCTTTTGCTCGTTTGGCCGTTTGCCCATTTGGCTGTTTGCGCGTTTGCCCGTTTGCTCGTTTGGCCGTTTGCCCGTTTGGCCGTTTGCTCGTTGGCCGTTTGGCCGTTTGCTCGTTTGGTCGTTTGCCCGTTTGGCCGTTTGCTCGTTTGGCCGTTTGGCTGTTTGCTCGTTTGCTCATTTGGCCGTTTGCCCGTTTGGCCGTTTGGCCGTTTGGCTGTTTGCTCGTTTGCCCGTTTGCTCGTTTGGGCATTTGACCGTTTGGCCGGTTGGCCGTTTGCCCGTTTGGCTGTTTGCTTGGCCAAACGAGCAAACGGGCAAACGAGCAAACAGCCAAACGAGCAAACGGCCAAACGGCCAAATAAGCAAACGGTCAAACGGCCAAACGAGTAAACGGCCAAACGAGCAAACGACCAAACGGGCAAACGGCCAAACGACCAAACGGGCAAACGGCCAAACAAGCAAACGGCCAAACGGGCGAATGCGCGCAGAGCGACGCGAGCGAGATGCGTAAGTAAGTTCGACTCAGCCAAATCGGTTTAGTAGACGCAAGACGCGCTGACGCGCTAATCGACGCAACTCGGTTTATGCTCAAATCGGTTTGAATCGGTTTAAAAAGTCGAGTCGTTACATCGCTTTCGACTCGGCCAAATCGGTTTAGTAGACGCGCTAAGGGGTCGTCCATTAATCACGTGAGGCTCGAAAGAGGGGGGAGGGGGTTCGGCAAAAATCACGAAACATCACAAGGGGGCAGGGGGGGTGTAGTAAGATATCACGTGTATTTATTTTTTTAAGTGCTTTTCATCAGGCGGACTGTATGCTTGTTTGTCACCTTAGTGGTGTAACAAAAATCCTTATTAATATTCTGAAAATTTTAAGATTCTTTGTAAATACAAAAATACACGTGATTTGATGGGGGGGGGGGGGGGACCCTTACACCTCACCAAGTATCACCAAGGGGGTGGGGGGGTGTTAAAAATGCAAAAATAAACCTCACGTGATTAATGGACGGCCCCTAATCGACGCAACTCGGTTTATGCTCAAATCGGTTTGAATCGGTTTAAAAAGTCGAATCATTACATCGCTTTCGACTCGGCCAAATCGGTTTAGTAGACGCGCTAATCGACTCAACTCGGTTTATGCTCAAACCGGTTTGAATCGGTTTAAAAAGTCGAGTCGTTACATCGCAATCAAACCGATTCAAATCGGTTCAAACCGATTCAAGTCGGTTCAAATCGCGATTTCGTCGATTCGGTTTGGAATCTACTTGCATGAATTGTCTAACCGATTCAACTCGGTTTGACAAAATTCCAGATCGTAACATCTCTATACAAAACGGCCCTGGTTTTTAAAACGGCTCGCCGTTTTGTAATATGGCGAATTATACAAAACGACTGCCACATATACAGTATGTAACAAATTTAGTAAAACATCATCTCATCATAGTAACCTATTTCCGCCTGTGTATCTGAACCAAATTTGCTCTTATATTTACGGAATACTCATTTACTAACAACTGCTTATATAGCGCCTACTTTCCTAACGACATCAAAAAGTGTAAAGGCTTTTGAACTTTATTTCTTTATGTAGGTCAAAGTATACATTTATTTGCTTCGACTCACCCACGCCATTATACTTTCTAAGTCATTATTTTCCACAACGATTTGTGAAACATGCCAATTAGATAGGTAATATTGAGCCTAGTGCTTATTATTTGGCGTATTTATGATTTTTACTAAACTTGTTAATTAGGCAAGTTGTTAAATGACATGAAATGTGTTCTAAAACAATATGCTGTAATGACTACCTATGTGGTCGGTTCCTTCAATGTCAGGTGTAGTGGTTATGATAAATACATAATTATACCAAATTAGAGAATGTGTGTGGGTACACGTGTTTTTTATTTATCTATTACCTACTAGTTACTAATATTCATTATTTTATATACAGTTAATTTCGGAAACTTTCAGTACATCACTGGTGAAGTGATGTACGGATATGCCAGTCTTTGAAGACTAAAGTTTTCAACCACTGCATCCGGCTCGCTATGACCTACGGTGCAGAGACTTGGCTACTTCGTAGGGCTGGTTCACAAGCTAAAAGTCGCACGAGCTATGGACAGAACTATTACTCTCAGGGATCGAATGAGGGACGAGAAAATCATGTCGCAACGAAGCCTTGTGTGTCCTCGCTCTAGATGGACCGATGACATAAAAAAAGCTGCTGGAAACGAGTGGATGCGGAAAGCGGAGAATCACATATGGTAGAAAGTGTTCGACAGGGCCTATATCTGTCCAACAGTGGATAGATACAGGCTGATAATGATGATGATGATTCTGAATTTCTCCTACATATAGACATTAAAATCGCAGCAGCCACAATGTACTCTTATCATGCCCTAGGTACACGATCAAAAGCATTTTACAAATCCACAAAAATCATCCCAAAAATCTTATCTTTTTTTTGTCTTCTCATTACTAGCCTAATCGCATGAATTTCGTCAGTAATTCCGTTGCCCGCTATGAATCCGAATTTATTATTAAGATGGGCTCACTTAGGATTCTTTACCAGATTATTTGGGTATGTGAAGTTAGTTTGATCCCTTGGAAATTAGTACAATCAACCGCATGTCCTTTGTTTTATAGAAGGAAACGACACCTTTTTTCATTAGTCAGGCATTAGTACCAATTTCATATTGTTGCTTTTTTTATTTTTGCTTTAATATTCAAAATTATCTCTAATTAATTATAATAAGTAGGTGGTAAACAGGGTTTCGCTATCTTAACAATGAACATAACAGAACTTGATAGCCAAATCACATTAACACACTCATATAACGTAGACAGACATACACCCATACAGAACGAATAATACATACGAAAGGATACCCTTACATTGCAAGACATAGTTGTGATAGTACTCTCTAACATGTGTACCAACTCCTTCCACATAGACACAGTATAAGTAATAGTACTACGTAACATAGGCTACAAATTTTTACTGTCCACTCGCACCTCCTTTCACTTAGAGATGCTTGGACCAAGTCTTTCCAATATTCAAAGGGTTCTAATCAATGATGTTATAAATACTACTATAGATATGCCACATGCGTCAAAAATATACACCCGAAAAGTGAGGTAATTGTCTTACCTCGCAATTAATTCACACAAGCAAGCCAACGTAACTGACGTTTGTGACAATTGATTGAAATAGGTCTTCTGTAATACGATAATGCATAATTTATGTGATAAAGTAAATAAAGCCCAACGAATCACAATCTGAATATAGGCCTCCTCTTTAGACTTCCACTATGATCGGTTTTGTGCCGTTTGTCGGTTTGTACATCTTGCGATCTTTATCAGATCGCTGTCTATTTAGTGGTATAAAATAGCACCGTTGCTTTTTTTCTTGCTAAAATATGAAATTAACCTAAAATACGCGTTAACAATAAATATTATTGGGTACTTCAGTGTGAGCTGTGAATCCTTGGGCTTTATCAACATTAATTGTGCATTTTCGTAATACAGAAGATGGCATTTTTACCTATTTCAATCAACTGTCACCAATATCAGTTTCGTCGACATCCTTGTGCGAACTAATTGCGAGGTAAGACAAATATCTCACTTTTCGGGTGTACGTTTTTGACGCTCGTGGCATAGCTATAGTATTTATGACATCATTGGCTCGTGACCATACTTGTTTCTTATTGTTTAGTTATTTTTTTGAAGTGAAAACTTCTTTAGACGTGCTGTGCACTTTATGATTATGGGTTAATACCGTATTATTCCTTATCGGTTGCCTTAGCCTAGTCTTGCGTTAGGGAATTCTCCAAATTGTCAACAGACACCGTTCTAGACAGTTGTACGCGATCTATTGCGTTTGGTGTCACTCTGACAGTCCTACCTGCGGTTAAGATATGTGACGTCATGATGAATGTTCCCCACAACGCGAAAATGGCATCAAGGGGAAGCAGGTGCGAAAAACTTATTCACATTATTCTCCACAGTAAGAGCCTATTATACAGCTGCCCCTGTTGCTTTCGCTTACTCTTATAAATGTTTTCAATTGCAAAAATTGCTGTAATTTAAACTTGAACAAGCACCCTCATTTGTACGAAAAACGCAATTTGTTTCCAGATTATTTTCTTAGCGAAGACAATAGGCAGGTACATAAAGTATACAGATGCCATTTTATAAATGGAAACATGCCCAGGTTTTTTGGAAGGTAATGAGAATCAAGAAGCCTATTTTAGAATCAATATCTTTCTTGCTTGTTTAAAACTTTAACGCGGTAATTAGTATCAAAAGTTCTGAAAATGTAATATTGTATACTAGCCCTAGATAGATAACCTACGTCGAAACGACGTAATCGATTTTGAAAAATCGATATAACTATATTGTTTTTAGCGTCAATAAACTGGCCGTTCCTGCCAACTCAATCGGCCGTCGGAGCTTGCAGAACACGCCCTTATCGCTTTGGTAAGTGTAATACTTTCGTCAATATTTACCTACTGTACGTCGAAGTGACGTATGGTTATCTTTAGTGTCAATTTTTCAACTTTTGGGAAAATGTGTTATTTGAAAATAAATGATCATACTTTTAATTCGTTTTTTTTACTTGTTATATACCACGATAAAAAGAACATAATGTCGTCACAAAAATGTGCAGACGATGCAGAAATCAGTCGGTTTTTGTATGAAACGAATGATGAAGCGATTCAGGGGTCCGACAGTGAAACTGAAGCCAATTTATTACAAGATGAAGTACAGACTGATGCCGAAGATCCTGAGGCGAGTGTTCCACCTGTGGTAAACCCATTGGATACTGAAAATGTGTCTGAAAATGATCCCGAGTCTTTAGAATATTTCAGTATATTTATCACTATTATATCTATCACACACCAACGCTGAAATCCAGCTGAAGATTCCAAGGCTTGATGTAAAGGCCACCTTTAAAACTACAACTTGTGAAGAATTTTGGGCTCTTTTTGGCATACTGACACTAACAGCTGCTATGAAGAAAATATTTGATTGTTCGTATTCAGATATGTTGCTGCCATGAGTCTTTACTCATAGTTTCGATTTTTTGATATGGTGTTTGACAAAAAGACCAGCCGAACCTCTCACACAACGTGAAGGTGTACCTGAGCCAAAGACAAGAAAATATTGTGCCATTTGTCCATTAAAAATTAGAAGGATGACAAAGACAATATTCGACAGGTGCAAAAATCCCATTTCTGGAGAGCATAAGTCCAGCGCCTGACCTAAGTGCCTTTGAGGCCAAAGTGAATAAAAAATTATATTTACTTAGATTTTTTATGTTATATAGATTACAAAAAGTTGATTTTGAAAGGTTTACATAGTATATTATAAGACTGACAGCGAGATTCCTAAAAGTTTAAGTTTTGTAAAGTAAGAAGTACCTTGTTTTGTTCTTTATTTTTTTTTTCTAATAATATAAATAAATTCTAATGTTTTTCATTTACTGAAAACACAATTACATACATAAAGACATAAAAATACATTTATAAACCTCGGATATACATAATCCAAAATATGCACATTCAACCATTCGCACGTCGAATCGACGTATGGTTATCTTTAGTGTACAGTGAAATATGGTTATCTATCTAGGGCTAGGGTGGATATAAAGGAATCTCTTCTATTCAGCTTTTGTCTTCGATTCTCTGAAAGGAATCAGGGCCATGACGTTAAAGTATGAAAAAGATATCTATGAATAAATAATACACAGTTTTAATATAAGTTTATAGTTATAAAAAGTACACCAATACTACCGTAACCGCAAGTGTGTTTGTTTCTTTGTCCTTCTTTAGCGGCGAAATGGACCAATAGTTTAACATTTTTTTTTTACGGGACTAGTTTAAGGTCTGGAGAGTGACATAGACTACATTTTATCTTGGAAAACATCTTATTCTCACTGGCAAAAAGCTTTATTAAAATATTGACCAATCGACGAAGTCACTGGTGTGGAAAATGGCGTGGAAAAACATTTATGTCAATGTATATTGTGGCATGATAAGTTTTAATGTCTACACAAACTTGCTTATACTACCATCTCGCACTATATTGCAACTTTTTGAATGTGAAACTCACAAAGACTTTTCTGTGTTAGCTAGATGTAATGATAAAAGCTCAATCAGTTAGAGTTCTCATGTTTTCGTACTAAAACTTGGAAATGGGTTTTGTGACCCAAGTTTTTGCTGTAGTACGCTGAAAATAAAAATCCAAGTAAGGATAAATTGAAATGTCGACCTCTAGCTCCTGAACAGCCTAACCCCTAGTCGGAGACTAATGGACCAAAAACAATGTAATTTAGATTTGGACCCGGGTTTTCGACGAGTTTCTTGTATGTGAGATAATTTAACAAAAAAAATTGAAATGACAGTAAGCGATAAAAAATTTCTAATAGCGACATTTTGGGATTTTTCAATAGTTTGACGAAGGTAACGTAATCTATTAATATACTTGCAAAGATTCCAGCTTTGCCCATGTGTGAATTAAAATGTTCACTTAAATCTTACAGAAGATTTTTATTTTACATGAGAGAGGGCAAACGAGCATGTAGGTCACCTGATGGAAAGCAATCACCGCTGAGAGCATGGAGATCAGCAACACCACGGGGTCGCCGATCCGTTGCCAGCCTATGTTCCTTTATTCTTCCTGGAGACGTCAGTCACTCGCAGGAACACAACAACCCTCAAGTGAATTTTAATTGGCTGCGGTATTCTGTGAGGTAGAGGTATTTCTCCAGTCGGGCAACTTAAAAAATACTTTTAAAATTAGAGAAATGATATAATACTTTAGCACGAAGTTCATCATTTGGACTAATTGTTATAGCAAAGGTAATATAAAAACAATCTAAATATATATATTAAGCGGATAAAAATACAGAAATAGTAACGTTATTAATATTAAGCGACTATTTTTATATGAAAGTACTTTTATATAAAAACTGTACTTTTAATTTTATATATTTTTATATAAAAAACGGTTTCGCCCACGTGAATGTCGGTTACCGCACCAAAAGGACGAACTTTTCATCATCCCTCGGGAACAGCTCGGGCTAAAAGGAATTGTGTATTATGCATGGAACAAACAAACAAACTCACTTCGCATTTTAAATATTAGTATTAAGTTGCTTCATATTACTACAATGCATTAATATATAGTCATTAATTACAAAAGTTACAAAATGTTTCTTCTATTAGATTCATTAGGTACTAATTAATCTACAGTGATTTATCATAGAGAGTATGAAATATTTTTTAGTTTGTATATATGTGAAGATAATCTACGGAAACACTGCACTTGTTTGAAAAATTGGTTTTTAATTAAAAAGGCTGGCAAAGGATCTTAGTGTCGCTGATCTCCATGGGCGGTGGTGATTGCTTTCCACCAGGTGACCCACATGCTCGTTTGCTCCCCTCTCATATAAAAAAAAGCGGCCAAGTGCGAGTCGGACTCGCCAATGAAGAACCCTTCATACATACCTTCATACGTACCCGTAGCAGCAAGTAACATAATATAAAAGTTCTTGTAGTTCGTTGTAACTTTGATCGATGTTTTAATAATAGTGTATTTTTTTAGTTTTATCAATAGTGTTATAAATTTATCGTTTTTTTTTTCTATTTTTGTGTGAAAATGTTAATGCGGTTCACGGAATACATCTACTTACCAAGTTTCAACAGTATAGTTTTTATAGTTTCGGAAAAAAGTGGCTGTGACATACGGATAGACAGACAGACAGACAGACATGACGAATCCATAAGGGTTCCGTTTTTTGCCATTTGCCTACAGAACCCTAAAAAGGCTCATTATTCCTGGTCTACGTTGAGTACACACTTAAATACTATAAGTACATAATATACCGCAACTCTGGCAAACAGGCTAGTTAATTAACTACTTACACGAAACAAGTCTAGAATTTTAGCTGCCTAATTACGACATTGAAACAGAAAATGTAAAGAATCTCAACTATTCTCTAAGATTAAGACTTTGAAGTACCAAGGTATGTGTGTCTATTTTTTATTCTCTTTTCTTTAAAGCAGTGCCTAATTAAGGTATGTTCAAAGGGTTTCATTATCAACATTCGTTTTAATGCACAGGAGACCTTCGTTGAAAATATAATGTTTACGAGCTCGGAAATCCCGCCCTGTGAAATGAAATATGATTCACATTAAGTAAAGCTCTCGTTGTGTCCTGTTTTTGTCGCCAAAGCGCGCCGTGGACTCCTATTTACAAGTGGGTTTACTTCAAATGGTTAAATAAATGCGGGGCCGTTTGTACTTACTGTATTTTTGACTAATTTATTCTTACGCTGCACGAGTGGCTTTCCTTTTTAATATAGTAGTGCTTGTTGGTTATTTTTGTGCAGTTAAATGAATACTTACATTTTATACTCCGTTTAAAATGACAATGTGTAAATAAATATCGGTGATTGTCAATGCTATATATACTCGTATGTTCCATATCTGTTTTGTCTCAGTTGTCAATCAAATACTGTTTCCGTGATGGTCATGATTGATGTAAAATCGATTTGACAATCTGAGACGTTGTCAATGTTATTAATAAATATCAAATATTCTTGTTTGTATTTTGTCCCACGTCATTCTGAACTACAGCACAGTATAAGTAATAGTACTGATTGTATTTTGTATATTGTTCACATAATTTTGAAGGGTCTTTTTGGATATTCACTTTGTACTATCATACTTATTATACTTTTATACTACGCTCAGATACCTCCTCACACCTCCCCTCTGAGACAAATCTGGAAAAGGATGTATGGCGCCGCACGTACATTCACGCTCGACACAGACGTCATTGTTTATGTAGTAGTAAACGACGCGTCTATTGTGTGGAGTGGCCAGGGTGGGATCTTTTTATATGAGAGGGGGGCAAACGAGCATGTGGGTCACCTGATGGAAAGCAATCACCACCGCTCATGGAGATCAGCAACACCATAGGGTCGCCGATCCGTTGCCAGCCTATAACGCCTTCCTTTCTTTCTTTCTGGTGTCCTCACTTACTCGAATGACGATAACCCTCAAGGGAATTGTTATTTGGCTGCAGGTATTCTGTGAGATGAAGTATTTCCCCAGTGGGACAGTATAAAAAAATACATAGTTAATTGATTCAGGTGTTATTTTGCGGAAGGCAAATTTACAGGCAATTTGATCTACACTACTTTGCGTGCTTCCGCCACCAATTAGTTCATGCAAATTACTGCCGGCCGGCACCCACCCTAACTACTAACTACTAACGGTAGTGGGTGGGTGCCGGCCGGCAGTAGTTTGCATGAACTAATTGGTAGCAGAAGCACGCAAAGTAGTGTAGATCAAATTGCCTATAAAAACTACGTTATGCCATACCTCACTTTTTTTGCCAGAGCCTCGTTTGTCAGTCAGCAGAGTGCAACACGTGCAGGTGAGTTTGGTTTTTGGTTTTGGTTAAAAGATGTTGATGAACCCTTACACCCCAAACTATATCCAGCAGTGGGTAGATAGAGTCTGATAATGGTGACGAATATTTTTCACATAGATAAAAAAAATATAACATATATAATCATTAACATTACAGCATATTATTGACGATCGAACAAATTCCATAGGATATTTCCAAGTTCTTTAGATGAGCGAGAACATTGCATTAGGTTTGTTTCAAACGACATCCTATCATGGACCTCCATTTATCATTGGGCCACTGACAGAGCTCGTGATATCTACTTTAGCGCTTTTTTATTCATAGTCAGCATTGAAATTTGAGGATCGGTTTGGTTTGGAAGCTGATATCGAATTCGAAGAGAGAATTCCATTTGTTTCACATAAAGTAATACATAATTTATTTTGTCTCTTTTTTATATACATCTTTACATTTTTTTTATATATGAGTAGAGAGGAGGGCAAACGAGCATGTGGGTCTCCTGATAGAAAGCAATCACCACCGCCCATGGAAATCAGCAACACTAAGGGGTCGCGAGAACACAACAACCCTCAAGGGAATTGTTATTTGGCTGCGGTATTCCGTGACGTGGAGGTACTTCCTCAGCCTGGCAGCTTAAAAAATATGCAAACATGCAGGTGAGATTGGCTTTGGTTCAAAGATGTTCATGAAGCACTTATATCATAATTGTAACAGCTATTGAGCCCAACGAAGTTATTTTCTAAAATGTTTCATAAAATTTCTAAATTAGCACCAGAAAGCCAGTACCCATGTGATTTATAAATTATTGTACCTATTTTTATGATCGGATATGTTACGGAATAGATGTGTTTGACAATGTTTTTTTTTAATTCGCAAAATTTTATGAATCATAAGACATTTCTTGCAATTTACGCAGACGACTTTAGTCGCTTTCCACATAGAAAATTGTATTAGCGTCTGTACCTATCCCTTAATTATATAACGTCTACAATCTTATTACAAACGTATGTCTACTATTGTATATACAGATTTCGTGAAATTTCTCATCCAAATATTGTAATTTTAATTTGAGTTTTATAAGACACGTCATCGTCATTTACTCATACAGATATTCAGCCCACTGCTGAAAATGGTACAAGCCTCCCTCGAGTGGTTTAGTGCTACTCCTCGACGTTGTTCTACAGCGGGTTGGTAGAATTCAATTTATTTGTCGATGTAATATATGATACGTTCAATGAAAAGGGTTAATTTTGGGGGTCACTCGAAAAAATGTTTTAGGTGAACCCTCCAATTGAATTGATAATTTTGGTAAAAATGTATTAGTTTTCCTCCACAATCGCTCGCTTTTCATTTAACACTTACATATACCTGCATATTATGTTTTCAACAAGACAATATTAAATAACTAACCTGACTAAAAATTCTAACATTTTTTTTTGTTTTAAAGTTTTTAGTATCCCGGTATAGTCCTCTGTTACGATTTATATATTTATTTGTATATTATTAATAATTTTAATATCATAATTTTAGTACTTACCCTTCATATATTTAATTCATTTTGATACCCTCGATAGGTTTATCTAACAAAAAAATATTAACGTCTTACAATTTAGAGTTAAAAATCCCCATTTTGATTTAAAAAAAAGTCTATCTAAGAATAGGTACTTAGGTTTTTGAGACAAATCTAACGATACCTTAACTGCCGTTTAATCCTTTCAGCCGTTTAGACGATACGAGGTAATAAAGAAATTTACAAACATATATATTCGTGCGATAAACATTCCTTCCTTGGAAGTCGCAGAAAGACCAATTCCCCCAGACCAAAGACACAAATTTCTACTGTCATTATTTGTAGAATTAAAGTTTATTGTTTATAATTCAATGTATTTCCATATTTCAATAAAATTTGAAGCGCGGGTAGGTTGAATTTCCGAATAAATTTTGCTACACCCACGCTTTTTTTTTTTTTTTCAGGGTATCGCTGAGCGTATTTTGAGTTGTATCCTGATGATTATAATTTGTTTGTATTTGGCTTTGGTAGCTTTCATAATTTCAACTAATATTTAAAAGCCGAAGAGTTTGTTTGTTTGGTTAAACGCGTTAATCTCAGGAACTACTATAACGTCGGGAAGCATACGTGACACCGTAAGACATGTACATGGGGTGAAGTTGCCCGGGTCATCATGTTGCGTGGCAAGCAAGCATACGTCCCACTTGATCTGAAGCGATTACCGTATCCATGTAAACGCTCGCAACTTGAACTGTGTTTCATTTTTAACCGACTCCAAAAAATGAGGAGGTCCTCAATTCGGCTGTATTTTTTTTTATGTTTGTTGCTTAATTACTCCGTGATTTATAAATCGATTGGAAAAAAACTTTTTTTATTTGAAAGAGTTTACTTCCAGATTGGTCCCATATTTTTTCCGTCATCATCATCATCAGTCTGTATCTACCCACTGTTAGGTTTGTTATTTCATTACTCCGTCATTTATAAACCGATTTGAAAAAAACTTTTTTTATTTGAAAGAGTATATTTCCAAATTGGTCCCATATTTTTTCATCATCCGCATCATCATCAGCCTGTATCTACATACATAAATGTAGAGTAATGTTTCTAGTTGTTTATAAATTTTGGTGTTAAAACTATAAAGCACTCTGTACTGTACATCTATTGTTTGTGATTTATATATTCGAAATGTTGGTGCACATTGTAGTGGCTGTGAGCTGTCGGAATATTTGCAAGCGGTATTTCGTACTCAGTCAAGATTCCTTTATTCTCCTGAGCCCGTCCCATGCTGGGCTTAGTACCGACTCGAACGAAGATTAGTATTCTTTCGACGTCTTTACACGGGTAAAGCCTTTTGTACAAAACTTTACAGTGGACTGATTGCGTGATTTTTGTACTTTCATTCGTAAGAGCATCTCTGAATTTTAATCAGAAAAAACAAATTAAAATAATTGTATTATTTGAAATAATTTGAGCCTATTGTCCCTACCAAGGATATAATTATCTATAAATTCTTTGTATTTTGTTGGTAATTTTTTTATAAACTTTTGTCTTCGTGATCTACTTGTCAATCCTTATTCATCCCACTACTCGGATACGGGCCTCCTCTCAATTGAAGGGTTTTAGAGCATATTCCGCCATGGTGCTCAATTGTATGTTGGCGGAGGCACGGTCGTGTTTTTTAGCCGTCTAAAGGACACTGACTTGGTTTAATGACTGTCATCTGGTGACACCAGTCGGGACCGACGGGTTAAAGTGGGAGGCCTTAAAAGTACTTTTTGGGCAAAATAAAAAAGTATATGCTCATTTTGCCCATCTCTACTTATATGTCAATCCAAAACAGAATTATGTGTCAAAATTAACAAATCCGTTTTTACAACATCCAAACAATATCATAAACTTTCATTATGTTTTATTAGGTTCATTAATAATAAAGTAGCATAAACGATGGAATTTTGTGAGAAGTAATATAAAGAAGATAGATATTTTTTATTATATAAAAGAAAATGCACGTGGCGCACCCTGCCGACGAGCTTACAAATACGCTGTACCCTCTTATGCCAGAGCTTTTTTCGCTAGTCTGAAGGGTGATCAATGTGATCATCAAGATCTTTAGAGAAAAAGCCAACTTCGATTACCACGTGTAATCGAGGTTGGCTTCGGCTCTAAAAATCTTGATGAGCTACTTACGACCCAATTAGTTTTATTATTATTTCAATTAATTGCATAATATATTCGTATAATAATCAATGTGTAAACTATTTCATCTTGAGCTTAGTTTATTTTTGAATACCTTACATATTTGTTTATAGACGGGGTGGAAAGGCGTCTCGTATGTGGTTAGTGTATTTCAGGCTGAAACTGCACAATCTCGTTTCAAAGCTGACTTTGTTAGTCTGCAGCAAGGGTTTCACTAGAAATAAACGCCGCGAACTCAAACCACGCGGTTATTTTTCAAATCAATTTTGATGTCATTTTTCAAAAACAATTTTATGAGCTCGGTGGTAGAATGGCTAGCAATGGCACTTTGACTTCGAGGGTCAAAGGTTCCATCCCCACCCAAGACAAATATTTGTGTGCATGAACACGTCTCTTTGTCTTGGTCTGGGTGTTTTCTATATATTATATGTATGTATTTAAAAAAATATATATTTAAGTATAACAGCAGTTATCTAGTACCCATAATGCTTAGTTTGGTGCGAGATGACAGTGTGTCATTTGTCCAGGAATATTTATTTAACATTTGTTTTTATGTTAACGTGAATATTATTAATTACATTAAAATTTACGTTTTTCAGGTACTCATGAAATAATCTATCTTATCTTGGAGTGGGTCCAGTGCTGCAGCACCGCTGGCACATCGATCCTCTTGGATCTTTTGTGCACTCCCTGACCTTTAGTAACTATCCCTCAGGGGATAGTGACAGTCAGCTGTCAAATGTCATCTAAATCGGAGTATACTGTTTTGATAGTTATTGCGGCACAAGTATACAAACAATGTTTTTCGTTTCAGGGTTTGGTATATTTAGTTATGTATGTTTGCAAGTTTCTTTCTAATCTTCTTTATATATAGTGATCGTTTCCAAAATTCCGTTAGGAAAAATGGAAATAAAGATGACGAGAAAAAAAAGTAATTATTGTTATTTTTTTAACAATATTATTTTAATGTAATATTTTTTGCTGGACAATGTTAATTAAAAAAGTTTAATGACTCATAGGTGGGTACTGTTTTTTGGATGCGGCACAGTAAAAGTACCAATTTTAAGTCGGGTCCATGTTTGCTAGAGCCTCGTTTGCTAATCGGCAAGGTGCACCAGGTGCAGGAGAGATGGCCTTTAGTTTTGAAGGTCTGATAGTACTGAGTTACTATATCCATAAATATATGTATAGCTGTGTGTTATAGTTTTTAATTAAATCAATATTTCTTGTGATGGCTGGATTATTCAGTTATCGATAAAAGATTTGACGACGAAAAATCCAATGAATAGGATCAATTGCAAACATTCATCCAAGAGTTTTTAAACGCAGGATACATACATAGCAGGATAATTACTTCCCTTCGGTTATTTACGGGGACCCTCGTCACAGTGAGCGCTTGTTTTACACGTCATTCTTGTTTGCTAATGAAAAAAGTGTGCGGGAAAAAATAAATTGCTTTTTATTGTTCGGCCGCAGTCCGATGGGTGCGTAAATCAAAGATTATAAAGGTTTGTGAAATACTGTTCACTTTGAACCAACACAAACATTTGTCAGCGATGATAACGCGGCTAAATGAAATGACATACAATACCCACCTATTTGTTGGGATGTGAGAAAATATTGTCTCGTTCTAGTGTCGGGTTATGTTTATGCTACGGACATACGGATAGATTGGGCCGCATTTTTTTGTGTACTTTGCATATATTAACTTTAATAAAATATATAAGTGACAGCGCCGGTCGTGACGTTGACGCGTCTTATTGGAGGATACGTCTGGTAAAAGATAAAAAAGAAAAAAAACAAACATGGAAACGGATTGTACAGGACGCTTCGGATGATGCCGTTTTGCCACAAGTTCCCAAGGCTACGTCACAAGTGGCGATGTCACATCACATTAGGTCGTAAGGGGCACTGTGTAGCACGGGCACTGTGAACACCTTGTACTGAATATACAGTTAAGTCGACCTGGCTATTGCTGTGTTGGTAAAAGAGCTCAAACACATGACATTCGGCGACTGTTGCTTACTGCAGTCGAAGTGGCGACTACTGCTGACTGGTGCGATGGTTGCAGTTACCATTCGCATCGTGTCGCTCGTGTGTGATCGTGTCGCACCCTGACATCTTCAATACTAATTAAGTAGTATTTTTAATTTTATGAAATTATCTAGTTCATATCACCTGGCCTAACGCAAAGAACATTCATTGTAATGTTGTACCATGAAAATATACTTATTCTCGAGGTTTTTTGAACGGTTAACGAGTCACACGAAAGTACACAATAATATTTGGGTTTAACGCGTATTTTAGATTAATTTCATATTTTTGCAAGAAGAAACGGTGCATTTGCGCCGATTACGCTCAACTCAACGAGGGAAAGAGATAGCAAGGATATAAACGCGCCGCATTGATAAGGGTATCCATAGCTATCTCCCAGAAGGCCAATTCTCGTAATTATTTTACGATCGCAGAGAAGTGGATCGAATCGAAATTGAATTATGAATTAACTGAAAATGATTTACTTGATTTCAATCATTAATTATTATTACTGTTAGCAGAATACTATTCTTAGTTTGTTTAATTTTCGGAATCAATATAATCACACTTTAATTAAACTTTGAAAATTCATATTATGATATCAGAATACCAAATGACATTTATGAGATCGAGACAGAGTGGGTATGCCATATCTAGTATATAAAACATCATGGTACCATGCCAGAAAAGTGAACCATAACGAATAAGTTTATATTTATTTAAGCATTGCAATGTTACTTGTTTCGTTCTAATAAGACATAAAAATAAAAAATAAACCTACTTATATATTCAACAATGGAATCTTGTTATTTGTACACAATATTATGATCGGCTATGACCTTCTTTTATGTTAGGTTAAGTCAATGACAAAATACATGTGTTATAACAAGTTACTCCCTATTTCGATAACGATAGTATAAAACAAGTAATATATTAGTGAGAAACTGAGAAATAAATGACATTGTCTATAACCTAAGACAGACTACCTACCAAGAATTACACATCTCTCGCGAGTAAATAACGTCTTGTCCATTACACGAGAGCTCCAATGAAGATCGATGATGCGAATAAATAAATACTAGACCTTACCGCAAGGGCAGGCGTGTTCTGATACGCTTCGAGATATAAAGTAGACATAAAACTTTACTACGAGTCACAAAAGGTGAGAGAAAGTCTAACAACTGAGTTGCGCATAGGATTGCATAGGGTAGAAGGCATGGAGAAAAGACTAAGTATACAGCCTGATGATGATATGAAATACCACTTTTATGAATTGCTCTGATGCTTTCTACATTTTATTGTTTTAAATCGGTAGCAATAATGAAATCATGTGGAGCTGAGGCCACCGCGGTGGCGACCATAGTCGCATCGATCAACCATTACTGCGCCATCAAACACTGGTTGCGTAGTCCGTAGTGTTGAATATAACATAATGTAATGTAATGTATGTGTATGTGAGGTTGGGCGCTGAGACCTAAAGGCGGGTTGCGGTTGCTTGGTGCTTGCAAGACTTAAGTAAGTTAAGGAGATAAATAAACGATATCTCCGATTAAAGCCGTTCCGGATCAGCTGTTTGTGAGCAATAGGGTGATATTTTTTTTATCTTGTTTTCAATACTTCAAAAGGTATTGAACCGATTTTGTTGCCCAAGGTTTACGTTTTCTTTATTAACTACCAAAATCGCTTATTAAATATTACTTTACGACAAATTGAAAATGAGTTTAGCTATTTTCTCATTTTAAAGTTGAAACAATGGAGTAGGGTGTGTTAAAATCTGACATTCAATTAATTAGAAACAAAATTAAGGTCTATGGTATGCGTTGATCGCGACCTACGCAGAGACAATTTTCTTGACATTGACAGGGTCGCCACTCCGCACTTCGGATCAAAGGTTCATTCGCAGTGCCAGCACCAGATTGCCGAATTATTATCATTCAAATGATTTCAGCGTCAGATTTTTTTTTACATAAATTTCAATGCGATTTTATGAGAATTTTGAGAACAGTTTTATTATAACTGGTTTTCTAGTTAATAATTGATGAGATATGAGATTCTTTTTATTCTGATTTGTCTTATAATTGCCTACAAGATTGACCTAATAAGTTTATGTAGAAATTATAAAGTCAGATTTTTTGTTATTTATACGGTACTTAGTTACTAGTAGCAGTAACAAAAAACATTTCCATATCATATTAGAGTCGCGTATTTCAGAAGAAAAAAATGCAAAATCACACAGGACTATGTCAGTAATAAATTGAAGTAATTAAGACTAAACTAACAAACGAAATTACACTACTGCGGTTAAACAATTTTAGCATTATTCATCAATTTCTAAATTCAAATTATTTTTAAACATAAATTTTTGTTTACCATTTTTTGAAAGCATCTCTTACTTTAGCTTACTCGACCGGTTTGTAAGAAAAAAATCAAGATGCCTAATAAAGGTTTTATGCTTAAAGGATTCCTTGCACCGGTCGTGGTCATAGTCTCGACCTGAAACGTCAGGCAGTAATAGAGGTATGTAAGTACATGATATGCATGATCGCGTTAATTCCCGTTATTATGTTCATAAATCATGTAACGCTAAAGTTCAAATTTATTTAAAATTCGTTTAGTTGTTCAGTAGTAAGCATATATAGATATAAAGTTGATACTGTTGATTGTTGGCACTTGGTGGAACATTATTATCATAATGTTATAATAAAGCACTTGTACTATTCCACGTTATTATATTTAATATTACCGACCGGTTTCGCCGCTAAGGCATTATCAAGGTAAACAGATGGTGTTTGTGTTTCTAAGAAACACATGCCAAAGTGCTTTATTATAACATTATGATATATATATAGATATATACATCATACATACAGGTTAAACACATAAGTATGATTATGGGGTTCGTGTAGTCGAGTAAAAATAAAACGAAATACGAAAAGCACACTTATTCTATATCACAACACGAATACAGACTCATAATTACTTATGTTACTTACGTTCAATTTTCCCTATGTACAAACAACGCTAATGAATTCATTTGCGTTTACAATTGTTTGCTTTTAGCGCGTCATCTTGAAAGTACCCTAAAATCATTCGGCATACCTACCTACTTGAATCTGAATGACAGATGAGTAGCAAAGTGAAACGAAACATTTAATATTCAACTTACCGACTCGCAGATACTTTGGCGGGAATTGCTCTGGAAAAAACTTTTAGAGAGGCTCCCCCTTAAATTAAAAATATGGCGTCCAAAAAGTTATATTTAAGAACGAAGCTTATTGAAGAGCCTGAACAAATTATTAAAACGTCACAGAATTAAACCTGAATTTAAACGTATGAAAATAATGAATATTCTCTGTTCACTTTGTCATTAAGATTAATTTAAATCTTTCTCGAGATTAATTTGAATACGTTTTGGGTACGTTGTGTAGAGTGGCTTTTTGTGTGAATTCAAATTAATTTCACTTCTTGATATTGTGACAATAATGATATTCAAATGGTAATGGAGGATGAGGAATTAGGTAGAACTGAATTGTTTATATAATATATATATATATTTCAGCATGTTCCTGATGAGATGTTCTTCTGATTTGAAGCGGTTTATAGACGCTTGTAACAAAGGACTATCAAACTTTGTTGTTATCGCCACTGCGCAACATCTCGTCGGGTACGTCTGTAGTATAATAGTATCACAGTATAAGTAATAGTACTAATGTAGTAGCATGGTCCGCCGACCATATGAAAAATTATTTCGCCTAAATGTTATTATTATTTATTTCAGTATTACGTAATACTGAAAAGATGCTATGTTAGAAGAGGAGATGGAATTAACACTCTTTATGGCTGGTTGAGGCATATAAAGAATACGGAGACCGCTTTATATAAAGCAGGGGTTCTATCGCAAAAGTCGAAGCCGATTTAGGTCAATTTTTTTAGATTTCTTAATCGGACTTTTATTTATTTACGTTATTAACAAACATTTCAAATCAATTAGTAGAAATCTAAAGACTTTGTCGTTTAAGACAAATATTTGCTAGTAATTTTTGATAGTAAAAATCATATTTAGCCTTAGATTTCAAAATTGAAGATGTTTGTTTGACTTAAACCTGGGATCTATTTTTGATATCAAAATATTCAATCGTATTTTTTTTACTACGTCGGGTGACAGACAAACATACGGCCCACCTGATGTGATGCGGTTACCGTAGCCATATTAACGCTCGCAACATGAAATATCTCTCGCGCGCTGCCATCCCCGCAGCCAACGCTGCAACTGCTTCCTTTCTGGTGACCTCTTTCATTCGCAGGAACACAACAACTCTCAAGAGAATTATTATTTGGCTGCGGTATTCTGTGAGGTGGAGGTACATTCCCTGGTCGGGCAGCTTAAAAAATACGCTATGCCCTATCTTTCTTTTCGCCAGAGCCTCTTCTGTCAGTCAGCAGGGTGCACCACGTGCAGGTGAGATTGACTTTAGTTCAAAGATGTTGATGAACCACATACACCCCATAAAATTCAGTTTTTGATTGCGAAAATAAAATTTCGGCTTCGATTGATGATAATTGTGTTAAGCTTACCTAGGAAAGAGCCTAGAGCTCTACCAACTAAGCTGAATCAGCTTCAGATTCGGCGGTAGGGCCCCAGTGGCCCTACCGTCTAAACTAAATAAAATAAATTAATTAATATTGTCAGACAAATTACACAGCGCCATCTAGCCCCAAAGTAAGCGAAGCTTGTGTTATGGGTACTAGACAACTGATATGTTTATTAGTTGTCTAGTACCCACAACACAAGCTTCGCTTACTGATTCTTCGACTTCGGCAACTGATATGTTTATTAGTTGTCTAGTACCCATAACACAAGCTTCGCTTACTTTGGGGCTAGATGGCGCTGTGTAATTTGTCGAGAAATATCTATACCTATCTATATCTATATGGATATATTTATTACAAGCTACACCGTTCTTTTAAAGGGCACGTTAAACGTTGTTAATCTAATGTTGGTGTCATTAGATGATGGTCGTTAACCCCAAGGCCTCCGCCAACCCGCAGTTGAATAGCGTAATGGAGTATACTCCTCTTCTTTCGATTAGCATCCCAGCTGTGGAATGGATATGGGTTGGGACGTACGTTCAGTCTACGATCGCACACTTGCAGAAGGAATAATTATCAATTTACATTATAATAGGCTAACTCGTCGTCAACTCTTATACATTCTACTGCTGGGTATGGGTCTATCCCCAATCTAGCCCCATAAATGGTCCCATAAGTGGCCAATAAATGGTCATCTAGCCCCAAAGTAAGCGAAGCTTGTGTTATGGGTACTAGACAACTGATAATCATACGTAAATACATTTTTTTTTGTAAATACATACTTTAATACATAGAAAACACCCAGACCAAGACAAACAGACATGTTCATGCACACAAATGTTTGTCCTGTGTGGGAATCGAACCCACGAGCGTTGGTGTCGAAGCCGCGTCATTGACCGCTACGCCACCGAGCTCGTCTAAACTGAAGCCGATGCCCCCCAATCTAAGCTGAAATTTTATGTTCGCAATCAATAAATATAATTTTAATGGGTAGAGCCCCAGGGGTCCTACCGCTGAAGCTGAAGCCGATTACCATCGGGATTTTTTATTCCAAAAATTGGTCTTGGGTTAAAGTTATTGACAAACATCTTCAGGTTAGTCGGTAGGTCTCTAGGGCTTCTACTAGCTGAGTTAAATATAATTACCAACAATGTAAGCTGTAGTTTCATTTTCCGAGTCCAAAAATCCAATAATCGCCTTCAGTTTCGGCGGTAGCCCCTGGTCACTTATTTGCTTCACAACCTACATCAATATAAGAATACATTTGATTCAGTAAATCTATATTTTCTGTTCATATTGCAACGCTCTTCAATCATTTCGCACCCGTTTTACATTGTTACCACCCCCAATTCAATTCCAATATGTTAAAACTTTATATTGTCCATCTACAAACTCAAAATTTTATTATTAAATTCTTACACTATTCGCTGGCTGTAGATCAAAGTGCTGGCTCGTCCCTTACACAGGTATGAGCCAGCACTTTAGCATTAGTAATAGCTATTTTGTCATGTAAGGATAGTTAAAATAAATTGGGTATTATTTTACTTACGATTGCTTATTACATGCATAAGTGCATCGATATAATGATGTAAGTTTGAGTCATAATCATTATCATTCGATTGTTATATTCCCATTAGTTGGAAACTGCGTAGTATCAGTATGTCGTTTTCTTTCATTGATTTTTCAATGGTCATCGCTACAGATACCCCATCCTTACCCGTATTTCCTGTTAAACTATCCATTCTCCTTTTTAGGGTTCCGTACCTCAAAAGGAAAAACGGAACCCTTATAAGATCACTTTGTTGTCCGTCTGTCTGTCTGTCTGTCTGTCAAGAATTTCTATGTCGAGAATGCGTGGAGGTATTAAGCTGAAATTTGAACTGTATACTCAGGTCTACGGTCCCATGAAGTAGTAAAAAAATCAAACTGATAAGTTTACGTAAAAAAAAGTTACGGCCGTTTATTCAGCAAAAAACGCATATTTTGACACATTCTCAAGGGAATCAAAACCTATAGGGTACTTCCCGTTGACCTAGAACTATGAAATTTGGCAAGTAACATCGTTATAGACAAGTACAGGAATAAATCTCAAAACTATACATTTGTAAATAGATCTTAAAAAATAGGGGGTCTATATTTTTTATAGGGTGCCGAAATTTCAAATTGAAACTACTAGTTCAAATGAAAGGGCTTGATGTACACATTACAAAATATATTTTTTTTTTTTCGACGCATTATTTTTTATTTATAATGAAAAATATCAAATTTAATAATGATACGTACTACGTACGGAATCCTCGGTGGGCGAGTCCGACTCGCACTTGTCCGGTTTTTTTTAGTCTTGCTTGCTCTCTCATTATATCCAGTTACATTCATTCATCGTTCTTTTTGTCATATGTCTTTCATCCCTCCGAATTATATGTAAGTATGTTTTTTTTTATATCAGAGGGGGCAAGCGAGCAGGTGGGTCACCTGATGGATAGTAATCACCACCGCCCATAGAAATCACCATGGGGTTGCCAATCCGTTGCCAGCCTTTTAAGGGAAAAATTGACTCTGTTCTTGAAGACTCTAATGTTGTATTTATTTGGGAATACAAACTTTGGACCCCCGTTTTACCCCCTTAGGGAAAGAATACCCAGCAGTGGATAGATACAGGCTAATGATGATGATGATGATGATGTGTTATATTTTCAAATCGATGCCATTTTCGTAATTGAAGTTCCAGAAAACCATAGAGCAATATTGATATTATGACATTTCAACCCCATCACACCCCCACAGGGGTGATTTTATGTCACGTCGACTATGTTGGATTATAAAATAGATATTGTTTTCATAATCAGCGACCCGATAAATCATAAAAACAAAACCAGATTTTTGACCCCATTTTACATAGGAATTGAATTTTGAAAAATCTTGAAACACGTGTTTACTCCTTTATCTATAGAAGTACTCATGTTATTCGGATAAAATAGTCCAACTAATCTTGTTTCGCCATACAAACTTTGGACCCCTATTTCACCCCCTTAGGGGATGACTATCGAGTAGTGGTATAATACAGGCTAATGATGATGATGATGTTATATTTTGAAATCGATGCCATTTTCGTAATTGAATTCCCAGAAAACTATACAATCAACACCCATATTGATATTATGATATTTCAACCTCATCGCACCCCCACAGGAAAATTGACTCTGTTCTTGAAGACTAATGTTTTTTTTTTTTTTTATACTACGTCGGGTGGCAGACAAGCATACGGCCCGCCTGATGTGAAGCGGTTACCGTAGCCATATTAACGCTCGCAACATAAAATATCGCTCGCGCGCCGCCACCCCCGCTGCCATCGCAGCATCTCCGTCCTTTCTGGTGACCTCACTCACTCGCAGGAACACAACAGCCCTCAAGCTTACCTTACGCTCCCTACCTCTCTTTTCGCCAGAGCTTCGTTTGTCAGTCAGCAGGGTGCACCGCGTGCAGGTGAAGTTGGCTTTGGTTCAAAGTTGTTGATGAACCACTTACACCCCAAATGTTGTATTTATTTGGGAATACAAACTTTGGACCCCCGTTTTACCCCCTTAGGGGAAGAATGCCCAGCACAGGCTAATGATGATGATGATGATGATGTGTTATATTTTCAAATCGATGCCATTTTCGTAATTGAAGTTCCAGAAAACCATAGAGCAATATTGATATTATGACATTTCAACCCCATCACACCCCCACAGGGGTGATTTTATGTCACGTCGACTATGTTGGATTATAAAATAGTTGTTGTTTTCGTAGTCAGCGACCCGATAAACCATGAAAACAAAACCCATTACGATTATCAGACTTTTGACCCAATTTTACCCTTTTAGGGATTGAATTTTGAAAAATCCTGAAATACGTATTTACTCATTTATCTATAAAAGTACTCGTGTTAAGTTTCGGATAAAATAGTCCAACTAATCTTGTTTCCCCATACATACTTTGGACCGCCGTTTCAACTCCTTAGGAGAAGAATTTTGAAAAATCCTTTCTTAGTGCACCCCTAGACGTCATAAGGAACCTACTTGCTAAATTTGGAATTTCTAGACCCAGCGGTTTGGGCTGTGCGTTGATATATAAGTCAGTCAGTCAGTCAGTCAGTTTCTTCTTATATATATTTAGATATCTTATACCAGCATTATAAGCATACGCTCAGCCTGATGGAAAGCAATTTTTACACTGTTTTGTTTAACATTACATCTTTAAATTCAGACTACTTAACTATTATTTCTATTTCTCTATTGCGACATATATAGTACTAGCGACCCGCCCCGGCTTCGCACGGGTGCAATGCTGATACTAAATGTACTACAGAAGGTCTTTGCGCTTTGTCCTATCCAGTCCTTCCCCAGTTATAAGCACACGCCGCCGGCTCCGCGGCCGGTACCGCCACAGCCGTTATGTCCCTGCATTTTAAATGTGTAATATCTTCTAAACTATTCATTTAAATTACATGCTGTGAAGGGCCATATTGATCTATATTAAATGCGCAATGTATTTAAGGTACTTAATTGGATAAGGATTAATTCTGTATTGCTTAAAATCGCTTCGTAAATAAGGCATTATTTCTTGTAAAAAGCAAAGGATAAAATAACGGTTATTGTGTGTTACCACTAAGAGATAGACATATACCATCGCGAACTTTTTTGTAGACCATTTTAAGGTGAACAATACTGTACTACGTAGGCGGGATGATAAGTAACTAGCCACTGCTATTGAAAAAGTTAAAATTAAACAAAAATATATGTCATTTTTAAATTCGTATCTCTGGCCACCTGTGTTCTAAATTTGAATTTGGTGGCGTGAAAATTTTATTGATTTTTTGTCATTTGAAAATATATTTCGTCAACTGTTTTCAAAATGGATAAAATTGAACAAAGAGCAGCGATAAAGTTTCTTCATATGAAGGGCATGAAGGGGAAAGATATCTATGACGAGATATAGAATGTTTTGGGTGAATGTGCTCCTTCTTATGCCACAGTAAAAAACTGGGTGGCTGAGTTTAAACGCGGTCATACATGTGTCCAAGATGAGGTCCGCCCCGGACGTCCAAAAAGCGTCATGACTCCGGAAATGGTCGTGAAAGTACATGATATGGTTTTAGCAGATCGACGATTGAAGTTATCTGAAATAGCTGACACTACAGGTATCTCAAAAGAACGGGTACATCATATCCTAAGTAAGGAATTAAATATGAAAAAGTTATCGGCCCGTTGGGTGCCGCAATTGCTTACGCACGATCAAAAAAGGATTCGAGTGCAAAACTCAAAAGAATGTATGGACCGTTTTCAAAGTAATATGGCCGATTTTTTACGTCGATTTGTCACAACAGATGAAACATGGGTTCATCATTACACGCCAGAATCAAAAATTCAATCAAAACAGTGGACTCAATCGGGATGCCCGCCTCTAAAAAAGCCATCGCTGTAAACTCAGCTGGAAAAGTGACGGCTTCTGTCTTTTGGAATGCAGATGGGATCTTGATGATAGATTACCTTCCTAAAGGTCAAACAATTAATGGAGAATACTACGCTAATCTTCTAGATATGATTCATCAATGTATTCAGCAACGACCAGGTTTGGCGAAAAAATAAATCATCTTCCACCAAGACATCGCTAGGGTTCACACATGTGTTAAAGCTATGGCAAAAATCAACGAATTAAAGTATGATTTGATGCCCCACCCATCTTATTCGCCAGATCTAGCGCCATCAGACCTCCACTTATTCCCTAAGCTCAAAACTTTTTTGGGCGGACAGAAATTTGCCACAAATGATGAAGTCATAGCCGCTGTAGAGGAATATTTTGCAGGCCTCGAAAGAAATAATTTTATGGAAGGCATTACTGCTTTAGAACGAAGATGGAATAAGTGCGTAGAGGTTCACGGAGACTATGTCGAAAAATAAAATTAATTTTATCACAGAAAGTTAAGTGTTTTCTTATTAGGCTAGTTACTTATCATCCCGCCCTCGTACATTATTTTGATCTATCTCGTTGGGTTCAGCCAGCGTTTGCAATGAAAGAGCAAAAAAATGTGTTTATTTACGACATCACATTAGAAACCTCTAAATTATCAGTGTTTTTCTACTATGTTATGCATATATTATACATATAAACTTTCCAGTTGAATCACTCTATCTATTAAAAAAAACCGCATCATAATCCGTTGCGTAGTTTCAAAGATTTAAGCATACATGGGGACATAGGGACAGAGAAAGAGTAGTGATTAGCCAGAAGAGATCTCTATATGTGTTATATTTGTACCTTAATGCATCTTTTACATTATGTCGGTTCAATATTTATACATATTTATTAAAAGGGAACAAATATCTTGTATACTAAAATACTTTTTGAACCCTAAAACACTTTATCCATAAAATGACAAAGTACAGAAACAAAACGAGAATATATATAGAGAGAGATCAATGTATATATGTGGTGTAAGTGGTTCATCAAAACATCTTTGAACCAAAGCCAACCTTAAATGTAAAGCACGTGGTGCACCCTGCTGACTGACAAACGAGGCTCTGGCGAAAAGAGAGGTAGGGTTTAAGCTACCCGACTGCGGAAGTACCTCCACCTCACAAAATATCACAGCCAAAAACAATTCCCTTGAGGGTTGTTGTGTTCCTGCGAGTGGGTGAGGTCACCAGAAAGAAAGGAAGGAGTATAGGCTGGCAATGCATCGGCGACCCCTTGGTATTGCTTAATATCCATGAGCACTAATGAGCTGTGGTGATTGATTTCTATCAGGAGACCCAAATATAAAAAAGAAATATCTAAAGAGAGATTATATGGAAAGGTCATAATTTATGACTATTCTGAAAATTAGCTACATTCACGATGATATTTATGGATGGTATTCGTGAGAAGCCGGAGTGAATCGCAAGTAAAAATAAAATCTAAACAATCCATCAAATTCTGCACTGACTTTTCATTTGATTTTTCTCAATAGAAATAGGGACTATCTAAAAAGGTTATAGGCTATAATTTATAAAGATTTTCCAAATATAAACTACTATTAGAATATTTGCGAATACGACCCGTTGGAATCCTGGTTTCTGGTAAAAATAATGAAATCCAAACAATCCATCAAATTATGTCTGACATTCCATTTACGTTGGATGCAATTTGCGGGTTATTATTATGTTGTTATGAGGTTCCAAGGAGTTGTGCGAGGGTAATAAAAATAATAGCCGCAGGAGCGGATGGCCGCTTGGCGCAAACGGAAACGGAAACGTTCGGGTGACGCGCTTCGTCCAAATTGTCGAGTACCTTGAAGCCGGTGAAGTCACATAGATATCGTGAAATCCTTTTATCTGCAGAGCAAGTGAGCAGTTATTGAATTATTGTATAAGTAGCCGATGCGATTGGGTGGCAGACAAATATAAAAAAAAAAAAATAAAATAAAAATCTTTTATTTCAGACAACTATTAGGTCCATTTCATGTTAGTAACAGAGAGTTCTTAAAAACTATGTTAGTGAAATTCAAATTCAAATTGTAAAATTGTAAAGTGATGCATCAATTCACATGTTTAACATGTAAATTGATGAATCGCTGGAGAACGTCTGAGTCCAACCTCTCGGCAATCATCTTCAGAACTCCATTCCTACTCCCTCTCAGGTGGCGTATGACTGATGTCGATTTTTTGCGTATGATTGCAAAAAAATCATCAGTATGTGCGTCTGCAAACATACCCGAAGCACTGCAATAACGAGGGAGTCTGAACAGAGTCCTGAAAGTGTTATTATATTGAACTCGTAGGTCATTGTAGGCTTTTTTCGTAAAGTTTACCCACAGGCCGCTTGTATATAAACTTTGGCAATAAGCTTTAAATAGCGTTAGTTTTACGTTATCAGCACATCTAGCAAACCTGTGAGCCAACATGTAACCGCGTACCGACAATGACCTACGCTCCCTATCAATATCCATATCATCTGTGAGTTTCTCGGTCACAATATGTCCAAGATATTTAAACTGAGAGACACGGTCCAGGGCACTTCCATTTAGGATTAGAGGTGGAATACAACTAGGTGTTTTATTTTTACCTGTAAAAATCATAAATTGACTTTTCTTTTCATTATACCTTAAACCGTGTTGCTCAGCATAAGATTCACAATACCTTAGCATTTTTCTCAGCCCGCTAATTGATGGACTAAGCAGCACCATGTCGTCCGCATAACTTATATTATTGACAGTTGTGTCATCAATACGACATCCAACATGCATGCTGCTCAGCCCCTCAATCAACTTATTTACATACAAGTTAAAAAGACAAGGAGATGTAAGACCTCCTTGTCGCACACCACAACTCATGGTGTACTCGTCTGAGTATACGTTACCCCATTTTACAGCATTTTTCTGATTTTTGTACCAATATGACAAAATACCTATCAATTCCGTGGAGATGCCAGCATCCCTAAGCTTATCCCAGAGGATATTATATGACACAAGGTCAAATGCCTTTGACAGATCCAGGAAACATGCATAGATAGGTGTTTTTCTTTTAACATAGTAACCTACGGTGTGCTTAAGTGACAATATAGCACTTTCCGTTGACAGACCTTCTCTAAACCCAAATTGGGCATCATGTAAATGTATATCCTTACTGAGACGCAAATTTAATATTTTGTCTAATACTTTCGAGATGACAGTGGCCAGTGAGATAGGTCTGTAGTTGGACTTACTACTTATGTCTCCCGTACGATCTTTAACTAGAGGCACTATAACCGTCTTCATTAAGTTCTCTGGCAAGTATGAATGCCTGACACAAAATGTATACAACATAGAAAGTAGTCTGTTTATATGGACACCTGCATACTTTAAATGCTCTATACTGAGTCCATCATATCCCGGAGATTTCCCTCTTTTCATCTTGGAGATAGCATTGCAAACCTCTTTATTTGTAATTTTAAGACACTCATCTACCTGGTAGTTCTCCGTACTAGACGACGTATCCCCAGTGGTCTGCAATGGTGACTCAACCCTAAAATGACTCATAAATATATTAGCTATACTTCTAGGATCACTGTTGCCCTCTACACTTACAGGCAAGCGTGATTTTCCATTCACTTTCTTAGTACTTCTCCAAAATTTACTAAATTGTTTCCCAGCAAGCTGTGCGGCAAGAACATCCATTTTAATTTGTTCCTGGTGGTTTTGACAGAACTTCAGCTTGGATTTAAAAAATTTTCTACTGAGACACATTTTTTCATAAATAGGGCCAACTCGAGGTCTGCCATATAACACATACATTTCAAAATCAATCCTAGCCTGCTTATGTGCCTCCCTTACATGTTTGTTCCAACCAAGCACACTTTTTGACTTGATGTACCTATTGACTTTAGTACTGCTATGAACTGAAGCCTGACTAAGAACTTTTACTATTTTATTATAAAATTTGTCAATAATCTGATGGTGTGATACATCACTACACATTTTATCAGCACATGCATGTAATTCAGAAGGAAAATCTATTTGTTTTAACTGAGAATTACAGTATTCATAATATTTATTAATTTCGTCCTCTCCTCTTAATCCCCAAATAATATTATTATTGCATTGTATATCATTTAATGTCACTGCATTCCTAACTGCATTGAGATCACATGTAATCATTAATGGATAGTGGTCAGACCAATATGTGCCATACAGTACTTGGATGTTGACTATACTTTGGAAAGAATGTTTACTTACCACACAGTGATCCAACCACCTTCTACTTCCATGGACATCACTAACAAAAGTGTACGTACCAGAAGTTATACCACATTTAATTATATCTGCACATAACCACTGTCTCTCTTCACAGAAGGAAACAAGTTCGTTATAAAAAGGTGCCGAGGGATGGGCATTAAAATCTCCTAGCATGTACACCGATTCAACATTACTGTCCTCTATTATAGCATTCATATCCCCCAAACACTGAGTAAATACCGGCAAATGGACATCTTTATCATACGGCATATACACACATATCACTATAATTTCGCGTAGGTCACTTGTTACAGCTTTAATTGCCACAATACGTTCATTATTGCACTTTATCACTGTTACATTGCGGAACGCACTACTACGCCACAATAACGCTACACCTCCGTGATATCTGCCTCTCCTTGGACCATTCGTCATATCCATTGATGATTTCGACGTACAACTGAAATCTGGATCTATGTCCTGAAGAAACGCATGGTCACATGGAAGCAGCCAAGTCTCTTGGAGGCAAACAACATCCGCAGATTTGCACAACTGTCGAACACATTCGACGCTCCTTTTCACATTTTTGCAGTTGAAACTTATGAAAGTGCTATGTTTGTTTTGTACCATCAATAGAAACAGGTTGCTTGCCACTCATACTCATTGTATTCATGTTACCGCTTTGAGGATTCTTCGATCGAGGCTTGAAATGAACAAAACGTCTAAACTTTATTCCATCTGGCCATAATGCGTCATCGAGGTACAAATCTAATTTATTTTTGTTCACGAAAAACTTAAACGCATTATAGGGTTTAATAATTTTCATATTAATCTTTTCCAAAGTCACTTTCTCCTTCGTTTTGGATTCAATGTAGTCACTGATATCTTTTTCAGACGTTTCCATATTAACATTTGATATAAAAATGGGTATTTTCACGTCGGCGGCTTTAAATCTTGTTTCAGGTTCCATAGTAGCTTTGCCGATTTTGTTAGTAAATCGGTTTCTTAATTTTTTCCTTTGTACTAGTTTCCAATCTTCATCATTCATTTTGTTTTGTTTCCATTCACCTCCGCTGCGAACTATATCCGCTATACATAGTTGTGGTTGTTGTTTAATTGCAATACATTGCTGCGCTTCTTTGCGCATTGATGGACTCGCCTGCATTGTAACGGTTGATGGTTCAATTATTTGCGAATCCGCCGCTGTGTGCACCTGCGATGCGGATTGCAGAGGTGGGGACGTGTCTCTCGAATGTTCGAGCGCAACCGGGTCGGCTGCGGTTCTGTCGTACAAGTGCGAGTAGGACAACTCTAATTCAACGTTGTTATTTGAATTATTATAATCTCGACACTGTTTCCTACCGTCATCATTTATTGACGGTGATAAACCAATTGGTCCGCTGTCGTATAAATATGCTCCCCGCTTTTGTGTATTTACATTGTGATGATTAACTATGGATGCTAATTTTAAGTTTTGTAACTCCATTTTTAGTTCCTGTACCTGATCGATAGTCGCGTAGGTATTTTTGAAACTGTCAACTTCATTTCGCATCTTCGTCATATTTTTTAATATCGTAACGGCGTCTATGTGGTCAATCGAAATTGGTGGCAACTTCTGGAGATCGCGGGCAACAAAAACTGGAATACTATCAGGGTCTACTTCCTTGAAAAAACATATGATATCTTCAATGTTTCTTATCTTTTTCCCATCCTTTCGACGCGAAATTTTCGTTTTGGCGGCCGTTGTGGATTCAAACAGAAGTGTCTTAGCATCATCAATTTCTTGTTCCGTAAATTGAGAGTCACATATTTTAATTAAACTTTCGTTGTCCATCACATCGTGCTTATATTGGATGTATGATAACACCTCACAAATAACAATATTACAACTGTTACACTTTAGCGTAATTAACGCCATTACTTTTTAATATTACACGAGATACCCGTACGTGCACAAGCGCAGTGCGAACGAGACTGAAATATACGGCCCACCTGATGAGAAGCGGTAACCCTCAAGGGAATTGTTATTTGGCTGTGGTATTCTGTGAGGTGGAAGTACTTCCCCAGTCGGGCAGCTTACAATTTTGCTCCCTACCTCTCTTTATGCCAGAGCCTCGTTTGTCCGTCAGCATATTGCATCACGTGCAGGTGAAGTTGGCTTTGGTTCAAAGGTGTTGAGGAACCACTTACACCTTAAACATTATCGAGATATCTTTTTCGCTTCTAACTGCACTGTTGCAGTTAGAAGCGAAAGAGATATTATCGATAAACAATATACAAGATATATATCTATGTTACAAATTATGAGTCAGTATCTGTATATAAGAGTATGTATCTGACTCATAATTTGTATCATCGTTCAATATATATTGTTTATCGATGATATGTACCACATCCTTAGCCTAATCGCTGCATCAATTTCTATGCATCGTTTATGCATTAGAGCACATAAAGCCGGTTACACACCTACCTACAACTGCATTTAACAGCGTCGTTAGTGCGATTGTTTGAGCAGGTCATGTCCGGCGAGGAACACGACACACGACCATTTGTCATGCGACAAGTGGGCAATGTACGTGGCTGAATAGGGACCTTGCCGGTTTCCTTGTTCCATTGTTCCGGTACAACGACCGCCTTTATCCCACTGTACGCGATTAGTGTTGCCAACTGCTAATTAGTTTGCCAGATATAATTATGTATATGTGACACATTATCGAGGAGCTCGATAGTGTCGTTGTGCGTGTCAGTCTACACGAATACGGAAGTTAAGCAACGTCCTCCTTAGCCTGTCCATGGATGGGTTTATTTACTCGTGTTCCTAGGTGATTCAGAGGGCACGCCTGGACCAACGTCGTAGGTCGGTCCCGGTTGTCATTTGATGACATCCGTTAAGTCCAGTTGAAGTCGAATTGGCTAAATGACTAACATTTTTTTTCTGTTTGATATGTAGGGACGTCTCCATAATATAACCATAGGTGAAAGAATTACTTCGATAGCATAAAAATCTCTAGAGATATGGTAATTTGAAAATCACAATTTTTAGACTGCCCCAAAACGCTCCATACAAAAGACTACCGAATTATGACGTCACAGGTTTGTATTTTGTATGCATCAAATCAGAAATTTGTACGACAGCTATGTTAAATATTACGTTTATGTGATTAGTATCATAATTCAAAGTTATAGCATTTTTTATTGCTTCTCCAATGGAAATATTATTTTTTAATAATTTCATACTTTTAAAATTGACTTTTCCGCCAAACTTTAATCGACGCTAAAAAAAGTCTGACTGAAGATATTAGAATGAAAGTTTGCAGATCTTTATAGTTTTGTGTATTTTACGATATTGTTAATTAATTTATACAATTTTTAAACATTGGAAAATAGCCTATTGAGAACCTCCTCCTATTTTGGAGTCGGATAAAAAGCGATTATTGTAATATTACAAACAAACACTACGAATTTATTCATCTGTATAAATATGGTAAACATTAGGGTTTGCTATAACATACAGATATACAGATAAATAAATTAACGCAAAAACATATAGACGTTTTTGCGTTACGTATCATTGCAAATGACATCAAGTATATATCTGACATGAGTTTTTATCTCTTCCTTAAACATAATAAATTACTCGTGTATGTCACATAATCCCTTAACAGCCGAAATAAGCAGCGGCTCTGACGAGGGTCTGGATGTGATTTTTAAATGAAGTTTAAAAACATTTAATTTGTTTGAAATATCCTTCTGTATGTACATTGTAACATAAACATTGCGCATCAGACATTTTTAAACACGGATTTCAAACGAGCCTGCTTTAATGAATTAAAAGTTGTATTATATAAGTACTGTGGAACACGGTGACGTTTGTTTAACAAAGGTATCTTTGCATTAAATTCAATTAGAATGATTTTAAGCAAATAAATGAATTAAGCGATTCCAGTTTTATTTTATTCCTGCTTTCTTCTAATTGTACGAGAGCGTTGGCGCAATTTTATTGAAGTAGATTTAGTGTTTATACTACGCAAGGTGCCAAACAAGCATATGACCGGCCTGATTTAAAGCAGTTATCGTACGTTCCAGACGCTCTCAATAAAATTCTAGGAGTATTTTTGCGACCTGGCCAAGTGGCTGTGCTGCACCATCTCTTTACATATCATCTGGAGACCTCACTAATTCGCAGAAATAGACGTGATGTTCGTTCACAAAGTAAATATTTTTAAATATATTTAAATACTTCTGGACAATTTACACAGCGCCATCTAGTCCCAAATTAAGCGCAAAGCTTGTGCTATGGGTACTAGATAACTGATATTATACTGAAATACATTTTTTTTTTGTAAATACATACATATAATACATAGAAAATACCCAGACCAAGACAAACAGACATGTTCATGGACACAAATATTTGTCTTGTGCGGGAATTGAACCCGCGACCTCGGAGTCAAAGTGGCCATTGCTAACCATTCGACCACCGAGCTCGTCAACAACAATCCTAATTGTTATTTGGCTTGGTTTTCTGGTAGATGGAGGTACCCAGTCGGGCTTAACATTCCCTATCCCTCTTTTGCTTGCGCCTCGTTAGCTAGTCGGTAAAGTGCATCATGTGCAGGTGACCTGGTATAAGGCTCAAAAGATAGTGATAAATCGCTTATACCCTATCGATAACTGAGTATCAAATTAAAAAGTTATAGGTTGCAAATGGCGCCGGACATAACTCTATTTCTGAAAATAAAGTTACCTGAACACACGGACATATAAGCTTTCAGAATTTAATAGAAAAGCATTAGTAAGCACCGCTTATATCCTACTTACCTTATCCTGTAGCTTCGCCAACCCGCAGTTGAACAGCGTGGTGGAGTATGCTCTTAAAACCGTTTGTTTGAGGGGAGACCCGTATCCCAGCAGTAGCACCAGTAAGGGCTGACGTCGTCATATCGTACTTTGTTTATTATATTTATTATATATAAATTGTTACTTATCCAGCCTAATTATATTTAATTGATTTTAATTTCCTTAAAAAGGGTTAAAATTAGAGATGCTAGTTTATAAGAAAGTCTGCTCGGGAGAAGTCGTAATAGGCCGCTAGTCTATTATAGAATAGACAGCGAATTTCATTATATAATATGCCAAAGTTGATTCTTAGACGAAATTGGTAAATTTCTTTATAAATATGCTAGAAAATAGCGTCGTTGCGTCTAAACACGTTACCCTGTAGTAGAGTAATATAAAATGAAACGAAATATCTTGTGGATTGTGTTATTATGAAGAATGAGGTTACGACAAAACGTTTTAAATCAGGTTTGGGTATTCCCTTCACTTTTATATCTCTAGAATACCTATTTTCATCAATTTATTTATAGTAAGTATTTTTATTTTTTTCCATTTGTCAGGATATATGGTGAATTAATTCATATTTCAATGGAACTAATCCAAGATTTTGCTATATTATTTCGTTATTACCTTAGTTTTTTTTTCTCAATGGATCATGTTGGTAATTTAATACAAAAACTTATTAGTTTCTAAATAAAGTTTGTGTAGTAAACGGTACAATCAAGCTGAGGAATGAATTGCCTGTCGAGGTATTCCGAGAGTTCAGCATAGGATACGTCAGAAAAGGACATGAAGAGGTTTTTACAGCGTCAGCAACGCGCATGTAAAGCTTCTGGTAATAGCAGGCGTCCATATGCTGCGGTAACTTATTAACAGGCGGGTCATGTGCTTGGTTGCCAACGTAGTGGTATAAAAAAATAATAACATGAATAGTGTTTGTTAGTCTGTTTGTAAAATCTTTATTGTATCAAATGTTACATAACACACGTTGTAGAATTAGATATAGTGTACAAGAGCGGACTTATCTCTACAAGGAATCTATTCACCTTAACAACTTCCCTGTACAATGAGTCATATATGACTCACAAGTACGTATTGGAATAAGTTCATGAGTCACAGGTGAATCATTTCTGTATACAATTTTAGGCACATTTTTTGGTATGAACGTGACGTGGTATTTCATTTAATCATACGTGGACGTATAGCAAAAAAAACTAATGTTTACGGTAATAAAAGAAAATTTTGCGATTTTTTTTTATAATTTTCATTTAAAGTGATTAAATGACAACAATAAAAAATCGCAACACAAGAAACTTGCAATAAATAAAACTCACATAGTAAAGGTAAGATTTTTATTTAAAACAAATATAATAAAATAAAGCTTAACATCTCCCTCCCTAAGGGCAAGCCATCTCAATTCCATTGGGCATCAGACGCATTGGATGAGGATGAACTTGCTGGTGTTGGTGTTGGACTCTCAGTACGTCTTCCTGCACTACTTTCTATAAAGTTTGCAATTACCTCGGTATCCTCGCCATCTTCATTTTCATGATTGGGCTGATTCTTCGTCACTTTCGCCACT
Source organism: Hypsopygia costalis (assembly GCA_937001555.2). Taxonomy (NCBI): domain Eukaryota; kingdom Metazoa; phylum Arthropoda; class Insecta; order Lepidoptera; family Pyralidae; genus Hypsopygia; species Hypsopygia costalis. Next base: position 12,034,576 of record OW443339.2, on the reverse strand, counting down.
AAATGGATCTTCATCAGCATTTTCTAAGTAACGCAATAATTCTTCTATTAGTAATTTTCTCGAATAATGCACAGGTCAACAAAAATAAAAAAAAAATTGGTGCCGAAACCAATGGTTTTATACTAGGTAGGGATGGGCTTAACTAAAATATATTTCATATTTTTTCCTACGTACAGTTTTTGTTCTACCCTCAGATGAGATTTACATGTGTTTGTTCACATATGACTCATCATGAACGTGGTATAGAAAATTTATCACCCTACGTTCATGAGTCACATGTGAACAAAACAAAAACAACCTAAATAAGATTAATTTATTAAAAATAATTTATGAAAATTATATTTTATGATATTTAGTAAAGTTAAATAGCTAAACATAATAAAAAAAACGGTGGACGTGGGCCATTATCAAAATGAGTTGTATGGGGACAGGGAAGTTGTTAAGGTTGACACCGTAGTGATAAAATATATATAAAACTTACAAACAAAGCTATATAACCAATAGATATCACATATTTTGGAATTCTTTTGTGTGTCGTATTTATTCCTTACCATACACCAGTTTTTATCATACGCCATACCTTGCTGCGAGTCAATAACTCAAAGTCGACATCCTTTTCTTTCAATGCATAAAAATAATTCAGGGGTCCATGGGGGCTCGCCAATGTTAGATACAGTGCGGGTTGGGCGGCGAATCACGTAGGCCCTCCATTTATCATCTACGGAGTTTGCAGAGCCGCGACGTGTTGCGATAGGCGAGCTTGGTTTCTTCCAAGGCTGGCCATTAATTTGACTCTGTTACCTTTTAGTCTTTACTAAAAAATCTAGTAAAATTTGACAGTCCGTGGACAAAAAAACACGGGTTGCACTCCGGGAGTTCCGGCAGAAATGCAAATTTGAACATTAACGTTGTGCATTTTTGAATATTTTGGAATGATTAGGGAATAATTTCGCACGAATTGCTTTATTTATCAGTATAAAAGTACTATCAGTTATGTGGTAAAATACAATATTCATTTATTTCGCTATCGTACACAAACATGACAATTAATATTACATTAGAAATAAACAGGAGCAGCATACATTTTCGCCGCACGGTAGAAAGAGAGGGGGATACCACTTCCTCTCCTACGCTGCGCCGGCGATCTACGCTCCCTCCGTCTTTCGAATTTTCGATCAGGCCACGTGCCACGAGAGTTTAACGTTTTTTCCCATCCCCAAAAAGTGCACAACGACGCAAAAGAAGTTTTCACTTCCAAAATGTAGATGGCCATATGTTAATTGCTTGAATGTCGGTCCTTTTTAGGCTCTTTCTTAGTCGTCGGTGCTCGTTGGTTTTGGTACACACTCGTTAAAAAATATATCAACCCACCACAGGACATTAGTTTCTGCTTTTGACGTAAAAGAAGGAAAACTTAAACTGAAGATTTATGAGCACTCGTAGATTATCAACCTATATTCATCCCACTGCTGTGGTATGGATCTTATAAATGAAGAAATCTATAAGAATAAATGAATCTCTATTTCCCTTGGACATAGCATTACGCGTGAACGGCTGCACCGATGTCGCTATTTCTTTTTATGATGTATTTGTTATTGTCAGGAGAAGAAATTTATGAAAAAAAATAAGGCAATTTGAGAGGCAAGCTGTCCCGGCGAACTTCGTTCGGCCTAACAATCAATGAATGTCGTGGTACATATTAGCTGAACTAAAACAATGAATAATAGAAAATAATAGAGAAGCTCGATGGTATCATTGTGCGTGTCAGTCTAATTGAACACGCAAGTTAAGCAACGTCCACCTTAGCCTGTACACGGATGGGTTTATATTACCTCGAGCTCCTCCATGCTTCGAAAGATACGTTAAGCCGTCGGTCCCGGTTGTTATCATTAGATTATCTTGAGCTCCTCCGTGCTTCGGAAGGCACGTTAAGCCGTCGATCCCGGTTGTTATCTTTAGATGACAGTCATTTAACCAAGTTAGTGACCTTTAGGTGGCTCGAAAACACTGGCCTCCGCCAACCCGCAGTTGAGCAGCGTGTGGAGTATGCTCTAAACTCTTCGGGTGAGGGAATACCCGTATCCGTAAAAACTTAAGTTTTCATAAAAATAAAGATTTCCTTAATGTTTAATGAAAAAAAATTAAAAAGCGTTTTGTTTTATTTTTTAGTTTTGAAATAGGTTTAATCGTTTTGGTGATTTGTAATAGTCATTTCTTTTGATGTTTAATCTGATTTGATTCTTGCGCTCGGACCCCATGGGCCAAGCGTTTTCACCCCGATCGAATTGACATTTTTCAATTTTCAAAACAAATCACAGACAACTTTCGCGACTTAAAAGTGACATCAATCGATTTGACATTTTGATATTTGACAACCAATAAATATAGCAATCCGTTTTCAACTGACACTTTCATTTGTATGGGAAAATGTTTTTCCTTTTATTTTATTCTTTCAATTTTCCAATGTTTTCCATAGTTATTCTGCTATTCGGGACGGAGAGAAATCCAAAAAATTAAAAACCATGAAAATCGGTCCTGCGGTTCTTGAGTTATAAGTGTTCGAACAAACCCGACTTTGTTTTATATATATAGATAACTAGCAAAACTTATTAAACTGATTGTTAATATCGTAAGCCCATAACTACCCATTTCGATTGATTCTGCCATTAAAATACCCGAGTATTTATGTAAATCTGTTCGCTTGAACAACTGGAATTTCTGATTTGCATTTGTAAATATGAAATACGTGCAATAAAAGTATTCAACCTGCTGTACTGACTTTCATTTCGAAATGAGGTTTTTTTCTTTTCGCCGTTTTATTTCGCGCTATGAAATGCGAGATTTTTTTTTTGTGAAGTGTAACTAATAAATTAAACTGAAGATTTATGAATACAAGTAGATTGTCTAACCATATTCATCGCACTGCTGGGATATGGATCATCCATAATTGAAGAAATTTGCAGCAGCCAGATGGAAACATTGGTTTGCACGAACCCACAAAAAGGTTGTACGACCATTTTTTTGGGTTTGTTGTATAAGGAGGTGTGCAGAGGCCATGATAATTTGGAAAAACTGATGGTGGTTGGGAACACCGAAGGCAAGAGATCGCGCGGATGTTCACCAACAATATCGATCAAGTGAAAGACTCGTCGTCTTCAAAATTATATACGGTTGTAAGAGACGCGCTGGACAGAAACCGGTGGAAGCAGATCATTCGCTCCAGATGCAACCCTGATGCTGACCACGATCCTCAGATATGACGGACCGAATTCAGAGAGAGTATAAGGACGACATAGTAATATAACTACAGGTGAAAGAATTACGTCGCTAGCATGTAAACAACAAACAAAGACAGAATTCTCAGAAGCATGGAGAAATTCGAGACAAATAGACCCATTAGGCATCAGTCTCTGTTACAGCATTTAATCCCTGCTCCAAATATTATAAAATATTATCTAGTATTTTTTAGTCACATCAACGGTTTGGAGGTGTAAGCGGCTCACCACGATTTTTAAAGACAAAGCAAACTTCACCTGCTCGTGGTGCACCCTGCTAGCGAAAGAGGCAAAAAAGAGGCAGGGCACAGCGTATTCGTAAGCTGCTCAACTGGAGAAGTAATTCCACCTCACAGAGGATATGATTCATGTATTCCTGCAAGTGAGTGAGGTCACAAGGAAGGAAGGAGTATGCTGCGTTGACAGATGGAGAGGCGGCACACGATTGATATTTCATATTATGAACGTATATGTGGGTACGGTAACTGCTTCCCATCAGGCGGGCATATAGTGTAATATAATTTCATAAACAAATTGTAGAGAGGGCCAACAAATATTTATTATTATATTGAGTACTTTAATAGGATTTCTTTAAAACATTTTCATAAAAAATCCTCGGATGGTATGTGAGATCAACCAATATGAAATCTATACGTTTTCGGCAACAGATTAGTTATAATAAACCGCTAATTAATTAGAAATTAATACACCATTATAAGATTACATTGAAGATTGTGATGCATGTCTACTTTTACGTATTATTATTTTGAAACCCATCATTGTAATCTAAATTTAAATTTTCCAAGAAACTTTTCATTTAATTAATATTGTGTGGTTTCCAAATTGTATAGATGCTAAAAGTTGGTGCGAACATAAAATTAAGTTTAGCCGGCTACCACTTAGCTAAAAATGTAGAAGCAATATAATAATGTTATAATAGTAGTTTATGAAACTGTTGCATACTAGGGGTTCTTAAAATACGAGTGTGAGTTTATAACATGAGCCGAAGGCGAATGTTATAATAGACGACACGAGTATTTTAAGACCTAATTATTTGCAGTTTCATACACTACTTTATCTAATCTCATGAAATATATGATAATAATATTTTAAATACAACCATGAAGTTAATTTAACAGCTTTATTTCTTACATAAAAATCCATTTGCAGATCGAGCGTGCGTAGTGCGGCGTCACGTTCACAGATTATTTAGAAAAAAAATTGCAAAGTTGCAATGTATTTGCATTGCAACCTCTTTAAAATACCTGTATCTAGGGCTGAAGCAGTATCGAAATGGAAAAAAAGTTATTTTTCGATACAGTTGTCCATACAACTGTATCGAAAAATAACTTTTTAAATTTATTTAGATAGCTTGTGCGTAAAGACTGTCATTAAGGTACTGTGTTTAGTTTTTTAATGTCTAAATTTCAGCATGAGAGTAGATAAATATTTTTAAAAAGTAGATAAATTTAAAAAGTTACTTTTCAATACAGCTCTTTATGGATAACTGTATCGAAAAATAACTTTTTTTAGGGTTCTGTACCTCAAAAGGAAAAACGGAACCCTTATAAGATCACTTTGTTGTCCGTCTGTCTGTCTGTCTGTCTGTCAAGACCCTCTAACTATTATTATTAACGTATTCCTGAACTATTTATAATGATCATACGTACGGAGCCCTCGGTGGGCGAGTCCGACTCGCACTTGTCCGGTTTTTTTTCTTTTCGATACAGCTTCCGTCCTGGGTTCAACTATAATCAGATAAACTCACACTCGTATTTTAAGAACACTTATTATGCAACATTTTCATAAACTACTTTTTTTTAATGGAAAAATTCACCTCCCCTAGGAGGGATTTAAAACCACGACCTCTCGATTACCGGTCGAGTGCTCTTCCAACTGAGCTACCAGGAAGTGAAGTTTGATGGTGGAATTTTTGCATTTTATATTTTACTGCTGTGGAAGTGCTCAACTGTCATTTACCAAAGATAAACATCGGACGCGCAGCATGCGCCACCATAGTGAAATTTATTTATTTTGGCCACTTTCCCGAATTGATAACGGAAAACCAAGGTCACTTTACATTACTACTTTTTGATGCTCTACACGAATCCGAAGTCAGAATTTCGAAATTTTGAGTTTCATGGCAACGGACGGACAGACAGAACGACCGGACGATTTTATAAGCTCAATAAATTTCGCTGAAAATGTCTATTTTGATATTTGGTTTTTAAACAACTCTTGACGTAAATCTTAGCGTTTATTTTTAGTTTACTACACGCACACGGCTCCATAGAAAAATAAAGATGATACGATTCAAATTAATAGAGCTTTTTTTTTACTACGTCGGGTGGCAGACAAGCATACGGCCTGCCCGATGTGACGTGGTTAGCGTAGCCATATTAACGCTCGCAATATAATATATCGCTCGCGCACCGCCACCCCCGCTGCAAACGCAGCATCTCCTTCCGTTCTGATGACCTCACTAACGCAGGGACACAACAACCCCCATGGCAACTGTTATTTGGCTGTGATATTATGTGAGGTGAATGAACATTCCCCAGTCGGGTAGCCTACAATTACGCTCCCTACCTCACTTTTCGCCAGAGCTTCCTTTGTCAGTCAGCATTCATGTGAAGTTGGCTTAGGTTTAAAGTTGTTGATGAACCACTTACACCCCAAACTTACGTCTTTATTTAATCATAAAAAATATAACGACATGCTGTACGTATAAATATGAATATTATTTTAAATTTCAAACCATCTCGTAGCAAAAAATAGCCCAATTGTAATCACAACCGTCTATGCCACTCTGTTTTTACAAGCTTATTGAAGTAAACCATCAACGAAAAAGTCAAACATAATATTCATTTTTGAAATAAAAATAACGCAATCCAATTGCTATTTTAAATGGTTTTAATGCTCGTGCTTTCTGGAATCTGCCATAATCGTCGCGTTTGTGTATTTTTAGGTTTGAAATTCGCTGGCCGTATACGTAATTAGGTAGAATGACTTAAATTTCCGGACTTTTGATTTTAAAAATAGTGGGGATCGATAGTGAGTGCTTAGTGTTTTTCGCTTGACTTTTCTAGATCTTCATCTACAGTGTTTTAATGAGGATAATTCTTTTTGATTTTGCTAGTCAGTTTTCTAATGCATCGGCAACTATATTGTTCGTGGCATATACTCGTATACATCGCTTTAAAAACTTAGTTTTAATTAATAATTAACTGGTCTTCACTTCGGGTGACCAAAGGGCTGGCCAATATCTAGGCCAAAATATTTCCATCGCTATACAGCGTGGAAATGCGGCCAGCCTTTTAGCCACAATCCCCGAAAATTGTCGGGACAATTAATATGGTAATGATATTTTTTATTTTTTCTGTGTATTTTATTATAATTTTAGTTTTTAATGTAGTTGTATTAATATTATTATAAATTTAATTTTAAGATATTTATAAATAATTTTAGTTTTGTAATTTAATTAAGTTTTCTATAATTAGATTGTATTTCATGAGTATTATTGATGTTTAGAAAATCAGGAGTTTTGTATATTTAGGATTTTCGATAGTTAACATTAAGCTATTATATGCATTTATATTTATTTCTAAATAAATTTAGATTCTGTTTTAATTCAAAATATCATACAATGCTCTTTACACAGTCATTTCATTCCAGTTTAAATGCAAATAAGTATAAAAAAATTGAATGTCTGTAAAGACAGTTTGCGGACGATAATTTTACGTGATAACGTCATTAGAAAACAACGGCCGATGGAGTGGAAGAGGAGAGAATTAGGCCGTCGTGCCACTCTATTGTTTGTTCCGCGCTCTCGCTTGCACGCTCTGCTCAGGCGGAATGTGACAATGAGTCATGTTTTTACCTGACTGCGACAGAAGCAGGGTTATGTTTTTCGAGAGCATGTATGTATGTATGTATAATTGTTTGGCACGCTCTGCAGCCTGAACGACTGGATGGATTTTGAAATTAGTATTGCATAGTCAGTTGAACCGAGAGCAAGCCTTAGTGCCGAATTATGTAGCGTTGCAAAAACATGTAGGTTTATGATGAACATGTTGTCGCCTAGTGTTGTACCGGCGGTGTCTATGACAGTCGGCCGATTTCAAATGTCTGCTTCATATGTGTCTAGTTATGTCTATGGGGTTATGAGTTGAATATTTAGGTATAAAGTATTTGCGTGCTAAGAAAACTTATGCTTCAAAATTAACGGATACACGAATAACTATCGTCAACAACTCGTATTAATAATACTGTTGATATTTGTCTTCCTGTAATATATCAAGTCTACGACTTTATTATATATATATAATATCATTTCAATATATAATTAATGTCATTTAATTAAATTTAAGATCTCAGTACATGTAATACAAACTCGTACGGGTCGGACTAGACGTTAGGTGTTAGTCAAGCATACGGCCCGTCTAATGTGAACCGGTTACCATAGCCATATTAACGTTAGCAACATGAAATATCGCTCTTGCGCCGCTACCCCCGCTACCAACACAGCAACTCCTTTCTTTCTGGCGAGCACTCGCAGGAACACAACAACCCTAAAGGGAATTGTTTTTGGCTGCGGTATTCTGTTAAGTGGAGGTACTTCCCTAGTCGAGCAACCACAAATACGCAAAAGAGAAATAGGATACACCTATTTCTCTTTTGCCACATCTTTCGCTAGTCGGCAGGGTGTACCGCTCGCAGGTCAGTTTGGCTTTGACTCTAAAGATTATGGCGAGACACTAACACCCCAAATGTAACAACCTAAAGCGACGGTAGTATGGTATGTTTTCTAAGTGCAATAATTTTAGGTGACGTCAACTTGGCGTTCCCGACTGCGTAAGAGTATTGACATAGAACCACAGCATAGTAATACAACCAGTACTTTAACTTTATACTAGGGCCCAAATCGGCGCACGCTCACAGCCAAGCGTCATTTACACGACCGTTCAGGAAGTTTTGGTGAGCGGCGCACCAAAACTTCCTGAGCGGTCGTGTAAATGACTGGTTGTATTGCTATGCTGTGATAGAACGGTGCTACTCTGCCATCGATCGCAGTTTGCTTTTGACTTTGAAGAGCATACGGCATGTCAATACAGAGAGTGTCTGTATTGAAACGCAATTCGCTCTACAGTATTAGAGCAAAATACATATGAGTTCAGATATAATTTTAGTAGTTAATATTGTAGTTAAAGATCATGCTTGCCAATACAGAGAACGTGTGTGTTTCATATATTTTTTTAATAATGAGAAACTAATTTTAACTAAGTACAAACTAAACTATATAAAAATAAGCTAATCTCAAAATTACTTAAAAATAAAACTAATAAAAAAAACACTTAACTATTCCTCAAAAATATCAGCCCCATGCGGCAGGGAGGCAAGAACACTGGCTGCCTTTCCTCGTTGAATCGCAATGCTGACTTTTTGAGCAAAGAAAGAGTCAGCCCAATACGTCTGTGTTGATATCCATTTTGCTTTCTCTAAAGCAAAATGGATATCAACACAGACGTATTGGGCTGACTCTTTCTTTTTTTTTTTATTAGTATTAGTATTTGCTTTAGAGTAAAATGCGTTCGAGTACAGATAATTTCTTTTACTTTCAAGCGATATAAAATTCATATCAAAATGACACAAATGTTAAAAAGAAAATAAGACAATGAAATGACAAATTTAATCTTTTGGCTGATATGCTTCGAACTGACGGACCTCCCAATAAATAAATAAATATCTGATTCTTGTACCTTGGCATTAAAGTCCCCGACAACAAACGTGAAGTGGGTCTTGGTGGTATTACGTATGGTCTTTGAAATAATATTCTCGTACATGGCCTCGACCTCTTCATCAAGTTGTGTCGTCGTTGTAGCATGTAACTGTACCACTTTCAGAGACTATCCCTTAGTTTTGGTACAAGATATGCTACCCTTGACGACACACTGGAGACCACTAAGTTGTTGACCAGAGCCTTATGAACGAGGAATCCGACATATGTTTAATGCCTACAAGATAATAACGGATTCGACGCTCCACGTCATGAACGCATTTCGTCATTACTGCAGTTTGCCATTGTCGATCTTATTTCCGCAATTGGTCGTGTGATGTCATACTTTAGTAGCCCCACTTAAAGTCTTTTGTTGAAGTTAAAGGGCATTTTCGGGAAAGTTTAAAATTGTGAGTTATCGTAATCTCGAGAAGTTTTTGCTATCGAAGTCAATATTTCTTTTATTGTTATATTATTCTGACGTTACATAACAAATCAAAAAAGAAAAATGTCAAGTAGATAATTGTCGAAGTCAACACGACCGACATGCTTGCACAGAATAAACAACAGTACGCTGGCTTGATAAATGTAATGACGTTGGAATAAGCCGACGAAATATATTTCATTTTAAATTACAGAAGATAACATTGCGGAATCTGCTGGTATATATCAGCTGCAGACGTGGTCACGAATAACGACGGTTCTCGTATAATGAATGGTATGCAGTGACAAATTACGTGCAGGACGCGACGGATAGTTTCCTAAACGGGTCGACTGCAGTGCTGTTTTGACATAATCTCACGCGGATGCTCGCTTGGTCAAAACCAAACCGTTCAGATTTGACGATAAATTTACACATTTAGTTAATTTTACAGGATTTGTGTAGTATAATGGAGTAGTTTATATAGTATCTTTTTGAGATACAGTAACTTCTTTATTATGCCTTTTATACTATGCCATATTTGTCCAAGTGCAATAAAAATATTTCCACATTTAATAGATAAATGGGCGAATCTACAGAAAAATGTACTAGTATAGGAGTGATGCAACAATAATCCATCTTGACCCACAGCAATGTCTTGAGTCAGGACCTTTTCGTTGTTACGGGACACACTTCTATCGTACTACGAATTAGTCTCAATTCTACAAGCTTTTCGGATGTAAGTGGCCCACCACCGCACACCGCTGCCTCCGCTGCCAATACAGCAACTACTTTCTTCCCGGTGATCTCACTCACTCGCAGGAACATAACCCTTATGGGAGTTGTTATTTGGCTTTTTTTTTATAATACGTCGGTGACGGCCATGCGTACGGCCCGCCTGATGTGAAGCGGTTACCTTAGCCATATTAACGCTCGCAACATAAAATATCGCTCACGCGCCGCCACCCCCGCTGCCAACGCAGCATCTACTTCCTTTCTGGTGACCTCACTCACTCGCAGGAACACATCAACCCTCAAGGGAATTGTTATTTGGCTGCGGTATTCTGTGAGGTGGAGGTACATTCCCTAGTCGGGTAGCTTACAATTACGCTCCCTACCTCTCTTTTCGCCAAAGCTTCGTTTGGCATTCAGCAGGGTGCACCGCGTGCAGGTGAAGTTGGCTTTGGTTCAAAGATGTCGATGAACCGCTTACACCCCAATGGCTGCGGTATTCTATGAGGTGTGAGTATTTGTAAGCTACCCGACCGGGAATATACTCCCAGGTATATTCCCAATCGATTAGCTTACAAATACTACCCTACCTCTCATATGCCAGAGCCTCTTTCGTTAGGCGTAAGAGTGCATCACGTACAGATGAGGTTGACTTTAGCTCTAAAGATCGTGGTGAGCTACTTACACCCCTACAACATACGTTTAATATATTAAAAAAACTTAACTATTAAACAATTTTCCACAACCTTTCTATAGCTTCTTTTATAGGTTATCGTTAATGAAAAAGCATGGAATTGTTAAAAATAAAGTAATTATATTTGAATGGCAAACAAAAACGGAATATGCCTTTTGTGTGAAATGATTAATCGTTCAGTGGGAATTCTTGGCGTAAAAGGTATAACATTTATAACGCCCACGTTTACTGTTTGATGTGTGCATTGGCTTTAAACTTACATACGGTCAATGTACCCCTGACAAGTATCGAACTATTACTTATACCACTAGTATAAGTAATATTACTTCGTATAGTATGGTCACATTCCGGCCACTCTATGCAAATGTCGCATCGTTTACTACATAAACAATGACGTCGTGCAGAGCGTGAATGAACGTGTGTGCGTGCAGTGCCATACAAACTGATTTCTTCTAGATTTTCTAGATATATCTCAGAGGTAAGAGGGAGGCACAGTTTGTATAGCGACGCCATTATTTTTGTAGTAGTAAACGACGCGACATTTATATGGAGTGGCCGGGGTGTGCTTATACTGTGGTACCAATTTGATTTAGACATAGTTAAATCAGAATTATTAAAGAAGATTATAGCAGAATACGAGTAAAAACCAAGATGTGTTTACCTATAGACGCGTTCTACCTGCTTACTATTGTGGCACGAGAAAAGCCTATTTAGTAAATAACCATTATTTCGCAACATTCATTTAGTCCTGCACAATTTACACGGCAAGGCATTAACGGTCAAAAACAATTTATTAAAAACTTGTAGATAAAATTGCCATTGCCATTGCCATGTGTTCACGTTCTTTTCCTTTCGCGTTATGAGTGTACATGTGTAGATATGAATCGGTATATAGTTAAGGTAAGCGCTCTATAGGCAATATTTACTACAAATAATGCCTATCTTTATATAAAACGTCATAGGTAAAAACACCGAACACCATTTATGAAAATGTAATAATTAAGAAATAAATAATCTTCCTAGATAAATTAACCACTGCCATCTAGTTCCTATCTAAGAGCTTGTGCTCTAATTAATAAAAGTACTGACTTAAAAACGTTCTTTTTTAAATACATTCATAATAAAAGTACATATAAAACACCAATGTACATAGGTGCATCTCTCCAAAAATTAAACTGCATTGTTTAAATTTTTTATGCAACATTTTTACTTTTGTATTGTGTCGCATGGTTTGATTTACAATTGCTGCACAGATGTTATCATATATACATTGAATAAATAACAGTACTTTTAAAAGTATTAAATTGGTAAAAAGAATTAAAACTATACAAGTTGTAGTATTGTACCATGATTAAGATCACAATAATGTGATTACGTTCCATTCGCGACCAGAAAATATTTCAAGAAATTGTGGGTATAAATAGCTAATGTAAATGACATAGATTTATAATATAATAATACAGTACGTTTTATAGACGTCTGTTAGCGTGGCAAATATGAGATAGAGAATATCGAAATTTCATATAGCACTGTTTTGTAAGTGTTTCGCACATTAGTGTGCTTTCCTTTAAAAAAACCAGCATGTTTTGAAACGAAACAAAAATCCTATCAGTCTGTGTTGAAATAATATTAAAACGACATTGCACATTTCCTTAAATGATGATGATGTATTTAAGTTACTCCTTTACTTGTGTGAATGCGAATGAATTTTTCAATTTGTCATTTGTTGGAAACAACTAGTTTTGTATTCTTACGGAATTTCCTGTTACGTAACCTTTCACACTATCACTCATGTTTCCCATTTTAAAACCAGCCTGCGCAATAAGTCAACATTTTAGCTGATGCAGCGCGGCTCCAGTGGCATGGTCCTATGTGTCTCTTTATGTAACACTATATCATGATACATCCTCTTGTTTGTACAAAATTCTACTAGTGCCTTTACTATTCGGTTTTCATCTTTAGTTAAGTACTTCCTTACTTATTAAGTTACCTAGCTGTTACCCGCGATTTCGGATTATTTAAATATAGGCAATTTGATCTACACTATTTTGCGTGCTTCCGCCACCAATTAGTTCATGCAAATTACTACCGGCCGGCACCCACCCACTACCGTTAGTTTATTATAGTTAGTTATTTAAATATAACTTTTGTTTTCCCTTGGGAATACAAGTTTTTCCGGTATCAAAAGTAGTGTATGTCAGTTCACAGACCAAGGGCTCTACTGCCAAAGCTGAAGCCGATTCACATCGGCATTTTTTATTGCGAAAATCAAATTTCAGCTTTGATTTATGATACTTGTGTATAGTTTAGCTGATAGAAACCCTGGAGGTCTTCTGACTGTTTTTAGAATCAAAATAATCGATGGTAATCGGCTTCAATTTCGGCGGTAGCCCCTTAATAAATTAAATATGTTTTTTAAATTACAGAATAAAGAAAAAAATCTTGGACAAGTTTATGTTTAATTACTAGTAATAAAAATAAAGTACGTTTCAACGTTAAAGTGGAAATTATAAATCACCATTTTGTGGCGGTCGTCTGGATTAGAAATAGAGGCGTTTAACTAATCATGCATTGTCATGAGAATCAAAAGTGTGTAAAATTTCAGCTCAAGACACTAACTAGGTAGGAGATAAAACTTAACTTGCAAGATTTGATTACGAACACCGCGGCCAGACTAATTTCATAGGCTAACTATTTTCCATCAGAAGGGTCGTATGCTTGTTTACGACTTTAGTGATATAAATTAACTTAAAAACTAAATAACCGCTTGTAAATATAACAGACAGCTCAATTTTCACTTCGCAGCAAATGCTAAATCGTAACAAATGCTTGCAAACCGTTCCTGACTTTCTGACTTAATGCATAAACTTTTCAATCCTCCGCACATCCCTATACTACTTATAACTTTTCCCATCACACTGACGCGTCTTAAGACGATACAAATAACATAAGTCTTGAACAAATCCATCGGGAGAATGAAAGTCCTTCGCAAACACATGCCGGACGCAACTTAGGGTCAACGATGATGAGTTATCTAAGATAAATATTTGATGAGAAATTGCCTAGTTATTACAGTAATGGGAGACGAAATGGAATTGATTTTGGTATAAGCTAATTAAACAATTAGCTTTAATATAAGGATTAAGATACCATTGAAATTATATTTATATTGTTATCTAATCTCATACTGAACTTTAGAGATTAAAAAACTAAACACAGAATCTTAATGACAGTCTTTAAGATTCTGTGTTTAGTTTTTTAAATTAAGCGTAAAAACGCACAAGACATCAAAATAATTTTAAAAAGTTACTTTTCGATACTGCTCTTCTATGGACAACTGTATCGAAAAATATTTTTTTCTCCGTTTTGATACTGCTTTAGCCCTGGATAAAGGTATTTTAAACAGGTTGCAATGCAAATGCATTGCAACGTTGCAGATTTTTTCTCTGTGATCTGTGAATGCGGCGCCACGCGGCGCGACGCGCATGCACACCACGCATGCTCCATCTAAGTAAGAAATAAATCTGTGAAATTAATTTCATGGTTTTCTTTAAAATATGATTGTCATCTATTTCATGAGATTAGATAAAGTAGTGTATGAAACTGCACATAATTAGGTCTTAAAATACTCGTGTGGTCTATTATCACATTCGCCTTCGGCTCATGTAATATATTCACACTCGTATTTTAAGAACTCTTATTATGCAACAGTTTCATAAACTACTATTTATTATTGTTGTCGACCTCGGTGGTCGAATGGCTAACCATGACCAATTTTGACTCCGGGGTTGCGGGTTCGAACCCCGCATAACACAAATACCTATTTGTATGCATGAAGATGTCTGTTTGTCTTGGTCTGGTTTCTTATTTTTTATTATTTAAAGAGAGGTAGGGCATAGATAATTTTTTAAACTGCCCGACTGGGGAGCTACCTCCACCTCACAATTTCACTGATTTTCGACGTGAAAGAAGGACAAACAAACAAACAAACACACTTTCACATTTATAATATTAGTATGGAAGTATGGATTAGCCTAAGTAAATCCTGGTAACATCAGCTTTTTGCCAGAAAGTTCTAACCAAAGACAGATTAGAAAATTAGCTTGAACAAATGGACAGACAGACAGTAAGTATTTGTAAAAGTAATCCCGAAATTATTTTATATACATGGGGCTCACTAAAAGCTTTGCAGTTCTAGCTAATCGGAACTGTTTTAATTTCGAATGTAATATTTTTTTAAATGACTTGCAACCTTCTTGGTAATAAAAAAAAAATGGCGGGAAATCATTTGTCAATTGTTTTTTATCACACATCAAAGTACGCAACGAATTAAGTCGAAAAGATTTTAGAGCGGTGATTTTTTATGATTTTAAAAGTTCTCTCTCTCCGCAAGACTTTGCCGCCCGTCTTCAAAATGCTTTTGGGAGAGAAGCACCTTGTTTAAGCACCGTGAGGCGATGGTTTGCTGAATTTGAGAGAGGTCGGGTTTCTTTACATGACGAATTTCGTGAAGGGCGGCCTTCAAATGTCGTCAACGAAAATAATGTGGCTACTGTTAAGCGGCTAATTGAAGAAAACCCGCGGATTACCTATGAGACAATTCGAGGACTATTGGGGATTGGTATGAGCCAAATTCAGAAAATTTTACACGAAGAATTAAAAGTTCAGTAACTTTGTTGTCGTTCGATCCTTCATGAACTGACAGCGGAGCAGAAGCGGGCTCGCGTGGAATGGTGCTCACAGATGCTACTGTAGTACGACCACGGACATTCTAATGCTGTTTATGACATTGTCACAGGAGACGAAATGTGGATTTATTGTTTTGAACCCGAAAAAAAACAGCAATCTTGTGAATGGGTGTTTGAAAATGAGAACAGGCCAACAAAAGTGATAGGCGAGAAACGTTAGTAAAAAAATGATCGCGTTTTTTTCTTAGCTACGGGTCCCATCACACAATTCTACTTGAAGATCAAAAGAGTGTTAATGCCGAGTGGTATTCTACCATTTCTTTATCCAGGGTGTTAAAAAAAGTTCACGAAAGACGACCAAAAGGCCTTCTCCTACATCATAACAACGCTTCTTCACACACGGCCAACAAAACAAAGTCATTTTTAGCTTCCGAAAAAGTACAACTCGTCACCCATCCTCCCATCCTGCACATAGCCCCGACCTAGCACCCTGTGATTTCTGTATTTTCCCCAAAATCAAAGATTTGATGAGAGGTTTCACTTTTACCAACTCCGAAGAGGCAGTGAAAGCATTTAATCAGCACGTAGAAAACATGCCTTCAGATCTGGGGTCCTCCTGTTTTAAAAAATGGTTCGATCGCATGAAAATCTGTTTAAAATGTAATGGAGTGTATTTTGCATAGCAATAAACATAATATTTTGGTTATAACATGTTGTTTTTTTAAGTTACGCAAAACTTTTAGTGTGACCTACGTATTTGACAACAAAGCAAGCAAACGATTTTTAGTTTTAAAATAAACTTTTGTAAAAGTATTATGTACAATAATGTGATTGCTGTACACGTTTTATAAAAAAAAGAAGCCATTAAGAAAATGAAAAGCTAGCCTCATAAAACTCGATGACGTCTACAGTATTTTCTACTTATGCCGGCTATTAGTTACACTGTCATAAGAGGATTTATGTAGTACAATGGCCGCCATTAAAAAAAGTCATAACTCGAGCTAGGAAAGTAAATTATGACCTGGAGCCCTATCGGCTAAGCTGAAGCCGATTACCATCAGAATTTTTGAATGCGAAAATGAAACTACAGCTTAGATTGTTGGTAACTATGTTTAGCTCAGCTGGTAGAAATCGTAGAGCTCTATCGACTAAGCTGAAGATGTTTTTCAACAACTTTAACTTAAGACCAATTTTTGGAATCAAAAAATTCGGTGGTAATTTGTTTCAGCTTCGGCGGTAGGAACCCTGGTGCCCTATCGGCTAAGCTAAGGCCGATTCTAATCGTATTTATTGATCGCGAAAATCAAACTTCACCTGTTTAGCTAGTTCTGATAAAAATCCTGGAGCTTTACCAACTAAGCTGAAGATCTTTGGCAACATCTAAAACGAAAGACCTATTTTTCGAATCAAAATATTCGGCTTCAGTTTCGGCGGTAGGGCATGGAATCCATCGCTTACAATGTATTTGTTATTGAAAGAATGGTTATTTTTTTTCAGGGCTGGCGCTAGTGTTGATATAGAGCGAGAATGAGCGTGTGTGCGTGCGGCGCCATATAAACTGTTCCAGATTCGTCTCAGCGGAGAGGTGAGGTCGATATGAGTGACCGGCAGGGAGGGGCTTATATTGTGCTTTAGTCTCAAAAGAGGGGCATGCCCACCTCGAAAGAGCGGCATGCCATTGAACTAGGGTTGCTATTCGTCCGGGTTTCCCCGGATTTGTCTTAGTTTAGATGGCGTCCGGGGAGCGTCCGGGCGGGGTTTCATTTGTAGTCCAGAGTTAAAAGTTTTAAATCACTACCCGCTCCATGTTACGAATAGCCGTCTTATATAATAGACATGTCTGGGTTTTTAGATTCAAAATCCGGATCTTTCTCGCTTCATGTCCTGGTTACTACCGCTCTAAGATGGTAACTTTACCTTGAAGGAAAAATTTTCGCAATTAAAAATATAAAATTCAGTTCCGATCGATCTAACAACAGAACTCTCATATTTGGTATTATTGTAACATCATCACCAATATGAAACTTAGAGGTATAAAAATACGACCGAAAGTTAAACAAACTTTTGTTCACTATAAAACTGACATTAAGTAATGAATAAAGCCAAATAACATGTAATTTTCAGTCAATTTATAGTTCAATCTTGATTCGGTCAACTTTCATTCAGCGGTGTAAAATAATTATGAAAATTGGCTTTATGACTGATACATTGCGCTGTAAAAACAAAGTGAGATAGACCAAATTGCTTACTATAGCCGGTCTATTGCACCCATATGCTCCTATTGCGATACCCTAATCCATCATTATCAACATTCACACATTGGAATCGAAGTGGTCACTTACTTATTTACTTGCTCTGCGGTTCAGGGAAGTTTTTTTCCACGTTCTATCAAGCTGTGGAATGAACTGGCTGTTGAGGTTTTCCCAGGAGCGATGTCAGCAGGGTCGACAACGCGCTTGTGATGCTTCCGATGTTGCAGGCGTCCATAGGCTACGGTGAATGATTTCCGTCAGGCGGGTGGTATGCTTGTTTGTCACCTTAGTGGTATAAAAAAATATATATTTCAGGCAAACTGCTTTCACTACTGAATTAGACTGCTATAAGGATAGGTCCTATTATATTCTTTATTGCACATAAATTAACATATATAGCAGATTAAAACTGTGAAATGGTGAGATTATCTCTAAAAGCATAGAAGAGATCTCTTCTAGCCGACGCTATAGAGAACTAGTCAGCTGACGAAAAATAATTACATTAAGTGCGTACCATTAGCAAAGCAAGAAAAAACAGAATAAACAGATTTACTTTTTGTATTTAGCAGTAAGTAAACATTAACCAAAACATCTACATCACAATTCTTAATAAACTCAAATACATATGACATGACGAGCCCGGTGGTCGAATGGTTAACAATGGCCACTTTGACTCCGAGGTCGCGGGTTCGATTCCCGCACAAGACAAATATTGTGTGCATGAACATGTCTTTTGTCTTGGTCTGGGTATTTTCTATGTATTATATGTATGTATTTACAAATAAAAATGTATTTAAGTATTATATCAGTTGTCTGGTACCCATAACACAAGCTTTGCGCTTACTAGATGGCGCTGTGTTAATTGTCCAGAAATATAAAAATATACACTTCTGGACACATCTATTGGCCTACCTTGCATTTTCAGTTTCGTTTGGTCCTAGCTAAAATTTTATATTAGGTCGAGCAAAAAGTTTTTATGCAGTTTTGAACCTGGCACATTCATAATTTCATTCAATAGTCTTTTTTTGAATTTCGAACACAGAATTTAAAGAAACAAAAAACAATTTGGAGCCTGTTCGTTGATATCCAACTATCGAATACTAAGAAAACTTGATTTTATTGGTTTACTTGGATTTAATTCTTGAAAGTGTGATTTTTCTCTTTGGTTTTGCAACAAACATTACTTATTCTTAACATTAAAGTGAGGTTCCATCAATAATCTATGGATACTTCGCCTGAAGTCGCCGCCCAAGCTGTGGCACTTATCCAGGCCGGACACAGCCAAAGAAATGTGAGTGCTCAACTTAATTTAAGTCGATCTGCGGTCCGAAATGTTTATCGGAGGTACCTAGAGACTGGCGGCTTTGTTCGTCGCCAAGGAAGGCCACGATTTCGGGTCACAACTGAAAGGCAGGATCGATTCATCGTGACGACCAGCTTGAGAAATCGTCACCTTACCTCCATTGAGATACAAAACCAACTTCGTGACTTCCACGGAATATCTGTGAGCGCTCGAACTGTTCGGGGAAGGTTAAAAGAACGCGATATGGTACCACACAAGTCAGCTAAAGGCCCCAAACTAACGCGAGCCCACCGAACAGCGCGCCTTCATTTCGCGCGCACTCTTTTAAATTGTTTTCAGCGGCATTGGAGCCGTGTACTCTTTCCTGATGAGTCTAAAATTGTGTTACAAGGCAATGATGGAAGGAAGAAGGTCTACCGACGTAAGGGAGAGCGTTTCGCACAATGCTGCTTTGAAGAGAGGGTTGCTTATGGCGGTGGCTCATGGACTGTCTGGGGCGGTATATCCGCGAGCGGCAAAACTCAACTTGAGGTTGTTACGGGACCACGGCTGCCAACATTAAATGCTGAAAGGTACATTCGTGAGTGCTTAGAACCTCACGTGATGCCGTACGCGGACTATGTGGGCCCAAATTTCCTTTTTATGCATGATAATGCAAGAGCCCATACGGCCGGCATCGTCAGGGAATATCTTCGGGATGTGAACATCACAGTTATGGACTGGCCAGCAAGAAGCCCAGACATGAACCCCATTGAGCACATGTGGAACGAGCTAAAAAGACGTGTTAGGGCTCGTCAGCCAGTTGCCCAGACGATGCAGGAGTTGAAAACTGCCATAGAAGAGGAATGGGGGAGGATCCCTCAAAATTTCATAGAGCGGTTGATAAACTCTATGCCTAATCGTTTGAGAGCTGTGGTAGATGCCCATGGAGGCAACACGCGTTATTAAATTAAACATTTATTTGATAAAAAATGTTTTTTATTAAAAAATCAACTGCCTTAATCAAGGCGCATACCCGACTTGTTAGGCGTAGCTCCATGTCGTGTGGTATTCTGAATTCAAATTTAAAACAATATGATCGAAAAAGATGGTAAAATGTATCAGGTTTAAAACTGCATCAATAGTTTTTGTTCAATCTAGCAATCATATTTCGGTAGGGGCCATCGAAACCTAAACTCTAAGGTGGGCCAATAGATGTGTCCAGAAGTGTATATATAAAAAAAAAAACATATTATATACATACATACCTACTATAAATGCATCATATGATCATAACACTCTCTGAAACAAATAGTGTGCCTTCAATTTTTTTTATACTAGTGTCGACCGTGCAATCTCTTATTTGAGACCTGTACCGTTTGTACCTTCAGCCTCTTGCGTTCTGTATCAGATCGTCTTTACTATGTCGTCAGTCCATCTAGTAGAGGGTTTTCCGCTCCGCCTTAACTCAGGCTCGTAGCTAGGGCCTGTCATAGTTATTGGACTGAAATTGTCCAGCGAATAAAGTTGCACAAATTGGCTAGTTTAGAAAATAAAACGCCATCGTCCGCCGATCCACTACACCCGAGATGAACATTCGGATCTAACAGTTTGATAGGGACTAAAAGAGATTATTGCCGGAGAGCTGAAGATTGCTCGTAAAACTTTTAACGATCGCACTGAATTACAATTGGGCTCGAATAAGTTTCGACCTGTTTAATTTATTACAATGGCTGAAGGCGACGTCTGATCTACAAAACATCAGTTTGAATTTTGTTAGCGTACCGAACTTAGGTTATTGAAATATATTTAAAATGTACCAAGTCCTTAAAAGTTTACTAATGTAGAGTCAATCTATATACATACTAGCTGGCCCGGCGAACTTCGTACCGCCTAATTGTCAATGAATGTCGTGGTATACATATTAGTTGAACCAAATTTATGATGTCTTGAAATTAATATAATGAATAATAGAAAATAATAGAGAAGCACGATGGCGTCATTGCGCGTGTCAGTCTAATTGTACACGCAAGTTAAGCAACGTCAACCGTAGCCTGTCCATGGATGAGTTTACATTATCTCGAGCTCCTCCGTGCTTCGGAAGGTACGTTAATCCGTCGGTCCCGGTTGTAATCATTAGATTAACTCGAGGTCCTCCGTGCTTCGGAGGGCACGTTAATCCGTCGGTCCCGGTTGTTATCATTAGATTATCTCGAGCTCCTCCGTGCTTCGGAAGGCACGTAAGACGTCGGTCCCGGTTGTTATCATTAGATTATCTCGAGCTCCTCTGTGCTTCGGAAGGCACGTAAGCCGTCGGTCCCGGTTGTTATCATTATATTATCTCGAGCTCCTCCGTGCTTCGGAAGGCACGTTAAGCCGTCGGTCCTGGTTGTTATCATTAGATGGCAGTCGTTAAGCCAAGTGGCCTTTAGGCGGCTTGAAATTACTGGCGTCCGCCAACTCGCAGTTGAGCAGCGTGGTGGAGTATGCTCGAAACATATTCAGTTGAAGGAAGACCCGTATTTAATATTACCCAGCAGTGGGTAAATATTACCCAGCAGTGGGTAAATATTAAGTTCAGTATTTTACTATGTCACAAAATAAAGTACCATGACAATTGACAACCAATTAATATTCATTTTCAAGCATTCATTCATAAACAATTTTCAAAACAACAACGGACAACTTTCGCGACGTAAAAGTTAGACCAATCGATTTGACATTTAATTGAAAATCAATAAATATCCCAATCCGTTTTCAAATTTAATTTTTCGACAATTTTGTCAATGTTTTAATACTTATTATCCTATACCCACATTTCTGAACGCACGCATACATTTGACGTACGCACGTTAACGTCACGTTTGACAGGTCCGACATCCACGAACATTTTGTATGGAAAAATGATTTTTCTTTTATTTTATTTTTTTCGTAAATTTTCCAATGTTTTTAAGAGTTATTCTGCTATTCGGGACGGAAACAAATCCAACAAATCAAAAACCATGGCAATCGGTCCAGCCGTTCTCGAGTTATAAGTGTTGTAACAAACACGACTTTCTTTTATATATATAGATGTTAGCGACTGGCTGGTTGCAATGTATATTTATGTTTATTTTTCTATATTTCTATTTTTGTATTTGACGTTTTGTTTTTGATATGCTTCTTTGTATTTGATTGAGTCTTGTCTTATCGTGCAACTCGTTTGTGATCTCAGTAATTATAATTTCATATAATTTTATTAAGCGTTTCCTTCATATTCCTACATTTATACAGTCCACTTAACATCACATAATCTCCGGTAGTTATCAACATATATATAAAAGACAAAATCGTGATAGATTTTGTTTTTATATGAGAGGGTGAGGGAGGCAAACGAGCTTGTGAGTCACCTGATGGAAAGTAATCACCACCGCCCATGGAGATCAGCAACACCAAGGGAGTCGCCGATCCGTTGCCAGCCTATATGTGTTCCTTTCAATGTTTCTTTCTGGTGACCTCACTCACTTGCAGGAACACAACAACCCTCAAGGGAATTGTTATTTGGCTGCAGTATTCTGTGAGGTGGAGGTACTTCCCCAGTCGGGCAGCTAATTATTAAACAAAAAAATGCTCTCCTAAAAACCTCTATAATGTAAATTGCCCCGTGGTAGAGGCGTTGATGTGATCGTAGTGCCATGTTTACACATAACAATTGAATAGGGTAGGAATGCTAGTTTAATGAAACTATGTACAATTGGCCGTGTGGTTTCCGGCAGACTAGAATAGAATCACTCCGTCTCTTCCCGTGGTTTCATTGTCGTTCATGTATGTACATGCATGTATTTCCCTTAGTCAAGGCGACTAAGGGAAATACATGTAAAACATCGATCAGGCCAGCATGGGGAGTGTAGGCCAAATCCTCCTTCTGTCTGAGACGGAAGAGAGAGGGTTGTGCTCATGTAGTGGAGACTAAAATCAACTGATGATGATGATGATGATAGGTACATTCATGGGCAATAAAGTGCAGCACGTTATATTACCTAACAAAGTTTGCATAATATCGTTAATACATTTTCTGAGACGACTAAAATTATTCTCGGTAACGTAAGTATAGTTAGAGAATATATAGATGTCAACAAAGGAAATGGCTTTACCATTTTGGATCTTATGTAATATTGGAATAAAGTTCGAAAGTGTAAACGTATATTTTGTTTACTGTTCGCATGTAATATTAATTAATAAAAACGTCGAGAATCACTCATACGATTTAACAGACTGCGAGTATGTCGGCACAACATTAATAATTAGTATGCTGTCATAATTACATATTCTGAGAGAATATTAGATATTCGCGTTCTTTGTGTGAAAACATTCATTTACATTGGCAATTTTTTTTCGACGTCTTTAAAATTGCTTCCATAGGGAGGCAATTCAAAACAACGAATGGTAACAAAATCGGGAGATACAGTTTGGTGTTGCAGCTACAAATCTATCATCTCCATCCAAAAATCAACCACACACAATTCATTACGCAAGTAAGGTAAGGACAATGGAACATTGCGTGCGGGGGAGAGGGAAGCGCTGCCATTTTGAGATAATTTTAGTGCATATAACGTATTCACGTACAACACACGGCCGTGTTCATGTCACAGCCACATCTAATTTTTTTTTATTCAAATTTGACAGTTCAGTGATTGGTCACCTGTAATAATCATATTACTTTTATAAATACATTGATATTTAAGAAAAACAGCATAACTTATAATTAAAAAAAAATTAAACATATCTAAATGCTGTTTTAAAAAGAAATAAAGTTTTTGTTTGGCCTCGAATGTAATATTTTTAAAAGGTCTTTTAGTTTACCAATACTAAGTTCTAATCTAAAGCTACTAAAGAATAAATAACCTACTAAAGAATAAATAAGGTTATATTGTTAGAGATTTCAAAATTATTTATAAACATTTATTTTTTCATAAAGACGCAAATCACATAACCAACGTTAAAACGTAACTCAGGATTTTTATTTTACGCGAAAATGCAAAACAAAAACTGTCGATTGTGGCCTGCCCCTTTACCACCAACTCTTATTGCGATTCAATAACTGAATAGAATGCTTACTCATACCAATGAATAAGCGACTCTATTCAATTTGAAATAGAATAATAAAAGAATATATAGGCTTACCACCAACTCTTATTGCGATTCAATAACTGAATAGAATGCTTATTCATACCAATGAATAAGCTACTCTATTTCAAATTGAATAGAGTCGCTAGGTAAGCCCCTGGTCAACCACAATTGCACGTGGTGCACACAAACGAGGCTCTTGCGAAAAGAGTGTTGGGGCATAGCGTATTTTGTAAGCTGCCCGGATGGGGAATTACCTCCACCACACAGAATACTGTAGCCAAATAATAATTGCCTTGAGGCTTCTTGTGTTCCTGTAAGTGAGTAAGATCACCAGGAAAGTAGAAGTTGCTGCGTTGACAGCGAGGGTGATAGCACGCGAGCAATATTTCATGTCGCGATCGTTAATATGGCTTCCATACCCGCTTCATAACAGGCGGGCCGTATGCTTGTTTGTTACCCGACGTAGTATATTAACTAATTATGACTTTAATTCAATGATGACGCTTGTTTAGCACGTGTAAATAATTTAATTATCACCCTAAATGCAATTTATTTATAACAAAAAAATCTACTATGTTAAAAAAATTGTAGGGAAAATACAATATCAAGATACATGAACACCAAAAGGGATCACGAACGACGGAACCGCATGAGAAACGAAAGAACATCTAATTCGGATCTCGTAAGCGCAATAAATCATGTCGACCGACAGCGCGAGAACAAATACGTACCGGTTAAAATCCTGCCTGCCTTTTGTAATCCACGACGGATGGAGAAATAACCAAAACCCAATGTGAAGGAACTTCTGTAGTCTTTAAACCCTTATAACGTAAGTAGTAGATATTCATCATCATGACGAGACCGGCGGTCGAATGGTTAGCAATGAACACTTTTTCTCCGAGGTTCGATCTCCAGGACAAATATTTGTGTGCATGAATGCCTATTTATCTTGGTCTGGGTGCTTTCTGTGTATTAATTATACTACATGAGTGATAAAAATGTTTGGCAAAAATTCAGTGCAGTGTGTCAAGCGCATAGTCACAGCATAGTAGTTCTGTATCGACAACCTAATCGATATGCTGTTTAATGTGCATCGATTCGTGTTTATAAGTATATAATACACACATAATATGTATTACATGCGTAGTACATGTGTACATATGTACAATATGACATGACATTGCATTCTTATTGTAAATTTTATGGTGAATGTGTCAAAATGGTGAATCTGTATTGATATGGTATGGTATCAACATCTTTGAACCAAAGCCAACTTCACCTGCAAGCGGTGCACCCTGCTGACTGACAAACGAAGCTATGGCGAAAAGAGAGGTAGGGAGCGTAATTATAAGCTACCCGACTGGGGAATGTACCTCCACCTCACAGAATACCGCAGCCAAATAACGGTTCCCTTGAGGGCTGTTGTGTTCCTGCGAGTGAGTGAGGTCAGCAAAAAGAAAGGAGATGCTGCGATGGCAGCGGGGGTGGCGGCGGGCGAGCGATATTTTATGTTGCGAACGTTAATATGGCTACGGTAACCGTTTCACATCAAGCGGGCCGTATGCTTGTCTGCCACCCGACGTAGTATAAAAAAAAACTGAGTCCCCAAGGCGAAGTGCCATTGGCACATGCATCCTCGCGCTGAATTCCTAAAGTACGAGTTAGCCTCTGCGCGAGAAAGCTACCTGCGCGGGGTTCGCCAGTTGTTTCTCTGTGGCAATTGCTGAGCTCCCTGAAGAGCCGATTCGCGCTCTGATCTCACGGACCAAGAATCTCGACGCCACGATAAATTTACATTAATTACATTAGGCTATATTCAATAACACGCACTATGCAATCAGCTGGTCGCGGTCGCAAAGTTCGCGAAGGCCGTAAACTGTCTTAAAAACACTTTAACCGATTTCGATTTGCAATATTATTTAAAGTCACCTAAGTTCCAAAAGTTGCTTACTTTTTATAACTTATTATGAGCGACAGAATAATTTGCAAATGTCCGTTTTGACGTTTTGAAGCCGGACAGGCTATCCAATATACACAAATAAATTTACGTAAGTACCAGTTTGCCTCTGTGGGGTGCGGGGGTCACGTTTTATTGGCAGAGTAATTTAAACGTAATTTCGCCTGCGTTAGTATTCATGGACCTTGTCAAATGAAGGATTTCGCATATAGATTTACGCGGGAATTACTTTAGAATTAAGGCCCACGTACGGTTGGTTAAATAGGCATGGATTTTGTGGAAGGCGTGCCGGCATCTTGAGATCTCACATAAGTACAATCTCGTTTGGATTACATTATAAATAATTCAAATTTGGGTCAAAGTGAGATTTTAGGTTCTAGGATGAGGTTGTTGTAATTTGTATGACTTTTTGGCGGCTGTAGTTTTGGCGCGTAAGTTGCTGATCATCGTGTTGAGAGATAAAGCCAACTTCATTTGCACGTGGTACTCCATGCTGAGTAGGAAACGAGCCTCTGACGAAAAAGATTTTGTATTCGAGAAGTATAGCATATAGTAAGAGCATATCGAGCCCGGTTGGGTAAGTGTCTCCATCTCATTGAAGACTGCAACTAAATAACAATATTATTGAGGATTCTTGTGTTTCTGCGAGTGAGTGTAATTAAATGTTGTATTTTTTTTGTCGATGGTTTTTTGTAATGTGAGAGTTAATGTTGATATTATAATAAATATAAACATTGAAAGCAGAAACCGGGGCAGCGACCCCAGTGTATGTTGGTGCCGATTATTTCCACGTGCCGATTTGTTCCTTAAATTATGAAGATTCTGAGAAAACGCAATCCTCTTTGAAATTTTCCTTAGGATTCTAAATAAGAAAGGTAAGAAAGGTAGTTCGTATTTTATATTAGTTAAATGTATACAAATAGATAGTACTTCTAGTTATTAATTAAATTGAAACTCTTTGGACGTTAACAATGTATTCGACAACAACAAACATTTTATTAATACTCTGTTTTCTCTACTGCTGATCTTTTTTCTTTAATCCCTGATTCCAAGAATGTTTGAAGCCTTGAAGTAATTATCTATAGTTCTCTCTCTCTCTCTTGGTAAGTATTGTGTGGGATTTTTATGCAAGGTATCGGGGTTCTTGGCTGTTTTGAAAATTAGTTTTCTGTTTCTATCTGAAAAACTGAGATTTTTCTAAATTTCGATGAGTAGGTACTCACTTTCTTTCTATATATAGTAACTTATTACATTTCTATAATACTATTTTATTTATGCTGCATCTACACAGAAATTATTATTTGTTTCATATATTTCGCGACCACTCTAATATTTTTTTGTTATCGTTGTTGTCCACTATCGTTGCTCTATATAATGTAACTTCAGTGCAGCTTTGCTCCTTTGTCACTAACCCTTAGGGTGAGGCCTACGTCGGTTTCATACAAATGGCAGACTGATTTTGCGTCGTCACTATACATTTATATGAAACCGGCGTGAATTACGCCACTTACAACACACAAAATTACGCTCATCCTTAATGTCCAAGTACTTAATTTGATTCCCATGGAGTTAAATTCTCGTCACAGTATGAATTATAGTTCTATTTAAAGTATGACCGTTCTCATGTATCGACCTCATCTCCTATTTGAGATGGATCTGAAACAGTTTGTATGGCGCAGCACGTATATTCAAGCTCTTCACAGACATTATTTGTATTGAGTAATCGGGGTCTCGCACAAGACAAACGTTCGTGTTATGTGTATGATAAAATGAATAAAATATGACTATTTGATTTGGTCTGGGTGTTTTTTTATGTACAAGTATTTATACAAAGAGTTTTAGATAGATTTTCTGACATTGTATTTATCTTAAAATGGGTCCAGTGCTGCAGCACCGGTGGTACGTCGTCCCTCTTGGACCTTTTGTGCACCAAAATTGTATTGATTTATCTAATGATATTTTAATACGTGTATATCAAATTGTTGATTTTGTACGTAAAATATTATTACCGCATGTCACATACCTTGTAGTAAAATATGGCTTTGACATATTTTTTATAATGTAATATAATATCATATTATAATAATATGTTTGAAGTGCATTGAATTAAATAAGTATACTTATAAGCTATCTAGTAGGTACTCATAATTCAATTGCTTATTCTAGAGCTATATGGCGCTGTGTAATATGCTCTCAATTTCAGGAAATATATTTAATTATTATTATATAATATAATATGTGACCTAAATAATATAAATTATATTACGTACGTTAAAATAATAACTTTACTATATAATATGGTTATACTATGTGGGACAAAATTTAATTATATTTATGAAAGCACAATGTAATTATTTAGTAATTAGATAAGGACTGGGGCAGACCACCGGCACCGGTGAGGTTTCGCAACGAAACCATTAAATGTGACGACAGCGTCATCGTCGGAACTAGTCCGGGCATTGCGTGAGATTGACGACAAATTCATTTGTAATTTGTGTTATGTTTACGTGACACGCTTTCCCAGCGTTAAAGTTCTTCTATATTTAGTAATTTTACCTTACTGGCTGTACAAATGTATGAATATCCCCTTTGCTTTTATCATCAGGTGAAGCAGAGCCAGTACGTTTTGACGTGGATACGTCTTTAAATTGCTTTAAGGGAGGCAATTAAAAAAAAACCGAATAATAAAAAAATCGGGGGATTCAGTTACAAATCTATCATCTCCAGCCAAAATTAAATCACACCACTGGATAGATGACGGATCACAGAATTTGTTACGTTAAGTTAGGACTATGGAACATCGCGTGCGGGGGAGGGGGAAGCGCTGCCATTTTGAGATAATTTTAGTGCATATAACGTATTCACGTACAACACATGGCCGTGTCCTTGACACAGCGACACCCAATTTTTTTCGGGATAAATACTATCCCATTACGTATTCTGGATTTCTAGTATGATATATGTCAAATTTCATGACATTTAGTTCAGTAGTTAAGGCGTGAAAGCGGAAAATCTAACAAACTCAATTTGACATTTATAATATTAGGAAAGAAGTAAATACTCCATTTACCTCCAAATACGTTGCGTCTACAACCTCAAAGGAAGACGACGGTAAATATTGTAACAAGTGCACAGATAGGAAGCAAACCGTGAATTATTCGTAGACCGGACGTTGAGACCGATTTATGAGGGGCAGTGGGAAATAAAAAGTAATTCGTATGGTTCGGGACACGGTCGGGTTGGGATGCAGTATTGCTATACGGCACAATTTGTATAATCAATTTAATCACATGTATAAACTGCGGAGAGTAAAATCTACAGCACTGAATTAAAACATTTATGAGTGTCATTTAGTTTAAAAACATTTCGAACTTTTGAGTAAATAGTTTTTATGCGTATTAAACAAATTATACTTTAATTTGTTTAATACGCATAAAAACTATTCACTCATATATTTTATTATTACAAAAACACAGGCTGAGGTTAGATAGCATTTGAGTTTTATAGGTTTATACCAAATTATTTTTAAAGATAATTGTATACATTTTTGTGATTAGCTCTTAAAATAATTTATTTTTATAAAAATCCAAATATTCCCCATTATTGACTTGGATCAAAGAAAATTTAGCAAGACGCTCCACTATACCACTGAAGTGATGGTATGTTCGAAGCTCATTTTGGTGCTTAAAGTCTTTTATTTAATGTCTAATAGGTATATCAAGACCAATTCAGCCGTTCAGTAATTATGAGAGAACATAGAGCCATACATACATTAACTAAATTATTTATTTTATTTAAAATTTCATTCTATAAATTCATTTCTCATAGCTCTTTTGATTTTAAATTCTGGTCTAATTTTTTTGCAACGCGGTCCCGTTCGCTATTTGTGGCTGGCAATACTAAGGGTCGGATCCGCAGTCGAAATGGCTGTTTCATGCTAATGAGACTAGTGCTTACAATGGGATTATTCGTATTAAATGTTAACGTAGAGACCAGTGCCCCACTCGTTTTTAATTTGAATTTAACAAGCAATGGTTTTTCGTTTCTTGTATACACATGTTTTTGCTTTATGAAATATGTTTGCTTTTAAGCTTCGATTCAAACAGAGGGTTTACATTCGGAATCCGAACGCGGTATCGTAGTTTTACGACTTTATTGTGGCGAGCGTGTGTGTGTGTGGTATGGTGGTGGTGTGCGGTGTGATATCGTAGCATTCCAAGCGTATGAACTGATTTTGTTATATTTTGGGGTAATAAATAGTTATGCATATTGTTTTGTATTATATATTTTTTTTGGTAGAAAGGTGACATGACCGTGACGGTTTAATTTAAACTGTTTGAAAATTGACCGCTCTTTTCTAGGTCATGAAGGAATATAGCAACTTCTACACATCTGAAGTCTGGTAACAGGTTGCTTCCTTCAGTGATATTGAACTTAATAAATGTAACCAGAGGGGGAATTCTCATTGATAAGGTGCAGTCAAAATTCAGTTCCGATCTCGTCACTAAATTATAAA
Source organism: Hypsopygia costalis (assembly GCA_937001555.2). Classification (NCBI taxonomy): domain Eukaryota; kingdom Metazoa; phylum Arthropoda; class Insecta; order Lepidoptera; family Pyralidae; genus Hypsopygia; species Hypsopygia costalis. The sequence continues at coordinate 12,003,874 of OW443339.2, read as the reverse complement.
TGTCACATTTGGTATTCTTATATCACAATATAAATCACCTTAGTTTAAGAGGCCGCATCTGAAATTGCGCCTATTTTGTAAAAAAAATTAAATTTCTAATAATACTCGAAAACTCGGTTTAAATTTGTAATTGCGTGTTCAAATTTAAACCGAGTTTTCGAGTACTATTTGATATTAGTATTATTTGATATTATTTTTTTACGAAAACTAATAATAATAATATTTTATTGTTTTGCACATTCATGGCCCTTAAATTGACTAAAATATTGCTCTGGGTACCCAAAAAACCATCGCTTCTGTAATCTGCCTGCTTGCTGGCGTACACATATTAATTATATTTAAAAAAAAAATCATAAGACTAAAATAATACACACAAAAGTACAGTCAAGTTTAAGTCAAGAGTTATTTTTTTTTCTTTATAAATAAATAAATATTGTCAGACAAATTACACAGCTCCATCTAGCCCCAAACTAAGCGAAGCTTGTGTTATGGGTACTATACAACCGATAAACATACGTTAACACATTTTTTTTTTTGTTAACGATTAATTGTCAAACTGATAAATTTTATTAAAATGTTAGTATTAATATTATAGACATTTACTTAGTGAATGTATCAATCACTCAGGGTTTACTGTCCATGAATTCTTTGACGCTATAGAAACATTTATCATTTAACCATTTATGGATTATGTTTAAAAATAATAACATAATTTTAGTTATACAATCATCGAATATACTAAATTGAAATATTTATATACCGCTGAGTGTCAAGTTCTGTTTTAGAAACCGCTAACGCAATATTATTCATTCATTTTGATATTGAAGTCACGTAAAATAACGTAATCGCGAATAAAATAACATAAAAACACGATCGCTTATTACCGCGGGCAATCCGGCAGCTGTCTTCCCCTCAGCTTGAATGACGGGCCGAGGTGGGCGAGCCAAATCGAATTTTGTGCTAAATGCGAGAAAAGCATTTACGCTTTAGAGGAAGTTATTTGGCTATTTGTGTCTATATTTTAAATAACTGTAGGATTTTTATTCGATTTATTGAGGCAAAGTTTTAAAAACGGAAGTTTATAGTAGAACTAGTGGCCGCCCGCGGCTTCGTACGCTTAGTTACTTGCACATAATTTATGAAAGTTTGTACTAGAATTCAGATATTACTATGTTGACCTCGATTTAGGATTTTTTTTTATGTGAGAAGAAAGCAGAGTGAGTGGAAAGCAATCACCACCGCTCATGGAGACCAGCGACACCAGGGGGTCGCCGATCCGTTGCCAGCCTTTAAACTTGGAATTGACAGATAAGTAATAAAAAGTAAGAAAAGATAAGCAGTATGAAAAGTGTAAAAAAGAGTGAACTATTTGTTGTGTTTAAAACGTAGATACGTAAAAATTGTTAGACATGTGTTATCATCACCATCATCAGCCCGTTTTAACCCACTAATTTGAAATTAGAACATTGAAACTAACAATCGCAAAAAAACGTATAGCCGGCAATGCAATTCATATTATAATAGGTCGGGGAAAAAGTCTTTTCGCATTATAGTATGTATGAACTTGTAATAAAATCTCTTTGGTTATACCATTTGTATCTAGCAGGTTTTGATATCTTTAAAAAGTTTAAATTTTAAAAAAGATCATTCCAAATTCAAATTAGGTAAATGTGTGATTTTCATTTGTTTTTTTTACTGTCAAGATGAGTGAATCTAATGAAGAAATTCGATACATTTTAAAATTTTACTACAAAAAAGGTAAAAATTCAACGCAAGCTGCGAAAAAAATTTGTGACGTTTATGGACCTAGTGCAGTGTCTGTGAGAGTAGCACAAATTTGGTTTAAGCATTTTCAATCCGGAAATTTTGATGTCAAAGATGCACGTCGCTTTGGTCGCCCTGTTACGGATAAAATGGATGCCATTTCTGAAAAAGTGGAGCAAGATCGGCATATCAGTAGTTACGACGTAGCTGAAGAACTAGGAATTGACCACAAAACTGTTTTGGCGCATAAAAAGGTCGTGGTCAAAGGCCGGCCAGGCTTCACAGACTCTGGCGAAACCCGGGTTAACCCGCAACAAGGTGATGCTGTGTGTATGGTGGGATTGGAAGGGAAGATATTCATTATGAGCTGTTACCGCCAGGCAGGACTATCGATTCTGAACTCTACTGTGAACAACTGATGAGATTAAAGCAAAAAGTTGAAAGAAAGCGACCGGAATTAATTAATAGAAGGGGTGTGATTTTTCATCATGATAACGCTAGACCTCACACATCTTTAGCCACTCAGCAAGAATTAAGAGAGTTTGACTGGGAGGTGTTAATGCATCCGCCGTATAGTCCTGACCTTGCACCTTCTGATTTCCACCTGTTTCGGTCTCTTAAGAATTCTTTAGGCAATGTCAGGTTAACATCACGAGAAGACTGCCAAAACCACTTGGCGCGGTTTTTTGAACAGAAGTCCCAAAATTTCTATAGTAATGGGATCATGTCTCTACCTACAAGATGGCAAAAGGTTATCGAACGTAATGGCACCTACATACTTTAGTTAAATGTAAATAAACTTTATTAAAAAATGTTTTGAATTTTCATATAAAATACGAAAAGACTTTTTCCCCAACCTAATATATGGACTTATCACGCCATACAAAAACAAAGTCTTAAGAGCCAAAGCTAACATCACCTGCACGTTGTGCACCCTGCCTACTAGCGAAAGAGGCTCTGGCAAAAGAAAGGTAGAGCAGCGTATTAACAAGCTGCCCGACTGGGGAAGTAGTTCCACTTAATAGAATACCGTAGCCAAATAACAATTCCTTTGAAGATTCTACGACGTATTGTACGGCAAGGGTTGCGGCACGCAAGCGATATTACATGTTGCGAACGTTTATATGACTGCGGAAACCGCTTCACAACAGTCCGTCCGAATGTATAAAGTAGACCTGATGTAGTATAAAGGGAAAGACATCTATTATACTATTACGACTATTGATTACAATATTTTACACAATTGGTAATAAAAACAAACAGAAGGAAATTCTCCCCACAGACTTTGCTCAATACCGTGCATAAATCCTAATCTCATTGTCAACAGATCTCATTGGCCGCTTTTATAATTTGCCGGAGCACGGCACGGCGCGGTTTTGCCGTGGACGTCTCCGGTAATTCGTCGCCGTCGACGGCAAGCCGTGCCGTAGAGCTCTTTTATAATTCGCCGTAAAATCATTTACGCTTTACGTCTTCAAAGTGCGGACATCATGTTCTCGAAGAGACAGCGACTACTTATACTTTATTTGTTATATTTAAGACGTAGAAAAAGACATATTACTAGAAAGTATTGGCAACATCGGCCGCTTTTATAATTTGCCGGAGCACGGCACGGCGCGGTTTTGCCGTGGACGTCTCCGGTAATTCGTCGCCGTCGACGGCAAGCCGTGCCGTAGAGCTCTTTTATAATTCGCCGTAAAATCATTTACGCTTTACGTCTTCAAAGTGCGGACATCATGTTCTCGAAGAGACAGCGACTACTTATACTTTATTTGTTATATTTAAGACGTAGAAAAAGACATATTACTAGAAAGTATTGGCAACATCCGCTTTTAAAAGTAAAATATTTAGAAGGATCATACTACACGCTATTTGATAAGCTCAAAGAAGATCCAAATAAGTTTTTCAATTATTTTCGGATGTCAATAAAAACGTTTTATTACATCCTTTCTCATCTGAGTAATGATTTAAAATAACGTCATTCTGCTTGTACAACTTACGCAAAACAGACGCTGCCGTCGCGCGCGCCGTCCGACTACGCACGTGCGTGCGTAGTCGGACACAGTTACAAATTCCTTGTACGTACGCACTACACTCTCAACACCGCCGCGACGATTTGATGAGGAGCGCAGTGTGCTACGGCAACGGCACGGTCGACCGTTGACGTTCACGGCATGCCGTTACCGTGGGCGGTAAATTAAAAGCGTCTGCATACAATTCCATACATTTTGCTCTCCTATTTCGCCGTGACGGCAAAACCGTGGCGTGCCGTGCCGTGCTCCGGCAAATTATAAAAGCGGCCATGACAACCATAATTTATGGGGTTGGATTTGCCACTTTTCTATACCAAAAGTATTTATACCATGAACTTGGAAAGTTAAGGATATTGAAAGTGTCAAAAAGTATCGATATACATAACTCGAAATAAAAATATCGACACATCGGTTCACTTATGTAATAAATGTGTGTATACTAATAGGTATTAGTATTTTACTAAATTTTATACTAAGTTTGACGTGATCTGCTGAATAATGACTTATGATATTAGGTAGGTTCACAAATTATTGTGAACCTACCTAATATCATTGCTATTAACCAATGCCATTATTTTTATGGCTTAATTCTAGCCGCCAAGCAATACCATTGCCGCTACTGAACTGACTTTTAGTGACTAATGGCAATGCTATTGCTAATGGAAAATATCGAATTTCATATGATTTCTATACTGAATGTACCATATCGATTAATTCATATATGGCAGTATCAGATTTATCGATATTTTATCAACATCCTTATGAAAAGTGTCACTGTAAATTGTTAACAAGTTCGGCCTTTTCGTTCATGACTGTGAATTTGAAAATTGCTGCAGACATCTGTTATCTCTCTAGAAATAAAATCAAATTATTATTTTTATTACAAAACCATGAATTACTAGTACCTTAGTACCAAATGTTTTAGTATTTTATTTGAAATGTATATTTAGGGATGCTAATAATATGCCTTTAAAACTACATCGATAATCCTTTGACGTATTTCTTAAAGTTATTTTACTGACATTGCAACACAAACATACCTACTATGATTAGAAGGGTAACGAACTATATGTCTAGACTACAACAATCTTTCAGATATCAGACAATATTTTGAAACCGAACTTTTAAGGATTCAATCACTAATCAAGCCAATAGATTGCTAGATTAGATTTCTATAGCGAAAACTTCCAATATTAGTATGTAATCATCTTCGTTTTAGCAACTAGGTTTCAGCTCTACCCTGCGCTCACTTCGGATACGTCTTCGTACGAATTTAAATGGCAATGTACGAATACGCTCTAACAATCCCAATCTTCCAAGTGCTATGGGAGCGCTCATATATTTTGGATTATTTATATATTTGAATTATCGTACGTATAAAAATCATATGAACAGTGTTTGTACATTTACGTACGATACAATTCGTATCCAAATGGAGCGCTGCAGCATTAGGACCTTTGAGATTACGTACTTCATTATCGAAGTAAAGTAGGGACAAAGTCGTCATTTTCCATTTATGGCACAAGTGATAGGGGCATCAAGCTACCCGAATAGTTTTTCGAGAGGGAATATGAAAATATCAAGGAGATAACTACTAGAGGGCGGTCACCGAAATTTGCTCCTCAATAAGGGAGGAATGACAAACGAGCGTCCTGGTGACTCGGCGAAACTAACAAAATAGATGTCCCGGTCCCACGGGAGCGGGACACTCGACTTGTACGCTTTCTTTTCCATAAATCTGACGTTTGTATGATATTAAAGTAATAAGTGATTTGTTTGATATAGGTACATAAACATAAAGAATAGTTTGGATATAGGTACAGTTTTAACTTATAAAGGAGGCTGAGGCTCACTTTTTCTTCTCATTTTGATTAATAGTACTGAATGCCTTTATAAATTTCAAACTCCTAGTGCTAAATCTAGTAAAGCTGTGGAAGTACCTCCTCCTCACAGAATACCTCAGCCAATTAACAAAACCCTTAAGGATTGTTGTGTTCCTGCGAGTGAGTGAGGTTGCCAGAAAGGAAGAAGTTGCTGCGTTGATAGCGGGGGTGACGGCGCGCGAGTGATATTTCATGTTGCGAGCGTTAATATGCTACCCGCATCACATCAGGCGGGCCGTATATCTGGTGCTATTAGGTGTCGCAGAACTGATAAATTATAGTTAAATCGTCATCATCATCATGATCATCAGCTTGTAGATAACTCCTGGATATAGTCTTTCGCTAATGTTTTCCATCTTATGAGATCCTCCGTTTTCCACAAACATATTTAAATACTCATAATAAAAATTAACCCACTCACGCAGACATTGCTAGCCATAAGGCCTTCTCATCAAACTAACTACAACATTCAGACAGCAAAACTTCTTTAGACATAACAAGGTCAAAATCCAGTATGTTATCGAACACATTATTCGAAGACCCACAGTTATTTGAGATAAGTTATGAGTCGACAAAAATGGAAAGAAGGATCAACATAGTTTGCGATGGTTTTCGCTCATAATCCTATTACGTACGCGCGTGTCACGCCGCCACGCTACGTTACGTGACATCATCCATCTGACGTCGCCTTTTTAGCGTCACCTAGCGTGTTACGAAAAGGAATCTTATTAATAATGAAGCAAGTAAGAATTCAGTCTATGTTAATATTCATGTTGATCAATGACTTCAGCACTATTAAGTCTATATAATTAGACTTTTTGTTTTGTCTTTATTGCGTGATAATAAAAGTAGTATGGCTGCTGATTTCATCTAGTTATTTACCTTTATGAGTAGCGCTGCAATCAATAAGTCTTTTGAAATTAATACGATGTTTCTTTGTCCCTTTTTGAAATAAACCAATACTTTGTGCGTACGTAATACGTAAATAAAAAATAATAATTCAAAAGATTGAAAGAATATATAATGGTGTCCCAAAATTAACGCAAGATTTGAATTAAATAGAAAACACAGTTTTTAGCCTTCAGTTTGTGATTTTTTTATTGAATCATAAAATACATAAGATAACCCTATTTATGGAATAACACATGGGGCAAATGCCCTCCACGGCTAATGGATTATTGAGCATCAACAAGTGGATACTGATTTTTCAAGCAAAATCATTCTAAGTGATGAAGCACATTTTTACCATGATGGCTTTGTTAATCGCCAAAATTGCCGCAACCCACATGTGATTGTCGAAAAACAAATGCATCCACAGCTGTTTTTATGTGTCATAAAGTAATATTAACTAAATATTGTTTTATAAATTTAGCTAACTACGTCGACCAGAAATGCATACTATTTGCCGACGATTGTACACTTTTGATCAAATGCAACGACCCAAATACGTTTGAAAATGAAGTCAATTGTGCACTAAAACGTGTTTTGCAGTGGCTTCATATGAATAATTTGCAAGTAAACCTCGTTAAGACAAAGGTGGTTCAATTCAAGACTTATTCAAGCCCTAGACTTAGTCTAAATATAAACAGTAGCGGCCAAAAAATTGAAATAACAAATTCGACAAAGTTCCTAGGCATCACAATTGACGAGAACTTGAATTGGAAAAAGCATATCGATAATTTGTAAGAAAATTAATAGATTTGTTTTTGCACTGTATATACTTCGTCAAGTTGCATCGCTTCAAACAGCGTTGAACGCCTATTATGGTTTTGTTTCCTCTGTGCTGCGTTATGGCTTGATAATCTGGGGCAACTCATGCGAAATCGAAAGAGTTTTTGAGGCTCAAAAAAAATGTATACGAGCCTTATGTAACGTTGGGTGTACACAGTCATGTAGGCTTCTTTTCAAAAAACTTGGAATCCTACCCTTGCCGTGCTTTTATATTCTGGAGGCTTGCATGTTTGTTAAACAATACCCAGAACTATACATTTCCTGTGCGCAGGTCAAGGTACATGTACGAAGTAGCAGAAAAAATAAACTTGTTATGCCAAAGAGTAATCTCCGACTCTTCCAAAAAAATGTAGCTTACATGGGACCAAAATTACTTAACAAGTTGCCATCAACATTTGTCGACTTGTCGGAGAACAAATTTAAAAAACAGCTCAGCCAATGGCTTCTCCATAATTCTTTTTATACTGATAATGATTATTTGAATTATAAATTTTAAATTATTCTGACATTTGATCTTCACGGAATTTGACTACTAATGATAATTAATTTGACATTTAAAATATGAATTATTTGATATAATTATTTGACATAATTATTTGACATACTTGATTATGACTGACATTATTGTTTATTTTCTTTTCTTTTTTATTAGAGTATTTGGTATTGTCAGTAATTATTGGAGTGATTAATATTGTCAAAAAGTACATTTTAGAATGCAATGAAATATATGCTGAAATACTTGCTTCTAACGTAATTGTGTTGGCCTGGAGAAGTACAGTAATATTATTATTTTGTGAGATTTGTAAACATTTACGTTCTAGGAGATATTTTTGTGACTTCATTTACCTAAACATGTACACTATTATATCGATTCAGAACTACAATGCAGAGCCGGATAGGCTTTGCAATGTAGTTTATTCCATTATTTTGCATGCCTACATTCTAAAGGCAATTTACAGTTGCCAAACTATGTGACATTGGCCTAATATTTACAATAACGACTGTAAATGAGCAAATAAAGAATTTCATTTCATAAATAAAGTTTGGCGTTAAGCTTAGTATAGTCGTCAACCCTTATTCATCCTACTACTCAATCGAAGGGGTTTAGAGCATACTCCACCACGCTGCTCAACTGCGGGTTGGCTGAGGCCAGTGTTTTCAAAACGCATAAAGGCTACTGACTTGGCTTAACAACTGTCATCTAACAACAACAGCCGGGATCTATAGCTTAATGTACCCTCTGAAGCACGGAGAAGCTCGAGATAAATAAACTCATCCATGGACAGATTGCGGTCGACGTTGCTTGACTTGCGTGATCGATTAGACTGCCACGCGCAGTGAATGCTTACGAATACTGCCAAACGCTGAGTTAAGGATACGGAAGATTCCACTACACTCCCACATATATGTTGAATCCACTTTCATTGAACTATAATCAAATTTCCGTCACGAATACGAAATCGCATTTGGGCCAGTTCAGTATATCCAAACAAAACTCAGTAGAAATTTAGAAAATAGAGGATAAATATACGACGTTGTATAGAAACATAACGATAATATTACGATATTGACATTGAACAAAATTTACTGAATCCAAGTACCGTGAAGGATTTCGGGGAAATTAAGAATAACCAACTTAAACTTCGTGAACAACTAAATATGACTAGCACTACCTCTTCTCGTATGATCTGGAGTCGAGTTTGATACGAGTAGAATAGAAATATATTTATTTCAACATCACATAACAAAGTAAAGGTACACAAATACAACATTACATATAATAAAAGATGTGATGTTGAAATTTTGGCCCACCCTCAGGTATCATTGCTGAGATCACAGTGTGATCTCAGCCCTGTTTTTCAGTGCAGGCCAAAAGTGACAACACCAATGCCAATACAAGATAATTAAATAATACCTATATACAAAAAGTACATATCCGAGCTACGGGTCTATATCGCATCTCTCGGTGAGCCCAGCTTTATGTATGCCCAGTTTGTCGTTGACAGACAACTCTCATTACTTCCATAGTCGATAACTTATAATAAACTAGCGATCCCCCCGGCTTCACCAGTGTCGCATTAAAGTATTATTCAATATTCAAAGTCAAAATCGTTAAAAAACTTGGGGTGTAAGTGGTTCATCAAGATCTTTGAACCAAAGCCAACTTCACCTGCACGTGGTGCACCCTGCTGCTGACTGACAAACGAAGCTCTGGCAAAAAAAGAGGTAGAGAGCGTAATTGTAAGCTACCCGACTGGAGAATGTACCTCCACCTCACAGAATACCGCAGCCAAAATTCATTTTCATTCATTTTCGAAAAGAAAGAACATAAAACTGATATCGATAGAGTCCTGAAAAAAGAGCATTTTAGTCCGGAGAAAAATGTAACTTTTGAGAGGTACAAATTTTTTACACGTAACCAAAAACAAGGAGAATCTTATGAAGATTATGTGGTTGAACTAAGAGACATATCTCTTCCGAATTCGCAAGTGGAACTCATAAGTTCCACTTGAGAATTCGGTTCTTTGACAGTAAGTCTCATTAAAGATAGGCTTGTGTATGGAATTTTGGATGTAGCAGTCAAAGATCGTTTATTGAGGTCAAAAGATCTTTCTCTTGCCACAGCTGTTGAGATTTGTTGTACGTCGCAACGTACTAAACAATAAATAGAGGCCATATGCTCATCTTCAGGTAGAATTTGTAATCAGACTGAGTATAGTGAACTTAATCAGATAAATCAGAAAAGAGGTAATGATGCTGCCAATAATAGCTGCAAAACGTATTTTAGTTCAAACAGTTCGACAATGTCTAAAAATTCAAGCGCTAAACGTCAATCTGTTTCGAATCAGCAGCCATCAATGTCAAGTCATAATCAAACTAATCGTCAATTTTCTTGTGGACGTTGTGGATATAATCATCTTCGTGATAGATGTCCTGCATATGGAAAGAAATGCTCAAAATGCCGAAAAATGAATAATTTTTCACTCAAATGCAAAAGCACTTGAATTCTACAAGCGAACGAATCTGAAGAAGGAAGTGATTCTGAAGAAGGTAATGAAATATTTATGGGTGCGATCTTGGTAGATTCTATAAATAGTCTTCGTGACTGGACAATAACTTTAGGAATTGATAATGTTCCTTTACATGTTAAAGTAGATACAGGAGCCCAGGGAAATATTTTAACAGAAAGCATGCTGTCTTCTTTACATTCAGATAGAAACAATTTAAAGCCAGCAAGAATAAAATTAACAACTTATACTGGTGAGCTAATTCCTTGTATAGGTAGGTATTCTCTACGATGTAAATACAATGGCAAAATTTATAACATTGATTTTTTTGTCGTTTTTGCTCGATCCTCTAATATACTAGGTTTACAGTCTGCTACAGCCATGGGAATAGTAACCTTTGCGTAGTACTGAACAAAATAAAGACATTTGCCTGCAATACCAAGACTTATTCAAAGGTTTAGGTTGTATTAAAGGTGAATATAAAATTAAATTAAAAGATAATGCCACGCCTGGCATACATGCTAGTAGACGTGTTCCATTAGCTGTGCTACCTCGTCTTAAGGAAAAGTTGGATGAAATTGAAAAAATTAACGTGATATGCAAAGTTACACATCCGACTGATTGGGTCAATTCTTTAGTTATTGTTTATAAACCTAATAGCGATCTGAGATTATGCATTGATCCGAAAGACCTTAATCATGCCATAATGAGACAACATTTCAGTTTGCCAACTTTTGAAGAAATGACAAGTAAATTGTCAGGTGTGGTTGTTTTTAGTACACTTGATGTCAAAAATGGATTTTGGAATGTTAAATTATCCAACAACAGCTCAGATTTGTGTTGTTTTAACACACCTTTTGGCAGATATACATTTTTGAGAATGCCTTTTGGTATATGTAGTGCATCGGAAGTTTTCCAGCAAGAAATTCTGGAAAGTTTAGAGGGTACAGAAGTTTTCATTGATGATGTTTTAATTTGGGGTCGTTCTCAAGAAGAACATGACATGAGGTTAAAAACTATTTTAGAGAGACTAAGACAAGAGAATGTCAAATTAAACAAAGATAAATGTAAGTTAAATTTGTCAAAAGTCAAATATTTAGGTCATATTATAAGCAAAGATGGTTTAAGATTAGACAATAGTAGAATTAAAACTATTATTTCTATGAAAAGTCCCAAAGACAGGTAGGAATTAGAACGATTCTTGGGTATTATTAATTACGTTTCAAAATTTGTACCTAATTTTGCTGTAGTTAACTCTCCATTCAGAGATTTGTTGAAGAAAAATGTCGAGTTTCATGAAAATATGAAGTCTGATGCTCATGAAAATATTTTTAAAAGTTTAAAGGAAAAGCTTGCTTCAGAGCCTGTCTTACAATTTTTCGATGATAAACTTCCAACTACGTTATCCGTTGACGCTTCTAAAGAAGGCTTAGATGCAGTTCTACTGCAAAATAATCTTGCTATCGCATATGCTTCAAAAGGTTTAAATGATTGTCAGAAACGATATGCTCAGATATAAAAAGAACTACTTGCTATTCTGATTGGCTGTGAGAGATTTAATCAGTATATTTTTGGTCGGAAAATAAATAAAAAGTCGTTAAACTCTTGCACACCACGAATACAAAGAATGTTATTAAAATTGCAAAAATATGACTTCGATTTAATTTACAAGCGAGGAAATGAATTGTACTTAGCTGATACTTTATCTAGATCATTTAATGAAAATGATTCCGTAGAAATCTGCTTAGATTCTGATGAAATAGAAGTTCAAATAGATTTTGTCATAAATAATATTAACGCTAGCGAACAGCAATTAAATAATATAAAGGAATTAACCAGTCAAGACGAAGAGTCTCATAAAAAAAATGTACCTGATATGATTAGGAAATATTGGCATGTTAAAGATGATTTAACAATAAAGTCTGATATAATTTTTAGAAACCAGTCTATTGTCGTTCCCTTTAAGTTAAGACGGGAAATGTTACATCGTTTGCATTATCCACATCTGGGCGTAACAAAGACATTGCTTAGGGCGCGTAATGTTCTTTATTGGCCAGGAATTAGTAATGATATTCAAAATGCGGTTTCTAATTGTGAAACGTGTAAAATTTACAGCAATAACAACAAACATGAAACTTTAATACCGCATGAGCTTCCTACTCATGTTTGGCAAAAAATTGCAGCTGACTTGTTCGAATTAGAAGGGAAATCATATTTACTTGTAATTGACTATTTATCAAAGTTTCCCGAATTAACCTTATTGACAAGTATAACTAGTGAGTGTATTATTAATAATTGAAAAGCGAATTTTTAGCAGAAATGGTATTCCGTGTATCTTTGTGAGTGATGGCGGTCCACAATTTACAAGCGATAAGTTTTCGTCATTTTCTAAAGAGTCACAAATTTTCTAGTCCTGAATATCCACAATCAAATGGTATGATAGAAAGGAATGTTCAAACAATTAAACATTTACTGAAAAAGGCTATACATGAAAAACGAGATCCTTATTTGGCCATGTTAGAATTTAGAAATACGCCAATATCTCCCGAAATTCCATCACCTGCTGAAAATTTTTACAATAGGAGACTAAGAGGAATATTACCCGAGATATATAACTGACAATCTAATCCTAGAATTAACCGTTTAAGAGAAAATTTTAAGCACATTCAGCTCAAGACTAAAAGAAATTATGATAGAAATAAGAGGGATATGAGACCTTTACATTTAGGTGAAAAAGTTTTGTTCAAAATTGGGAAGCAATGGAGAAAAGGAGAAGTTAAGCTAAGATTAGACGAGAGAACATATAAAATTGATTCTAATGGTAGAATGTTTATGCGTAATAGATTTCTTATAAAACCGAAATCTTTAGTTCCATTTTACATTCCTGATGCGGTTTCACTTCCACGTCCTTCTCCTCCTTTTGCTTCGCGACTTTCCTTACCTGACCAAGCTAGGGACGATTCAGTGCTGCATCGAAATGCAGAAGGATGCCTTGTGACCTCATCCGGTAGAGTAGTACATCCTCCTAATCGATTTTGTTGTCAGTAATTAGAGCTAAGCATTAGAAGTTAATTTTTAATTTTGTAAAGCTACGAGAATATATTCGAAATTAATTAATTTGTTTTGTTAAGAAGGGGCATGTAGTATTATATACTTTTCATAGTTTGACTATGGTATTGATTTATAATAAAATATGTGACACTTGATGTCTAGCAATCGTAATGGTGGTTTCATTAAATTTTTATTCGTCGTCCATTGTCTCTTTTCCCGGCAAGAACCGCATCTGATATTATGGTATCTCACTCTCTTCTCTTTTCCTTCTATCTAACACTTTACCCACACTTTCATAGTACATGACATGAATTTTATTCCTCTGTAGTTATTGCAATCTTGTATATCCCTCCAATTTTTAAAGAGGTGCACCAGGAAACTGTTGCAACATTCGTCAGGTACCGCTTCTTCATATCACTACTTACCGAAGAAGTCAGCCACTTCCATCGATCCGCACTCAACAATTTCCATACTTCCACTAGTATCCCATCGGGTCCTACCGATTTTCCATATTTCATACAATGCACAGCCCTTTTTACCTCTTCCATGCATATCTTTATATGTATATATAAAATATATATAAAAGGTACTAGGGCATAATTATTATATATTAAGTTTATATATATTTAGTCTCCACTACAGGAGCGCGACCCTCTCTCGTCCGTCCTAGACAGAAGGAGGATTTGGCCTACACTCCTCGCGCTGGCCAGACGGGCTGGGGAGGCCTAATCGATGTTTGATAATGTATTTCCCTTAGTCGCCTTGTACGACATCCACGGGAAGAGACGGAGTGATTCTATTCTAGTCTGCCGGAAACCACACGGCCAATATATATATATATATATGAGAGGGGGCAAACGAGCATGTGGGACACAAAATCTATCTAGCTAGAGCTTGTAAATTTAATAATGTTCATGGTATGTCGATCTAACGGTTGATTTCACGCACAGCGTAATGATGTTTGCAGTGCTCATAACTCTACAATGATTGTTCCATATGTGTATGTTGAACGCTTGCCGTGGATATTGCAGCAAGTCACAAGGTAAATGAAAATATGAACTGAAATTCTCTCTACCGATATTATAAATTATTAAAATACGTATAATGCCTTTTATAAAATACTTTAAAAAAAATATTGCCATAAATATTTGAGTATTTCTAAAACGTCTGTTAATAATAATAATGTTATATGTTTTTGTGCCACACATTTTTGTCGATGGGTTATTTCAACTAACTAACTAACACTAGCTGACCAGGGGCCCTACCGCCGAAGCTGAAGCCATCGGCATTTTTGAATGTGAAAATGAAACTACTGCTTAGATTGTTGCAAATTATGTTTATAGCTTAGCTAGTAGAAACTCTAGAGCTATACCGACAAACTTGAAGATGTTTGTCAATAACTTTAAACTAAGACCAATTTTTGGAATAAAAAAAAACCGAAATATACTGAAATATATTAAGTTTGTATTATAACAGCATGTTGGTTTACTGGGCGCGATAACGAGGACGGTAAAGGTTAGTTCTACTTGCCTAGTTGGTTCACTTGGCAAGAGACTCACAATTCGGTGATATGACTATGATATCGCCGGTTAAAAGGTACTAGGGCATAATCGACATTTTGATCGAAAACAAGTTATGAATGCCATCCTACTTAAAATTTTCTTTCTTTCTAAAGCGGTTACTCCCATGGTTCTACGATGACTTTTTGTCGTTTATGCCAAAGCAAAAAAACAGCGTTTTCGAAGTATGCCTCGGAGTAACCGACGAAATACTAGACATGTGCTAGTGCCCCTGTAAAAATTGTTTCAGTTTGGATTGATAATCGGTAACGCGTTTTTACTTTTAACTTGCGTAGACATTCCGGGCGCTTACGGCTCTTTACTATTAGCCCCTGTTTTGAAACGATATATAGCTATAATCATGTTGTTTGTGCCCTATTACTTTTTGGTAAGAGGATATCAAATGTAGTTAAGTCTTCTTTAATCTTGGTATTTCTACATGTTTAAGTAACTTATGCTGAATTACCTCACGAGGAAAATAAAATCAAATGATCTAAGTGACATAAAACAACGTATAATTAAATTAATAAAAGTGCCCATTTATGCCTTTATATTTTTATTCTATAGCTGTTTTGGTTTTAGCAATAAAAGATAATAAATAAAAAAGTTATGTCCATTTTTCTGCAATTTCAAACTTTGAACTACTGTCCTAAACAATTTGGTTTTGGTCGCTTATACCTTATAACCTTTTAACCGTCGATATGGAATGTCTGTGAGCGAGGGAGCATTAGCAACAGGAATACTATCGTATTCCTACTTCACGAATGCGGCGCCGCGATCGGAAAGTAGTACCATCACTAAAAATATTTCCGTTACTCACCGCAAATACCCAAGCCATTAGTCTCTATTCCTACTACTAGGATATATCCTTAGAACCGGCTATCTTTAACGGTTTCAAATTGGCTGCAGTTCTTACTTTTTTCACGAGAATCAAAGTTTTCCAACCCGTAATCGTGAGACGAGACGAAAATGCTTTTAAACTGCAATTTGCGCAAAATTGGATCGGTATACATTTATCTAGCTTCGAATAGTATTTTCGTTTATATGTCATGTTTGGCCACTTCTCCCTCGGGTAGGAAAAGTTACGGTCACGTTTTGGAAATGTATTTTTACTATTCGCTTTGTGACCCGACATTCGAGCCTTTCTCGCTAAATTGGAAAATCTTTTAGGTTGAATGCACAACAAACTTTTATGTAAATACTTATGTTTATCGCGTTGGCTTTCATTTAAATGAAAACAGTTTAATTGAATCTAATATTTATATCGGTAAAATCAATATTGATATTACTGGCAGATGCGGAAGGCGTGAATCGTATTTGGTGGAAAGCATTGGGGAAGGCTATATCCAGCAGTGGGTAGTGTTATCAACCACTGGCAACACCGGCTTTTCGAGTACCGGATATATAATATTAATAATAATCATTTCAATTCAGGTTATGTTTACAAAAACAATAATATAAATACACATTATAAATACCTTATAAACTAACATACATATCTGTATATAAAAACTTAACTCTATTATTATATTATACACGCAGTGTCGGCGACATGTGTGGCGAATCGGTAGGTAGCCGTCCTCGGAATCTCCGAAACACGACGACCTGCGGCCAGAAGTCTTCCTTCATGAAGGCGCAGATGGTGGGTCGGTACCCTAACTACAAACGACCCTCGACCCTCAGAATGAAGGTGCTCTTCTTCTTCACATATTCCACAACGTTTTCAGTCTTTGTAGACCACTGTAAACGTGACACGTACAACTGCGTTGATGGTACTTCCTGACGCAGCAACATGTCCGGTCCGGGCGGGGCGGTGCCGCGATGGTTGCGGTTGGAGGACTTCTTTTTCTTCACTACTTTGATGAAGCCCTCTTTGTTGCACAGCTGTTCTACATAGGCATACTACACCCGCGGACTGCGGGGAGAGGGAGGCGGGGCGCAGCGATGATGAAGATATAAGTCAGATGAATTAGTTTCCTTGAGATATAATAAATAACTATAGATCAGTAATCACTTATAATATTTATATTAATTATTTCAATACTAGCAAGGTTTAAATAATGTAATTACAGTGTTATGGAATATTGTTATAAGTAACAAAGTAACCGCCATTGTTTGATTTTGCTATACATTACTGCATGAATTATAAACGATTGTTACCAACACAAATTTATTACTGGAATATCTGACCACTTACCGTAATATTAGATACGGGCTGATGATGATGATGATACTACTGCTAAAATGAAGAGATTGTTATAACTAGCTAGGGATTTGTTGTCTAAGGGTCGATGTCGTCGTTGCGAGTGTCTAATCGGACACGCAAATTAAGCAACGTAGACCCATCCATAGATAGGCTATGGATGGGTTTATTTATCTCGAGCTTCTCCGTCATACTGCACTCCACCTTCGGAGGGCACGTTAAGCCGTTGGTCCCGGCTTTTATCACAAGATGATAGTCGTTAAGCCAAGTCAGTTGGCCGTGTGGTTTCCGGCAGAGTAGAATAGAATCACTCCGTTTCTTCCCGTGGATGTCGTACAAGGCGACTAAGGGAAATACATTACCAAACATCGATCAGGCCTCCCCAACCCGTGTGGCCAGCGGGGGGAGTGTAGGCCAAATCCTCCTTCCGTCTAGGACTGACGAGAGAGGGTCGTGCTCCTGTAGTGGAGATTAAAATGGACTTGATGATGAAAGCCAAGTCAAGTAGCCTTTAGGCGGATTGGTGATAGAGAAGCAGTTACCATAGCCATATTACCGCTCGCAACATAAAATATCGCTCGCGCGCCGCCACGCCCACTACCAATGCAGCAACTCCATTCTTTCTGGTGACCTCACTCACTTGCAGGAACACAACAATACTCAAGGGAATTGTTATTTGGCTGCGGTATTCTGTGAGGTGGAAGTACTTAACCAGTCGGGCAGCATAAAAAATACGCTATGCCCTACCTCTTTTGTTTGAGAGAGAGAGAATCTCTTTTGTTTGCCAGAGCCTCGTTTGTTACTCAGCAGGGTGCACCACTTGCTGGTGAGGTTGGCTTTGGTTCAGTGATGTTGATGAACCCCTTACACCCCAAACCATCCAACTAAATTGTCCAATAATACAATACAATACAATACATTATACTCTTTATTGCACCAAATAAATATAAATATAAATATAGTCAGACAAATTACACAGCGCCATCTAGCCCCAAAGTAAGCGAAGCTTGTGTTATGGGTACTAGACAACTGATAAACATACTTAATACATTTTTTTTTGTAAATACATACACTTATGATACATAGAAAACACCCAGACTAAGACAAACAGACATGTTCATGCGCACAAATGTTTGTCCTATGTGGGAATCGAACCCACGAGCGTTGGTGTCGAAGCCGCGTCATTGACCGCTACGCCACCGAGCTCGTCGAAGGTAAATATAGGATAACAATGTAGTAACAATAATAATGTAAATAATAAAATAATATAGATATAATATACTGAGTGGCAAGCCACCGCCTGCCGCAAATAACTAGCAATAAAAGCAGTTATGGCAGGCGTCCGTCCCTCTTCTGTAATAGCCCGGTATTATGTTCACCCAGATCTCATCCCCATTTATTTTCCATCACACTTCGCAATAGTCTCAACGCCTGCTGAGACCTGCTCATGGGTATATCGTTCCATTGACATATCCTGGAGCGGGTCACGGCGGGCGTACAACATTACATCAAACTTCTCAAAGGGGCCTCTACGCGTTGGATCCATATCCCCGCGCACGCCTATCAAATGACCGGGCTTGACCCGTGATTTAAGAGAGATACATAATATAATAGTAAGTAATAATTATTATAAGGTACAATAAGCGGCCTTATCGCTTTGCAATCTCTTCCAGGCAACCATTGGGTATAGGAAAAAACAATAATATTAGTTCTTCTTCATTGTAAATTCTTTAAAACCATTAGAAATGACCCGATTACAGGTACGGAACACTAGAAATAAATCAAACCTTTAAGTTACAATGTTGACAAATTCATGCGATATCAATATTTTAGTTAAGGATTTTGCCTCTAAAATATCAGCTGCGCGATCTATCGGACGACTGCGCTGTTATTTATATCCTAACAGAACTGAGGTAACAAATATTGGCATTGTTGATTTTGAGAGTTGTTAACAATTTACAATAGTTTTGTAAGCGGTTCCCCAACGTCTATGAACCAAAGCCAACTTCACCTGCACGCGGCGCACCCTGCTGACTGACAAACGAAGCTCTGGCGAAAAGAGTGGTAGGGAAGCTACCCGACTAGGGAATGTACCTCCACCTCACAGAATACCGCAGCCAAATAACAATTCCCTTGAGGGTTGTTGTGTTCCTGTAAGTGAGTGAGGTCGCCAGAAAATAAGGAGATGCTGCGTTGGCAGCGGGGGTCGCGGCGCGCGAGCGATATTTTTGTTGCGAGCGTTAATATGGCTACGGTAACCACTTCACATCAGGCGGGCCGTATGCTTGTCTGCTACCCGGCGTAGTATAAAATAAATATTACTTTAGCTATTTAATTAACAGCTCGACAATCTAACAAATACGTTTATCGAGTATATAGTGTCAATAGTAAAAGCATGGCTTAGTTTAAGCGCAGTGAGTACAGAAGGAAAGAAAGAAAGGATACAGGCTGGCAACGGATCGACGACCCCTTTATGTTGCTGATTTCCATGGGCGGTGGTGATTACTTTCCATCAGGTGGCCTACATACACGTTTGCCCCCTCTCATATTAAAAAAAAATAGTGTAAGTACCTAATTCAACTCGCAGTTGAGCAGCATGGTGGAGTACGTTCTAAAACCCGATTAAGGGGAGGTCCGAATCTCTGCAGTGGGATGAATAAGTGCTGATGATGACGATGATTACGATGATAAGTACCTATGTACAGTATGGACTCTGTAATGTACTATGTAAGTATGTACAGTATGGACTCCCTGCCGCTCTAATGCTCCTCGCTATATAATATATAAACACAGATCAAGTGTGGTATGTGGCCAAGGGCGTCGCCAAGGGGGGGGGGGGGGGGAGGACCAGCTGCCCCCTTAGAGATTCTATTTATAAGTATTTTTATTGTACAGTCAAGAACTCGTGAAGCTTTACACGTTGGACTCTGTACCGTTATTATTACAATCGCTGTAGATGTAAGGCTTGAACTACAAGTGAAAAGCTTCATTCATACTTTTCTCATTCTCCATATGAACTTGCCCCTCCCTGGGCCATCGGCTGGCAACGACCTTGCCTACTGTGGCTACTCGTATCTCGTATCGACCTTACTTACCTCTCCTCTAAGAAGAATCTGGAACAGTTTGCGTTGCACGCACACATGTTCATTCACGCTCTGCATAGACGTCATTGCTTATTGTAATTGTTAGCGACGCGACATTTGTATGGAGTAGCTAAGGTGTAGTTTAATAATAGATGTAATATAATATTTCGACAATGAACAAATCCTACAAGAATTATATTTAAAAATAAATATTTCTGGACAAATTTACACAACGCCTACTAGTCTGAAATTAAGCGCAAAGCTTGTGTTATGGGTATTATACAACTGATAAATGTACTTAAATACTTTTTATTTGTAAATTCATACTTATAATACATAAAAACACCCAGACCAAGAAAAATAGACATGTTCATGCACACAAATATTTGTCTTATGCGGGGATCGAACCCGCGACCTCGGAGTGAAAGTAGTCATTGGTAGCCATTCGAATACCGGGCTCGTCAATATAGTTGGGAAGCTCTTCGACATAATATCAATCGCGTAGCAAAAACAACATACCTATTTATAAGGATGCGTACACGAATGTATCCGGATATTACACAAGTATCGGAAAATACCTAACTTGGGTTTGTTTTGTACGCTCGTCTGGGGCACTGCCGCTGACATACACGAAAACGTTATTTACTCAGCCGATAAAGGAAATAGAGAAAAGGATAAACACGTCACCCATCACATAAGGCAAATAACATGTACGTGATAAAACGTATTTTTATATCAGCTTTTATGTTCTGGCGTGGACTCTCCATCTTTAAGTCTACGTGATTTTGCATTTGTATATTGTAGAGTGTAAACCATGTAGTGTTCTCTGGGTTGTGTTCTGGTGATTCCAGGCTCTGGTGAAAAGAAATAGTGCACAGCTAGCAGAAGAGCTAAGCTACCATACTTTTCTACACATACTATCACGCTGTAGAATGAACTGCCTGTTCAGGTTTTTCCAGGTGACTACAGCATGTGATTCTTAAAAAGTGCGAAGAGGTTTTTACAGGGTCGGCAATGTGCATTTGATGCCTCTGGTGTTGCATGCATCCATAGACTAGGGCTTTCCATGAAGCGGGCCGTATACTTGTTTGCGACCTTAGTGATATAATAAAACACAGGAGAAGGAGACTAAATGGCGGAAATGTGTGATGGACCTGTCCCATAAAAATAGCAACTTGGTGGTGCAAACGCCCATACAAAAGAATATGGCGCGGTCATTCTGTGTCGATTTTTGTGTTTAGTATTGACCCATCCATTGTAATATAAATCCGAACTATGTCTGTTTGTTCAATTAGTTATTACCTTTTTAGGGTTCCGGACCCAAAGGGTAAACGGACCCTATCACTGAGACTCCGCTGTCCGTCCGTCTGTCCGTCTGTCACCAGGCTGTATCTCATGAATCGTGATAGTTAGACAGTTGAAATTTTCACAGTTGATGTATTTCTGTTGCCGCTAAAACAACAAGTACTAAAAAAGAGAATTAAATTAATATTTACCGGGGCTCTCATACAACAAACCTGATTTTTTTTTGCTCGATATTGATAACGGCAATAGACAGACGCTTGAAATATTCACCGAATATTTAGTTATAATTATTATATTTAGTTATAAATATTCACTTTAAAAATAAATAATTAAATTAAAATAAAACAAATATATAAGGGTATCCCATACAACAAACGTGATTTTTTTTTTGCCGTTTTTATAGATAGTGGTATGGAATCCTTCGTGGACGAGTCCGACTCGCACTTGGCCGGATTTTTTCATTACTAAACGGCTATCCAATTTGAATGAAATTTTGTTACGGTCATAAATTAGGTCCTGAGGAAGGACATAGGGTACCTAAGGCGCTTTAATAAATAGGGCATGGTAGCTTCATGCAGGCGAAACCGCAAGCACAGCTCGTAGTCTTATTTATAAGCATAATAATTATGTAAATTGCATAAAACGACTTTTAGTTCCAAGAATCTGATATCAAATGCAATTCCAATAAAATTGAATATGTATTTTACAGCTTCTAACTTTCCACTGAAATTCGTACAATAGTATTTTAGTCGTACGTTCAGTAATGGATTTGTTTCCTAACATGATATAATAAATTCACAACCAATTTCGTAAAAGTTTCTATGATTTATTTTAACTTTGTTTTAACTCGTTTCACAATTACATGAACTGTTATGTCATACTATGTCGTGTTATGTTGCGTTTTTATCCGACTGCGCTGAAGCGAAAGTTATTGTGTTTTATTTGTATGTATATTTGTATATATTTATGACCGATCTGTTTCTTCGAACAGATTATGATGAGATGAGATGTCAGTGTCTTCGAACTAAAAGTTAAACTGAAGTGGCTGGTAGCGTTTGGATGCGAAAAGCGGGGGATCGCATGCGGTGGAAAGCATTGGGAAAGGCCTATATCCAGCAGTGGTTAGAGACAGGCTGATAATGATGATGATAATGTCCGACCCTTTGTTCCCTCGAAGCTAACAAATGGCTGAACCATTTTGGATAAATGATGCGTAATTACATTCAACTTGATAACGCGCATGTTTCTGGGTATGTACATACGAGTAAAAAGTATAGAAAATGCACGTATTAATTTAAATACAATCATCGAGTACAGTATCAAAACGAAGGGACATAAGAGGCGATCACTAGACTGTACATTTGCCGTATAGGTATTTTAAAGTATACTGAGACGAAAGTGCTTTAATATGTATATGAAGTATAATATTGAAACGATCATATTTACTTTTTTAATGTAACTTTATGGCATTTGGCAGAACTGTCAGTCATTTGACAGATTGCAACCAATTCGAATTCAATATTCATATTTAAGAAGACAGGACAACGTCTGTCGGATCTGTAAATACTATATTTGGTTAGATTTATCCATCATCATCACCCTCTATCTAGTCATTGTTAGATATAGGCCTTTTCCAATGCTTTCTACCAAATACGATTCTCCGTTTTTTTTGAGGTCATCGAGGTAGGTATCAGTGGTTCTTCACTATCTATGGAGCCAAAGCCAACCTCACTTGCACGTGGTGAAGCCTACCGTTGATGCCTGATGCTCTGGCGAGTCGCTGACCCGCCTGCTCAGCATGACGTCTTATGGGCATTAATAAATATAAATATAAATATTCCTGGACAATTTACACAGCGTCATCTACTCGTAGTCCCAAACTAATCGAAATGCTTGTACTATGTGTACTAGATAACTGGTATAATAATTAAATACATTTTTTTTGTAAATATATACATATAATACATAGAAAACGCCCAGACCAAGACAAACAGACATGTTCATGCACACAAATGTTTGTGTTGTGCGGGGATCGAACCCGCGACCTCGGAGTCAAAGTGGCCATTGCTAACCATTCGACCACCGAGGTCGTCAAATTATTAATGTACAATGATTACTCGTAATAAACCAGGATTTATATTTATTGTTTTTAAATTGTACCGTATAACAAGACATGTTTGTGAATAGCAACAAAAGTAAATTCTGTACAAGCTACAAAATGTTCGAGCACTCTTTATATTATCGTCAACCCTTAGTCATCCCACTCCTGGGATACGGGTCTCCCCTCAGTCGAAGGAATTTAGAACATACTTCATCACGTTGCTCAGCTATGAGTTGGAGGAGTGCTAAAGGCCACTGACTTCACGTAACGAGTGTCATCTAATGACAACTCTTTAGTATAAATACAAATTAGTTTAAGTGTTGTGTGATTTAATAACATACCCGAAACATTCCTCTTCAATGTCTGAATAAGATTTTACTGTAAAGGCAAATCTCATACATTTAGTTTGATAAAGTGTCTTTCGAATGCGTAACCCTTCCCATACATCAAGTTAAATGATTCCCTCAGACGAAAATATACTCGTATCAGGGTGCGATAGGCAGAAAATACCCGTTTCTCTCTTTTCATTTCATTTAGGTATCTCGGCCCTTCCCTCAATTCTGTCTTCATTTCTCTACCCCAGTTTCGTGGTCACATTACTTAATACAATGAAATTTTTTGTCCCCCAACTCGCTTGGATGAATTCTTTTTTGGAGATTATATATTTTTTGTGGCAACTTAAGAGGAATCCGCTTCATCTAACTTCCGCTTACAGATTTAATTTCAAGTATTTCCGTTGGTTACCAAAAAATATATTTTTTAATATAGAAGCACTTTACTTAACGACGGCAATTAAAAGGAAATTTAGAGTTTTAAAAGTCAAGGCCTCGTGGGCATCTTTCATAAGGTGCCTACGACTAATTAAGAGACCTGTTTTACTTAGATTATGAGATATGTTGAGTTGTGAAAGCCAAATTAAGAAGGCAAATGATCAGACCATGAAATTTTGACTTGCGTTTGAAAACGTCTTTTACATTCATCGACATCTATCTATATTTATCCCACTGCCGAAACTTCCTTTAATTGAAGGGTTTTAGAGGGTACTACACCATGCTGCTCAACTGCGGGACTGATTTAAATTGGCTCGGAGACTACAGAGTTGATTGTCATCTAATGACCTCTCCTCCATGTTGTCCAAGTCGAAGTAAATAAGCCCATCCATAGACAGGCTGTACTCAACGTTGCTTAAATTGTGTGAACGATTTGGCTGACATATTATTATGACGCTGATATAAACACAAATCGACGCACATTATACAGTACGTCAATTAGGTCTGTAAATAAATCTGAGCTTGACACCCTGAAATTTCGCCAAACATTTTTTTCATTCATATAGTCGTCAGTTCTATATTATGCTTTTTTACATAAAGTATTTTTTATCAAACATTTGAATTGCTTTTTCGACAAATCAAGGATTTACTTATGCAATTTATTATAAACGCATATAGGTACCTATAAATTAACAAAATTAAAAAAAATTCTTTCGTAATACGAAATAATTTTTTAATCTACCTCTTTATTACTTTAAAAAATTCTTACCTAGTCTATGTCTTGATATTATCAATTTGTGATTCTTTCGTAAATTGATACCAGCGCTACAGTCATTTACTTTAAATAAGCTTGATATATTTTTAGTATGTACATACATGATATTCGCATAAATATATTTAGATGTAACAGTAAGGATATTTATTTATTTGAAAACTTTTCGAAGTGCGTCCCTAGATTCCATTCGAGCGAATAGCTCTTTTCTGTAAAATTAAAATTGAATCTACATCGGCAGCTTTACCCCACAGCAAATATCCCATATGATGTAATGCTGCGGAAATAACTAAAGTAGACCAGCCAGTGCGGTAGCTACATCTGTCAATCGTCTGATTAACCTGACTGTATAAGTAACAGAACTAAGTTTATAGGCCAGTTTAGTTATACGGGGGCCCCATTGTAATTTCGAATCAATTGTAATACTAAGAAATACTGTATCATTTATCAAAGCCTAAGTTTTTATTACCTATAACTATATTCGAATCAACTTACCTTACGTTGGGAAGAGTGAATTTAAGACATTTGGTTTTATTTACATTTAATAAAAGATTGTTAATTGTGAACCAATTCAAAACAGCGGAAAGTGCACTATGATGATTTTTTTTACTTAGTTATTGAAATATCAGTCTTCAGTCTAATAGTTTGAACGTTAAAAGATTTGAAAAATTTGGAAGAATGAGGAGGAACCAAAGAAGTAAGGTTTTTATTGGAACGTAGTAGACAACGTGAAGAAGAGGAGAAAAAGAAGCAGTCTTTATGATATGAAGGAGCTTTAGGATTTATGAGTATAGTTTATAAACTACTATAGTAAGATCTTAATGGACAAACGGTTTTTTGGCAGAACTTATTTACTCTCTAGTCTCAGGAGTAAACTAGCTTCTTAATTCCGTGTTTCAGAGTATTCCACTTTCGTCGTCTGCCTTAACTCTGTTAATGACTCAACAAGAATTAGACGACTTATGGTCCCTTAGAGGCTATAAATTGTATCATTCTCATTCTGTCTCTATTACTTGTCCACTTTTTGGCAGAAATCTAATTCCTACAAAAATGTATTAATTCATTTATGTTTAAATTGGCAAAAACATCTAAAAAGTAACTTTTAAAAAGAAGTAGGTCACAGTGTAATTATAAGCTGTCTAGAGACGTGGCTCCTCCTCACAAACGACTACAGCCAAATAACTATTCCCTAAAAATCTACAGGGTTGATGAGTTCCTGCGAGTGAGTGAGGTCATCAGAAAGGAAGGAGTTGCTGCGTTGGTAACGAGAATATGATCGCATGAGCGATGATATTATATGTTGCAAGAGTCTGTAGCTCACGGTCACTGCATCGCATGCGGACCATAAGGATCTTTGCCACCTATCGTAGAAAAAAAGTATTAATAAAGTTATAAAACAAAACTATTACCTTCCTGCAATCATTTTATTACTATTCTGTATTGTTACAAATTTTAAGTAACATATTAAATACATCTACAATTTGATAGTTTTACACAACCCTTTCATTATCTACTTATAAACGACAGCGACAGTTTTGCAAAATGATCGCTTCAAATAAATTTATAGACAATATACAAAAGATATTTTTGGCTGACAAGAAATCACAAACATAACTTTCAGGTAAATAATGTATTTACATCTTCAAATATTTACATTTTCTAGTATAAATCTATATGTACAATATCTAATACTATTATTATTAGAAAATGAGATGTTATATATTTAACGATCCTATACATAGATACATAATGTCGATATTGTATCACTATTGTGTATACGGGACCTACCGCGATCGATTTTTGTATTTTTCCGATATTTCATACCTTGGAGTCAAGGTCGATTTTTGTATTTTTTTTTTTTGTATTTGCAGACGATGGCGTCTGCAATGGGAAAATACAAAAATCGATCGAGGTAAGTCGCACGCATACAATATTTATGTAAACAACCGTGAAAGTTTAAAATTATATGTCGATATTATAACCTAAAGAAAGTAGATAACATACATACATTTTTTTACTTGTCCATGACAAGATCGTCGTATTAGGCATGTAATGAAATTCGCTACAAACAATAGAACGTCGAAAATGCCGAAAATGTTGATAAAAATACGGACTGACCTTATGCTTTACCCTTTTATCTTGTTCGTTTACTTAGAAACTCGTAAATTTGTTTGTCCCCACTCCTTCAACATAAGTAAGGAGAACAAGGCAAACACAGAAATAAAAACAACTAACTGAGAGGAACGTTTAGTACCGATCTAACAGATTTCGTACGGCTATGAAACGAATGCGACGATATCTAGATATCTGACTGAGGTAATTTATTTTGCTTCATTCAGTTTCAGATTTTGTTAGAATGATACATGAATTTTGAGATTATACTAACGAGACCTCGCACTTTAGAAATTATAGCAATTTTCTTGTCTACGCTAATGTAGAAATCAAATTTTGAATACAAAATTACATTATTACAATCAAATCACAAACCTAGCAGCGCACATAAATGTCGAAACTACGATTCCGGATTTTTTGGTAATATAAAGTTATAAATATCTACTAACGTTAGTAAAGTACAAAGTTGAAATATAATATCATGATGTTATAACATTACATTACAAGAATATATTAATATTTTGCCTTTACTAACGAAATAAAATTTTGCTAAAGAAAATTCTTAAGAATGCTATTTTATAAGACAGCGTTCTATGTGCAACTAAATATTTTTTCTGTCATTAACTATATATGTTCAGGTTTTAATATTATTTATTACGCTTGAATGTTGAAAGCAATAATAATATATTTCTATAGATATGCCAATAAGCATCACACACGAACACACTAAAAGTGAGCCAAATCTCACAATTGATTGAAATAATTATAAATACCGTATTCTGTATTTCGAAATTGCATAACTTATGTTGACATGGGCTTTAACCACTAAAGCCCAAGATAGCACATATCACACGAAAGAGGCCATCCATAAATTACGTCACACTTTAAGGGGGAGGGAGGGGGTCGACGAAGTGTGACACTGTGTGACAAGGGGGTGGGAGGGGTCCTAAATTTTGTGACGTAACATTTCAAAATCTATTATAATCTAAGTGTTAAAACACGAACTTTGAACTATTCACGAAAAACTCAATATTTGCAACTCTAGATGTAAAATTGCAAAATATGTGACGTCACACTAGGGAGGGGGGGAGTCACACAAATGTGACTAGCTGTGACAAAGAGGGGGAGGAGTCAAAAAATCATGAAATTCGTGTGACGTAAAATATGAATGGCCTCAAAGTACACAATAATAATTGATTTTAACACTTAATTAAATATTTTTGCAAGAATAATTGGCGCCATTTTGCGCTCGATGAGGCAAATTATATTAACTTACTGATATGATAGCTTAGCAAAACCGCTTTTCGGCGCAATTTAGTACGGATATATTATATTTATAGAAATATAACATCCTTGGTTGTAAGATAATTTTATTAGTAAAACAATAAGAGTACATTTAGTAAAATTTATAAGAGATACGATAGAAAATATATCAAACAAGTATAACATACAACGTTTTATTACTAACAATTTTATTGTCTGACTACCATAGATTGGCTCGAGACTACGGAACTAAGCAGTTTAAACGTTTCAAGATCTCTTCAGAAGGTACGCTCTACTTGATTGCGCTGTCGATATTCTATATACTGGCATTGATATGGAGAGTTCGGAAACTCCATATTGATTCTGAGTTACTTTTTGGCGTCTTTCCTTTTACGAGGATTGGATGGTAGATATATATTTATATCATAGTTACATAAGTTGTAAAAATGGATTAAAATATTCACTATGAAATAAAACTAATTGATTTAGGTCTTCAGAGGAATAGTGGCTTGAAAATTACAAAAAAATATGAACAATAATATATATGTTGCTATTTGTTATATAATCAACATTTTATTTCCTTGCAGTTATTTGAAATGAAAAGATTCAAAAGTTTCTAGACCCAAAACTGACTCTACATGTTTTGTAAACATAATAAAAGATTATATCTTAACAAAACAGTCTGACATAAATGTTAGACTAAAAAAATGAGACTATTGTACTTTTTCCTCCGTATTCCCGTCCATCTCCATGAGCACTGCCAGTTCCATTAAATTGATGTAAGGCAAAAACGACAAAATAAATAATACGTGTTAGGGAAAACATGAATTTATTTATCTTGCTCAGGGAAGCTACTTTGTGTCATAATTCTATTTTCATACGATTATATTGTCATAAATATACAGTCTAGGAAATCGTATTAAAAATAGATATGGTAGAAGACAACTCGAGATCAAATGAAATGTATATAGGTTGGGTCCGACTCTCAGAAGTACGAAGTGTTGGAATAGATGATTGTTTGCACAGTTTGATCAAACGCAAATAACGTGGTTAAGAGAGCAACTGTGGGCTTAGGTACTACACATAGATAAGCTGCTTGCCCCGATTCAATCTTGGTTCATTCCGGATTGTTATAACGAAATCGATTCGCTCGTAATCTCTGCACGGGATTAGAGGACGGGCGTAGTTAGCTGGAAAAACAAAGGAAAATGAGCTGAGGATAATCTCATAACGGCTTCTTGTAAAGTAAACGCTTACTAATCTTATCGGAGCCGTTTATTATCGCAATTATTCTATTAAAATGTTTATAAAAGGGTAAACACGTCAACCATTTCTCTTTCTATGAAAGAAAATTTCTGTACCGTAAAATTGACAATATTCTAATGATTCTCTTATATTTATCTCACAGGAAACATTAGCGTCTACAATCGTCGTTGTATTTTAAATATTTTAACATAATCCAACAGACGTTTTAAACTCGATAAATTACAAACGTTTTTATTTTTATCGTCGCAGATAAAAACGTGAGATGCAACTGTACAGTATTTTACTCTTATTCTTAGTTAAAAATTGGTCATCTCGAAGACAATCGCCTTAAAGCTGAGCAACTTATAACCTTAACGAAGTCAATAATAGTATTTGCAGATAAAATTATAATAAGCAAAGTAAAAGTGGAAATGTATGGAGTGATGATTAGTAAAGTGAGAAATAGGCTGATTCTTGGTTGGTTCACGGTGGTGATGGCAGTGACGGTGGCGAGGATGGCGCGGTCGAACCGAGGCGGCGTCGATCCCGAACTCTGCATGGCGGCTGGTCGCTCGCCGCTCAGCACATGAACTATCACCGAAGCTGATTCTGTACAACAATAAGAAAACACGTTGATGTTGATCATTTTGGCTGAATTTCAAATAGTTACTCCGTCTCACTTTCAGTTCCCCTTTCAATTATGCAAACTGGTATATTTGTACAAAAAATAGCCTGACAAATACGTCTCTACGAGGAAAACGAAAGGAATACCTAATAAAAGATAAAACGTGAGTGCCTAAGAAATTCAATTTATGTAAAAGCAGAAAATATAAATGTTCTATTTATTATTATCGTTTCCTTTCTCCCTCTTTCAATTACGAGCAAAAGTCAATGAACAGATTCAATCGGTTATTTCACATTATCGAGTTTGGTTACAATTGTATAAAAGCAGATTTTAAGCAAATGCTATTATGCAAAATGAAATAATTTGATTTAGCGCCCGCGCTATTATTATCCGCACATATTCGACGTTGCCGATTCAGTTGTTGTGTTGTAATTATGAAAATTATACAAGATTTGTAACAATCGATTGTCGGTAGGTAAATATTATAATGAAATATTAAGCTTTTTCCGGCCATTAATTGGTTATTAAATTTATATATTTGCTCTAATTGGTGGTTGTATCGTGTCACGCTATCGGTTCATTTAAAATAATATTGACATTCTGATTGCTTTTGATTTTGATCGAATAAAGGCGTGTAAGGACAAAGGTAGTCAACCGTGCTATTGGTGGAAAAGATTTCGAGATAGGCAACCCCACGTTATTGTAGAAAGTTATTTTTTTATCGGTATCTATAAAGTAAATGTCAGAACAGTGAATCGATCCAACCCGCATTTTGCACGTCGATGAAAAGGTCTTTGTATTCCTAGAAACCTCGAGGGATATTGACGGAACTAAGATGTGAGATATGGTGGCTCAGAGCTAATTCACAAGTAGCTTTTTTATAGACCGTGGTAGAACTGGCGTTACAGCTAGCTACTGACTCTGAATTGGCTTTACGTGAGTAGGGTACTAAATCTTTCTGATATGCGTTGGCATCCTACCTATTTTCATAATATGAACTATGCACTGTGAATAACAACTATGCACTTTTTCTAATACACATGATGGTGGTTCTGCGGCAGCGATTCACGCTATCTTTTCACGATTCTGTGTGATATGGAAGTTTGATTTTTTTTTTATACTACGTCGGGTGGCAGACAAGCATACGGCCCGCCCTGATTAACGCTCGCAACATAAAATATCGCTCGCCACCCCGCTGCCAACGCAGTATCTCCTTCCTTTCTGGGACCTCACTCACTCGCAGGAACACAACAACCCTCAAGGGAATTGTTATTTGGCTGCGGTATTCTGTGAGATGGAGGTACATTCCCCAGTCGGGTAGCTTACAATTACGCTCCCAATCTCTCTTTTCGCCAGAGTTTCGTTTGTCAGTCAGCAATGTGCACCGCGTGCAGGTGAAATTGGCTTTGGAAGATCTTGATGAACCACTACACCCCAAAATCATGATCTTGGTCAGGTACTTGTGTTAAGAGGTACATAAATAGGTATGCAAACACACTGCTTTTTTATTGGCAAAATGGCTATCAAATTATCCTTACTAATATAAAAAATGCGAAGGTGAGTTGGTTTGTTCACGTCTTAACTATTGAATCGTTTGGCATGAAATCGTTTATCTACAACATATCCATGTTAGAAGCTACTTATTTTCTAATAAATGGTATAGTTACCGAAGGATAATAGTGTGTATGTCAGTTCGTTTATTACCTTTTCCGTTAGTTGTTACCTTGATTATGCTAAAATAGTATATATACTATACTATTTTAGCAT
Organism: Hypsopygia costalis; assembly: GCA_937001555.2. NCBI lineage: Eukaryota > Metazoa > Arthropoda > Insecta > Lepidoptera > Pyralidae > Hypsopygia > Hypsopygia costalis. The sequence continues at coordinate 11,971,599 of OW443339.2, read as the reverse complement.
AATCAATATACTTCCTTCGGAGGGCACGTTAAGACGTCGGGTGACGTCGGTCCCGATTGTTGTCTTTAGACGACAGTCATTAAGCCAAGTCAGTGGCCTTTGGGACACTGGTCTCGGCCAACCCGTAGTTAAGCAGCGTGGTGGAATACGCTCTAAACCTCTTGGATTGAGGGGAGATCCGTATCCCACAGTGGGATGATTATGAGTTGATCATCATCAGCCTGTATCTACCCACTGCTGGATGTAAGCCTTCCCCAATGCTTTCCACCAGATACGATCCTCCGCCTTCCCCATCCAGCCGCTCCCAGCCGCTTTCTTAAGGTCATTGGACCATCTAGAAGGAGGGCGCCTAACACTTCGTCGTCCTACGCGCGGCCTTCACTCTAATACTTTCCTCCCCCATCTGCCATTACGTACTTGGCAGATGACGGTGTATGGGTTGATGTCGAGTATATACTTACCAGAACTACTAGGCGCGCAAGTATAATTCCCGGAGTCATGTGGAGCGGCCCGAGCTATTAGTAGCCTGCTGGTGCGCGTCCGCTGCTCGGTCTCAACGCTGATGCCTCCACGCTGGGCGTAGTTCACCACTTGCTCACCGCGATACCAGTAGATGAAGCTGAAATAAAGTATATCGTTAGACTCAAGATTTTAGCAACAACAATGTAATGAATATCCCACCAATAACATAAATGTAAAAAAGGAAAGCCAAGTTCATACAAAAATTATGCTTGGCTGTGGGCTTCGCCGCAAAAAGGATGGAGATCTAAATGAGTGCCAAGTTCTATGCAAAATCCAAATATGTATTTATAGGAACAAAATAACATTATGAATAAGTAAACTCTATTTCTTTGCTTTATTGGATACCTAAAACAATTGCTGTTATTTAAAAAAAAATGTGAGATCTTAAAGTAGGTGAGATTTGACTTGGCCAGTTTTTATCAGAATTAATATATATATATATATATATATATATGTTGTTATATAAAGTTATTCAACATCCATATATATATATATATATATATATATATATATATATATATATATATATATATATAAAGTTATTCAATATACATATATGTATATATATAGATTAACTTTATAAAATGACTGATGTAATAAAAAGTGGCCAAGTCAAATCTCACCTACTTAAAGATCTAACATTTTTGTAAAATAACAGCAATTGTTATGGTTAATCAAAATACCCAGTGGTGGCTTCAGCTTCGTCGGTAGGGTCCCTGATCTGGGGCCCTACCGCCGAAGCTGAAGCCGATTACCATCGGATTATTTGATTGCGAAAATCAAACTTCGACTTAAATTTAAGGTATTTGTGTTTAGGTTAGCTGGTAGAAGCTGGAACTCTACAGACTAAGCTGAAGATGTTTGTCAATAACTAAAGCGTTATGAACTATTTTTTGAATAAAAATATTCGATGGTAATCTGCTTCAGCTACGGCGATAGGGCCCCAGATCAGGGGCCCTACCGACGAAGCTAAAGCCACCACTGGGTTTTTTGATTCAAAATATTGGTCTTACGTTAAAGTTATTGCCAAACATCTTCAGCTTAGTCGGTAGAGCTCTAGGGTTGCTATCAGCTGAGTTAAACATTTTTACCAATAATGTAAGCAGTTGTTTCATTTTCGCATTCAAAATCGGATGAGAATCGGCTTCAGCTTCGGCGGTAGGAATTTTCTTCAAAACCATTCTTCCGGCCGCCCTGATTAAGAAACCTCAATGCCAATATGATCACGAGTCACGAGCCAAATGTTATAGAGGACAAAGAATATGTTCGTTAGGATACGAATCCATGAATAAGAAATACCCTCGACCTCCAAATCAAGTTTGCTAAATTAGTAATTACTGTTCCATATTTCATATGTATTATGAGAGTAGCCTACGCTACTACTCCGTATTGGTACGAATACGTCCGATATGTAGCAAAATTGGCAAAGCTTCCCATCCATTGAAATATTTATTTGTCCCCATAGCATTGCTCGACTGGCCAAGTTATTCGGCCTGCCTCTTCGCTCCGACTACGAATGTATCATATTATGTTAAAAGTTTTCCAATTTTAAACCTTTCAAATGTAGAAATATATCTAAACGGAAAGTGCAATAGGCTTATTTTTTTAAACGCCGCAACTTATTTCATATTACGTTGGGTAGCACAAGCATACGGCCCGCGTGATGTGAAACGGTTACAATAGCCATTTTTATAATCGTAACATGGTATATCGCTTGCGCCCCGCCACCTCCGCTGCCAACACAGCAACTCCTTCCTTTATAACGACCTCACTCACTTGCAGGAACACAACGTCCCTATTCTGTGTCAGGTATTATTATGTCCCAGGTATTCTGTAAGGTGGAGTTGGACAGCTTAGAAATACGCTGTGTCTTCTTTTGCCAGAGAATATTTTGCTAGTCGGCAGGACCTAATCAGTAATCAATTCCTAAAATGGTTATGCATGATTTTTACTACCAACATATTTACAAAATGTATAACATCCTCATACCGCAAATCCTCTATCTGTTCTGAAAGCGGTTCTGGAAAAAAGAGACGTAGGGATTAGCGTATTTTTTAAGCTGCCCGACTGGGGAAGCGCCTCCATCTCACAGAACAGAATACCGCAGCCAAATAATAATTCCCTTGCTGGTTGTTGTTTTCCTGCGAGTGAGTGAAACCAGAAAGAAAGGAAAGAGTATAGGCTGGCAACGGATCGGCGCCCCTTGGTGTTGCAGATCTCCATAGGCGGTGGTAATTGGTTTCCACCAGGTGACATGAATATTAGTTGTTAGATATGAATATTAGTTGCCATATAAAATTGCTAATTTAATAATTTCGTACCTTCGTATCACTAACATTTGCAGATAAATATACCCATTTACACACAAACCTTGTAAATAAATAAAACATCGCTACTTGCATAGTGAATTAAGTGTACAATGTACCTACTTAAATTGAATACCCGTTGCATGCCGCCTGCAATATCCTCTATCTTTATACTAAACACGTTTCTTTACAGTACCATACCGTGCCTTAATTTTGCCTTCCACTTTATAGGATGATAAATATTCATATCAGTATTTATACAGCAGAATAGACGATCAAAATTCTTTATAGCTTTTTATAAACCCTAAGATACCATATACATAACTCATGAGGTGACCTGAATAAAGAATGTCATCTCCCACACGAAGCGTATCATCCCATCAATATTCAAATTGAAGGTCCCTCGCCGAGATCTCAGACACAGGGCACCATTAAACGGTGATAGGCAAAGAATGCCTCACTTAGGAACCCCCAGCCGACCCTTTTATCTGGAAATAAGCTTATCATGTTTATGGATCCGAAGACTAAATGTATAGGCGCGACTCCGTGTGAATAGGTACACGATAACACACTTCCATTATAAGATCGTAAGGCCTGAAAGAGGGGTCACCTATTCACCCCACGAGCCCGCGACTATGTGGACATTTTCGACACTCTCGCACTCAAACTAAAATTATTGTGAGAAATATGAGCCGTGTTATATTGTTCGCAGCATTGTAACTGTAAAATTATTCACTCGTAAAGCTATATTGTAGCAAACGCTGGAATTGGCAACATTGTGGTGTTGTGTTAAATTACCCGTAGACCTCACTCATTCTGAAAACGACACTCTCGAACATAACCGAGAGAAATACAAGCACGTAACTTTTTGTAGTTTGAAAAGTTAAATTATGACTAAAAAGTTGTGTATTGCGAAGCATCGTTAAGTCCGTTTGACTCGTGTCACGTACAGGCCAAAGGCATTGAAGTAATGTGAGCGTAAAAAAATAAATGACGTCTGCCCTATGTTCATTATCTTTGTGAAGTCTTTTCTACAATTTTTTGAGAAAATTTTGTTAATGTCGTCTCTCTGATAGGAGGATTTATTTTGAGCCATGAAATATGTTAGAATTCTAGAAGTGCACGAGATAGAAACATTGGTTGCGCTTCAGTCAGTAAGTCTCTGGTGATATCGCCTTAAAATAAGATATATTTAAGTATTGAGGTCTCCTAGCGCCATTATATCAGTGCGACTACAAACCAGCCTACAGAATCTATTCAACAGTAGAACACGACCCAATCAGACATTATTTTTTTCGAAACTGATAAACTTTGTAGAAGATAAATAAATATTCCTGGACAAATTACACAGTGTCATCTAGTCCCAAACTAAGCAAAGCTTGTATGCTATGGGCAGTTAACTGATATATGTACTTAAATACATATCTTTGTAAATACATACATATAATACATAGAAAGCACTCAGACCAATACAAACAGACATGTTCATACACACAAATGTTTGTCTTGTGCGGGGATCGGACCCGCGATCTCGGAGTCAAAGTGGCCATTGTTAACCATTCGACCACCGAGCTCGTCTTTGAGATACTGAGTTTGTATATGAAAAGAATGTATGGACAAAACTAATTATAATTTCTAATCGCTTGTTTCGTGGCCCTTGTTATGCTTGATTAAGTAGATAAATAAATAATTAAATAAACATTGTCAGACAAATTACACAGCGCCATCTAGCCCCAAAGTAAGCGAAGCTTGTGTTATGGGTACTAGACAACTGATAAACATACGTAAATACATACTTATGATACATAGAAAACACCCATATCAAGACAAACAGACTTGTTCATGCACACAAATGTTTGTCCTGTGTGGGAATCGAACCCACGAGCGTTGGTGTTGAAGCCGCGTCATTGACCGCTATGCCACCGAGCTCGTCATGCTGAGTTTCTATGCGAAAAGGATGTAAGGACAAAACTAATTATAATTTCTGATCGTTTGTTTCGTGGCCCTTGTTATGCTTGATTAAATAATATTCTCACCTCGGTGGATCGGGGGCGTGTTTTGCGACGCATGTGAGGTTGATGTCCGATCCGGCCCGGACGAACAGCTCCGGCCCGGAGAGGATCTCGGCCTTTGACACTGTGAACAAACAACGCTATTCATTTCATACCATTTAATTCTATTAATAAAGGTTGTTTATCACTATCAGTTTCAACAGTACAACAACTTGTGTCTGTTTTTTTTTTTATACAACGTTGGATGGAAAACAAGCGTACGGCCCGAATGATTCCAAACTGTTACCGTAGCCATATAAACGCTTGCAGCATGACATATCATTTTCGCGGTACAACGCAACTTCTTCCTTCATGGTAAATTCAACTTCAACCTCTGTCTGCAAGAACACAACAATCCTCAAGGGAATTTTATTGTTATTTGGCTGCGGTATTCCGTGAGGTGGAGGTACTTTCCCAGTCGGGCAGTTTGTTAATACGCTAATACGGGTGTACTAAGTATGGTTACTTTTCTTTTTCCAGAGCCTCTTTTGCTAGTCGACAGGGTGTACCACGTGCAGATGAGGTTTGGCTTTGGCTCTAAAGATCGTGGAGAGTCTTACACCTCAAAATTATTTTTAGGGAATTATCAAAAAGTGTCAATTTCTGGTTGGGTAAAATGTGATTTATAGTGTAAATTATAGCGAATAAAGTTATAGTATAATCAAACGCAATAACAGAACGGAACGAAACGGAACGGACTGAAATGATAATTTATTAACTAGTCGGGTGTTATTTTGCGGAAGTCAAATTTACAGGCGATTTAGTCTACACTACTTTGCGTGTTTACGCTACCAGTTAGTTCGTGCAAACTACTGCCGGTCGTCGTAATTTTCAAACAAAATTTTGCGAACGTAGCTTATCAAACGTCCAGAAAAGTCACGTTTGCCGGACATCTTAAAGATAGACGAAGGACACAATTTATCCTTGAATAATTTATACTAAGTACCTACTACAGACAGACAAAGGACTAAAACTTAATATTAGGGAACAATTAGAAGTAACAAAAAAAAAAATCCATAATTATTTTAATTTATTAATTAACAACTTAACGTCAATAATTTTCCTATCCTTAATATATTTTCATTACCCCTCTAACCCTTTACTTCAAACACTACATACCTAAAGGTCGGTAATGAGAGGGATTTGTCGTTTGTAGGTTGTTGTTAAAACAATCAATATATCGCCTGATGATGACGTAGAGACGAAACACAAAAGTGCGTAATTGGCGCAATGGAGTATTTTTAGGGTTCCGTACCCAAGAAGGGTAAAACGTGATAGTTAGACAATTGAAATTTTCACAGATGATGTATCTGTTGCCGCTATAACAACAATGCTAAAAAAACACAATAAAACATATATTTAAGGGGGCTCCCATACAACAAACGTGATTTTTTTTGCTCGACCAATATCGACCTGTTGCTGATATCAATATAACGGCAACAGGTATAAACGCTTGAAATATTCACAGAATATTTAGTTATATATTCACTTTAAAATTAAATAATTAAATTTAAATAAAACATATATTTAAGGGGGGCTCTCAATCGAACAAACGTGATATTTTTGCCGCTTTTATAGATAATTGTACGGAACCCTTCGTGCGCGAGTCCGACTCGCACTTGGCCTGTTTTTTTTTCTTACACAAATATGAAATTAACGTAAAATACGTGCTGACATCAAATATTATACTTTCGTTTGATATGTGATGCCTTGGACTTTATTTACTTTATCAACATAAATTGTGCATTTTCGTAATACTGGAGACGGTATTTTTACATATTTCAATCAATTCCCACAAACATCAGTTTCGTCCCTCGAACGTCAGGTCGAACTAATTGCGAAGTGAGACAATTGGGGCACTTGTCGGGTTTACGTTACGTTTTTGACGCTTGTGGGATATCTATGGTATTGCCTATAATACGTAGTATAACCACACCTTGGCCACTCAATACAAAAAAAACCACTACATAACAAACCACGTCTGTATACGTGCAAAAGTGTGTGTAGATGCCTTAGGGTTGACTGCATGACGACGTAAGTGTAGGTATCTCGCGCTGAAAGTAAGACGTCATATTTTAAATATTGTAATGTTGTAATAATAAATATCTTTAAACGTTTATTTTGAATTATTGTAATTATGAGATGCATAAACTACGAACTGTTGAATCAACGATTTCGACGATACAATGTTCTTTGTTGAAATTAGAAAAAAATATTTGATTTTCTAATGAAAAAACCAAATAGTTCAATGGTAATGATTACATAATAAGAAATTAATCATTTCGCCATTTAAAAGTTCATTTAATAATAGGTATACACTACGAATTAACTTTGTTTGTTTGTTTGTTTGTATTATCTTTATTGTTCAAATTACATATTGAAGTACATGAAAATAAAGCGGTACAAAGGCGGACTTATCCCACATGGGGATCTCTTCCAGTCAACCTTAGAGTAACTGCGTGGAGTGGACATTACAGCGATTGGCAAGTAGAACATCAAGTAATAAATTAAAGAAGGAAATTTACAAAACAAATAACTATATAAAATACACAAACAACTGAATTGTAAAACAGTACAGTACACAGGCAATGAAAATATTAGATAATTTCAAGTCTCATCAGTAAAGAATCTTTTTAGTCCTGATTTGAAGGAAAATAACGTGGGAGCCATCCGAACGTCAACAGGCAATGCGTTCCACATTTTTGTCGATCTTACTGTAAATGAATTTGTATACGCATTGGTGTTTTGAGTGGGTATGTCCAAAATCCGAGTCCCCGAGCAACGCAAACGACAATCGACTTCTCGAAACCGAAACCGTTCCCTTAGATATATAGGGGCCGATGGATTAAACAGTATATTAAATAGTAGTGTGAGTATGTGAAAGTCTCTCCGAAGCCTGATAGGAAGCAAACCAAGCTGCTTGCGAAAACGTGAAACGTGGTCATATTTACGCAAGCCGAAAACGTATCTAATACAAAGGTTCTGTAGACGCTCCAATTTATCCAACAGCTCTTCAGTCGGGTCCGGATAAGCCACATCACCATAATCCAATAAGGGAAGGAGAAGGGAGCGTGCCAGCATCATTTTTGTATTGAATGGTAAAAAATCTTGCAGCCGCCTCAAAGAATGAAGTGACGCAAATAGTTTACGACTAACCTCGCTGATCTGAGGTGCCCATGATAAGGTCTGATCCATGACAATACCTAGATTGCGAACAGAAGAGGAAAAAGGTATAATAGTACCAGAGAAAGCAATACTAGGTATTGTCCTGGTTTCCAGTTTAGAAATAAAATAAGGACTTCCTATTACTATGGCCTGGGATTTCGCTGGATTAACTTTTAGGCCGAAATTTTGTGACCAATTTGCTATTGCAGCAAGGTCAGCGTTGATGATCTTAATAGCGTCTGCAAAATTATCCAGAGGGGCAGCAGTGTAAATTTGAAGGTCATCGGCATACATATGATAAGAAGATGAGATAGAGGTAGAAATGCTATTAATGAACATTGCAAAGAGCACAGGGGAGAGTATGCCGCCCTGAGGGACGCCAGCAGTCAGCTCGCACCAGTCAGATCTGCACTCATCGACCTTCACCAGTTGACGCCGGCCTACGAGATAAGACCCAAACCAGGCGAGCGAGGAAGGTGAGAAGTTATATGATCGAAGTACTTGAAGCATTATGTCAAAGTCCACTGAATTAAACGCGCTAGTGAAATCTAGAAGAGCAAGAATTGTTAGATTTTTATTATCAATGTTATAACGGATATCATCAGTGACTTTGACCAGAGCAGAAACGGTGCTGTGCCCACCTCTGAATCCGGATTGATATTGGCTTAAGAGATTAAATTGCTGTAGATGTTTTGTAAGGCTTTGATGAACAAAGTGCTCCATAACTTTAGATAGTACTGGGAGGATAGAAATTGGACGATATTCCGAAAAAGATGAGGGATTTGCCTTCTTAGGAAAAGGGATGATGTGGCCTAATTTCCATGAGCTAGGGAAAACCCCAGATGCTAAGGAACAGTTAATAATATCTGCAAGAATTGGCGCAATTTCCTTCTTCACCAACTGAACCATATCAATTGAGATAAGATCATTACCAACAGCTCTAGACTTAATCGTATCAATTATCTTAATTACCTCCTCGGGGGTGATCATTGGAATTTCAAATTGAGAGCAATTAGACGTTGGAGAATCAGCCAGAACCTTTAGTGTATTCAGCTTGATACCCGGAGTCAAGGATACTGGCGATGCGCTAAAATGGTTGTTTAAAGCATTCAGGTCTACGTTACCAGTGAAGTTAATTGGAGCTTTCCCCACACCCATGCCCTTCAAAAACTTCCACATCCTACCAGGTGTACAATTTTCAATAGACTGGTGAATGTGCTTCCGCCTAGCATTTCTGCACATCTTGTTGCAATAGTTACGCAAAGCAATGTACCTTGCCTTGTTCTCTTCAGTGCAATTGTGTCGCATTTTAATTTTCGCCCTGTCACGCTTGGCCATCAGTTTCTTAAGATCTTCAGTAAGCCAGGGAGCCGGGAGATGTTTTACACGGACATTTCTTACAGGGGCGTGTTTATCATAGATAGCAGTAATAATCCCATTAAAGGCCGCAAGTTTTCTATCTATATCTTGCTCTAAAAGTACGGGGTTCCAATCAGTATTAATGAGATCCTCTTGGAATCCATTACTATCTATGGCGCTGAAGTTTCGCAAGCTTAGTATTTTATGTCTCTGCTTAGGAGGTCGAAGTCTATAAGATGCATAGATAAGATCATGGGCCGAAAAGGCTGGCGCATTATATTGGCCATGAGCATCTACAAGCTCCGGGGTGGACGTAATAATTAAGTCTAGTAATGAAGGGGCACCATTATGTGGAAAGTGAGTGGGATTAAGAGGAAGAGTGTACAAATTAAAAGAATTTAGAAGAGAGAGAAGATTTTTAGATCGTTGGTCGTTTTTTATTAAACAGGTATTGAAGTCACCCATGATAATCACATGCTCATATTGGGCCCGTAAGTCAGAAAGGATAGATTCAAAAGACTGAAAGTAGTTAACATGAAGGGAGGGGCTATAATAAACGCCAAGAAGAAATTTCGAGTGATGAAGAGTAACTTCCAAAAATAGATGTTCAGGAGCTTGGTACGCAGGGGAGGACAAAGAAATTATTTGGCACGGTATATCGCTGCGTAGGTAAATTGCTACGCCACCATACCCCATCATTCTACCAGAAATATTTTGCGGCTTTGTACAAATGCGATCATTCCTAATAAGTCGAAAACCAGGCAAAGGGTACAAAGTAGATGGAAGCGAGGGTTTCAGAAAAGATTCCGAAATTAGAACCGCATGTATCTTTTCCGACGAGAAAGTAGATAGTAAGTCGGGATAATGGCTAGGCACACTCTGGGCATTGATGTGGACGACATTGAAATTCTTCCTAAAGGTGGAGAAACTAACGTCTAGATTATTGGCCAAAGAGGCAGAACCATCAGTACTAGTGAGACTATCATTAGAAGAGGAAAGAGAAAAATATTCAGAGTCTGAGTCCACATCTGACAAGTCAGACATGGGTACAGGGACCAAAGTAAGACTTTAATATAATATTATTAAATAGAAATATATTAATACACTAACTAATCTAACTGTCTCTAAGTTGCCAATAGCACAACACCGCACCCACGCTGCACTCGAAGCTAGGGAAGCAACATGATAGTATCTATTAAAATGAAAATTGATACTTCCAAACTCGAACGCAGTTACTCGTCAGCTATTACAAACAATATTAAAAATACAGCACATACAAATAATTACACAATAATATCATAATAATATAGACATAAGACAAGAATTATAGTTGTACACCGCGCGCAACATAAATAAGTGGCAGACAGAAAGTATAAAATCGAAGAAGAAACTCTATGAAGAAAGAAAAACGACTACATACCGAATAATAGCAGTAATAAACAATACTAGTAATGAGACATGAATTATTAGTAACATTCACTTTTGTGCGAGTTGTACCAAAAAATATACCTCGGTTTTTGGCAGGAATTTTAATGAGTGAATTTGTGCTTCTAAAGAAATTTTTATACTAGTGTAATATGCTGCAGGTAATTATTGTAGTAAGATTAGATCACCAGTCATCATAAATTTCAAGCAATTTTTGACGTGACAACGTCTTATAAATTGGTTAGCCGGGCGACACTTCAAGAAACTGGCTCAAGTTATGCGCTCACAATGAGAGCGAGTGAAAGGCACGCGTCCCTTCTAAGAGCGAGAGAGACAGACATAAAAAGTGAAAGGCATGCGTCCCCTCCACTCGAAAACATTTTACCACTCAAAGTCGTTGTCACATAAAACTTTCGCCCGTATACCGACTTTACAGGCAACCAATTTTTTTTATTATTAAATAAAAATTATATCACCACTGTCGAAGTGCTTCAAGAAAGCAGCAAATTTGCACCATCAATTCCGCCGTTAAGATGTAATATTACAAGATATTGTCTAATAAAAGATTCCATTCAATATTTTTCGGCATGTCTGAAAAGCAGATATGTTCATATAATTTTAAGAATATTTTGTATAATAGTCAGGCTCCATAGAACTCGTATCCAAAGCTAAAAAAAGTTTTTTATTTTTAACTTTAACACTAAACGTTAACTGTCAAAGACGTCATAATCAAGTCGAGACGTCATGATGTCAGTGCAGAGTTCAATGCATAGAAAATAGAAACATAACCTACCTTACATTTTACGATTATAAACAAGAAAAAGTGAAGTGTCTAAGAATAAATCAGATACAGTAAAATTAAAATTTGAAAAGCACATGTAACGGTTATCACTTAATAGAAAACTACCACCGCTGGATCAAAATAGTGCCACTACTTATAAAACCTGACTGACCGTGACCGATGTGCGTCCTACTTGGTTTAATACGCTGCGTGGCAACCCTTGCGATCGGTTCCACATTCGACTCAGAGGGGAGGTGAGGTTGCCTAGTGAGAGCGGCGGGAAGTGGTAATACTGTACCTAGTACTATTACTTATACTGTGGTATAACACTACTCCCAAACGACAACCGTAAATGCCTCCGGGAATAATTTCAGCTCTGTGTCGGTTAATTAAAATACAACATCGTAACAGCTTGCTCAATACAACACTCTAATTAAACAGTTGATTTCATAGACGCCTTTCTATTGAGAGAGTCAAAGAGATGACTCCAATTTCATTATGTATCACAAACATTGATATTGTCTATTTAGAATATGGAATTTATCTGGAGACTATATATACGCCAATTTGAATTTGCTTTTGAACATTAATTCTGTTATGTGTATATGCATTTAATGAATATTAGATTATTGATTTTTAAAATTGTGCACTGCATGATTGAAGTTATATATTTTGGGGTGTTAGTATCTTTAGAGCCAAAGTCAACTTTACCTGCGCGTAATACGGCCTACTGACTACGGGACGGGGGCCCACTACACATTCCCACCACTGTGTCTCATGTGCAGCCAGGATTAACAGCGGTGACCCTCAAAAAAAGTAAATGAACAGTGAAGTCCATTGCAGTTCTGAAGTCCATTGCAGTCCCGGGGGTAAAACTACGGCTGCCTTGGAACTCACAACGAATTTAATCAGAAGAAATTAGGAATAAGATGCTTTTGGAATTTGACTTCTACTCTTGCCAATGTGAGAGACAGTAATATGGCAAATAAGGCATTAAAAGCCTAAAGAGATGGCTAGTCAAGTGAAGCTCAACTCCCGTGCACGTGATTTTAATCCTGCTGACTATTGAAAGGGGCTCTGGCAAAATAGTACTAGGGCACAGAATATTTGTAACCTGGCCATCTGGGGTATCTCTAGCCCACAGAAAACCGTATCCCAATAAAAATTCCCTTGGAAGTGGATATTATGTGAGTGACTACCACCACGTAGGAAGGAGTTACTGCGTTGGTACGGGAGTGGCTGCGCGCAAACGATATTTCATGTACCGTGCGTTTATATGGCTATACTGCTTCATATCACGCGGGCCGTATGCTTGGTACCCGACGTAGTATAAAAATATATTGATAAAAGTAATGAGTCAGCATGTGACCACGTCCAATGCAACCTGGTTGAAACGTCAGGCAAAGGACTAACTAACGAGTGTGCAAAATTTCAGCTTCAATTCAATCGGACACTGGGAAGTGGATCAAATTTAACTTGCAAAATTTTATTACAGACTCCATAGTGAAACAAAATCAAAGCTTGTATAAATACATTTCATGAAAAAGAAAAAAAAATAAAGGATAGTAAAAAATATTTTGGACGCTGGAGACGCGTCACTTAAAAAAAATACGGTAGCAAGTTATTTTTTTTTTTAAGTTTAGCAGCGCTGCCTTTATTCATACCAATGAATAAGCGACTCTATTTCAAATGAAATAGAGTAGCTTATTCATTGGTATGAATAAGCAATCTATTCAGTTATTGAATCGCAAAAGGAGATGGTGGTAAGGGGGCTGGTATCGATCGCGATTGTGAAATGCCCGTTGACGGCGCCTGAAATAAATAACGTGGTGTGCATGAGGTGAATAATAATATTTTTTTTTTTAAATCTAGGCTTACATATAACGATGTTTAAACCCCCAAGCATCGTGTGAAAGAGCCCTTACGTTAAATAGCAAAACTCGGTAATATAAACGAGGGCTGTTTCCACCATCAAAATATATGGAAAAACGTTTAAAAAAACGGTCTGCGCACACGACAGAAGTAAAAACTTCATCTCTCGCTCCCTCCCTGCCGACTTTACCTGAACGAGCGTTACATAGTCGAGGGTGACGGCTCGGTTTCAATCTCTAGCTACAAAATAATGGACTCACCGCGTCTGAAGAAGTTTTCATTTCAAAAATGGTAAGTTTGATTGGTATGCTATATATAATCACTCTATCAGTTCTTGAGAAAAATGAGTTCTTTTGTTGAGCTACTTCTGGTCTCATACTTATCTAACTATTTACTTCTACTAATTTCTTACTCCTACTAATTTCTTCTGATTAAATTCGTTGTGCGTTCCAAGGCGGCCGTAATTTTACCCCGGGACTGCAGTGGACTTCATTGTTCATTGCCAATTTTGGTGATCGCCGCTGTTAATGCTGGCTACACAGGAGACACAATGGTGGGAATGTGTGGTGAATACCACCACACCCGTCCCGTTTATCTAACTAGTATCGTAGGATTCAGTGAAAGATTCTGGTGGAAAAATTAGCATGTATAGTTATGAGATACTTACCAACTACAGTCAGTCGAAATGACAAACTGATTTTAGGCTCAGTTGATACTTGGCACTCGTAAGCGCCGGAGTCACGAGGCTGGGCAGGCGCTACCCTCAGCGTCCACTCGTCGGAACCATCGGCATGGAGCGCTGCAAACCTCGCGTCGCTGCTATATGTATGTACACCCACTGTTAGAATATGTAGATCGCGTTTTCGTATCCAGGATACCTGAAACAAAAGAAAAATGCTGAAATGATCTATTCAAACAAGAGATGAGTCGAAACGCATGGAGCGTCAATCTAGCAAATTCACCATTCAACCACCATTTTCAGATTATAATGCACGTTATGGACAAAGACAAGAGACAAACTGATGTGGAAATAACCAGATTAAATTGAACCCTGTTTGCTGTGATTAAAAATTATGTTAATAATTTTATATCTACAGGAGAAATACTGCAAAGGTACAGGTGATACAGCGATGGAGAGAGCAATGCTTGGAGTTTTCCAAGGGATCGAATCCGCAATGAAGAAATTTGACGGAGACCAAAGTCATCGACATAGCTCTCAGAGTCAGTGAGTTGAAGTGGCAGTGGGCTGAACACATCTGCAGAGTCAGCGATGGCAGATGGGGAGGAAAGTCCTAGTGTGGAGGCCACGTATGGGCGAAGCGTAGGACGCCCCTTCTCTAGATGGACCGACGCCCTCAAAAAAGTGCGGTTGGATGTGGAAAGCGGAGAATCGCATATGGTGGAAAGCATTGGCAAAGGCCTATATCCAGCAGTGGGTAAAGGCTGATAATGACGATGATGATGAGGTGAAATACGATATATCCTTATTGAAGTTATTCATACGACTCTTAATTCCACACCATTTTACGGCTCAATTTGGCATGGTTTCCTATTTTTACATATTTATTTTTGTTGACGCTAATACACAGGTTGTGTATATCTGTTACCTGCCCCTTACCACCATCTCTTATTGCGATTCAATAATTGAATAGATTGCTTATTCATACCAATGAATAAGCGACTCTATTTCATTTGAAATAGAGTCTCTTATTCATTGGTATGAATATGCATTATATTCAGTTATTGAATCGCAATAAGAGATGGTGGTAAGGGGGCTTGTACTTACTAAAGGAGCGCGTCAATGCGTTCACTTTTATAGGTGCATTTGCACCTATGTTTTGCAGAAAACGGCGCCCTACTATTTCACGTCTTGTAGGTTATTTTTATACTACGACTATGATGTGAAGTGGTTACCGTAGCCACATTAACGCTCGCAACATAAAATATCGTTCGTGCGCCGTCACCCCCGCTGCCAACGCTACATCTGCCCTCCTCTCTGGTGTCTAACTCACTCGCAGGAACACAACAACCCTCAAGGGAATTGTTATTTGGCTGCGGTATTCTGTGAGGTGGAGATACATTCCCCAGTCGGGTAGCTTACAATTACGCTCCCTACCTCTCTTTTCGCCAGAGCTTCGTTTGTCAGTCAGCAGAGGTACCACGTGCAGGTGAAGTTGGTTTCAGTTCAAAGATGTTGATGAACCACTTACACCCCAAAATGTTAAGTAGTCTGTGGATTGGACAGACCCAAACCGAGTCTATTTTATTTGTAATCTGATCCTAGATTTCATTCATTAAATAAATGAATTTTATTTAGGCACAATATCATTTACTTGTCATCATTCATGAATCCTATGTCTAGCTACATACAAAACTAAAATACCCACTGAAAGTATCGTCGATGTAATTGAATTTCGTAATAATGGGTACAACTCCAACAATACAAATGTAATTTTCGAAATTGTAACTAGTTCGTAAAGGCCGTCCCACACTGAAGTTATAATAACGTTATACGATTTTGTAACATTTAGTTAGAAGCCAAAATAATAACAAAATGTATTTTCAAAAATGTATATATACTTTTCTTCTATACATTGAAGATGTATAGAAGAAATGAGAAAGCAAATAAGTGATAAAGCAATAACTTAGCTAAAAATACACTTTCCTTAGGATTAATAATAAAAATAAATATATATATAAAATATATTGTCCTCGGACAACGGTTATATTACCTTTATTTATTATATGTACCAAATTTCTCTATAAAATCTCGACCTCAGGACTAAAATTTGGTACATATAATTGAGTAACTCGTTGTGCGTATCAAATCGTCAATCAAAGGTGTTCAGAGTATACTCTACCACACAGTCATCACCTTTCATTTTGAATTATATCATTACAGTTCAAGAGATGAGGCCATGTAAACAGACAGGCGGACAGTCGGAGAGACAGCGGAGTGTTAGTAATAGGCATCCTTTGGTTACGGAACATTAAAATTACTGATTAAATTTCTTCTCTTGCTGTTTTTGCTAAATAATAATGATCGTTTAAATAAAAACAGGCCGTTTAAATTACACAATATAACTATATGTAGAATTTTAAATTTTTACTTCCATTATGATATCTATACACACATCGCCGAATATGAATATGAATGATGCTCTTACAATCTAAAATTGAACCATTTTAAATTCCTATCGATATTTTTACTAACTTGTAAATAGACCCATATCGCCTAGCTTTGTGAAATATTCACTCTGTATCGGATTTAAATTGACATAAAAAAAAATCGTTGAAAATATTTTATCAATGTTTCTTATTTAGTGTATAACACGTCGCTTCTGATATTTTTTTTACCTGTGACTTCAAAAAAGAATGATTGGTGCTATTTTCGATGTGTATTTTTTTATATTAGGTTGGGGAAAAAGTCTTTTCGTATTTTATATGAAAATTCAAAACATTTTTTAATAAAGTTTATTTACATTTAACTAAAGTATGTAGGTGCCATTTTGTTCGATAACTTTTTGCCATCTTGTAGGTAGAGACATGATCCCATTACTATAGAAATTTTGGGACTTCTGTTCAAAAAACCACGACAAGTGGTTTTGGCAGTCTTCTCGTGATGTTAACCTGACATTGCCTAAAGAATTCTGAAGAGACCGAAACAGGTGGAAATCAGAAGGTGCAAGGTCAGGACTATACGGCGGATGCATTAACACCTCCCAGTCAAACTCTCTTAATTTTTGCTGAGTGGCTAAAGATGTGTGAGGTCTAGCGTTATCATGATGAAAAATCACACCCCTTCTGTTAATTAATTCCGGCCGCTTTCTCTCAACTTTTTGCTTTAATCTCATCAGTTGTTCACAGTAGAGTTCAGAATCGATAGTCCTGCCTGGCGGTAACAGCTCATAATGAATAATGCCCTTCCAATCCCACCATACACACAGCATCACCTTGTTGCGGGTTAACCCGGGTTTTGCCAGAGTCTGTGAAGCCTGACCGGCCTTTGACCACGACCTTTTTCGCACGTTCTTGTCGTACGTGATCCACTTTTCATCACCAGTTATATGCTTCTTCAAAAACGGTTCGCTTTCATTACGTCGTAGTAAAGAATCGCAAATGAGTACACGGTTCATTAAGTTTCTTTCAGTGAGATAGTGAGGCACCCAAATTTCGAGCTTTTTAGTGTACCCAGCTTTTTTCAAATGCGCCAAAACTGTTTTGTGGTCAATTCCTAATTCTTCAGCTACGTCGTAACTATTGATATGCCGATCTTGCTCCACTTTTTCAAAAATGGCATCCATTTTATCCGTAACAGGGCGACCAGAGCGACGTGCATCTTTCACATCAAAATTTCCTGATTGAAAACGCTTAAACCAAATTTGTGCTACTCTCACAGACACTGCACTAGGTCCATAAACGTCACAAATTTTTTTCGCAGCTTGCGTTGCATTTTTACCTTTTTTGTAGTAAAATTTTAAAATGAATCGAATTTCTTCATTAGATTCACTCATCTTGACAGTAAAAAAAACAAATGAAAATCACACATTTACCTAATTTGAATTTGGAATTATCTTTTTTAAAATTTAAACTTTTTAAAGATATCATAACCTGCCAGATGCAAATGGTATAACCAAAGAGATTTTATTACAAGTTCATACATACTATAATGCGAAAAGACTTTTTCCCCTACCTATTATTTAAGTTCATCGATTTTTGTGAGTCAAAATTAAATTCATTAATAATTATAACCATACACAGAAAGCTATATTTATACACAAAGTGATAGTAACTACTGTTTCCATCGCATTTATACTTGAACAAGACAATTAAAAAAAAATATATAAACTTCTGATCTTTTAGTCTAGTCAAGACTTTTCATTTGCCGTGTGGTTTCCGGCAGACTAGAATAGAATCACTCCGTTTCTTCCTGTGGGTGTCGTACAAGGCACATAACCGACTAAGAGAAATACATTATCAAATATCGATCAGGCCTCCCCAACCCGTTTGGCCAGCGTGGGGAGTGTAGGTCAAATCCTCCTTCCGTCTAAGACGGACGAGAGAGGGTCGTGCTCCTGTAGTGGAGACTAAAATGGACCTGATTATGATGAAGACTTTTCATTTGATACCCATTTTGCCCTCAAAATGGGAGTCGTGAAAAAAATATATTTAAGTCGCCATTTTGTGATATATGCCATCTTGGATTTTAAATTTATCGTAGTGTATAGTATTCTACTAGTCAAGCCCTTTCATTTGATACCTGTTCAATATTGAAGGAGTTGTGAAAAAATATGTAATCTGTTATTTCGTCAAACATAACCAAGAATAATCCCAATCACACACACACAGAGAGAGAGACAGAGAGAGAGAGAGAGAAAGAGACGTCAAACTTATAAAAACTTGTAAGACCCCGTCGTTTTTGCTTCGGGGGTTAAAAAGAACAACTTACGCCATTATCATATCTCAGACACGCGCGACATTCGGCGCTTATCGGTGCTGGCTAGGCACATTCTATAGAAATTCGGCACTACTCCCTGCGCCGATTATCTGCACAGACTGGTTCCAATAAGCATGGGTAGATCGGCGCAGGCATTCTGCTTTCTTTTTGCCTAATACATAAAAAAAAATACTTACTCAGCCATACTAACTCCTCTATTGATGTTTTTACGTCCGGAATAAATGGTTACATATACCTAGATACATACGATATAGATATACCTAGAAACCCTCTTACCTTCTGTAAGAGGGTATCTAGGTATGTCCTAACCTACATTGTCAACAATAATGACTAACATAGCATTGTGACCACATATTGTTCATAGATGTATTGTATTCTGGACGGAGCGTTTGTCAACTAGACCAAACTAAATCCGAACTGTGCCTCAATTATGAATGCATGTTCATTGAACCAGTTCTACACTGTCTAGATTCATTCGAGTATTAAGTATGTAAATTCACATAATAACACCAACTTTTCGAACACCCATATTCATTCCCCTGCTGGTGTATTGGGTCTCCCTTAGCTTAGGCTTGCGCGTACGTTTAAAGCATTCTCCATCATGTTTTCAAGCCGCCCAAAGCCCACAGACTTGGCTCTAATGACAACAGCCGGGACCGATAGCTACCTAGAGATATAAATTATAAATTTAAATTATACACATTGCCATATAGTCCCGAACTAAGCAAAGCTTGTGCTATGGCTACTAGCTAACTGATATTATTCTTAGATGCATTTTTTTTTGTGAATACATACATAATACATAGAAAACACCTAGACCAAGACAAACAGACATGTGTATGCACACAAATATTTGTCTTGTGCGGGGATCGAACCCGCGAACTCGGAGTCAACGTGGCCATTGCTAACCATGAACCATATCCAACCAACCGACGTTTTAGTTTCATTTACTTGTTTTGATTCCTATTTAGATAAATCATCATCATTATCGGCTTGTATCTACCCACCGCTTTATATAGGCCTTCCCTAATGCATATCACCATATGCTATCCTCCACTATCCGCATCCAACTACCGCCAGTAGCTTTTTTGAGTCATCGATCCATCTAGTGTACACGCTTCGTCGCGCCATACATGGCCTCCACCTTAGGTTTCCCTCATCTGCCATCTAGTTTTCAATACAAACTAGTTTCGATGTTTCAAAGCAGCTGGCAGGCACCGATGACTCAATATTTTTTTATGCCAGCCTGATGGTAAATAAGCATACATACCGCCTACGAATCCATTGAAGCTAAGTATATAACGTCTATGTACTCGTATCTAGTATAGTCCATTTCCTAAGGTCTCCTGTACTATTTGACATCACTACATAGTATAAAACAAAGTCGCTTTCTCTGTCCCTATGTCCCTTTGTATGCTTAAATCTTTGAAACTACGCAACGGATTATGATGCGGTTTTTTTTAATAGATAGAGTGATTCAACTGGAAAGTTTATATGTATAATATATGCATAACATAGTAGAAAAACACTGATAATTTAGAGGTTTCTAATGTGATGTCGTAAATAAACACATTTTTTTGCTCTTTCATTGCAAACGCTGGCTGAACCCAACGAGATAGATCAAAATAATGTAGTACAGTATTGTTCACCTTAAAATGGTCTACAAAAAAGTTCGCGATGGTATATGTCTATCTCTTAGTGGTAACACACAATAACCGTTATTTTATCCTTTGCTTTTTACAAGAAATAATGCCTTATTTACGAAGCGACTTTAAGCAATACAGAATTAATCCTTATCCAATTAAGTACCTTAAATACATTGCGCATTTAATATAGATCAATATGGCCCTTCACAGCATGTAATTTAAATGAATAGTTTAGAAGATATTACACATTTAAAATGCAGGGACATAACGGCTGTGGCGGTACCGGCCGCGGAGCCGGCGGCGTGTGCCTATAACTGGGGAAGGACTGGATAGGACAAAGCGCAAAGACCTTCTGTAGTACATTTAGTATCAGCATTGCACCCGCGCGAAGCCGGGGCGGGTCGCTAGTATAGTACAAATTATTGACGTCACGGTGTGCGTTTTTATTCTATGACATTTATAACACCTCGGCAGCGACCTTGCGAAATCTATCTCACTTATCATAAAGTAATATAGCTTATGGTCAGTCAGAAGATCTCTTGGAAAAGTTATTAAAATTTATTACAAGCCATCGCAATAATCTCCGGCCCATTACTCTGATAATTTCGTTAAGAGCCTCTTTAAGGAGGAAAATAAAAGCAGGCGGAATTTCTAATACTGCCGTACTAATGATTACCGGTCTGAGTGTTATAATTGTTGTACAAACCTATATAATTTTAGAGTGGAAGTAGCTAAAAATCATCTCTTTATTTATTATGGCCGTGTGGTTTCCGGCAGTCTAGAACAGAATCCCTCCGTCTCTTCCCGTGGATGTCGTACAGATGACTAAGGGAAATACATTATAAAACATCGATCAGCCCCCTTACCACTATCTCTTATTGCGATTCAATAATTGAATAGATTGCTTATTCATACCAATGAATAAGCGACTCTATTCCATTTAAAATAGAGTCGCTTATTCATTGGTATGAATAAGCATTCTATTCAGATATTGAATCGCTATAAGAGATGGTGGTAAGGGGGCTGGCCTCCCCAACCCGTCTGGCCACCAGGGGAGTGTAGGCCAAATCCTCCTTCTGTCTGGGACGGACGAGAGAGGGTCGTGCTCCTGTAGTGGAGACTAAAATGACCTAATGATGATGATGATGATTTAGAGCCAAACCCAATTTTCGTTGAATACCCTGCCAACTAGCGAAATAGGCTCAGGCGAAAGAGAGGTAACATATGGTAAGCCCGGTTGGAAGAGACATACCTACCATCTTACTGACCTTCCATCTTACTGAAGACGCTAGTCTAATATCAAAACCCGCAATTGGACCGTGTTATGCAGAATAGATCCAACCGACAAACTAGGCCAATTTGAGAGATAAATAAATAAATATTGTCAGACAAATTACACAGTGCCATCTAGCCCCAAAGTAAGCGAAGCTTGAGTTATGGGTACTAGACAACTGATAAACATATTATGTAATTATTTTTTTTGTAAATACATACCTACTTATGATACATAGAAAACACTCAGACTAAGACAAACAGACATGTTCATGCACATAAATGTTTTCACGAGCGTTGGTGTCGAAGCCGCGTCATTGAGCGCTACGCCACCGAGCTCGTCAAATATATAATATTAAAAACATTGGGATTCACGGAGTTGAAATCTCCAGCGACGTTCAGTTTCGTTGTCACCTGGAGGGAAAGGTCAAGCTGGCGTCGAAGAAACTAGGTGTGCTCAACAGGGCAAAGCAGTACATCAACCCGCGGCAAAGACTTATGCTTTACAAAGCTCAAGTTCGGCCGCATATGGAGTACTGTTGCCATCTATGGAGCGCGGGAAACGGGAGCGCCTAGATACCAGCTTGCACCTTGTGACTCGATCCAAAGGCGTACTGTGAGGATTGTTGAGGATCCCAAACTTACAGACGGTTTAAAACCGTTAAGTCTGAGACGAGATTTTGCGTCCCTTTGTGTGTGCTACCGATTGTACAATGGGGTGTGTTCAGAGGAGTTGTTTGACATGATGCCCACGGCCTCCTTCTACAGTCGCACCGCTTGCCATCGACAGGGAATTCATCCTCACACATTGGAGCCCAAGTGGTCGCGTACTGTGCGGTTCCAGAGAAGTTTTCTCCCGCGTACTGTCAAGCTGTCGAATGAACTGCCTGTCGAGGTTTTCCCAGGAGACTATACAGCATGGGGTTCTTCAAAAAGGGCGTGAAGAGGTTTTTACAGGGTCGGCAACGCGCGTGTGATGCCCCTGGTGTTACAGGCGTTCATAGGCTGTGGTAGCTGCTTTCCATCAGGCGGGCCGTAAGCTTGTTTGCCACTCTAGTGGTATATAAAAAAAAAAAAAAACATAGGTAGCGAGAAGCTTCAAATCGAGTTTTATATATTCGCAACAGTTTCTAGCAGTTTGGTGTTAGCTTCCCAAAACGTATATTTGGCGATATTTTTATTCCTATTAAACTTTAAATAGCTTTCATTTTAGAGTAACAAAATGTCAGTTGGATCTATTCTGCATAACGGGGTCCAATTGTTGTAGACTTGTTTAACCACACTACCAAATGTGGTTACCAGATGCGACGAGACGCTGTGTTACGTGTGAAGGTCGGTCTTCACACGCCGGCGACCAATACTACTTGTATGCTTGTTTCGTACTCGGCGTTGTAAAAAAAAAGTAATTGCCAACTAGTATTTCAGTCTGCCATTAAATGTGGCCGGGCTATGTTCCATGCGAATTTGTATTCGTTCCGATCCGCAGCGGGCTTTAAAACTTTCTTTGCGACACGGTTTAAAGCGTGGCGCAGACAGAACTAACTGGATATACCGCCCCGACCATTCTTTCTCTGCAGAAGTTTTTATAGGTCAAACCTAGATCAACTGGGATTGAACTCATTGCGGGAACCGACGATATTGACACTACTTACTATAAATTGCTATGTAAATTACTTGCTAATATAGAAAAGTAAGAAAACTTAAATAGGATTTCAGTGTTTTTCTATCATTCGATATTCTATCCTATGTTAATGAACGAGCTATTCTTTCTTGTGCATAAATATATTTCATTGACCTACCATGTTATAATTATATATGTATGTAAATACTCGTGCTTCCCGAAGGCACATTAAACCGTCAGTCCCGGCTAATGTCATTAGATGACAGTCGTTAAGCTAAGTCAGTGGCCTTTGGGCGGCTTGAAAACACTGGCCTCCGCGAACCCGCAGTTGAGTAGCGTGATGGAGTACGCTCTAAACCCTTTCAATTGAAAGGAGGCCCGTATCCTTGCAGTGGGATGAGTAAGGGTTGACGACGATGTGTAAATATATATGTCATGACGATAGACTTGGAATCTTCGCTCCGCTTCAAAAGACTGGCGATGTAAAAAAGGAATTCTGGTTTCTATTCTGGGAAAATTCGTATTCTCTCAAAAAATGTCAAGAAAAGTTCGGTCATCCACATACTAAGTACTAAACGAGCAATTCTTTTTCTTACATATTTATATTCTCTACTTCAATAAGACTTACAGTATATGTATTTACCGGTACATATCTATTATATATCTATTATAAAGTAAAATATCCTGACTGACTGATTCATCAACGTCGAGGCAAAACTACTGAAGCTGGAAACGAGATATATGGACCATGGCTTCCTTTTGTGACGTATAGGCCCACTAAGATGGGATTTAGGCGAAATTCACCCCCCAAAGGGGTAAAAAGGGGTATCAACGTTTGTATGTAACTTATTCGTTTGCGGTCAGATCTGTTGGGAATTTCGTGATGTTGCTCTTTGACATATTTAATAAAACTCTATTACAAAATTTTCTAAAATTCGATCTCTTAAGGGGTAAAATGAGGTAAACTTTGTATGGGGAAAAAATACAAAATGGGCATTTCGGCTTGGAACTTTGTAAAAGTAGTCATAAAAGAAAATAAGTAAACACGTATTTCACAATTTTTCGATATTCAATCCCTAAGTACAACTACTAACAAGGGTATGAATGTCAGACTCATGCTTGAGCATTTTACTATATGTGTTGTATATTTTGGGAATGGCCTCATCAAGCTCTTTATTTTGATACCTAACACCTTTGCCAGTCGACAATAAAATGTGGTATGCATGGGGAAATCCAATGCAGTGAGATGGGAATGGGACGATTGTGTCACAGCGAAGCGTAGGCGGGTCGCTAGTACAATATAATTACATCTGTTAACTATTACATGTCACTTACCTACGTAATTTTAGAAAAGTCCTTGCATTTATCGAGTACCTTAATGAGAGAGAGCTCTAAACCCTTTCAATTGAAAGGAGGCCCGTATCCTTGCAGTGGGATGAGTAAGGGTTGACGACGATGTGTAAATATATATGTCATGACGATAGACTTGGAATCTTCGCTCCGCTTCAAAAGACTGGCGATGTAAAAAAGGAATTCTGGTTTCTATTCTGGGAAAATTCGTATTCTCTCAAAAAATGTCAAGAAAAGTTCGGTCATCCACATACTAAGTACTAAACGAGCAATTCTTTTTCTTACATATTTATATTCTCTACTTCAATAAGACTTACAGTATATGTATTTACCGGTACATATCTATTATATATCTATTATAAAGTAAAATATCCTGACTGACTGATTCATCAACGTCGAGGCAAAACTACTGAAGCTGGAAACGAGATATATGGACCATGGCTTCCTTTTGTGACGTATAGGCCCACTAAGATGGGATTTAGGCGAAATTCACCCCCCAAAGGGGTAAAAAGGGGTATCAACGTTTGTATGTAACTTATTCGTTTGCGGTCAGATCTGTTGGGAATTTCGTGATGTTGCTCTTTGACATATTTAATAAAACTCTATTACAAAATTTTCTAAAATTCGATCTCTTAAGGGGTAAAATGAGGTAAACTTTGTATGGGGAAAAAATACAAAATGGGCATTTCGGCTTGGAACTTTGTAAAAGTAGTCATAAAAGAAAATAAGTAAACACGTATTTCACAATTTTTCGATATTCAATCCCTAAGTACAACTACTAACAAGGGTATGAATGTCAGACTCATGCTTGAGCATTTTACTATATGTGTTGTATATTTTGGGAATGGCCTCATCAAGCTCTTTATTTTGATACCTAACACCTTTGCCAGTCGACAATAAAATGTGGTATGCATGGGGAAATCCAATGCAGTGAGATGGGAATGGGACGATTGTGTCACAGCGAAGCGTAGGCGGGTCGCTAGTACAATATAATTACATCTGTTAACTATTACATGTCACTTACCTACGTAATTTTAGAAAAGTCCTTGCATTTATCGAGTACCTTAATGAGATTCCCGAGACAAGAAAGGGTTTCGATGTGGCGTTTAGTTTGATATAACGAAGTATTTCATTTCGCCGGAGTTAGGCTTACACTTAATTAATCACTGATTTAATTGCTGTAGTGGGTAATTAAAATACAATTTGTTCAATCAATTTACTACAGGTGCAATTATAACTTTAATTAACGTTTATATTTTGGTAGTTATACAAGTGGTGGTTGACCTAAATATGAATTGTGCTGTAAAAGACCGTCTATTAATAATATGGAGCGTTTTTCTTTTGATTCGGACCCTTCCCTCTTTAATTTTTTTCCCCGTTACGTGAGTTTTTCCTTAAAGTGACATTTTCAATAATCAATTCAAATACTCGATATTGTTAGAATGGAGGCCATGTATGGGACGATGAAGTGTAGGGCGCTTCTATCTAGATGAACCAACGAAATCAAAAGACTGGCTGACTTGGGAAAGGCCTATATCCAGCAGTGGGTAGATACAGGTTGATAATGATGATGATGGTTGGGTGCGTACATCTTCTTTCTCTATCTCTATAAAAGGCAACCATTACTACCTGATCTATAACATAACTCAAACCACAGGACGGATCGCGTTGAAATTTAGCTTGTTAATTTATGGCGAGTTCCACTAGCGTACAACTCGCCATAAATTAAAATTCCATCCTACGATACATTTTATACCACGAACTGTGAAACTGTGGAATCAACTTCCCTCAGCGGTATTTCCAAACAATTACGACATGGGAGCTTTCAAGAACAGAGTCTACATTCCCTTGAAAGCTAGCAACGGATCGGTAACCCCTTGGTGTTGGTGATCTCCATTGGAAGTGGTGATGGCTTTCCATCAGAGAACCCACATGCTCGTTTGTCTCCCTCTCATATAAAAATATATATTAGTAATACAGATATTAAGTATAACGTAAGCATTCACTAAGAAAGGAAATTCCCCCGAAGTCGCGGGTGCAACCTAGAGAAATAATAAATAAACTGTAAAAAAAAAAACTTTTTAAAACAAGCTTTTGTTTAAGTGACCTAAAAAGATGAAAATAAACTTTTAATTAAATCAAACCTATCAATTTAGTACTATGTACCTATAACACAATTAAAATTTTATAAAAGCTTGTGATATTTATCTGCTTATTTTCTAAGATACATAATATTTCTTATTATGTCAAGTCAATATTGTGTCATAACGAGTTAGATAAAGGCACATCTCACGACAAGCTTTTATAAAATTTTAATTGTATTATAGGTTTTTTTTTTACAGTTTATTTATTTTTTAGTTATTATTGGGAATATTTTTCATGTTCTACTTAGCAAGCCCTTTTATTTGATACCCATATTGTGGTAGTGCAGAAAAAATAACGAGTCCGCCATCTTGTATTATCCGCCATATTGGATTTAATGTTACGTAGTATTATTTTTCGTGTTCTCCCAAGTCCTTTTATTTGATACCCATATTGTGGTAGTGCAGAAAAAAATGCTAGTCCACCATCTTGGATAATCTGCCATATTGGATTTAGAATGACATCATATAGCTAACCACGCATTGTCATCTAAACTAAGCGGTTATACAAAATTTCAGCTCAATCGGTTGAAGATAACTGGTTCAAAATTAAGTTGCAAGATTCCACCCGGTCAAACATACATACATTGCAAGTTAAATAAAAGCTTGTAATAAAAGATGTACACGAAATGCATTTTGAGATTGCGTTAACGTCTAATTTACGCCAATACCAATTAACAAATAACAGAGAGAGCATTTTGTCGATCTTAAAACATAACTCAAATTCGCAATAAAACATGTGGGAATAAGACTCGTTTTCAAGAAGAACTATTCCTAGAGTCCGATATTTCGATATTCCGTGCTTGCGATAATTGAAATCGCCAGAGAAAATGTGAGTCCCCGTATAAGTGAAGTGAATCGGCGCAATCTGCGGAATGAGTCAGCCCTTCACTAGCAATTTGGCCACTATTCAGCCCTCGCTCCCATCGGAAACCACATAAAAGATTGCCCACTCCACTGAATGGTACTACGCCGAGCTAAAAAGCTAGCCTATAGAATATTTCTCCGATGTGTCATGATAGAATATCTATTAGGATAAAATCTGTAAATTGTTATAAAATTCTAAGTTTCTTTAAAACTACAGTAAAAACCATTAAAGTACTTTTAGATTGAAATCTAAGCACAGGACATTAGGTTTGAACAGAAACTATGTAACTACACAGGTGTGTGTAATTGCTAACAACTGTTTTAGGTAATGTAGTGTAGTTTCTGTTTACCATGTTATAATAGTACATTAAGGTACAAGTGTGTAATGTTGGTGATTATTGCTGAGACCTGAGCCTTTAGGTGAGGGTCTTAAGAGAGCCGAGGACGGTAATCATCAATACACACGTGTATCAACGACGTTTTTCAACACACTTGTTAAGAAAATAATACCAAAAAACTATAAAACGAGTTGTGAAAAATTTTTCGCAATGGCGGGAAAAATTAATCAGGTTTTCCTAGGCGCGTGAATCTAACATGGCGATCGGCCATAGACTAAAAGAATGAGGTTTCTTTTTTCGCGGATAGCGTTTTAGCCACGTACAAAATGGGGAATTTAAAGTTTTCTTTATTACAGAGAAAACAAAAGTTATATTTGAGTGAATGTTTTATTTATTAATACAAGTGGAAATTTTCAGGCAACTTCGTATTTAAATAGATGTATTTGCATGAAATGAGCAAGCAATTGGTACATTCATTTATTTGTACTATTGAACAAGATCTTTTTTTGTATCGAAACTTTTTTAAGAACAAATCAACTCAACCAATAAAATAAACAAAATACCTTTATTGTGAATAACAGCAATGAAAAAGTCACAGTTTGATTATAGGTGTCTTTATGTGCCTAATTACGGTGAAATTAGAACCACTATAAGAGAAAGTGTAGAATCAGAATCAGAATCAGAATCAGAATCAATTTATTTGTTAAACATAGGTGAAATGTTTACAAGTGTGATGTTGTTTACAATAATGGTACCTCTATGTTTTGCCGTCAAGCATACAAATTTTTAGAAATAAATCGTATCATAATATAGCTAGACAATACATAGCTGGGCAGATATATAATATTAAAGCAAAGTACAAATTTCATATTATATTACTGTATGTCAAATTATGTATATTATATCTTTGTATTATGTCAATGTATATTATAGTCAAATTAAAACAAAATTTCAATAGTCAACAAAATTAGCAATAGAAACCAAAATTAAAAAAAAAAAAAAATTATACATTATTATCATTCAAATAATAGTTAATGGAATAATAACATTTGTCAATAAGCAATGCCGATAATTTAATCTTAAATAATTGTAATTTTAATATAGTTATATCTGTGGGAATTTTATTATAAATTTTTGCAGCCATACCTAAAACACTTTTTTGAAATAAGCTCGTATTGCATTTTTGTGTCATAAGTTTGTTTATGTGCTGTGCACGCGATGGATTTCGTCGCACATCTGATAGTTTCACGAACAACTCAGGATTAGTTTTAACAAAAATTGCCAATTCATATATATACAATGATGGAAATGTCATTATTTTCATTGTTTTAAAAATGGGGATGCAGCTCTCATCTACCTTAAGGCCAAACATTGCTCTAATGCATCGTTTTTGTGTCTTGAAAATTGTGTCCCGCTCCGTAGAGTTGCCCTAGAATATTATTCCATACCTCAGCACTGACGCCACCAGACTGTGATAGGCAGCTAGTAATGCTTGTGGCATAACAATTTTCTGTAACTGGAATAAAGCATATGCTGCTTTATTTAGTTTTTTGCATATTTCTTCTGCTTGCAACTTCCATGTTAATTGGTGTATTGAAAATATATATGTCAGGTATATGTAAATATACGTGACATATATATTTTCAATTTCAATAATGTGCTTCCCGAGATCACGTTAAACCGTCAGTCCCGGCTATTCTCATTAGATGACGGTCGTTAAGCTAAGTCAGTGGCCTTTGGGCGGCTTTAAAACACTAGCCTCCGCCAACCCACAGTTGAGTAGCGTGATGGAGTATGCTCTAAACCCCTTCAATTGAGAGGAGACCCGTATTCCTGCAGTGGGATGCCTTACTAGCGGTTTGGACAGAAACTATATAACTACGCTACCTATTACCTACGTTTTTGTGGGTATAGTAACAGCTTTACATTAGGCGGTCCGTTTGTTCATCACGGTTCTTCAAATTTGGTAGATGCATCTAATTAGTTGCTATGCTTTTAATAAATTTAAAAATAATATTTTTATATTTAATTTTATTATTGATTTAATAAATCAATAATAAAAATACGGTGAAGTTTCCGTAATTAAAATTTTAACAGTGACCATAAACTATGTCGATCCCGGGAAAAGGCTTGTTAACCGAGAATCTGAAAACATTCCCCCATTAGCGGGAAAATATAGCAGTGTCCGTTACTGGCACCCGATGTTGACGTCGTTAACATAAAAATACTTGATAATTTAATATACAGCATGGCTATAAAATTGAGTATATAAAATTTTAATAGCCCTGTATACACCGAGGCTTTTTCTTTGTACGGATCCACTACATTTTTATTTACAGCTACAAGTTCAATACTGTTCATTTTTGAATTCTAATTCAAAGACCGTTTACTATTCCGATGAAATATCTGAAATATTTGAATACATTAATATTCGCTGAGCGATTTTATCAAATAGTAATAAAAATAAAATTTGAATGAAAATAGGACAATACATTATGCAAAATAGATTCCCTCTAAGAAACGAGTAAAAAGTCAGATTTTTTTTTCTTTATTTATATGCATGTAATGTTAGTGTAAAATATTTTATAATAATTGAGGTTAAAGGTGACGAATTAGACAAATATTTATCTTATTGAAATATTTTTTAGAACAGGAAAAGGTGCGTGAATGTATAAACGTAATGAAATTATAAATAATAAATAAATAAATATTCTTGGACAAATGAGACACTGCCATCAAGTCCCAAACAGCAAATTTTGTACAGTAGGTACTAGATAACAGATATTATACTTAAATACATTTTTTTTGTAATCACATTCATATAATACATAGAAAACGCCCAGACCAAGACAAACAGACATATTCATACAAATATTTGTCTTGTGCGGGGATCGAACCCTCTGGATTCGACCACCGCACCGGGCTGGTCGGAATTATGATTTAATGGATTTTTTTTTTTTTATATTACAATAAAAACATTATGTCTAGGAATTAATTTTTCACCTCACTAGCTCGTAAAAGCTCTGTTTATCATTCGAAATCTGCGTGGAAAATCGCACTTTATCCGCTAGCGTGGAAAGTGTTTTTAAAATTCGAATATTTTTATTCAATAAAGGTTTCGTACAATAAATTACATATATATAGAACCTCATTGGTTTCGTAATAGTTTATATTCTCTGCAGCCAGTCCATTGATGATTATTTATTAAAACTGTTTTTCTTGCACCTAACATTTTCCTCGCTTTAGTGAGGTGAAAAGTTGTGTGTTGCGCTCGGCTTATTTAGCGTCTCGTACCTTTGAAACCCTCGCTACGCTCAGGATTCTATATTTGAACCACTCGCTTCGCTCGTGGCTCAATCCTAGAATCCTTCGCTTGCTCAGGTTTCAATACAAGGTACTCGCGCCAAATATTAACTTTGCAGCCTTGCATAACAAATAACTATTTTTGTGTATGTACAAAGAAGAGTATCACTATGG
This sequence comes from Hypsopygia costalis, assembly GCA_937001555.2. Classification (NCBI taxonomy): domain Eukaryota; kingdom Metazoa; phylum Arthropoda; class Insecta; order Lepidoptera; family Pyralidae; genus Hypsopygia; species Hypsopygia costalis. The sequence goes on along the minus strand of OW443339.2, from coordinate 11,939,948 downwards.
GTTGTTGTGTTCCTGCGAGTAAATGAGGTCACCAGAAATGAAGAGTTGCTCTGCGTTAGCAACGGGGGTGATGGCTAGCGATATTTCATGTTACGAGCGTAAATCTTTAATATCGCTACGGTAATCGTTACATTCATCAGGCGGGCCACTCTGCCACCAGACGTAGTATATAAAAAAAGAGAGTTGTGTACGTGACCTTATGTACAAAACATGTTACATAAAAAATAATCAAAAATTTACATTATTCTTTAGGTTTTTGTTTAGATAAACAAGTTTTTGAAGGAATTGCTCACGCACTATATACCCCCTTTTGAGCCTTTCGTAGTCTGAATAAGTGTATGTCCTAAAATTATACATTAAATATCTATTTTTATGTCGCACTTCACTATTGACCATCACGAACAGCAATTTGTGCCTTCAAACGTAGTTGTTAATTTTTGCGAAACTTCATGAGTAGACAAATGACATAGATGCCATCTTGACATCATCATCAGGTCCATTTTAGTCTCCACTATAGGAGCGCGACCCTCTCTCGTCCGTCCTAGAGGGAAGGAGGATTTCGCCTACACTCCCCACGCTGGCCAAACGGGTTGGGGAGGCGTGATCGATATTTGATAATGTATTTCCCTTAGTCGCCTTGTACGACATCCACGGGAAGAAACGGAGTGATTCTATTCTAGTCTGCCGGCAACCATACGGCCATCTTAACATGCCGCAAGAGAAAGCGTCAAAAACAAAAAGTGAGTCAATTGTCTCACCTCGCAATAAGTTCGCACAAACAAGGCAATGAATATAACTCTGTGATCAGCTCATTAATTGAGGTTGGAATAAATGCCGTCTTCTGTAATTGGAAATGCATATTTTATCTTCATAAAGTAATTAAAGCCTCACATATTACACATATATATATCACTTACATTTGTAAAGACATCATAGATCTATGCTTAATGATATAACTTGTTTTAAATCAAATTATTACGGTAGAATTAATATATTTATATGTTGTTACGATATACGAATATAGCCCAAATAACATAAACAAATACAACTGTACATAAAGCCATCAAATAATCAATAGGGTATTTACGAATTAGAACAGTTATTTCGATATTCTACAACGACGTTTATAATGAGTAGCGTGTTATTTACAAATTGTTTACATGACAAATGGATACAACAATGTACCTAAATCAATCATTCTACAGCGTGACAAGGTGAATCAAAATTTGTATTGGAATATGCCAAAATAATTTCGATATAACTCAATACAATGCAAAACAATGCTGTGAGGTATCTATTTCTTTTCATTTAATACTAAATATTGTTCATATTTTTGAAGCCCCTGTGTCACTTGTACCATCAATGGTACTACTGATCCGGAGGGCCTCCAGCTGAGCTTTTATGTAACGCATTAGCACCGTCGTTGAAAAAAAAATCGTAGCTCAACCATAAAAAAAATCGTCCGAAGTCTACTGTTTTCTCGAATTTTTTTTAGATCGTTATGGTGTTGGAGACGCATGCTCAGAATCCCATGGACCGCGCACCGAACCAACGTTTCCATCCTGAAAAAACTCAACATTAAAGAGAGATCATCGTCGACTGTGCATTTACGAATCCACAAGTTCTTTGGACACATCACCTGCAACGAGGACTCAATGGAACGATTGATGGTGCAGGGGAAAGTGGAGGGCAAGAGATCACATGGGCGTTCTCCAACACTATAGACAGATTTCATTAAATCTCTGATGGACTTCTTTATTATTTATTATTTATTATTTATTATTAAAGAGAGATCATCGTCGACTGTGCATTTACGAATCCACAAGTTCTTTGGACACATCACCTGCAACGAGGACTCAATGGAACGATTGATGGTGCAGGGGAAAGTGGAGGGCAAGAGATCACATGGGCGTTCTCCAACACTATAGACAGATTTCATTAAATCTCTGATGGACTTCACTATCAACGATTGCTCTAGTTCCGCTAGACATGGAACTGCATGGCGGCGAATCGTAAGAACAGCGGTTACTCATGAATCGTACGATCACTATGTCAAGAGTGCACGACTAAGAAGAGAAGAGATTTTTAGATCACTTTCTCTGTATTTCAAATGTTGTTTAGTTAGATCACATATTATTGTTTAAAATGACCACTCGATGAAAGTTGCGGAGCAAAATTTTAAAAGTAAAATTTTCAATCTTAACTATGGCTACGAGAATACGAGCTATGATTTTCTTTCAAAGGCAGCGCTGGATCGCTCAAAGCCTCGCATAAAGCCTCTTAAATGTTCAGGCGTCGAGAAGTGAGCGTGCCTTTCACAGCTCCGGTACCTGATACATAGATCAAATAGGTAGCTATATAACTTTCTCTATTCTATAAATATTATAGAAAGGTGGATGCTTCGCTATTTGGCATCCCGAGTACAGAGTGTGGATTTGTTACAGTAAATGCACGTCACGGCGTCGGAAAGTGAACTTAACTGGGCTATTGCCCAGCGTTGGCGTCATCAGCACGATCTGATCGACTTAAGAACACCCATCCTGGTTGCAGGTGAAAGGATGGGTGTCTTACCCCTTTATTCAACATGAATTTACAAGCTACTTACACTTCAAAAATACATAAATATTCCTGGACAAATGGTATGCTGTCATCTAGCCTAAACTAAGCAAAACATGTACTATGGATATTAGATTGTAAATACATACACAGAAAAAAACTTAGAGCAGAACAAACAGACATGTTAATGCACACAAAATGTTTATCTTGTGCAGGGATGGAACCCGCGACGTCGTAGTCAAAGAAGCCATTGTTAGCTATTCGACCACAGTGTTCGTCATTTGTCTATGGTATTCTGTGAGGTGGTGGTACTTCCTGAGTCGGGCAGCATATAAATAAGTTATGCTTTTCCTCTGTTTTGCCTCAGCCTATTTTGTCGGTCAGTAGAGTGCGCCACGTGAAGATGAGGTTGCCTTTGTCTCAAAGATCATGATAATCCCCTTACACTTTTTTTATATGAGATGGGGGCAAGCGTGCATATGGGTCACCTGATGGAAAGTAATCATTACCGTCCATAGAAATCAGCAACATCAAGGGGTCTATTGCCAACCGTTTAAGGGAAAAATTGAGTCTGTTCTTGAAGGCTCCCATGTCGTATTTATTTGGGAATACTGCTCAGGGAAATTGTTTCCACAATTTCACAGTTCATATTAGAAAATGTCTTAAAAAGCGTACTGTGGTGGCGTGTGTGGTAAGCGTATCGCCAATCATCAAGATAATATGGAAGAAATTTTAATTTATGGCGAGTTGTACGATAATGGAACTAAACGGCAGGTATCAAATCAAATGCGAGCGAGATGCGAGCACTCTCCGTGGTATAATTTATATAGTGCGCAAAGAGATGCAACGTCTCTATGGGTAGAGAGCGTGTCCAGCCGATCAGAAATCAGTGGGTAACCTAACGATTCGAACTGCTCTTCGTTGTATCCGATCAAATGGAGCTAGTAACTAAGTGGAGTAACATGTTATTCAGTATAATATTTTAAAGTGTAAAATTGAAGCAAATTGGAATAAAATGTCATATTAGATGTAGAGAATGTGGTATTGTACTACTGCGTACAAGATATCATTATACTATATCGAAATTCATTTCAATACACGAATTTGGAATTCACGCTATTGTCAAATGCCTTTGCGTGATTGACTTAAAATTATAGACGTAAATGTGGAACAAATGTATAAAATTCAAGGTACATACTATTGTTCTATGTATCAAATGTGTATACATATACTATTGTTTACTACTAGCTCTTACCCGCGGCTTCGTTCGCGTGGTCATTGGTATTTTAATAAAACTTTTTTTCCGTGAAATAATAATCAAAGAACCGTGCGTTAATGCGCTTAGTCTATGGTAGACTAAGCGCTTTAATGCAAATTTAATAAAACTTTTTTTCCGTAGAAATAATATCAAAGAACCGTGCGTTAAAACACTTAGTCTATCATTATCATATTTTTTACGGGACTGGGGTCCACCAGACATTCCCACCACTGTGACTTGTGTAGTCAGGATTAACAGCGGCGATCAAATTGATCACAAATGCATTACACAATTAAGTCCAATTCAGTTCCAAGGGTAAAACTACTGCTGCCTTGGAACTCACAACGAATTTAATCAGAAGAAATTAATAGGAGTAGGAAGCTTTTGGAATTTGACTTCCCTTGGCAATGTGAGAGACAGCAATATGGCAAATAGGGCATTTTAGTGCTAAAGGCTTGTAATTTCATAGCAACAAATCGTTGGGTCGATATGTATTTGGCAGTTAATTCCGTTTTGATGTGAAGCCAACTGAGCTACCTAAAGGTATTATTATGCCCGGCGTATGAACGAATGCACATCGTTTGTGTTCGTTAAGTAGAGCAAATAAGAAGGTCACCTTGTATCTAACATACAAAAGTAATATATACATATAATAAAATATATGATGACAATAATAATATACTCGTACATAGATAATTGGTGGGCTGGCCACATCTGCCGAGTCAGCTGTGGCAGATGGGGGAGGAAAGTCCTAGAGTGGAGTCCACGTATGGGGCGACGAAGTGTAGGACGTCCCCTCTCTAGATGGACCGACGATCTCAAAAAAGTGGCTGGTAGCGGTTGGATGCGGAATGCGGAGGATCGCATATGGTGGAAAGCATTGGGAAAGGCCTATATCCAACAGTGGGTAGATACAGGCTGATGATGATGATGATGACGACATAGATAATTCAACAACCTTACCCGACTGTGACGAAGTCAAAAATAGGAGTTATGTGTTTTACTTGAATATAGAGAGAACATAGAAACGGGCATATGTGTCTGTTTCTATGTTCCCTCGTAACTGCTAAACGACTGAAACGATTTTCATTAATGATATGCCGTTAGATTCATATTTAATGTGCAAGTGTCCCTGGTTTAATTTGGGTAAAGTATAGTATTAAAAGGCATAACAAGCGTTTAAGAAGCCATCATAAAAATATATTGCAGTACAAATGAATATACTTCAATTGTATAAATTCAATATTCGGACATCGTAAGAGGAGCTCGATGGCGTTAGTTTAACCGAACACGCAAGTTAAACAACGTAGACCGCAGCCTGTCTATGGATGGGTTATTATTATTATTTCCAACGGGGACGCCGGCTATCGGGCGGGTGATCAGCCTTACCTGTGGCCATTTCACCCATTTAAAATACTAATAAGGAATGGATTTAGTTATCATGAGTTTCTCCGTATTTCGGAGGGCACGGTAAGCCATCGGTCCCGGTTGTTGTCTTTATACGACAGTCGTTAAGCCAAGTCAGTGGCCTTATGGCGGCTTGAAAACACTAGCCTCCGCGAACTCGCAAAAGAGCAGCGTGGTGGAGTATGCTCTAAATCCCTTCAATTGAGGGGAGACCCGTATCTCAGCAGTGGGATGAGTAGGGGTTGACGACGACGAAATTGTCAAATGGAATGAAATGAAACTATTTTTATTACAATTTTTGCTTTTCAGCTCATTAATTTACTTTATTATTCGCATGTTTCGTAGTGGGGTTTTATTGTTGTTTGAAACCTATTCGTTGATTGGATATAATAATAATCTATATCCCCGCGCACGGCTATCAAATGGCCGGGCTTGACCCGTGAGTTAAGAGAGATAAAAAATAATAATAATAAATATTTCTGGATAATTTACACAGCGCCATCTAGTCCCAAATTAAGTGCAAAGCTTGTGTTATGGGTACTAGACCACTGATAAATGTACTTAAATACATTTTTTTTTGTAAATACATACTTATAATACATAGAAAGCACCCAGACCAAGACAAACAGACATATTCATGCACACAAATGTTTGTCTTGTGCGGGAATCGAACCCGCGAGCCTCGGAGTCAAAGTAGCCATTGTTAACCATTCGACCACCGAGCTCGTAAATATGATATCAAAATATGTAACATATCAATATGTTACATATTTTCAGTAGTTTACTGAATATGGAATAATAATTCTTTATTTTATTTTATTTACCAATGGGCTCTTGTGGGTACTTAGTTACGTACACAAGCTAAAAAAAGTGTGTACCTGTGTGGTACACACTTTTTTTAGCTTCTGTATCAAAGGCACCCACCCACTACCGTTAGTAGCATGCGACTGCCGTGGCTGCTTTGGCCGTCTCTGCTCCAGCTGCTGTGGTCGTCTCGGCGAATCTCCAACATCTGAAACAGAAGAAACATTCGACCGCCACCGCCCCGACTGCCGTGGTCGTCTCTGCGACACGTGTTTCGCCTCTACGCGATTCCTCAGGCGATCTGTAGATGTTGATGGTTAGAACAACAACCCACCAATGACAAGTCCATCGCATTGCCTGCCTTTATATTGTGTTTGAAGTGGAGAGGGTAGTGGGGGTAATGGAAAATATATTAAGGATAGGAGAATTACTAAGGTCAAGTTGTCTAGTGATTAAAGGAATTATTTATTTTTTTATATTATTTCTAATTGTTCCCTAATATTAAGTTTTAGTCCTTTGTCTGTCATGTGTAGTATTTCGCATGAATTATTGGGAGATAAATTGTGTCCTTCATCTATAAGATGTTCAGCGAAGTGTGACTTTTCTGGACGGTTGTTTTTATAGGTGTTGGTTTTAAACGTGTTGACAGTCATCACATAACAATTTTATTGGGAGGGATTTTATCTATACTATTACATAATGGAAAGCAATCACCACCGCGTAATTCCCCAATCGGGCAGATTAAAAAATACGCTGTGCCCTACCTCTCTTTTCGCCAGAGCCCCGTTTGTTAGTCAGCAGGATGCACCACGTGCAGATTACATACACCCCAAAACCCCAAATTTTAAGAATGTGCTTATATTTTTACGAGAATGTATAATCCATACTTCCATGCTTCTATACTAATATTATAAATGTGAAAGTGTGGTTGTTTGTTTGTCGTTCTTTCACGTCGAAAGTAACAAACGGATTGACATGATTTTTTTGGAGATAGTTTAAGGCCTGGTGAGTGACATAGACTACTCTTTTTCCCGGTAAACCATCTTATTCCCACGGGAAAAAATAAAATTTATAATCATTTGTCCTTCTTTCACGTCAAAAGGAACCTAAGTACGGACATGATTTTTTTAATGAGGATAATTTACTGTGTGGAGAGTGACATAGGTTACTTTTTATCCCGGAAAAATATCTTAATCTCATAGGAAAAAATAAACTTTGTAATCATTTGTCGTCCTTATTTTACGTCGAAAGGAACCTAAGTACCAACATGGCTTTTTTATAACGGGGATAGTTTACAGCCTGGAGAGTGACATAAGCTACTCTTTATCCCCCAAAAACATCTTATTCCCATGGGGAAAATAAACTTTGTAATCATTTGTCCTTCTTTCACGTCAAAAGAAACCTAAGTACGGACATGACTTTTTTAATGGGGATAGTTTACGGTCTGGAGAGTGACATAAGCTACTTTTTATCCCGGAAAAACATCTTAATCCCATGAGAAAAAATAAACTTTGTAATCATTTGTCCTTCTATCACGTCGAAAGGAATGTAAGTACCGATATGATTTATTAACAGGGGATAGTTTCCGGTCTGGAAATTGACATAGGCTACAGAACCTAAGTACGGACATGATTTTTTAATGGGGAGAGTTTACGGTCTGGAGAGTGACATAAGCTACTTTTTATCCAGGAAAAACATTTTATTCCCACGGAAAAAAATATTCGATCCCCGCAGAGGGCAAACATTTATGTGGTGGATATTTTTTTTGTCTTGAGTGTGGGCGTACCATCCATACTAACATACTAATATTATAAGTGTTAAAGTAAGTAAATTCGTTTCTTTGTTATTTCTTCACGCCTTAACTATGCAGCCGATTATCATTAAAATTTGTACATATTGGTACTACTTTTTATCACACGAAATAAAAAAAATTACAACAAAAGAAAAATATACATAAATCAATGGCAGCTCACCTGGACCACGCGGACGAAGCCGCGGGTAACAGCTAGTGTTTTCATATATATTGAGAAGTAACAGCGAGGAATTTATTTCTTTCAAAAGTATTTTTAGTAATTCCCTGGAGTATTATAAATAGAGCGGGTGGCCTTTTATTTCAATATCAGTAGACGTGGGCGAAGTAGCATCAGCAAGACCATTTTCTTTCAGGAGCTCAGGGAGCCATTTTCAAGCACATTTCAGTTATAACTTGTATGATAACACCTCGGTGAGGCTATTCTTACGTAAGTTCTTAAGTAGGGTCTTTTAGTTCACGGCGTTTGGTTCCAAGACGTTTGTGCCCACAATGGGGACTCGCGCATGGCCCCTTTATGTGTGAGGTCGTGGGCGAGGGGCTACTTTGGCCACGCCTAGCTACGCCACTGTATATCAGTTGCAAAGACTAATAAGGCTATTATTACTAATATCATGGACTACAGTCTGAAATAAACAATTATTATTATTATAAGAATAACGTGAAAGAAACTATATACATTATGCGATAATATATTTATATGAAAAAAAAAGAAAAACAGCGACAGTAAGCTCTCAGTCTTGGCTATCTCAGTCTAACTATCTCATATGTACCCCCCAAGACTTGGCTTAAGACTCGAATGTGCGCCTCCTCACTAACTTCTTACCTCTCTCGGCATTGAATTTTAGTTAGCGAGTTTACGATAGACCCAATACAATTTTATGTAATAATGTTCCTGCGAGTGAGTAAGATTTCCAGGAAGGAAGGACTTACCATGATGACAGCGGTGGCCGCGCTCGAGCTGTATTTTATACTAGCTGTTACCCGCGGCTTCGCCCACGTGGTCCAGGGGAGCTGATTTGTGTATATTTTTTTCTTCCTTGCTGCTGTATTCGGTGAGATGGAGGTACTTTCCCAGTCGGCCAGTTTATAAATACGCTGTACCCTACCACTCTTTCGCCTATTTCGCTACACGGCAGGATACACCACATGCAGTTGAGCCTGGCTTTGGCTCTAAACTATTTGTTTGCTTGGTTGTTTAAAAAAAAACATGTTAGCAATTAGGTTCTATTCGACGTGAAAGAAGGACAAATGATTATAAACTTAATTTTTTCCCGTGGGAATATTGTGTTTCCTAGATAAAAAGTAACATATTTCACTCTCCAAACTATTCCCATTTAAAAAATTCATGTCCGTACTTAGGTTCCTTTTGACGTGAAAGGAGGACAAATGATTGTAAAATGTATTTTTTCCATTGGGAATAAGATGAAAAAAATCATGTCAATCCGTTTGTTACTTTCGACAAACAAATAAGAAATATTAAAATTGCTGTACGGAGAAATCATTGAAACTATATTAAAAAAAACCAGACAAGTGCGATTCGGACTCGCCCACCGAGGGTTCCGTACGTAGTATCAATATAAAATTTGATATTTTTCATTATAAATAAAAAATAATGCGTCGAAAAAAATAAATAAGATATATTTTGCAATGTGTTCATCAAGCCCTTTCATAAAATATGATACCCCATTTGAACTAGTAGTTTCAATTTGAAATTTCGACACCCTAAAAAAAATATAGACCCCCTATTTTTTAAGATCTATTTACAAATGTATAGTTTTGAGATTTATTCCTGTACTTGTAGTCTATAACGATGTTACTTGCCAAATTTCATAGTTCTAGGTCAACGGGAAGTACCCTAAAGGTTTTGATTCCCTTGAGAATGTGTCGAAATATGCGTTTTTTGCTGAATAAACGGCCGTAACTTTTTTTTACGTAAACTTAGCAGTTTATTTTTTTACAACTTTATGGGACCGTAGAACTGAGTATACAGTTCAAATTTCAGCTTGATACCTCCACGCATTCTCGACAAGAAATTCTTGACAGACAGACAGACGGACAACAAAGTGATATTATAAGGGTTCCGTTTTTCCTTTTGAGGTACGGAACCCTAAAAATCGAGAAAGGCGTCAGGCAGGGCTGCATACTGTCCCCCATCCTGTTTAACATCTACGGCGAATACATAATAAGACGCACTTGTGACAACTGGGAGGGAGATGTAGCCATTGGTGTAGGGATGTGTCGTCGACGGGTTTGCCGTCAACGAAACGAGACCGTTTATCCACAACGATAAACTGGTTTAAAAAACAGTCTAATTTTCGACTGGTTTACGTCGTCGACTAGTAGTGGATGGGTCGTCGACGATTAGACAGTCGACGCAACGAGACCGTTTACCGTCGACGATGAACTAGTTTAAAAATAAACAGTCTAATTTTCGACTAGTTTACGTCGTCGACTAGTGGTGGGTGTCGTCGACGATTTTACAGTCGACGCAACGAGACCGTTTACCGTCGACGATGAACTAGTTAAAAAAAAAACAGTCTAATTTCGACTAGTTTACGTCGTCGACGTGGTGGGTCGTCGACGATTTTTTTGTTTGTTTGTTTGGTTTTGGTTTTGGTTTTGGTTTTGGTTTTGGTTTTGGTTTTGGTTTTGGTTTTGGTTTTGGTTTTGGTTTTGGTTTTGGTTTTGGTTTTGGTTTTGGGTTTGGTTTTGGTTTTGGTTTTGGTTTCGTTACGGAATTTCTTCATTCGGTCGCCGCGCTCAAAGCCCGCGATAAAAGCTATGCAATAAAAAGTCTAATTTTCGACTAGTTTACGTCGTCATCGATAAAGACTATTTCTTGACATAAACGATTGGTAAACGTAAACGAACGAAAATCTCATTTGTCAAGTCACTAAACGAGACGAGACGATCGCGACGCGACGCAACGGACTCATCAACCAGTCGACGAATAAACTAGTTTATCTGTGAACTGTAAACTAGTTTAAACGTTCACGCACAAAAAACAGTCTAAAAAAACGGTTCGTTCATTCAACGCCCATCCCTACATTGGTGGAGTATAATTAACCAATCTGCGCTATGCCGATGACACAACCCTCTTTGCCGCTAACGAAACCGAGATGGTCGAACTACTGGACAAGATGGAGCGGATCAGCGAGGAGCTTGGCCTTTCCATGAATAGAGCCAAAACCAAAGTAATGGTGGTGGATCGCTCGCAAAAGTTAGAGCTCACTGGCGCACTGAATCTTGAGATTGTTAATAACTTTACATACCTGGGCTCTAACATTTCCAACAACGGCTCATGCGAGAGTGACATACGGAGGCGCATTGGAATATCGAAGGGTGCTATGTCTCAGCTGCATAGAATATGGGTCGATAGAAACATTACCCTCAAAACCAAGACCAAGCTGGTAACCACTCTTGTGTTTTCCATCTTCTTGCAAGGTGCCGAAACTTGGACATTAAAGAAAGCGGATCGTTATATGCCTTTGAGATGTGGTGCTGGAGGAAAATGCTGCGCATATCTTGGACGGCTCATCGGACCAACGTATCAATTCTTAAACAACTAAAAATAAAAATGAGACTCTCCACCATCTGTCTCCGAAGGACCCTGGAGTTCTTTGGCCACATTGCCCGGAAACGTGGTGACAACCTGGAGAGGCTTCTTGTCAGGGTGCTATGTCTCAGCTGCATAGAATATGTGCATGTGACTCACCGTTGCGGATTGTTGAATACTTGCTGGGTTATAACTTCTTTTATTAAAAACTGTATTTAATTCACAGATTGACGTGTTTTTAGGGTTCCGAACCTCAAAAGGAAAAACGAAACCCTTATAAGATCACTTTGTTGTCCGTCTGTCTGTCTGTCTGTCTGTCTGTCTGTCTGTCTGTCTGTCTGTCTGTCTGTCTGTCAAGAATTTCTATGTCGAGAATGCGTGGAGGTATCAAGCTGAAATTTGAACTGTATACTCAGGTCTACGGTCCCATGAAGTTAAAAAAAAATCAAACTGCTAAGTTTACGTAGAAAAAAGTTACGGCCGTTTATTCAGCAAAAAACGCATATTTCGACACACTCAAGGGAATCAAAACCTATAGGGTACTTCCCGTTGACCTAGAACTATGAAATTTGGCAAGTAACATCGTTATAGACTACAAGTACAGGAATAAATCTGAAAACTATACATTTGTAAATAGATCTTAAAAAATAGGGGGTCTATATTTTATATAGGGTGTCGAAATTTCAAATTGAAACTACTAGTTCAATTGGGGTATCATATGAAAGGGCTTGGATGTACACATTGCAAAATATATTTTATTTATTTTTTTCGACGCATTATTTCTTATTTATAATGAAAAATATCAAATTTAATAATGATACTACGTACCTACGGAACCCTCGGTGGGCGAGTCCGACTCGCACTTGTCCGGTTTTTTTTATATAACACTGGTAATTCACAATGTATAATATATGTTTTTAATATTTACTACAGGAAAAGTAACAGTTTCTATGAGTTATGAATTAAAAACACGGAGCCCACTTATAGCGTGCGCGCGAGCGCTGACTCACCGTCAATACATATGTAATGGATTATATAATGGATTATAAAATAGTTGTTGTTTTCGTAATCAGCGACCCAATAAACTGTAAAACCAATACCCATGACGATTTTCAGACCTTTTCATCCCATTTTACCCCTTTGGAGGTTGAAATTTTTAAAAATCCAGGAACACATGTTTACTCATTTATCTATAGAAGTACTCATGTAAAGTTTCGGATAAAATAGTCCAACTAATCTTGTTTCCCCATACAAACTTTAGACCCCCATGTCGTCCCCTTAGGGGACGAATTTAAAAAAATCCTTTCTTAGTGTACCCCTTGACATCATAAGGAATCTACTTGTAAAATTTGGAATCTCTAGTATGGGGAAAAGAGATTAGTTGGACTATTTTATCTTAAACTTTAGACGAGTACTTCTAGCAGTTTGGGCTGTGCGTTGATATATATCAGTCAGTCAGTCAGTCAGTTTCTTCTTTTATTTATGGTGCTTTTTTCGTTATAGCCAGGATTTTAATGGGAGATAGTATTAAGCCTACTTGTTACGTTAGTGAAATATGGTGTCCCAACATCATTAATAAAGTTTGAAAAAATAAATAACGAAGTCAATGAACTGGTTTCATAACGCATAACACATTCCGCGCTATCAGATGAAGTCGATAATAACAATAACAGCTGTACGTAGGTAGCGTCGTCCCAATTGCATATTTTCTGTAAAATGCGTTGTAATCAAAATAGGATAGCTAAAAAAATTTAATCAAATGTAAAACTGATAGGTAAAAAATAAACATACACTTACAGGAGACCAGATGATTGTCCTTATCAAGGTCAATGAACTTTTCATCACACTTATTATCACAGGTCTTGGACTGTCAAATTAATGTAATAATGTATGTGTTTGTTTATGGAAACATCATAAAAGACATAGTTAAGATGTTAGTTTTTTAAAATAACGCAGTCACATAAAATGTTCTACAATAACTTGGCGTGTTTAAAAGGTCATTCAAATTACTTACACAAAATCACAATTAGCCACTAATTTACACCTAGGCGTTCTATGCACAAGTATCCACGTCTACGTACATGTATTACCACTTTTTTGCCATGGAATGTCTGCGGAAAAAGTCCACTACCGCTTTCTGGAACTGATCGAGGTCTATCTGTACGAATTTCGTACTGATGTTCTGCGTGCACATTTACACTCGCGACAATAAGTACCATTTCGACAACGCAATTTAATTATCATTTGTACATTTCGTAAAACTGCGGCGTATAGGCATGATTACGTCAACACACGGACGAATCACGGTTAACATTGTTTTCGTTTCCTTGAATCCTTTCTTCCTTCTTTCTCGCGACGCGAGCGCTGTTGCCGCGCCGTCCGTGCGGGGGCGGGCGGCAGGAGATCAAGCGACAGACATCGCTGCGAAGCGGCGTGGCGGCGTGGCGGCGTTTTACAAAGGACGGCACCAGCGTTTGAGTAAACTTTGACATTACCGCGGTTATCATGGTGTTCGGAAAGCGTTTGGCAGCTCGCGACGTAGCCTTTCGGCACGGGTCATACCCGAGCGCATTGACCGCGCCGTCTGGACTGCAACGCAGTGTTATTATCACAGGGATGGTTCATACAAAGTAAACTAATCTTTTCATGATGCGATTTTATTTCCTAAGAGAAAAAAAAATAACACTTGGGGCACAAATTTCATTTACCATCGAAATCGGCCTAGGTAATACTACTACCCTTTTCAATCCTGGCAGATAACTCCAAAGCTCCCTGTATATTTATAATCTAAATATACAGGGAGCTTTGGAGTTACCAGTATTTTATACGGTTACCGCTGAACACCAGGCGGGCCGTATGCTTGTCCTCATGACTAGTACACATATAAAAAAAGGTTACATAAACATTAAAATGGGTACGGGTATAAACTCGCACCTATATGATCTCCGAAGCAGCTTGACCAATTTTTATGAATGTTTAAGAATAAGTCGTAAAGTATATATACTCGTATACTCGTATATATGGCAGAACAACGGTTGCCGAGTCAGCTACTAAATAAATATATATTTATCTCTACACCAGTTACTCGACCAGCCCTTATATAGATTGCCGAAGTACATGGCCGATTTGTGCAACTAAAGTAAACTGCTGATGCAGCACCTTGTGCAACTAGCGAATCTACGTGACGACGACAACGCGGCGACGGCGCGCCGCGCTTAGCTCCTACGCTTTGGGCCGGTCACATAGTTTAGGCTACAATATTGTAGGATTATTCAGTAATATTTTTATTTTATTTCAATTGTTACTGATTAATCTTTTTTTTAATAATTAAAATTCTTTTAAATAATTTTGTTTTTTTTACCTACATGATGTATATATTTAGTAACTCCAACTTTGACGCCTTCGACGATACGTAGGTAGAAGCTATAACTACGTCAGTATTATTAGTCGTCTGTGCTATAACTAATTACATGTTATTATAGACGAGCAGTTATTATTTTAACTCCTGATGAAAGAGCTATGAAAAGGGTTCAGTAACCTGGCACTGAAAACATAGACTGTTGTTTGATATCTTTACTCTTAATGGAACTATCAGCTTTATTGTTTTTTTATTTATTATTGTATTAGAGAACATATCGAAAATTTCGTTTCTTATTTGTTGAATGTCACCAGCTTCTAGAAATGATCGAAGACGAAGGCATTGTTATACCTAGTTTTTTTCTTCAGTGCAGTTAAGTTGTATGTAAATTACAAAGGGCAAATCAAAATTCATTGCCATCTAGTCTTGTTTTTTAGTGTTGTTTGTTTTGTTTTATTGTTGTTTTGTTAGTGTTGTTTGGGTACTAGATAACTTGTACTCATATTATATTATAGATACATTATAAAGATGTAAGAGACGATCCACGATCTATATAGCCAAAGCCAATCTCGCCTACACGTGGCACACCTTGCAGACAAGTGAAAAAGGCTCTGGCAAAAGAGAGGACTGGGGAAGTACCTCTACCTCGACCAAATAACAATTCTCTTGAGGAACCAGAATACCGCGACCAAATAACAATTCTCTTGAGGGTTGTTTTGTTTATGCGAGTGAGTGAGGTTACCTAGAGGAAGGTGTTGCTGCGTTGGCAGCATATGTGGCGCCGTACGAGTGATATTTCATGTTGCGAGCGATATTTGATGGTGCGAGTGTTAAAATGGCTACGGTAACCGCTTCCCATCAGGCGGGTCGTATGCCTGTCTGCCACCCGACATAGTATAAAAAAGTTCTTCTGTATCGATTTACCGGAAAATATATGGTCCAACCGACGTCTCTGTAGGTAATTAATGCTCCAAACAAAGTTTCTAATATTCTTCGTCACTGTAACTTTAAGTTTATAGAACTCGTTTATTATGCTATGAATTTTTAAATTATTTCATAAAATCCAATATTACAGTTTGGAAAAAGAATAGGTAAACAAACAATGAATGTTTTCACGTCTTTCATCGATTTCATATCGTTTGCGGCGGTTCAGAAGGAACCGCCGCAAACGATATGAAATCTCTTTTTATCTACTTCTAGAATCAATCATCATCTTTAATCCAAAACCAACTTTAAATACAACATAGTATAATAATACCTACTATATATTATACTATATATTTTATACTATATACCTACTATTGCAGTATAGGCTACTCTCGCCCATCTTTCGTATCGAGTCTTATTATTCTGTGGTATCGACCTCACTTCACCTTTGAGACGAATTTCGAACAGTTTGTATGACACAGTTTGCGAACACGCAAATCGCTTTTGGGGTGTAAGTGGTTTATCAACATCTTTGAACCAAAGCCAACTTCACCTGCACGTGGTGCACCCTGCTGACTGACAAACAAAGCTCTGGCGAAAAGAGAGGTAGGGAGCGTAATTGTAAGCTACCCGACTGGGGAATGTACCTACACCTCACAGAATACCGCAGCCAAATAATAACTCCCTTGAGGGTTGTTGTGTTCCTGCGAGTGAGTGATGTCACCAGAAAAGAAGGAGATGCTGCGTTGGCAGCGGGGGTGGCAGCGCGCAAGTGATATATTATGTTGCGAGCGTTAATACGGTTACGGTAACCGCTTCACATCAGGCGGGCCGTATGCTTGTCTGCCACCCGACGTAGTATAAAAAAAAACACGCTCAGGCTCAGCACAGATGTCATTGTTTATGTAATAGCTAACAGCTTGTGTTTAACTTATCACCAGACATAGTATAATGTAACGTCAGAAAAGCACTTTTTACAAATTTTTTTAATTTATTTCTATTTTAATGTGAAACTGTAACCAAAAGTTTAACATTTTGCTATCCTATCAAAGCAAATGACTCCAAACAAATCATTGTTAAGTAAAACATAGTAAATGACCACAAAAATTCTAACCACACATTAATTTAAATTGTCCAAATATTTATCCTAATAAAGTAAATTACTATAGATAAATGATTTTTCACCTAAACATTGTAAATAAACCTTAAAATGTGACCTAGTAATATTGTGAAATGTTTATTAAAGTTCGAGCTTTTTATGACAGTAAATTAATTAACCCGTACCAAATAATAATAACCAACTCCCGATGAGGTTAAAAGATAAAACTCAAATGATTTAAATAATCCTTTTATTAAAATTTATGCAAACTTAAAAAGTCAGTCCTCTATGTAACTAATAAAAAATCTTACTGAAGAAACATTCTGAATAGGCAAATACTAATAATAAGTAGTAATTTTAAAATGTAATAAGAATCAGTCTTCTATTAGGTACTTATGGCCTTGATGGATTGGCCATGTGGTTTCCGGCAGACTAGAATAGAATCACTCCGTTTCTTCCCGTGGATGTCGTACAAGGCGACTAAGGGAAATACATTATCAAATATCGATCAGGCCTCCCCAACCCGTTTGGCAAGCGTGGGGAGTGTAGGCCAAATCCTCCTTCCGTCTAGGACGGATGAGAGAGGGTAGTGCTCCTGTAGTGGAGACTAAAATGGACCTGATGATGATGATGATGATGATGATTAGGTACTGAAGTAATCATGTTAAATTTATTGCACAACTAATACTTTCTTAACTTTGGCTGGTCGTCCACTTTTTCGCTTCATGCCAATCGGAATAGCTCTTGCCTCGCATGGTGGCTGGACATACTCGTATTCATTTATTTTAGCCGAAATTAAAAGGTCACAACAAAACTGTCAGCGCGTTTCTTTTTATCTGTAAATTAATTTTGGATTGGCAGTCAGTTTGAAAAATTAGAATTTGTGTATTTGCAGGACTAGTGTCCTGATTTTAAACCGAGTTATTTTGGTATTTCCAACTACAAATTCTTATTTTTATTAAACTAAATATGCAAAATAAAACAATAAAAGTAAAAAAAAACTGAATTAAGGGCAATAATATTTTTTTTAAATACCTAAAGTCGGATCAACTTTAAAATACGGTAATCAGGATGGTTTAAAAATACAGGTCACAAAAGTTGTTATTTGACGAGCCTGGTGGTCGAATGGTTAGCAATGTGTAATTGACTCCGAGGGTCGTGGGCTCGATCCCTGGGTATTTTTATGTGTTATATGTTTCCGACAAGATGGCGCTCTGTAATTTGTCCAGGAATATTTATTTATTTATTCAGGGCAGCCCAGAACACTGTGACGGCAGACTATCAGCGTGAAATATTATATTGAGGGTTCAGACATGTGGTGATCTAATGTCCTGCTTGCAAGCAATAGTTTGAATTTATGTGTTTGAGAATTGATGTGTTTGAGACAAAAGACCTCAGCGCTTTTGTCGAACGCCCGAAGCCTTCTTACAAAAAAAAATCTATCTTACAAAAAGGATATTTATGAGTTTTGTTTCAAATATCTATGCTTTAAATGGCATAGTTCGAGAAAGTTGTTGCGTTGAAATAACATGTCGAACATTTAAAACAATAGTTTCTGGGAACAAAAGGCGAGGTGCCCTTTTTTTGTGTAGACGCATACATCGTTTGGGGTCGCACGCCAAGATTCGTAGTTATAATTCGTAGAGATAATTTTTAGTTAGTTTTGTTAGCCGGACGAGTTCACATCTCGAGATACTGAGATGACCGATGAAAAGCTGCCCGAGTAGCTTAGCATATAGTGTGTTCCAGTGAAAAGCAGCTCGAGCAGATTCTTCGGGCACTCTGCACCCTACCAGCCAGCGTCGAGATTGCAGCTAAGATTTTGATTGCTAGCTTGTAAATTAATCAAAGTCTCCAAAACGCTTTGTTTAGGAGTATAAAAGATTCATTTTTCAAGGGCTTCACCCCGGTAGTTTGCGTGTAAATCAGAGTGCGATTTAATCGGATTAAATCGTATTTTGATTGAGGGAGCTGAGTTGTGTGAATCGAACGGACTCCAGAGTCAATTAACTCCGTAAGTTATTGACTTTGGATTCCCAGATCTGGAGTGGGCACACTACCGGAAATAGATAATATTTTCCGTAAATACGCTTTGCTTATTATTTTCTGTCTTCACTGTATATTGATTTGTGTGTATTAAACTGTGTAACTTTTCAGCGGCGTGACTAATAATCTGTGTATGTAATTAACTTAACTGTGTGTCTTATCTTTCTGTCATTATTGTATATTAATATTGTGTCTTTAAACTAATCGTGTATCATTTCAGCCGCGTAATCATATTCGGTTTATTTGACATATGCGTATATTTCAGCAAATATGTTCATAATTGTGTGTATTTAACCGTGTACTTTTCCAGCAGAATTAAGTCATTTTAAATAGGAGTTAGGGCGAAAATCTAGATCACTGAAAGGGGAAAATCCTAATTACACATTAGGCTTCGGACGGTCGCTACAGGGGGGGTTACCGTTACAACACCAAAACCCAAAACAGTAGCTTCGAAAATAGGACGGTTCGCAAGTCTATTTTACATCATCCCGGTCAATCTCCGTATTTTGTTTAATATCGCAGCTTTTCACACTAAAATTTATGTGTAGAGTGATAAAACGTGTACATTGTTACTCATGATTACTTTAGATAGCATGAGAAGTAATATACTCACCGCTCTATCGGCGAGATTCCGCACTCGACAGTGCAAATACGCGGGCTGGCCCACGGCGGCGGTGGCCTCTCGCTTCGTGCTGTTGTCGAAGTACGGTTGCCCCAGGGGCTCCCAGCCTCCGCCGCCGGCCGATACACCTGCAACACAAAACCAACCTTAAAACAACAGCGTAAAACTCAACCTTCATCCACGTTCAATCTGTCACAAAAATCTTTATTATCCTCACGGGGCACCTAAAAGGACGCGTTAGGATACAAAACCGACAGTTTAACGGCTCCATTGGCTTTAAAGGACGATACATACATACATTAAAGAGCCTTAAACTTTACATAGGAGAATACTGTGGAAACATTGAATATTATTCTGTTTATGTATAAAATGAGCTGCTCTTTATGAACACACATGGCATTTTGTGATTTTTTGTGAAAATATATATTTTTTCAACGACTTTTATTGAATTAATGTTGAACATAACAAAAGCGTAATAAAAAATCGAGTAATGTGATTTGGATAATTTTATTGATAATAATAGAGAGTGTAGATGGACTAATGACCTCAAAAAAGCGACTAAAAGTGACTGTATGGATCCCCATACAGTCACTTTTAGTCGCTTTTTTTACTTTTACTTTTAGTCACTTTTAGCCCCTATACTTTTCACCAAATGCAATTCTCCGCTATCCAGCGGAGAATTGCATTTGGTGAAAAGTATAGGGGAAGGCCTATACCCAGCAGTTGAAGCAGCCTGATGATGATGGTGATGATGATAGTGTAGCATATTAGACGGATTTTGGAAGTGTAATAATCTACGTGCAGGTGATCGCAGATGATGCGTACATACGACCTGGCAGCCTTCAAGAAAAGCCGGCTTTTTTAATGAAACGTAGATAAGGTTTCAATGGATTGACGAGGCTGTGGTATAGTTGATATCTATAGGCGGTACTAATTACTTACTAAAGTCTGTTTCTAGGGCAGGCGGAAAAGAGGACATGGACATAATGTATTATATTTGCGACAATAGAAATTCATATCGCTCGATACCATACATTTCTTTTCGCTAAGAGCTTAGTAGCGCGTTTTTTAGTACGGGGTGGGGTGAGCGAGGAGCGCCACACGGTCATGTAGAGATAACAAACCGGTGTTGACAAAATCGCGCAGGACATCGTGTTGGCGGTCGTTAGGTGGGGACTGGACCGTCGCGCGTCGGTAGTGGCTCGCTCATTCATTCTGCTCTGGAATGTGCACGTGGTTATTATCATTACGTTTTTATTGCTGTCATCGTAATGTCTATTTTTTTTTCGGTTTTGAATCATAATGACTCTCGTATCAGTTGTTGTAGGCTGTAATCTTTTGAGAAATTTATCCATTTTGCAAACGCGAGGAGCTAGCGAAAAAAACAAAATAGTCATGTCAGTACTCATCGGTGAACAAGTGCCATTAAGTTGAAGCAAAAGAACATGGCGGGTGGCGCGGGCGCTTGGTATCGCCGCAACTTTGTTAACTTACATTTGTCCAAATTCTCGCTGCTTATTAAGAAAAACCATTGACGAAATATGGCAAAAGCGCCTATAGCAAAAGCGAGTCGCCAAAATTTTTCAACCTGTAAAGGGGTCGCGAACTCAAAAAGTTTAAACACTGATTTAAAGTATATGTGTTGGCTCCTAGGCCTCTGTTAACTTGAAGTATGGTACAGAGCGGAGTTGATTGAAATACTTGGACTGTATGAACTTGTATATTGTTGAATATTATGCTACGTATGGACATGTATGTATAGCGCGTCGCGAACAATGAAACGTATGGTCGTCGTGATCGCTAGCGCAGTTTTTCTTGTGACTCGTTGACACGTCTCGCCGGCGCGGCTCGCCGCCGCCGCCTCTCCTCACCTCCCCGCGGACACCCTAGTGTCGAGCACCGCTAGAGAGGTGCTTCGACATGCTCCCCGCGTTGAAGAGCTGCCTGAAGGTCTTCAAATTCACACTGGAAGAGGACAGATAGTGTTATAGGCACGTCTAAATACGCCCCTTGCAGTCTTCACATCGGCAACCCTGCCTATGCCATCTCTCCCAGGCAAAATACGGGCTATACGACCAAGCGGCCACACAAGTGGTGGTGAATTTCTGTCCTTGAGGACCACCATTGCTCCCTCCTTCAATTCTCCATCTGATTCAGTCCACTTGGTCTTCTGTTGCAAATAAAATATGTATTCATGATAGAATCGTGACCAGAACTGCTGCTTTAGACATTCTATCCGTTGAAACCTCTTTAGATTCGTTAATTTGGTTGTGGTGACTTCCGGATGTGGCAGGGAAACGAGAGACCTTCCAATCAGGAAATGTGCCGGAGTGAGGGGATATAGGTCCGAAGGGTCTGTGGATAATGGAGTTAGAGGACGAGAGTTGAGTATGGCTTCGACCTGAATTAAACATGTAGACATTTCCTCATATGTAAGGTGCGCCAAACCTAAAATTCGCCTTAAATGATGCTTAACTGACCCTACTGCACGTTCCCACACGCCCCCAAAGTTCGGACTATAAGCTGGGATAAAGGAAAATTTGATTCCCTTATCAGCTAACTCTGGAAGATCCTGGCCTAATATGCTAGCAAGTTCATTACAAGCGCCGACAAATGTTGTGCCATTGTCTGAAAATATAGTTTTAGGCTTACCACGACGAGCAATAAACCTATCCAGTGATGCAATGTAGGCCTCCTTTGTCAGATCTGAAACAAGCTCCAAGTGCACCGCTCTAGTGGCCAGGCAAACAAAAACACATATATATGACTTAATTAATCGACACCCCCTACCCTTGCGATCTGCTATGAGGATTGGTCCAGCATAATCAGTGCCTGTTTCTAAAAATGGGAATTCCAATTCCGTACGCTCTTTTGGTAGATTACCCATTATTGGCTGAACGTTTTTACACTTGAAACGTTTCATTGTTCGCGACGCGCTATACATACATGTCCATACGTAGCATAATATTCAACAATATACAAGTTCATACAGTCCAAGTATTTCAACTCCGCTCTGTACCATACTTCAAGTTAACAGAGGCCTAGGAGCCAACAAGTGGTCCTTCGTAGACAAGAAGCAGCGACTTTTATCAAGAAACGGCAAAATTTAAAAAAAAATTGTGCAGCAACCGACAAGACGAAGCAGAAAAATTTCAAAAAGAAATCTCCGGTTTCGTCGGCCATCATCGCTTTGCTGAACACCGCTTCGTTCATGTTTTATTAGCAATTCACGACGGATTGAACAGGATTCCGTGAGATCTTTCCCTATTATTTTACTAACAAAATTATTTCAATCCTAGACTAACATTCATCTTTGTTTCATGAGTAGTTTATAGCAGTAGACCTAAGAACCATACATTAGACACGTAGCTATTCATGTGGTTTGCCTTTTAATGCGCAGAATAACGTTTTTAAAATCATTAGCTTAAAACCTTAGACTAAAAAATAAAACATAATTGGATTATTTCCTTTGTTGTGCTGTGCAGTCCTCTACCTACTAGTGTTTGACATTTAGAGAAAAAATGAATGATAAACGTTAATTTAAGCATATTAATTTGCTTAGGTATTTTATCGTAGTTGTATGTTTATTGATTATTTGTTGTTTAAACCCTGTGCCGTATCATAATTTGAGCGTAGATTATTTTTCATTTTAGTGTGTCGTGTAATATAGCTTAATTATCTAGTAGTTTTGTTGTGTAAGTCGTAATTCAGCGTAGTTTATTTCATTGTTTTTTGTGTTGTCGTGTCATTTGACTTAGTACAATACCTATTCATAATTTAATTTCTATTCGTGTTGTATTTAAAATTAAAAAAAAAAAAAAAAAAAAAAAAAGAGTTGTGTCGTGTATCCCAACCACCCACATAAGCTTCACTTTTATCTTCAACCGTTTTTTTTACTCATTTGAAAAACGTTCTAATTTTGTAACAGATTTTTATAGGGTTAAGGATACCTACACTAAAAAATAAAATTTATTCGTCTTACATTAACTAATTAAATAAATACTTTGGTTTCTGTTCATTACTAGTGCCCACAAAAAATTTAATAGATTCATTATCTTTCACTAATTTCTCAAAATCAGTTCTTTCTTTGTTCTTTTTTTTAATTTTTTTTTCAATACCTACCTACTTTAATTTCATTGAATTTTGTAATTTTTCTTAACTTTCTTTAAACCTTAAGCCATGTCTGAAGATATTAAGCAGCTCATAAAAAAGCGTGCTTCGCTAAAGGCACAATTAACGCTTTTCACTTCTTATTTAACTCCAATAAAATCTTGCAAACAGCTTAGCGAGGAGCAGTTGGCTGAAATGGATTTGAGAATCGAAAAAATCGAGTCCTTATACGATTCTTATAACGAATTTCAGATAACCATCGAGTGCCTTTCTGATAAGCCCGACGAGCAGTTTTCCGAGCGTGAGCAGTTTGAAAGGCAGTACTACCGTGAGCTTGGTTATGCTCGCGCACTCGCGTCTAAACATCGTGCCCAAGCAGGAAACACGGATTCTGAGGTAAGCTCCAAGGGACAGCTTTCCACGGTCAGGCAAAACAACATACGGCTACCTAAAATAAATTTACCACGTTTTGGCGGGGGCTTTGAGGATTGGTTAGAATTTAGAGAATTATATGTTTCATTGGTGCACGAAGATAAATCAATAGATAAAATAAGCAAGTTTCATTACTTGCGTAACTCACTCTATGGCAGTGCATCAGTAGCCATTAAAGGCATAGATTTCAGGGGCGATAATTACAGTAATGCTTGGAAGCTATTGTGTGATAGATATGACAATAAACAGAGGCTAGTTACTAACCATGTTAAGGCACTATTCACAATTGAACCTTTACAAAGGGAGTATGCCGAAGGTCTAAGATCAATTATAGATATTACGAATAGAAATTTACGCTCACTAGAAACATTAGGAGAACCAGTACAGCATTGGGATACAATGATAGTTTATCTAATGTCATCAAAGTTAGACTCTGTTACAAAAAGGGAGTGGCAAGAACTTGTAAATAACCTCGATGAACCACCATCTTTGAATACATTTATAACCTTTGTAAAGAATCGTTGCAATCTATTGGAGTCAATGGATGAGGAAAAGATTGCAAAACCAGTACAATCTAATAATAAATTAAAAAGTTTTGTTTTAGCTTCTAATAACAATAAGGCCAAAGCTAGTCATACATGTCCTATATGCAATCAATTGCATTATTTATATGCCTGTAAAGACTTTAGGTCTTTATCTGTAGCTTCACGAATAAAGAAGGCTAAAGAATCGAATGTCTGCATGAATTGCTTACGGCCAGGTCACAGCAGTGCAATTTGTAAGCTTGGTCACTGTAAATACTGCAAGATTAAGCATAATACCCTATTACACTCGCATGATGAGATGCCTTTAGCTTCTGGCAAGGAACACATTGCTTTATCTAGTAACAATTACAATTTCTCATCCAATCATGTATTGCTTTCCACAGCTATCATGAACGTAGTGGATTCCTCCGGTACGCCGCACCGCGCCAGAGTCTTGTTGGACAATGGGAGCACGGCTAATTTTATTACAAGGGAGTTGTGTGGTAAGCTGCATTTACACATATGTAGTGCTAGCTCAAATATTACAGGAATAAACAATCAAACGTCCACAGTTTCGCATTCATGTGCAATACAGTTACAGTCTATGGATGGTTCATATAAGATTGACGTTGATTGTTTTGTCCTACCTACCATAACCACATCAATACCTTTCAAATATATTGATACACAAAACTTAAATTTACCATTAGGAATTACTCTTGCCGATCCAGAGTTTTATATTCCGGCACCCATAGACATACTTGTAGGGGCACATATCTTTTGGAGTGTAATTGGACATAATCGTATACAGCTAGGTAAACATATGCCAACTTTGTTCGAGACAAAACTAGGCTGGCTGGTATCAGGTACCTTGCCACAGCAAAATCACAATCAGTCAGTATGTATGTTCACCACAAACAACCACAGTACACACAACGATACAAATACAGACTTGACACGCTTTTGGGAGCTTGACACAATATCTCCTAAATACAATCTCACTTCTGAAGAGCGTGCCTGTGAACAAAATTTTCAAGACACAACACAACGAAACAGTGATGGTCGTTTTGTTGTTTCCATTCCCCTGAAAGAATCTCCAGAGGTGTTGGGTGGCTCCTATGAGATGGCAAAGCGCCGTTTACTATCGTTGGAACGTAGGTTTGACAGAGATCCAATACTTAAAAAACAATACACAGAATTCATGCAGGAGTATGAGACATTAGGACACATGAGTAGAGTTTCGCACACATCACCACATGCATACTTTCTGCCCCATCATGGGGTTTTTAGGGAATCCAGCGCAACAACAAAGCTTAGAGTAGTCTTTGATGCTTCTGCTGTCACTACTTCAGGGAAGTCGTTCAATGATATCCAAGGAATAGGTCCTAGAATCCAAGACGACTTAATATCCATATTATTAAGATTCCGTCAACACAAATATGTGGTTACATCAGACATAGAAAAATTTTTCAGACAAATTGATGTTCAAAAATCACAGCGCCATCTACAGCAGATACTATGGCGTTCAGATTCATCACATCCAATACAAATATACACCTTAAACACAGTCACTTATGGCACTTCTTCAGCACCTTTCATTAGCACTCGTTGCCTGTCAGAGTTAGTTAGGGAAGCACCTGATGCTCACTCACAACGAGCCATACAACATGATTTCTATGTAGACGACTATTTATCAGGTAGTGATAGCATAGAAAACACCATCACTCTTTGTAAGAATGTTAATCATACATTAAAATCTGCTCAACTTTCATTAAGAAAGTGGCAGTCCAATAATTCACAGATCTTACAAGCAATCACTTCACACATCCATGAGTCAGATGTAAACAACCAACCAACCAAATCACATACATTAAATTTAAACAAAGACGAATCATGCAAAACACTCGGCCTCAACTGGCAGTTCGGCACAGATTCGCTAACATTTTCCATACATATAAAGTCACCAGTACACAATAAGATTACAAAACGACACATACTTTCAACAATTGCACAAGTTTTCGATCCTTTAGGGCTTGTTTCTCCATGCATTGTCGAAGCAAAACTCATAATGCAGAGACTGTGGACCGACAAATGCTCATGGGATGAAGACTTGCCTTTGCATATAAAACAATCTTGGTTAAAGTTCACTCAAGCACTTCCACACCTCAACAATCTAAACATTCCTCGTTGGGTTATGTCATGCAACAATCCTGCAGACATACAACTGCACATTTTCACAGATGCATCACAAAGGGCATATGGGGCTTGTGTATATGTACGTACTGTAGCTGCGGATGGTTCTGTGAGTGTCAGCCTTCTTACATCCAAAAGCAAGGTGGCGCCTATCAAGGCAACCACGATCCCGAAATTAGAGCTGTGTGGGGCGTTACTTGGGGCTAGACTGTGTTCTAAAGTATTAGAGTCTCTAACAATTAAACCTGGCAAATGTATATTCTGGTGCGATTCCATGATTGTCCTTGGTTGGCTATCATCAGCGCCAGTCACTTTAAAACCTTTTGTCAGACACCGCATTACTGAGATTCACGATAGCTTTCCTGATGACACCTGGCGATATGTACCGTCCAAGGAGAATCCTGCTGATCTGATATCCCGTGGTCAGAGTGCTGACTTGCTAGGTGGAATGTCTCTTTGGTGGTCAGGGCCTTCATTTTTACGGCAGGACACTACTCAATGGCCTGCAAAGCCTTACGAAGATAACGTTCCATTGCCAGAAATTGTGAAGTCTCATGTAAATACCCCTACAACATCAATGAATAATAATCATTCATACACAGTTATCAATAATAATAATAATAATCAATTGCATATTCAATCTCCAATTAATTCATTAATTCATAAGTCATCAAATTATACCAAGCTCCGGCGCATAATAGCCTATATATTTAGATTTATAAACAATTGTAGAAATACAGATGTAGAACACGGTTCATTGACACACTCTGAACTGGCAAACGGTGATGACTTCATCATCAAAACCTGTCAAAGAGAGATGTTCCCTATTGAGTATGACTTACTCTCGTCAGGCAAACCATTGCTTAAAACCGGCAGACTGGTGAAGTTGACACCATTTATGAGTTCAGGTATCATTAGGGTCGGGGGAAGGCTAACTAATTCCTCGTATGACTATAACGTTAGACATCCTATATTAATTTGTAGTTCACATCACATTAGTAAGCTTATTTTTAATGCATTTCATTTACGCTTATTTCACGCTGGTCCACAGCTATTGCTAGCCACAATCAGACACAATTATTGGCCATTAGGTGGTAGAAATCTAGCTAAATTAACAAGTCATAAGTGTGTTAAATGTCAACGTTTCAAGGGTAAAAACGTTGACATTTAACACACTTATGACTTGTTAATTTAGCTAGATTTCTACCACCTAATGGCCAATAATTGTGTCTGATTGTGGCTAGCAATAGCTGTGGACCAGCGTGAAATAAGCGTAAATGAAATGCATTAAAAATAAGCTTACTAATGTGATGTGAACTACAAATTAATATAGGATGTCTAACGTTATAGTCATACGAGGAATTAGTTAGCCGGTCCTTCGATCCGGCTCGAAGGACCACTTGTTGGCTCCTAGGCCTCTGTTAACTTGAAGTATGGTACAGAGCGGAGTTGATTGAAATACTTGGACTGTATGAACTTGTATATTGTTGAATATTATGCTACGTATGGACATGTATGTATAGCGCGTCGCGAACAATGAAACGTATGGTCGTCGTGATCGCTAGCGCAGTTTTTCTTGTGACTCGTTGACACGTCTCGCCGGCGCGGCTCGCCGCCGCCGCCTCTCCTCACCTCCCCGCGGACACCCTAGTGTCGAGCACCGCTAGAGAGGTGCTTCGACAATATGAATCATAGATATGATAGTGTAATATAATATCCTCTTAAATAAAAACTGTATCTTTTCATTAGTCATTGCTTTATTTTATGACTTTGAATTTTTAGATTGAAATACAAAAAAGGTTGGTAATCCCTTTGGCATACGTAAAGGTCAATAACCGTTTTTCCGCCTGCCATTGAAATAAACTTTATCAGGTGTCAGAAATGGTCGTTTGCACTTCTCTTGTCTAAAAAAACGCTAAAACTACTGTGTGACTCACAATAAAGTGTTCAGAGTGTCTGAAGAAAGAAAGTTTTTATTTCAAAAAATACTTTGATGATATATACTCGTATATATAACAAATATAGAAATGGTATTCCTGAAAGAATAGTGTCTTTTTTCACTTGTAACCTGCAAAGTGTACAGTTTAAGTGAAAAACGATATTTTAAGTGTGTTATATTTTAATCAAAAGTAATTATTTTTGTAATCATTACTTTTGATAAAATATAAAACACTGTATTCATAATTCCAAAACTCAGTCACTTTTTTAAACCATATAGGAATCAGCGCCTTTCGATGAGGGAATTGGGTTATGCCGAATCTCAACCGGGGAAAAATCAATTCCGTCCCGGTTGAAGACAAAGAAATCACAAAACAAGGAAAAATTCGCCACTCAATACCTAATACAAATTTAGGAACAAAGAATAACTCTTGGAATAACAAGCAAGATGAGTGTATTTTGCACACAATCCACATACAATTCACGTAAAAGCATTACGTACAATTGCATATTTCTGTTTCTACTTATTAAACACATATTTCATAGTACAATAGAAAATATTCAATGTGTAAACCTGCAATGTGATTTTTTAAGGCTGACTGAAAACCAGCGTTGGTTAATGTTAGCAGCCCTCTGGACACTGGTCAACATATAACTGAGTCAATACAATTTTACCACACAAATAACTTCTATCCTTTATCCTTTGTCCGTTTGGCAATAAATGTATTTAATTTTATTGGATTATTATAAGATTTCAGATTTTTATTGCAGGCCACAAGTTTTTAAAGATATTACATAAAAATATTATGGTACAAGTAACGCCCAGTATGGGCACATCAAACATGAGAGGCATCTAGATGCCGTTTTACCTAATTAAAGTGAAAAAGTACAAAGTGCAATAGACATAGACCCATATATAAAGTGAAAAATGCAATAGATATGGTCACAATATCGATTGCACCCCCCCCCCCCCCCCACCTCAAGTACTTTATAGACTTTGTAGAGAAGTCAAAGCATTCCGCTCACTAGATTTGTCATCAAAGAATTCAGACATGTTGTAGTAACACTAATGTAAGAGGAAAATTTTTAAATATTTATAAAATAGGTACGGTTTTTTTACATTTTTTATATCATTTGGGATGTGATTATATATTTTTATTACCATATGATGAGTACTGGATGAAACTAGTTCCATTTCAGTATTTGGTCTTAATAATCTTTGCTCTCTTCTAAAACATCTTCGGTAATTGATAAATTTCCTTGTGGCTGAAATTATCAATTTAAAAACACTCGTTTTTTTATTAAATATTCGAACGAGCCTAAAAGAGATTCAATTTTTTCTTTCTGCTGCTTTGGCAAAAAGAAAACCGGCCAAGTGCGAGTCGGACTCGCCCACCGAGGGTTCCGTACGTAGGATCATTATAAATTTGATGTTTTTCATCATAAATAAGAAATAATGCGTCGGAAAAAATAAATAAAATACATTTTGCTATGTGCACATCAAGCCCATTCATATGATACCCTATTTGAACTAGTAGCTTCGATTTGAAATTTCGTCCTCCTATAAAAATATAGACACCCTATTTTTTAAGATTTAATTACAAATGTATAGTTTTGAGATTTATTCCTGTACTTGTAGTCTATAACGATGTTATATGCCAAATTTCATAGTTCTAGGTCAACGGGAAGTACCTTGTAGATTTGATTCCCTTGAGAATGTCGAAATATGCATTTTATGCTGAATAAACGGCCGTAACTTTTTTTTATGTAAACTTAGCAGTTTGATTTTTTTACAACTTAATGGGACCGTAGACCTGTGTATACAGTTCAAATTTCAGCTTGATACCTCCACGCATTCTCGACATAGAGGGTCTTGACAGACAGACGACAGACAGACAGACAGACTGACAGACAGACAGACAGTCAGACAGACAGACGGACAACAAAGTGA
The DNA here is from genome assembly GCA_937001555.2 of Hypsopygia costalis. Taxonomy (NCBI): domain Eukaryota; kingdom Metazoa; phylum Arthropoda; class Insecta; order Lepidoptera; family Pyralidae; genus Hypsopygia; species Hypsopygia costalis. The sequence goes on along the minus strand of OW443339.2, from coordinate 11,909,354 downwards.
TCTTATAAGAGTTCCGTTTTTCCTTTTGAGGTACGGAACCCTAAAAAGAGAATAAAAAGTTGTAAACATAGGAATAATGCAGTACTGCGATAAGCATTACCTGCGATTATTATTCCTCAAGGAAATAATCACGCTTATCATAATGTTGTACACATAGCAGACAGAACCAACGGTATGTCAACTCCGACGTTCAAATTCAAGATCGTCGAACCCATATTGACACTTCACCCGTTACACGATTCGCGCTATGTGTAATTTTAATTATGTATAAATAATTGAACGAGTATATATGATCCATAAATGAATAATAAGGTTTAAGTTCATGTAAAATCGTAGTCAGCTTTCAAAATGTAGCACTGCAATTGACAAATGAAAAAAAATGTCAATTTTTGTACGTGATATGTCATATCAAATAGACAACTTACAATTTTTGTCGCACTTTATTCGTATGTTGATAGTCTCGAAGCGGAGACCTATTAATGTGTAGAAACATGTTAGCGAGTGCGTCGATTTCAAAGGTTTATGGAGCTGGTGGACTGACTTATTTATCTACTGTGCTTTAAATTCCTTTAACGCGTATAATTTAATAACATGGGTAATACTGTTTATGTGTATTGTCTATGATCAACCACATAAGCTTTAAATTTAATTTAAGCAGATGAACTTCAACTAATTGTATAAAGCACACTAGTAACGAACTACGTAATTAATTTCACTATTAACACAATAAACAGAAGGTTAATGTGGTAGTTTGAACGCAGTTTACACACGAATGAAGTAAAAAGCAACGAATAACTTTAACTTAAAAGGGTTTTTAATTTAGTTTGTGTTTAAAAACTTTTGTTTTATAATTTGACTAGGGCATATATTATGTGGCTTCATGTAATATAAACAGTACTTATTTATGAATTAAGGTCGCTATTGTTAATTAGTACGTAATGACTAACGAAATAATTGAGGAGCTCGATGGCGTCCTTGCGCGTGGCAGTCTCGTTTAGACTCACCGCAAGCCAAGCAACGTCAGCCGTAGCTTGTACATGGATGGGTTATTTATCCTGAGCTCATCCGTGCTTCGGAGGGCACGTTGAGCCGTCGGTCCCGGCTGTTGTTGTTAGATGACAATCGTTAAGCCAAGTCAGTGGCTACTTATGCAGTTTTAAGATAACTTGATTATTAATCTGCTTATCTTTTACTGACTGTACCTCAATGAAACTTTATCGTATATACTAGCTACCGCCCACGGTTTCGCCCGCAATATTGTCGGTTATACAATAGTCCATCCTGAAGATATTATCTATGTCTATGCCAAATTTCAATTCAATCGGTTGAGCCGTTAAGTCGTTATAAGGTAACACACAGTCAGACAGATAGACACACTTTCGCATTTATAATATTAGTATTAATTTTTGGACAACTTACGCTTTTCTTTAATCAATAACCACCCAGATGAAGATAAACAAAGATATTAATGTCGACAATTGTTTATCTAGTGTCGAATCTGCGAACATTGATGTTAAAGTTCTCCAGCGCTAGCCACTTCACCGGACTTGAATGTCTATTATTGATCTAATTGTGTTTCCATATGAAATTTTAATGATGAATCATTTTATTTTATGTAATGGACGATAATTATACTCGAGTTTCATAATTAAGCTTTTTTTATAATAATAATATACAAGGCTTAATGTTGGATGAAAATAAATACTAATTGGGTCATTTCGTGATAATAGAGATAGACAGAAAACGTAAATTAATGTACCAAACATCACCATTATCAACAATTTTACCTTTTTTATATACCTTTTTTATATCCATCAGGCGGGTCGTACGCTTATTTGCCAACTAGGGTGGAAAATAAGCCCGTCCGCCCGCCTGATGGAAAGCAGTCATCGAAGGTTATGAACGCCAGAGGTATCACTCACGCGTTGTCGACCTAAAATTTAACCTTTGGTGGAACAAGGACACAATTATAATTTCTGTGATATTACAGGACATGTTTTTTTAAGATTATTCTTTATAAACATTGTACTAAACTACGTACGAGTACTTCTTGGTAATTGATAATATACCAAAAAAACAGGCCAAGTGCGAGTCGGACTCGCCCACCGAGGGTTCCGTACGTAGGATCATTAGAAATTTGATGTTTTTCATAATAAATAAGAAATAATGCGTCGGAAAAAATAAATAAAATATATTTTGCAATGTGTACATCAAGCCCTTTCATATGATACCCCATTTGAACTAGTAGTTTCAATTTGAAATTTCGACACCCTATAAAAATATAGACCCCCTATTTTTTTAGATCTATTTACAAATGTATAGTTTTGAGATTTATTCCTGTACTTGTAGTCTATAACGATGTTACTTGCCAAATTTCATAGTTCTAGGTCAACGGGAAGTACCCTATAGGTTTTGATTCCCTTGAGTGTGTCGAAATATGCGTTTTTTGCTGAATAAACGGCCGTAACATTTTTCTATGTAAACTTAGCAGTTTGATTTTTTTACAACTTCATGGGACCGTAGAGCTGAGTATACAGTTCAAATTTCAGCTTGATACCTCCACGCATTCTCGACATAGAAATTCTTGACAGACAGACAGACAGACAGACGGACAACAAAGTGATCTTATAAGGGTTCCGTTTTTCCTTTTGAGGTACGGAACCCTAAAAAGAACTAGCTGTTTAGTAGTTTATAAACAAAATTGATTAACTGACCTGACTAATTCGAAATTGCAAAAAAATATGAATAACATGATAGGTAAGAAACTACCAGATACCCTGCTTCTCACCAACTTACAACAGAGGTATCGTGTTTGGGCTTATTATAATAAGTTGTAATGAATACATTATAGATAAATGGTGATCATACCACATTACACGTAATAGTACTAAGTATAGTATGGCCATTCGCTGCCGCTCTCTCGTATTGACCACACCTCCCCTCCGAGACGAATGTAGAACAGTTTGCATAATGCCGCACGCACACACACTCAATAGTAGTCTGTACAGTCGTCATTGTTTATGTAATTGTTAACGACGCGACATTTGTATGGAGTGACTAGCCAAGTCATCATTGCTGCTCTAGCAGGAAATACATTCTGATGACAATACGGTCTGATGATGGGATCCCAGAAAAATCGAGGGAAACCCTTAACTTTGCCCTGAAGGCCAATTCTCGTAATTTTTCTACGAACGCAGATTGAAAGTTGACCGAATCGAGATTGAATTGTGAATTGACTAAAATTATATACTTGATTTCATTAATTAATTATTATCAATTCTTATTGTTGGCAAAGTAACATTCTTAGTTTGTTTAATTTTCACTCATATTTCGATATAATCCCGCTTAAATTTAATTAATTTTGAAGTTACATATTGTGTTACGAGAATACGAAATCTGACATTTGTGAGATCGAGACTGGATCGAAACTGAATTGTGACTATATTTTAATTACGAGAATTGCCCCTCTGGTTGCCGGCAGAATTGCGCCACTCTATTGCTCTGCGCTGGATGTCGTACAAAGCGACTAAGGAATCTTGGTGACGCAATAACTTTTCACCCGGAAAACGCGCAGCAGCGTATTCCACCAATGAGCTGCGCTCGCCAACTGAAGTCGATTTCAATTTTTTTTTTATTTCAACTTTTTATATATGAAACTCGTCCATCGTGATTTATTTCATCGTTATGCGTGTAAATCTAATCGATCACGCAAATTAAGCAACGTCGACTGTGGCCTGTCTATGTGGACTCTGGAAACGTGCCCTTCCAAGAACGGATTCTTGGAAGGGCACGTTAAGCTGTCGGTACCGGCTATTGTCATTAGACAGTCGTTAAGGCAAGTCAGTGGCCTTTTTAGGTGGCTTCAAAAGACTGGCCTCCGCTAATACGCAGTTGTACAGCGTTGTAGAGTATGCTCTAAACTCCTTCGATTGCGGGGAGGCCCGTACCCCAGCAGTAGAATGAATAAGAGTTGACGACGACGAAACGCTGACGACATATAAATGTACACTCAGACAGGGGAAGTAAATACTACAATTAGCCAGTTTAAATAAAATCAGTTCCTGAAGATTTTGGAATTAAACAACCGCGAAATATTAACTATTTCGCGGCTGATAAATGTTTAACAATAGGCTATTTGACAATGTTCAAAAATTGTATAAATTATTTAACAACATCGTAAAATACACAAAACTATAAAGATCTGCAAACTTTCATTCTAATATCTTCCGTCCGACATATTTTAAGGTCGATCAAAGTTTGTCAGGAAAGTCCATTTTAAAAGTATGAAATTATTAAATAATAATATTTTCATTGGAGAAGTAATAAAAAATACTATAACTTTTATTATGATACTAATTACATAAACGTAATATTTAACATAGCTGTCGTACAAATTTCTGATTTGATGCATACAAAATACAAACCTGTGGCGTCATAACTCAGTAGTCTTTTGTATGGAGGGTTTTCGGGAAAGTCCAAAATTGTGATTTTGAAATCAACATATCTCGAGAGATGTTTGTGCTATCGAAGTAATTCTTTTACCTATGGTTATATTATTGAGACGACTTACATATCAAACCGAAAAAAATGTTGGTGAAATAGCCGAAATTTTTTACACTGTGACTGAAAAGGATAACAGAATACTGTTATCCTTTTCAGTCACAGTGTAAAAAATTTCGGTCTTCACATTTACTTCATGCTGAGCTTCTATGCTATAATTTCTTAAACAATTCAAAAATTTACGTTCTGTTTATACCATGGCCACGCTAAACATGTGTCTAAATTTCTGCTCATTAATTATACTAATATTTTCTATCCTGACTTAGATAAAGACCTTCTTACTAAGTTGGATCAGAGTATCAATAATGCTATTTTAACTTTTGCCTTTTCTAATTTAACTATATTTGTTTACTTATCGGTCATAACTTAAATGGCTTCTATTTGTCAGCGTCAACAATATTGGTTATTTTTAAACGTCTTTCTCCGGAATACTTGAAATGTAATTGTATCATGACACCCATGATTGCGACCTTCGCTTTAACAATTTTCTTGTGTTTTCAACCCCACTTTTTCTATGTAATAATGTTCAAGTTTCTCTGTAGAACAACTTGCCCAGTCATAAATCATAAAGATCATTAATTAGTTGTAATTAATATGAATATTTGTATCGTCGTCTATCCTCAATTATCATAAATCAAAGGGGTTTAGAGCATACTCCACCACGCTGCTCAGTTGTGGGTTGGCGAAGGCCAGTGTTTTCAAGTCGTCTAAATGCCACTGACTTGGCTTAATGACTGTCATCTAATGACAACAGCCGGGACCGACGGCATAAGGTGTCCTCCTAAGCACGGAGGAGCGGAGGTGCTCGAGATAAATAAATCCATCTATGGACAGGCTACGGTCGACTTTGCTTTACTTGCGTGTTCGATTAGAGTGACGCGCTCAACGACGCCAACGAGTACCTCATTTTTGTATATTGATACATATTTAACTGATTTGTAAATTGTTTTTTAGTGTTACTTTTCAGAGGTTGGCTGGTAGAGTATGCTCTTAGCATTAAGTCCGCCTTTTGTGCCCTTATTTTGTAGTCAATAAAGTTTAAATAAATTAATAAAATAGACTTACTCGAAACTAAAGTTTGCGAGCTGCAATATATCATTACCATATTATTATGTCAACAAATCCCTCCGCTCACTAATATAGAGCAAACCCTAATTTAGTCATCCCAATTTTTTATTTTATTCGCTAGGTATACGTATTAACTTTATGGTTTATACTGTTCCCATTATGACTTTTAATGAATATAACTTTTGTAATACAGTAAAAAATCTAAACGTAATACATACAACTAAAAATATATACAGTACACCTATAAAAAGAAAGAAAAAATTATTTATACTTGCTTAGTGAATAAATAGGTTAGGATATAATAAATTACTTTGACCTAGAGTTAGCGAGCTGGGACATGTCATTAAAATACATCAACAAATCCAAAATTCGTCATCTCACGTGCATAATGAGCGAGTTGATATTCATACTAGAAGATTTCCCTCGCGTAATTGAAATTCAATACACACTGAGCTAATTATGAAATCTAAATACATACTTAAATATGTATATTGTGTATAGAGGTTCATATCCAAACCGCAATATTATATCTTATGCTGTTGAAATAAGATCGGTATTTGCAATGGTAACTTATTGTATCCGATTGTATTGCCAGTATGGAGAGACCTATGACCACAAAGGAATGGTAATAGACTATTAATTTGCGGCACGTGCGTGGGTAGTTACATAATATTGATCTTGTAAATCTGGAGCATAAGGTGGTTAACTGTTGTTGGTTATTAGTGAATTAGATATAAATTTAATTAATTAACTACTTAATTGAAATAACCTCACTAGTAATATATAGCTGCTCTATATTAGGAGAGCTGTATGTAGGCTTGAAAATATAGAGGATCATATAAAATGCAATTGGCAAACAAGTGGCTTACCATTGCATTCGTTTGAACAAATAAGAAAGTTTTATATACTTTAATAAAAATTATGGACGGTACATAAATCTTAGCAAATTTATCATTTGTATGGTTGCTTACATAGAGCGACAAGTTACCAGTATCAGCTCTCGATATTACAAATGTATGGAATAAACAGTTTACTTTAAATTCACACGTACCTGCTACATGTAAGCAGGTAATTTAACTTAACGGAATTCCAAAACCTTTTCTAATTCTTAATTTAGCTACAAAAATGTGGCGTCGTGAAGAAATATTGAGTTTTAATATATACGTAACGTTCCTTAGCTTAAAGAAGTTTTTCCTAACATCAACAACGCCCTTAGTACTGTAGGTAAATAATAGTAAATTGCTTGTAAATTTCTGTGTAATTTTCGAACATTTACTGTTCTCACTGGTTACATTCAAAATGTAGATTAGGCTGTACGTGGATATACGAGTGATTCAATTTCTTTCCTACCCTTAGGTACGGAATAATTAATTCCACAGCTAGCGTATTTTGTACGCAAAATGTAAGCTCCAAAAATGAGGCAAAAACAAAACACCAACTTAAATACAAGCCTTTTTCACTCATGTGTGTTTTATTTTAATTTTCAACTTTATTCCGCGCTGCTAGGGTTTTAAAAGCCTAGATTTCGAAAAGTCCAAAAGCAGGACTTAAAGTTGCTCACAAAAAGGGCGACTCATCGTCGGCTTTCCGGCGAGTGTTCCCGAATCCGGTCACCATCAGGCGATCCCTTTCAGCGATAAAAACGTGCTTTGTTTCCGTCACGTCCCGTTATTTTTTATTTCCCACTTTTTTCAGCATTAACCGAGGTATTTTGTAAATATTTCATTATGTAGTCATGCTATTGAAAAAGAAATTTCTGTTGTTGCAGAGATAAAAGGGTTTCATTTGTTTGAATTGGAAACCAAATTGCGTTTAGGTCATGACTTCTTTCTTTATTGTTCATCTAAAAGCAAACAATGTGCTTTTTGTGTGAATAATATAGGTCCATTGTGATGGTAACGATATCGGGTTACGCAACGGTAACCTAGCGCCTAACATACCAGGTGAAAAAGAACGGTGATTTTGCAGATTTTATTTAAAGATTACCTTTTATTTTCGAACCGTTACCATATACTACATGTGATACCTAATTTTGATAGCTTTTAGATATTTTACTCAAGTAGCTTTGGACATAGTTTGTACAAAATCAGATTCCAATATCCATTAATCTGAAAAAAATTAAATATCGCGTTTCATCGACAGGCCAAGGGACCAAACAACCTGAAGGGAATTGTTCTTTGGCTGCGGTAATCTGTGAGGTGGAGGTACTTCCCCAATCGGGCAGGTTAAACAATACGCTATGCCGTACCTCTCTTTTCGCCAAATAACAATTCCCTTCAGGGTTGTTTGGTCCCGCGAGTGAGTGAGATCACCAGAAATTAAGGACGGAGTATAGGCTGGCGACGGATCGCCGACCCCTTGGTGTTGCTGATCTCCAAAAACGGTGGTGATTGCTTTCCATCAGGTGATCCACATATAAAAAAAGTCTAACTTTACTCGTAAGCCGAAAAAATATGGATTTTGGCTTGAATCTCAGAATTAAGTATTTAAAAGTAGCACTTTCTGTAATTTCTATTAAATTGCTAATGACTTAAATTTTGAAGCTGTCGGTTGTCCAAAATAACTTGTTACAACCTATTTCAAAATATTTTATCACAAAAAAGGTTATATGTAAAAAGTTATATCCTCTTAAGATCCACTTTCTCTTACGTCAACCCATCTGACCCATAACAGAAAGATTAACTCCGGCACATAATATGTCATGTTCGTGTAATTTATTCGCTACCACCCCCGTGCCCCGAAAAGGACGTAAGCCCAACTTGACAAACAGTGTAAACCTTCGTATTTCGTCAGTACAAAATAATCCTTTTTTTTTGGTCATTTTTTCTCGTGGACCCACGTCGTAATAATAACAAATAGTTGGTCAAAATCACTTTGTTTTATTATTCTTACAGTAGTGGAGATACGGTTGATGTAATACAAGAAAACTGCGTTTCTAGGTCTTATTAATCAGCCAGACTATGTTGTTATAGATTTAAGAATATACTAGAATAGTTTCCTAAACATTTGCATGCACCTAAAAAGGCATGTATGCACGAAACGAACATCACGAACAAAAATATCGAACACGAACATTTGGTTCGAATACCGTAGCCAAATAACAATTCCCTTGAGGGTTGTTGTGTTCCTGCGAGTGAGTGAGGTCACCAGAAAGAAACGAGATGCTGCGTTGGTTGGGAAGGGGGTCCCGGCGTGGGCGATATTTTATGTTGCGAGCGTTAATATGGTTACGGTAACCGCTTTACATCGGGCGGGCCGTAAGCTTGTCCGCCATCTGACGTAGAAAAAAGAAATCGTACCCATGGACGTAAATTTGTTGCTATGTAACGTCTCTCAACTATTGTTCAAAGAAGTACAAAAGTGGATCGCCTACGAACAATAATTTAAGCAAACAAAGTTGTGGCGTATCATTTAGAATTTGTTCGTACATCTTCGATCATTTATTAATCATGTACAATGTTCAATGTAACGTGAATGTTCCACGTAATGCTCATGTCGAGTGAGTCATCATCATCAGCCTGTATCTATTCACTGCTGGATATAAGCCTTCCCCAATGCTTTCCACCAAATACGATCCTCCGCCTTCCGCATCCAGCCGCTTTCTTAAGGTCATCGGACCATCTAGAAGGAGGGCGTCCAATGCTTAGTCGTCGTACGCGCGGCCTCCACTCTAATACCTTTCTCCCCCATCTGCTTTCGATCCCTCAGAGAAACCCCGACATAGCTCGCTCCATCGCTCGCTGCGCGACCTTTAGCCTGTGGTCCGATGGTCAGTGTCCAAGTCTCTGCACCATAGGTCATTGCAAGGAGGACGCTTTGATTGAATACTTTAGTTATGTCAAGTATTATGTCGATGATGATGTTATGTCGAGTGAGTATTTACCTGAAATACCTCTTTCTACTTTTCGTTTTCTGGTCATTGGAATGTCGATTATATCCGCGGTGAGCGTTCATGTATTTGCTATATGAAATGTTACACACATTTGCTAATTTTGTTTGTAATATCACACAGTAACAGAACGTCGAGTGTGTCGTTATTTTGTTACAAGCTAATGCTCTAGTTTAAACTCACCCTAACATAGTACTGAATTCTTATTACGTTCTTACTACATAACGGAAAAAAATACACTTTGAATGTGACGGATGTTACTTTCAATCCTCTACACGGTGTAATTATAACCAGAAAATATGATAAACTAAAAATTAACAACAATAAAAATGTAAGTCTACTTATAAAAATGACCAATCATGTATGACCATAGCCTCTAAACATAATGCCCGGGCATTATATTCTTCCATTCAAAGCAATTACGTTCCTAAACAACCAGCGGAATAACCGGAGGGCGCTAAATGTAAGTAAGTAAAAGAAGCCAACATCACCTGCCCGTGGTGCATCCTGCTGACTGATTGACGATGCTCTAGCGAAAAGAGAGTTAGGAAGCGTAATTGTAAGCTGCCCGACTAGGGAAATACCTCTACCTCACAGAATACCGCTGCTAAATGACAATTCCCTTGAGAATGTTGTGTTCCTGCACGTGAGTGAGCTTACCAGAAAGAAAGGAAATGCTGCGTTGACAGCGGGGATGGCGGCACGCGAGCGATATTTCTTGTTGTGATCATTAGTATGGCTACGGTAACCGCTTCGCATCAGGCGGGCCGTATTCATATCTGCTATCCTCTCCATTGCCTGCTCTCGCAGGCCATTCTCTCGTAGGTACATTTACTCGAATAGATTTAAAGGTGCGTTCATTTAGATTGAGAAATTACAAATAATTGAAAAAGTATCATTTCAATTTTGTCTTTATTCACAAACCATGCATATGTCTAGTCTTTAGTCAATTGCCGCCGCAATTTGGGATTCTCTTCACGGTTACCATCAGAAAAAGCGGAGCCACTTGCTGTGCTAATATAAAAATAAAGATATTTTTTTTCATTGGTATCGTTAAATATGACAATGCAAAATTTATTAACAAGTTATCATTATGATGATTGGATATAATATTATTACCATATTTGCTTCTACAAGATGAGTAATCTATATATATAAAAGAAAGTCGTGTTTGTTACAACACTTATAACTCGAGAACGGCTGGACCGATTGCCATGGTTTTTGATTTGTTGGATTTGTTTCCGTCCCGAATAGCAGAATAACTCTTAAAAACATTGGAAAATTCTCGAAAAAATAAAATAAAAGAAAAAACATTTTCCCATACAAATGAAAGTGTCAGTTGAAAAAGGGATTACGATATTTATTGGTTGTCAAATATCAAAACGTCAAATCGATTGGTGTCACTTTTATGTCGCGAAAGTTGTCTGTGATTTGTTATGAAAATTTAAAAATGTCAAATCGATAGGGGTGAAAACGCTTTTCCCATGGGGTTCGAGCGCAAGAATCAAATGAGAGTAAACATCAAAAGAAATGACAATTCCAAATCACCAAAATGATAAAACCTATTTCAAAACTAAAAAAAATAAAACAAAATGTTTTTTTAAACAAATATTAACAATAAGGAAATCTTTATTTTTATGAAATCTTCAGTTTTTATGGATACGGGTCTTCCCTCAACCGAAGGGGTTTAGAGCGTACTCCAACACGCTGCTCAACTGCGGGTTGGCGGAGGCCAGTGTTTTCGAACCGCCTAAAGGCCACTGACTTAACTTAACGACTGTCTTTAAATGATAACAACCGGGACCGACAGCTTAACGTGCCTTCCGAAGCACTTAGGAGCTCAAGATGAGCTAATGATAACAACCGGGACCGACGGCTTAACGTGCCTTCCGAAGCACGGAGGAGCTCAAGATGAGCTAATGATAACAACCGGGACCGACGGCTTAACGTGCCTTCCGAAGCACGGAGGAGCTCAAGATGAGCTAATGATAACAACCGGGACCGACGCCTTAACGTGCCTTCCGAAGCACGGAGGAGCTCAAGATGAGCTAATGATAACAACCGGGACCGATGGCTTAACGTGCCTTCCGAAGCACGGAGGAGCTCAAGATGAGCTAATGATAACAACCGGGACCGACGGCTTAACGTGTCTTCCGAAGCACGGAGGAACTCAAGATGAGCTAATGATAACAACCGGAACCGACGGCTTAACGTGTCTTTCGAATCACGGAGGAGCTCGAGGTAATATAAACCCATCCGTGTACAGGCTACGGTCAACGTTGCTTAACTTGCGTGTTCAATTGGACTGACACACGCAATGACGCCATCGAGCTTCTCTATTATTTTCTACTATTCATTGTTTTAATTCCATAAAATCATAAATTTAGTTCAGCTAATATGTACCACGACATTCATTGATTGTTAGGCGGTACGAAGTTCGCCGGGACAGCTAGTATTGTATATATTGAGCATACGGTAGTAGAAATACGACGTCGTAGGTAATATGACGAGTTCTACGAACTTGAAGCTACGACGTTCTACGCCGTACGTTTAAGAAGTGCTACGCCGTTTCGCTACGAGTTTAATACTCGTAGCGAAACGACGTAGCACGTCTAACTAGTTTATTGTAGTTAGAGGTGATAATACTACTTACTTCTAACTATTTTATAGTAGTTAAAATTGCTACCATTATGAATCGAAGGTTAAAGAACATGAGAACTTGGCCCTTCATTTATGTTTCATTTGGATCGATGTTACGTAGTTATTTATTCTCTTGAATTGTATTTTGTTCTGCTGAAGCTCAGTTAATGATGACCAAGCGTTTCTGCTACGAAGAAGATGTCTCGAAACAATCTAACGTACGCGAAGTGATGAGTCACTCAGAGCATTCAGAAATAAGAGCTTTACTGGATGAACATTTTTAGTTTTTTTGGCCAATGTGTTTATAATTTTGTTCAGAATATGAAATATAAATCCGACTCCGTTAGTGATTATCGCACCCGATTCAAGTGGCTTCCCATCCGCAGTCGCCACAAATTCCTTTTTTTATATAAGAGGGGAGCCACGGATTTTACAACTTATTCCCATTTTACGTTTTACAGCCTATACGTAATACAAGCTCCACAAAAAATATCATTCAAACTATACAACTCATATATTATAACTTAGCATATAAATTTATACATCATATTTTTTATCGGGAAAATAGCCACTGTACGTATTCATAAATTTTCATTTTCGTTACTCAATAACTGTACAGTGCGCTAAGTAACTAAGTTTTTATTAAGAAAAGCAAGGGAGGGCGAGGGCCACCGGAGGTGGCCAGCCGGAGATGCGAAGGCGAGCATGAGTGCCTTCCCTTCGTTACGCAAAGGCGAAGGGGCTGCACTTCCCTCAGCGCCGGAGACGTCGCGAAACTCCGCTTTCTTATTAGGTAGGTACATGAAACGAAATTTTTATTGTTACGACAAAGATAAATGAATGAATAGCACAGCACACTCAATTCATTCTAACAACATACTTATATAAATAAAATCCAGGGTGACGCGCAGTATTGATAACCCGTAGGCCGACTCGGCCATTAGGTATTTCATAGATAGTTCTAACATTCAATATCTTAAAAAAACATTATATTAATCGTTCGTTAGTGCGATTAATTTTTGTATAATCAATATTAGGTAAGTTAAAGAGTACTTCAGTCGACCAATATGCGTTATATTATAAACATCCAAGCAGCCAAATAACAATTCCCCTGAGGGTTGTTGTGTTCCTGCGAGTGAGTGGGGTCACCAGAAGGAAAGGAAGGAGATGATGCGTTGGCAGCGGGGGTGGCGGCACGCGAGCAATATTTTATGTTGCAAGCGTTAATATGGCTACGGTAACCGCTTCACATCAGGCGGGCCGTATGCTTGTCTGCCACCCGAAGTAGTATAAAAAAAAAAAAAAAACATATGTGAATCGACCGTAGTTAGATCGAAAATAGTTAGAATAGGTTTAGTTATTATTTTACTTTCTATATCTTTTTTTTATTACTAAAAATGATAGTATTTCAATTCACAGTAGATTTTTTGTAATAATGTATTTTATTTTGTCTGCCTTCAAAAATTCCTAGGTAATATTAGTGGCTTTAATATACTATTTGATGATCATTTCAGATAAATTTGACGATCAATTAATGTAAGATGAGGTATATTTTAAACGTACTGAGTTATAAAATTAGAAGCCAATAGAAGTAATATTTTGGTGCCATATATTAATATTTTAGAAGTTTACTGCTTGAATGCATGTTACAAATTTAGATGCTAAAAAATAACCATTATGCTGAGTTATATTTAGAGCGGCTTACATAGAAGAACTAGTGGCTAAGATAGTATTATTCAGACGCGCGTTGATTGTGGCTAAGTTAGTAATTTAGACGGCAATTTAGATTTTTAGAGGCGATTAATGCTATTAAAAAGTAGTCTGTTTAAATAGTACCCGTATTTTTTAATAATGCGGAGTAATATTTGCAGTCGGTTTTTTTTGCTATAAATATTTATATTTTCTTTCGTAATGTTATTCCTATCAGTCGACATTATTACTTACAACGACCAAATATGTCTTTCTTTGCATTAATATTTTTTCGAACTGACATAGCCTACCCAATCTCGAACGAAGCGTGGGTAAATCAGTGTTTACAAAATAAATTTATAAACAGCGGTTGTACCGCATAAAGACATATTAAATTGTTAAGAAGGCAGGACAACGTCTGTCGTGTCAGCTAGTATATAATAAAATATCACTATAATTTTAAAGAACCTGGAATGTAAGTGCTCAAGACCGTCTTTAGAACTAAAACCAACTTTACTAGCACATGATCCACCCTGCTGATCTTCCTGTTACTTTCACCTCATAGAAGACCGTGGCCAAGTAGCGATACTTGACGAGCAATATTTGACGAGCTCGGTGGTCGAATGGTTAGGAATGAATACTTTGACTCCGAGGTCGCGGGTTCGATTCCCGCACAAGTCAAACACTTGTGTGCATGCATGAACATGTCTGTTTGTCTTGGTCTGGGTGTTTACTATAATAATATGTATTGTAAGTATGTATTTACAAAAAAAAAAAAAAAAACTATTTAAGTACATTTATCAGTTGTCTAGTACCCATAACACAAGCATTGCGCTTAATTTGGGAGTAGATGTCGCTATGTAAATTGTCCTGAAATATTTATTTATTTATTCAATACGATTGAGGGTTCTTGTGCTCTTATGAGTGAATGAGGTTACTAGATGTGAGGAGATGCTGTGTCAGTAGAGCTTTATATCAGGTGTGCCGTATGCTTGTTTGGCATCCAACAAAGTTTTAAAATAATAATCAATAAATACTTACCGAACAATATAAAGAAACAGCTCAGCTCGGCCGCCCACATATTGTCTGTTTTTTCACATACTGTGTCCAACACTACACTTCACAGCACAGAATTCACTATATCCTTCCATTGTTCAACGATGGCGTCGGTTTGAATATACCATTATAATATTTCCCTCTACAAGCGACTTTCTTTAACGAAGGACGAATTATTGGAATGACCTGAAACAAAGAATACATTGTTAACAACAAACAGGCCCTTATTTCAAGAGTTTTTTGTCGAGCTTTGTGTTTTATAAGAAATATTTACCTATGAACTTATAAAAAATATAGTACATTTCAAACAAGTAAAAATATTTGGAATAGCAATGTCTCATAAATATACAAAAGTATTTCAACATTTCGTTTGTCGTCTGTAGTATATTAGTATTTTTTTATTATTGGACATATAGACTTAGGATTCTTCGCTATCCTTCATCTATGGTTAGACATTACGGGACAGGCCACACAGTCCAATCACTGTGTCTCCTGTGGCAATGAACATTGAAGTACACTGCAGTCCCGGGGGTTAATCTATGGCTGCCTTAGAACTCACAACGAATATGAATCAGCAGAAATTAGTAGGTAATTTGGCGGTTGAACATTAGTCGTGAGAAGTATTTTGTTTAGTCTACCATTTAATAAATAAAAAATTATTTAAAGTAATCGCTTCTTTTTATTTTCTAACAAGATATATAATTATTTTTATTCTAAATTAATTAACTATATTACTAAACTGAATATTTACAAATAAAATATTTACAAAGAGGTACAAAAAAACGAAGAAAAGAAATAAAACAAAAATTATAAGTAAAAAATTTCCCTCAAATCGTTGCCCGTCGGTAGCGTACCAAGAATGCTGGCAGCATTACCTCGCTGAATAGCAATGCTAATCCTCTGAGCAAGGTAATGTAAAGGTAACATGGTCGATCTCAATTTTTTCGACAGAAACTTGGCCGAAAAAAATTAAGATCGATCATGATCATCGAGGTCTTTAATTGTGACAAGTTTCATCAAAATCCGTTCAGCGGTTTTGGAGCCTGTTCATTTCCAAGAACGACTTTACTGCGTATATAAGCGATTCGCTGGCTCTACTCAAAAACAAGACAGAGGACAATTCGACTGTATGTCTTTTTCGAATGCAAGTTTGCGATTTCTCTGCCATTTATTATGATGATTATTTTTAATAATGAAGGGTGTAATGAGTTCCTCAACATCTTTGTATCAAAGTCAACCTCATCTGCACGTGATGCACCGACTGATAAACAAGGGTCTAATGAAAAGAGGGATAGGGCATAACGTATTTTATAAGCTGTCCGACTGAGGAAGGACCTCCACTTCACAGAATACTACAGTCAAGTCACAATTCAAATTGAGGTAATGTTCAATCGATTTCATGTTGCGAAAGTTTATATATTAAGTAGGTATATATAAACTACAGTAACCGCACCACATCATGCGGGTGGACAGCTTGTTTGCCAATAGTACCCGATTTGTATAAAAAAATAGTATAATAGATAGGATAAAGTTATTAGGTGAATCGAAAAGAAGAAAAAACGATTTAACTAAAGTACAGTTCAACATTCGTTCAAGCATGAGCTCGACCGTAAAAATGCCAAATTGATATGTTTCCAAGTGGTGCCAAAACGGCCGTTTTCCGCATATTTCGTTTAGTTTGTAGTATTTCGTTTTAACACAGCAAGCTTTTGTCATTTACATACTCATGACTTTGTGTTAAATTTCAAATATTATGGATTCAAATTTTAAATTTGGGATGTAAGTGGCTCATCAAGATCTTTAGAGCTAAAGTCAATCCCACATGCACGTGATGCACCCTGCCGACCAGTGAAAAAGACTTTAGCATAAGGGAGGCATACCTCTCTTTTGCCAGAGCAGTTTACAGTACGGCGGCGTATTTGTAATCTGACCGGCTAGTAAAATGAGAGTTGTTGTGTTCCTGCGAATGAGTAAGGTCACCAGTAACGAAGAAGTTGGTGCGTTGGCAACGGGGTCGGCTGCGTGCGAACGTTATTTCATGTTGTGAGCGTTAATATGGCAACGGTAAGCGCTTCACATTAGGCGGACTGTATTCTTGATTGCCATCCGACGTAGTATAAAAAAAAATGTGATTCTATATTAACCCAATGTTTATAAAATATGAACCCCACGGGAAAAGCTGTATTCTTTTTAAGAAAGCTGCATTCGTATTTAAGAAATCGAATCCTTAATGAAAAAATTAGACGGAGATACAAAGTTGTCGACATAGCCTTCACAGTGTTAGCAAGCTGAAGTGTCAGCTGGTCGGCCACATCTGCCGAGTCAATAATTGCAAATGGGACAAGAAGGTATTTGAGTGAAGGGAGACCGCATGGGGGACGACGAAATGGTAGAGCCAGGGCGAGCGCATGCTAAATGGACCGAGAACCTAAAAAAACGGCTGAAAGTAGCTGGATGCGGAATACAGAAAATCATATATAGCGGAAACCATCTATCCAGCTGTGGGTAGATACAGATTGGTGACGATAATGATTTGCCAAATTATTTATGCAAAATTAGTTCAAGTAACAACTTGAACTTATTTTGCATAACAATACAATACAATACAATACAATATTCTTTATTGCACCAAATTAAAGATTTTACAAAAGTATTAAGGTAATAAGAGTACAAAAGGCGGTCTTATCGCTAAGCGATCTCTTCCAGACAACCTTAAGGTAGAGGAAACGAGAATGATAGTAAGCAAGTAGGAGGCGCATAAACTACATAAACGTACCTACATACACACATACATACATATACACGTATACCACATAAAAAATACACACATATCATATAAACAATAAATATACAATATATAACTATAGTGTATAAAAATATTACATAAAATAAATAACAAGCGACAGACCTGAGAATAAAGGAAAATAAGAAAAGTTACACAGGGACAAGTGAGAGATAGTGAGCTTTCACAAGATTTTTAAAAGCGGATAGAGTTTGTGCACTACGAATGGTTAATGGCAGAGCATTCCAGAGACGCACAGCCTGAACCGAAAAGGACTTAGTGTAATACTGGGAAGAGTGTGATGGCGTAATGAGGCGAAGAGATAGAGTATGACGCAAGGCACGACCCTGCACCCCAGTGTGAAATAAGATGCGCTCTTTTAGATATTGAGGAGTTAAGGGATTAAATAAGATGGAATAAAGAAGGAATAGGATATGACTGTTACGGCGAAGTCTAATAGGAAGCCATCTGAGCTGACAACGAAATTGTGAGACGTGGTCATATTTGCGAAGTCCAAATATGAACCGGATGCAAAGATTTTGAAGGCGCTCAAGTTTATTCAATTGCTCCTCGGTGAGATCGAGGTAACAAGAGTCGGCGTAATCAAGAATAGGGAGAAGCAAGGACTGTGCAAGCGCAATTTTGGTGTCCAACGGCAGAAAGTACTGCAGTCTTCTAAGAGAACCAATAGACGCGAATATCTTTTTACTAACAGCGGCAAGTTGAGCAGTCCAAGCAAAAGATTTGTCAAAAATGATACCAAGATTTCTCACGCTATCGCTGTAGCAAACAACAGTCCCATTAAAAATTACAGAAGGGAAATTAGGCCAGTCAATTTTGGATATCAACCGGGAACTACCTATGATAATGGCCTGTGTTTTTAATGGATTGACAACTAGACCGTGGGAATTACTCCATTCAGATATACGAGAAAGATCTTCATTAATAATGGAAATAGTACTTGATAGATCGTCAAAAGACATAACTTTTAGTCTTTGAACATTTAGTATCATAAACTGTAGTATTTATTTAACTTTATTTGCTCTAAAGTTTCTGAGTTATTTTCCTAGATCATTGTGTAACCTTTGTGGGTTTTACGAAAATAGTACATATAAGATAAAAAAATAAAATTGTCCACGAAGGTCACGATGAAAATTTTGATTACCTGGTCACGAATTGTTTTTATTCCATAAATGACTTTTTCAATTATAAATTCTAAAATTATGACATGATATAAGGACTTTTTTCGTAATTTAATTTGCAATGTAAAATGTTAATTTAAATATTTAATTTTGTTCTTCTTATTTTTATAAACCTAAATATTCACATGCCATTTTGGTGGAATATGCTGAGGGCCATATAATTTATAACGCCATATTGTTAACCATATTCTGTGAATAAAGTACCATTCATTCATTCAAAATCTTGGTGATGAGATTTACATGTACAGTAATACCCCGACTTACGCTACCCCGTTTTACGCGAATTCGGAGATACGCGGTTTTTCTTTGATCATCGCGCGCATCCAGCTTGCTTCAACCAATGGACCAGGGAGTCAAAACATTTATAGCTTACTACTCAAGGCGATCATTTGCACATCATAATGAAGCTATGAGACAAAATAGCGAGCTTCCTGTCAAAGACTTTCGGAAGCAATCCAATGTCTTAGATGCTGTAAGAATTATTGGACAATCTTGGAATGAGATTTCACAAAAAACTTTGAATGGCGTCTGGAAAAAGCTGTGTCCATTTTTTTTCAAGACAGAAACTGAAGGTGAATCAGCCTCAGATTCTGAACAAATCGATGGTATAATAATAGAAGATGTTATTGATATTGTCAAACAATTAAATTTAGAGAAAAATGCTGATGACGTCCAAGAAGAAGAAACGAGAAATAAAAAAGTCATCTCATCAAATTGTTTTAATTATCAGAATTATCTAACATTTTATTAAACATGTTTCTTCTAAATTATTGTTTTCTTTAGACTCTGGTCCCGACAATTTCCTCATTGGGTCCCGATTACACAAACTTCATACGTATTTATATGCAAGGTTGTTACGCGAATTCGACTTACACGGCTATCTCTTGGTCCCACCTATCGCGTAAGTCCGGGGTATTACTGTATCTGGTTCTAGTATTAAAGATCGAAGTTCTAATGATACTAATTAAGTAAGCAAAATGTCTAGACAATGTCGTATATTACAGTAGTATGACCTCTACCTTTCACATTTTCACGTACCTTTTGTTATTATGCAAGTGGGAGTCAAGTAACAGCATTACCACCTTCAGACATTCGTGGGCCATTGGCAACGATTGTACGAATTTTCGATCAGGCCACGTGTCCTGGCGTGGGTATAATATATACATATATGCGCTGCCATATACATATATACATATATGTATATATTATACCCACGCCAGGACACGTGGCCTGTCGAAAATTCGTAAGATGGAGGGAGTATTGACCGCCGGCGCGGCGTAGAAGAAGAAGTGGTATCCCCTCTCTTTCTACCGCGCGGCGAAAATGCCTGCCCCTGCTGTTTATTTTTAATGTAATATAAATTGTCATGTTTGTGTACCATAGCGCAATAAATGAATATTGTATTTTACCAAATAAATGTTAGTACTTTTATACTGATAAATAAAGCAATTTGTGACAAATTATTTCCTAACCATTCAAAATTATTCAAAAATGAACAACGTTAATGATAAAAGCATCAAAATTTTATGCGGACGTAGTTGCGGCCTGTAAATAGTATACAATGTAATGCTCTTTATTATTACTATGCAAAAATAAATATAAAGATAAGCGGCATCAACTCGTGTTTAGAACATACTCCACCGCGCTGCTCAACTGTGGGTTGGCGAAGGCCGCCGAAGCACGGAGGAGCTCGAGATTAATAAAGCCATGCATGGACAGGCTACGGTCGACATTGCTTTACTTGCGTGATCGATTAGACTGACACGCGCAACGACGTCATCGGGCTCCTCTAAGAGAAGATTTAGATTCAAATAAATGTTTCATTCATTCTTTCATTCATTTATTTAACATTCATTGGCTTAAAATTCTAATAAATAGAGATATAAAATTTAAATTATTACTACTATAGTTGATGTAACAGAAATGAAGATAAGTGCAAGCACTCCCTTTCTCTTATTTATTTATATAAAACCTTATTGACTACAATAATATGATACAAAAGGCGGACTTAATGCTATTGCATTCTCTACCAGTTAACCAATCTTATCGCTTAGTGTTATACTGATATTTAAAACTGAAATTAGTTTTTGGGATACAGATAGTTAACAGAAGAGTATTAAATCTTACAGATTATATGCCCCTTTGTTACTCCCACTTGCTGAGACGAATTTAAAAACACCGCATATATTGAAAGTCGTGAAACAGTTTAGTTTTTTTTTATACAACTTCGGATGGTTAACAAACATACGGTCCGCCTGATGTAAAGCGGATACCATAGCCATATAAAGGCTCGCAACACGAAATTTCGCTATCGTGCTGCTACCTCTGCTACCGTTATAGAAACTTCTTCCTTCCTGGTGACCCCACTCACTCGCAAAAACACAACTATCCTCAAGGGAATTGTTATTTGGCTGCGGTATTCCATGAGGTGGAGGTACGTCCCCAGTCTGGCAGGTTGTAAATATGCTTCCCTACTTCTATATTGCCAGAGCCTATTTCTCTCGACGGTAGGGTGCGCCATATGCAGGTGAGGTTGGCTTTGGATCTAAAGATCGTGGAGAGCCACTAACACCCCAAACAGGGTTAGATTGTAGAGTATGCCACAGAATTAAGCACATACATAGTTATAATAGGTAGGGGAAAAAGTCTTTTCGCATTATAGTATGTATGAACTTGTAATAAAATCTCTTTGGTTATACCATTTGTATCTGAAAGGTTTTGATATCTTTAAAAAGTTTAAATTTTAAAAAAGATAATTCCAAATTCAAATTAGGTAAATGTGTGATTTTCATTTGTTTTTTTTTACTGTCAAGATGAGTGAATCTATTGAAGAAATTCGATACATTTTAAAATTTTACTACAAAAAAGGTAAAAATGCAACGCAAGCTGCGAAAAAATTTGTGACGTTTATGGACCTAGTGCAGTGTCTGTGAGAGTAGCACAAATTTGGTTTAGGCGTTTTCAATCCGGAAATTTTGATGTCAAAGATGCACGTCGCTCTGGTCGCTCTGTTACGCATAAAATGGATGCCATTTTTGATAAAGTGGAGCAAGATCGGCATATCAGTAGTAACGACGTAGCTGAAGAACTAGGAATTGACCACAAAACAGTTTTGGCGCATAAAAAGGTCTTGGTCAAAGGCCGGTCAGGCTTCACAGACTCTGGCGAAACCCGGGTTAACCCGTGACAAGGTGATGCTGTGTGTATGGTGAGATTGGAAGGACATTATTCATTATGAGCTGTTACCGCCAGGCAGGACTATCGATTCTGAACTCTACTGTGAACAACTGATGAGATTAAAGCAAAAACTTGAGAGAAAGCGGCCGGAATTAATTAACAGAAGGGGTGTGATTTTTCATCATGATAACGCTAGACCTCACACATCTTTAGCCACTCAGCAAAAATTAAGAGAGTTTGACTGGGAGGTGTTAATGCATCCACCGTATAGTCCTGACCTTGCACCTTCTGATTTCCACCTGTTTCAGTCTCTTCAGCATTCTTTAGGCAATGTCAGGTTAACATCACGAGAAGACTGCCAAAACCACTTGTCGCGGTTTTTTGAACAGAAGTCCCAAAATTTATATAGTAATGGGATCATGTCTATACCTACAAGATGGCAAAAAGTTATCGAACAAAATGGCACCTACCTACTTTAGTTAAATGTAAATAAACTTTATTAAAAAATGTTTTGAATTTTCATATAAAATACGAAAAGACTTTTTCCCCAACCTAATATATAACGGGCCGTAGCTTTGTACGTATTACGGTACTCCATATTACGGTAGTAAAAATTGGCTACAAAGCGCTTACTCACTACTTATGCATATGCATACGTGAACACAAGAAGGAATTTTATCTACAGCATTTCTCTGATAGTTTTTGGTTAGCGCTAACTTCTTGGCGCGGTACTGAGTGAATGCCAAACAATTACCTTGCTTTCTTCTTACCACAATGGAGGCAAGTAGACCGTATCTATAGGTCATATTTTTTTTTTTTTTTTTTTTATACTTCGTCGGGTGGCAGACAAGCATACGGCCCGCCTGATGTGAAGCGGTTACCGTAGCCATATTAACGCTCGCAACATGAAATATCGCTCGCGCGCCGCCACCCCCGCTGCCATCGCAGCATCTCCTTCCTTTCTGGTGACCTCACTCACTCGCAGGAACACAACAGCCCTCAAGGGAACCGTTATTTGGCTGCGGTATTCTGTAAGGTGGAGGTACATTCCCCAGTCGGGTAGCTTACAATTACGCTCCCTACCTCTCTTTTCGCCAGAGCTTCGTTTGTCAGTCAGCAGGGTGCACCGCGTGCAGGTGAAGTTGGCTTTGGTTCAAAGATGTTGATGAACCACTTACACCCCAGCAGTATAGTATAAACACTTACACCTCATATTCGGCAGCTGGGAAAAAAGGTCAAGAACATTCAAGAATTATGTACACACACACAATGTCGAAATTACGTAGCTAAAGTTAGGCGTGATTAGAATTGCTACGTAAAAAAACTCGACGTAATTTTTTAAAGTTAACAAACATACGGTCCGCCTGATGTAAAGCGGATACAATAGCCATATAAAGGTTCGCAACACAAAATTTCGCTATCGTGCTGCTACCTCTGCTATCGTTATAGAAACTTCTTCCTTCCTGGTGACCGCACTCACTCGCAAAAATACAACTATCCTCAAGGGAATTGTTATTTGGCTGCGGTATTCTATGAGGTGGAGGTACGTCCCCAGTCTGGCAGGTTGTAAATACGCTGCCCTACTTCTATTTTGCCAGAGCCTATTTCTCTCGACGGCAGGGTGCGCCATATGCAGGTACGGTTGGCTTTGGATCTAAAGATCGTGGAGAGCCACTAACACCCCAAACAGGGTTAGATTGTAGAGTATGCCACAGAATTAAGCACATACATAGTTATACACTATAACATTTTATAACTATATATAAACGGGCCGTAGTTTTGTACGTATTACGGTATTCATATAACGGTAGTAAAAATTGGCTACAAAGCGCTTACTCACTATTTATGCATACGTGAACACAATAAGGAACTTTATCTACAACTTTTCTCTGATAGTATTTGGTTAGCGCTAACTTCTTGGCGCGGTACTGAGTGAATGCCGGACAATTACCTTGCTTTCTTCTTACCACAATGGAGGCAAGTAGACCGCATCTATAGGTCATATTCGACAGCTGGGTAAAAAGGTCAAGAACATTCAAGATTTGGTTACACACACAATGCCGAAATTACGCAGCTAAAGTGGCTAAAGTTAGGCGTAATTAGAATTGCTATGTAAAAAACTCAACGTAATTTTCGTGAATTTTTTTTGGTAATTATTGAAAAAGTATTATAATGTAATCATAATGACTTTGTCGCGTAATTTTGGCATCGTGTGTTTTGGTAGAAATAGTTACTTTTTAGTTTTAGTCATTCTGCGTTTTAGTGATTGTGCATGTTAGCCATGTTGCCCTCGTAGTCTTTTTGCTTTGTAGGCAGCTTAATCAGGTGCTTTTTTTACTGCGTCGGATGGAAGAGAATCATATAGCCTCCCAGTTGTGAAGCGGTAGTAGCCGATAGAGATTTAGCACATAAATTATCCACTGGTGCAATGCCACCTCCGCTGTCATCGTAGCAACTCCTTTCTTTCTCGCAACCTTACTCACTCGCATTAACCCAACAAGTCTTTAGATCTCTCGGAATCTTTATATGGCCGAGATCTTTTGTGAAGCGAAACTACTTTACCTCTCGAGTTTCTCTAACCGAACACGCAAGTTAAGCAACGTTGATGGTAACCTGTCCATGGATGGATTTATTTATCTCGAATTTCTCATTGGTTCGGAGGGCATGTTAACCTGTCGGTCCCGGCTGTTGTCGTTAAATAACGGCCTTTAGGCGGCTTGAAAATAGTCTAAAGTTTAGAGCATACTCCACCACGCTGCTCAACTGCGGTTGTAGAGTCTGAACCCTTTCGATTGAGGGGAAGCCCGTATCCCAGCAGTGGGATGAATAAGGACTGACGACGACGAAGTACTTTTCCACTTGGGCAACTTTTAATTACGCTTTGTCCTACTTCTATTTTGTCAGAGCCCCGTTTGGCAGTCAGCAAAGTGGGCCACGTCCAGATGATTCGATTGTGGTCTTGGCTCTAAGATGATGGAGCCACCACTTACACCCCTTACGCTACTATATACTCGTATGTTTAAGAGCACTACAGTAAATATCAGGCAATTTAGTGTCTTTATTGATTTTAGCTTCCCAAAATACCCTTTCGATAAAGTAGCTAAACCGATTAAGAAGAGTAACTTGAAGTGTTGGGATTTGGAACGTTAGAATAACATGAATGTGGAAGTAGCTGAATGTCTGTGAGTAGCGGCTACGTCAAAATGTATTTAACAAAACGACATAGACAAATCTCTCTAACATAGACTTATATACTACGTGTCATAGACGCCAGTTTGACGCGCCAAACATGAGATAGAATAGAGAATGCCGGGATTTTATAATAGCTGTCATATAATTTCATAGTTTCGTTGCCCGTGTCAGTCTGATCGAACACGCAAGTTAAGGTTAAGCAACGTCGACTGCCTGTCTATGGATGGGTTTATTTATCTCGAACACTTCCGTGCTTCAGAGGGCACGTTAAGTCGTCGGTCTCGGCTATTGTCATTAGATGCCAGTCGTTAAGCCTAGTCAGTGGCCTTAGGGCGGCTTGAAAACACTGGCCTCCGCCAACCCGCAGTTGAGCCGCGTAGTGGAGTATGCTCTACTCTAAACCTATTAGTTTGAGCAAAGACCCATATCCCAACAGTGGGATGATTATGGGTTGAAGCCGATGCCGATGTCCTATAACAGTGTGACACATTTTTGCGCTTTCTTTTGAAAAAAAAGCACATGAAGCAAAATATAAACTCGTATTAATCCTCATTCCTAATCCTCATTGGTAGGTCCACCCATGAGATGGACGGACCAGATTCAGGCCGCAACTGAGTGTTCGGTTTGCGAGTGCACCAGGAAAACTGCAGTCCGTGATGAATGGCGCTGTATTATCAAAATGATCACTAATCGTGATTCACAATGATGACCACGACCATTCTGGCAAGAGTGTACCGACTAGGAAGAATTAATCCTCATTCAGTCAATCAATATCTTATATCATTTCCTTACAATGATGATCGTATCTGTTACACTTTCTCTTTTTTTTAAATTTTAAACGTGACGAGGGCCCGGCACATTCCGACCACTGTGTTTCCTGTATAACCAGGATTAACAGTGGTGACCACCAGAAAAGGCAATGAACAATGAAGTCCACTGCAGTCCCGGGCTAAAACTACGGCTACCTTGAAACTCACAACGAATTGAATCAGAAGAAATTAATAGGAAGCTTTTGTAATTTGACTTCTTGTGTGAAAGCAATGGAAACTATCAATTTGTCTATAGTTTATTCTGTCAATGCTCACGAATAACGAAACCTGACAATTTTATGTCTCCCACAGCACAATATTCACTTTCCGACACATTCAGACAAGTTCGTCGAGATGTGACGTGAAATTTCAATATATGTTCCTTCATGTCTAAAATTCCATATTTGCACGAAAGGCACTTTAAGCGATATCAATCTCTCTTCTATCGAACCTAGACGATGCAATACAGATCAAATAAGCTGATACTCGTATCGGCCTCAAGAGATAGGTACTTGAGTTCATTTGTGTAGTTTAAATGTACTTCGTGGAGAGCCACCACCTGTGATTTGGATGATGATACCACTTCTATATATACTAGCTCAATGTTACTGAACCTGAGGGCAATTAGCCCCACAGGTGTATAACAGGGTTTTTGTAGGGGTAAAGCTGATGAACGATAAATTATTTCGATAAGAACAAATTAGTTCGGCTTCAGACGCATAAGATCTGATCTAAGGACTGGGTAACATCAGTTTCCTATATTGATCATAGGGGTAACTATATGGAGAAGGTTAGGAAACACTGTACTAGCTGTATTCGCGGCTTTATTTTAATTACATTTTTTTTTTCTACGAGATAATATGATGTTTTTGTTATGATATTAATATTTAGAGGAATCGAAAGATTTAACAGCGACATAGTCCCAAACTAAGTATAGATTGTTGCTAGATAGCTGTTAAATATAAGTAAATACTTATTAATTAATTACTTATTATTTACATACATACATATTAATTACTTAATGACGAACTCGGTGGTCGAATGGCAATTAGCAATGGCCACTTTGAGGTCGCGGGTTCGATTCCCGCACAAGACAAACATTTGTGTGCATGAACATGTCTGTTTGTCCTGGTTTGGGTGTATTATAAGTATGTATTTACAAAAAAAGAAAAAGTATTTAAGTACATTTATCAGTTGTCTAATACTCGTAACACAAGCTTTGCGCTTAATTTGAGACTAGATGGCGCTGTGTAAATTGTACAGAAATATTTATTTATTAGCTGTTACCCGCAATCACGTCCGTCCCCGTCCTCGTGGGAATAAAATATTTTCCGGAGATTTTTCGAGGATAAAACGTAGTCTATACATAAAACTTTGACGATATACACATCCTTGTCAGGAGTAAAAAACGTGAAGCTCAATAATTAATTCGTGAAAGGTCAGGTTGCGGAATGAGCATCGTTCCTGTCGAAGTTTTCCCAGCAGAGGTGGTGGCCTAATATTCTTGATTTGAAGAAAATTTTCGAGTTTATAGAGCTCTTCCTAGCTATCAGGGATAGCATTTTTCTTTAATTGGACAATTTACACATCGTCATCTAGTACCAAACTAAGCTATGCTTGTACTATGGGTACAGGATACATACATGTATGCATTTAAATATTTATTTTATTTTAATTATTTATTTTTAAAGTGAATAATATAACTAAATATATTGATATTTCAAGCGTCTATCTGTTGCCGTTATTCAATATCGAGCCCCTTAAATATTTATTTTATATTGTTTTTTAGTATTTGTTGTCATAGCAGCTACAGAAATACATCATGTGTGAAAATTTGAAATGTCATACTGTTCATGAGCCTGGTAAAGCCTGGTGACAGACGGACGGACAGCGGAGTCTCAGTATTAGGGTCCGTTTTACCCATTGGGTACGGAACCCTAAAAACGAGCGAAATATATAGGATTACTCGTGTGTCTGTCCAACAGTCACAGCTATGATTCTCCGTATCTCCTGAACGAATAAGTTGAAATTAAAAATTTATAATACTAGTTTTTTGCAGACTGTACCGTGAGATATATTGAAAGAAAGGAATTGGTGTGTCGGTTTCAAAAATATAATCTCATCTGAAATGTATATTTTATAGTTAAAATGTGTATAGTTTTTTAATTCTTTCGGAAATCTACCAATCTTCCTACTTCATCTTCGACAATACAAAGCGAAAATTTTTGAAAAAAATATTGAGAAGATCGTTACCTATACCGACGTCAACTCTTACTCATGCCACTGCTGAGATACTGGTCTCCCCTCAGACCAAGAGGTTTAGAGGTTAGGGTTTTAGCAGCGTGATGGAATATGCACTCCACCACGGTGCTCAACTGCGGATTAACGAGTTACCTATACATTACATGAAAAGTATGTATAAGTCTTAAAAAATCATGGTAAACCTGTGTGTCTATACTTAGCGGGAACACCAGTTCTTTGGTGTCTTTGCATGAAACGGATCTATATAATTAGGACTATCGATGGTGCTATTGGTAGTGACAGTTAGGGCTATGCTGTAGTTGAATAATAAGACAAAACATACATAGGTTTCATGCATCAAACCCAAAATAATACGTTATGAAAAAACCTCAGTCAGTCAGCGGGCAACTTCATAAATAAGTTAACCATGTTTAAAATCATGTCATTAATTAGGGCTATTCGTATGTTTATTTTGTTTAATCTTGTTTTCTGGGTGTTTTGGTGTTATTTTTTTTAAATTGAAGTTTAACATAAACTTGAAACTCGTGATTATTTTTATTTATTTATTTTAACTTCATGCACAATATTTTTTTTATACCACTAAAGTGACAAACAAGCATACGCCTGATGGAAAGCTGTTACCGTAGCCTATGAACGCCTGTAACACCAGGGGCATCACACGTGCGTTGCCGACCCTGTAATAACCTCTTCCCTGTAATATGTACCCAGGCGGGACTTAATACAAGCATTCTCTACCAGTCTAACTTAGGGTGATGCAGAGTTAGAATACATGGCAGGTGCGTAAGATAAGTAACGTGAATATATTACATGATAAATATTAACATAAATAAAACAGGAACAAAACGATTTAAAGATATAGATATAACATACATTATACATAATTATATTATAGCTATACTACATAAGCCAAATACATTTACGCATACTTAAATACATAAATAGGTTTTTATTATATAGATTTTACTTTAATGTACATTTTAGAATTATTCAAATTATGATTTAATAAACTTAAATACATAGAAGATAAATATATACATTTTGATTTTATATATACATAAAATACCAACAAGTAAATAAGTATTTATATGATATAAAGTTATTCAGAAAAGTATTCTCGAAGAAAAAAATATCGTATCAATTGAAAATAATCACGAGATCTCAGTATCCGAAAGAGTTAAAGAAAATACAATATTTTGTAGAAGCGAAATTGTAATATTTAGTTACGTCGCCTACATGTATGTGTTTTCGAGGCTAAATTCTTTTATAAAGGTCACAATCCCACCCCAACTAAGCAACAAATGCGAACTAGACCCTAAATATTTGGTAGTTCAATCCCGCGTGGGCAGGAAGTTAACATATTTCCCTACGGTAACCATTTTGTGCATCTCATTTTCAGTGAAATTTATTGAGCTTATAAAATCGTCGGGTCGTTGGTCGTTCTGTATGTGCGTTGCCATGAAACTCAAAATTTAGAAATTCTGACTTCGGATTCGTGTAGAGCATCAAAAAGTAGTAATGTAAAGTGACCTTGGTTTTCCGATATCAATTCGGATTACCTTGGTTTTCCGAAAAAAAGTCGTTCTGTCTGTCCGTCCGTTGCCATGAAACTCAAAATTTCGAAATTCTGACTTCAAATTCATGTAGAGCATGAAAATGTAGTAATGTAAAGTGACCTTGGTTTTCCGATATCAATTCGGATTATTCGAAAAAAAAAGAATTCGCTATGGTGGCGCGCGTCCGATGTTTCATATTACTTTGGATCGTCGTCAACCCTTATTCATCCCACTGCTGGGATACGGTTCTCCCTTCAATCCAAAGGATTTAGATCATACACCACCACGCTACTCAACCACGGGTTGGTAGAAAAAGGCCACCTAAACGCCACTGACTTGGCTTAAGAACTATCATCTAATTACAACAGTCGGAATCGACAGCTTAACGTGCCCTCCGAAGCACGCAGGAGTTCGAGATTAACTAACCCATCCATGAATAGGCTACGACGACGTTGCTTAACTACATATTCGATTAGACTGGCACGCGCAACGACAACGACAATATCGACTCGATATTAGTTTGGGTGGCAACCAGATATTAGCTATGTTCATTAAAGTGTTTAATAGCATTCCAACAGAAATAAGAATACTTCGATTAACTTATTTTAAAACAAAATTGAGTCATTGGACGCTAGTTTTATAAAATAAATACTTAGACTAATTTGTAATAAATTTATGGCTTAATTATAAATGTTGTGACGATAACATACGGTGGTAGTTTCTTTAATAATGTGCCTGGGCTAGTATTTAAATTCAAAGCGTCTTACTCACTCGCAGGAACCGTCAATTCTCTAGGCTAGGTAATAATAATAATTTAGTGTTCGCCGCGACAGAGGATGGTGGCCGCGTTTGGGCATTCGCCCTGATAAAGATCAGTTTAAGATTGAAACTATTTGGCTTTCCCGACAAAAATACGAAAGCGTGTCGTTTTATTTAAATAATTCATTATTATTGTAAATTACTTCAACAATAAGGGAGTCGATTTTTACTTATTGTAAGTGCCTTTTCTGTAGTCGAGTTACATTTTTTTATACAGGTTCTTGTATTATTTGCCTTTAACTATAGAGATGATCCTGGCTACTTAGCAGTCAACTTTAATGACAATTTAATCGCGTTAGGTCTAATCATTATACTGTGGTCTAATTTAACAGATGTTTAATGACAGTTCAAGTATCCGGATGTTGTTGTTGTTGTGTACAGTCTACTACAAACGTAGTAGACTGTTCACTCATCAATCAAGTAGTTCAGAGCTAATAATGAATCAGAATTGCATTAAATAATACTGAATGCAGTCTCTTTTAGTTAAGGCTTTTTATTTCTATGAAAAGTCATGTGATTTCCACAACTTTTGGGGTGTAAGTGGTTCATCAAAATCTTTGAACCAAAGACAATTTCACCTGCTGGTGATACACCCTGCTGACTGATAAACGAGGCTCTGGTGAAAAGAGAGGAGGTCATAGCGTATTTTTTTAAGCTGCCCGACTGGGGAAGTACCTCATCCTCACTGAATACAGCAACCAAATAACAAGTCCCTTGAGGGTTGTTGTGTTCCTGGGAGTGATTGAGGTCACCAGAAAGGAAGGAAGGAGTATAGGTTGCCAACGGGTTGCCGACCTTTTGGTGTTGCTTATCTTCATGGGCGGCGATTGTTTTACATCAGGTGACCCACATGCTCGTTTGCCCCTTCTCATATAAAAAAAAAATAACAAAAATAAAATCTTATGTAAATTTTAGTTATTATGAAATCTAAATCATTTAATATATTTCGCCCTTTAAAATTTTCATCCTATTTCTATGATTTAATTTTGGGACTACCACATACTTCGGCACTTTTAGCAAAAAGTTGGAATTAATTAATTCTTTTTTCACTTTCTTATTCCAATTACTTTTTTTTAATCTTCCCAAAACGGTAAGACGAAACGGAATTGCGAAGGAAACGCGACTCTTCTGGCCGCCTGTTCAGCAAATTAGGGTTGTCACTGTAAATTATCAGTTCAGTTCATTTATTCATAACAATCTACATTGTGTTGAATTTCATATCATACATTAAAAATAATCATACAATAATAATAAAATAGAATAATAAATTACAAAAATTCGTCAATAATAGTTACAAAAATGATATATACTTAAAATGTCAAAAGAAAGAATATTAATAGTCAAATCATATAAAATCCGTACAACATAAGAAAAATAAATTAGAATTCGTCAACACTATAACAACATTTTTCCAATAAAAGGGCGTGCAACTTAATTTTAAAAATCTTCCAGCTAGATACGGTTTTCAGATCATTAGGTAGTTTATTGAAAAGCTTAATGGCCTGATACCTTGTACCGTGTTTGACTATTGTGAGTCTAGGAAGCACTTCACTAGTAATGTTCATTCGTCTAGTGCTCTCACGTAGCTGTCTTTCTTGAGTGGTTTCATTTCTTAAAAGATTCTTCACAAACTCAGTTAAGGTTATTAAAATGTATAAGCTAGGAACAGTGAGCACACCATATTGCTTGAACAAATCTTTACAAGACTGCTGTTGAGGGATTCGACCAATTACTCTCAAAGCTCGTTTTTGTAGCCTGAAAGCCCTGACGATATTGTAATTATAACTATTTCCCCACAGTTTAATGCTGTACCGAAGGTTAGACTCAACTAGTGCAAAGTACACCAGTTTTAATTGCTCTACAGTGAGTACATCTCTTAGACTTCGAAGAGCATAGCAAGCAGAGCTGATAGTTTTGGCTATTGATGCTAATTCCCGTTTCCAATTCAAAGCAGAGTCTATATGTACACCTAAGAATTTCACTTCATCTACAACTTTAATTTTATTTCCCTTGAAGACTATGTCTAAAGTATCTTTATTGTTAGCTGTGGATTTAAACAAAACGGCACAGGTTTTATCGGCGTTAAGTTCTAAATTATTTGCACTAAACCACTCATCAAAAATCTCTACTATGGTGTTGACTTTTTGGATAAGTTCCGGTAAAGTATTTGCAGAGACAATTGCATTAGTATCATCTGCAAAGACAATCACGCTAACATCATCAATTGCATTATTTATGTGATCAATAAGGTCATTAATAAAAAGAATAAACAGTATAGGTCCCAGTATTGACCCCTGCGGAACACCTCTTTCGATGTTTGTCAATTTTGAAGTACACGAGTATTCAGTAGCATCGTCTATGTTTTTTATTTCGATATTATCCTTATCCTTCTAAGACAAAGCAGTTTACCACTTAAAACTTTGAAACGCTGTCAGCGGAATTTTATAACTCACTTTCATGAGTCCACCACAAAGCTGTGGCGAATTGACTGAACCTTTTTGTCACTTAAACGATTATGAGAATCTATCATCGTTTGTCCAAGTTTAATTGATCTAAAAAATATATATTTGGTTTTAAAAAAGGTTAGAAACTCAAATAATAATTTATTAAACATACGCAAGTTAAGCAATGTTAATTCATTATTTCTAAATAAAAAATAATTTGTGTTTAATAATCTCACTTTCCTGGTTATTTCTCACTATTCTGGCAATAAAATAACATTCACATCATAATATTTTCCAACGATGGAGATTTTATTAAAGTCCACATATATAATAAAGTAGTTAAGCATTGCAATATTAAAGACTTATCAGTTCGCAAAGCCAAATCTATTGTACGCAACTGGTTATTGTCTCTTAATTATGATGACACAGAAAAGATGTTAACAATAATGCAGTAATGTTGCACGATAATTAATGTATGTATTTGCTTATTTTTTGTTTTTCATGTTGACTTTGTTCTTGTTTTGTTTTACCATTAATTCATATAATTGTGTCAGCTGAGGTTACATTAGTTGGATATTTTTTAGACAGATAACACACTAGATCCCCACGATACAGGCCTAGCCTAGTGTGGGGGTCGTCGGATAATTCTTTCTAAAAATAACAAAAAGAAAAAATAATAATAATAATAATTAACTCAGAAAACTGTACGACTGATAAGTATAATATTGTATTTTTGTGGCTGGTGCTGTTAGAAATGGTATAGCATTTTTTGTTGTATTTCTAGTGGTAAAAAATATTATTTTATATATATTTTTTTAAACGGTTTTCAGTCAATGTATAAATTATTTATAGTCAAGTCACTTATTATGCATTTTTAAAAATATTTAAAGTTTTCATTTCCCTGTGCCATATATCACTTGCCTGTCTTCAATTTTTTTTTTTTACTTATCAATTTAATTATTTACCAATATTTTGATTGATCCACAAAACCTTAGCTTATTTAAGTAAAAACCTTGACCTCTGGCCACTTTGCATACTAGATTTAGGAAATAATATTATGTGACTAAAAACGTTCCGTATTATTCGTGAAACAATGAATATTCTATAAAAAGCTGAACGCACATCTATCTGAGCCGAACACGCGGAACGAATCAAATGAAACGAATTTTAGAATTCTTTATATGAAATCTCATGAAACCTCGCACACCTATTCGCGCCGAATCGTCCGAATCTGGGAGGGCGGGTGTGTGCGAGGTGTCAAAATATTTCAGAATTCTAAAATTCGATTCGTTCGGCTCGGATAAATTTGCGGAATATAATATATAACACTAAGAATAATTGATTACAAACAAGCATACTATACACATGAACGCTCGCAACATGAATTATAACTCGCGCGCCGCCACCCCGCTGTCAAGGCAGCAACTTTTCGATGACCTCACTCACTCGCAGGAACTCAACAACCCTTATGGCAATTGTTATTTGGTGGCGGTATTTTGTCACATCGAGGTACTTCCCCAGATGGGTAGCTTACAAATACACAGTACCCTACCTCTCTTTCATCAGAGCCTCTTTTAATGCACGTGGTGCACCAAAAGAGATTGGAAGGTGAAAGAGAGACTTGCACGAGGTTGCACGTGGTGACTTGACGTGGTTAGCTCTTGGTCTAAAGATCGTACTGAGCCCCTTATACCCCAACTTTGAAAAAAAAATGCAAGATAAAAGGAAACAAGTTAAGTTAATTACAAAAATCAAAAACCAGACTGCATCTACAACAGATTTATTAATCACGCGTAACAATAATATAATTTCATACAAGCAAAGCCGCATGCAAAAACTAATATATCAAATATATATATTTGAAATCAGGTCATCGAGACCTTTATTTTGATACCCATGTCGATATATTTAGAAGAAAAAAAAATACGCCAATTTTGCGGCCGCCATATTGATTTTTTTTTATATTTGATGTAGCCTATGTCACTCTCACAGCAAATACGAATCTAACGACACCTCTCAAGCTAAAATCCATCCAGCCGTTCAGGCTGCAGAGCGTGCCAAACAATTATACATACATACATACATACTCTTGAAAAACATAACCCTCCTTCTGTCGCAGTCGGGTAAATAGGGTATATAAATAGGCTATGTTTTAATTAAGTTTTGATTTATGATTTCAACCCCATCGCGATAAATATGTTACATCTTTGATTGGATAGTATGATGCATAAATGTCAAGGACGTCAAAAGCCCTCGAAGTAAGCACCATGCGGCATTCATTACACATGTTGAATATTGAACGAACTCTCAAGGAGAAACAATAAGGGATATCATAAAAACGTCAACTAGATCTCGCAGAACAACCGGCAAAATATTACGAAAGAAATATTTTATACCTTGTTTTTTCCTTAGACATTACGTAAATACGTCGTTTCTGGTAAATGTTTACTCACATGTTTATTCTTAAATTATTCTCGTATTATACAAATCTCGAACAAACCACTAGTTTGCAACTAACAAATGTAAACTTCTGGCCGTGTGGTTTCCGGCAGACTAGAATAGAATCACTCCGTTTCTTCCCGTGGATGTCGTACAAGGCGACTAAGGGAAATACATTATCAAATATCGATCAGGCCTCCCCAACCCGTTTGGCCAGCGTGTGGAGTGTAGGCCAAATCCTCCTTCCGTCTAGGACGGACGAAAGAGGGTCGTGCTCCTGTAGTGGAGACTAAAATGGACCTGATGATGATGATGATGATGAAATGTAAACTTTGAAGAATATTCAATCTGGCGTCATATTTACTTTATATTATACTACTAGCTAGCTGACACGACGGATGTTGTCCTGTCTTTTTCCTAATAAAGAAGATTGAATTCGAATTGATTGGTCTCGCGCAATCTGTCAAATGACATAAAGTTACATTAGTAAAGTTAATATGGTCGTTCAGTTTTCTGAAATTTTCTAATTTTCCGCGCAACTTTCTTATTTTTTTTTCCTTTATAAGAACCTTCATACCAACATAAAAAGAAATAGCGAAATCGGTGCAGCAGTTCACACGTCACTGCATCACCAAGGGAAACAGGGATTCATTTATATATTATATATAGAAATTATTTGAATAGATGTGTGTACTACCTATGGAAAAAAAATAATAGGAAAGTTACTACAATTTTAAGAGGAAGGTCTTAACTGCATCTCTATTTACAATTTAGAAGTGTCTCTAACTTACTTAGAAGTGTCACTAATTAACCTTCTGCATAGCAGACAAGAGTAGTTCGATGGCGTCGTTGCGCGTGTCAGTCTAATCGAACATGCAAGTTAAGCAACGTCGACCATAGCCTGTGCATGGATGGGTTTATAATTATCTCGAGCTCCTCCGTACATCGGAAGTGACGTTAAGTTGCAGGTCCCTGTGCTGATGCCATTAGATGGAAGTCGTTAAGCTAACTCAGTGGCCTTTACGCAGCTTGAAAACACTGGCCTCCACCAACCCGCAATTGAGCATCATGGTGGAGTATGCCCTAAACCTCTTCGATTGAGAGGAGGCCCGTATCCCAGCAGTGAGATGAATAAGAGTTCACGACGATACCAGACACATGACTGCACTGCACATATACTAATTGATTACCTTCTATCTGATAAACTTGTTCTATCAAAAAAAAAAAACAAACATAACCTTTTGTAAATAATTTACAAGGATATAGCTCTACAACAGATATTTATAACAGTTTTTGAAACAAACGCAATAAAAATATTATAAAAATAATTACTTCCGCACTAATTAATCCAATCTTTCAACGACGAGCCCGGGGTGGTCGAATGGTTAGCAATGGCCACTTTGACTCCGAGGTCGCGGGTTCGATCCCCGTACAAGACAGACATTTGTGTGCATGAACACATCTGTTTGTCTTGTCTGGGTGTTTTCTAAGTATTATATGTATGTATTTACAAAAATAAAATAAAAAATATTATATCAGTTATCTAGAACCCATAGTAGAAGCTTTGCTTAGTTTGAGACTAGATGACAGTGTGTAATTTGTCTAGGAATATCTATTTATTATTATTTATTTACAACGGAATTTCAGCAGACTCATCTTACAATACAAGTAACCCACTGGTGTTAAGTATGCAGTCGCTAAGGCAGTATCTTCCTCGTATACACTATAGGTTAAAAGACATGAAATAAATTAGTTAGCACGTGTACAAAATCACATGCTCATTTTCGAAAAGAAATCAGTTTCGTTCAAGCTTTTATAGAAACGATTTGTCACCTGACACCAAATTAGTAATTTTATACAAACTATAGATGTTTGAAGGAACTCAAGCACATTATTACGTCCATTAATAAAATACTTGATGTTTCGGAAGGCGGTATATCGACTTCGGCTGCCAAGCTTGTGAAATTTGGCAGCTGTCATATTGAGTCGAGCTTATAACAACTTCTGACAATCTAGAGTAGAAATATCGGGTCACGTAATTGTATACATATGCCAATAACGTAATTCACGCTGCACTAGTAAGTACCGACAGAGGACTAAACCTTCACCTTCACTATAAGATGATTCCGCGTAGCCAAAAGACAACGCTCTACATGTGTACGTGTCAATTCGATTTACATATAAATTATATTATTATATAGTACAGATTATTAAAATATATATTCCATATTTAATGCCATATTTAGGTCGCGCGTTATGGATATTTCTTCATTACAGATATTTTTTTTATATGAAAGGGGGCAAACGAGCATGTGGGTCACCTGGTGGAAAGCAATCACCACCGTCCATGGAGATCGGCAACACCAAGGGGTCGCCGATCCGTTGCCAGCCTATACTCCTTCCTTTCTTTCTTTCTGGTGACCTCACTTACTGGCAGGAACACAACAACCCTCAAGGGAATTGCTATTTGGCTGCGGTATTCTGAGAGGTGGAGGTACGTATTTCCCCAATCGGGCAGCTTAAAAAAATATGCTATGACCTACCTCTCTACTCAACATAGCCTCGTTTGTTAGTCAGTAGGTTGCACCACGTGCAGGTGAGGTAGGTTTTGGTTCAAAGATGTTGGTGAAGAACTTACACCCCACCCTTTTTTGTTTGTATGATAGTCACACACATACAAATTACAACATTTAAATATATTTCAATTATATAAGGGTAAATGACATAGGTAAAGGGTCAATTACAAATTCGATTTGTAGGTTTACGCTGTAGCATTTCGAAGTATCCATAGCTCAGTGGAGATGTTACATAAAGAAATACCTGAAATTTCAGCTATCATCCAAAGAAAATGTCCGTGTCATCGTTCGTTTAAATATACTCGTACACCTACAGCCATAGATTAACAATTGCTCGCCGCTCCGCTTCGACTAGATGCCGCACTATCTAAAAACAACAGCTCCGTGAATGCGGCAACTCAATATTGTAGTGTGCGTAAAACAATGTGCAGAGATGCTAGTGTGCGTGAAGAATTGTATGGCAACTGATGTACAGATCTCTGTATGAAAGATCATGTACAGATCTCTGTACAGAGATCTGTACATCAGTTGCCATACAATTCTTCATTAGCATCTGCTAGTGTGCGTGAAGAATTGTATTGCAATAGGCTCGGGTACGCCGAGTTCGGCGTAGTATTTGTTGCCGCATTTTACAAGTGCGCCGCGGCATCTAGTCGAAGCGGAGCGGAGATCAATTGATAATTTATGCCTACAGTTTCGTTAACATTAAGTATTTCTGTGGCCTACCTAACCTATTTTATGAAGCGCGCGGAGCTCACTAGAAATAATTAAATTAACAAAAAATTAATACAAACAAAAAAAGGTACGTTATAAATATGACATAGAAGTAGTTTTATTTAAAAAAAAAAAAAGTATTTCTGTGGCTCATTTAGTATTTTTTGTGGCTCATGTTATTATTTTCCAATTATAATTACACAGATAGAAATTATGAGAAGATCTATGATCTTTTTTTTTATGATGTTTTTGTATATTTATTTTAATTATATTTTGAATATAAAAAAGATGAATAAGTTGTGTAATGAGCTACAAGAGATCAGCTACAATTCAAATAAAGAGAAAGATACGAACAAAATAGCTATCTTTCTAAAGTAAGCCTCGAGGCATTCAACGAAGTGTATTGTTTATTCCCCGGCGATAGAGGCATAAATAAAATGGAACGTCGCAAAGATATCTCAACGGACGCGTCAAAGCAAAACAATGCAGTTGGCATGCAAATGCCTCCCAATGCATCTCAGGATGATCTCAGGTAGAAACGTATGCTTTACATGCATTTTCGCTTACGTATTTGCTTATTGGAATAGAAAGACAAAATGTTGTGTAATTTTAGAGAAACACGTTCAGTTAGCTACAAACGTATGTACAAAGATAGCTTGTTACAATTTCTTTTTGTGCTTATATTTTTACCCCTCTAAAGATGAAGGGAGGGTTATGTTTTTTGTGTGTATGTAAGTATGTGCATGTGTATATGTTATTTGGCATGCTCTATAGCTTAAACCGCTTCAACTTATGAGGTGTCATTAGATTTGTCTCAGCTGTGAGAGTGACAGACGATAGATTATTAAAATATGGTATTCGGAAAAAAATATGGAAATAGTATCAATATATATATATATATATATATATATATATATAAACACCTCTTTGCACACTAAGTTGATCCCGCCACGACCCCGTACATTGCCGACTCCACCTTTTGCACCGAATAACTTGAATCCAGTTGCGTATTTCTCGGGCGAAATGGCAACGTCGCATTCTATTATGCGCTGTTGCCAAATGTATTCGTCAATAGTACATTATACTCCATACATATTTTTTCAACAATTTCATGTAATAGTCGATCCGTAACGACAAAATTTTTTAAATGCACGAAGACTTTTTGGCTCTGTATATATTTCAAAAATCAATTACTTGTGTTGATCAATATATATACTCGTCATCATCATCATCAGGTCCATTTCAGTCTCCACTACAGGAGCACGACCCTCTCTCGTCCGTCCTAAACGGAAGGAGGATTTGGCCTACACTCCCCACGCTGGCCAGACGGGTTCCGAATAGGTACCGATATCGTAACGGTCGATCAATTATGAATAATTATACCTAATCTAGATATTTTATATTCGCAATGCTCCATACATTGTAAGTTTAGGGGTGTAAGGGGTTCATCAACATCTTTGAACCAAAGCCAACTTCACCTGCACGCGGTGCACCCTGCTGACTGATAAACGAAGCTCTGGCGAAAAGAGAGATAAGGAGCGTAATTGTAAGCTACCCGACTGGTGAATGTACCTCCACCTCACAGAATACCGCAGCCAGATAACGGTTCCCTTGAGGGCTGTTGTGTTCCTGCGAGTGAGTGAGGTCACCAGAAATATGGCTACGGTAACCGCTTCACATCAGGCGGGCCGTATGCTTGTCTGCCACCCGACGTAGTATAAAAAAAAAACATCCGCCTCGGGTGTAACGGTGGAGGCGCGGTGGTAGCACCTTACACCGCACCTCGCGCCCTTTGGTTTTCCCAGGACATTGAGTATGGGGTTTTTCAAGAAAGGCGTGAAGGAGTTTTTACAGTTGCAACGTAAGAGTGATGCCTCTGTTGTCGTTGAGTTCTTATGCTGCGATGACTGCATACATTTTTGCCGCGCGGCAGAAAGAGATGTTACTTCCTTTCCTACGCCACGCCGGTGGTCTTCTCTCCCTCCGCCTTACGAATTTTCCATCAATTCACGTGTCCTGATGATTTTCCAAATAGCGGGGTTGAGTTGGGGGTCGAGTTGGGGGTCGAGTTGGGGGTCGAGTTGGGGGTCGAGTTGGGCGTCGAGTTGGGGGTCGAGTTGGCGGTCGAGTTGGCGGTCGAGTTGGGGATCGAGTTGGGTGTCGTGTAGGGGATCGAGTTGGGGGTCGAATTGGGGATCGAGTTGGATGTCGAGGTGGGGGTCGAGTTGAGGGTCGAGTTGGGGTCGATTTGGACTTCGAGTTGAGGGTCGTGTTGGGGGTCGTGCTGGGGGTCGAGTTGGGGATCGAGTTGGGGGTCGAGTTGGGGGTCGAATTGGGGTTCGAGTTGGATGTCGAGGTGGGGGTCGAGTTGGGGGTCGCGTTGGGGGTCGTGTTGGATGTCGAGTTCTGAGTCGAGTTGGGGGTCGAGTTGGGTGTCGAGTTGGGGGTCGAGTTGGGGGTCGAGTTGGGGGTCGAATTGGGGGTCGAGTTGGGGGTCGAGTTGGGCTTCGAGTTGGGGGTCGTGATGGGGGTCGAGCTGGGGGTCGAGTTGGGGATCGAGTTGAGGGTCGAATTGGGGTTCGAGTTGGATGTCGAGGTGGGGGTCGAGTTGGGGGGTCGTGTTGGATGTCGAGTTCTGAGTCGAGTTGGGGGTCGAGTTGGGGATCGAGTTGGAAGTCGAGTGGGGGGTTGAGTTGAGTTGAGTTGGAGGTTGAGTTGAGTTGAGTTACGTAATAAGCACGGACGAGCACGGACCAGCACTAGCGAGCACGGACGAGCACGGACGAGCATGGACGAGCAAACGAGTTAAATAAAGAAACGTGTGGCACTCGGGGACTGCCGCGGTAAAGCTATTGCATAGCATTTTTTATCAACTTATTTTTTAATTTTTCTTCAAATCCTACTGACGTTGATAACATGCCCTTTGACGTTCATAATTTCTTTTATCTAATCTCATACTGAAATTTACACATTAAAAAACTAAACACAGTATCATAATGACAGTCTATACGCACAAGCTACTTATTTACCATTTCGATACAGCTTCAGCCCTGGATACAGGTATTTTAAACAGGTTGCAATGCAAATACATTGCAACTTTGCAAAAATTTTCTACATAACCTGTGAACGCGGCGCCGCGCGGCGCGTCGCGCATGCACACTACGCATGCTCGATCTGCAAATGGATTTATAAGTAAGAATTATAGCTGTTAAATTAACTTCATGGTTGTATTTAAAATATTATTATCATATATTTCATGAGATTAGATGAAGTAGTGTATGAAACTGCACATAATTAGGTATTAAAATACTCGTGTGGTCTATTATAACATTCGCCTTCGGCTCATGTTATAAACTCACACTCGTATTTTAATAACCCTTATTATGCAACCGTTTCACTACTATTTCTTTTTAGCTCTTTAAGTTTTTCTTCTATATAAAACGTAAAGAGATAGGTATAAATAATAGGTATAAATAATTATGTATATATAGTGTAAAACTCAACTCAAAATTGAACTCAAAACTCAACTCAAATCTGAACACAAAACTCAACTCAAAACAACTCAAAACTCAACTCAAAACAACTGAAAACTGAAC
Organism: Hypsopygia costalis; assembly: GCA_937001555.2. Lineage (NCBI taxonomy): Eukaryota > Metazoa > Arthropoda > Insecta > Lepidoptera > Pyralidae > Hypsopygia > Hypsopygia costalis. The sequence goes on along the minus strand of OW443339.2, from coordinate 11,866,887 downwards.
TCAAAACTCAACTCAACACTAAACTCAAAACTCAACTCAAAACAACTGAAAACTGAACTCAAATCTCGACGCAAAACTGAACTCAAAACTCAACTAAACACTCAACTCCACTCAACACTCAACTCAACTTAACACAACTCACCTCAAAACTCAACTCATAACTGAACTCAAAACTCAGCTCAAAACTCAGCTCAAAACACGCCTCTAAACTCACCTCAAAACTCACCTCAAAACTCATCTCAAAACTCAACTCAAAACTCACCTCAAAACTCACCTCAAAACTCACCTCAAAACTCAGCTCAAAACTCAGCTCAAAACTTAACTCAAAACTCGAATTAAGTCAAAACTCAACTCAAAACCCAACTCACCTCAAAACTCATCTCAAAACTCAACCCTAAACTCAGCTCAAAACTCAATCAAAACTCGAATCAACTCAAAACTCAACTCAAAACCCAACTCACCTCAAAACTCAACTCAACTAAAAACTCAACTCTAAACTCAGCTCAAAACTGAACTCAAAACTCCACTCAAAACTCGAATCAACTCAAAAATCAACGCAAAGCTCTACTCAATACTCAACTGAAAACGCGAATCAACTCATAACTCAACTGAAAACTCGAATCAACTCAAAACTCAACGCAAAACTCACCTCAAAACTCAACTCTAAAATCAGCTCAAAATTAAACTGCTCAAAACCCCGCTCAAAACTCAGTTCAAAATTGGACTCTAAACTCAACTCAAAACTCAACGCAAAACTCACCTCTAAACTCAGTTCAAAACTTAGCTCAAAACTGAACTCAAAACTAAACTCAAAACTCGAATCAACTCAAACCTCAACTCAAAACCCATTTCTACTCAAAACTCTACTCAAAACAACTCTAAACTCTGCTAAAAACTCAACTCACCTCGAAACTCAACTCAAAACTAAACTCTGCTCAAAACCCCGCTCAAAACTCAGTTCAAAATTGCACTCAAAACTCGAATTAACTCAAAACTCAACTCAAAACTCAACTCAAAACTCAATTCAAAACTCAACTCAAAACTCAACTCAAAACTCAACTCAAAACTCAATTCAAAACTCCACTCAAAACTGAACTCAACTCAACACTCAACTACACTCAAATCAACTCAACACTCAACTCAACTCAACACTCAACTCATGCCACACGTTTTTTTTTAAGACAAGATTCTCTACTACTTTGAGGGAATTTGAAATATTAGCTAGACATTATTAAGTTACTGTAGACAGTAATATAGTAGCCCAAACGTGCCAATGAGGAAGCCCTTGGCAAATGCTGCGCCCTGATTGGCCCATTTGAATTGGATCAACAACTGCTCATACGCCAAAAAGGTAGATTTGTATAAAAATCCCTTAATTATTATTATTTCTCATCGTGACACTTGTGGCTCCGAACGGAGCTACATACTTATGGTCAGCTGGCATTGGATCAACAAAAGAGGTCCGGATCAACAAGTGAAAATTGATCAACAAATTACTACCTATACGGCACGTCTGAGCCACAAAGTGCCCAAAGGGATATCTATATATATATATATATATATATACATATATATTAGAATTTTGCAGTCGGGTTTTTTATTTCTGTTAATATTTTAATAAAACTTTTTTCGTCTAGAAAAATATAAGCAAGAAAATATATAACAAACAAACATAATTACAAAGTCACACAAAATAAGTATTGAATGATTATAATATACAAAAATATTCCATAAAATTTACTGCAACAGTGAAAATACAGTATAACTACAGGGACACAAATACCACATAGTAACCATAATATAATAAAAGTTACAGATAAATGATTTATACGATGTAAAAAGCGCATTACTTATGCCGAGTTTTAAATATATTCATATTTTGCCCAAAGCAGTAGGCATTAAGATGTCCCCTCTTTGTTATACTCTTTGCTTTTTTTTTTCACACATCACTTCAGCTATTAGAGATTAGGATCTCCAAATATGTGTGGGAATATCGTATGGGTGGACATATTCCACAAGAAAACAAATTGCTGTTTACATCTTGTATGTATGCACTCTTTATAAACATACACCTCAAAGTAAACATACACTCGAATATATATCTAAAAGACTGTATAAATATATGAGACGTAGACAGTAGTGTTGTGGGTGGCTGAATGAAACAGCACTTTATACGAGTACAGTTAGCCGCGTAATGAATTATGTGTTCTAATAAAACATCCGGTTGATTGGCAGAGTTTCAAAGTTACTTTTAAGTAATCTGTGATCAAGTCCGCAGTCCATACAAAAAGATTCATAGAACATGTAGCCTTTTAAGCGTGTTCAGTATCGGTAGCATGTTAATGAACGCAAGTGGCAAAAATCCTTCGTTTTATCTCTTTTGTTATGTCAGGCGAATGAAAGTGTTTGACAATTGATAACGCCCAAGTTAGTAGTAATAAAATAAAAAGTGACAAAGTACCATTGAACATCATTCTTAAAATGTCTTATATATTGCAGTTAGAAATGGAAATGTGAGTTACACGCCATAATTGTACGCAATTTGGCTGCATTGAATATTGAAGATGCCAAATTACTTCGGTTGAGGCTGAACTAAGCAAAACTTGTACTATAAGCACTAGATAACTGATGAATATACTTAAAAACTTTTTTTTTTATAAATACATACATAATAATGTATCTTCATTCTTTCAAATGTTTTAATCAATATTTTAACGTTCAAGCTTTAACAAGTCTTTGGAATACCTTAACTGTAGCTATCATAACTGCAAAGTCTATTGATATTAAAAAAAGTAAAAAAATCATCTCCTTGCTCTTTAATTCCAACTTAAGTAAACTGACATTTTATAGTATTAATTAATATTTATTTAGTTATTTTTTTATTATATATTTTATAATATGTAGTGTATGTATTTTTTATTCATTATTCAATTATTTATAAGTAATAGATTACACATCTTTGTCAATACATAACAATGATTATTATAATATTACTATACTCCCAAATTTCTTTAATTTCGTTTGATTTGCTAATTCTGCCCACTCCATGCACAAATTCGTTACCGTAATGTTGCCTTGAAAATATTGCTCTCAGCAATAAGGCCGCCTTGTTGCATATATACAAGTCTGTAATAATTTATTGATTCACTGTACTTAAATTTTTTATTATGCAAATACTTTATATTTATATTAAAGCATATTATATATAAAATACATAGAAAATACCCAGAACATTTATTTGATGTTCATATTTATATATTATTGTTAGGATTATACAATTCTTGACATTTTGCAAAATTGTTTTTATTATTATAGTTTATTAAATATTATGCAATATATGTTTCTTTATTTATGCATGTATATATGCAGGGTATGTATATAGTGTAGTAGAATGTATTGATACATATATATTATTTTGCACAGAGACCTTTAATAATATTATTCCGCTTCACTGCGCTACCCATTGATTTAAATATAAATTTGTCCTCTACCCTAAGGTTGTCTGGAAGAGATTTGTTATAGCTACGAGTAGCTATTAGACCGCCTCTTGTATTGTCATTACATTATTTTTATAATTCTATGATTTATTTGATGCAATATAGAATTGAGGTGTAAGTAGTTGTTGACGATCCCAAACTGACAGACGATTTAGAACCTTTAAGTCGTAGAAGAGATTTTGAGTCCCTTTGAGTGTTCTACCGATTGTACAATCGGGTGTGTTCAGAGGAGTTGTTTGACATGATGCCCACGGCTACCTTCTACAGTCGCACCGCTTGTCATTGACAGGGAATTCATCCTCACACATTGGAGCCTAAGTGGTCGCGTACTGTGTGGTGCCAGAGAAGTTTTGTCCCGCGTTCTGTCAAGCTGTGGAATGAACTGCCTTTTCTCAGGAGACTACAGCTTGGGGTTCTTTAACAAGGGCGTAAAGAGGTTTTTACAGGTTCGGTAACGCGCGAGTGATGTCCCTGGTGTTACAGGCGTTCATAGGCTACGGTAACTGCTTTCCATCAGGCAGGCCGTATGCTTGTTTCCACTTTAGTAGTATAAAAAATCAACATCTTTGAACCAAAGCCAACCTCACCTGTACGTGGTGCACCCTGCTGTCTGACAAACGAGGCTCTGGCAAAAAGAGAGGTAGGGCATAGCATATGTTATAAGCTGCCCGACTGGGGCAGTACTTCCACCTCACAAAATACTGCAGCCAAATAATAATTACATTGAGTTATTTGGCTGAGCTAAGGTGCAGTGGCTGCGATATTCTATGCGGTATAGGTAGTTCCCCAGTCAGGCAGAATACAATGAGCTACGGTACCTCTTTTTTACCAGAGCCTCGTTTGTTGGTCATTACCGGATCAGGTCAAGTACCAGAGCTGCGCAGCCGGCTCTTTTGTTTTTTTTTTATACACAAGCATACGGCCCGCCCGATGTGGAACGGTTACCGTAGCCATATTAATGCTTGCAACAAAAATATCGCTCGCGCACCGCCACCCTCGCTGCCAACGCAGCATTTCCTTCCTTTCTGGTGACCTTACTCACTCGTAGGACACAACAACCCTCAAGGAAATTGTTATTTGGCTGCGGTATTCGTGAGGTGGAGGTACATTCCCCAGCCGGGTAGCATACAATTACGCTCCCTACCTCTCTTTTCGCCAGAGCTTCGTTTATCAGTCAGCAGGGTGTACCGCGTGCAGGTGAAGTTGGGATTGGTACAGTGATGTTGATGCACCACTGACACTCCATAACCCGGCTTGGGAAAGCTGCCTCTGGTTCTTGCCTACTTAGTAAGAGGACGACGGGCGACCGCTGCCGTCGTCGGCCCGTTAACCCTTTTTAGGGGAGGGGCTCTTACTGCTCCGGTACCCATTATGGAGATTGGGGAGTGGTGGTAGAGCCCCGATCTACTCAAGCCGTCGTCGCCACGAGGTTCTGGACTTAAGAGTGCCAAAGTAATCTGCTTGCAGACGAAAGGGGAGTTAGACTTGCTATCAATCTGCTTTAGTGCCTGATTTGTTTACTGGGCGTGAAAGTGGCGTGGGTAAAGATCCTATTGCCTGGTTGGTTTACTGGGCGAGATATTCGCAATCCTGTGATATAACCGTAAGGTTGGTGCACATGGGAGTATTAGCTGTAGGCATAGGGACATCGACGGGAGGACGAGAGAGGGTCGTGCTCCTGTAGTGGAGACTAAAATGACCTGATGATGATGATAGGGACGTCAGTCAGCTGGGTACACTATGAGCAGAAGAGATTGGCATTAGCTCAAAGAAGGCGGTGAGCTACTTACACTCCACACACATTACACTTTTGCAAAAGCAGTTTGTGATTATATAGATAATGTTCAGTTTTTTTTTTTATTATTATTTTAATTACCATTTATACAAATTATTTTACATTGATTTCTCATTCACAAAGATCCACATAGGTTCAGAATAGGAATGAGTGTTCGACAATCATTCACACACATATTTCTTAAAAAATAAATACAAAAGAAGGTGGTTATAATACACAAGAAACAAGTCTACCCTAATTCGTAGCCGAACACAGCGAGCGCTGTACGACCGCAGCTAACTTCACAGTCAGGCATATACTTGCTTATTCATACCAATGAATAAGTGACTCTATTCAATTTGAAATAGAGTCGCTTATGCATTGGTATGAATAAGCATTCTATTCAGTTATTGAATCGCAATAAGAGATGGTGGTAAGGGGGCTGGCTGTTATAATTTTACTATTAAGTGCTGTTTTAGTTTACGTTTTAAATTTGTTGGTGTAATATGTTTTTTAACCTCAATATCTAGGTCGTTAATTAATCGCGGAATTAAATAAGAGTTAGATCTTTGACCGTATAAATTCTTTATTTTAGGTACCTGTTTTAAGTGTATTTTTTGTTATTTGTCTGGTAACTGTTTTATGTTCTATCGGTTTTTGAAATTCCTTATTATAAAAGTGTTCCTTTAGTACGCTATAGTTGACCTGGACATGTTACATAGTTTAACACTGGTTTCCAGCAAACGAATAATTTACTCGAGAATTTGTCGAAGCAATAATTAATCTTCATTGTCATATTGTTTCTCCTTTCCGTTTTCATGTATAATTATGTGTACGTGTATAATTAGTATATGTCTATGAATCGTATGTAATTTTATGTTATTATTGTGTGTTGGGTTGTTATTGTAGGTCCATTACTGTTATTGTATGAACCGTATTCGAGTCTTATCTGCTTTCCAAAAGGTTGACTGGTAGAGAATGCTCTTAGCATTAAGTCCGCCTTTTGTACCCTGATTCTATGGTCAATAAAGTTTAAATAAATAAATGATAAATATATACACCATTAAACAACACTAGCACTTCTTGAAAAAGCCTGCTAAGTTATATAAAAAGTAAATTTGTACCCGAAACAGCCGAATCAAGAGAAACATCGTTGATTCGATTTGGTTATTTTATCGCGAAAATAAAAACGTGATTCAAAATCAAGGCCCTTTCTGAATCAATGGTGAAGAAACGATCAATTGGTTACCAAAAGGTTATTGATTAGATGTTTCTATGTCAGTGTTTTTGTTCCTTGAGTTAAAATCTTAGCTCAGATATAGTTCTTAGCTCAGGTATAGTTTGTTATTATTGATGTTTTTTGTATTAGATATTTTTGGATTAGGTACACAGATGGTTATTTTATTTATCTTTTTGTTGGAAAGAATATTTTGATAAAGTGATTCGGTGAAAATTATGGAAAAACTAGTTTCCACCCACGACTTCGCCCGCGTTTAGTATTTTTTATAAAAAAAATCCTATGATCATTAGGAATTAACATTCGAGAACATGTGTACAAAATATCATGATGATTGGCGGAGTAGTTTCGGCGTGATAGCGAACAAACAAACTCACATTTACTTCTGTATAGCTGTATAGTGGTAATAATTATTAATAGCAATAAAAAGAATTTAAGTGTCCATCTGTGATTTTAAAAATAATTGACACAAGTGAAAACTGCAGTATAAGAGGTCTAATCGTAATTTGTCGGTTTTGAAACCTTTGTAAAACCGTAATGAATTGTGTTGTTGCCAAAACAGTAATGAATCTACGAATATTTATGACAAAGGTCTTATAAATGTTCGTTCGGCATCAACTCGCAATCATCCCACTGTTGGGATACGGGTCTCCCCTCAATCCAATCTCAATAGATCATACTCCACCACGCAGCTCAATTGTGGGTTGGCGGAGGAACGTTTTCAAGCCGCTAAAAGGCCACTGACTTGGCTTTACGACTGTCGTCTAAAGACCGATGACTCAACGTGCCCTCCGAGGCACGAAGAAGCCCGAGATAAGTAAACCCATCCATAGTCAGCCTACGGCCGACGTTGCTTGACTTGCGTGGTCCATTAGACTGCCACGCGCAACAACGCAATCGAGCTCCTCAAAATTTTCGTAGTCTTTATAAAAGAATTTTAAGTAAATCTTCTTGTGCGTTTTGTTTCTTTGTCTTGCAGGGTTTAAGTAAGAGGTCTTGCGGGTAAGTCGCGGGCAACAGGACTTCCTTGAAGTCGACGCCAAAAGATAATTAAAGGCAGGTAACGTAGCAATGTAAATATTAAGTGCATACTTTTTTTATATGTATGAGAGGGGGCAAACGAGCATGTGGATCACCCAAAGGAAAGCAATAACCACCGCCCATGGAGATCAGCAACATCAAGGGTCGCCGATCCGTTGCCAGCTTCTTTCGTTCTTTCTGGTAACCTCACGCACTTGCAGGAACGCAACAACCCTCAAGGGACTTGTTATTTGATTGCGATATTCTGTGAGGTGGAGATTCTTCCCCAGTCGGGCAGCTTAAAAATACGCTATGCCCTACCTCTCTTTTCGGCAGAGCCTCGTTTGTCAGTCAGCAGGGTGCACCATGCGCAGGTGAGGTTGGCTTTAGTTGTTTTTGATTCACCTACACCTCAAATAACTAATAAAAAAACTTTATTTTCGTGTCACGGCCCAAAATTAGACTAAACTGACAACATGTCCGTCCATTCAATCGTCTCTCACAAGCTCCCAGCGTCAAAGCTAGAGACTAAATTTGGCTTATATGTATAATTTTAGAAATAGTTCAATGTTATGCATTAAATATTAGTCGAAATTATGCTCGCTATTGTGCTGCCCGTGTGTTTTCCGGCAGACTAGAATAGAATCACTCCGTCTCTCCTCGTGGATGTCGTACAAGGCGACTAAGGGAAATATATTCTAAAACATCGATCAGACCTCCCCAACCCGTCTGGCCAGAGCGTGGGGAGAGTAGGCCAAATCCTCCTTCTGTCTGAGACGGACGAGAGAGGGTCGTGTTCCTGTAGTGGAGACTAAAATAACCTGATGATGATGATGCCCGCTATACGACTGAAAATTTTTAGGTAATTTTGTTGATTAGGATTCCACGTGAAACTTTATTAAAGAATTTATAATATCTTTGCTTTTTACCTAGTGTAGAAAAAATATTTCAATTTTTGTCCAGAAAAATAAATAAAAAACAGATAAATAATCCTTCCCCAATTTCTAGAAATAATTCCAGAATCTATCTAATCGGTACTAATAAAACTTATTTTATGAACAATATGAACTGCAATAAAAATAAGTTACGTAAACTGGCAAGTAATAATTAACCAATAAACTCTTAAATGTTAAGTTAGACTATAAAAATAAGCAATTAACCCAAGCAAATATTATAAATAATCAATCTTATATTTGCAATAAAGTATTAAAAACAAAGCATATTAAATCAAAATGCGCCGTGGTATAAAAGCAGAATAGCGTGATGAGAGAGCTCATTATGGTTCTAGTACACATTAAAGGTAATGTTGGAACATTACTTTCAGATTCAGTTCGACTTCGGAAAGTTTCTATACAAACTAAAATTGCCATTACCTTGACTGAAATTTAGTTGCCGATGAAGTAAGTTCTAATTTGACAATGCGGTAATATTGTTTCTAATCCAAATCCATTTACCATCCACGGTATTATATCACTGAGTCTTGAAAAAACTTCGAATAAACTTTTTATTCACACAGGTTTACCACAAATACACTTTGTTAAATAATTTGAGTGTTTACATTTCGTTCGGTACGAGTCGGACGCGGGACGTGGACGCAACGCGCGCGCGTCCTGTTCACGGACTGGAGTGGTACTTGAGCCCGATGGTACTGTGGCGCGGTAGCGTACATGCGCACTTTCTATCTCTCCCTTTCAGGCTATTGTGAAACGCGCCTGTAAATGTTCCTCTCCCGCATTACTCGAAGATAAACCTTTTCTGGATAGTGTGTAGATGGTTTTATTGTTTTCCGTATATTCTGTTCGGAGCTAACGCCTATGTACACCCTGCTATTTAAACTGTGTCAATAATAGACCCGTTGAATAAATCATGGCATAATATTTGTGAAATAAAGAATAATAAGAAGGCCGGTAGTTTTGTTAGGAGCATCAAGGCTTTGCAGGGAGGAAATTGTATGCTTTTTATGTAAGCGTATTTTGTAACATATTGGGTGGGTTTGCCGCTACAAGCCTCATTCATTTTCGTCAGTAAAGAGTTGTTTATACCGTGCAATGTTGTTTATCTTGTCAATTCCTCTCGCAGCTCGGGAAAATTCGGTGTCATCTAAACTGTCACATAAACTCGTCCCTTGGGTATATTATGCATCAGGAGCAGGAAGACTTTCGTATAATAATTCTGAGTTATAGAATTTATTTCACCTTGGGCTATTTATTTTGTTTATATACGAGTATGTATTGAAAAGAATTTTTATCAGGCATTAATTTTTTATATGTAGTGATATATATTATTACTTAGTAAAATAAAGGCTATTAGGCTCTAGAATACTTTACCTGTCGCCATCAGAACTGCAAAATCTTTAATATGCTTATATATACTGTATATGTATATATATAATGTATTAATTTACTATTGCATTTAAATTTGTATTGAAAGTCTGAAAATCCATTAGTCGAAAATTTGTATGTCTCCTATAATTATCTTGCGAAACCTGTATATGTTCATACACATATCCGTTACCTAAAGGTTGTCTTGAAAATATTGCTTTTAGCATTAAGGCCGCCTTGTTGCATTTACATGTTTTTAACAAACTAATTTTTTTTTTGTTTCCTTTGTAATGTAAACTGCAAATAGAGCATATTCTATCTAAAATATTAAAAATGATATCAGTAGTTCCTTTATAAATTAGTTTTGGATTGTATATACAAATCTAAATTGGTCCGAAATAGATTATGAAATATTTTTTTTATTGCGATATAGATGCAACATATAAAATCATAAACTTCAAGATTATAAAATCGTAGCAAAATCTTTAGTTTATCTATCTGTTACTGCGTTACGAGTAGTCAAAGAAAGCATTCTGCGCCATCTTGGGCCAATGCCAAGGCACCTGCGAATGTTGCGCCTTTCTGAAAAACGACCTGCATAAGACAGATGGTTGGCTAAGAAATACTATTTCTTTTAAAACCAATCGAGACACTATAAATGCTTTTAAATGAAATCTAACAAGTTCTCAACGTTTCATAGTTTCATAGTTCAGTTGAGAGTCTAGGGTGTATCTTTCTTTAGATAAACACAGTTTAAAAGTCTGCGAGGAATATTGCTTTTAAAACTATACTTTTTTGTTCATTTAAGTGTAATAGCTTGCACCCGTGACTTCGCTCGCGCATATTCTGGTATCCTTTGAAAATTTACAAAATCCCTTCTTAGCGGGTGCTTATTAAATAAATAAATATTTCTGGACAATTTACACAGCGCCATCTAGTCCCAAATTAAGCGCAAAGCTTATGTTATGGGTACTAGATAACTGATATTATACTTAAATACATTATTTTTTTTGTAAATACATACATATAATACATAGAAAACACCCAGACCAAGACAAACAGACATGTTCATGCACACAAATATTTGTCTTGTGCGGGAATCGAACCCGCGTCCTCGGAGTCAAAGTGGCCATTGCTAACCATTCGACCATCGAGCTCCTCAAATCAAATTATTACGTCATAATAGCTACATACGTACGCTAAATCTGATAATGAGATCTGTTTCAGCGGTTTGAGCTGTGCTTTGATAGATCAGTCAGTAATGGCTTCCCTTTACAGATACAGAAAAACTGTGTTAGCTGCCAAAATCAAATATTCGCTAAATATTACTATTTAAAACTGGCATGGTATAATTTTCTATGCTAGGTATATGGAAATTCCTTGTTTGTTCAAAATTACAACAAACTCTACAAAAACTACTGCTTACATAATAACGATAAAAGTAGTTTTTCACTTACCTTATTATTATTGAAATTGCGTCACACCTTTACCAATATTTTGCCTTTACCGCCATTCATAATTTGTACACAAATGAGAAATTCGGTCGTAGCCCTGCTTTTAATCAACAAAGTACATGCAAACACGCGATCTCAACAGTATAACATCCAAAATACAACCAAGGTTAAATTTGGCATTTTGCAAGAGCAAAATTAGAAAAAAAATGTTATTGAAGCATAAAATAGCGTCAATAAGGACCGAGATAGAACTTTTTTTGCGCAACCCTCAGCTCACAGTAACAAGTTGTTCGCCGGTTTTTGTCGTTAAATTTGATTATCTAAATGTCTAAGTTAAACACCCTTTGGCTCGAAAAAGGTCGGTACTTTTTAAATTCTTTAAGCATATATCCTAACTTTGCTACTTACTTTTTGCACTGCGTAGGTACTTGGAATAAAAAATATAAAAAAACGTTCTTATTTGTTTCTACAGTAGATTGTATAAAGAAAACTAATAAATTTGTCACCTAATGAGGCCAGGGCTCCTACTGTTTTAGCTGAAACCGATTGCAATTGAAATTTTAATCCTAAAAATAGATCTTAGTATATAAGTTTATAAGTATAGTATATAAGTTTTTGACATATATGTATTTTTTTTGTCGGTAGAGCTATAGTTTGTACCAGCTAAGCTAAACACAATTGTTTCTAATCTAAGCTGGTGAGTGAGGTTACCAGAAAGAAAGGAAGAAGTATAGGCTGGCAACGGATCGGCGACCCACTGATCTCCATGGGCGGTGGTGATTGCTTTCCGTCACGTGACCCACATGCTCCTTTAGCATATAAAAAAGGTTTGATTTTCGCAATCAAAAAATATGATGGCCATCGGCATGAGCCTAGACGATAGCTTCCTAGGGACATCAATCGGTATTATTTACTATGAAACAAAATCCGTAACCTTCCTCGTACATTTATTTTGAATTCAAGAGTAAAACTACGTTATGTGAAACAACTTTTTAACTAATACGCCATAACGTATTAACCTTAACCTAGTTGACCTTAGCGGACTTAAGTCCGCCTTTTGTACCCTTATTTATATTATTTGTGGTCAATAAAGTTTTTAAATAAAACAAGTAAAAATATCTATAATCCGTTCATCGAAACTATTAAAATGAGCCCAAAGATAATACTTGTGCTGTAAGTTGATGAGCAGTTGGTGTTCAGCAGTTTAAAAAAAAAACTACATTAATATCGGCGTTATAAACATTAAATACTTAATGTGTGCAATACTCAAAGCCTAAATATAGAGGGTGTGATAATAACACCGCGACATGGTAATACCTGGTTGCGTAACGCGATATCTCGTAAACAGATTAATGCCTCCCCACCTCGCAGCTTGACTTAATGCTCTAATGAAAATAGCGACCACCCCTCGTTTGCTGCCATAACAATTTTATTGCTGCTCGCTACTAGATAGCATTATATTGGTAACAATATTTAACATCAATAATCATAAATACTCTCGTTTATAGCTGCGCTAGATATCGTTGATTACACACTGGTTCGTACCTGATATTAAGTAACTGTTATTAAATCAATGATGTGAAAGATTTTACTTCAATGAGTATTAGTACGTTCTTAAGTTCATAGCGTATTTTTTTAAGCTGTCCGATTGGAGAAGTACCTGCACCTCACAGAATACCGCATCCAAATAACAATTGCCTTGAGGGTTGTTGTTTTCTTTCCATCAGGTGACCCACATTCTCGTTTTCCCTACTCTCATATAAAAAAAACACTTTAGTATATTCAAGGTTATACACGTTAGTATATGACATAGCGACTACCATTTTAGGAAATTCTTACAATGTTATCAAACGAATTGGACAAGAAAAAAAGGCTTTATTTTTTTATTTATAAATACTTACAAAGAGTACTGTCGTCATCTATGGGCGGGAGCATCTAAATACCAGCTAGCACCTTATGACTCGATTCAGAGGCGGCTGTGAGGATTGTTAACGAATCCAAATTGACGGACAGTTTAGAACCTGACAGACAGTCTGAGAAGAGATTTTGCGTCCCTTTGTGTGTTCTGTCGTTTGTACCAAAGGGTGTCTTCAGAGGAGTTATTTGACATGATGCCCACGGCCTCCTTCTACTGTCGCACCGCTCGCCATGGATGGGCATTCATCCTCACACATTAGAACCGAAGTGGTCACGTACTGTGCGGTTCCATAGAAGTTTTCCCAGGAGACTACAGCATGGGGTTCTTCAAAAAGGGCGTAAAGAGGTTTTTACAGGGTCGGCAACGCGCATGTGATGCCTATGGTATTACAGGCGACCATAGTCTACGGAAACTGTTTTCTTTCAGGCGGACCGTATGCTTGTTGGTCACCTAAGTGGTATAAAAAAAATACAACAATAAATACGGTAACTAAAAAAATATTCGGTGAGTGAGGCTAAATAATTACAGTTTCAAGTATTATTAAACAACGCCGAATAAGCGAAATCAAATATTCACTCTACGCTCTTTCAACGAGTAATAAAGTGAGGTATTTTGTAACAACTGTAGTAAAAATATATATCTCGAAATGCCAAGTTTTTATTAGTTTGATTTAAAAATAAAGATGTATATTTTTAATTTATCATTTTCATCAGAGTTACGTGAAAATATAAATACTATAATATTTATTCGGTTTCTACGCAAGGTTTCCAAGAATTCATAATGCCATAAAAATAATAAGAAGACATACCTTTTTCATGCTATTAAAATGACAAATGAGATGTTTCATCCCACTGATGGGATACGGGTCTCCCCTCAATTGAAAGGGTTTAGAGCATACTCCACCACGCTGCTCAACTGCAGGTTAAAGGATTACTGACTTGGTTTTACGACTGTCATCTATAATAACAACAGCCGGGACCAACGGCTTAAGGTGCCCTCCGAAGCATGGAGGAGCTCGATATAAATAAACTCACCCATGGATAGGCTACGGTCAACGTTGCTTAACTTGCGTGTTCGATTATACAGACGCACATAATGACTTCATCGAGCTTCTTGATATATATTAAGATCTCTATATCTTCGATCATAGAAATACAATATTTATACGTTTACTCATTTTACTCAGATGTTTAAAAATAAAAGTATTATTCGGTCTTTCACGAATATTCCAAGGATTCGGAATTGCCATTAAAACACCCTTTTTGCAGAACCCATGCTTAATTAATTATACGTCTCACGTACGTTAACTCCTTTACCACGGCCATTCTTTGGACTACGGACCCAAAAAAAAATATTTATATGCCACTAGCTTCCTAACGCGGCTTCACTCACTTTACACACTTTTCACTCGTTTATGAAAAAGTATTTTCATTTTTGTGTTAATAAATAGCTTATGACCCTCACAAATAAAATGGGTTTATATTGGTAAACGAATTTTCAAAATTGATTCAGTAGATTCAGAGATTACCCCCTGCGACCTCACAAGGTATAGATTAAGACCTTATGAGAGTTCAGAGCGCAGATCATGCAAAGGTTCTAACGAGACCATGAAACGTCTTGATGTATTAATGTGACGCTCTAGACGGCAAATGAATGGAAATCCTAGGAAAAGCATACCCGGACCTGACGAACAGGCTGTTCCCAATAAGCGGCATACTGAAGTACGTGGAACATGTCTGCATACAGTCAGGAGAGCGTGATTAAAGGATTAGGGAGAGCACAAAAGGTTCATGAGGGTCGATGTGTCACCGGTGGTGCAGCACTGGACTTACTCTAAGATAAGATAAGCCCTTGCGAGCACTCAAACATGTGTAACATTTTTTTAATGGTGATTTAAGAATAAAATCACAATGATTTCTGCCAATGCCGGTTTGCCTCTCTAATAATATAAAAAAAACGCTCAGTGCCACCACAAAGATGATAATTATGGCTTGAAAAAGGCAGCAAATAACGTGCTCTACCATCCGCTATGAAGACAAATAAGTAAAATGCACCTGCGACGCCACACAGCGCGTTAAAGCAAGATATATTAAGAAGTAACTATAAAATAATCTGTGAAATTGCTAAGACTTATATTAATACTGCTATGTTAGGAGCGGGGGTATCAGCGGGAGCAATACTTCTTCTGTTACAAGCGTCTATATCGAAGATTTTCGATTTACATCAGTCGGGCCATATGCTTGTTTGGCTCGATATGTTAAAAAAATATTTCTTCCTTATGTTATACAACCAAATATTGCATCAAATTCAGTTTAGAACTAATTCGTAGGGCTAAATTATTAATCCAGGTGCATGCCACGTCAAGTTCGTTCGCCTATATTTAGAAATACATTAGCTGTGTTTTTGGTGTGGCGGTTATTTTGGTATTTATTTTGTATTCAGCATCGTTTCTGGAAAATATAGCCAAAAATTTATAAATTAAAAATATAGAACAAAAATATAACGTAGACAGAAATATGGTGACCACGAAAACATAGACTAGACTGAAATGAAATTAAATGTAATGAAATGAAAATATTAATTCAGCCATTGTTTTTGTACATAATGTTTTTGTGCATTTTGTACATAAACTCATTTGATTAGTCAAAAGTGATTATATAATATAAACATATTAGATAATCCTGCGTAGCCAAGAGACATGTGTGCATTGGTAGCACTTCGCGAGCCTCTCTTACACTGAAGGTGTTACAGTCTACAAGCTGTTGTCTAGAAGCGCGTTGCGCACCTTGCTGCCTTAAGTAATTCTGCTTAAGCATACTTTTCGACTACTGTAGCGACTAATGTTAATCTCTAGACGTGCTAGAGATAAGGAGTCGTGTTATGCGCTGACATTCTCGCTGTTAACGCGGCGTCTACTCGCATCTTGTGCTCTCACTCACTCGCAAGAACACAACAACCCTCAATACTATCTGTATATATTCTTGGCAGACGGTTTCCTTTCCCACTCCTTAATCGGGATTAACATGCTGCAGCTCTCTTTGTCCAGATCAAAGACTGTAAAGATGATGATGATAAGCCACTTAGACTATCGTGAGTTTCTTACGGTATCTTTAATTTTTATCATATGCAGCTATAGATTTAACTATGTACTTCAGGGCTCCAGATTCATTAAATATTTAGTTTCACTGTAAAATGTATCTAATTTGATACATAATAGACACATCCCTATGTTCAGGTTCGTTCGGAAATGGTAATTATAATTCACTTATCTCGCTCTCAGACTAATTCAGTATGTCTTGGATGCGGAACTTAACCTGTCACAGCCACGTCTCATATTATACGCTGCATTTCCAAACAGAGCAGACATTTAACTATTTAAAATAGAAACTCCTTTAACCCTATCCTTCCTATTTCCCATTAATATTATAAGTGTGAAAACTATATTAGGAAGTATTTCTTTTTTTTATACTACGTCGGGTGGAAAACGAGCATACGGCCCGCCTGATGTAAAGCGATTACCGTAGCTTTATTAATGCTCGCAACATGAAATATTGCTATCTTAACCGCCGCTGCCAATACAGCAACCCCTTCCTTCCAGGTGTCCTCCCTCACTCGCAAGAACACAACAACTGTCAACGGAATTGTTATTTGGCTGCGGTATGGTATGAGTGGATACTTCCTCAAAAGCGTATTCGCAACACGCGACAAGCGGTTCGTCGCGGTATCGTAGCGATGCCTTTTATTGCTTACAACGTTATTAATAAATTGACAAAGTTATTAAATAAAAAGTTACTAAATAAGTTCTACGACCCAGATTAAAATACCATTTAGGGGAATCGAACATAAATGTAAAACATTTATAAAATTTTAGAATAATTTAATCTATGGGGAATGTATATTGAAATAGTACTTAATAGTAAAAGCCATTATTTGCCTTTTTGGGAACATTCATTATTTATTTTAGAATAATTAAGACTATAGGGAATATGTAGATATAATATCGCTTACTATTAAGTGATATTTGATTTACATTCTCCTTTACTGTTATCAAAACAAAAGTTTTTTTCTAATTGATAATATTATAGATTATGCATTGACTTTAGATTGTTTCAGATTAAGTATTCCATCTTAAAAATACTTTTTTGATATGTAAAATTAGGAATCACATTATTACAAATTTTTTTATACTACGTCGGGTGGCAGACAGGCATACGGCTCGCCTGATGTGAAGCGGTTCCCGTAGCTGTATTAACGCTCGCGCGCCGCCACCCCCACTGCCAACGCAGCATCTCCTTCCTTTCTGTACCTCACTCATTCGCAGTAACACAACAACCCTCAAGGGAATTGTTATTTGGCTACGGTATTCTGTGAGGTGGAGGTACTCATTCCCCAGTCGGGTAGCTTACAATTACGCTACCTACCCCTCTTTTCGCCAAAGCTTCGCTTGTCAGTCAGCAGGGTGCACCGCGTGCAAGTGAAGTTGGTTTAGGTTCAAAGATCTTGATGAACCACTAACACCCCTAAAACTAGTACTAGATTTTATTTAATTTCACCACGGTGTTTACAAAAAATCTTCTATGATAAATTTGACCCACTTCTCAGTATACGGTTAAATTTAAATTTGGCGCATTCGTTTGGTTCTAATGACAATGCCAGCCATTACAAAAGCGATTTCTAATTTCTACCGAAACCGTTGTGATATGGGTTTCAAATGAAATGGCTTGCTATGCAAAATACAGTAGATACACTTTTTAAATACTCCTTAATAACAACTAGTGCCTTGTATATATATTTTTGTTAGAAAATACGAATCGCTAAAATAGCTCTAGCAACTCTGACTTAGAGAGAGAAAGAATAATTTGGCATAGATAGGTAATATTTAGTCCAATACTATGAATTAAATATCATCACAATACTATTTAGGGTCATTTGACCGTATTTAAAGATATTTTTAAGAGTATTTTAACTTTTTTTCAATATTTTGTTTCTAATTAGATTAGTTAGATATTAAATAAATTATGCTTACGAAGTGTATACAATACATTACAATAACTTTTTATTGCACAAAATAAATTTCAGAAGCAAAAAAAAAAAACAATTTAATGCCAATACGATAGGCGGTCTTATCGCTATGAGCAATGTCTTTCAGACAACCTTAGGGTAGAGGGAACAAAATCTATATTTGAAGAGGTGGTTGGCGCAATAGAAAAAAAACATGTTTTTAAGAAAAATTAATAAACTGAAACTAAAGATGATGAAACAGGAACTATAATATGTTTTATTTTTACACAAAAATTGACAAGCAAGCATATATTTTTACTCGAAACTCGAAACGGATCGTGTTGTGGAGCACATGCAAACGACAATGAACAGTATACTCCAGCAGATGTTTTCTGCAGAGATTGTAGTACTGGGCGATTTTAATGCCCGCCACGTCGAATGGCTAGGGTCATGATCTACTGACGATGCTGGAAGATCTTTCCATGACTTTGCCTTAGCACATAATCTGATACAGCTAGTTCCCTCGTCTACGCGGATGCCGGATGTGTCTGAGCATGTGCCGCCGCTATTGGCTTTTTGCTGACCTCCCTGAAAATTATCATGTGTTTGTTGGCGCCCCTCTTGGGTCTTCAAAGCATTGCCTTGTGGCCGCTTGTGGTGTGCCACAAGCGTGCCACAAGCGGCCACGCACTGCCGTTTGTATGTGGCAATTTAGGTCAGCAGACTGAGTTGGGCTGCGTAGTTTCCTGGCTTCCTACCCGTGGGGGCGGATTTGTTTCTCGCTGGACGGTCCCAGCGCCTATACAAATGTTGTCGCTGATGTAGTTCTGCAGGGCATGGAACTTGCTATTCCAAATTCTGCGGTACCCATTGGTGGCAAACTCGACCATGGTTTGATATGTCTTGTAAAGCCGCATTACGTCATTAGCAGGATTCTTATCGAGTCTGACCTGAAGGTAAAGCCGCTGAACACGCAAATACCGGTCTCCTTAAAAAAAAGTTAAAACGCTGTCTCGAGATCCTTTAAGGGCTAAGTCCAAGTTTGTTAGCAAAGTTGGCGAGAGATTAGTGGGCAAGACATATAGACCACGAACTGTGGAATTGACTTCCTTCAGTGGTTTCATATCCGAGCAATTACGTCATGGGAGTCTACAAGAACAGTCTTTATTTCCCTTAAAAGGCTGGAAACGGATCGGCGACCCCTTGGTATTGCTGATCTCCATGAGCGATGGTGATTGCTCTTTTAAAAAAAATCTTCCGAAGTGTATAACGACGATAACAAAACTTTCCCGGAAGTTGCCGAAACGGAGACGTCAATTCGTTCCACCCTTCAATCATTTAATGCGATTAAATTCGTTTGCAAACAGTTGTTTCAAGAAATAAAAATAAAACAAGCTGTTGTAAAGGTTGTTGTGCAAAAGAGTGAAGTGCCAAAGTGAGTTAAACTTCAACAATGGCATAAGCCCGTCGTAGTCGATAACTTTAAAGGTACTTAAGAGTTTCTTTACTCTAAACAAACTTGTGATGGACTCGCTATTTAGTTGCTTTGTTAGCACCAATGGTCTGTCCTTGTTACAAATGTATACTAATATAGATTGCGAATTTAGTGAATTTGTATGTATAAATAAATAAATAAATATTGTCAGACAAATTACCCAGCGCCATCTAGCCCCAAAGTAAGCGAAGCTTGTGTTATGGGTACTAGACAACTGATAAACATACGTAAATGCATTTTTATGATACATATAAATACTTACTTATGATACATATAAAACACCCAGACCAAGACAAACAGACATGTTCATGCACACAAATGTTTGTCCCGTGTGGGAATCGAACCCACGTGCGTTGGTGTCGAAGCCGCGTCATTGACCGCTACGCCACCGAGCTCGTCAATGTATACGGCGGTAATATGTATGTGAAGGTAATATGTATGTGGCGGTAATATCCGAAACCACTACGGCATTAACCCATAATCATCCCACTGTTGGTATACGCATACATAAGCATACTCCACCACGCTTGTCAATTGCGCGTTGGCGGAGGGCAGTATTTTCAAGCCACCTAAAGGCCACTGAACTGGCTGTTATCTATAATGACAACAGCCAGGACCGACGGTTTAACGTGCACTCCGAAACACGGAGGAGCTCGAGATAAATCCATAACCCATCCATGGAAAGGCTATGGCACTGCTTAACTTGCGAGTACGATTAATTTCAAGTACAGTTATATATTGGTAGTAGTTACTATACTACATTTACATAAAATGCAAATTCATGCAGTTTTACTGTCAAGACATAACAAACACGCTTATTTTCTTAATATGTGATTTCTGGAACAGGACTTTAGTATAGTTTTAATTAGATTAAATGGAAATAATATAAAGAATATAGAAAAAAATAAGGAAAAAAATATTATCATTCATCACCTAAACCCTTTGATAAAATAACTAAAGCCTACGACTTAATAATATAAATATTCATAAAAACAACACAGCTGGAAAAATATCTCAGCTTAAATATGCTTTGATGTGTTCATAACTCTATTCATTACAATCTGAAAGAACTTCTAAAATATCTCGCAAAAAAAAACATGTAGACGATTTTCTAAAAGAAAAGCAAAAGAAGTTTTTGCTAAAAGTGAAATAGATTGTGTAATAAAAAAATGAGAAAATAAGAAAGGCATAGTGTTAAGTGCTTAAAAGAGCTGTAAACGTCACGTACCTCGAAAATTACAGCATATATAGCGTACAGGTTGAAATTTATGATGCGATCGTGTGGTTTAATATTGGGGTCCCCTGTACCACGTCCCGCGGGGCATCTAACGCCTCGCTGTATGGAGCCTGTATGTAATTTGCATTTTGAGTAAACGCCGTGCACTTAAAACTTTTACCTCTAAAAGCTGCTACGTATGCGGTGGTATAACTTTGTTCTAGATAATATTTCGGACTATGACCATCTGAGGTAAGAAATGGAGTAACAAATATCACTACCAGCTAGCTATAATATGCAGAAGTATGTAGTATAATGTTATTTTATCATAATAGATGGGTGACCCAGCAAACTCGTCGTTTTATAAGACATCCTATGCTATGGTTTTCAGTCCGTGGTTCCCATCCCTGATTTCTATTCCCCATGCCATCGATTCTGTGACCTGGGTGATCTGTCCACTGCCGCTTCACCTCTCCACAGTACCCGACTGTGGGGAGTTTTGCAGGTGGAACTACGGGTCCGCCTGTTTAGACCAGGGTCTTCAGGGTACCTCGGCGCAAGCGCAGCAAGCTCAGCGCAAGAGCGGAGCGGGTAAAGGTCCTCTCGTTAGGTTGATTTACTGGACGAGAGACTCGCAATCCTGTGTTATAACCGGAAGGTTGGCACACAGGGGCGCACTAGCAGTTAGGTATAGGGTACGTGTCCCACCAGTTTGGGTTTAGATAACTACTTACTATTATCGAGCAGGTTCATAGAGTTTATGACAGGACAAGACAAAGCTTAGACGAAAAGGAGTACTGCTTCTCAGCATTTCTGGACATACAACAAGCGTTTGATTGGGTCTGGCGTAAAGGCTTAATATATAAAATAAAAAAGTACATCCCTCACAGCTGACACAACATCCAACCTCCGTGAGATTAGGGTTGGAATTCCACAGGGATCAGTATTGGGTCCAATCTTCTACACCATCTACGCAACTGCACAATGTACATAGACTCGATGATGTATCAGAATGACTGAAAAAGTGGAGAATAATGGCCAACGTAACCAAATTAGCGCATTGGGCAAATCGACCGAAAATATAGCTGTATATTTGTGACAAAACAATCGTATATGTGTTTTAGAAATGTTACTACAATGCGAAAATGGCCCTTTTTAGCACATCAGTCTAATCGAATATACAAGTGAAACAATGTTGACCGTAGCTTGTCCATGGATGAGTTTAATTATGTCGAGCTTCTCTGTGCTTTGGAAGGCACGTTAAGCCGTCGATCCCGGCTGTTGTCGTTAGATGACAGTTGTTAAGCCAAGTCAGTGGCCTTTAGGCGGTTTGAAAACACTGACCTCCGTCAACCCGCAGTTGAGTAGCGTGGTGGAGTATGCTCTAAAACTCTTCGATAGAGGGGACGCCTGTATCCAAGCAGTGGAATGAATTGAAGTTGACGCCGACTCCGAGCCTGGCTATCTCCTTCACACGCCGCATAAACTTGAGTTTTCGTACTAGACCCCTAGAACCTTGTCTCTGTCATAAAAGATGCAATAAAACTGTATCTGATTGTATATTCTGAATCCAGTTAATTTGCACGAGATAACTGTAATAGCCTCCGTTTTTCAATTAAATTCCAATGCCATATAAGTACATGCTACAGCGCATTTACTATGATAACCATAGATCGTAAATAAAAAAAGACAAATTAAAAGCAACCTCTTGTTACGATGAAAACTATTAATCTGTTGTTCGTAAGTTGTTACGCCATCATCATGTAAGAAATGGCTCCTGGTGGCGAGTGGTTAGCAATGGCTACTTTGCTCCGAGGTTCGATCTCCGCACAAATCAAATATTTGTGTGCATGAAGATGTCCGTTTGTTTTAGTCTGTTTACAGAAATATTTAATAACTCTCTCTTTTTCAGCACATATTTGTGCTGAAACAGAGAGAGAGAGAATGTTTGTATACGAACTCAATGATAAAGCATTAATTATTTACCAGTTTACCATTACGACTTTTTTAAACATATATAAGGGGTGCAATGTATTAATTTGTATTGAAATTCTAATTAATTATTTTTCAAAGTGTAATTAACTAACAATGAATCATAGTTACCCGAAATAAATGAATTTTATTCTTATTTATTTATTAAAAAATATATTACATAATGGCTTCAAGTTTCCAGGAAAGAAGAAAA
Source organism: Hypsopygia costalis (assembly GCA_937001555.2). Taxonomy (NCBI): domain Eukaryota; kingdom Metazoa; phylum Arthropoda; class Insecta; order Lepidoptera; family Pyralidae; genus Hypsopygia; species Hypsopygia costalis. The sequence continues at coordinate 11,843,769 of OW443339.2, read as the reverse complement.
GTAACTTCTACCAATACATAACAGTACTTATAGCTTTATGAATGCAAAATACCAACCGTGTCACACCAATAGACGTCGACTTTGGTGCGGGTATATACAACACCAAAGTCGCTATAACGTACTTTACCCACACTAACGCTCCAAATACATGTTTCTGATTCCGACTGTACTAAGCCAAGTACAAACGAGCAAAGGAGTTACCATTACAGTATCCGTGAAATATGTGAATCGATCCCAGCGTACGCCGGAGTTTACAGCAGCAGTTGGACGCTTGTGTCACGCTTCAAAGCCTTTGTTATGACTTCGATAAGTTTGATTCTTTCAAATAATACTTTACTGTGTTATACAAGCTTGTTGGTTGTGTAATATGAATTTAAAGAGAAAGCAAAGAAGAAGTTAAAGAGACATGGTAGACATTATAAGACACTAGCACATACTGATGCAAAATGGTTGAAATTGTCATTTTTTTTTATTATTTAATTTAATTGTTGACATGGATATTGATTTTTATTTTGACATATTTTATAATATTAACGGAATTTTATGTAAAATAAACATCTGCATGTATGAAAATACTGAAAGTGTGATTCTAAGGATTATAAATAATTACACCATTATGTAACCACTTTTAACGCAAATAAATTCTATTCTATTCTAGCTTCCAACCGCGGGTACGCCCGAGTTTTGTACTACATCTGATAAACAAGCATACGACCTGCCTCATGTAAAGTGGTTATTGTAGCGATATGGTACGCTAGTAATATGAAATATCCTAGTTAGTTTGTCACCATGCGCACCACATGCAAGTAAAGTTGGCTTTGGTTCAAAGATGACGGAGAATCACTTACACTCCCAAAATTAATTTCAACGAAAATAACAGCTCATTTTTCTGGATAAAAAGTCCACATTAAAAAAAAGTATAAAGGTTTTATGCGACGAGAACTTCTGTGTTTTTAGTTGTAGCGCACCTCGGCCTATCCATACAAATGACGCGTCGGTAACTAACTACCTAGACAATGACGTCTATGCAGAGCGAGAAAGAGCGTGTTTGCGTGCGGCGGCATACAAATTGTTCCAGATTCGTCTCAGAGGGGAGGTGAGGTCGACACGAGAGAGCGAAAGGGAGTGGCCATACTGCACGTAGTACTATTACTTATACTGTGGTTGTAGTGAGTAATATTTATTTCTGTTTATTGGAAATTTCGATGTTCCACTAGCCTATTAAATTCTGGTATTCAAAGCATTATTGAGGTTAGTCAACCAAGTTACTGAACTATTAATAAATGCCTAAGTTCATAAACTATGTATGATCAGTTTTATACGTACAGAGACTACGAGCAGGCCACGTACACCGCACATAACCTGTCGTTTTGTCTTAACTAGCCAACTTGTAGACACTTTGATGTGGGTAAGACACTTCTAATATAATATTTAACTCATCCCTAATGTATCGATTTATATGTGGTGGTGTGGGGGTGTAAGCGGTTTATCAACATCTTTGAACCAAAGCCAACTTCATGCATGCGGTACATCCTGCTGACTGACAAACGAAGCTGTGGCGAAAAGAGAGGTAGGTAGCGTAATTGTAAGCTACCCGACTGGTTAATTTACTTCCACCTCACAGAATACCGCAGCCAAATAACAATTCCCTTGAGGGTTGTTTTGTTCCTGCGTGTGAGTGAGGTCACCAGAAAGGAAGGAGATGCTGCGTTGGCAGCTCGGTGGCGGCGCGCAAATGATATGTCATGTTGCGAGCGTTTATATGGCTAAGATAACCGTTTCCCATCAGGCGCGCAGTATGCTTGTCTGCCAGCCGACGTAGTATATATATATATATAAAATATATATATATATATGTCGCTGGAACTATAAATTAGCTAAATTCTAAAGCATTTTGGACGAGTTCTTTACGTAACATCTGACCAACTACCTAATTAATAGATTAGGTTAGTTTCGCAAACTTGGAAAATGTAATAAAACTACGTGGGAGCTTGCTTAGCAGATAATTAAAAGAGCAAACAACAAATACGAGTATATAATACGTATTTATTGCATCAAATTTCATATTTATAATAATATTTAACATTTTATTAGCCAATCGGAGCTAAGCATTTATGTGACGTATTGGTATATATATACACACCACAATAAATGGTATGGAGCGCTCAGGGAGCGTTCATCAGTGTAAAGCCGACTATATGGAGCGCGCTATGTGGACGTGCGCAACTTGATAGCTGCTACAATTTTCTAGACAAATGTGTATAATATACCTTAGCATGTGGAATACGTCTTTCGTTTTTACCAAATAGTACACTAAAGTGCTGATTTTCTATGTAGTTTAGTAGTACTTAGCTTTCTAATTTTAATTTACTCAACTGCCTGTCGAGGTTTTCCCAGGAGACTACAGCATGGGGTTCTTCAAAAAGGGCGTGAAGAGGTTTTTACAGGGTCGGCAGCGCGCGTGTGATGCCTTTGGTGTCACAGGCGTTCATAGACTACGGTAACTGCTTTCCATCAGGCGGGCTGAATGCTTGTTTGTCACTTTAGTGGTATAAAAAAAACTCGAACTGCCAATGTGTTATAACATATATATGTTCATTTATATCATAGATACATATTCCACAAGTGTTAAAAATGTACACCCGGAAAGTGACTCAATATGCTAGACGACAATGATCAAAAATTTTAAAAAATATTTATCGGTATCGTAAAATATACAAAACTAGAACGATGTGCGATCTTGAAATTTTAATAACTTATGCCTGAATTGTTTTATGGTCGATAAAAATTTCGTGGGGAAAGTCCAATTTAAAAGGATGAATTATTAATAAAATATTATCTTTGGTAAAACAATAAAAAATAAGTACTGTAACTTTTGTTACGGCACTAGCTACATAAACGCAGTATTTAACATAGCTGTCGTACAAATTCCTGTTTTAATGTATACAAAATACCTAGGTGTGACATAACTCAGTAGCCTTATATGGAGCTAATGGAGAGTTTTCGGGAAAGTCCAAAATTGAGATTTTCAAGTTATGATATCTCGAGAAGTTTTTATGCTATCACCTACAGTTTTCATCGCAACAAGAGGTTGCTCTTGTTGCGATGAAAACTATTAATTTGAGTTCATCATTGAAATGAGCCTGATGGCTCCTGGTGGCGGGTAGTTGGTTAATGGCTGCTTTGGCTCCGAGGTCGCCGGTACGATCTCCGCACAAATCAAATATTTGTGTGCATGAAGATCTCCGTTAATCTTAAATATTTAATAACTCTCTATATACATGAGATGAATATGAGAGAATGTTTGTATACGAACTGAATGATAAAGCATTAATTATTTACCAGTTTACCTTTACGACTCTTTTAAACTTATACATATAAGGGGTGCAATGTTATTAATTTGTATTAAATTGAAATTCTAATTTATTTTTTTTCAAAATGTAATTAACTATCAATGAATCATAGTTACCCGGAATAAATGAATTTTATTTTTATTTATTTATCAAAAAATATATTACATAATGGCTTCATGTTTCCAGAAAAGAAAAAAAAGTAACTTCTACCAATACATAACAGTACTTAAAGCTTTATGAACGCAAAATACCAACCGTGTCACACCAATAGACGTCGACTTTGGTGCGGGTAACAACACCAAAGTCGCTATAACGTACTTTACCCACACTAACGCTCCAAATACATGTTTCTGATTCCGACTGTACTAAGCCAAGTACAAACGAGCAAAGGAGTTACCATTACTGTATCCGTGAAATATGTGAATCGATCCCAGCGTACGCCGGAGTTTACAGCAGCAGTTGGACGCTTGTTGTCACGCTTCAAAGCCTTTGTTATGACTTCGATAAGTTTGATTCTTTCAAATAATACTTTACTGTGTTATACAATCTTGTTGGTTGTGTAATATGAATTTAAAGAGAAAGCACAGAAGAAGTTAAAGAGACATGGTAGACATTATAAGACACTAGCACATACTGATGCAAAATGGTTGAAATTGTCATTTTTTTATTTTTTATTATTTAATTTAATTGTTGACATGGATATTGATTTTTATTTTGACATATTTTATAATATTAACGGAATTTTATGTAAAATAAACATCTGCATGTATGAAAATACTGAAAGAGTGATTCTAAGGATTATAAATAATTACACCATTATGTAACCACTTTTAACGCAAATAAATTCTATTCTATTCTAGCTTCCAACCGCGGGTACGCCCGAGTTTTGTACTATATCTGATAAACAAGCATACGACCTGCCTCATGTAAAGTGGTTATTGTAGCGATATGGTACGCTAGTAATATGAAATATCCTAGTTAGTTTGTCACCATGCGCACCACATGCAAGTAAAGTTGGCTTTGGTTCAAAGATGACGGAGAATCACTTACACTCCCAAAATTAATTTCAACGAAAATAACAGCTCATTTTTCTGGATAAAAAGTCCACATTAAAAAAAAAGTATAAAGGTTTTATGCGACGATAACTTCTGTGTTTTAGTTGTAGCGCACCTCGGCCTATCCATACAAATGACGCGTCGGTAACTAACTGCATAAACAATGACGTCTATGCAGAGCGAGAAAGAGCGTGTTTCCGTGCGGCGGTATAGAAATTGTTCCAGATTCGTCTCAGAGGGGAGGTGAGGTCGACACGAGAGAGCGGAAGGGAGTGGCCATACTGCACGTAGTACTATTACTTATACTGTGGTTGTAGTGAGTAATATTTATTTCTGTTTATTGGAAATTTCGATGTTCCACTAGCCTATTAAATTCTGGTATTCAAAGCATTATTGAGGTTAGTCAACCAAGTTACTAAACTATTAACAAATGCCTAAGTTCATAAACTATGTATGATCATTTTATACGCACAGAGACTACGAGCAGGCCACGTACACCGCACATAACCTGTCGTTTTGTCTTAACTAGCCAACTTGTAGACACTTTGATGTGGGTAAGACACTTCTAATATAATATTTAACTCATCCCTAATGTATCGATTTATATGTGGTGGTGTGGGGGTGTAAGCGGTTTATCAACATCTTTGAACCAAAGCCAACTTCACCTGCATGCGGTACATCCTGCTGACTGACAAACGAAGCTGTGGCGAAAAGAGAGGTAGGGAGCGTAATTGTAAGCTACCCGACTGGTTAATTTACTTCCACCTCACAGAATACCGCAGCCAAATAACAATTCCCTTGAGGGTTATTTTGTTCCTGCGTGTGAGTGAGGTCACCAGAAAGGAAGGAGATGCTGCGTTGGCAGCGCGGTGGCGGCGCGCAAATGATATGTCATGTTGCGAGCGTTTATATGGCTAAGATAACCGTTTCCCATCAGGCGCGCAGTATGCTTGTCTGCCAGCCGACGTAGTATATATATATATATAAAATATATATATATATATGTCGCTGGAACTATAAATTAGCTAAATTCTAAAGCATTTTGGACGAGTTCTTTACGTAACATCTGACCAACTACCTAATTAATAGATTAGGTTAGTTTCGCGAACTTGGAAAATGTAATAAAACTACGTGGGAGCTTGCTTAGATCAGATAATTAAAAGAGCAAACAACAAATACGAGTATATAATACGTATTTATTGCATCAAATTTCATATTTATAATAATATTTAACATTTTATTAGCCAATCGGAGCTAAGCATTTATGTGACGTATTGGTATATATATACACACCACAATAAATGGTATGGAGCGCTCCGGGAGCGTTCATCAGTGTAAAGCCGACTATATGGAGCGCGCTATGTGGACGTGCGCAACTTGATAGCTGCTACAATTTTCTAGACAAATGTGTATAATATACCTTAGCATGTGGAATACGTCTTTCGTTTTTACCGAATAGTACACTAATGTGCTGATTTTCTATGTAGTTTAGTAGTACTTAGCTTTCTAATTTTAATTTACTCAACTGCCTGTCGAGGTTTTCCCAAGAGACTACAGCATGGGGTTCTTCAAAAAGGGCGTGAAGAGGTTTTTACAGGGTCGGCAGCGCGCGTGTGATGCCTTTGGTGTTACAGGCGTTCATAGACTACGGTAACTGCTTTCCATCAGGCGGGCTGAATGCTTGTTTGTCACTTTAGTGGTATAAAAAAAACTCGAACTGCCAATGTGTTATAACATATATATGTTCATTTATATCATAGATACATATTCCACAAGTGTTAAAAATGTACACCCGGAAAGTGACTCAATATGCTAGACGACAATGATCAAAAATTTTAAAAAATATTTATCGGTATCGTAAAATATACAAAACTAGAACGATGTGCGATCTTGAAATTTTAATAACTTATGCCTGAATTGTTTTATGGTCGATAAAAATTTCGTGGGGAAAGTCCAATTTAAAAGGATGAATTATTAATAAAATATTATCTTTGGTAAAACAATAAAAAATAAGTACTGTAACTTTTGTTACGGCACTAGCTACATAAACGCAGCATTTAACATAGCTGTCGTACAAATTCCTGTTTTAATGTATACAAAATACCTAGGTGTGACATAACTCAGTAGCCTTATATGGAGTTAATGGAGAGTTTTCGGGAAAGTCCAAAATTGTGATTTTCAAGTTATGATATCTCGAGAAGTTTTTATGCTATCACCTACAGTTATATTATAATGACGTCCATACACAAAAAATCGAAAGAAAACATTGTCTTGTAGCTTATAGTCGCACCTCGGCACTTCGCAATTAGTTCTCAATACAAGCCAACGAATCTGCCGTTTGTGCCAATTGATTGAAATAGGTAAAAATGCTTCTGTATTACAAAAATGCACAATTTATGTTTATAAAGTAAATAAAGGGTTAAATTTGGGGTGGCTCACCACGATCTTTAGAGCCATAGCCAATTTTACCTGCATGTGGTGCACCCTGTCGACTAGCGAAAGAGGCTCTGGCAAAAGAGACGTAGGAGGGTACAGCTTATATTTATAACCTGCCCATCTGGGGAAGTATCTCCACCTCCCAGAATACCGCAGCCAATAACAATTACCTTGAGAGTTGTTGGGTTTCTGCGAGTGAGTGGGGTCAACAGAAAGGAGTTGTTGCGTTGCGGGCGAGGGTCGCGGCACATGAACGTAGGCGGGCCGTACGCTTGTCTTCCACCCGACGTACATTAAAAAATGTAATATTTAGCTATATAATTTAAATTTACTGAATCTACATTATTAATGAAGAAACATTATATCCTATATTTTGCATCAATTATAATAAATTGGGTTACAATACGGGTGTACAAAGGTGAGCTTTTAGCCACAATATATCTCTTTTAGCCAACATTTGTAAAATAATATAAATTGGAGAGTAGATACTATTTTATAAAGTAAATAATAAAAAAAAGTACAACAAAAGATACATATTTTTCATACTACTTCGGGTGACAAACAAGCATACGGCCCGTTGTAAAGCGGTAATGGTAGCCATACAAGTGTTTGCAACATGAGATATCGCTCGCGCGCTGCCACTTGGTACAACATTTGCCCAATTGTGCTTATTTTTGCCACCAAACTCAAAAATATTGCCTAATTATTTTCCGAGTATTATTTTTGCTATGCTCTTTCGATCTCTCTCTCTCTCTCTCTCTATCTATTTCTCACTAGGTTAGTTTTCGCTTTTAAAGCGAAAACTAACCTAGTGAGAGGGAGCGCGAGTGCCGAGTACACTCAGCCCGAATGATTAAGCACCAGTGAGCCCCCGCGGCGGTTCGGCAGGGACCTCTCGACCGTGGGGATTCCAGCACTGAAAACAGCATTGGTTTCCCCTGGAGACGGCCCACCGCAAGCGGCTGCTTCCCCACCGCAGGAGACCACTGCTCGGACGGAATGACATACGGAATGACTCCGAGTAATTGCACTATAGTTGTGGTTGGGCGTGGAATCCTCACACGCCACCAATGTCTGTGTAATGTATCACTAACTGATCCGACAGATGTTGTCCTGTCTCCTTAACAATGAATACTGAATTCGAAATGGTTTCGCGCAATCTGTCCAATGACTGACAGTTCTGTCAAACGACATAAAGTTACATTAGAAAAGTTAACATAGTCGTTCAGTTTTTTTTAATTTGTAAATTTTCCATGCGGCTTTCTTATTTTTTTCTTTTATAAGAACCCTCTCCCGACAATAACAAATACAACATAAAAAGAAATAGCGATATCGGTCTAGCCGTTCACGCGATGTGTTGTCACCAAGGTAAATAGGGATTCATTTCTATATAGAAGATTTGTTATATTGTACACTGTTTCTTTGCATATAATTGTATTTGTATGTAACTAACTAAATACAATTTCATACATAAGTGCCGTATAAATGTGCGTAAATATGAATGATTGGTTATACATATAATATAGCATACAAGTCACTATAAAAATACCGCTAAACTTACATAATATACTTAACTATAACTACCAATAAACTTACTTGCTAATACGTAAGCAATAAATACACCTAGAAATAGATACTTAGAATAAAGTTTGGTCATCCACTGCAACATTGGAACAACTTACATTGTGCTTTTATTGCACTAAGACGACAGCTTTTATGATTATCAAGCTAAGTACTATGTCATTTCAACAATAATAAAACAAAATGGATTATTGGGTAGTTAGCTGTATACTAACTACCCTAGTTAATGATACTTGTGTAACTGTGGAAGTATGTTTTGCTTGTTGTGCTCGTTTTGCATTTTGCACATTCTGCGTATAGTTTATTTCGTGATTTGTACATTTTGAGTATAGGGATAATTTTGCGTTTTGTACATTATGATCTGAAGAGGTAAGAATCTCCATTCTAACCTCTTCAGATCATGATGATACAAAACTTATGAATATTTGTTTTATTACTCACTAGCTTCCTGCGGCTTCGCCCGCATAAAAAGTATCCTATGTCCTTCGTAATACCTTTGAGAATATGTGTACAAAGTTTCATGATGATTAGCCGAGAAGTTTCGGCGTGAAAGCGTAACAAACAAACTCTCATCACATTTATAATATTAATATAGTAGGGATTCAGATGCCTAACGGATTTAAATGAAATTACGCGCACTCCTAGCATATTTCTGGATTAACATCGATATTAATAATACTGATATTATATTTCTTGAATAAATTTTGAATTAAAATAAACATTGAATAAACTAATGTAAGGTGAGGTAAGCCTAGCCAAACAAATAACATTTTCTTGAGTGTTGTTGGTTATGCGAGTGAGTTAGGTTATCAAAAAGGACATAGTTGTGGTAGCAGCGGGGGTGGCGGCGCGCGAGCGATTTTTTTTATGTAGATAGCGTGTATGTATCTACGGTAACCGATTAAAGTCAGGCGGGCCATATGCTAGAAATGAAAAAAAAAGATAACTGATTTGACTATGATGTACATATAAGAGCACTTCAAACCTAAACATTTCGATCTTTATCCCGTTCTTATGTCATACATAATAGGAGTTATAATCGCACTACGACTGACAATTTAGCTGTATTTTCCAACATAAGACATTACACAAACCTTCAATAAACAACAACGTACCAAAATAATAAAAATACAGTTTACGTTGATTGTATCATTCATGAACGAACGAAGCATTTGTTCTAAGAGGGAGTGTCAGTCAAAAGTCATATTTTCGTCAGTCAAAACCGTAAGCTGTTTAATATCCGATCAAGTTAGCTCAGCGTTTTAGGGAGCGGACGTAAGTGTGTTATAATGTCCAATTCGCCCGAGGGATTGGGAGTAAATTTTACGTCAAGTCCATTCCGACTGTCCCCGCCGATTTTTTATTATTGGCTGAACGAATTTACTATCTGGGGAGATATAAAAGGAAATGAAGCTAAGCCCTTCGGAAATCTCAGAAATTGGTCTTTTTTCTCTGAGTGCGTATGAGAACAATGGTACGACTCGAATCCAATGAAACAGAGTTACATTCTTTGCTCCGGGGAACCGTTTTTACGATCGACTTTGAGATTTACGCTCCAATAGCGTTTCGAATACTGGAATATTTTAATAAGTTAATAATGTTACTCGGAAAGTAAAAACAAGGGTCCGGTGATAAAAGCTGTAGTATTAAGACGAGCCGGTGGTCGAGTGGTTAGCAGTAGTCACTTTGATTCCGAGGTTACGGGTTCGATCCCCGCCCAAGACAAATATTTGTGTGCATGAACATGTCTGTTTGTCTTGCTCTGGGTATTTTTATGTATTATATGTATGTATTTACAAAAAAAAAATAAGTATAGGTAGTATCAGTTATCTAGTACCCAAAGTACCAGCTTTGCGCTTAATTTGGGACTAGATGGCGCTGTGCAAATTGTCCAAAAATATTTAAGAGGGCTATAGGATCTAGCACAAATAATATCGAATGTAAATGTTGATAACAAAGTGAATTTATAGAAATACTCTTGAGTAGCATATGAATTTGTATGATCAGAACCTGAGGAAGAATCTGTTTACTGTATTAGGTCAAAAAATAAACCTTTGCTTTAAGTCTCTCACAAGCACTTGATATTTGTATGTTACGTTTCAATGTATAGCATTTACTAGTGAGAGAAAATAATCAATTATATTTTTATTTATTATTATTAAGTAGTTATCAGATTTTATTGAAATGCATATTTTTTTATGCAGTATGATTTCAAATTCACATACATCCATGTTTATATGTAAAGTAATATTTACCTACTGCTTAACTATTTGCCCACGTGAACCACAACATATTCGACATGTGTATTCGACGATGTCTGTCTAACCTTTAGTTCAGAGTGTGTATCTAATTTCTTCAGTGGTTGTTCAGTGGTTCATAGATAATGAAGTATCAGAAACTTCTATAGAACTTTCAAGTTCATCGACAACCCTTCTTCATCCCACCGCTGGAATACGGGTATTCCCTTAATAGGCTCAACTGCGGGTGGTGGAGGCCAGTGTTTTTATACCGCCTAAACGCCTTGGCTTGACTTGACTTAAACGACTTGGCTTGACGACTATCATCTAAACAGCCGGGACCGACGGCTTAATGTATCCTCCGAAGCACGAAGAACTTGAGATAGACAAATCCATCCGTGGACAGGCTAAGGTCGTCGTTGCTTTCAAGTTAATTTAAGGTAAATAGTTAATATAATAAAATACAGTAAATACGACTTATAATTAGATAAAATTAAAACTGATTATACATCATAAATAAACTAGAAGCAAAACTAATCTAATAAACAGCTTCCGGTAGGCAAAGTTCCCAATAAACTGGACCCGTTGCCTCGTTGCAACGCTACACTAATTCTTTGGGCAAAGTAGAGGCGCAACACTAATTCTTTGTTCAAAGTCTACATTGGCCTCTAGGCCCGCATTTTGGTCATGAGATGTTTCGACCAGATGCGACGAAAGTCTATACAGTAATGTATACCTCATATTATTGTAGGATAGTATATAACGCTACAAGTACGCTCTCTAACTAGATCCCAGGAGTAAGCTCTATGAGTAAAGATGTCATAGGTAGACAGTTTATGCACTATCTCCAATGCCCAATAGTACCTTAAGATAGATAACTTAAGTCTACGACGTAGGATGTTCAGTTTGACATTTAACAATATAATCTTCCGTAGACAGAGAAATACTATAGACAAATTTATAGTTTATAATGCAATTATATCGCATCACGTACTGGTTTTTGAAACGATAACACAATAATCTGCGGAACGGTATATGTCATATACAATCTCGACATTCTTTATCTCACGCTATTAACTTTCAAAACGTTAAATAATATTAAAAAACTAAACTTTCGTAAACATCTACCAAAGGATGCCACTTACATGTTGCATGCGGGGTAGTATTCTGATTTAGTAGCAACAAGGGAGAATTACCAAGCGTTCAGACAGTTTTGCAATTCATATTTTAGAAATCGATGTGTTAGGTAACAAACTCATTGTTTTAGGCCCCGAATATTGTTTACAAATATAAAATCCGTGGTGCACAGCAGTTGAGCTTCACTTGACTAGCCATCTCCTTAGGCTTTTAATGCCTTATTTTCATATAGTTGCCTCTCACATCGCCAAGAGAAGAAGTCAAATTCCAAAAGCTTCCTACTCCTACTAATTTCTTCTGATTAAATTCGTCTTGAGTTCAAAGGCAGCCGTAGTTTTATCTCCGGGACTTCAGTGAACTTCATTGTTCATTGCCGTTTTTGGTGGTCGCCGCTGTTAATCCAGGCTACACAGTGGTGGAAATATATGGTGGGTCCCCGGCCCGTTTGCTACGTCAACCAGGCGTCTATAAATAGTAGTGTTTATGAATTTACCTAAATATATATAATTTTAATGAATAGACAAATTAATTAGCGTCGCATTCATACAAGAAAAGAAGTAACTTACACCATCATGACGTAAGGAAATGAGACATTTTAATACGATTTTTTGTTTCGATGTCGGTATTTGTCTTTGAAAGTGCAACAACGTGTCACACTGTTACATGACATGACATAAAATCTACGAAGTTCCCTATCTCAGGTTTGCAAAGCCAAATCGACGTCTATAAAACATATTGTATTATAAGTCTGTGTAATATTCAATATTTGCAACTTTCCCGCCATATCTTAACGTAGGTACCAAATTAAAGGTTGGAAACTAGATAATTTGTATAAAATTCGTCTCCAGTGAACCTTGACACCGGTCTGAGTGGTGTTATTAGCTCAGTGTAAGTATAGTTGATCGTCCCCCCGGGTCCCATTTCAAGTTCGCTACTAAAGCTGCGGCCTATGGTGCGTGGCGGGGCGGCTAAATATAAAATGATATTACTTTCATTTTTTGCTGAGGAAAAACATTGAGAGATACTAGGTATTCTTTTTAGACTTAGTTATACAAATTGCCGTCGCCCCTCCACTTGATAAAAACGGGGTTTCGTAGTCCCACATCTTTACGAACTGATTTTGATAAAAAAATATTCCAGATACTGCAAAAAAAATCAACAATTAATGTTTTGCTGGAAAATTTTATCCCATTTGTATACTTACTGTTGTTTTTACAGGTTCATAATTATAAACAAAGACATAATAAAAAAATTGTTAGGGATTTAGTATCAATACCTAGGATAAAAATTACTATTATATGCGAGCTCGATGGTCAAATATTCAAGAAATAGTTATTTTAGCATAAAGTAAGTAAGATCAGCAACGCGCGTGTGATGCTCCTGGCGTTCATAGGCTACGGTAACTGCTTTCCATTAGACAGGCCGTATCATTATTTGCTCCTTTAGTGGTATAAAAAAAGTGTCGTGAGTTCGATCTCAGTACAAAACAACGTATGTATTGTATGAATGTATTAAAACATTTAAATTTGTCAGCTATCTAGTACCCATAACACAAACTTTGCTTAGTTTAACACTAGATGGAGCTATGTATTTAGTCCAGAATTATTTATTTATTGAGAAAACAAACTCATTTGTAACTATAGATTCTCAATGTAATGTATATTTTCAAATATATGTTCACACAAGTTTACTTAGTCAAGCAAACTTATGTTAACCAAAGTTTCATATTCAAATTAGTCAATTTTAATATGAAACTTTGGTTATCATAATTTTTCACTTAAACAGTACATTTATAAAATAATTATACCACCTTGCAATTGTACAATGCATACTATCATGTTTTCAAACGTCAAAAACAGTTGTGTACTCAAGGGGAAAGTACAAGGGAACTTAATAGAGCTGGAAACTACCATAAACTCATGAAGAACATTCAAAGTGTTATATGAATAATATCACAAAGCATGGCAAAGGGGTTTGTTGAGTTTAGTTTTGAAGCAACCCGCCCGCGGTGCCAGTTTTATAGCCGTCTTCCGCTGGCTTTTAAGCAGTAACCCAAATTCTCTGTAGGAAATGGAGAGCCCATATATTTCGCGGCATATTAGAAACCGGCTCTCACCTATGCTAAAATATGGAAGTTTGTGCCGCGAACACGCTCGGTTAATTGTAAAATTTAGAGTTTGATAACTTTGCCTTAAACTTTTACATCTGTGTTCGACTATGCTTTGGTAGGGTTGAAGTTTTGACAGTTGGGCCACTTCCTTAATATCTAAAACGAGGAAGTTTTAGAATCTATATATAGAATATCAAGTTAGAAACTATTTCTTAAATTGAATAATGATTGGTGTCAGTAGTACTGTCCTTGCAACTTTAATACATTCATTTGAGATCCCATCGGATCTTGGGCATTTTTCCGATTTAAGTTTCATTAGTTGTTTTTACACTTGTGACTCTGAAAATGATATTGTCGGGATGGTATCTGTGTTAGGTGTGAAAAGCCTTATTTTGCTTTGTTAAGTCAAACTGACTATATAGTTTAGAGTAGAAGTCCGTAGCTCTATTTATGATCTCTGTACCTGAGTAGCATTTGCTAGAGCCGGGCTGTAGTAATGGGATCCATGCAATTGAACTTCTTCAATCTTAAACTGAGCCAAAATACCCTTATTTTTGCTCAGTTAATGTAGCTAGGGTGTATGTAGTCCGTTCCTGCTCAGTGTTCATATAAATGCATTACAATCACACCAATTTGGTTCTTAAAAAAGGGCATTAAGAGGTTTTTACAGGGTCGGCAACACGCATGTGATGCCTCTGATGTTACAGGCGTCCATAGGCTGCGTTTACTGCTTTCCATCAGGCGGACCGTATGCTAGTTTCCACCTTAGTGGTATAAAAAAAATTCAACATTGGTGTGATTGTAATCTATACCACCCAAGTAAGTACATATTGTAATTACTTACGTTACTGTAATGATATGTATGTGTTACCACTATCACCACTTAGTACAGGGTAGAAGTAATAGTATTACCTTGGGAAACCGACTCACTCGCAGCCGGGTAACCGCTCCTGGTTACTTACTCATGCCAGTTTGAATCCTCGCTGATGGGAGCAGCGGTTACCTCTGTACTAAACCTTATCTCCAGGGGTGGGTTCATTTATGGAATACAACGGAAAGTCAGATATAAATCGAAGTAGGTATAATCTATTGAAGTATACAATAATATCCCGACATGATATCAACACTCGGTTTGGGGATTCCGGGAACCATACGCGCACTTAATAGTCTTTACCGAACATACCGTTCTCATCCACGTTGGGACCGCAGTTCACTGACTGCCAATGACGTGCAGAACTCGAGTCCTCGAGACACGCCGCCTGACACCGGAGTCGCCGGTGTCG
Source organism: Hypsopygia costalis (assembly GCA_937001555.2). Lineage (NCBI taxonomy): Eukaryota > Metazoa > Arthropoda > Insecta > Lepidoptera > Pyralidae > Hypsopygia > Hypsopygia costalis. The sequence goes on along the minus strand of OW443339.2, from coordinate 11,828,577 downwards.
TGCTGGTCGCTAGCCGCAGACCCTGCCTGCTGACCGGGGGATGCTCGAGGTGGCCGCCCGCCGCAGACTTCACGCGTGTTCCCTCACACGCAGACCGCTGCAGACCTTTCTGCTAACTCCCTCGCCGCCCGGGATGAACTTCACTCGCGGATATAATGGCGGCTCGACCGCCCACTTCTGGTTGCGTCTGTTCGTCCTTAGAGCTACACCGGGACTGTCTCTCCGAGCGCGCTCGCGCTCCCTCCGTTGTTCCGCGTGGCGTCATGTCACGCCCCTTTTTGCCCAATTTCTATTGGTCCGTTCGTTGTGCGGTCATAACATTTCGACGGTAACAATTAGCTAGGATCTGAGTTGTCATTCGTCTGACTGACAATCAGTCCACGTGGACACTATTTGTATTGGTAGTTTTCATCGCACGGTCACTCAGCGTCACTTTCGCCATTGGCTTGCATTTGTAGCTTCCATTCCAACGGACTTTCAACGTTTTTCCTTTTCTCAGAATTCGTCGCTTGTTCCCGGAACGACTTCTTCTAATCGGCCTCGAATGCCGGTTCCTTTGAATTCGCCGAAAGGCGCCGTGCGTTACTCATTAACTACGGAAATACCGCGGGTTTGTTTTGACATTTATTCTTACATTACATTATCTCCTTTGTTAAAAACAAAAAAAGAAAAGAGAAAAAGAAAAAAAAGACTGAAGGTCCATCTGACAATCTCAGGCTGCCCCTATGTGGGCCGTGACTCTAAGAGTCAACGAAAAGAAAATTAAATTAAACTTTACAAGTGTTACAATGCCTCTCAATGGCTTGAGGAGCCTTAATTTTATGTGTCCAGACGTGGCTACACATTACCAAATAGATCACTCTGTTTCCATTACAACGTTACTTGTTAACCATGGCATATACTATTACAACTTCCATATGTCATAACATTATATATGTCGCTTAATATTATCTTAAGCATTATAACACAATCTAGTAACTCGGCTTTACTACAAGGGAATGTACCCCACCATATGAACTAAGTTTAACACAAAAACCAAAACAAAAGGTACATTCTACGCTGTTTTCTTTTTTTATGCGAAATGCCCAAGTATTACAGAATAGACAAAACAAAACAAATTACAAATGGCAATCAACCATAACAACTCGGTGATGTGATACCACCAGGCGCATAATCCTTAATTCAAGAGAAAAAAAAAAATACAGTAACCTTAACCTAAGTTTACCATTACAACTTGCGCCCTTGAGAGATAAAATGAAATTATAACCTCAGCACAATCCTTACAAGGAAGACTGTTCCGTATTACTTTATTTATTAGTTAATTACTAATCTTACAGCAGTGTCACCATTCTCCTATTCTCCGGAAAAAACAAATGTTACCCTATCTGCCTACAAAACCAGGCTTAGACCTATAAGCTTACAAATGTTAGTCTGATGACAATACTGTATGTGTCTCAACATACTTGTTTACTTCTTTTTATTATTACATATTTACAAATATACAAAGATAGTGTTTAACTGTTATTTACACACTTGTGGAAAGAAAGAAGTGACAAGTATTTAAAAGTTTAAGAAGAAAGGTTGGTGGAATTGAAGATGCGGAGTCCAATGTTTCGTGGCCCGACTTTAAGCTGTTAACCAAAAATATTTACAATGTTGCTCTGTTATCTTTATGGTGTCGGGTGGCCACTATCTTTTAACGGATAGGGGCGACCCTAACCCAAGGTCTAGGAAATAGTGATGCCCTTCTGTGACGTATGTCACAGAACAGCATTACTCGTTAATTTTCAATGATAACCGACCTTCCGAATTAACTGGAACAAAAACAATATTTGCAAACCATTTTGCTCCCCCGTACCCTCTACCTTAACAGTAGTCTGCTTTTTTTTAATTAAGCAATCCCGAACACTTTACTAAGACAAAAGTTCGGTATAACTTTACGTTTCCGGGCTTTCTTTAAAAGCTTGCCCTTCCTGCTTCGACTGCTCGAAACTAATAACTTAAACCTAACATTTGTTATCACTTATCCCTATATACCAGGATATACTCACGGGTGCATCTCTTGCACACGCTATAATTCACCTAGTCTGAGGTCGTTTCTTTACTACAGACTGTGTTATTCTTTAATACTATTTACTTGAAACATATACTTATACTTCTAATATTTACACTGAGACACTAGTATAGTGTTTCGTCATTATTACTCAAAAGATTACTCAGACTAACTGAATTTCCTTATGGCTCTAACTGTTGCTTATATGTACAATCTTAATATATTTAGTTTACTTTACTTAAAGTTTACTGCAAAACGGACGAGTGCAATTGTTCGTTTTGATATGTGAAATACTCTCTTTAACATAAACTACATGTGGACCCATGTGCGTACGCAGTTTTCTATTTACTTTGTACTTAGCTCCAATGCATGTTGGTTGTTAAGAGGTAACAATTTAACATTGTTAACTTGCATGTTTAACGTGTTCTTTCCCCACCGAGTCGATTGAAGCTATTAAACAAAATTTTAACCATTCATTCATCATTCTTTTGTGGCCTTATCTCATACATCACACATTCAAACATTCAAGCGAGAGAAAAAAAATTTTGCTGGTACCAGACTTTTTGGAGAAACAACTCGTGAAACCTGTCAAGTGTACATATGTATAACGTTTGATGGATAGGCTTTATTGTGCGATAGGCTTAACTTAATCCGAGTATAGCCTTTTATGTTACCCAAACATGCAAAACCATCCTTTTAAAAGTTATACATAGTTAATTTTTAAAAATATCATTTACATGATACAATCCTACTGGTGTTTTATCTAAATTCCCTAACACATAGGAATTTTTCGACTTAACCTCTAGTACTATCGATTTGATGAAACGAGGAGCCAATTTATTACTAAAAAATTCTGCCGCCTTTGACTGGTAGTGAGCTCTACGCCATACAATATCACCAACATTATAGTGAACCGTATGTCTCCTTAGGTTATACCTTGTAGCATTTTGCTGGTATGCTGCGAGCAAATGCTTTTGTACACTATTAAATACTAACTCTAATTCTTTTAAGTTTGTACTATTTCGCTGACATTTTCCACTTCTATGTCGTTGACTGAGTTAGGATTCTGTAAGTTATGCAATCTACCATCTAATAACAATTCCCTACCATGCATAACGAAATATGGTGATAACCCATGGGCTGCACTGACATGAGAATTCAAAGCACATTGTATTTTTATCAAATTTTTAGTCCAATTCCTGTGGTTTTCACCACAATATGATGCTATTGCAGTTTCTATTGTTCTATTGTATCTTTCGACAGTGTTGTTCTGTGGAAAATAAACACAGTTACGGAATACTTTAGGAATATTATATTTTTCAATGAGTGCGTTGAATTCTCTTGATACAAACTGTGAACCGTTATCAGTAATTATACAATTTGGCACTCCATAACGTAGGAATATTGTTTCCTCTAGGAATTTAATAACTGTGGCTGAAGTAGCCTGCTTAAGTGGGTGAAACCATACAAATTTTGAGAAAATATCGACTGCTGTTACTAAGTAAGTATGACCAGAGTAACTCTTAGGGAGTGGTCCTACAATGTCCACTGAAATAACTTGCATGGGAGCATTCACCTTTTTCTGGTGTGTCATTTTCCCTGCCGGTGGAGAATTATTTACTTTATGAGCTTTACAAACGTCGCATTTACTAATTACTTCTTTAATATCTTTCAACATTTCTGGCCAATAGTAAAATAATTGTAACCGTTTATACATTTTGCATGACCCTAAGTGTGCGGATTTAGGATCCTCATGAGTAACTTTAATGAGCTTTAGCCTATCTTCTGCAGGTATAACCTGTTTCCACTGCAATGGTTTATCTAAATTAGACTTGATCTTACAATATCTATACAAAATGTTGTCTTTTAACCTGTAATTTGGAAACTTTTCTGGTGTTCTGTGAATGCCTTCTATAATTTTGTTGTACCACGTGTCCTGACTTTGACTACTTAGGCTACTATGTACATTATTATTACTAATATTTACAATTTCAATTTTGACACGTGACAGTGCGTCAGGCACAACATGAAGTTTCCCTTTCTTGTGTACAATTTCGAAATCAAATTGTGAGAGCCTTGTTGACCAACGTGCCAACCTTCCTGATGGGTTTTCTAATTTATACAACCATTTTAAGCTTTCATGGTCTGTTACTATAACAAAGTGAGTACCCTCTATATAATGTCTGAAGTGTTTTACTGACTCGATTACGCATAATAGTTCCCTTTCAGTAGTACTATAGGCAATTTCGGATTTTGAAAGTGTACGAGAGAAATAGGCTACTGGATGATCACACCCATTTTCGTCTTTCTGCACTAACGCGCAACCGATTCCGTAAGAGCTCGCGTCGCAGTGCAGGTAGAAGATCTTGTTGTCTGGCACGTGCAGTACCGGTGCTGTCGTCAACGCCTCTTTCAGCTGGTTGAAGGCCTCCTCTGCCGGTGCCGACCAGGAGAACTTTACCTTGGTACTTGTCAACTGTGACAGTGGTCTTGCCATTCCGTTTGGTTTAGGGACCAAAACTACTGGTGATGCCCATGGGCTGATGGATTCCTCCAGCACTCCCATGGCTATCATCTTGTCAAGCTCCTCGTTGATAAGAGCCTGTTTTGCTGGGCTAACTCAATTTTTCCAATCGGTGGAGTCCCGGGTGGCCGGTGCCGAAGCTAGTTTTTTGACTGATACCCGGTGTTGGTCTGGTGCTCAGCGGCTGAAAGCGTGCTTCGCTGAGGTGCGCCGTCGCTGCTCAGCGCCAGTGCGCTGCCACTGCCTTGAGCTGGTGCAGCTGGCTGCGTCCACTGCAATGCCTTTGGTGCGGCCGGGTTCCTTTCGTGATACCGCTGTGCAGCATCCTGACCGGCTTTCTTTGCGGGGTTCGCTGAAACAGTTTTGTAGAGGGGTTTACTTAACATAGGACATTGTTTTTTCCAATGACCCTGCTGGTGGCATTTAAAACACGTGCTCGGGTTCGTTTGTTTCGGGGGAGGCTTAGCCGATATACTTGGCCTAAGTGGTGGTGAAAGTTGTTGAGCAGCAGGAGTATTGCTATATATTGTGGAGCGGCTATTTACAATTGGGTTTGAGCCCCTGTTAAAGCTGTCAATCATCTTTCCTACACGGAGTAAATCGTTAATTGAGTACACCCCACCATAAATGAATGCTGGCTGATAACGTATATTCATGTTGTGCTTAATTATTTCCAACAGTTCACTTTCGGAAATACGGTGTGCTATTTTATTTGCCAGGAACTGTACGTAAGTTACGAATTCCAGTAATGTTTGTTGTGGTGATTGTTTATAATCTCGGATTTGTGTCATTATCTGATAACAATAGTCAAAGGGCTCGTAGTATTCCTTTAATAGTTCCTTAAGCTGGTACCATGATATGCATTTATGCTTGTTTACTCTGTACCAAGTAAGTGCGGGTTCTGATAGAAGATCATGGAAATTCACTAACATTGACTGCTCTGATAAACCCCGGGCCACCTGTAATTCTTCCACCCTACTGATGAATTCCCTTACATCCGTTGATCCGTTGAACTTTACATTCCAATTTTCCAAACCATGTTTTAACCCAGTGTAATTGTGAGAGTGAGTGTGACTCACCTGTGATGACGATGTCGATACCTCGTCCCACGTAATTAGTTCTTCCGTACGTGATAACTCTTGCCCTGCCATCGCCGTTGAGTGTCGCCATGAATTTTCCATGACAATACTAAGCTATATTAACAAAACACAGCGAAAAACAAAATAAAAAAACTTAAAACTAAAAAATAATTAAACTGCAGGCTCCTGGACTATGTGCAATATGCGCTGCAAGTACATACGCTCTGCGTATGCCAACAAACAAACAGTAGTATTGCGTAACCTTCGCGTTTACTGGCGAACCCGTTACCCAACTTTTATTTTTATAAGAACTATATGTACCTATTACGTAGTTCGCGATTTATACTAAACTTAACGTTGTATATTGAACATAAATAGCCGTTGGACGCCAATGTAATGATATGTATGTGTTACCACTATCACCACTTAGTACAGGGTAGAAGTAATAGTATTACCTTGGGAAACCGACTCACTCGCAGCCGGGTAACCGCTCCTGGTTACTTACTCATGCCAGTTTGAATCCTCGCTGATGGGAGCAGCGGTTACCTCTGTACTAAACCTTATCTCCAGGGGTGGGTTCATTTATGGAATACAACGGAAAGTCAGATATAAATCGAAGTAGGTATAATCTATTGAAGTATACAATAATATCCCGACATGATATCAACACTCGGTTTGGGGATTCCGGGAACCATACGCGCACTTAATAGTCTTTACCGAACATACCGTTCTCATCCACGTTGGGACCGCAGTTCACTGACTGCCAATGACGTGCAGAACTCGAGTCCTCGAGACACGCCGCCTGACACCGGAGTCGCCGGTGTCGTGCTAGTCGCTAGCCGCAGACCCTGCCTGCTGACCGGGGGATGCTCGAGGTGGCCGCCCGCCGCAGACTTCACGCGTGTTCCCTCACACGCAGACCGCTGCAGACCTTTCTGCTAACTCCCTCGCCGCCCGGGATGAACTTCACTCGCGGATATAATGGCGGCTCGACCGCCCACTTCTGGTTGCGTCTGTTCGTCCTTAGAGCTACACCGGGACTGTCTCTCCGAGCGCGCTCGCGCTCCCTCCGTTGTTCCGCGTGGCGTCATGTCACGCCCCTTTTTGCCCAATTTCTATTGGTCCGTTCGTTGTGCGGTCATAACATTTCGACGGTAACAATTAGCTAGGATCTGAGTTGTCATTCGTCTGACTGACAATCAGTCCACGTGGACACTATTTGTATTGGTAGTTTTCATCGCACGGTCACTCAGCGTCACTTTCGCCATTGGCTTGCATTTGTAGCTTCCATTCCAACGGACTTTCAACGTTTTTCCTTTTCTCAGAATTCGTCGCTTGTTCCCGGAACGACTTCTTCTAATCGGCCTCGAATGCCGGTTCCTTTGAATTCGCCGAAAGGCGCCGTGCGTTACTCATTAACTACGGAAATACCGCGGGTTTGTTTTGACATTTATTCTTACATTACTTGTTCATCCCTTTGCTGGGATACGGGTATAGCCTCATTTGAACTTATTTTTAAAGTGGATATATAACTAAATATTCTGCGAATATTTCAATCGTCTACCTGTTGCCGTTATCAATATCGAGCAAAATTATCAAAAAAAAAAAACACGTTTGCTGTACATGGAAGCCCCCTTAAATATTTATTTTATTCTGTTTTTTAGTATTTGTTTTTATAGCGGCAACAGAAATACCTCGTCTTTGAAAATTTCAACTGTCTATCTATATCTCATAAACTATCACGGTTCATGAGATACAGCCTGGTGACAGACGGGCGGACGGACACACAGTGAAGTCTCAGTAATAGGGTCCATTTTACCCTTTGGGTACAGAACCCTAATAATTAATGACGAAGTCGCGGGTGCCCGCTAGTATTGCTATAAATTATAATTTTCTTTTTTTATACCACTAGGGTGAGAAACAAGCATCCGCCTGTTGGTGAGCAGTGATCACAGCCTATGAACGCTTGCAACACTGGAGGTCTAACGCGTTGTTGACCCAGTAAAAACCCCTTTACGCCTTACTTGAAGAACCCCATAGTGTACAATTTCCAAAAATAAGAAACACTATGTATTTATTATTAGAGATTTAAGCTCTCTCAACAGTGCTGCTAAATAGATATAAAATGATGCCGCCACGGTAAACGTGTGATGTATCGATCCCTCATAGTTTGCTCTAAATTTGGCAGCTTACGTCAAATCGGGATTACATGAATCGGGAGGATTTCGCGTAATCTGATTTACGTAGGTACGAACATGTGTGCGTGCCAGCTGCAGCACAGTGAATCAACCGTGAAAATTTGTAGAGCAAATGTTTCATTATATTTCTCTGTTCATACACATGTTTTGTATCGTTTCAATTATTCATTCGATCTTGCAATGTAGAGACAGTCATAGCTACGATAATAGGTAAGTATGTTTGAATCTGATAGTAAGATTGTATCATTTTGTCACTATCCATTCGAAAATAAATAAATATTTCTGGTCCAATTACCCGGTGCCATCTAGTCCCATGTCTACTAGATAACTTATAAATATACTTAGATACATTTTTTTATAAATTACACCATTATTGAGCTCCTCTGACTCCATCTTACATTTATAGTACATTATGGTACAAGTGTGTGATGTTGGTGATCACCGGTGAGGTGCCATTGAGCCCGAGCCGAAGGTGAGGGTCTTAAGAGAGCCGAGGACGGTAATCATCAATACACACGTGTATAATACGACGTTTTTCAACACACTTGTGAGGAAAATAATACTAAAAACGTTTAAAAAGTGTTTTTCGCAGTGGCGGGAACAATTAGTCAGTTTTCCTATGCGCGCGCATCTAACAATGGCGATCGGCTATAGACTAAAAGAATGAGTTTTCTTTTTTTTTTGTACAAAATGGCGAATTTAAAGTTTTCTTTATTACAGAGAAAACAAAAGTTATATTTGAGTGAAAGTTTTATATAAACACGTACAAGTTGAAATATTCATGCAACCCCACGTTTAGTATTTAACTAGATAATATATATTTAAATGCGAAGTTTCATGAAATGAGCAAGCAATAGGTACATTAATTATGAATCTATGAATAATCAGCTTAGTGCAGTACAGAGATGGGCCGAGAGCTTTGGTCTTTTAGTAAACCCTACGAAATCACAGGCAATTATTGTTGGTGGTCGTCAATTGAGAAGCAGGGTCAATTACAGTGATTTGCCGCAGGTGAGTTTTAATGGTCTACCTATTCCCTTCTCAAACAAAACAAAAAACCTGGGAATAATAATCGACGAATCGCTGTCCTGGACGGCTCAGGTTAATGATATTAGTAAACGGATGCATTATACATTTCACTCACTCAAGCGACTCCAGAATTTTCTACCTATCAAAACCAAAATTATGCTAGCTCAGTCCCTCTTGCTCTCTATTCTCGACTATGCAGACGTCTGCTATCTGGATGCGACTGAGGAGCTACTAAATAAACTGGAACGCCTGCAGAACTTGGCAATTCGTTTTATTTTCGATCTGCGTAAATATGATCACGTGTCCGAATTTCGAATTAAATTAAAGTGGCTCCCTATCCGCCTACGCAGAAATGTGCACATATTATCCTTCCTTTACAAAATTCTAAATAATCCTGATGCACCCCAATACCTTCGTTCCCGTTTTCCACATTTACCTCCTCCGACCCGTTCCCAACGTCCTTGTCTCACCAAAACTTTGAATTATCCCACATCGAACACATGTTTTTTCTTTCAGTCCTTTACTGTCCGTGCGGCGCAGCTCTGGAACAAACTGCCTAGACATATTAGAGATAGCTGTACTGTCGCTACTTTTAAAAAGAAGCTAAAGGAGCACTATCTTACTCATGACTTGTGATAAGTTTAAATTAGGTAGTATGTAACTCGTATTGTTTAAAAGATACCTACTAAAATGTTATGCATAGCTTGTTTGACTCCCAGCCATGTAAAATTTCTGTATGTACCAGTCGGGTTGGCTGGAAGAAATCTCTTGAAGAGATAAGCTCACCTTTGTATACTTGTCTGTTCACTAATTTTATGTATTTGTTGTTATGCAATAAAGAATTATATATTAATTTATTCGTACTATTGAACACGATCTTTTTTGTATCGAAACTTTTTTAAGAACAAAGCAACTCAACCAATAAAATAAAAAATAAAAAACTCTTTAACTCACTTGTGAATAGAGATGGGTAAAAAAATAAATGCCTAGTGTTGGGCATAAATAGGGAATTTATAAGTACTTTTTGTGCATTTAACGTAAATGCCCGGCATTTTGCCCATCTCTACTTGTGAATAATAGCAATGAAAAAGTCACAGTTTCATTATAGATGTCATTATGTGCCTAATTGCGGTGAAATTAGAGCTACTTTATGAGCAAGTGTGTTGAAAAGTATATTATGACGTGTTTATCTTCGGCGGGAATCGAATCCGAAATAAATAGCTCTCAAATGTGAAAGTAGCCGTTTTTAACTAACCAAGCACAGGAATTGTCGTTCTAGATTATGAATACGAGTATACTAATTTCTTCCCGAGGCTTCACTACCGGGATAAAAAATATATTATAAGTTAATCCAAGATATATTCTATTTGTATGTCAAATTTCATCTAAATCCGTTCAGCCGTTTACTTCTGAAATAGTGACAAACATCCATCAATCCATCATAGGTACATATAAAGTCTCAGTATCCACAACGGGAACTCAAATGGGACGGACCCACGTCAAATTGATAACTACCTATGGTACGGTAATAAGGTATCTTTTCCAAGTGCGGCAACTGCCATCACGTCGCGCCGGGTCGGGGATGGGATGAGAATGATGAAATATTGTGATAGAAAAAACACCCTATTTCTTCTGTTACCAGCTTGTCGTTATCAGCTTGTCCCATCCGAGTTCGAGGACTGGTTTTTTTTATACTTGTCGTTCGTCGGGTACGTAGTAGGTACGTAGGGTACGTCGGGTGGCAGACAAGCAAGGCGGGCTGTATCCGCCTGATGTGAAGCGGTTATCGTAGCCCTAATACTCGCTACATGAAATATCGCTTGCGCTCGGCCACCTCCGCTGCCAACGCAGCTTCTCTTTTAACTCCTTTCGTTCCGGTGGCCTCACTCAATCGTAGGAACACAACAACCCTCAAGGGAATTGTTATTTAGCTGCAGTGGTATTCTATGAGGAAGAGGTGCTTCCCCAATCGGGCAGATTACAAATACGCTGTACTCTACCTCTATTTTGTCATAGACTCTTTCGCTAGTCGGCAAGGTATACCACGTGCAGGTGAGGTTTGCTTTAGCTGAAAAAATCGTGGTGAACCACTTACAACCCACGTTTAGTGTCTCTGGCAACGGATCGGCGACTCCTTGGTGTTGCTGATCTCCATGAGCGGTGGTGATTGCTTTCTATCAGGCGTCCCACATGCTCGTTTGGGAGCAAACTTTCTTAATTATATAAAAAAAATGTGCAAAATTGGACGGAAAGGCGCTGATATTGATAATGTACGGTGAAAAGCATCAGCAGTTTATACAATGTGCGACGTTTATGTATATTTTTAGTTCGTAATTCGGCAAGCAACGCGTCGTACGTGATCCTATCATGTCATTAATCATTATCAATTGTATCAATCATCATCATCACTCACATAACTCTAAGTTCATAAAATATAGACAGTTTCCCATAAGTCCAGTAGCCTATCATTTATTTTGTTTCATATCAAAATAATTATTAATATCATTCAGAGGTGTGTATAGGCATGAATAGACCGTATACAAATTTTCACACTTAAAATTTAGTAGAATTAAATCTTACACCGCAATGGTTTGGATATAAATGAAATGTTAGTCTATAGGCATTGAGTTATTTAGCTTAAACACTGCATGCTTAATCATGAAAGTTAACAATTAAAAATTTACAAAGCTTCCATATTGGAATATTTGCAGATAAAACGCCGCATTAACCCTTTTGCACTACCTACACGTTGTCTGTGTATAACCCTTAGGTACGTACTCTTGTAGCTCAGGTCATGGCGGGGCTCATTAGACCGTAGCCTAATGATCTCTGGCTTGTTATACTTCTGACGCAAAAAGTCTGCATACCAATGAATAAAAAATCAATACTGCCTTTATTAAATGAAATAAGTAATTTAAATTTATATGTTACGAGTTCTGCCCGCGGCTTGGCCTGCGTATACGAGTATGTCGGTTATCGAGCCAAACATTTAGTCATCATCGGAAATTGGTATATTTTTCGGGATAAAGGCATGCTAGTATTAATTTGGACTTCTAACATGATGTATGCAAAATTTCGTGGCAATCGGTTTAATAGTGAGTGAGTGAGTGAGTGTAACTCAATCATTAGTCGCAGCGACCAACATATTCAATCTATTTGTGAACATATACAAGGAAGAAGGGACTCTTATTATTGGTCTCGTCATCATATCAGCAGACGAATGTCGACTGTTGAACAGGTACACCACCTTAGATTTGCACATTTTGAGAGTGCATCCTCCCTTCGATCTTTACCAGAAGGCCAATTCTCGTAATTATTTTACTATCTCAGAATGAAAGTTGACCGAATCGAGATTGAATTATGAATTGACTGAAAATTGTATCTATAGTTGATTTCTTTCTCGAATTTCTATCAATTCTTATTGCGACCGGCATCACACTCGTAGTTTATTTAATATTCAATCGCATGTCGATGTAGATAGACTTTGATAACACTTTAAAGTTTCATCTTGTGATACGAGAATACCAAATGTGACGTTTGTGTGATTGAGACTGAATCGTAACTGAATTTTGATTCAATTTTAATTACGAAAATTGCCCCTCACGTCATCGTTCATCTAGTGGAGGGTCATCCTACGCTCCGTTTTCCGGATCTCGATCCTCTCCAGAAACTTTCTGCCAATGCTGCTTTCCAACAGCACCTCATCCTGCGTGTTGTTTTATTTGTGGAAATATGAAATTGTCGAAACAACTTCCCTCAGAGGTGTTTCAAACAAATACGGTATTATTACTGAATCTCTATATTTCCTTTAAAAAGTTCAAGTAAAACGGATCGGCGACCCCTTGATGGTACTGATTTCTATAGGTTGTGGTGATTACTTTACTTTCTATTAGGTAAGTCACATACTAATGTTCCCCCTCTTATAGACAAAAGAGTTATGTGACCTGTCCAGTGCCCACTGTCACTTTCGCTGGCTGACTCTAAATAATTCTAATTTGTCCATGTACGTTACTCATTGAAATTACTGTTTCACATTTTCACTCGTCCCCAATGTCATAACCATCCCGTTATTTATACGTCCCTACGTGCCAATATCACTGGTAAACATGTTGATAGGCATACTATGTTATTATAAAAAGTGTCATTGAATTCACTATGGATCTTTTAGGCAGGATCCACACTATATACACGGTCGATCACAGTTCGTTCGAGGGGCGATCTTGGTCTGGTAAAATTACTACAAGACTAATTGCGATTGGAATGGGATTCGAGCGGAACTTGACTGTTACGAATAGTATGAATACACACATTGTTTTTCATTTAATAATATTTTACCAGACCGAAATCGGACCCCGAACGAGTCTTGATCGACCTTATAGTGTGGATCCGGCCTTAAGATCCATACTTATGTTACCTTGAAAGTATCTATATATAATTTATCTAGTGTATTTTTGATAACGAGTCAAAGCAGGCAGTTTTTATAGAAATAAAGACTGATTATGATCGCTTTAAAACCTTTTTGCTATTAATAAAAATCACTTGTACCGTCACAGTGATGTCGAAAACCACTCGCCAGACCAGTTTCGTCTTTACGGTATTAGGTATTTCCTACCTTCGAAGCTAAATTTCCTTGGTAATATCGTAAAGGCAAAATTGGTCAGTAAAAACAAATAAATTTAGTGCAACAGTACAATCAATGATTTTATTAATAACAAAATTCCACCTGTTGCCACAATTAACGGTGTTTCACACATATCCTTTATTTTGAATAATATTTCAATTTGGTATGAGATATCTTCTTTTGCGTGTTCTTTGTCAACCCTTATTAATTCCACTGCTGGGATACAGCTCTCCCTTCAATCGAAGGGGTTTAAAACGTACTCCACCATGCTGCTTAACTGCAGATTGGTGGAGATATATACTCGTATGATGTAAATGAATATAAATTACCATTAGCAGCAAGTTCATTTAATGAAAATATACAACTCTTGAATTAATTTTTGTTACAATTTAGTAGGACAATATGTATTAAACAGCAGATTTTTTAGATAGCAAAAGTTGGTTATTTTAATGTAATTATAAAAACCTAACCAACCCTTGTTCAAAGTTTTATCAGTAGAAATGCATAATGGCCATCTTACCTTAATTATTTTAATAAAACAGACATTCGTGACGGTTATAAAATAAATATCATATTATTATTTGCATGTTTGTAGAAGTACCTCCACCTCATAGAATACCGCAGCCAAATAACAATTCCCTTGACGTTGTCGTGTTCCTGCGAATGAGTGAGGTCACTAGAAAGGGAGGAGTTGACTGACAGGAGAGATGCGCGAGCGGTATTTTATGTTGCGAGCATTAATATGGCTACTGGTACCGCTTCACGTCAGGCGGGCCGTATGCTTGTCTGCCACCTGACATAGTATAAAAAATATATTACTCATACTAGTAAGATCGGTAATCTATATTGACGTGACGGTATTTGTGGTCCCACGCCTACGAAATGGTTGGAACGATTTTTTAAGAAATTAAGTACATTTGGTAGATATAAAATGGTTAGATATAAAAATATGTCTTAAAGTATATTTCATTAATTTTAATGACAAAACAACGTTTGCCGGGTCAACTAGTATCATAATAAAACACAGTTTTTTATGTTAAAGGTAAGGTAGGTGTTACCGCACTCATGACTCTTATCTGTACAAAATAAGCAACCCATTTCGTTTACTACACTTATAACTTTTGATTTCATTGCGAAATTCAACAGAAAATTGCACGACGTGGCGAAAACAGTAGTAACGAACATCCTGGAACAAATAACAGCCGACTGTTAACTTAGGTACGATTTGTACGGTTGAGGTCCGGCGCGGCCATTAGGCCGTCTACTAATGATACGGCTTGTTAAAAGCTACACTCTCGCAGCACAATAGTGTCTCCATTGAAAATAAAAAACCATAGCTCGTGAGAAGTAAATGCTTTGCATCGTCTCTTAAAAAGACAAATGCATTTTAATGTTACCAATTTAATAGGTTTGCATTATGCGACATTTTGTCGATCCTAAAGTTCAGTATACGATTTTTACTATTGTTACCATTGTCAAGTCGCAAAAGAATCAATATTAGTTTGTACTTAATAGTAGCAATACTGCATATGAAACAGCTGAATTTCAATTTGTTTGAAAACTTCTTTGTTTTCGTATACTTATCTTTTTACTTACGGGAATGTAATATTTTTTTCTTTGCCTGTAATAACATTCTAAGCGATCGAAATTTGTACCCAATATAAAAGACGAATTCATTGCATGTGGCTCTTAAACTTGAAGGTTGGCTGGATGAGATTTCTTTTAGAGATTAATACGCCTTTGGACGCGTCTTTCTTTTAATATATTATAAGAATTTAGTATTGTAAATTAAAAAGAACAACATCCATTATCTTTATCATCAGACTGTATCTACCCACTGAGACGAACTTCTTAGCTTCCATGGATTCAGCGTGCGGGTGCCGGGTCTATCGTGTGGCAGAGAGAGAAACCCCAAGCAGATCCCGAGACTTGTGACATGGGTGTAGGTTTAAGGGGCCGCTTTCCGACGTACATCAACACTCACCTTCACTACTTGTGTTTCTCTCCCTGCCCAGCCAAATCTGGTATGAATCTGCTAATGCAGCTTTAGATACTCGTTCTAGTATAGAACTTACTGCACTTCTGGACAAGCCAAGGTCTATCAGCAGGTTATAGAGAGATTTTGCTGATATACCTCTCGCTCCTACTTCTACAGCGTATAGATTAACTACATAGCCGCTTTATGAATAGGCCTTTCCAAAGGCCTTTCACTTTACGCAATCTTTCGCTTTACGCATTCCCTCGCCTTCAGCCGTTCCTGTGATCATAAGTACATCCATCAATAGATCCGGGACGTCCAATATTCCGTCATTCCATACACACCCTGCACTCTAAAACTCATATGACTCATACATATCATCATACAGTCTTCCAATTCCAAACGACTAATATTTCAAACTGCCAAGAAATTTCTATGTATTTTACACACTGACTTCAGTACTTGCCTTACTGACGAATAAAACTATTTCGAGTAAATTTATTGTATCGTATGCACAAATTTATATCATTTCTATTGTAATAAATATCTTTCCGCTTATAAATTTTCATATTAAATTGTTTTCGAATATGAAACAAATTTGTATCCGTTTAAATTTTATATATAAATTGTTTATTTACCACTAACTGTGCCCGCGACTTCGTCCGCGCGGAATAGCAATATTTTATTATTTATTTATATTAATAAAATAAACAACATTTCTAAAATAAAAGTAGCTTAAGTTACTCCTTATTACATCAGATATCTGCCAGTGAAAGTTAGACAGACAGACAAAAGGTGTAAAAAATGTTATTTTGGTATATGTACCGTGTATACATCCATACGCATTTAGTAAAAAGCGGTTATTTTATTATTACAAACAGACACTCCAATTTTATTTATCTGTATAGATATTTTTGTTATATTTCACGTAAAATTATTACCAATTTCAAAATATGTGTACATATGTCGCATTTATTCATGAGAATGGGGTTTTTCAGTTAATTCAAGACGTTAAGTGGTTTTCCATGTAACTTTCCTTTGTATTCTTTGGCCAAGTATATTGAATTTTAAGAAGGCTATTTTGCCTGAAAATAACGAGTTACAAAGCAATGAAGTATTGATTTTGCCAGTGTTTTGCATCTGCGTGAATATACAATGAATTTTCTATGGAAATTTATCATCACCTTATTTCTTAAAAAAGAAAGCCTGCATAAACTTACAAATGCATTGGTTTATACCGGCGATCTACTTGTGGCGATCTTTATTTTGTGTGCATGATGTTTGGTGTCTTGGACTGGGTGCTTTCTGTGTATTATAATTATATATTTACAAAATAAAGGGTCATTTTCTAAATAAATGTACGTCACGAAAGTGTCAGTAAATTGTTTTGTTAGGAAATGGTAAAAATAAGGCAATGTTAGGAAATTGTTGGTCAATACAACCACGGTAATACGCCATTTCCTAAGAAAACAATTTACTATAAATATAAATAAATAAATGTTTCTGGACAATTTACACAGCGCCATCTAGCCCCAAATTAAGCGCAAAGCTTGTATTATGGGTACTAGATAGCTGATAAATGTACTTAAATACATTTTTTTTTGTAAATACATACTTATAATACATAGAAAACACCCAGACCAAGACAAACAGACATGTTCATGCACACAAATGTTTATCTTGTGCGGGAATCGAACCCGCGACCTCGGAGTCAAAGTGGCCATTGCTGACCATTCGACCACCGAGCTCGTCAAAGTACGAACGTCGAATATGTCCAGGAATATTTATTTATTTATATTACAAAAAGCTATGCAAAACCAAGATAAGATCAGTCGCTCAAAATTGCAACACTTTTGTAGTCCAGACGAAATGAAATCAATTCCCCTGGGTACATCACTAAAATCAAAGACATGTTGTGCTAGATTTATGTTTCTACACAAATATGCACCTTGCAAAACAATGTCAGCAAACTATCGTTCAACTTTGCAGACGATGTAAACAAATACACATAAATATAATTGGCGTAATATTCTAGGTGTAAACGTATGTATATTATTGCCGGGTAATGTTTTTTTTTATACTACGTCGATGGCAGACAAGCATACGGATCGCCTGATGTGTAGCGGTTACCATAGACATATTATCGCTCGCAACATAAAATATCGCTCGCGCGCCGCCACCCCCGCTGCCAAGGCAACATCTTCTTCCTTTCTGGTGACCTCACTCAACACAACAACCCTCAAGCGAATTGTTATTTGGCTGCGGTATTCTGTGAGGTGGAGGTACATTCCCCAGTCGTGTACCTTACAATTACGCTCCCTACCTCTCTTTTCGCCAGAGCTTCGTTTGTCAGTCAGCAGGGTGCACCGCGTGCAGGTGAAAATGGATTTGGTTCAAAGATGTTCATGAACCACTTACACCACAATTGTATAAAATTTTTATTTTAATATTTGAATAGGTATGTATATTTACACACATACACACATTCGAAAAACATTTTTTATAATAAATATAAGTATTTTCTGGACAAATTACACCCTGCCATCTAATTGCAAACTAAGCAAAGCTTGTACTACCTATTGGTACTAAGTAACTGAAAATATACTCATAATATACATTTTTTACCTACATGTAACACATAGAAGTCACCCAGACCAACACAAACAGGCATGTTCACGCACACAAATGCTTGTCTTGTGCAGGAATCGAAGCCGCAATCTCGGAATCAAGGTAGCTATTCCTATTCGAACACCGCGCTCGTCTCATTCATAACCCTCCAATCTTCTTCAATCAGGTAAAATTTACATAAAAGATACCAAACTTAAGCTAACCTAGTATTCCAGTCGCCCATTTACTATTTTAATCGCTCAATTCATTATTTTCCACAAACAAACAATATTACCAGATTAATATTATATTCGTGTGAAAAAAAATAACAAATTAGTAGCTATAAATTTTATTACGTCGTCAGTTATTCTGTGCTTTAACGAACTATAAATTGCTGGAATTTATACTTGTAATTTATTAGCTTCCGTCCCTACTTCGTACGCACGAATACTAATATCTATCCCATGGGAATATTTAAAGAATATTTCTATATTACAGAATCACTCCGTCTCTTCCCGTGGATGTCGTACAAGGCGACTAAGGGAAATACATTATAAAACATCGATCAGGCCTCCCCAACCCGTCTGGCCAGCGTGGGGAGCGTAGGCCAAATCCTCCTTCTGTCTGAGACGGAACAGAGAGGGTCGTGCTCCTGTAGTGGAGACTAAAATCACCTGATGATGATGATTTCCTGTTTTACTTCTACTTTTGACGTGATAACGTCTTATAAACCGATGAACGCCGGCTGCACGCAGGAAAAAGCACGACTCATTGTCACGTTCCACCTGAGCCGAGCGTGCAAGCGACAGCGCGGAACGAGGGATAGAGAGGCAGGTTCGGCCTATGTTTCTTACGACGTTATCACGTAAAATTATCGTCCGTAAATCGACTTTACACACAACCAAATTTGTTTTTATATCACAACGTGTGCTAAGCAAAGCGTACCTATGGCCTGCCTAGAGATGGACAAAACGTCGGACATTTGTTAAATTTCCAGTAAGTACATGTAACTTACCTATTTATACCGAGATAAATAAACCCATCTTTGAACAGGCTACGGTCGACGTTGCTTAACTTGCGTTTTCGATTACAAAAGACCTTATTCAAAAGGCTCACTTATCAGGAATACACCCCGGCTATTCCATACATGAATGTCGCGTCGTTTACTACTAAATCAACAATGACGTCTGTGCAGACCGTATCTGGTATGACGCCGTACGCACACACGCTCATTCAGAGCGTGTGTGCGTACGGCGTCATACAAACTGTTCTGTTGTAATGAAAGACATGTAGGACCAAGACTGATTTTTATTTAACCACCTTCATACATACTTATTATGCATATTTATATTTACCTACATGATAAATATTAAAACATTACATCATCTTTACACTTTTTTTTTTTTTTTTTTTACAACTGTATATATTTAATAGTTAAATACATGCTTGTAGTGAAAGATAAGATTTTAAATACACAAAATTCCATAGTAGGTACATAATTCGATCTAAAACAAAATTAATCACCTTATATATCATTAATTTTATCATTATAAAATTTAATTATACATACATATAACTTCATGATATATAATTCGATCTAAAATAAAATTAATCAGCTTATGCATATATCGATTACTTTAGTATAAAATTAAACAAAACATTTCTTTTCTTTTATGCTTGCATGCAAATCCTAATATTGTATCCAACTTTACCATGTTATTGTATCGTAAACACTTTATATAAAAAAAATATGAAATAACATTAAGTATATTTTTTGTATTTTTATAAAGACTTGTTTTTTAATCTGAAAATATACATTTACGTATTATTATAAAGTTTTGCTATATTTGCACGAGCGGCGGCACCCGCCTGTCTGCGTGTACGTTCGGTCTGCATTTCGGGTAATAACGTGGTGTTATTAGGTGAGTCTACCTCATAAGGCTCGTCGGCCCTAGTGGTTAAACACTCACCATCCAAGTTGTCAGTCTTAGCAGTAGCTAATTCTACAACATGTCGGAATGGGTGTTCACCCACTTCAGTTTGATTTTCTGAATCAATCTCAGGCTCGTACTTTATCAAATGACGTCTGTTACGCCGATACCTTTTTCCCGTAGAATCAGCGACGAAATATGAGCGCGGTTGCGGGGCTCGCGCCTGTACACGTGCATACTTTCTGGCGCCTGCGTCCACTATAATAACCGGTTCGCCCGAAGCTAACTCGGGCCCTTCACTATGGTTTGAATAGAACAAGCTAGCTAGACAAAAACGACCCTTAAATTTCTAGTAATTACTTATTAAGATGAACTCATTAGATATATACATTAAGGAATACACCTATGAATTTTCGTTACTTTCGTCAATAGGAGCGTCATTGAGGTAAGTATACAAAATGTTGATAATTCAATGTGCATTCATTTGCAATTTTACGCCATAATTGAAAGCATTATTTACGTTACTAAAAGAAGTTTGTGATAGTGATTTTATGATGGATTGTGTACATAAAGGTATGTAGTTTTATTTAAGTTAGTTTTTATCACAGGAACTTCATTCGATAATTTTATTAAATTAAATGTTTAGATAAAAGTGACGTTTTTTAACCGTCTTTTTTAGTTCAATGGACAAATAATTACATGTCCACTCATGTCCACTCCGTAAAATCTATCATATATGATTCTCTAAGTATCTATGTACATATTGGTAAAAAAAAATATTGCGAATTATTTGCACAACTATTTTTTTTAATTTTTTTCTTTTAACAGTTTTCACCATCTCGGAAATAGATTTTTTCGAAGAATGGCTGAAACACCCGAAAGAAATGCGGAATGAGGAGCTTTATCGGCTTGTATCTTTGAGACATGATTTTGATAGTGTTACGGAGTAATCTGTGAGGGACGTCAAGGTTATCATCTCCAAATATTCATCAAAATGGCTGAAAAATGGAGCTGCTGCGGAAGAAGCCGACAGCGCTTCCTAGAGACGACTTCGACGTACCTAAAGGGTGTTGACATATGTTTCGCCGTGTCCTTTTATTTATCCATGCCAAGGACATCGATACAAACCCAACCGGGACCTGAACGACCAACTAAAGAGTTTGAAGATTCCAGTCTCATAACAAAAAGACGTCGCGTAGATGACCTCTTCTTCCCGTCTTCCACTTAGGTAACTAAACTTCTTACAGTCCAGGAATTGAGCATCAGAGCCGGACTAGGGCTGCAGAAGAATTCGTGAATACAACAAAAAAAAAACAATCTACGAATAGAGATTTACTTAGTGTGTTATTTATATCTGACCATGTGAAGTGAATGTGAAGTCTTAGATTTCATAGTTCAACCTTGCTGTAAGGAAGATAATGTTTTTCATAGTTTTCATAGTTCTGCCACTCATCATCATCATCATTACAATTCATTGAATGATTCATCTGAGGATAGTGATGATGATGAGAGATAGATTTTGTTGATGAATGTTTTATGTATCTGTTATTAGTTATTAAGTTAGATTTAGAGATAAATTAAATCTTGATAAAAATATAGATATTCTGTACATATTCTTGAACTTTGTTCTTTTTTCACTCAAATGAAAAATTGCCCTACAAGAAGTACAGAGGACTTTACATCTATGCTTTATAACCTCATTTAGACAAAAAAATCAAAGCAAATAATTTTGTCCAGCTAACTTGTTCCACACGAACCATAGTGAAAGGGCGTGATGTTTTGTCATAGTGTTGTTTACTCAGCGACTGTTTACGTAATATGGTCTCATAATCTACCGTATTATCACGGCTAGGTTGCAATTTGCTTTCGTGTGATGGTAACCTGGTATTAAGCCTTCGTCCCATCAATAACTGTGACGGTGCGCTTATACCGTCTCTTGGAGTAGTTCTAAAGTTTAATAGACCTAAATAAAAAAAAAGCTATGTCTGTAAGCGTTGGTAATGGGTAGTGTGCGCGGCGCACTACGCGATTCAATGGGCGCGGATCAAGACATACGCGAATACTCCCTTCTTTTTTAGCCGCTACTACGATCGCATTTACCCATGGCGTCGGATGAGTGACTTTTCTAATAACACCTATACTTTCCATTCGATTTAATTCAACGTGTAGTTTGTCGCGTACACCTATAGGTATTTTTCTTACTGGACAGACAGACGACTGCGCACCATGCATAGTTATAATTTTGTATTTACCGGGCAATTTACCCAATCCGTGAAACAAATCACTATATTGATCCAAATCTATAGATAATACTCGTTTAATTAAATCAAGTTCCTCACAAGCATATTTTCCCAGTATGCTTTGACAATCGTGTTCAGAAACAATAAATCGTAACTTATACACATTATTTTTATATAGCCAATTTATGTAACAAGAACCTATAATTGGGATTGGGTTGCCACAGAACGATATAGCCCTGGCGTTATCGGGATCCAGATGAGAAATATTTAAACCTAAGCTATGGT
Source organism: Hypsopygia costalis (assembly GCA_937001555.2). Classification (NCBI taxonomy): domain Eukaryota; kingdom Metazoa; phylum Arthropoda; class Insecta; order Lepidoptera; family Pyralidae; genus Hypsopygia; species Hypsopygia costalis. The sequence goes on along the minus strand of OW443339.2, from coordinate 11,806,032 downwards.
ATGTGTTCTTTGATATAACATTTAAGTCGGAACCTGTATCTAATTTAAACATAATTTTAATACCATTAGTAAATAATGACAAAGTTTCATACCATTTACAGGAGGATTTGTTACCGCTTTTAGGATAGTCCACAACAGACACGAAGTACAGTTCTTGTTCGTCACTGGAAATATCCTCTTCTAGTTGGTATACTTTGTTTTTTGTCTTAGGACACACACTTTTGAAATGACCTGTTTCACCACATCCGAAACACTGAGCACTTTTAGCTGGGCAACTATAACCGCCGTCACACTGAACTCTAAGACACGCCACACATAAACGCCTTTTATATGGAGGAATAACAGCCGATACTGCTCTGGCACTACCTCTATTTGTAAAATTTCTAAACGCTTGCCGGCCGCGGCTACGTCCACGGCCCCAACGGCCGCCGGCGCCCGCGCGGCCCGCGATACCGCTCGATCGCGAAGATCCATACGCAGCGTCCACAGCTACAAACGACGAACCGCCTTCACTTTCCGTCATGGTCCCTTCTATATGTCTCTTCTCTTCAGTGGACATCTCGTTAGCCTGACATATTTTTACAGCTCGAGCGAGGGTAAGATCATCGGCCCTAAGCAAACGGTCGCGGAGCTTGCCGTCAGTTACGCCGCAGACTATATGATCACGTATCAGGCCCTCTTCGAGATGCTCGAACTGGCATTGTTGCGTCAGAAGTTTTAAGGCCGTTACATATTCGTCTATAGATTCCCCACTGTCTTGGTTCCTGGTGAAAAATTTGAAGCGAGCCATGGTAGTATTTTGTTTCGCTTCGAAGTGTTCATTAAACTTACACACCAACTTATCAAGATTTTCACGATCTGCCTCCTTGTCGAATTTAAACGTGGTGTACACATCATAACCTTCGGAACCAATTAAGTTAATTAGTAGACTGGCCTGCACGTCAGATGTTTCTTTTTGAACTCCAGATGCTTTCAAAAATACTAAAAATTGTTTGTACCACTTCCGCCACGCATCTGCGCGACTTGACGGTCCACCTTCTAAGCACAATTCCGCTGGCGGTCTTGCATGCTCCATTTTAGTTTATTTTTTACAATAATTAACCACTTGTATTATTATACTTGTTTCTAAATACAAACTTAATAACATTGACTACAAAGTTATAAATATTTCACTAAACCGCTGTCACCATGTTGTAATGAAAGACATGTTGGACCAAGACTGATTTTTATTTAACCACCTTCATACATACTTATTATGCATATTTATATTTACCTACATGATAAATATTAAAACATTACATGTTCCATATTAGTGTTGGAGGGTCTCATGTCCACCTCATCTCTGAGGTCGACATGAAAGAGCGACAGGGAGTGGCCATATTGTAGTATTATTACTTTTTCTGCTCCAAAACATAGTATGCAGATACTAATCAACAAATACTAATCTATGTAGCAATTAAAAGTATTTTAATTTGTTTCAAACAAAGAAAGTCCCAAACACTTAACTTAGAAGGTCACAGGGATTCAATAAGCAAAACGAAATGGAATTAATTGTTAAAAACTCGCAACAAACGCGAATTGAAGAAGTAGGTTGCTATTAGAGTAATTCAGCAGAGATCCGCATTCGGGCCGCAATGGCCCATTTAGCCCGCGCTGGATTTACGAAACATTGCGCTGTAAGCCCGTCCGGAATAATGTTTATTAGGAAAAATGTATGTTTACCAACCGCATACGTATTTGAATACGCGTCATAATTATTAGCGAGACCCAAGTCTTGTTATTACGATCGTAGATTATTTCCCTTTTACCTCAGTTCGCAGAATTATATACAATAAGCAGGTACCTATATAATATTTTGTTCGTGTTAAAAATACGAAGGATTGATTTATTTCGGTGTTCAGCTTGGTGGTTCGAATGATTGCTTTATGCAACATCTCATTAATATCTTACATTTTTTAGGCGACAAGGCCACAAGGCGACAACAATTATGTTCATTACGAAGCTAGAACGTTGCGTAGATTGATAGGGGTGTACATAAACCTAAGTTTACCCTTCTAATGTGCACCCTGGTCACTCCATACAAACGGACCGCTTCTGTAAACGTGCAAATGTGTGTGTAGATGCATTAGGGTTGACTGCATAATGAAGTAAGTATCTGCGCTGTAACGACGTTATATTTTAGGTAATATTGTAATAATATAAATCTTTAAACGGTTAATTTGAATGATTGTGATTATGAGACTGCATTAAATGCAGTTAGGTTACCGTGCTATATTAAATGTTTCACAGGCTGTGTAATTGGTTATTATACAATCTAATGTCATGGTTGTCTATTGAAAATGTGGTATAAATATCAATATTCAACAAAAACTCCAAAAACGGTGAACTGTCGAATCCACGATTTCGACGATACATTATGTAAAATTCATTGTTAAAACTGGACAAAATTAATTTATTTTGTAGTGAAAAACAAGTAGTTTAATAATTATTATTAAACAATAAAAAATAAATCATTTCACCTTTTAGAAGTTTAGTTGAGAATAGATTATATACTACGAACAAACTTTGGTAATGCGCGACGCCGCGTGGCAGCCTTTGCGATCGGTTCCACATTCGACACAGTAGGGAAGTGACCTTGTGAAATGTTGAGAGTGGATAGCCAGCCACACTCAACACATCACGAGGCCACTTCACTAAGTTGTGATTACAAAACTTGTTTAAGGAGAAAGAGAGGCACACATCACATACAAACCTATTTAATAAGCTAAATACAATTAATTATTAGTTACTTCCACCATCAAATTATTTCATTTCTGAAATTTATCATAAGCATATTAGAAAAATTAATACAAAATAACAGACTGCAAGTATCTGTAAAACAAAAAACGTATAGCCGTATATTCTGTACATAAGAAAAAGAGCCTGTATACCTAATTGACCATCAAATTTACCCTATTTCACCATTCGTTACACGATGCGCTTGACTTAGCTCGATAGAAAGAAACGCTAACATACATAGGTCTTTAACAAAAGCAATTTGATTCTCATTTTAGGTATTTGGATGGCAACCCAGCTATATCATAGAAAAAAATGTTGTATAAAGCTGTAAATATGTTTGTGTGCGTGTGTCATCGACCAAAATGGCCATAGATTCGTATCAGAGGAGAGGTGAGGTCGACTCGATGGAGCTGCAGGGAGTATTCATACTATACGGATACTAGTCCAAAATTTATTGTAGGAACTTTAGGATGAATCATTAAAACGATAATTGAATGTTTCAGTCATTAAAAAACCAAAATGGTCAAATTAGTTTAATTATATCACAGAGGAGGTGAGGTTGGCTCGATGGAGCTACAGGGAGCATTCATACTATACGGATTTAAAGTATATCCGTAGTCTAGCCCAAAATTGATTTTAGGTACTTTTAAATGAATGTTCCATTCAGTAAAAACAAATAGGATGAAAATAGCACGCCCTCACGTAATGGTAATCTTAATAAAACTTGAAAATCTTTGTTCACTTTCCTAAGACATATTAATTACTATTCCTGAGAAAGAGATATTAAAATTTGAATTTTATAACAGCATCTATATTGCAGTTGTGTGTTGTGATTGACCTTTGGATGCAGCAGAAAGCCAGTGTTTTGCTCATCTTGAGCAATTATATACACTGAGTCCCTTTTGTTTTTACTTGTTGTTTGAATATGCTAATTATGTACACTTGTTTTTATTTAAGTTTCAACAACAAATTTCATACAAATTTCTTGTATGTGTCTGAAGAAACTAATAAATTCCATATCTATTTATCTATACTTGAGGAATAAGACAAGAACTGCTTTTGAAATAGGTACGTAAGTAATGTAAGAAACGTGAGTAATGCTCGCATTTTTACATCACGCGGAGCTCGGTGGCGTCGTTGCGCGTGACAGTCTATTCGAAAACGCACGTTAAGCAACGTCAACCATAGCCTGTCCATGGATGGGTGTATATCTTGAGCTCCTCCGTGCTTCGGAGAGCACGTTAAGCTGTCGGTGCCGGCTGTTGCTATTAGATGACAGTCGTTAAGCCAAGTCAGTGGCCTTTTGAAAACACTGGCCTCCACCAACCCGCATTTGAGCAGCATGGTGAAGTATGCTCTAAACCCCGTAAATTGAGGAGAGACCCGTATCTCAGTAGTAGGATGAGTAAGACGTGTAATATATGGAGATATATATTGATTAGATGCTAAACTATTAAATTAAATTAAACGGGTCACTCGCATATTTTGTTTGTTTGCATTATTTTTATTGAACACTAGCTGATCCCGCAAATGTTGTTTAGCCATGTAAATTTAGGGGTTTATGGTAGAGTTAAAATTAGATTTTTGTATGAATTTTTCAATGCTAAATCATATTAATAAAATATTTTTTTTTGTCAAAAAAATAAAATAAAAATTAGGGGTGGGGTCACCCTTAGCCGATTCTCAGACCTACCCGATATGCACACAAAGTTTCATAAAAATCGGTCCAGACGTTTCGGATGAGTTTGGTAACAAACACAAATACTTGAATAAATAATAATAATAAATAATAACCTTCATATAATCTTTAGTGAATAATAATCAAACTTCTCAAAGGGATACGCGTTGGATCCATATCCCCGCGCACGCCTATCAAATGACCGGGCTGGACCCGTGAATTAAGTGAGATAAATAATAATAATTCTTGTCTTATTCCTCAATGCACCGCGACACAAGAATTATATATATTAGATAATGAGCATAAATATATATACATAAAAACACTTAAGATATAGATGTGCAAAGGCAAGCTTATCTCTATAAGAGATCTCTATCAGCCAACCTTTGAGTGCTGGATATAAATTGTGGAGAGGTGAGGGCAGGCCCTCAGATATGAAGAATAGACGAGAAATGCTAAAGCAGGGAAGATATTTTCGTCAGGGAAGCTAGCTTAGATCGAAACATAGTCGATTTTCCCGACAAAAATACGTACGATTAGTTGCATTTAGTTTAATTTATTTATCTTAATATATAAAAAATTCGCGTCACGTTGTTTGTCCGCGATGAAATCATAAACTACTGAACCGAGTTTAATAAAATTTTATACAATGTGTGCAGTTTGATCCAACTTGAGAGATAGGATAGTTTATAACTCATCGGAAAAAAATAACGTAAAAATATTTAAAGGCGATACGAAGTTCGCCGGACCAGCTAGCTTATTATAGTCTCTCGTAGTTATAATACTATCACTAGATACTTTATTATAATATTATGTTTATTTAGTTCTTCAATAATAATTGCGAATCGAAATCGAATAAAAGTAAAGCTCTACCGCCTAAGTTGAAGTCCATCGAAGAGATTAGGGTAACACAGATAATAAAACTTAGGTTTAAGTTAATGACCAATATTTTCAGACTTACTTGGTAAAGTTCCAAAGTCCCAAAGCTTAGCTGAAAGCTTCACACAATTATCGTTAATCTGAGCCAAAGATTTTTTGCGATAAAAAAATCTAATAATCAGCTTCAGCGTAAGCGGTTAGCTCATTATTGTTTTGGATATCCGAAATTAGGTGAGCACGTAATATTAGTGAAATATTATTTACCTGAGTGCCTACTTAAATAAGATAATTAAAATATTAAGACTTCATTGAATAACAGTGCACAGAGACAAATTAAGCTACTCCGTCTGTTTTTATTTCCATATCAACGTAGAAAAATGATTATTTCACCATTTGAAGTTGTACATCCAAAATTAAACACGTTAACGATTGCTATATTTAACAGTTAAAACCCTATCGATTTCGAAATTATAACTCCAATTAACTCGGAATTTTAGGCCTACTCTGGATGTAATATTATAGTTGTATAAAAACTTCAACGTAATTGAGCTGTATAGTATATTTAATCGAAAGTTTGAATAACTTTATTTTGCATAATTGTATTAATAATTCCGTTTCTCTCAAACGACCTTTGAATTTACCAGATTTGCCTTTTTATCAACTAACATAATATTATACACGTGAATCGTGTAATATGTGCATGCAGTTTTTTTTATACTACGTCGGGTGGCAGACAAGCATACGGCCCGCCTGATGTGACGCGGTTACCGTAGTCATATTAGCGCTCGCAACATAAAATATAGCTCGCGCGCCGCCAGCCCCCACTGCCGACGCAGGATCTCCTTCCTTTCTTTCTGGTGACCTCACTCACTTGCAGGAACACAACAACCCTCAAGGGAATTGTTATTTGGCGGCGGTATTCTGTTAGGTGGAGGTACATTCCCCAGTCGGGTACCTTACAATTACGCTCCCTACCTCTCTTTTCGCCAGAGCTTTGTTTGTCGGTCAGCAGGGTGCACCGCGTGCAGGTGAAGTTGGCTTTGGTTCAAATATCTTGATGAACCAATTACACCCCAAAACAAAAACAAAAGTAGCAAATAAGTTGTTCATCATTGGAACTACCTCCTTCTCATGCTGCGATTAGTCAAGTGACAATTATAATTGTCACTTATGCGGCACGACGTCACCGACGAGTTGATCCAAACTAACTTTACCCTCCCATGAAATTATTAATAATACCTAACAAAACTTTCCTTGATCGTAATAAATATAGTAATACAAACAAACATCTATTACATTCTGTAATAAGATTGGGTATTTATTAACTCGCTCACACAGTTTGACAACATCAAGGGATTTCGCAGATTCTCTAATTGGTTTAATTTATACTTAAATAATTCATCACATTTCAAGTCTCGAAACAGCATTAAGAAGGTAAGCGAAAAGCAATTAATTAATAAACTTTTAGAAGGAGTTTGCATCGAGAGGTTTTCCCATCAATTTGTCTTACTCATGACATCAGAACTTGGTTCGGTTTATGATTTATACCGCGCTTGAAATACGGTCACCGAGACACTCAAGTGCCTACAATCTCTAGAGACCTGGCGTGAAGATAATTTATTTTCTTGTTATATATCGAGGGCCACGTGGTGTGTCAGATTGTGAGATATGTTCTGATTTGAAAAGAGCACTAAGCTGGACATATATTTTATTCAAGCATTTAGAGCAGGGGAAAATCTCCTTTTAGACGAGAATGAAATGTAGAGCTCATCGTCTATCGATATGCAAGAATGAGTGAAAATTAACTGATATTTTTCTTATTTTTATTTGTTCGACTTTTATCTAATCAGAATATTAAACGCTCGTAAGTATTGTGACTTTTCATGCAGTTAAATGTATTTAAGCTTTATATGTAAAAAATAGTAGGCACATAAAACGAAAATAAAAGTATTGATGAACATGGAAAACGATTAAGTAACTTATTGAACTGTATGCATATGCACTAATACAGCAGACGTAGGGTTTTGCTGTATTGCTTGAACTTAAAAATTGACAACAAATCTCTCAGAGTCAGTAAGCAGCAGTGGCAGTGAGCCGGTCACAACTGCAGAATCCGTGTTAGTGAATGGGGGAAGAAAGTCCTAGAATGGTTGCCGCGCATGGGTCGATAAAGCTTTAGGTGGCTTATTTATATATGGACTGACGATTTCAAAAATATGTCTGGAAGTGGATAGCAGAAGATCGCATTTAATTGAAAGATTTGGGGAAGGCCAACATACAGGCTGATGATGACATAAAATACTGGTCTACAGTTATGTGAACACTGTCGCTTTGTATCAAATTTAGGAATATCATATAACAAAGTATAGAGCACTTAAGTAAGCAGTTACCACAAGTAATATATAAATATGCCTTAAGTAATTACATCAATCAATGTCAATATACATTTTAATTCAAGGAAAGTTCAGTTCGTTTAGGGCTACCCAAATTATGCTTAAAAAGTAGTTCAGACTAATTATTTACAAAGTTGGTTTAAGATTTATAGGTTTTTATTTTAGCGGCTCATTTATCTTAGCTCAGGTGTTTGGCAGGTATTCATTTGTGAAAATGAAATATGTTTCATTTTCACAAGTTTATACATCGAATAAGATTTCTAGTAAAAATAGTGAGCTCCATTAATTTGCATACAGATTGAGAAAACTAATTAGTGGCGAAGACGTAACCGCTCTGCTAAACATAACAGAGCTAACTACTCTATTAGCTGTCGAGACGACTGTAGATTTTTTTAGCAACTAACATTATAGGTATGAAACTTAACCACATATTACTATGAACAGTATGGTCACTCCCTGCCGCTCTCTCGTGTCGACGACCTCACCTCCCTTCTGAGACGAATCTGGAACAGTTTGTATGGCGCCGCACGCACACACACTCATTCACGCCCTGCACAGACATCATTGTTTATGTAGTAGTTACCGATGCGACTCATTTATCTTAGACATTTGTATGGAGTGGCCGGGGTGCGACTTAATACAAACAATGCTTTTAACATGCTCTTCATACACAGCGTTTTTAATATATCGTAAGATAACATGTTGTGTCACTCTTAATATATGGGCTATGATGAAATAGCAAATTATTTCTTTTCATCATTTTCTTTATATTTGTAGAGAAGATTTATGTTATCGTACATTACATTTATAGCGCAGTGTGTCCGTTTATTTTATTAATGTATTTTTTGTGTAATAAAATTTAGACACATAAATACTTTTTTAACTTTCTTAAGAACATAAAATCGAGCCGGTGCGTGCAAGTTGGGTTCCCAACGAAAGGTTCCGTTCCAAAACATTGCGTAGAAAAAAAATACGTTTCTTTTTGGAAACATGCTTTAATTTTGAGCTTTATTTCGGTTTTATTATTCATATTATAGCAAAAATTTTAGAAACCAAAATTTAATTTAATTTCTGCACTCTTGACGTAATACGGTTTAAAAGATATTTTCTATTGACAGACTAACACACAAGCGGACAGCTGTCCGTCTGCTAGTAGTACGTAGTACTATTACTTATACTGTGCTATTAGATTACTAATAGGGTTACTTTGGCACCCTTTTGACACAGTATAAGTAATAGTCTTTTGATATCCTTACCCAAAGCCTAGGTTGTTAGCATCAGTTTTTTAAATATACTTTTTTATTTAAATATACTTTAAGGTCGCAAGATTTCCAACCCAAAGAAGTACATATTTATTAAAACTGTCACACATTAAAACCATCAATAACATAATCTTAGTCACCGTTTCGTTTCGTAGTCCCGTTCGTAGAATTTTAATGACATAAACCACAGACATCAACAACAGTATGTCTGTAGATAGAAACATTTACTTATTATTAATTGTGAGATAAAAGACACTTTTAATATAATTATACTAGATGGCCCGGCGAACGGAACTTTCGCCGCCTCCGCCCAATCGAGTAAGTAATGAAACAATGAAAGTAGTGATTTTTCAGCGGCGACCGCGAACGATCTCCCACTTATGCTACATCTCTCATGTCTCCTTACAATGCCAGACTAGAGTCAAGCTCAACAGGGTCGTCTTTCCCCGCTGATTCTCCCAAGCCTGTTCTCTTGGCGTTGGCGTTCAGTAGTTTAGGATTCCATCGCGGACAAACAACGTGACACGAAATTTTTATATATTAAGATTTCATCTGTACGTAATATGGAAAATGTGGCATATATTTGCAAACTTAAAGTAATATCTCCGGGAGACACAAAATAAAAATTAAAATACATTTCAATATTCTTTACAAGGGTTCCGTACCCAAAGGGTAAAACGGACCCTATTACTGAGACTCTACTGTCCGTCCATCCGTCCGACCGTCTGTCACCAGGCTTTATCTCATAAACCGTGATAGTTAGACAGTTGAAATTTTCACAGATGATGTATTTCTGTTGCCGCTATAACAACAAATATTAAAAAACAGAATAAAATAAATATTTAAGGGCTCCCATAAAACAAACGTATATTTTTTTGCCGTTTTTATAGATAATGGTTTCTTTTTGGTACGGAACCCTTCGTGAGCGAGTCCGTCTCGCACTTTGCCGGTTTTTATAATTCTTGTTTCTTTGTTGCTGCAACAACGAAACAAAAATTATAAAAAGTTCATATGCTGCGATGACTGCTTATTATCGATACATGCGACGAATCGCTACACCAGAGGCATCACTCACTCGTTGCCGTTCTTGTAAAAACCTCTTCACGCCTTTCTTGAAGATCCCCATGCTGTAGTCTCTTGGGAAAACCTCAAGTTACAGTCAGTACCAACCGCAGGTAATTCATTCCACAACCTGAGAGTCCGTGGAAGAGACCCGCTCTGGAATCGCATTTACAAATTGGAGCCAAGATGGTCATGAACTCATGACATAAATAATAAATTAACATCAACAATCCAATTGTAACTATGCGATTTCTAAATTAATATGTATTTTAATCTAGAATAAATGTGTTAAATAATTATCTATGTAGTCATTTTTTTTAATTCTGTAAAATTTATGATAGTTACGTCACATTTTTTTTCAACTTACGCACGCGACTTGCCTTAGTTACGTGATACAAAATTGTCATTAAACTCCCAAAATAAACTTCATAACGAATTCTGCCGGCAATATCATAAGAAAACGCTTGAGGGAAAGCAGTGATTTGTTTAGTAGGTATATTTGTATCTCGGCTTATATATTTTCTTTATACTTTTATGTGTATGTGTACAGTCAAGCCTTACCTTGAACATTAAGATAGAAGATATTAAATTTTCTTTAATTTACTTTATACTAACCATTATCATTTTCTAGAAACTGATTAAAGAAAATTTAATATTAAAGATTGTTAAATGTAAAGTAGATGGTACTGTACTTATGGCAAAATTAAATGTAAGGTTTTTTTATAGCACTCAGGTGGCAAACGGCTGTTGTCATCCGATAATAATCGTTAAACCACGTCAGTGGCCTTTAGGCGGCTTGAAAACACTCACCTTCGCCAACCCGCAGTTGAGTCTCATATTCCAGCAGTGAAATGAATAATGATTGTCGACGGAGATAACGAACAAGCATAATGCCTGCCTGAAGAAAAGCAGTTACCTCATCCTATGGACGCCTGCAACACCATGGGTATTTATTACACACGCCCTGCGCACCCTGTAAAAACTTCTTCACGCCCGTTTTTGAAAAACGCCATTCTGTAGTCTCCTGGGAAAACCTTGAAAGGCAGTTCAATCCACAGCTTAATAGTACGTGGGAGAAAACCTCTCTGGAACCACACAGTACGTGACCTTGTAATGTGTGACTTTAGAAGGAGGCCGTGGACATCACGTCAAACAACTCCTCTGAACACACCCCATTATACAATCGGTAGAACACACAAAGAGACGCGAAGACACTTTGCGTCTCTTTGTGTGTTCTACCGATTGTATAATGGGATGTGTCAGACTTAAATGTTCTAAACCGTCTGTCAGTTTGAAATCGTCAACAATCCTCATAGCTCGCTTCTAAATCGAATCACAAGGTGCAAGCTGATATTTAGATGCTCCCACCCATAGGTGACAACAGTACTCTATATACGGCCATACTTAAACTTTGTATAGCAGAACTTTGCCACGAATTGAAGTACTGGTTCGCTTTATTGAGCACACTTAGTTTCTTCGACGCCAGCTTGACCTCCCTCTCTAGGTGACAACGAAACTGAACATCGCTAGAGACTTCGTCTCCAAGAATCCTAATATTCTTGGCGATGGTAAGGGGTGTGTTCTGGAATTGCGGATACACAGCAAATGGTGTTTTCTTAGTGATGAACGTTCGCAGTTTTCCACAATAATTGTACTTGCTTAGTGGAGTACGAGAGCGCAAAAAGTCGCGTCAGTTTAGTACATATAGAAAAATCGATCATAGTTAGACAGCAACCAATCGAGGACTGAAATCCGTTCGCATATTTGAAAAGGCAAGCAGGGCTAATAAAGAAAAACGACTGCAAATAGGAAATTAAAGAACTTTTCCACAGAATGAAACCCCACTATAAATAGTCCAAATTAAACGCGATTGTGCACAGTCATGCTCATACAATTAGGCTTGAATTCTGCCTGATCGAGCTGCAACCATTGGAAATCGCTCGCACGGTTGTACAGATTATTCCGGGCCACCTGTCGAGGGTCAGAATAAATTCCAATTTGGGATTCTCTAAACTTCTCGAAACTAAAACAACAGACAGTTTATCTGTTGACAAATATGTAGGGTAAAATATTGGTTTTGGCTTCACTGTGAATAAACTTGTATGGAAAGATATTCGTTGTAAGCGGATTAAAATATTTTTGCAGTATAGCATAGAAAACATAAACCGCAATATTAGATTTCAGTGTATCATATCAAAATGTAAAAGGGAAGGTTTATACCTCTTTTTATACCACTAAGGTAAAAACCAACTTTTTGCTAACTACTTTTTGAAGACTGTGCTTACCGACTGTCACTAATGACACTTAACGTGCCCTCCGAAGCACGAAGGAGCTATAAACACATTGATGGACAGGCTACGGTTGACGTTGCTTAACCGCTGCATGTGATCCATACTAAATATTAATAACATAAATATCGTGCTTGGGCTCATTTTAATGGTCTCAATGAACAGGTTATAGATAAATATTAATTAGAGTCTGGAGATGGATCACAAAAGAGATTTCTTGGTAGGGGGCTTGGTCATCTCAAATGATTGTCATCTGATAACAGTCGAGACTGACAACAGCGTAGTGACTTTTACAGATCATAAAGAAGGTAAGGCCATACCAATCCAAAAACAAGTTACAGACGACGTTACTTGACTTACATATCATATTAGACTAACACCACTCCCCTGCCACTCCATACAAAAGTCGTATCGTTTACTACTACGTAAACAATGGCGTCTGTGCAGCGCCTAAATGAGAGAATTTGCGTGCGGTGCCAAACTGCACCAGATTCGTCTCAGAGGGGAGGTCAACACGACACGAGAGAGCGTCAAGGCTGTGCCACAGTATAAGTAATAGTACTAAGTACAGTATGGCCACTCCCTGCCGCTCTCTCGTGTCGACCTCACCTTCCCTCTGAGACAAATCTGGAACAGTTTGTATGGCGACGCACGCACACACGCTCATTCACGCTCTGTACAGACGTCATTGTTTAAGTAGTAGTGAACGATGTGACATTTGTATGGAGTGGCCGGGGTGTGACTGTGCTGACACGTACAACGAGACTGCGTTTAAGCTTCGCAACACCATGTCCAATTTTTAGTGATGTAACGAATATTCTCCGAAAAGTTATGAAGATACTGTAATGAGAAAACCTAATACCGACCAAGGATCTTAAATTTCATAAACATGACATGTTTACTTAGGGAAATTTTATATTCATTGGCATTATATCAAAAAAGATGAAAAGATTTTTAGATATTTTCTATAAACAAATTTTGTGCGTGGTTTTAACATATTGCCTTACTGTTTCACCTCATAACTTCACGTCACACATTCTCTCAAAATCTTATATATAAAAATGAATTGCTGTTTTGTTAGTCTCGCTGAAACTCGAGAACGGCTTGGCCGATTTAGCTAATTTTGGTTTTGAGATGTTTGCCGTAGCCCAGGGAAGGTTTAAACGGTGAGAAATTATGGAAAAATTTCAAGAAAGACAATAAAAACAACAATTTTATTTTCCCATACAAAGTGTTCCCACTATAGGCGAATGTCATGGCAGCAAAGGTGGCTAACCTACCTATCAATAGTGTCATTGTCACAAAGGATCTACATATTTGTTAGTTGTCAAATATGACTTTCTCAGATGTGACACAGAAATTACACAACACTAATAGACATCAAGAATCGAGTTGAAATATGTATTGACTGTTTATGGTAAATCATACTTTGTACAGTACTTAAGAAAAAAAATAGAAATCTGCAAATTTCATAAACACTCGCATTGTAAATTACAAAAATGATTGCACAATTGCAACCAGTGTCAGCAATGCGAATAGTACCAGAAAATCTGGGCTGATCGCAGAACGAGGTTTGTGGATTCACATAGAGTTGTATAACATATAGTAAGACCAACATCACATTATATAGGTCTAACATGTTAACCAAGGTGATACAAAATAAAAAGGATCCTTATTATTTATTCTGAAGTACCTAAATCTGTAATTCATTAATTTTAATTATAAATTATAAACAATACATATAATTAAACTATAAAACTAAAGTACCTAAAATTAAATCAATATAAATAATTATAAATTTAAGTTAAATTCACTTTTGTCGTTTAATCATAAATTTATTTGGCGAGAACTTTCTTTACCGAAGTCTAAAGGTCTGCCAGGGGTTTATATCGACAACATCTGAGACATGTACCGAAATTCCAAATCCATAGTTTAGACCTCTGTCGGAGAGACAAAATTCCCATTAACGTCGGTGTCCATCAGCAATCAGTCCTAAGTCTGTTTTTGTTCATATTAGGCATAAGTATTCTTATATATTAGACATTCGTGGTATTAGACGAATTGTCAAGTAGTATCACGGATCCACATGGACCAGCTCTGTGCGGTAGGTTGACGGGTGTTCATTTATGCTGATATAATTGTACTGGCGGATGCGGATAGAGGGCAGTTGGTGCGATGAGTGATTTAATGGAAGAGGTCACTTGAGAACTATGGCCTGAATCCGAATACGGGAAAGATAATCTGTTGTTTTGCAGCCCAAGTACTCATACTTGGACTGCAAAACAACAGATCCCACTACCGTGCACATAAGGATATGGTCGAATGCACGGACGGTTTAAGTACTTGGGTTCTGTTTTTCGATCATCGAATAGCATCGACTGCGAGATTTCAGTAGCTTGGACTACGTGGCTTGAGGTAACCAGTGTCATCTGTGACTCCAAAATTCCGCCAAGTTGAAAGGACAAATCTATAAATACTAGATTAGACAATTTTATAAGTTAATAAAGGATCGCCAATACTTGAGCGACACATACAGGGTTGTCTTTTATGGAGCTCAATATGCTGCGCAGTATGCGCGATGTTTCGTAGAAGGACCGCGTCAGGAATTCTCGGACATGGCAAGCAAACTGCAAGTGAGTCATTTAAGCTGGTATTGTCAAATTTTATGGAAAGCGGCAAGTTAGGAAACAAATGTCTTGCAATGGCACATCCTCCAGGTTCGGGCACACAGGGTAGGCTCTTCTTAAAGAGACACAGATCTTAGATCGTATATATTTATTAAGTAGATAGATGTAGGTGAAACAAAGTTCACCGGGTCATCTAGTTATTTATAAAGTAGGAGATATTACTGCTTAGCTACAGTAATTTTTTTATACCACGTCGGGTGGCAGATATGAAGTGAAGCGTTTACCGTAGCAATTCCTTCGAAAGGAGAAGAAACTCCTTCCTTTTTGGTGACCTCACTCACTTGCAGGTTCCTGCAAGTGATATATTCATAACAACCCTCAACAGAATTTTTATTTGGCTGCGGTATTCTGTGATGTAGAGGTACTCCCCAGTCGGGCAGCTTACTAATACGCTGTATCTACTTTCTTTCGCTAGTTGGCAGGGTGCTCCACCTGCAGGTAGGGTTGGCTTTGGCTCTAAAGATCGTGGCGTGCGACTTACATGCCAAAACTGAAAATATTGAATTGAACCTCGGCATCTTATAAAGGTGGAACCCAAAGGAATTAAGAGATTACTTTTACAAAATTCCGCTATTTACAATCTTGTAAAAAGCGAATTTTGGAAAAGCAATTTCTTTATAAAACAAATAGGCCTATCCAAGATAAAGTTTCGTAACAGGAAAAAGAAAAGGGTAGAAGCATTCTAGAAAATAAACACTTAATGGTATACTTTTACCACAATTTACATGCCCCGCTTTATCAAGCACAATCATTATGAGTTATAATCAGCGGTGTAGTTTCGAGATAGCGGAAGATCAATCTGTTAAGGCAAGACACTCAAGAGCTGATGCTTATAAAGTATAATTTTCCCATAGATGTCCTATGATTCGACCAAAATTTCTAGCATAAAAGCGACGATGTACGTAACCTTTCTTCCACAGCTGTGCTCTTCCAGCAAGCTGAGAAAAGGAATTTAGCCATTTGTTTCTATGTACCGCATTGTCAATGCCTTTAGTACTGAAGGTGCAATAGTCGCGGCATAGTAATAATAGAGAAGTAAGGTAACTTCATACAAACGCACCGAGCGCGGTTTGTATGTGAGCGCGCCCGTACGTATGGCCGTCGCACGCACACACTGACAATATTTATAGGTGTTTAATGGTGAGCCAGTCGGGGCTGCGCCGTATGCAAAACCGCCCGCTCCTACGCAAGATTCGCGCCTGCGCGGCTGACGTTCGTTAATAATTTGAACATATAGGTACCTACGTCGTATATAACTACAAATACGTTAAAGATGG
Organism: Hypsopygia costalis; assembly: GCA_937001555.2. Taxonomy (NCBI): domain Eukaryota; kingdom Metazoa; phylum Arthropoda; class Insecta; order Lepidoptera; family Pyralidae; genus Hypsopygia; species Hypsopygia costalis. Next base: position 11,789,728 of record OW443339.2, on the reverse strand, counting down.
CTACAAAGTCGACTAGCCATAAAAAAAACATTGCAGTGTTCATGGATGTCTCAATAACAATATGTCAAATAATAATTTTTATTCTTTTTAGATTTCCACACCCAAAGGGTAATAACGGGACCCTATTGCTAAGACTCCGGTGTTCGTCTGTCTGTCCGTCTGTCACCAGGGGCTGTAGGTACCTCAAGAACCGTGATAGTTAGACAATTAAAATTTTCAATGATGTATTTCTGTTGGCGCTATAACAACAAATACTAAAAACAGAATAAAATAAATATTTAAGGGGGGCTCCCATACAACAAACATGATTGTTTGTCGTTTTTGGTACGGAACCCTTCGTGACCGAGTCCGACTCGCACTTGGCCGGTTTTTTGTTACAGATCCCTTAATAATACAGAATACTTACCCGACTAAATTTTGTATTTTGTGCCTTACTTAATTTTGTATATAGAGATTGACTAAGTATTTTTGACGGTTGAATAAACAATTAAGCGACAGCCCTACGTGTTTAGGCTATTATCGCCCGCTCGGGGCTTGAGTCGTCCCGATTCTCTTTTTTTACTATGGTCGTGGCGCATCGCATGAGCCGTGCTTATTGAACGTCGCATTTTCAAGTCCTCGCTGATGCTGATGCCTCTTATCATTTCTTCATCAAACTTAAATCTACCTGGAGGGCTTGGCTTATCAATTTTATGCAGTTGTCCAAAGTATTTTCCGCCAAGTTCGCGATTTTGCTTCCGTTACTTTCTGATGCCACGTCTAGCTCCGCGGTGGTTTCCAGTGAGCTAAATCGGTTTTGAAGTTCCAGTTCGAACTTTTGTGAAACTTGAATGATTTGAAGAAAGTTTCGACATAGATTTTATCTCTTCATTCAGACACTTTCGAATTTATACATAATTTAACCGACATATAAATGTGAAAAATTGCATATAAATTTCTTACGAGACATAGACATGTCTCCAAAGATTTTATAGATTCCCATAGGATACCGGAAATTGCGCTGATTAAGTCTCATGCAATTTTACTATCTTATATACCTAGTAATATTATAATCAATTTTAACAGCAAATTTTGGGCAAGAAAATTAAGTAGTAAGAAAGTTTCATTTCAGCAAAACAAAATAAAAACATCTACCTTTATTTATATATATTCTTTATTGCACATAAGTAAGATACATCACAAGTGTAACTGTCACAAACAAACAATATAAAAATTCTTAGAACTAATACAATAGCAACAGTTTGTAGTTTTGCAAAGGCTTATTTACTTAGTACCTACTTGAAATCAAAATAGTAACAAAGTGTTATTATTATCACATTACAAGTTACAAGAAGTTTTCTTATCTCAACGCTAATTAGCAAGCACAAATAATCACAAAATCTCTTCCCACTTCCGTCGCTAGAACAAGAGAAACAATATATGCAATTATATATTCCGGGAACGCGGGGCAATTAACATGGAAATTCTCGTTAGCGTTTCGCAAAGGGAAACTTTTGATGTTAAGGAAGAGGGGAAAAAAATTCAAGAGCTGCTCCCGGCCTCATTAACGAGCCTTTAATACTAGTGAGATGCTTCCGGGCAGTGACTGCGTAAGAATTTTAAGCCGGTTGCATTTTTTAAAACGAATGTTCAGTACTGTCAACAATTAGCCTCTCTATCCCATTGTTACGCGGAACAAAAAGACGTGAAATATGGTGGTGAAAATGAAATGGCTCTATCTGTAGGTAGGACTGTTGTGTGCTGCACAAAAACATGAAACATAAAGAGTGCAATTTAAGCTATATGCAGTGAATAAAATTGCTACATGAAGATTACTGTACTTTAATGTACATAATATAGTATTTAAAAAATGAAATTAAACTACAAACTATTATTGAAATAAAACTAAAACAATCCTAAATTTATATCTTTGGTTATAGAATTGTGATAACTACTGGAGTTTATATGAAGGTAGTGGACTGTAATAATGAAGGAATCACTTCGTAAACTGATAGAAATTATATATTCGTGAGATCACTTATGTAGTAAGAAAAGACATAAGAACTATTAGGCAAAGACAAGGCAATATCAAAACAGAACGACACATATAAAAAATATAGATTGAAACCAGCCGGTCGCTAACAATATGTGTTGCTGGCGTATTGACCCTAACCACACCCTAACATTATTCCTTTCAATACTGCTATAACTTCCTATTTCATGTTCGGGTACAGCAAAGTCTAGAATCACATGTGACAATAAAAGACCGAAACAGATTTGAAAGAGCAATATAACGGACTGTATAATGTAGCATAACATAATACAATATAAAACACGCCGTATAGTCCGTCATTCTGTGGCATTTCCCTCCAATAGACGCATGTAATTTCAATCAAGAAATATGACCATTTTCCGTAATTAACTGCTAACTGGATATATGACAAGAATTACGCTTCAAGAAGGAGAGCTCCATACAAATTTCCAATAGATTTTAGTGGACAAAGTGGTCCTAAGTAGATCAGCAGTTTCATTCAATCGTATACCGAATAAACACAACACTATATATACAGTATTTTAGAAGCTGAAGGATATATAACCTATTACAAAAATAGCCCGACTATACTAAGTGTCACTTAACAACTAAATAGCCACTTAACGAGTAGTTTACACGCAGCACAAAATTTTGTTGTTCGTGACCTACTTACTTAATACAGCCCCTGTAAAAAAAATACAAAGTACATGTTGAAACATCGATATAAAACTCTTAATCTGTAATTATCTTATCAAGTGAAGGTAAGAAAAAGCAATTATAAACGCGAACTATTATTATCATTTAAACAGAAACACGTCCAGTGCTGAACGTAGGCCGTATGACTTCCATAACGATTAGTCCCCTTCTAGACGTTTTATACCCTTTGCATCTATTAGCTTTCAAGAATATTTCTGCTACGGCCGTCAGTTCAGAGCATTTCAACCTGTTGTCCTTAGATGTAACTCTATTACCTACTAATTCCTGAGGACTTTGCGTAATCTATAGCTAAACACCCTCCATTGAAGGGTTTCAAAGAGTAAGATAAAACTAAATATCCCTCGCAAGCACGCACGCTCGATCGCAGGCTTATGCTATGCGATGGCTGACTATCGTTCCACCATACATATAGGTACAGATCAATTTATTTTTGTCTGAAACTGAAGCTGGACGAAATATCTTCCAATGATCGTGCGACTGATGGACAACTAAGACGCCGCCTAACAAAGGCAAAAAATGTTTTAGCTAATTTAAAAAAAATGGAAAGATGGTTGTCTAGATCTTTGTTGAAAATATCTACATCGCTATAGCGATATATCTCGTATTAAAACGTACAGTAATTAATTATCAAATCACGTTGTTACAACTGGACTATGGTGCTAGTGAGACTCTAGTATGAGTACTATTAAAATCTTCAGACTTTTTGTTAGAAATACTATGACACTAAAAACGGCTTAAATGCATCAAGCTGTTTCCTGTAGAATAATATAAAAATAAAACAATAGAATAAAATATGAATAACGTTTTGAAAAAAATGGTTACGACTAAACCCTTTACTTCGACATTGACGTCTAGCGTCTACTTCAACGCATTTCAAATTAATCCCTATAAAATTATAAATAAAACAAATAAAAATTCCTGGACAATTTACACAGCGCCATCTAATCCCAAACTAAGCAAAGCTTGTACGAAGCAATGATAAATGTACTTTTGTTTTTTTTTTTTTTGTAAATACATACCTATAATATATAGAAAACACCCTGACCAAGACTTAAGACGTCACAAAATGTTCCGCGATTGTGTTTGGTGTTCATTTGTGATGGCTGTAAAGGATGTCATGATTTTACTATGACTGATCTCTGGCATGTAACTGAACACCGTCGGCAGGTTTCTCGACTGCGTGGTGTACCCAAGAATGTTATTAAGTCGCATTCTTTCAGATCCTTCGGCAAAGTTAGGAATTTAGAGAGCTATGTAAACCTACATGAACCATAACAATTGGTATTCGAGAGAAAATGTTTGTTATAGAAACGTCGACCCCAGTTGGCCGATTGGGTATAACTCGGGCTCGATATACGCCCACGGCAAATTTAATTTTGTGAATATAAATATGATATTACGAGTCTTGGTCTAGAAGTTCTTTATTTATTAAGCAAGGTTTAGTATACGAGCATAAAAATATAATAGAGTCAAGTGCAAAGCTGTCTCCTGCGTTGAGGATTTCCGTACAAAGACCTATGCCTAAGCTCCTGCTCCCCTATGCACCGAAATTCCGGCCATATCACAGCCATTTGCTTATACAGATTGCCATTCTCTGGCTCAGTAAAACAACCAGCTAAGAAGACAATTATTCGTCCTGCTATCGCAATAAGTATACCAACCAGGCAGTTTGGTATTGCGGTTTGGTACTTTCCTTCCGCCTGCAAGCAGACTACTTGGGCACTTTTAAGTAGAGTAGCTCGTGGCGACCGACCCTCGGTTTTCCAAACATCGGGGCATTACCACCACCAATGTCCAGGATGGATACCGGAGCTTTAAGGCGCGCTCCTCTAAAGGGGATCGTTCTCTCAATTCCCGACGCACTTCCGCAGAGAGGAATGAAATGATCCTGTAAGGATTCCTTTTTTCCTATTGTGGTACGGAGTCCTAAAAAAGATATTTCAGTACTACCGGGCTTCTTCAATGTTTTCAAGATCTCGAGCTCCCCCGTGCTTCAGAGGGTACGTTAAGCCGTCGGTCTCGGCTGTTGCCATTAGTATGATAATTAGTAAAGTCATTAAGCCAAATCAGTGGCCTTTAGGCGGCTTAAAATCACTTGCCTCCGCCAGCTTGCAGTTGAGCAGCATGGTGGAGTATGCTATAAATCCCTTCGATTGAGGGCAGACCCTTATCCCAACAGTGGAATGATTATGGATTGATGCCAATATATATAGATGTAGATTTAAAATATGTGTAGATTATATATCATTTTGCTTTATTTTTTCAAACCCCGCGCTGACTTGGAAATTCTTAAAGTTGGACAGTGAGAAATCCTTGACAGCAAGCGAGCCCCAGCTTGTGCATAATAATACCTGTAATCTCTCTTGTTTACTACGAACACCTGCGCTTATTTAGCCCGATATTTTATATAGCATGCCTTCGCAACTCAGAACATTTTATTTAATTTTCATTTTGATTTTATTATTAGTCTGTTGTATTGAAGCTGTTATACTGCCTGTGATTTCTGATCAAAAATGTTCAATCACTTTTCGTGGTAGTCCAAGAAGTCATTCAAAATGGCAACAAAATTGCATCTATCATTTGTTACCACTTAAAAATAGAAGACTGATAACTAACATCACATGATTATTAAATAACTAAATAAATAAATATTCCTAGACAAATTACACACGGACATCTAGTCCCAAACTAAGCAAAGCGTGTACTATGGGTACTAGATAACTGATATAATACTTGAATACATTTTTTTAGTAAATGCATACATATAATACATAGAAAACACCCAGACCAAGACAAACAGACATGTTCATGCACACAAATTTTGAGTCTTGTGCGGAGATTGAACCCGCGATCTCGGAGTCAAAATAGCCATTGCTAACCATTCGACCACCGGGCTCGTCGTCATTAAAAATATTTTCTGATGTTATTAATTACGCGGTATTATTAAGTAAATTTCGATTTGCGATACGGAGTCACTCGAAACGTCATGAACGAGTTTTCGCTGTGCAGGTAAATTCTTATATATGGCGAGCATGTGAATCCTTTAATAACCTGTTCCAGGAGTATGATCTTGACATTATTTAAGACGAGTATTAATAAAGAGCGACAAGTGATGCTAAAAGTTTTTTTCAAGAGGGACAGCAAGTCAAATGATCGCTTGCCTTTCTGGTAGGTATTATGTTAATTGACGGAGTACTTAGAGATAGGCAGTCGTACCTGATAGTCCTAGAAATAGATAAAGAAAAGAAAATAGATAGATTAAAAAAAAAGGTTTTTTTGGCTCCTCCGCCAACCCGCAGTTGAACAGTGTAGTGGAGTATGCTCTACCCCTATCCCTTCAACTGAGGGGAGACCCGTATCCCAGCACTGAGATGAATATGGGTTCACGATGACTTCGATGCATCTTAATCTTGCAAGTATTATTATTTCTCTCACTGAATGAAAATATGCTGCGTATTTACCTACTACATTTCTGTAGTCTGTAATATGTTGGTATATTTACTAACTTGTAAATTGTTTATTGTTATATATTCCTACAAATATGGTGTGTAAATAGCTGTAAGACTTCCTCAAAGATTTAAATAAATAAAAAATATCCATATTGCTATTGTAATGATACAAGAAAAAGAAAGAGGAACGCGGTAAATTGTTTGTTTAACTGTAAAAACAATTTACTGTCTCTGATACTGGAGTGATGGCTAATAAAATGCAAAAATCTTTATCGATAGCGTTTAAAGTGCGTCTTTGCAATTTATTTCACTCTTTCACTGGTTGACAAATTGGCAAGATTGCCTGTCAAAGAAGTTGCCTGTCGATTTTTTCAAATACCTACTGCTTCTAAATCAATCCATAATAACCACAAATAGGCAAATATTTCTCCATGTCTGTTTTTTTATATGTGGGAGGCAAGCGAGCATGTGGGTTACCTGATGGAATGCAATCACCACCGCCCATAGAAATTTTCAAGTTTTAATATTTTTTATTCGATAGCATACTATTATTTACTTCAATGCTTAATTTGCCTATGTTTGGTGTAGATGATGTCCGTAAAAGGGTTAACTTTTGTCACACACCACAGTATTAAAAATTAAAAATACATATTTTAAAAAAGGGTGTTATTTAAAGGGTTAGCATAGTATTCATATTTTTGTGAGCAGACAAATATAATCTATCAGCATAAATAGATAAATCATGGCTAGCAAACATTATGAAATCAATCTGCCACTTATATCATTTTGGACGGCTGTAATTTTTTTAATACAGCATGTTAATTATATAAGCTATAATGAGCGAATCATTATTAATGAAAATTTGGTAAGCACTCAGAGGGTAAGCTAGTATAGTAGTAGTAAGTCGGAGGTGAGTAATTATATCAGTAAGTAGTACTACCGACGATGTCCATAACAGTCATGTTTTCAAAAATTGAAATTAATAATATGACTTACGTAAACATATTTCAACTCTTAAAGTTGAATTTCATAACGCTTTTATTCCTAAACATAATTTCAATAATATTTTTACCCTAATTTGATAAACTCCCTAAAATCGCTTCTGGTTTATATCGACATAACGCTCGTCGCTTCGCTCCTCCTTAACCTAAGCGAGTTTATTTTAAAGACATATTTTCTTTGCTGATCAATCATGAAATCTTCCTGATCGAATAATTATTTTGCGGACTGATTGTTTATTACACAAACTTATACTATATGTAAGCTGCCTATTTATGATTAAATTACTGAACATTATAAAGATTATTTGCGGAGCAAGGATTGCTGATTGTTTTTTTTTAATTTTTATTGCAAACAAATTCTTTATATGCTAACCAAGTGACTTAAATGCTGTTTTTTGTGGCTAAACCAATTTTATTATGGCTTAACGTTTAATTACTTCTCTTTAAAAAATACCCACGGGCCCAGAAGAAGCGGATATACTATTTTTAGCATCAGCGATCGATGATTCGCTTGCTTTTCGGAATATTCTCGTAGATACAGCGACAGGAGGCTTCGCACCGCACAAGTATAAACGCCGATCGCTGCAATCGAGTCGCTCAGTGTCTGACCGCTACACATCGCACACGTTTGATTTCCAGCCCCCCTAGCCAAGTGTAATTCGTAGCGTAACGAACGTTAGATAAATCACGTGACAATTGTCAAAATCGAACATTTTAGTATGAGAATTGACAAATGTCACGTGATCTATCTAACGTTCGTTACGATAAGAATTACACTTGGCTAAGGGGCAGGACCCTACCGCCGAATCTAAATCCGATTACTATAGTTTTTTTCGATTGCGAAATGAAAACTTCAGCTTTGAATGGCGGTGAGTGAGTTTAGCTTAGCTGGTAGAGACCCTAGTTCTCTACTTTATTTACTCTGTTTGTCATTAACTTTAACCTAAGACACAGTATAAGTAATAGTACTACCTAAGATCGATTTTTTGGAAGCAAAATATTCGATCGAAATTGGCTTCAGCTTCGGCGGTAAGGCCCCCGGTCGCAGCTAATTTGGATTCTCAACATTATTGTAAACGCAACAAATTTCTAAAATGTCATGTAGTATAATGAGTTATATAGAGACACTCAAAAAATACCCGTCTCCGATACCGCGATAGAACACATCAAATCGTCAAAACAGGACGCAACATCGATGTAATCACAAAAACGCTTATCGCTGATGCTGTCTGCTAAGGCCCTAAACAAAGAAAATCGTGATACGTATAAATCGCATTATTATTATAGTTTTTGCATTCTATAATTTCCAATGCGGTAGAGTCCTACACTAATCTATCCTATACTAATCTAACAAGGAGATTTTTAGAGCGAATTTTAATTTACAGGCGTTTGCGTGATACCACAGAAGCACAGTGCTTACTCCCGCTACGACTGGTGACATAGTTACGACCACGCGGTTTGTACGCTTCGCGGTTCACGAGATTCTAGTTCCTTGTATTATTTCATAATTATACCGACCACGATACAAGGAACTAGAAGACCACGACGTATACCAAACGCGCTGGCGTAAACGTGACTATGAAACCAGCCTAATGCAGGAACGTGCGGATATAAATAATTTGCTCCCGCGGTCTATGACGTCATCGCGAGGACGGAGGGAGGGTCAGACACATATTTCTGTATTTTCAGAACCGTAATAACTTTGAAACTTTAGGAGTATGAGCACATGCTAATCGTTACACATTTTTTTTGGAAATAAATCCTATTGGAAATTTATTTAAGTCAGCCACAGATTTAATAAAAAACTCTTTAGCATGCAGTGGTCATCTTTTCTTTGGTTCAGATGGCAGAAATAACGCTCTTCCTCTACTAATAATCATAGAACTGTAGAAACGAGAAGTAATGGTTCAATAGAGGTGGGCATTTCAAAGGATTTGCGGCTAAATTTCTCCACAGATTCATTGAATGCAATAAAATTTTCTGCACAATTGAAACCATTAAAGAGCAATGCGACTGCTCTGCGTTGAATGTTAATCACTGCTAGTATGAATAGAACAATCACATTGTGAGAAAGAGCTTTTTTTGTTCAATTTTCAAAACAAAAGAATTTTATAGGAATTATATACCGTGTTTTATACGAATACATTAAATAACGTATATTTTTGACGTGATAACGTCTTATAAATCAATGAACACCGGCTGCACGCAGGAAAAAGCATGACTCATTGTCACGTTCCGCCTGAGCCGAGTGTGCAAGCGAGAGCGCGGAACAAGCGATCGAGAGGCACGATCGGCCTAAGTGTTCGGCTTGTGACGCATCTATCTCTCTTCCGCTCCATCGGTCGATGATTTCCTATGACGTTACCGCGTAAAATTATCGTTCGTAAACCGACTTTACAGACAACCAATTATTTTTCTTACAACAGCGACAGGAAATAGCGTATAGAGATTCAAGTCATCAGACTTAAAAGACTCTAAGATTAAGTTATAAGACTTGTTTGCATCTTAAACTATCAAAACGAGATAAACAATCCAATCAAATTATGCCAGATATTCTCGACGAAAATAGTTTTCGTAAAACAGCGGGTGAAGTATTCTCACTTGCAAAAGAAGAAATTTGCCCCACGGCGGCGAGTAAAACTGTATTTTCTTTGAGCTTCTTTGCCATTAGTTGGGTAAATTGTTTTTCCGGTGCCGAGTGTCTTGGTTGTATCTAGATTAAGCGGTAAGCTTGGCTAATACTCCTAGATTGCTCTGTAGCCAATTATGGGCTTATAAGCTACAAGTTCATCGCTTCTAAGAGCTATTTAGTTCTGGCAGTTGAGAAAACGGGTACCTAGTATGTTACTTTCAATGTTTTGCAAATATTTTTGTGAATGTTAGCACACTGTGATTACTTTGTCACCAAAGTAATGACAGAGTGAGAGATTTGAAATTGTTATAACTAAGTTAAAAATTTGGGAGGGTATTATAAAATTTGTATTATAATAAAAGCGAAATATCATTCACTCGCTGACTAAACACGAAATGTCGAAATAAATAAATAAATAATAAATATTCCTGGACCAATTACACACTGCCATCAAACTAAGCAAAGCTATGGATTCTAGGTAACTGATATTATACTTAATGTTTTTTTTTTTTTGTTAACAATTAGAAACCATCCAGACGACGACAAACAGACATGTTTATGCACACGAATATTTGTCTTATGCGGAAATCGGGAGTCAAAGTGGCCATTGCTAACCATTCGACCACCGACCTCGTGGAAACGCCTGGAAAGCGAATTAACCTGGGATATGGCAGTAGGAGGGTGTAAGTGACTCATTACCATCTTTCCAGCCAAAGCCAACCTCACCTGCACGTGGTGCACCCTGCTGGCTGACAAACGAGGCTCTAGGCGGGTTGGCGACTGTCGCCAGACGTGGTGACTTAAGGGCATCACTTCTCGATGAGTTTCCTCCCCGCTATGACCTACGGTGCAGAGACTTGGACGCTGACCGTTGGGCTAGTTCACAGACTAAAAGTCGCACAGCGAGCGATGGAGAGAGCAATGCTTGGAGTTTCTCTAAGGGATCGAATCCGGAACGAAGAAATTCGACGGAGAACCAAAGTGGTCGACATAGCTCTGAAAGTCAGCGAGTTGAAGTGGAGGTGGGCTGGCCACATCTACCGAGACAGCGATGGCAGATGGGGGAGGAAAGTTCTAGAGTGGAGGCCACGTATGGGGGCGACGAAGCGTAGGACGCCCCCTCTCTAGATGGACCGATGATCTCAAAAAAGTGGCTGGTGGAAAGCATTGGGAAAGGCCTATATCCAACAGTGGTTAGATACAGGCTGATGATGATGATGATGGCAGTAGGTAGTTTACAGTTAGGAGATATCAACTAAAAACTTGAATTAGTTTGGAAGGATTTTGGGGCAGGACTGAATTGAAAGGACTTAAATCTGTCTCGTTCTATATATCACCCATCACTTATAACCGTTGCTGTTTAAATTGTGTTTTGTACATTTAAAGCCCACTTTGCTTTTGACTATTTCTTCTGGCCCGCTATGGTTACGAAAATATTAAACCTGACTCTTCTCAAAATTGTGTTTGTTTTTAAAACTTTATTGTATATAAAATATAAGTATATAATATACAAACATCATTATTCATTGCACTGTATACAATGGCGGACTTATCCCAACAGGGATCTCATCCTGTATCTTTTTGACGAGATCGATGGTCGAATGGTTAGCAATGGCCACTGTGACTCCGAGGTCGCGGGCTCGATCCCCGCACAAGACAAACATTTGTGTGAATGAACATGTCTATTTGCCTTGGTCTGGGCGTTTTCTATGTATTATATGTATATATTTACAAAAAAAAATGTATTTAAGTATTATACCAGTTATCTAGTATCCATAGTACAAGATTTTCGCTTAATTTGGGACCAGATGGCGCTGTGCCAGGAAGGAAGGAATCTTACGAAATTGTGCTGATGAGCTCAGATTTAAATGCTATGGAAGGCAAGGTTTTATCAAAGTAGTCTGTTTGCGCTGCTAGAGACATATAGGTCTGTTATTTTGTTGAAAATGGAAATAAATAGACAATAACATTTTTTTCCACAAAATTAAGTTGGCTAAAAGAAGTACACTAGAAATGAATCCGCATGGACTTTGTTTCCTTGAGATTTTGTTCTCACGAACGGGAATTTAGATATGGAAATATAGAAATATAGAAAGGTTATCTTTTTAATTTCGTTTAGTTAGGTACTATGATACAATTAAATACAATACTTTTATTACACCCATACAAAAAAGTACAAGTACAGAATTAGAGTACGAAGGGCGGCCTTATCACGATGCGAATACAACCATATTGTAGATGAAAGATAAAAAAAAAGGAAAAATTATACTAAATTACTAACTCCTTATTTTCAATACATAAAAATAGAACATTACCAATACGCCAATACGTTTATAGCGATAGGTGCATTTGTTAAAATATATAAAGTGAAGCGAAACCTTGTAATTAAACTAATACAATATTTAAATAAAGTTGTTTATACTTACTTAAATCAGTCGGTGCAAATATAAAATTGCAAATTCAAGTGTGCACTGGTCCTACCAGATGCTAACGGACACAAAATGAAGCCAAGTTAAAATAATGTACCGTTTTACTCCACCAGCAAATTGTTCACGTTTATCAAACCGCCAGACGGAAAATTTAGCAACAATTTTAAACTCCTGACTCAAAGGAAAGCGTTTTGCACGAAATATGCTATGTATACTGTTTATTAATACTTCTATGTGATTTATAATAGTTAAGTAAATGTGCAACAAAATCATTTTTGTGCTTAGTCTCAAATTAAGCACAGCTTGATGTATGTATACTACGTGTAAGTAATTAAATATTGTAAAAAATTATAATAGTTTTTAGTGTAAGTGATTCATCAACATCGTTGAAACAAAGCCAACTTCACCTGCACGCGGTGCCCCCTGCTGACTGACAAACGGAGCTCTGGCGAAAAGAGAGAGATGTAGGGAGCGTAATTGTAAGCTACCCGACTGGGGAATGTACCTCCACCTCACAGAATGTCGCAGCCTAATAACAATTTCCTTGAGGGTTGTTTTGTTCCTGCGAGTGAGTGAGGTCACCAAGAAGAGTTAGAAAAGAAGGAGAGAGAGGGTGGTGGCGCGCGAACAATATTTTATGTTGCGAGTGTCAATATGGCTACGGTAACCGTTTCACATCAGCGGGCCGTATGCTTGTCTGCTACCCGACGTAGTATAAAAAAAAAGAAAAAAAAAATAGTTACACTATCGATAACTCAAGAACAGCTGGACTAATTGTTATGATCTTTGATTTGTTGAATTTGTCTCTACTTGTTGTTTGTTGTTTGTAACTAGTCCGACTTTGTTATCTATGTTGTATTATTTGTTGTCAATGTTCGAAATCTGGGTGCTCCTAGGTTTGACTAGTAAAACCAAAGGTAGGTAAACCGAAACCACGACCCTTACTATTAAAACACTAGTAATAGCCATTGCTATCTACTCCACCTATGACGACTAATACAAGAACAAATCTTAAGCAAAGTACTAAATTATTTTTAATGTTCTTTATATTAGTGTTACTACTACCTACTTATCCATAATGGATACCTAGTGCCGCCACGATAATGTAATTATGTTTTATGCACAAGAAAGCGTCTTGGAAGATGAAAATCTGCTTAAACTTATGATGCATGCGACTTTGATCGAGCGATGCGAACACTTCTGATTTTCCAATCTGGGAGAACTCTCGGTTTCATAATAGTTACAGCTCAGAACTATATTTCTATATTCATATCATACATATAAAATATTATTAGAGAATATAGAGTTATTTGACAGAATATGTAGAAGAACATTATTTGTGACTGTTAACATTTATTATTAAAGCTTATTTTAGTGAACAGATACAAGGGTAGCCTAGATCCTTCTATAAACTACTGGAAGCCAATGGAAGTTTGGCTAGAGGCTAAAGAATATTACAAACAAAATTCAAGATTTATTCCCAGACAAACTGATAACTGTGGTGGTAGACAGGTGTGTACTATTACCACGAGAGTATCTCCATTCCATCATCTTCCTTCACTTCAAAATACCGATGTACCGGTTGAAAAATGTCTCAACATCTTGGGTATGAATATCAGGAACGACCTCAGTTCCAAGGACTACATTGAGAGCGTCATTTGCAACAGCATCTAAGAAACTTGGGATTCTCAACGGGGTGAGACGGTTCTTCGCGCCCGAGCAAGTTTATCTTTTATATAAAGCACAGGTTCGTTTGTGCAGGGACTATTGTTCTCATCTCTGGCACGGTTCCGCCAAGTACTTGCTTAAGGCTCTTGCAACGTCGTGCTATTCGCATTATGGGAAAACTCGAAGGTTACCAACATGCTTGAGCCCCTACTGCTACACGGGATATTGATAGTTTGAGTGTCTGGCCTCTCCTTCTCTATTTCTCTTTAGAGCCACTCGTTCCGGTCTGAAATCCCATTCTCATATATATTTATACTACGTCGGGTGGCAGACAAGCATACGGCCCGCCTGATGTGAAGCGGTTACCGTAGCCATATTAACGCTCGCATCATAAAATATCGCGCTCACGCCGCCACCCCAGCTGCCATTGCAGCATCTCCTTCCCTTCTGGTGACCTCACTCACTCGCAGGAACACAACAACCCTCTAGGGAATTGTTATTTGGCTGCGGTATTCTGTGAGGTGGAGGTACATCCCCCAGTCGGGTAGCTTACAATTACACTCCCTACTTCTCTTTTCGCCAGAGCAGTTAGTCAGCAGGTTGCACCGTTTGTAGGTGAAGTTGGATTTAGGTAAAAGATGTTGATAAACCACTAACACCCCGAGTGTCAGTCGTCAATAAGTCATATGATAAAGTTGTTACCTTCCCACACCAAAAAGTCGGCAACTCATAATGTTGTGGAACTCACTGCCGGCACATGTATTTCCCTCTTCATATAATTCAGGGTTAATTTAACGAAGCGTGAAGAGATATATAGGTCGTCAAGGAGTGGACCACCCGCGCTGTGGCAATCGCAGTGATGGCGGTCCTCACATATAGTCTTCACCTATACTATCCATCAGGCCAGGTAGAAACATTTTGACTGACCATATAAAAATAATAGTTTCAATTGCTTGCAAATAAGAAAACGAGCAACTTACGTCATCATAACCATTATCATATAAAACAGATTGATACGATTTCTTGCTTCTCGTCAAGTGATGTTTTTTTTTTCTCAAAAGAACGCCCAATAACTGTTACTTACACAAAATCTCAATATTCTCTGTCTCTTGTTAAAGCTCGTCATGCCAAACAGATGTCTATTGTTTTACAAATAATTCAGATAATTCCACAGATATATTAAGCCAAATTCCAGAGACAAGCATCCAATGCGCCGTAGAAAACGCACACTGTAGCTACCTTGCTCGTAACAACCACACACATTTTCTTTCTTCTTCTTACTGTCTTTTTGTCTGATTGCTCTTTAATTTAAGAAGTCTTCATTTTACATTCTTTCAATATCAGGTCATTTTAGTCTCCACTACAGGAGTACGAACCTCTCTCGTCCGTCCCAGACAGAAGGAGGAGTTGGCCTACACTCCCCACGCTGGCCAAACGGTTTGGGGAGGCCTGATCGATGTTTGGTAATGTATTTCCCTTAGTTGCCTTGTACGACATTCACGGGAAGAGACGGAGTGATTCTATTCTAGTCTGCCGGAAACCTTATTCTACATTCATCGTCTACATTAAAGAAAAACCAATTCTTTAATGTAGACCTATTACAATATTTAATCATACTTTTCGGTGATTTATCAGAATTTGGCGAGCCCGTTATTTGTAGGCGTCTGTGGAGCTACTTCGAACAAAAAGCTCAAGTTTCGGGCCAAGTTCGAATTGTTACAGATAAAAGTTTCATTTAATTTGGCTACGGATTTTTCATTTGGCATTGCGTTACTTAAACTAACCTAACTAAAAGATCATCGTCCTGCAAATCGTACACGGACACGCGCTGGGCAGAAATCGTTGAAGGCATACCATTTACTCCTTAAACAATCATGACACTGACCACCAGACTAACTAAAAGATCATCGTCCTGCAAATCGTACACGGACACGCGCTGGACAAAAATCGTTGAAGGCATTTACTCCATATTATACAATCATGACACTGACCTTCAGAGATAGACTCCAGAGAACTTTTTGTGTTAATTACATAGTAAATATCATTTGATTTGACATAGATATGAGAAACGTAGGGGTGGGTGTATCAGGAAAAGTTCGAAGTTCCGAAACGTCATGTTATTAGGCCGCCTGGGCCCTTGACTAAAGTGACCAATGGAAAAGAGGACCCTGTACCTACCAATAATAGGGAGCAAAAATAAGAAAATAAATGTATTTTCTTAAGAGAATACATTTTCGTGACCTAATTTATCTCAATTTAATGCAGAAAATGTTTGAACGAAGTCCCGATTCTCAAATCGATACCCAGACATTCCCCAAAGCTTAGTTTGACATACATGAGTCCCTCAAGTAATCCTTCTGGCTACTCCGCCAATGTTACACTAGAGACAGTGTTTCAAAATTACTTTGTATATTTTACTGGAAAATGATATATCATAAAAAATATTAAATGCACGTTGCTTCAAAAGTACTCAATATTGTCAATGGGTGCATTATTTATTTTTGCTGAGAACTATATCTGAACATTAAACCCAGGTATGCACTTTAGCCTAGCCGAAAGCATCGACAGTCGCATGTACTCTTTTTTAGGGTTCCGTACCCAAAGGGTAAAAAGGAACCCTATTACTAAGGCTCCGCTGTCCGACCGTCCGTCCGTCCGTCCGTCTGTCACCAGGCTGTATCTCATGAACCGCGACAGTTAGACAATTGAAATGTTCACAGATGATGTATTTCTTTTGCCGCTATAACAACAAATACTAAAAAACAGAATAAAATAAATATTTGAGGGGGCTCCCATACAACAAACATAATTTTTTTGCTCGTTTTTGCTCGCAATTGATAACGGCAATCGGTAGACGCTTGAA
The DNA here is from genome assembly GCA_937001555.2 of Hypsopygia costalis. Taxonomy (NCBI): domain Eukaryota; kingdom Metazoa; phylum Arthropoda; class Insecta; order Lepidoptera; family Pyralidae; genus Hypsopygia; species Hypsopygia costalis. The sequence goes on along the minus strand of OW443339.2, from coordinate 11,772,958 downwards.
ATACTCACATAATATTTAGTTATATATTCACTTTAAAAATAAATAATTAAATAAGAATAAAACAAATATTTAAGGGAGGTTCCCATATAACAAACGTGATATTTTTGTCGTTTTTATAGATAATGGTACGGAACACTTCGTGCGCGAGTCCGACTAGCACTTTGCCGGTTTTATTTGGAAACTTCTTACTCACCAATTTTGAGTCAATGCCAAACTGACCCGTACGTTGTGCCCTTTGTTATGTAGCAAACGTGGATTTAGCAAAAGAGATATAAGGCATGTCGAGCTCGGTTGGGGAAGTACCTCCATCTCACAGAATACCACTTCCAAATAAGAATGCCCTTAAGGATTGTTGTGTGTCTTTGCAATAATTTCTATGCAGCAAACTCACACACACCGGACGGAATTCAGGGTTTTGCGTTTTTAGGGTTCCGTACCTAAAGGGTAAAACGGGACCCTATTACTGAGACTTCGCTGTCCGTCCGTCCGTCTGTCACCAGGCTGTATCTCATGAACCGTGATATTTAGACAGTTGAAATTTTCACAGATGATGTATTTCTATTGCCGCTATAACAATAAATACTAAAAAAACAGAATAAATTAAATATTCAAGGGGGCTCCCATACAACAAACGGTTCGTGATATATAGCCTGATGACAGACGGACGGACGGACGGACAGCAAAGTCTCAGTAATAGGGTCCGTTTTACCCTTTGGGTACGGAACCCTAAAAACATATCAATTGTGTACCCCTAAGTTCAAACTTTGCTTAGTTTTTTTTTGCAAACAAGCATACGGCCCGCCTGATTTATTATATGTTATAATGATTTTGTGATTCGGGCTTTGTAAGGAAGACCTTAACAGCCAAAAATATGTAGGAATCAAAGATTAATGGGACGTACTGAGCAGGTCGTCACGGACACGATAAATGTCCCATGATCCCATCAACCGCGTAACAGAATAAAATGAGTTTCGTTCATTTGCCGGCTCACGTCCCCACAGAGGCTATCGGTAACATTTTTCGTGAGGGCGAACTCTGCGACTTTCCTCTCATAAATCAGTGGGGTGCGTGACGCCACGTCCACTCGAATGTGTCCGCCGCGAACGTGACGAAACACTCCGCCCTATTTATACTTATGAGTTAAATAATTTACTTAGCGATGTTTTGTTGATAAGATATATATATTTTTTGAAGTGAAAACTTCTTTAGCGGTGTTGTAAATAATAAAGATTTCTTTCTTTACAATTTACTATGTTTTAAGCAACGTAAAAAGTAGGACGTTCTCATTCCGATGCGAAACTTTTATATTCGAACGCTTGCACTCTCACGGTGGTCTTTAAATTTCCCATGGGCTGTTTGCCACTTCGTCCACAGCCTATTTTGATACATGCGGTCTTTTAGAACCAATTCCTATATTGTACTGAACTATATATATATATTTGTTACGGCTAAAGGTAGGTGTGAACATAAACTTAAGATTAGCCGGCTAATGTGCACATTAACCGAAACGAAACGGCTAAAAATGTATTCGATGGACGCGCCGGGCCGGCGGAGGGCTTGAGGGAGGTGGGGAGACAATGCAACGTGGCAATGAAACTTCCGAATAGAATACTATTTTAATAAATTACGACGTAGGATGCAAGAGTGAGCGAAGGGCACCCCGAGGTTAGGTTTTGTTAGGTCCTTAAAACCCTTTACACAGAAAGCGGGGCTCCTTCGACATAGCACCACAGTCTATGAAATATGAAAGATCATTTAGCCGGCTAAAGAAAGTAACATTAACACCTCCTCGAAGTTAGACCTAAGTTTATCCGGCTAATCTTAAGTTTATGTTCACACCCACCTTTAGCCGTAACATTACCGTATATACAAATCATGACAGAAAAGATTAAGAAAATTAGAAAATTTAAGAAAACTGAACGATCATATTAATTTTGCACCTCACGAAAAAGAATACACCCAGACCAAGACAAACAGACATGTTCATGCATATTTGTCTTGTGCGGGGATCGAACCCGCAACTTCAAAGTGGCCATTGCTAAACATTCGACCATAGAACTGGTCTGCGTGCCACTTCAAATCCCGCGTGCCTGGGATTGAACAGCCTTAATCTATACTATGTTACCTACTGTGTGTATCTGTAAATTTTCTAATTAATTAATCAAGAATACCAGTGTTTATGGGCAAAATCCATTTGATTACAATAACAACACCATAAAGGGTTAGCGGTAACCATACGTCAGGCGGGTCGAATGCTTGCTTCGTACCTGGAATTATAAAAGAAAATAGAAAATTATCTCAGGAAGCCAAAGTTTTAATTGTCGACTTGAGATGGCTTTACCACTTTACAATCAAGTCCGGACGTAAATAAGACAGTTGATAGACCGACTCTTGTTTTTCCCTCCTAGTGCCTCGCAAAGTTCTGTGACTTACATAGAATAATATTAGTTTAACCTGCAAATTTAATAATAAACTATTCAGGTGAGTGTCACGGTTCTACATTAACCTTAAGACTTGTGCAGCTTTCTTTGTACTTATTAATAAGGGTAATAATAAACCGAGCATCTAAAATTGTAAAACTGGGCGAATATTGTACTGACTTCGTGACTAAAGTTGATATAAAACGAGCTTCTCAAATTGTATCAGTTATACAATTTGACAAACTATTTGACAAGCGACTATTAAACTAACTTGGCGACTAAAGTTGGAATAAACATACCAAACCTAACCTAACCTAAGTATTTCATTGGCCCGTATAGTATTTTTTGTGCCCTTATTATTTTCCATATAAAACATACCAAACCTAACCTAACCTAGTATTTCAGTCGTTCATTTCGTATTTTTTGTGGCCCATGTTATTATTTTCCTAAAAATAATAGCGGCCTTGCTGCAAAATAAGCACTGCTCGGGTATAAAAATTAGTATGGCCACTCCATGCCGCTCTCTTGCATCGACCTCACCTCCCCTCTGAGACGAATCTGGAACAGTATGTATTGCGCCGCATGCACACACGCTCATTCTCACACTGTACAGTCGTCATATTCCATGTAATAGAGAACCGAGCCACATTTGTATGGAATGGCCAGGGTGTGGCTAAATACACAACGAATCAAAAATACTGTGCTACACCATTATTTATTATGTTTAACCCCCGAACCTACGCTCATTCACGCTCTACATAGACGACATTGTTTCTAGAGTAGTAAACGACGCGACATTTGTATGGAGTGGCTGGGGTATGTCTCCATGAAGTAATAATTATCCAACATACGGTATATAATTACGGTGTTCCCCAACAGATAGAGGAAATCTACAAAATCATCGCTGGTTGCACGTCCTTTCAGAGGTTATCTGCTGCTCTTTTACTCATTAATCAAACACTGGTGTCATCACGTACACTTATACTTCCCTGATTATCATAGTAGGTCGCATCTTGCAGTTGCTCAAATCGACTAAATAGAAAACTGTACAAAGTCCAAAATAAAGACTGATATTCTTTTTCTTAAATATTGAATTGAAAGTTTACTTACTATTATATGGTATTCATGGTATAGATTACACATATTTAATAGGTGAAACACCTATAATAACGTGGAACAGTACAAGTGTTTTATTATAACATTATGATAGTAATGTTCCACCAAGTGCCAACAATCAACAGTATCAACTTTATTAGATATATAATTTAATCTCATAAAGAAAAAAAAAATCAAACAAACAAACACGAACAAAACGAATACGTACATTTGGTTAGTAATGAAATTAAGTGAAGTAATGTGAAGCGAAGTGAAGTAAAGTGAAATGAACTCAATCTCTGTAGCTGCACGAAAGTGATTACACGCACATAAAGCCACCTCGAATCCGGACCCATGACTCATGGGCTTGTCAGTCAGTCCCCGAGGTACCCTGATCCAAACAGCTGGACCCGTAGATCCGAAACTACACGCCAGTCGGCTCCTCGTCGTTACTTAATTTAGGGTCAAGCTAATATGGACAATGACCAATGTTCTTTGTTCGTATGTGCATACATGGCTTTAGATTATATAGATTTTACAACTTCTATCGCCAAGTTAGTCGTCCAGTTTTACAATTTTAGACATTCGGTTTGTTACTATTTTTAAACATAACATTGATATTTTGGTTTCAAAAAGTGATTGAATCATACGAAAACCACAATTAACACTGTGATCTGATAAAAAAAAAATGTCTTCAGCAGGAAGCAGTTTTATCAGAGCTCAACAATGGCGAAAGCCTAATATTATTCATGTGTGATTTTTTTCAACAGCCTACGTAAAATGCTTGTTTATGATTTACAACTACGTATGTTGTGTTACATACAAATATATTGCATAAAGTGATAGGTACATTAAAAAAACATTTTTACAAAAATAGCGGTATTATCAACTTTCCTTCCTCCTAGCCTTCGCTCGTTGCTTCTCCTTATGGGAATATATGATACATATTTTATATTAAAAAAAAAGTCTAGCAAAGTACACACCGTCTACCACTAGTATTAATAGTAAATGGCGATATAGTCCCAAGTTCCTTGTTTGTAAGTATAGTAGATTTATTAAATACAATACAATGTACGTGTACCTAATTGTATTGCATCAATCGTTTTGTTTTAAGATATCGAAATTGTCATAAAAACCAATCGCGAGACCTCCATTCACAACGAACATCTATGTTTATATGTTAGAACTTTAGAAGTTGCCTACAGTAAAAACAGCATGAATGCGGATACGAAAAAACCAATAGACTTTCCTGTCGCTATTTTTATACACATGCACGCCTTAATGGCGCCCACGCCAAGCAATCTGGCCTAATTCCCCAAAAAAAGACAGAACATTTGCTTAGTCCCCATAACAAACTTTATATCCTTTGCACAAACAAATTGTTGTCTCGGCATTTGAGGCAAATTGCCGTATCGAGCTCGAGGTTCGCGCAGAAAGCGCCGCCTGAATTATGTAGAGTACGACGCGGGAAAATTGATATAAAAATTGCTCGTAAAGCATAAAATTAAAACGTGGATCGTGGCGGACGGTGTTGCAACACGCTAAATACCTGTCGTATTTCAAGCGCCATCTGTCGGCGACGGGTCTGAGACTGCCGCTTTTAATTTATTAACCAATTTGCTGAACGCTCCGAACCGCTCTACTCCGGTATTTTGTTTCTTGACTTAATAAATTTGAAGTCATAATCCGTGAAGAATATTTCCACGACGGTGAAGGCCAATTAAGTATTAATCTTATAATTTCATTCGAGTTTTTGCTTTAAATTAACATTGTATAAAGAGTGACGCTCCTATGAAAGTTAAACGAGACGCACTCCAGAATTCCACGTGGAATAACCGTTTACGCTACCAATAATGGTAAAGATAGGGTTACCATGTTGCATTAAAAAAATTACATTAATTTTACCGACATGATTTTTTGAGAGCCTAGCATACAATCTATGTGATTACTATCAGACATGTCAGAGGCCATCGCTGCCAATGGACCCTTGCAACACCAAAAAGAATGGAACTGCTGCCATTCATTTTGGTGTTGGTCACACCAAAAGCATTACTCTCTCGTTCACTTTACACCTTGCTTGAAGAATCCCATTTTGTATTCTCCAGGTAAGTCTCGGAGTGTAAGTGGCTCAGGACGATATTTAGAGCCAAAGCCAACCTCACTAAGTAACGAGATTTTTGTATCTTCATAACTAATACCAAGCAACTATTTCCTCACTTTATCCTTACATGCCTTTCTAGTAAGGCTATAGTAAAACCTTACTTATTTTATTATGTACGGTGCTTTCTAGCAAAAGAAAAAGAGGGTTTGATTATGCAACTTTTGCATTTTGTTTGCTTGGTGCTGTATATAGCACACCTTTTTTACCCTTCCAACAATATTTATTGTTTTGACCTTGAGCTGGTTGGTAGAGATTTATTTTATGTAGAGAAAAACACAACTTTTTAATAGATATCGATGCCTTACAGCCGAAAAGGGATAAGCGCCATTTTTTGGAGAATGGACTTATATATATGGCCAGAATCGTCTTTTTTTTCTGCGTCGTTTGGTCTGGGTTACATGTTTCTAACTGACACTTTATGTCGCTTAGGCGGTAGTAATAATAGGGTCATGAGCTAAATTTATTCGCTGTAAACGACAGAAATTTTGAAGTTTTTTTTTTTTTTGGTTGTTGATCAAAGAATATTTGAAAACAAAATAACTTATGCTTTTTGGGCTCTCTGTAATATTCAATCACTAGAACCTTAACCTATTTTTGCTGGAAGCAAACATTCAGAAACATACGTTTATGATATTTTGCTTATAAATAATTATTTGTTAAATTCGGGTTAGTATTTTATGCCTGTTCCTTTATAAAATATATTGGTCGTTTATTGTAATTAGGTCACATTTTTGAGACTTTATTTGGCGTTTAGTATATTTTTCCCGTTTCATAAATAGAAAGCAAAAAGGAGGTTATTACATATAGCCCCTGTAAATATTTAGAATTAGTTTGTCGCTTATCCTTTTTTTTCCCTCCCAATAATTAAACGATTCCGGCGGTTAGATAAAAAGGTAGAACTAAAAGTTATCCTTATACCAGTCCATTCTCAACGTCTTTATCGTTTACCTGTTCAATAATAATTTTCAAATGTCAGTTGTCGGTATCGTTTTATTGAAACTACGGGTCCAAGCGACAACAAGACGAACCTTCAATTATGATAATTCTATAAAGATCAAGTTATATTTTTGTTTCACTCCTATAGTTGATACTTTAAGATATTTTATGAATAAAACAAAGACTTGAGACAAACAATTGTGATATTAACAGTGTACTAATCTTAAGAATACTTATATATACTTAAATGAACGTTGTAAACTTCAATTTCATAATTAACTAGTTTTCGCCCGCGACTTCGCTCGCGTGACATTCGGGGCAAACACATGTTTACTCATTAATCAATAGAACCATACAATACCCATGAAAATTTTCAGACTTTTTGACCCCCATTTTACCCTTTTAGGGGTAGATATTTTCAAATCGATGCCATTTTTGTAATTGACTTCCCAGAAAACCATAGAATCAATACCCATCAATATGGGTATATCAATATAATTATGACATTTTAACACCACCGTACCCCCCACAGGGGTGATTTTAAGTTATGTCGGCTATGTTGGATTATAAAATAGTTGTTGTTTTCGTAATCAGCGACCCGATAAACCATAAAAACAATACCCATGACGATTTTCAGACTTTTTCACCCTGTTTTACCGCTTTAGGGGTTGAATTTTGAAAAATCCTGAAACATGTGTTTACTAATTTATCTATAGAAGTACTCGTGTAAAGTTTCGGATAAAATAGTCCAACTAATCTTGTTTCCCCATACAAACTTTGGACCCCCTTAGGGGATGAATTTTGAAAAATCTTTTCTTAGTGCACCCCTAGACATCATAAGGAACCTACGTGCCAAATTTGGAAGCTCTAGACCCAGCAGTTTGGGCTGTGCGTTGATATATATCATCAGTCACTCAGTTTCTTCTTTTACATATTTCAACCCCATCGCATCCCCACAGGAGTGATTTTATGTCACGTCGGCTATGTTACATCATAAAATAGTTGTTGTTTTCGTAATCAGCGACCCGATAAACCATAAAAACAATACCACTGATGATTTTCAGACTCTTACAACCCTTTTTACCCTTTTAGGGGTTGAATTTTGAAAAATCCTGAAACACGTATTTACTCATTTCTCAATAGAAGTACTCATGTAAAGTTTCGGAAAAAATAGTCCAACTAATCTTGTTTCCCCATACAAGCTTTGGAACCTCGTTTCACCCCCTTAGGGGTAGAATTTTGAAAAATCCTTTCTTAGTGCACCCCTAGACGTCATAAGGAACCTACTTCTCAAATTTGGAATCTCTAGACCCAGCGGCTTGGGCTGTGCGTTGATATATAAGTCAGTCAGTCAGTTGCTTCTTTTATAGATTTAGATAGATAAATGAAAATTGATTTCGACTAGATATTTCAATTGTGATAATTCTAAGTTGATTTGATCTCGGGTACTTATGACCGTAATAAGAGCGTTTATTACAAACAATTGTTATTAAATATTACCTACTAGCAAAGTACCCGTGCTTCGCTACGGGAACATTCCTGATTTGCGTCTATTTTTGTTAAGATTCCAGATATTTCATTTTTTCCCCATAAAGGACTGTTTCGTATTGACCATTATCACAAACATACACCATTTAGGTTAAGACGTCCCGGTAAACAATATTTTTGGCATTCGTACCAGGAGCCAAAATTGCAAGGCTTCCAGGAGAACTTACTCCTGAGTAAGCTAAATACAACTGAGCTTTGTTAATGGTTTTTGGGGTGTAAGTGGTTCATCAACATCTTTGAACTAAAGCCAACTTCACCTGCACGCGGTGCACCCTGCTGACTGACAAACGAAGCTCTGGCGAAAAGAGAGGTAGGGAGCGTAATTGTAAGCTACCCGACTGGGGAATGTACCTCCACCTCACAGAATACCGCAGCCAAATAACGGTTCCCTTGAGGGCTGTTGTGTTCCTGCGAGTGAGTGGGGTCACCAGAAAGGAAGGAGATGCTGCGATGTCAGCGGGGGTGGCGGCGCGCGAGCGATATTTTATGTTGCGAGCGTTAATATGGCTACGGTAACAGCTTCACATCATGCGGGCCGTATGCTTGTCTGCCACCCGACGTAGTATAAAAAAAAAAAAAAATGGTCATAGCGAAACATCTTTATGGGAAATTGAAGTGAAGTCTATAAATTGAACTGGGTGGTCTGATGGAATAATGGGAATGCGGGTTATAAAGAGAGATTCGTCAACGGTCCTTTACTGTCCTCACTCAACAACTCATCGTTCCAGTTGTTTAATACGTGAACAATGGTAGCACGAATCTCCTGATGATACACCTCCGTTATGATAAAGTCGGTACTTAGAATAGGTTTTTCAATTAGTTTTCGGCACCAGATGTAGCTTCATTTGAAGGACGTAGTTTTTTTTTACGCCCTACGCGCGCGATGGATTACCTCCGGGGGTAACTACTGGAATGAGGTGAGCGATAAACCGTCATGGATAACCCCATGGTTTGAAATAATCTATCGTATATACCTGTTCCTTAATAACGAAACCATAGCGCGCTGTACAAATGTTAGGTATACCGCCATCTAGTGATAAGTTAATTAAAATATAAATATAACATTTTTAGACATTTTTTGGCTGGGCGCTAGTCAAAAGTTAATCAGTTACCCATAAACATTCCCTTTTTTTTTAAACAACTATTCCACCAAGTCTCAAAATCGTAGGTGAATCGGTTTCCAAAAAGAGGCAACGCAACCACCTTCATGTAGCACCTATAATTGTACTAAATACGGATGCAAGAACTTTCCAGATAACTACTACACCCGTCCCGCCCTCGCCGCGCCGGCCGCCCGCGATCGTATAAGCACTGATTGACGCCAAATACAAATTTAAAAACCTATTAGGATAACACTTCAGTCAACACACAAGTCTTATTCAATCAGCTTAAAAAGGTTAAATCAAAGTTTAAAAAAATTACATGATGATGATATACGTTAGCCACGTTGAATATTTTAAAATCTTTGTTTTCGTAATCAGCGACCCGATAAAATATGAAAACAATAATATCTTTGATGATTTTCAGACTTTTTGACCCCATTTTTCTCCTTTTTTTGGGTTGAATTTCGAAATATCCTGAAACACGTGTTCACTCATTTATCTATAGAAGTACTCGTGTAAAGTTTAGGATAAAATAGTCTAACTAATCTAGAGACAGAAACAGAGAGTTTGTGTAGGGAAATGTCCCTACACAAACTCTCTGTTTCACCCTCTTAGGGGTAAAATTTGAAAAATCCTTTCAAGTAGTTTCGTGTCCACTATGTTATATTTTCAAATCGATTCCATTTTCGTAATTGACGTCCCAGAAAACCTTAGAATCAACACCCATATTGATATTATGACATTTTAACCCCTTCGCACCCCCCATAGGGGTGATTTTATGTCACGTCGGCTATGTTGGATTATAAAATAGTTGTTGTTTTCGTAATCAGCGACCCGATAAACCATAAAAATAATACCCATGACGATTTTCAGACTTTGTTACTCAATTTTACCCCTTTAGGGGTTTAATTTTGAAAAATCCTGAAACACGTGTTACTCATTTGTCTATATAAGTACTCGTGGAAAGTTTCGGATAAAATAGTCCAACTAATCTTGTTTCCTCATACAAACTTTGGACCCCCGTTTCACCCCCTTAGGGGATGAATTTTGAAAAATCCTTTCTTAGTGCACCCCTAGACGTCATAAGAAACCTACTTGCCAAATTTGGAATCTCTAAACCCAGCGGTTTGGGCTGTGCGTTGATTAGTGAGTCAGTGAGGACAAAGCCTTTTATTATTATAGATTACATTTTAGTATGTGGCATTCATTTCTGTGTCAATTAAAGACTGATTTGATTTTTCTTTTATTTTAGTACCCCTAGAGCGAACCTGAAATCTTTTCTACACGAAAAAATATTTTTTTAAGAAGAAACACATCGAAAGAGTATTCTAATATGCAAATTATTCCTATTAAAAAAATCTACTTAATACAATTTCGCATTCACTAAATTTTCATTTGATAGCTGGTTATACCATATTTCCTCAATTTTATTTTCAATAATCACACACTTGTGCTATTTTAGTTCAATTATAATGAAAGATGAGGTGTAGTTATATCATTTTTGCTGGAAGCGAATAATTCTTGTATTTTCATTTACGACATTTTGCCTGTTTGTGAAATGAGATCATTTGAGGATTACCGACAGTAAATAGGGGTTGCAAGTTGAATTATAAAAAAATAACACTGTAATTCAATAGATAGTATGTTAAATACAACATAAACAAATTTCCAGCCTTTCGGGAACTAAACTATAGTTTTTATGAATTTTTTTCATAAAATTTTAACTTTAAATCACTCTCCTGTAAAGTTTGAAATATGTCGCTTATCCCTTTTCGGCTGTAAGGCATCGATATGCAATGAAAGATATGTTATAATTAATTGTCATTATTAATATTCTGTGCCACTCTCTAGCCCAACAACACGAACATTTTTTAGCTAACTCCTCTTGAATCTTAACACGGTCGACCTAAAAAGTGGTCTTTAAGTTTAAAAGTAACTTCTTAATAAACGTAAATGTTGATAAACTTGATCTTCTATTATTCTTGAGAGCGAAAATAGGTCTTCTTAATTTGAAAGTACAAATGAATGTCAATTTAAATTTGGCAGACCACTTATTTAACCCTCTGTAGACTTTTCAGAAACATTCAAGTCTATATCTTTTTAAAAACAGCAACTAGTTGTAGGCAGTGCGAGCTGCACAACAAATGTCCGTCACTGACTCTCTGTGAACGCAGCGAGTCCCAGGTCTGCCATACATAGGTTTATGGATTCATATAGAGGCGAATAACCGCCCATCTCGTATTGATTAGAAAAGTATCGTAAGCTTCAACGCTATATCTATAATATAAAAATGTATCGCTGAATGTGTTGCTAAGAGCACATCTCGAGACCAGCGATTTCGTTAATACTTTTTTTTAGAATATTCCTTGAAGTACGAGGATGGTTCATACTCAGAGAAAAAAATAAAAAATTGCCTAAAAAAGTCTAAAAAAATTTTTTTTTACCCGACTGCCACAGAAGGAGGGTTATGTTTTTCGAGAGTATGTATGTATGTATAATCGTTTGGCACGCTCTGCAGCCTGAACGGCTGGATGGATTTTAGCTTGAGAGGTGTCGTTAGATTCGTAATTGCTGTGAGAGTGATATAGGCTACATCAAATATTAAAAAAATCAATATGGCGGCTGTGAGCCGCAAAATTGTTGTTGCAGTATTTTTTTTTTCTTCTAAATATATCGATATGGGTATCAAAATAAAGGTCTCGATGACCTGATTTCAAATATATATTTGATATATTAGTTTTTGCCTGCGGCTTTGCTTGTATGGAATTATATTATTGTTACGCGTGATTAATAAATCTGTTGTAGGTGCAGTTGGGTTTTTTTATTTTTTTAATTAACTTAACTTGTTATGCTCCCATATAAACGATTCGTAATAATACTTAAAAGTCAATTTGAACTTTAATACCATACCATAAAGTTCAAGTGTTAGTGGAGAGGTTCCGGGAAGGCAAAATTCAAATGGCCGACAGTTCTGTCAAACGACATAAATTTACATTACAAAAGCTAATAGGTATCTAAAACCCTTTCGATTGAAGGCAGACTTGACGAAGAAAAAGAGTAAGTAACACGACATTCATTGACTGTTAGGCGGTACGAAGTTCGCCGGGTCAGCTAGTTAAGTATATAAACATGTTGAAAACTAAACAAATAATGTTTAAAAAATATATATAAACGTATAAACAAAACAAGACTTGCCTAATATAGCTGCCAGCAGTTTTGCAATCTGACAATAGAATATTACTCTTAATATCGCTTAATATAGCTTCAATTTAGCATGTGTTGAGAAAACCTTATACTTACTTACACTTACCTTTTGATATACGTGTGCTTTATAAGTACTGCATTTATTTGGATATGTTTCCTTTATTTAATAATTTTATCGCTGTGCTTCAGCCTTGAATGACGAGCACGGTGGCGTAGCGGTCAATGACGCGGCTTCGACACCAACCTCGTGGGTTCGATTCCCACATAGGTCAAACATTTGAGTGCATGAACATATCTGTTTGTCTTGGTCTGGGTGTTTTCTATGTTTCATAAGTATGTATTTACAAAAAAAAAATGTATTTACGTATGTTTATCAGTTGTCTAGTACCCATAACACAAGCTTCGCTTACTTTGGGGCTAGATGGCGGCTGTGTAATTTGTCTGACAATATTTATTTATTTATGAAGAGTCAAGGCATTGGCTGTTAGTCTGGAATCCCTACGGTGTCAGACCCGAACGAAAGCCTTAGCGAAGGCTTTCGATCGGGCACCGTAGTCTTCTTTCAAAGTTGCCTGCATACAGTCATACCTGAGGATTTATACGAACGGTCACTAGTTTTTTGTCCATCAGAGGCATTAGAGCCGTTGTGGATGACACTTGCTCCGATAGCCTGGACATTAATGCTGGCGTCCCGCAGGGATCTGTATTGTCCCCGACGCTGTTTTATCCTATCAATGATATTTGTCTATTGACAACATTAATTGTTATGCCGACGACAATACTCAGAACACTTACTACCGCCGAGAACACTTATTCCCGCTGCGCGTTAATATTCCTCACTCTCTGATGGAGAAGAGTCGTGAACAACTTGTGTCAGAGATCGAGAGCACATTGAATGGAGTCTGATTGGAGGCGACAAAACCTAGTTCAATTTAACCCTACTAAGACACAAATCTGCGCGTTCGCCGCTAAGAAAACTCCTTTTGCTGTGGCCCTCAATTCCAGAACACGCCCCTTACTGTCGCCAAAAGTATAAAACAAATTCCCTTCGAAATCTTCCAGCACACAAATTGTATGGTAAACCTACACATGAAGAATTCTTTTACGGTTAAAAGGCCCCCGAGAGCGGGAGATGGTACTCAGAGGACTATGAAACTTCGCCACTTATTCTCGCATCAGTTCACGCCTTAAATAGCTTTGGTGCAGACATATAGCTAGCATACGGAACCCCACCGCTATGGGAGGCGTCTTATAAAGCGTCTCTAGTGCTATTATTTGTATCTCGAAGCATGGAGATACAAAAGTTAGTACAAAAGAGAAGTTAAATGTTCAGTTTTTCCACCTCAATGTATTTGTTGTCTCTGCACATACTATGTGAATATGTATTTTATCGATGTATTTGTTAACACTGAGTTAAATTTTATTTCGGTACATTTTATACTATGTCTGCGTACATGCTTAGCATATATGTGGCATAATTTATCTTCCATTTATCTACCATTCAATTACTTTAGTATCGTTAAAGCTGGCTAGAAAAAATGCCGTAAAGAATAAGCTCGCCTTGTACATCATTTGTATGTACTATTTTTATATATTTGTAATTAGTATTTAGATATATTAAACGTCTATTAGTAACCCATATAAATCTCTCGTGGTTGTTAAACATCATTTTGTACATATATTAAAGCACCAGAGTTTGGAAATCGAAGTATAGATAATACATATGCATACAATATATGAAGATAATAGCTCACCACGATCTTTAGAGCCAAAGCCGGTTGGCTTTGTAATTTGTATTTGCACCACGTACAGGCGAGGTTTCGCATGTATTCCCTGCCAACTAGCGACAGAGGCAAAAGAGAGGTAGAGTACAGCGTATTTCTAATCTGTCCGATTGGGGCAGTACCTCCACCTCACAGAATACGGCACCCCAATAACAATTCCCTTGAGGATTGTTGTGTTCGTAGGAACACAACAATCCTCAAGGATTCAAGACTCACTCGTAGAAGTGAGTGAGATCACCAGAAAGAAAGGAAGGAGTTGCCTCGTTATCAGCGGGGGTGGCTGCGCGCAAGCGATATTTCATGTTGCGAGCATTAATAGTAACCGCTCACGGCGCGGCGGGCCGTATACTTGTCTACCACCCGACGTAGTCTAAAAAGAAAGAGAATGTAGACTGTAACTTTAGTCGCTTTAATTTTAAACGAGTTCCTCCTTACATAACCCGAAGTGTAAGCGAAGTTTGGAGTGTAAGTGGTTCATCAACATCTGTAAACCAAATCCAACTTCACCTGCACGCGGTGCACCCTGAGTGACAAACGAAGCACTGGCGAAAAGAGAGGCAAGGAGCGTAATTGTAAACTGCCAAACTGGGGAATGTAGGTACATTCCGAAATGATATTTCATTCTATGATATATAAATGGTATATCATCATTAACCTTTATTCATGCCACTGCTGGGATGCGGGGCTCCCCTTAATCGAAAGGGCTTAGAGCATACTCCACCACGCGGCTCAACTGCGGGTTGGCGGAGGCCAGTACATATTTTCAAGCAGCCTAAAGCAGCGTAAACGACTGTCATGACAACATTAAGATGATTTATCAATATAATATAAGTATTATATAGATAAATCATACAAAATTAATATGTTTTGAAGTGAGCTAACCTTAGACACAGTCATAATGAAACACGACACAAGATTTTACAATATTTATTACACCAAATTGTGTACATAATAAGCACAGACTAAAAATAAAATTGACTGAGTAGGTGTATACGTGCTCTTTTGTCTTTTGTATAATTAGACTCCTTTATCATTATATAGAGATGCCTGTGTGAATATATATAAAGATATATCCATCTTTAACCCGCCAACACTCGCGCCATTTAGAGTTACATAAGTATTTCGCTCACATTTTGTAACTCGTCAATATTATTATATTGACGAGTTACAAAATGTGAGCGAAATACTTATGTAACTCTAATATTATAATAAAACAGGCCTGTTTAATCAAAATAACTATTTGTTTTTAGTTTATAATATTTGTTATACTGAGAATTTATGAATAACAAACTTTCAACATTTTTTTTTTAGTGTAATGTTTTTTTGGAAAGGTTTCGATACATTTTTAAATATCTTCAGAATTGTCTTATTCTGAGCACGCTAAAATTTGTTGCTCTTTTCTATCCATCTGCACGAGTAAATGTATCAATTTATATGAATAAACTGCTTATTATTCGGATTATTGACCATTACTTTTTATAAAAATAACAATAATGCTGCCAAATTGTTTGTGTTATTAATCTCAATTAAAAAAAAAGCATCTGACGTGACTCGGCAGAACAAATTGTCTCCACCGAGCGACTGGTAAGCATTGACAAGGAAACCATTATGCGGGGTACGGGGGAAGTATAAAACTCAGCTATGGCGCGAGCTGGGTCTGTAAGCACAATTAGGACAAAATAATGTTAGTTGTAATTTCACTGTGAGGGAAATGCTCATAGCGTGAGTGATCGCGGGTTAAAACCTTAGCCCATATTTTCTTGAGTTCTTTACCCGTCAGAAGCGCCTGTAATGCCAAACGTGACATTAAGATAATTAAACATACAAATGTCAAACATTCAACCCATAAAATACCTACGAGATATAAAACAACACGTTCTTGTTACCAGCTATTTAAAGACTATAAAATACAATTGTCTAAGACCACGGCTACACTGCCTTTACCTTATTTGCTATATTTTTTTATATGAGAGGGGGGCAAACGAGCATATGGCCCATGGAGATCAGCAATACCAAGGGGTCGCTGATCCGTTGCTCCTTCCTTTCTTTCTATTCGTGACTTCACTCATTCGTAGGAACACAACAACCCTCAAGAGATTTATTATTTGGTTGCTGTCTTTACTTTGCCAAGAGGAGAAGTGAAATTGCAAAGCTACACACACCTACTAATATTTATATTTATAGTATTTCATACAAAATGCCAAAGCATTGTAGTCCAGTTTGCATTACTAGACATTAATAGAATTTTAGAATAAGGGTGCAGAGGGTAGAATAGAATAGAATACATTTTATTGCACCAATATCACAATATCGTTCCAGATCCAGATAAATATACTTAAAAACTAATTAGATATCATCATCAATATACAAAATACAAATACATATTATATTTATACTATATACGTAACTGTTATATAATACATATATTAAAATACTATAATATTATACATATTAATACAACTGACATCACGATGAAGAGAAAAAAAAATATAAGAAAATCTAATTCCTTCTGATTAAATTCGTTGTGAGTACCAAGGCAGCCGTAACTCGCGCGCTTACGAGTACGACTTAGTCTGGTATTTCGTGTCCGTGAACGTTATCTATGTGTGCGTTCTTGGATAGAGCTTTACTTCTGTACTCTCAGTATTTTTGACCGTAGTTTTATCCCCGAGACTGCAGTAGACTTTATTGTTCATAGCATTTTGTTGGTCGCCGCTGTTAATCCTGGGTACGCAGGAGACCGCTGAAGCCTACTACAATATGTAATGTTAATTAGCATTGTAATTAGTAGCATAAACCGTATCAATACCTAAGTAGTATTGTAAAAAAATAACAATCAAAGCACATAATATACTTTCGGCATCAAGCCATTATCATCCCACTGTTGGAATACAGGTCTCCCCTCAATCGAAGGGGTTTAGAGCATACTCCATCACACTGCTCAACTACGGGTTGGCGGAGGCCAGAGTTTTTTAGCCTCCCAAAGGCTACTGACTTGGCTTAATGACTGTCATCTAATGACAACAGCCGGGACCGACAGCTTAACGTACCCTCCGAAGCACGGAGGAGCTTGAGATAACAAAACTCATCCATAGACAGGCTACGGTCAACGTTGCTTAACTTGCGCGATCGAATTGACTGACACGCACAACGACGCCATCGATCTCCAATATATACTTTGTCATTTATTTAATTTATACAGTTCAATAACATTATTTTGAATGGTTGAACGTATGTCTCAATCCCAAAAGCAAAACATCACATCTCTAAGAACTCAACAAAGCCACGTTTTTTCAGAAACCCAAGTCACGTCGTAAGCACTTATAATATCAAAGTTACCTTATAAAAGGCAGGATAAATTATAATTCCAATTTATAACATTAAATTGTACTTAAGTATTTCAAAAGAGCAAAGAGAAACACGTAAATCAAAACGAACATTCTGTTGATACCATTTAAAACAAATTTGTCCTGAAAAGGCATAAACTCTGAAAACAACATTAGCATTCATGTCGTTACATTTTAATTTATGTGGGGGCTTTATGCGAGACGGTGAAATTTATTAAACGTATCCTTCTAATATTACATCTCGTAAAACAACCAAACGTCTTCACTGAAGTTTCAGACGTAAGATTACGGCGTGTTAGTCGCATTAAAATGAGGCGCTAAAAAGTTGACGAACTGCAGGTTAGTCTTCTTCTTCTGTGGTTTCTTTTAGATATAAGAGGGGGGCAAACGAGTATGTGGGTCACCTGGTGGAAAGCATTCACCCATGGAGATCAGCAACACCCAGGGGTCGCCGACCCATTGCCAGCCTTTTAAGGGAAATGAAAACTCTGTTCTTGAAGGCTCCCATGTCAGGTTACAAACTTATTTATTTATTTTATTTAGTTGTCTAGAAAAACTATATATATTCAAACTCATTTATTTACTACTACTTTACTGTTCCCATTGTAGGAGATAAAAAATAACTTGCGCCATCATCATGTTAGAAATGAAACAATGTAACAAATTGGCACGATGTTTAGTTTCGCGACACGTGCTGGTTTATTCAAAACAAATCACTATAATTGGACAAAATACACACGGTCTATTCTAGACCCAAACTAAGCAAAATTTGTACTATGGGTAATAAATAACTGATATTATATTGAAAGTAGAAAACACCTAGACCAAGACAAACAGACATGTTCATGTACTCAAATATTTGTCTTGTGCGGGGACCAAACCTACGACCTCAGTGTCAAAGTGCCCGCTGCTATCGATTCGAAACGCGGTGGGCGTTTATCGCGAGCATGTATATGTCTACGCTACCCACTTAAGGCTAAATTTCATTGATTGATAAGTCGGTCGATACACAGCATATGGGAAAACAACCCCGCAAGCGGGATGACAGCTAGTGAAAATGTGGTTTATGTCTTGGACGATACATGTAAAACATGCTGGTATTCCCCGTAATAATGGCATTGGTCCGTATATCCATATATATATATATATATATATATATATATATATATATATATATTATATATAATAATCAGGAGATCAGCAACACCAAGGTGTTCGTGGTATAAAATGTTTTAAGAAACGTACTGTAGTAGATCGACGAGTTATCGTACATCTCGCCATAAATTAAAAATCGATCTATATCATCTTGATAATTGTCGAACTCAGCGTAATCTCTCGTGCCCCACATGCAGGGGTTTCTGTCAGGGGGGCATCAGGTCTTATGGCATGCGTAAATAGAAAATCTCCCTCATTCCTAATGCAAGCGCTATCATAGCGTTATAAAAAATCTGTCACAAACATACGAAAATAGATTGTATAGATTGTGGAATAAACGATTCAACGGTTTCCGATCTAAAAATATTCGTCCGCTATCTATCCATTGTTCTACGAAACGTATCAATTTTTGAACTGAAACTGAATATTACACTTGAATGGCTCAACATGAGACGGGTCATATTTTCAATAGTCATATTTCCAATTGTCTGCATTACACCTCCACTTTAGGTCGGTCACGTATTTCTATTCAATTCTGAACTATAAAGATAAAATTTTTATTTATACGAACTTCAATTATATTGCAATTACATGGTGTGCCATAAATACATACATACATAGAAACATAATTATTTAATAAATATATTATTAAATTACTATTTATTACGACTTATTAAATTTTCTATGTCTTTGTGGACCTAACTGTAAACCTTCGGATTTATGCTGAGTACTCACAAGGTGAACGCACACTTGCCCGAACCGAACGCTCGGAACGAACCGGTAGAAACGAATTTTAAAATTATTTATATGAAATCTCGGAAATCTACCTACTCATCCGGATTCGGATGATTCGACTCGGATAGGTGTGCGAGGTGTCATACTATTTCATATAAAAAATATAAAATTTGTTTTGTTTGTAAGAACTTTATTGCAATACAACAATAAATAGGTATATGCAAGAAAAATATGTCGTACGATGGCGAATTTATCCCATCCGTCAACCGTAGAATGCTCACAGGAGTTTACAAATTTTGAAAAGTAGATGGACAAAAGCACAATGTCTCTTTACAAATATTGTGGTTAGGAACATAGAAATAATATACATATTATGTATTGAATTAAATTATATACAATACATACATAAATAAATACTAGTTTAAAACAGATCTTTAGTTCGACACGTCCGAAGGTTCAGTCCAGAGCTTAAGTAATTTAGATTTGAAAAACGTAATAGACTTGGCCATCTTCACATCAACGGGTAGTGAATTTCAAAGGATGTGAGTATTTCTGCGATGCCTTATGGGCAGTAAATTAAGTTTGCTGCGAAATGTGATCAAACTTCCGCACCCCGAAGACATATAGTATACATACGAAAAGATATCGTATACATACGAAGACATATCGTATACCTAATGTTTGTATATGCTCTATTTTATTAAGCAGTTCCACAATGGAATCTATACACACTTTCGACGCATTCGGCTCGGATAAGTGTGCGCTCAGCATTAGGACCCACATTGGCTCTTTTAGGTTGACATTTATGTGAGCGAATAAATAAATTTCTTCTTCTTCTTGTCTCGCTTTTAACTTTGTACGCACACCCACGTCATCAAGGATAACTGTGGAATTAGCAAAGACATTCAATTTATAAGTTCAGGAGCTCTACCGCCTAAGCTGAAGCCGATTCCCATTGGATTTTTTGATTGCGAAAATCAATCTTCTCTTTGAACTAGTGCTAATCGTAATCATCATCATCATCATCAGTCAGGTCATTTTAGTCCCCACTACACGAGCACGACCCTCTCACGGCCGTCCTAGACGGAAGGAGGATTTGGCCTACACTCCCCACGCTGGCGCTGGGGAGGCCTGATTGATGTTTTATAATGTATTTCCCTTAGCGGCCTTGTACGATATCCACGAGAAGAGACAGAGTGATTCTATTCTAATCTGCTGGAAACCATACGGCTAATCGTATTAAGCTTAGCCAATACAGACGAAGGCTTTCTACCAGTTAAACTGAAGATGTTTATGATGGGATGGGGATCGATGGGCATCTCCCAATGTGAATTGACTTGAGCTTAGGCGGTAGGCCCCCAGATCAGTATTAGACACTAATCTATAAAACATATTGCAACACATAAATAAAAGTAGTTAATTGAAAATAAAATCTACCTGCTTATGGCGCTGCCTGTGTGAAAAATGGTAGGGATGTATGTACTTATGGCCATCGTTTTTTTTTTACTTTTTATATTCCGTACCGGGTGACAAATAAGCATATAGTCCGCCGCACATAATCAGTTACTGTTGCCTGGAGAATTATAGACGTTTGTTTTGCCATCCCGTTGCTACTGCAACAGCAATATTGAATCAGAGCTTGAATGGACGTTACAAGCGAAATTCATAAATATCTATTTAAAAAACTTGCTTCCGTTATAAACATTTTATATTTCGTTATGAATATGCTTCCGTTATTCATTGTTCAGCGGCATGAACATAAAGCAATTTTGAACTGAACCAAACACTGTTTTCAACTTGTACGATTCAACGCTGGTATTTCTAAAGTTGGCTGTTCAAAATAACCTTATCGAGTTGCCGAATGGAAATAATTTGAGGATCGATTTCGAACCTAAAAAAGTTGATAGGTATAAACGCGCTGCGCTTATACCGATTGACTCTCGAACCGATATGACTATGGTGCGAGTATAGATTTCTATAGAGATTCCGTGTCATAAGCTTTTTGTGAGGCAGTTTATATAAAAGAGAGGTAGGGAGCGTAATTGTAAGCTACCCGACTGGGAAATGTACCTCCACCTCACAGAATACCGCAACCAAATAAATATTCCCTTGAGGGTTATTGTGTTTCTGCGAGTAAGTGAGGTCACCAGAAAGGAAGGAGTTGCTGCCTTGGTAGCGGGGTTGGCGGCGCGCGAGTAATATTTTATGCTGCGAGCATTAATATGGCTACGGTAATCGCTTTACATCGGGCGGGCTCGCTTTACATCAAACTTTTTTTTTATACTACCTCCGGTGGCAGAGCACCGGACGTAGTATAAAAAAAAAGTTTGTCAAGATTTGTAAAATCTCTCAGGAAACCTCTAGCCACACGAATGAACACGAGCATCTCGAACACGAATATTATATATAGTAACTTACGCCAGCATGTAAGGGAAATTACGTGTTGGTTCATTCTAATGGAAGCACAATAATGTCTGTAACAGTTCTATATCACACACACGCTCATCATGAAATCTCACCATTTTCAATCTCAAATTTGGCACAGCAACCAGGAACCCTACCGCCTAAGTTGAAGCCGGTTACCATCGGATGTTTTCTCGAAACTCTACCTATACCTTAACTTTTTAGACCTTATGAACCGAAAGGACCCTATACACCTAACCTACAGACAGAAAATTAGCTCTCTGTTTTCGGCGCATGCGTCAATCATCGCAACGTTATTTGTCAACTCAGTCTTCGCCTAGCTCTTTAGCAAGATACCATGCAACAAATATAAAGAAAAGTTATATTAATATATAAATATTGTCAAAAAAATGTTAGTCAAAAGGACTAATGGTTAGGATTTAAAGGGAGCGAGCGAACGTTAGGTCTCTAGGATTAAATTAGTACTAATAGTCATAAGCTTAGCCACGTGGGCACGTAGGCACTCTACCGATTAAACTGAAGATGTTTATGACAAAATTAAAAAGAAGTCCGATTTCCGAAAAAAAAAACCGATATGAAACGACTTCAGCTTAGGCGGTAGGGTCCCTGGCGTCTATAAAACGTAGTATATAATAAGGGTGCTTACATAATGAGATAATTTTAACAAAAAAATACCGACTCCAAACATTACATTTGTGTACCTATGTAGATACAGGCTGATGATGATGATGATCAAAACAATATAAGACCAATCTGGAAGTATACTCTTTTAAATTAAAAAAGTTGTTAACAAATCGGTTTATAAATCACGGAGTAATTAAGTAACAAACATTAAAAACAAAAACAGCCGAATTGAGAACGTCATCATTTTTTGGAGACGGTTAATAAAGAGCCCGATTACCTGCTTACAGGTAGCCGGTACGTGTGATTCGCTTATTTTATCATACCGAGAGCTGGGACCGGTAACCTGTCGCATTATGGAAGCACCCGTAGTTTTTGAGCAGGACACAAATCGGAGGATTTTCTTTCCTCCGTCTCAATGCGACGGTTTGCCCCTGTTTCGATTTTCCGCCTCAAGAAATACAACGATAGAACTTACAAGTTTTGGGTACAAAATGTCTATTCAAATCGAAACGCACGTACATTTTATTTAGTATGACCTCGCATATTATTATATGATAATCATATTTTAATTATTCTTAAGTTGTTGCAAGAACAAATGTAGACCGGCAAAGTTCTATCAGTGTCAAATAATTTAAAGATTTTTTTCCTTTGGCTAAAAAATAGGATATTAATTTTAAATTTTTAAAGGTTTAAGTTTAACTGATTACCAGATACAGCAAAATATAACTCCAAAAAAACAATTTATACTTCTAAAAATACCAAAATTCAATCACTATTTTCATGTAAACTAAACTGAAACCAAAATTTTTTGTTTATAAAAGATATGTTAGATGATGAAGACAGTCAACCGACTTGGAGACGAAGCCTTATGATATTCTATAGAAGTTTATAAAAATTGTAGAGAATGATTATCTACAGAATAAAAACGGCTCCCATCTAAAGAAAAAGGAAAAGAAAAATACATTTTGCTATTTTATTATAACAAATGATACCAAAATAATCATTGTTAACCCTAAAATAGCAAATGACCACCAAAAAGTTAACCATGTTTTAATTTAAGTCGTTACTCAAATTTTTAACATCTTGTTATCCTGTAAAAGATTGTATAAAAGTAAATTACTGCAGATAAATCATCATGCACTCCTAAACTATGACCCTCTAAAATTGTAAAGTCCGAGCTTATATAACCGTAAATGGACATGACAAGTTGTTTATTACCTAACTCAACGGCTTCTATTTTTGTTTGCAGGACAAGATAAACCTACCCGTATCATATGACATGATTACGGTATCGTTAGCATTAGAATTTGTTTTCGGTAGCGTTAATGCTTAAACTGGCTGTAATATAAAGTACATAAAACATGGCTACATATACTAAATGGCGTTTGTACAGCTCGCTCTTGTGAGCGAGCTTATTATCTCTTTAAAAAATTTCTTCCAGCCAACCTTCTCAACAACGACCTACAGCTAATGTTCCCTGTGCACCAACCTTACCGTTATATCACTGAATTGCCAGTATCTTGCCCAGTAAACCAACCAGGCAAGAGAATCTATACCCGCCTTGCTGTCGCGTCCTGTAAACCAACCACTCCAGTGGATTGGTAGCAGATCTTACTCCCCTTAAACCTGCAAGCAGACTAATTAGGTACTTTTAAGTCGAGTAGCTCGTGGCGACCGACGCTCGATTTCCCAAGCATCGGGGCCCTACCACCACTCCCCAATCTCCATGATGGGTACCGGAGTAATGAATGGTAAATGGGGTTGCTCGCTTCTGTTCCCGACACACTCTGTACGCCTAATGTATGTGTACCCACACTTGGGTGCCAGATAACTGGCTACCTAATGTCCATGACAGGTATCGAAGCCGTAAAGTACGCTCACTTCCCGACGCATGGAGAACGCCTACCCCTGGCCTACGGTAGGGTGATCAGGCCGAAAGGAGCGATCGCCCGTTCTTGTCTTGCTAAACAGTAAGTATCCGAGTTGCGCAGCCGGCTTGGAAAAGTCAGCCGCGCTAAGGCTGCTTATAAGAGGAGTATCAACAACGGATCTTATGCCTAGTGCTAATGCGCCCCAGTGTACCAACCTTTCGGTTATATCACTGGATTGCGAGTCCCTCACCCAGCAAACCAACCGGGCGAGAGGACACAGGGGAGTACCAACATTAAAGATACTACATCTTATAGTTATACCACTACTATGATGAGTCTCAATACAATTGTAGGAATTTAGAGTGTATTCCTCCACGCTCCCAAATTCCGAGTTGGTGGAGGTCGTGTTTTCAAACCGCCCAAAGATCACTAACTTGGCGTAGCGACTACCAACTAATGACCACAGCCGAGACTGACGGCTTAAGGCATCCATTAACATGTTACTTAATTTGCGTGATACATTAAACTGATATGCCCAACGACGCTATTCAGTTCTATACAGAACTATGTAGCAAAAAATTTTGTTC
This sequence comes from Hypsopygia costalis, assembly GCA_937001555.2. Taxonomy (NCBI): domain Eukaryota; kingdom Metazoa; phylum Arthropoda; class Insecta; order Lepidoptera; family Pyralidae; genus Hypsopygia; species Hypsopygia costalis. Next base: position 11,747,964 of record OW443339.2, on the reverse strand, counting down.
GGTTACTCGCGAACGGACTCGCAGGCGAATTCTATTTTATTTCTTCTTCGGATCCTTACAAAGAAAATTGTATGTCATTCAGAATGGATGTATTCTCTCCACATGTGTATTTATAAAAATCTTCCTAAAATACATTGTATCAGCTTCTATAAAAATATCATGTACCTACAAAGAATACTCTAAGAAATGATTGTTACCATTTCAATATAACATTATAATCTAAGAAAATATATAATAATACATTCCCAGAAATCGCAATTTATAGCAAAATTTTCAGAAATCTTTTAAGCGACACATTTTATTCTGAACTTGCTATTCATCATAAGACGTCATTTCGCATAATTTTCATGATTTTTGCTTCGCATTTGCTTCACATTGAAATTTGATAGGTACATGTTGTTAATACATATTATACTGTCATGTTTTAAATAAACATGACTGCGCCAAATTGTCACGGTTTTAAAAAAACACAAGACCGGACTATTGGGGCGTTTTAAAAAGAGGTTAATGGAAATTAAAGTATGTATGAACAATCAAAGGGGTTTCATTTAAACAAGAGATTATAGTCAGTGGCCAAGGTGATCAGGCTGCCGTCAACCCAAATTTATATAAAGCTGTTAAAAGATAATAAAAGTAAAGAGTATGGTACTCACAATTTTCGGGCGCCTAGGTTGACGGTCGTTGCGTTGGTTATACCCTCCATAACACAGCGGAGATCATTGAACTATTAATCTCAAGTCGGGTTAAATGCCATATGAAATCTGTGGGCAACTGGCCGTGAAAAATATATATCAAAGCAGAGCGTATAGTTCAATAATACATCAGAACTTGATTGATCTGTATATTGCAATAAGAAAACAAATTGTTACACAATTATATTATATATAATGAGACACAGCGGTACGCTTATGGGCTAAGATTTGTTTTTGAAGAGAATATTGTCTACTTAACAGTTACAGAGAACATAGTCCCTAACTACAATAGAATTACATTTACGCAACACGCATCAACCAATTCAGAGTCACATCATCAATGCAACATTTTGGATGTTTCGATATGTTTCGTCACGTCAAAGAGGAAGTAGATTTGAGTAGAGAAAATGTTATTAGAATGCGAGTCAGAAGTCGAGTAGAGGTGAATTGAAGAGGGAGAATGAGAAGTTGAAGAAGAAGGGCTGAAAACAAAGTAAGCTTCCATGAGATTCGGACTTTGAACTCTGAAGTGACGCGTCCGTAAAATTAAGGAAAAATAACTTACCGCATTCAAATATGCGCCCTTCTTTAAAAATCAAATACCATACACATGTTATGCACTCAAATGTGCATTCTGAAAAGAACAAATTTTCATTTTAGTATACACGCGTGGGGTCGCGATGCGGATCGACATTTAACCAAAACGAAAAACGCTTACCAGCCTTGCTCAAACGCCAAAGGCGTTATAAGTTATTATATTCACAATTTTGGGCCATTTCAACCACAAACACCCAATTTTTAAATATTTTCTTATAAAATTGATTAAAAATCGACTATTGTCAAGTCATGTTCGAACGGAAAAGAAAGAATGACGAAAAAAGTTGCCAGATGCAAGCCACAAAAAATCTCTTTCTTCAACGTTTAACATTTTCTCAGTTTTAATTTTAGAATTATAAATAAATTATGTATTTATTAATTTCGGCGACATTTTAATTTTGAAAAATAACGTTTTCATAATATGACACCACACTAGGACCAATATATTATATTTTAGAAAAATGTATTTTTATGCATTGCATACCGTCCTTTTTATTAAAGAAATATATTAGGGGTCCGGATACAAGGATTTACGAGTTTAACTTGCAATATACAGTTCACCCAAACAATTAAAAAGGATAACTCTGTAGCGTTCCCTATGAGCACGCTACAATACCTATCAAATTTCAATTAGAGATTATTTTCTGCTACCCAGAGAGAGACGCGTCTATTTTTTTTATTTATACTACATTTAGTGGCAGACAACCGTACAGCCCATAGTTTGTCGCTTAGAACAAGTTATTGGACAAAAACAATATTATTAATACTAAGAGGGTAAATAAAGTATTAGTTGCTATCATAATAACTGGTATTGTTTTGTATAATGAGTCTAAACATCTGTGATGACGGTAAGTATAAGAAATTGTTGGGTTATTTAACCCAACAATTTCTAGATTCCCAAAAGCATAGATTTAATTGCATTTGTGCTATTAATACGATTGGATCTCATGGTTTGAATTTTAAAGTTATGTGGCGACTTACTATTGGATTCGATAACCAAGAGTAAGTAGTTTTTTTTTGTATACAAATATAAAATATTATTTATCTCATTAATTAAAATTATTAATAAACATAATATAAATTTTATTCGGAGTTTAAAAGACGATAAGTAAAAATCCTCTTGAATCCGCTGAAGATGTTGTCAATAACTAAAATGTAACACCTATTTTTTTAATCAAAATTTCGAATCCTCTTCAGTTTCGGCGGTAAGAACGAACGCGTCTATTCCGACTGAGCTCAGGGGCCCGAGCTCAGTCGGAATAGACGCGTTCGGTCTTCCAGCAGTCCAAGGGATTTATAATAAGTAGGTAGGTAAGCAGGACAATAAGAAATGAACGAAATAATCCTAAGAATACTAAAACAGAATAACTGTAAGTAATATTTTCCTAAGAAACGAATTTCCTTTAGCGCAATGTAGGAAATTAGCAGTTAGTGGTCCCATAAAGCGGCCGCCGCGACTTTGTAAGCATTGAGTGCTTTTGGCTATTAGGTTAACTCGTCCATTAACTGCTCGGATTCGACCCTAGTGTTGACTTTTCTTGAATTGGTAGCGTTTGTTTATTTTATTGGCAGGCTCCCAGAGTATTAGCGGCTACTCTTCTGAAAGAGTAGCTTTGCAGACAGTATTTTTTCATTTTTAGGGTTCCGTACCTCAAAAGGAAAAACGGAACCCTTATAAGATCACTTTGTTGTCCGTCTGTCTGTCTATCTGTCTGTCTATCTGTCTGCCTGTCTGTCTGTCAAGACCCTCTAAGTCGAGAATGCGTATCAAGCTGAAATTTGAACCGTATACTCAGGTCTACGGTCCCATAAAGTTGTAAAAAAATCAAACTGCTATATTTACGTAAAAAAAAGATACGGATATTTATTCAGCAAAAAACGCATATTTCTACATTCTCAAGGGAATCAAAACTCATAGGGTACCTACTTCCCGTTGACCTACATCGTTATAGACTACAAGTGCAAGAATAAATCTCTGCTCACGTGTACTGCTGTCCTTTTGAGAATCTGTCGTCTTGAGAATCTGTCTTTTTGAGAATCTGTCCTTTTGAGAATCTGTCCTTATGCGAAAAAAGGCTCAAAACTATACATTTGTAATTAAATCTTAAAAATAGGGGTTAGATTCCTGAACTATTTATAATGATCCTACGTACGGAAAAAAACCGGACAAGTGCAAGTCGGACTCGCCCACCGAGGGGGTGGGCGAGTCCGACTCGCACTTGTCCGGTTTTTTGAAAATGAAATGAAAGACTAATAATTTGTATTTATATGTACTTACTTATTTAATACCGGGTTGATTATATTTAATGCTGGGTGTTAAACAAGCGTACAGCCCACATAATATAAAGCAGTTACCGTAGTCATATAGACGCTCGCAATACAAGGAATATTATTTGACGGCTGTTACCCCAGTTGCTAACACTGGATCTCCTAATGTGTGTAACCTCGATAACCTAGATAGATAGATAAGATAATACTTCTCTTTCGCCGGATCCTCGCTTGCTTGATTGCAGCGTGCAGCACATGCAGGTGAAGTCGGCCTTGGCTTTTGAGCTAATAGTAAGCTAGTTATACTAATCTACTGCTAGATTTTTTATTTAGGTAGTTAGATTTACAGATAATTTCTTCTGACTAAATTCGTTGTGAGTTCCGTGGCAGCCGTGTTTGTACCTCCGGGACTGCAGTGGACTTTATTGTTCATTGCCTTTTTTGGTGGTCGCCGCTGTTAATCCTGGCTTCACAGGAAACATAGTGGTGGGAATGCGTGTGTATGTTATCAAGATGATATGTATGGAATTTTAATTTATAGCGAGTTATACGATAGTGGAACTCAGCGGCAGGTATCAGCTCAAATAGCTCATCGGAGCACTCCCCGTGGTAAAATTCAACGTTCAAGTGAAGTACGTAGAAGGGAATACCCGTAGAATACTACGCACTGCACAATAATTAATCTTCCTAGCACACTTTTCGAGTTCCGTGTTGAAAAGTTTCACATTCCTAGTAAAAATAAAAGTTTTGCTTTGTAGCAGAAATATTGGCTGTGAGATGATGTACTACTTCGTAGTATTAGCACACCCCGGCCACTCCATACAAATGTCGCATCGTTAACTACTACATAAACAACTGCGTCTGTGCAGAGCGTAAATGAGCGTGTGTGCGAGCGGCGCCATACAAACTGTTCCAGATTCGCCTCAGAGGGGAGGTGAGGTCGATACGAGAGAGCGGCAGGGAGAGTCCTTACTGTACGTAGTACTATTACTTATACTGTGGTATTAGTAAGTACATATGCTCGAGCTTTTACTCCTCGTCGCTGCAGATCTCGATAGTAAAAATCCTATTATTCTTGACAATACGAGTATAAAGCCCTGGGAATGAAGAGCCACACAGCAAATGGCAAACGAAATACTACTACTATTTTCTTTATATGAGTGGGGGCAAACAAGCACAAGGGTCACCTAATGGAAAATAATCACCACCGCCCATGGAGATCAGCAACACCAAGGGGTAGCCCATCCGTTGCTAGCCTACACACCTTCCTTTCTGGTGACCTCACTCACTTGCAGAAACACAACAGCCCTCATGGGAATTGTTATTTAGCTGCGGTATTCTGTGAAGTATTCCTCAGTCGTTAAAAAATACTATATACCCTACCCCTCTTTTCGCCAGAACCAGATGAGGTTAGCTTTGGTTCAAAGATATTGATGAACGACTTACATCCCAAATCATACTATTTCTAGCGTTACACTCTCATCTACCCAAAGGTTGCCTGGAAGAGTTTGCGTTGCAATGAGGACGCCTGTTGTACGTTAATAATGCTATTGATTAATTTGCCTTATTTACATTGTTAGTACAATAAAAAGTGTTATATTGTATTGTATTTCTAGTAGTGAATGCACCAATTGGTATCGCGGTGGGGTGAAAATGAACCAAGTTCAACTGCCCCCATCGGATATTCTAGTTATAATGCTCTGTGACAAAGTTGGTAATTATTGTTTGGCTAAGTCGCTAAAACTAGCACTTGCATTAAAAAATCATAAGGAGTGTAAGTAGTACATCAACATCTTTGAACCAAAGCAAAAAGAAAACGTAAAAATATTTCACTTGAGTAGGTTAATAGAGTGACGTCAAAGAATATTTATAATATTTTTCGTATATAAATGTTGTTTTATGAGCAGAAAAAAGTGACTAATTTGACTACGGTGTTTTCCTACCTTTATACTACTACTATACTACAAGTTGTATATAAGAACATAAAAATAAACAAAATAAAACATGAGGAAATAAGCGTTTTGAAGAAGTATACGGAATGAAAGTAACTGGCAAACGAGCGAGTCACGATGTCGCCTACGCCTCAAGTGAATGTGCACTTTATTAAAGAACTTCGCAAATATGCAAGTCGACGAGTATGACAAATATTATGAAAGAGAAACCAACAGAATATACTCTCTGCCGAAACATTCATGTCAAGAGTTTAAGTTAGAAACGACGACAGAATAAATAAAACGGTGCAACGAGTTGTCTCTTTAGGGTTGGCAATTTGTCACGCTGGTTTTTAAGTATTTTTTAATGTTTAAATAAATATACATTTTGTAACAATTAATGATGTGTCACCTACCTAATTTTGTTATCATTTCTCTTCTAAATGTTGTCTGGAAGAGATTGCTTTAGCCTTTGATACTTTTTATTTTTGAAAGTTTCTTGAACATATCTCTGTCATATTGGTGCAATAAAATTTATTCTATTCTATTCATATTCATTGCTCAAAAAAAATTGACAGGTGAAAAAGCTACATTGGATAATATTCACCGTCGGCAATCTGCAATTGAGCAATTCAATTATTAATACAACGGTGTGAGTATTAGAATCCTTTTTGATTGCAATATTTCTTGAAGCTCTTTATCTATACTAATATTGTAAAGCTTGTTTGTTTGGTTGAACACACATATCTCAGGAACTACTGGTTTGAATTGAAAAAATATTTTAGTTTTGCATAGTCCATTTAATCCATTTAGAAGTATCACTCACGCGTTGCCGATGCTGTAAAAACCCCTTAATGCTTTTTTTAAAGAACCTCATGAGTATGAGCTTTATCCTTTTTTGAAGAACCTCACGAGTATGATTTTCTTCAAAAAAGCATTAAGGGGTTCTATAATCTCTTGGGGAAACGTCATAATCGTTGCTTCCATAGATGTAGGATAGTAAACATCCTAGGTCTATGTTCTGCAACGCTAGAAAGCGGCTGGCAGTCATATAGTACCTATGGAGTACTTACTACCAAGTACCTATCAACGAATCAGGGTTTTGCTCATCACCAAGAATATTATCTTATACACTCGTGTGCTTTAACTGTCGTCTAAGACAGGAAATAAAATACATTTTCCAATAAAAAAAAAACTATTGCATGACCTTTAACGTCATTTATACCATCAAAAAATCTTTATATTTGCATATTTATTGCGATGGATTGTAAAAACTGCTAGTATAAACTATTGATATGCAAAATCGTGCATAGTACGTTGTTACCTACAAATACCATTGACGATATATTGCAGTTCAATGGACTGTACAATGTACATCCTTGGCTCCGTTTCCATAGAACACCCCACTATGAAATTTTCCTATATGTGTAGCTCATAATAATAGGTCTATGTAATAGATTGGAGATGTATTAAAGAACTATTCATATTAATATTTACCGATTAGCATATTACTTTAATCTTAAGGAAAAAAGCAGGCATAGGCGTTGACGGTCAATTTCTTAGTCACCTACGCTTTGCCATCGGCAAAGCGTAGGTGACTAAGAAATTGACCGTCAACTAAATACTAAGAAAGACTAAGAAATTGACATTGTACTTTTTGCTAAGTCATCCAAAGAGCTGGGGAAAATGCTAAACGAGTTAAGTCAAGCATCTATTCGAGTTGGCTTGACGATGAACCTAGACAAGACGAAATGGATGGGACCAAGTGCCTCAACACCGGTCACTATAGGAAGCGCGACAATTGAAAAAGTTGACGAGTACGTATACCTGGGTCAGAAAATTAAACTTGAAAAAGATTCTCTGGAGTCCGAAATTAACAGGCGAATACAGCTGAGTTGGGGTGCGTTTGGTAAACTTAAAGACGTATTTAAATCTGGGATCCCACAAACACTGAAGACCCGCGTGTTTAATCAATGTGTTCTTCCAGTTATGTCATACGCTTGCGAAACGTGGACGTTAACTGTAGGGCTTATCCATCGACTCAAGGTCACGCAGAGAGCTATGGAGCGCTCAATGCTTGGTATCTCTTTGCGTGACAAAATTAGAAATGACATCATTCGCCAACACTCCAAGGTCACAGATATAGGCACAAGAGTTGCTAAATTAAGTGGCAGTGGGCCGGACATGTCTGTCGCTTCGGTGATGACAGATGGAGCCAGAGAGTATTTCACTGGATACCCCGATCGGGTAGCCGAAACGTAGGCAGACCAGCGGCCCGATGGTCGGACGACATTAAGAAGACGGCAGGGCCGACCTGGACGAGATACGCCGCAGACAGAGAAACCTGGAAATCCATGCAAGAGGCATACGTTCAGCAGTGGACGCGGATATGCTGAGAAGAAGAAGAAGAAGATATTACTAATAAAGAACTATTCATTATTAATATTTACCGATTAGCAATGAGTAATTAAAAATCTAATTTCTAAATTAATTACAATAGTTAAATAGTATAATTAAAATAAACTTAAAATAGATAAAATTAAATAAATACATCTAAATTAAATTAATATAAGTTGAACGAGAGCGTTGTCTACTCGTATTTACCTTTTTATTTTATTTTATCCTTTTTGGGAAACTTATAGCTAGTATATATTTTTATGTAATTAAGTAGTATTTTTTGTTCAGTTATAAAGTTTCCACATATAGCTAATAATTAACTTAAACTTTCATCAAATAACTTTTACACACAAATGACCGATAGGGGCCTACCGCCGAAGCTGAAGCCGATTAATCGAATCGAATATTTTGATTCGAAAAATCGATGGGAATCGGCTTCAGCTTAGCCGGTAGGACCCGAAATATTGGTATTACAGAAAAAATGATAGAGAGAAAAATAAATTCTTATACTGACAGTATTATTTGTTTAGTAAAATATCTGCACCTTGAAAATTAACCAGGCTGATAATGCCGTATGTCTCGAAATTTTTATGTCAGACCGATACATTTTTCTCTCTTTCTTGCTTAGGCAGTATATGTGTAATACAATTTTAAGCAATATAATAAATTGACAGTATTTATACCCTATACCATTACGTGAGTATTAATTTTTCGATTATACAGAGAAAGAACACATGGCTTTTTTGAAGTATGGTACCGTCCTACCTATTTTTTTTTAATATGGTAAGTACTATTCCTTCCAGAGACCTTGATGCTACCATAACCGTTTTGTCTAGAAATGTATTTTTTTTTTATATTAGCTCAGCATAATGGCTCCACTTCGCTTGATAGTAAGCGAAAAGAGGAGCCCAAATTGCAGCGGCAACTGACTGAAGACTAGACAACAGTGTTCTGTCAGTTGACACTATCATGCTGGGCCGTGAGGTGCTTCTTCACGCTTCGTTTGAAAGATCACATATTGTAGGATGGAGGAAACCCATGTGCCGGCACGGCGTTCCATTCTTTAATGATGCGACAGAGTTGGCGAAGTTTTTAGTACGTGAAGAGATGTTCTCAACAGTGGAACAATGACATCGCAGCCCTGCATTCATGGTCCTGTGAGGGAAGGGAAAATTACCTTTTGCTTAAAAAGGATCATGCAATGTAGTTCCATTTCTATATATGCAATGAAATTGTATATTAACTTTATGGATGTTACTTTATTATAAAACAAAATTAGACTCATGTTAAATCCTGTGTGTGATGTTTTCACATGTTGTGACAAAGAAATATGCTACCTGCCTGCTGGCAAGCAATCAGCGCAGAGTACAAATCCGTGTTGATGAGTCTTTACGCCTTTCTGGAAGCCTTATGATTTTAAAGAAAACATCGGGCATGCGCATAATTAATTACTATTGTGATTGTCACTACATATATAGTAGAAGATAATATATATAATATTTGGTCTCCTTGCTTGGACAAAACGTACATGACTGAACGTCCAAATGATTTGATTGCCAATATGCTAAATAATTCGAAAGTCAAAATGCTGACAAACATACATATTAGGTTGGGGAAAAAGTCTTTTCGTATTTTATATGAAAATTCAAAACATTTTTTAATAAAGTTTATTTACATTTAACTAAAGTATGTAGGTGCCATTTTGTTCGATAACTTTTTGCCATCTTGTAGGTACAGACATGATCCCATTACTATAGAAATTTTGGGACTTCTGTTTAAAAAACCACGACAAGTGGTTTTGGCAGTCTTCTCGTGATGTTAACCTGACATTGCCTAAAGAATTCTGAAGAGACCAAAACAGGTGGAAATCAGAAGGTGCAAGGTCAGGACTATACGGCGGATGCATTAACACCTCCCAGTCAAACTCTCTTAATTTTTGCTGAGTGGCTAAAGATGTGTGAGGTCTAGCGTTATCATGATGAAAAATCACACCCCTTCTGTTAATTAATTCCGGCCGCTTTCTCTCAACTTTTTGCTTTAATCTCATCAGTTGTTCACAGTAGAGTTCAGAATCGATAGTCCTGCCTGGCGGTAACAGCTCATAATGAATAATGCCCTTCCAATCCCACCATACACACAGCATCACCTTGTTGAGGGTTAACCCGGGTTTTGCCAGAGTCTGTGAAGCCTGGCCGGCCTTTGACCACGACCTTTTTCGCACGTTCTTGTCGTACGTGATCCACTTTTCATAACCAGTTATAAGCTTCTTTAAAAACGGTTCGCTTTCATTACGTCTTAGTAAAGAATCGCAAATGAGTACACGGTTCATTAGGTTTCTTTCAGTGAGATCGTGAGGCACCCAAATATCGAGCTTTTTAGTGTACCCAGCTTTTTTCAAATGCACCAAAACTGTTTTGTGGTCAATTCCTAATTCTTCAGCTACGTCATAACTACTGATATGCCGATCTTGCTCCATTTTTTCAAAAATGGCATCAATTTTATCCGTAACAGGGCGACCAGAGCGACGTGCATCTTTCACATCAAAATTTCCTGATTGAAAACGCTTAAACCAAATTTGTGCTACTCTCACAGACACTGCACTAGGTCCATAAACGTCACAAATTTTTTTCGCAGCTTGCGTTGCATTGTTACCTTTTTTGTAGTAAAATTTTAAAATTAATCGAATTTCTTCATTAGATTCACTCATCTTGACAGTAAAAAAAACAAATGAAAATCACACATTTACCTAATTTGAATTTGGAATTATCTTTTTTAAAATTTAAACTTTTTAAAGATATCAAAACCTGCCAGATACAAATGGTATAACCAAAGAGATTTTATTACAAGTCATACATACTATAATGCGAAACGACTTTTTCCCCTACCTATTATAATACCATTGTTACAAAAAACGACCATTAAATGCACTCCTAGTTATATTATAGTGCAATTGTAAGAACGACCTAGTATACATCGAGTTAAAAACTATCCTATATCTCAAGTTGGATCAAACTGCACGCGTGTGCAAAATTTGATTTAAATCTGTTCAGTAGTTTCGGATTCCATCGCGGACAAACAACGTGACACGTAATTTTTATATATTAAGTTTAAATCGGTTCAGTAGTTTCGGATTCCATCGCGGACAGACAACGTGGCACGTAATTTTTATATATTAAGTTTAAATCGGTTCAGTAGTTTCGGATTTCATCGCGGACAAACAACGTGACACGTAATTTTTATATATTAAGTTTAAATCAGTTCAGTAGTTTCGGATTTCATCGCGGACAAACAACGTGACACGTAATTTTTATGTATTAAGATTAAGATTACCATACCAAATTACTTTACATCGCCATTTGTTACAATAGTAGATATGGTACTCACAGGGAATTATGAACAAATAATTTGGAATAAAAAAATAATGCTAGTATAAATCGAGTTAAAAACTATCCTATATCTCAAGTTGGATCAAACTGCACACGTGTGCAAAATTTGATTTAAATCGGTTCAGTAGTTTCTTATTCCATCGCGAACAAACAACGTGACACGTAATTTTTATATATTAAGATAATATAATTAGTCAAAATATTATACCATTTAATATTTACTCACTAACATGACTTGACATAAAAACATATCAAAATTTGTACATGCTAATACAAACACGATGTAACATAAATACAATATAATATTTTGGGATTTTGTCACTGCAATGCATTTTAAACATTAAACTGTGTACATTTTGAGACTTACCCAATCAAATCCTTTGGACTTTCAGTCATGTGAACAACCATGTCCAGGAAGGCGAAGACTTATCATTATTTATCTCGAAAGTACATTTTACAGTTACAGGTTTCAGTAATTAATCAATGGCTAACTCAACAAAAACACAATACAGGTTTCATGCGAATAAAAAGTTGTAATCGATTTGCAAAAGCGAACCATGCATTGCACTGCCCGGCAGTCCTCCCGTTGTACGAATTTGTATCGATATTTTTTGTGACATATTGGCAGAACCCAGAGAATTAAATTATATTATTATCATCATCATCATCATCAGGTCATTTTAGTCTCCACTACAGGAGCACGACCCTCTCTCGTCCGTCCCAGACAGTAGGAGGAGGACTTGATTTCAAATCCTGGGATCCATGGGGAGGCCTGATCGATGTTTTAAAATGTACTAGCAAAGTACCCGTGCTTCGCTACGGGAACACTCCTGATTTGCGTCTATTTTTGTTAAGATTCCAGATATTTTATTTTTTCCCCATAAAGGACTGTTTCACATTGACCATTATTACAAACATACACCATTTAGGTTAAGACGTCCCGGTAAACAATATTTTTGGCATTCGCACCAGGAGTCAAAATTGCAAGGCTTCCATGAGAACTTACTCGTGAGCAAGCTACATACAACTGATCAAGAGAGAAGCAGTCCTGTCTCAAGTCAACAATACAATACAATACAATATACTTTATTGCACCAAAATAAAAGAAAAATATACAGTGAAAAACATTAAGTACTAGTACAAAGGCGGTCTTATCGTCGAGCGATCTCTTCCAGACAACCTTAGGGTAGAGGACAAATAATATGAAATTAAGGTAGGTGGCGCAGATATTATTAATTACTATAAGTAATAAATTGCAAATACTTACATACATGCTTACTTATATATATAAATAAATATGCACATACATACATACATATATACATACACATACATAATATACATACATACATATACACACAAATTATACAAACCTAGTATAGTACTAATGAGTCTAATCAGGTAGAGGTTAAAATTGTGACTAATGAAAATTAGATAACATTAAGAGAAAGATAGTGGATTTTGACAAGATTTTTAAACAAAGCTAGCGATTAAGCATTCCTGATCTGAGACGGTAACGCGTTCCAAATGCGCACTGCCTGCACAGAAAAAGAATTGGAGTAAAATTGGGAAGAGTGAGACGGTGTTTTGAGGCGGAGCAAAAGTGTGTCGCGCAAGGCGCGGCCCTGCACTTCGGTATGAAACAGGAAACGTTCTTTTAGGTAGACAGGAGATTTAGGATTAAAGAGAATAGAGTAAAGAAGGGTAAGTATATGCCAGTTACGGCGAAGTCTGATGGGGAGCCACTTGAGCTGGAGGCGAAATTCAGAGACATTGTCATATTTGCGAAGTCCAAATATGAACCGTATACATAGATTTTGAAGACGCTCAAGTTTATTTAGTTGCTCTTCGGTGATATCAAGATAACAAGAATCTGCATAGTCTAGTATAGAGAGGAGCAAGGATTGTGCAAGCGCAATTTTAGTGTCAGTGGGCAAAAAATTTCGCAATCTTCTAATAGAAGCGGAAGCGGCGAATAATTTTCTACTGACGTCAGCAATCTGTGCTGACCAAGAAAACGTACTGTCAAAAATAATTCCGAGATTTTTCAATTTATTAAAAAATTTTACAAGGGTGCCATCAAATGTAACAGAAGAGATGTGATTCCAATAAATTTTACAAATTTGTCGAGAACTACCTATAATAATGGCTTGCGTTTTCGAAGGATTTACAATAAGGCCATGAGACTTGCTCCAGACAGATATACGTGATAGATCTTCGTTAATAGAGGATATGGCATTTGGAAGCTGGATCAAAGGAGTCAACCCCAGCGACCTTTAGAGACTGCCTCTGAGCTTTGTTATTGGTCATAGCGAAACACCTTTATGGGAAACCGCACGGCCAATTATATTATAGACATTCATAAATATATGCATCCTGGTCTCCCCTCAATGGACGGGATTTAGAGCATATTCCACCACGCTGCAACTGCGGGTTGGCGAAGACCAGTGTTTTCAAGGCGCTCAGAGTTTATGTATGTAATAATCTGTCTACTGTATCAAACTTCTTTATAACTATGTACTACATATGGAATGGAATGAAGATATAAAGCATATCCGTGTTAGAAGAATGGCCAAGCCGCATTCAAAGTCGTTTATAGATACCAATTATAAAATTAAATCTCTTTGTAAATTTTTGCCCTTTTTTACTGGAGAACTTAAATTTGACTCATGCTATACCGAGCCAGGCACAAGTCCAGCCTGCAAGTCGAATGTAATGTAAACGTTACTCCAAAACAAATAAACAATAGAATGCTCTGTTAGTTGGCGGCTCGGCTGTGCCCAGCCCAGCCTGCGTCGAGCCAAGACCGAGCAAAAGCAGGACAATAATTATTCGTTTGTTTAGTCGTTTGTTACAACGATTATTTTTCGTTAACCTAGTGTAGTCGGCTCGTGCGCAACTCAGTGTCAAAGTCATCCTTTACATGATTTTACAAGCTTTTATTTAATTTCACCGCGATATCTCTAAACAAATAGTAGAAGCTGACAACGGATCGGCGACCCCTTGGTGTTGCTGATCTTCATTAATAATAATAATTAATAATAAGTCCGCAGGGCAGCTTGTGTGGCGAGCTGTTGTGTGAGTAGCGACACCACGGACCCGAGTCTCCAGAGAGTCGGTCAGGGCCTTCGTATCCGACGTGTCTTCATCGGTCGGAGTGTAAACACAAGAAGCCCCGCAGGACTCTCAGCTCTGGCTTGCCTTCATTGGCCGTCCAGAGAGGAGCCGCTAGAGCTATATGCTCCAGGGGTGGAAGTGTTAAAGGGCATCATGCCGCGAGTAACTTCGGAGAAAGCGCAGCACACCTCTCGACATCCCTGAGTCACTCACACCGGTGTTGCCCCCGGCCGTTTTCCTGGCATTTCGGGGGCCCATCTAGTGAGTGGCAAGCCACCGCCTGCCGCAAATAACTAGCAATAAAAGCAGTTATGGCAGGCGACCGTCCCTCTTCTGTAATAGCCCGGTATTAAGTTCACCCAGACCTCATCTCCATAACCCATTTATTTTCCATCACACTTCGCAATAGTCTCAATGCCTGCCGAGACCTGCTCATGGGTATGTCGTTCCATTGACATATCCTGGAGCGGGTCACGGCGGGCGTACAACATTACATCAAACTTCTCAAAGGGGCCTCTACGCGTTGGATCCATATCCCCGCGCATGCCTATCAAATGACCGGGCTTGACCCGTGATTAAAAAGAGATACATATAATAATAATAATAATTTTATTTCTTTTAACAAGTTTCTTTTTACAAGTTACATGGTTGAAGTCTCCTTTTAAGCATGAAAATGCCTGTATTAGGAGACCACCCTCTTCCATAGCTACATGACTTTTCTTGCTAAAATAGTAGAACGTGTGTCTATTTACGTGTTTGCATGTGTAAATGTGTGTACGCGCGTGTGTGAGTCAGTGTGTGTTTGAAAGTGCGTATGTGTATACAATGCATGTATGTGCGCGTGTTTGGGTGTGCGTATATATGTTGTATTTGTTTTTATTAATTCCTAATTGTTATTTTTTTATAAGATGATTGCATTAATGTTTCCGTCTCCTCATATGTAAGTATTTTTATCCATTCGGTTATCATTTTTTTTGCATTCATAAAGTTGTTTATTGTAAATATTTACCTCTCTATTTACGTTGTTGTATAATTGAGCTGACCGTATGTTGTATTGTGAACTTGCAAATATGGTTTTTGATTGAGGAATTTGTGCTACAGTATGTTTCCTTCTTTTATTTTTATTTGCTGTATCATATGTAGGGACTTAAGTACTGTTCTTGATATGTACAATTTTCTAACAGAGAGCAAATTACTTGTAAGATAAAGATTGTGTGTGGGATATCTAATGTTTTTAAAATACATTATTTTTAAAAGAGATCGCTGTGCTCGTTCTACCTCAATGAATTTCGTTTTAGCCGCACCTCCCCAAATTGGAATACAGTAAGTCAAGACAGATTGTACCAAAGCAATATATATTTCATTTAAGAGACTTTTAGAAGAGTCCTTAGTACTTGTCGTACATTTTGGAACAATATGCCTCAGAGTTTTGAAAATCCAACTCAACTTCCTGATCCTGCCAGAAACCTGTTCCAGATGGCTATACCAAAACAACCTTTGATCCACCATCATACCCAAGTATTTAATTTCTTTAAATTTATTAAGCGTAGGGCAACTACAGGTAATATTATTGGCTTCGTTACAAAAGTGAACCTTAATATTAAAACCTTGACCGGGTTGAGTACGATTGTTTATACCGAAACATATATAATTAGTCTTAGCTGTGTTGAGGGTGAGAAGATTATGCTTTAACCAGTTAGCTATTTGAGCCAATCCTATCTCAGCACTATTTTGAACGTCGTCCCAGCGCTTTCCAGAAAAGACAACAGCAGTATCATCGGCGTAAGAGAAAATTTTTGTATTTTTGAGATTTAATGTACTAAGATCATTAATGTATATAAGAAATAGTGTGGGGCCTAATACGCTTCCCTGAGGAACACCGTATGATACCTCCGCGTCATCACTGGTGCACTGACCTAGCTTAACCCTTTGTTTTCTGTCTGAAAGATAGTTCCTGAACAGATTCAGCGGGATTCCTCTTATTCCTACTTCATCCAGCTTACGAATCAGAATAGGGACAGAGACGGTATCAAACGCTTTTTTGAGGTCCAAAAATACTGTCAAACATTTATCGCCTCTATCAAGTTGGTTCACAACTAGGGAGCTCAGAGCAGTGACTGCATCCTCAGTAGACATGCCTTGCCTAAAGCCAAATTGCATAGGCGATAGCACATCAAACTTCTCTAGATATTTTAAAAGTCGTGTGTTCAGTAGTTTCTCAAGTATTTTCGATATTGCTGATTGCTGGTAATACGGATATAGGTCTATAGTTATTGACGTCGTCTCTATCCCCACTCTTATATACTGGGGTAATGATAGCTTGTTTTAGTGGACCCGGAAAAATACCCTTTTGGAAGCATAAATTAGCAAGATGTGTTATAATAGGTACTACTTCTTTTCTTACATACTTTAGGTACGCAGATGAGATATTGTCCCAACCGGGTGCACTATCTGTTTTTAAACTCATTAGCGTTCTATCCACCTCATCAAGATCGGTATCTAATAGTACAAATGAATTTAATTGTGTGTGTGGTTTTTGATATGCAGTTCTAGGACAATTTTTGTCATCCCGCTGAATCTGTTCAGCTAGTAGTTTGCCAATATTAGCAAAATAATTATTAATACAATTAGCTGATTCTACAGGAGATGATTTGATATTACTTAATTCGATATTAACATTATTTGTTTTATTTGAATAGGTTATAGCTTTAATATTTTTCCAAAGTGATTTATTGTTATTAACTGATTTGGCAAGTAATTCCCGTTCATATTTTCTTTTTAGCTTTTTGATAAGGTTATTACAATAATTTCTGTAACGGGTATAGGTAATCTTCAATATACTATTATGTGGATCATTGCGTACGGTTTTTTGCAGTTTGTTGCGATTATTTATGCACCGAATAATTCCTGAAGTAATCCAGGGCTTAATTACTCGTTTACTGTTTGGAATTTTAGAAGTAAATTTGTATTGGCTTTTATGGAGTCAGTGAGTTTTTGTATAAGACTACTAGTTAATATATTTGGATTCTCGCAGGTTAATAATTCATTTAGATTATGTTCTTGTAAATATGCTCTAGCCTTTTCAAAATCGATTTTCTGAATAGTTTTATTTTCAATATTTTTCGTTTTTAATTTAGATAAAGAGAGTAGAGTTGTAAAATGGTCAGTTATGGTGGTATGTATAATACCGATAGCTGCTGTAACCTTTTTTTTATTTATTTTCATCATAAAGTGATCTAGGCAATTTTTGTCTCTGGTGGGTAACGTGTGGCCCGGAAGAATGCCATATAAAGATAACATATTAAGATAGCTTACTCTATTTTTATATTCATGAGGCGGCTCCATAGCTTTATGTTTAATATTAATGTTTTTGTATGTATTTAATGTTTCCAAATGAGTACTAAGAGAATTTATAAAGTTTTCAGTGTTTGTGTTAGATGGGGAGCGGTAAACACATAAAATAATATTGCCAAGTACATCTAGTTCGAGGCATGATGCCTGTGTTAAATTTATTTCCTTGACCTTTGGATTTAGTGTATTTTTTATATAGACCACTATACCATCATTTTGGTTCCGTAGATATGTAGTAACATATGGGTTATAATTTTTTAAAAGTGGAATAGGTTTGTTACGGTGGAGCCTACACTCAGTCAAAATTATTATGTCTGTATCGAAATTAAAGCCTGATAAAGTAAGTATAAAGTCATCAAAGTTGTGATATACGTTTCTTATATTTTGTGAAATAATAGTTAGATCATATTTTTTTATAGTAATATTTTTAGCAAGCTCCGAAGTTTCACATGCGAAAGTCCGGGCAATTTCAAAATTATCTATGTCATTTAAAGCGTGTAGTAAACTACCCATAAGATTCATTGAATAATTGTAATGTTTTTACAAGCTATATCGAATGGACTACGGAGCCCACGCATACGACTAGAGCATATATCAATATTATTTATAAGAGAGCACAGCCAACTGCATCCATGTAGTACTGTAATAGTAATTATTAGAACCTGTGATATTACATAAATTATGTAAGACCATGAAGTTATAATTACAATATTTGCAAGCCATAAGTAAACTGTTTTTATATGTGCGTTTATTGGTATATATAAGTACTTTATACATTTTATATATATGTATAGAATAATAAATTGACAAATGTAATTTTGTTTTACGTATATTTTTTGAGGCAATGAAATTAATAATAGTGAATTAATTGTTAAAGTATTTGCATCAATTAAATATGGAATTATATATGTGAGAGAATTTTTGAATGAATATATTATAGCGTGAATGTAATTGTAGCTACTTGTGATTTGTATTTGTGTATATGAGTATGTTTGTATTGTGTGTATGTTTGTATGGGTGTACATGATAAAATTTATGCGCTGAATTATCTCGTATTCTATGCAGCAAACATATTTTAATCCAAGCGTAGTGAGTAATGTATTATTATTTCCCAAGTTGAGCTTTTTTTCATAGCAATAGTAAGTAAAATCTCTTGAAATAAAAATTACACTAGATATAAAAATTAATAATTGGGCATGGGAATATGATTGTGCTGTGCAATTTATGTACAGTGTAATGTTGTATTTTATGTTACAAAGTTTTTTAAATCTCAAACAAAACACATTTGTTTTGTTTATTATTTGGTGATTACCAACATCAGCCAAGATTACACGGGATAGTCACTTAACGTCACTAGCTGCACTAAGTCCCTGTACCTGTGATTCATTTCTAATCAGGATGACTGGAGAATTATCTTCCATTCGGACGTACACCCTCCCATATGCAGTCCAGCAGTATTTAAACTTTTTGGACTTCACGAGCTCACGGGCAAGGAAGTGAAGGCGGGCTGCCCTAGCCGTGAGCTGCTCAGTCACAAAAATAGGGGTGTCCTCAAATATACGCATTCCTGTGTGCTTCGCGCAGAGCTTTGTTTTTTGTTTCAAATTATATAGTTTACAGGATTTCACTAACTCATTCTTTAAAATGGTTGAAGAAGTTTCGACTACGATAGGTGCGTTGGTAATTTTTTCGTTCTTTCCGCGAACCCTGTATACATCTCGGATGTCGCCCTTATTTATTACACAGCCCACTGTGCTGGAGAGACCCTTGACTATGTCGATCAAATCCTCTTTTGTTTCATCTGGTTTTTTCGGGACATTTTTAATTTCAAAATGTCTGGGTAGACGAAATACCAAATACACTTCTTACGACCCGGAACTCTCCATAAGCGGCCAAAAAGTTGCTACGATTGCAGAAACAGTGCCTTTCAAATTTCTTGGTAGAAAGATAGATTACAAAGGACGCACACCATCATTGGGGGAAGTTGTCGAAAATTTCATTAACGACCTCAATAAGGTAGACCAACAGCCTATCAGTAATATTAAAAAAGCATGGATATACGACAACTATCTCACATCACGTCTCACTTGGCCTTTCCTAGTATATGACTTCGGTAAAACCCTCTTGGCAAAGTTAGATGCTAATGTCATAAAGATATTAAAGTCATGGTTCGGACTGGCACATCCGGCTGATCCCTCGACTCTATTTAGGGATCACAATAGTTTTGGGCTGAAATTAAAGAAACCTTCTGAACTCTATAAACACCTGAGAGTTACAAAAACGCATGTTTTGCAAAAGTCGCAAGACGAATTAGTTAAATCTCTCCCAAAAGACAAAAATGCCACAGACCTAGAATCTAGACTTCAATTCCACAAACAATTTATGGTAGGTGCACAGGCAAATAGAGCTGGGTTGGGCGCGAGAAAGAAAAGGGAAGACCGAGACATAGTAAAAACCTTTCTACAACAAGACGAAAATGACAGTTACAAAGTGCACGCTATGAATTTAGAAATGCAAAGTGAGTGGTTAACCATAGGCGAGTTTTGCATCCCGTTAGCTCTGAAGTGGCGCACCTTGCTGTATGACTGGTCTCCTGCCTTATTAAAATTCTATCTTAATGCCTTTCAAATGACCCTCCCTGACCAGAGTAACTTAGTTAGGTGGGGAAAAGCCTCTGAAAAATGTTGCTATACCTGTGGAGAGGCGATATGTACAGCAAGGCACCTATTGGTGGGATGCAAGGTGCTCCTTGATAGTGGTCATTACTCACATCGCCATGACAGAGTACTTCAAATCATACGTGAAGCCATAAGCCTTTCAATAGCTAGAGCCCAAAAAGGATTAACGACAAACAAAAGACAAATTAACTTTATAAAAGGAGGCTCAACTTCAAACTCCAAGAACAAGCCTTACTCAATCCTCAGTGCAGCACCTGACTGGACTATTTTAATGGACACGTATGAAAAGCACTATAAAATCCCAGAAGATGTGGTTGTTTCGACATCCAGACCGGACATTTTCCTTTTCTCCAGAGCTACAAAACGTATAGTACTTGTAGAGCTTACCGTACCGTGGGAAACTAACATACCCAAAGACCACGCGATAAAACAAAACAAATATTATGACCTCCTAAACGAATTAACAAAAAGCGGCTATGTAGTTAATCTATACGCTGTAGAAGTAGGAGCGAGAGGTATACCAGCAAAATCTCTCTATAACCTGCTGAAAGACCTTGGCTTGTCCAGAAGTGCAGTAAGTTCTATACTGGAACGAGTATCTAAAGCTGCATTAGCAGGTTCATACCAGATTTGGCAGGGCAGGGAGAGAAACACAAGTAGTGAAGGTGAGTGTTGATGTACGTCGGAAAGGGGCCCCTTAAACCTACACCCGTGTCACAAGTCTCGGGATCTGCTTGGGTTTCTCTCTCTACCACACGATGGACCCGGCACCCGCACGGTGAATCCATGGAAGCTAAGAAGTTCGTCTCTGATTTTCTGCAATCCAACTGTATATTCTCCAATTTGTCCTCCAGTACTACTATGTATTTTTTGTCTTCCTTAATTTTAGCTTCCAATAATTCAATTTTCTTCTTAAACTCCTCGTTTTGAGCAGCCAAAAATGCCACTGAACTTTCAATATTGCTGCTTGTTTGCTGGATTTCCTTTAGTGTGGCGGCATTCTTCCCAAATTCCTTTTCCTGTGTAGAAATCATTGTTTTAAACATTGATTGCATTTCTTCCTTAAATTTCAAGAATTCGGCAGTGAGATCCTCTTCCCTCTTTCTTTTGAATCGTCGTAACGCAAAGCTCGGCGGCGTCACAACCGTTTCCGTATCGGTGTAAGATTCTTCTTCTAAATTATCCTTTATATCCATTATACCAGAGAATTATGAAATCACAGTGGTTAACACGCGCAAACTTTTGTCTCGGTTGCACCTACAGCGGTAGGTGGGGCTACGCCTTCCAGGTTGAATCCTCGTATAGACAGCACTCCACAGCGAATAGTTCAGTCAACGGCGTCTTCGGAACTGTAGCGCAATAAGACATAAACTCACCAAACTACAGTGCGGTGTAGTTCCTGTGTAGTACTCGATATTGGTTTCGTAGCGAGTTCGTAGCAAATCGACGTAGCTGACCGATACGTCACTGCTGTCGTAGCGCTCGTAGGTTACAGATCCACTATTTCGGCGCGAGTCGACACGCTTGACTTAGCCTCGCGGCAAAACACGGCCAACGGACCCACCCAGATGCGACGAAGACACCGACTTCAAACGCAAGCACGGTCACAACACTACTTAATTTCAATATTTATTTTAATTTAATATTTAAATTTACTCAATAACTACAATAAACTCGACTGACACGTCCAAGCTCGACAGCGGTCCGGGGGGAAGAGGATTTCATTGGCGGTGGTGTTTGCTTAACAGGTGATCCACATGCTCGTTTACCCCCCGTCATATAAAAAAAAATCAAATCTTGCAAATCAAATGTGATTCACTTCCTAGTGTCGGGTTGAGTTGAAAGTTGGCACAGTCGTTTAGAATCTCATCTGTAACTCACGGTAATAATTGAATTTCGTCTGTAATAATAGGCTGCTATGTCTTGTTTAATACTTAATAGGCGATACTGCTACTTTACAGCACTAAATAGATATGGAAGCATGCATCACCATCATAAACCTTCCTAGTAGCTCAGTTGAAAAGAGCAGTTCTTGACCAGTTATCATATTTTTAACTCTGATCTAAATCTTTAGAACTACAAATATATAGATCTCCCGTCGTCTTATCAAAAACATAAATGAAAGAAAGCCAACTTCTGAGTAAAAATCTTGCAAGATATACTCGGACAAGGCCTTTGCTAAGAAAAGACTTGACATCTGAGTTATGAAGGGGCCGAAAGTGCTCCGAGATGGTAATAAGTAGTCCACGAGCGATGTGTCGCCCTTTTGCTATGCGAACTTGGCTGATTCGCTACCATGTGACTAGACATAAATACGCAGATTGTTCAGATACAGTAGTCGAATTTCTAACAAGCTTTTGATAGGAACACCATATGCAAGTATCCGTACCGCATTGCAACCGTCATATTGCAATATGTCGAATTTATAAAATCACCACAGGCATTCTCGATAGTGTTAACGATATTAACTTTCGATCGCTGGTTAGTAAGTAAAAGACTTTCTTACTGTAAGTATAACTTCGCACATCTGTTAAGTCTTACATTCGTTGTCAACTCTTATTCATCCCACTGCTAGGATAAGGGTCTCCCCTCAATTGAAGGGGTTTAGAGGATACTAGGGCGGGAGCACCTCAATAACAACTAGCACCTTGTGACTCGATTCAGAGGCGCTCTGTGAGGATTGTTAACGAATCCAAATTGACGGACGGTTTTGAACCCTTGAGTATGAGAAGAGATTTTGCGTCCCTTTGAGTGTTCTACCGATGGTACAATGGGCTGTGTTCAAAGTAGTTATTTGACATGATGACCATGGCCACCTTCTACTGTCGCACCGCTCGCCATCGACAGGGAATTCATCCTCACACATTAGAACCGAAGTGGCCGCGTACTGTGCGGTTCCAGAGAAGTTTTCTTCCACGTACTATCAAGCTGTGGAATGAACTGCCTGTTGAGGTTTTCCCAGGAGACTAAAGCATGGGATTCTTCAAAAAGGGCGTTAAGAGGTTTTTACAGAGTCGCAACGCGCAACGTCGATGTCTCTGGTGTTACAGGCGTCCATAGGCTACGATAACTGCTTTCCTTCAGGGGGACCGTATGCTTGTTTATCACCTTAGTGGTATAAAAAAAAAACTCCACCACGCTGCTCAACTGCGGGTTGGTGGAGAGTTTTACATTATGAAGCAAATAGCATTGCACCTTAATGCAATAAATATAATAATTTAAAACAGAAAAACTGATGCTTACATCAATTTTCTGTTTTAAAACAGAACGTAATAAAATATTATTGTCTTCGGTTATCATTTAACTATTTAAGTTTTATCGTTTAAGTAATATCGTTAACTTTACTTTATCTACCTGGGCAGGAGTCTTACCGACTAATCTGAACCGATCCATATCGATTTATTTTGAAAATAGGACTTAGGTTAAATGACTTTACTGACTGCTGAATATTGAACTTCCCCAATGCTTTCCACCATATGCGACCCCCATTTTCAGCATCCAGCTCAGAAAGATGCCGAAAGCGAGGTGTTTATTTGTTTGGTCCTTCTTGCATGAAGGAACCAATTAATTGACATGATTTTTGCAGGGAGGATTTCAATTCAAGAGAAGAACGTCTATTGATCACGCTGCCGAAGCCAGCTAGTTTCATATTAGTAAGGTGGCAGAATTTGCCGTGTGGTTTCCGGCAGACTAGAATAGAATCACTCCGTCTCTTCCCGTGGATGTCGTACAAGGCGACTAAGGGAAACATTATAAAACATCGATCAGGCCTCCCCAACCCGTCTGGCCAGCGTGGGGAGTGTAGGCCAAATCCTCCTTCCGTCTAGCACGGACGAGAGAGGGTCGGGCTCCTGTAGTGGAGACTAAAATGACCTGATGATGAAGGTGGCAGAATTAATTAATATTACTTTTCCGAGAGCACTTCTGCCAACTCGACATTCTGTCTGGTATTAATCAACCCTCAAATTCTCACTTCAATGCTGGCATTTTTAATATCGTAGTAGATGTTACAACCTAAATTACAAAGATTTTCTAGTATTAGCCTTTACTCAATCATTCCTTTCAATCTGTCGAAAATCTGTTTCTCCCGAAACGAGCCGACAAAATTGCTTTGTCTTCAATTGGGATTCATTTAAATCTGTTGAATCGAGATCTCCTTACAAAATAAATACCCCTTTAGTAGTCATTTGATATTGTTTCAACTCAAAAATCAAACAATTAACTGTGTTGTCGGTACTTAGAAAGGTTATTGAAATAGTCGTTATACATTTACATACAATGCATAAATACTCCTTACGCAGATCTACGAAGTGAAAATAGAGGAAGAAAGTTCTGAAAGCCTACGCGCACTAGGCGGCTGCGACCATGGCAGAAGCGACCAACAATTTTATATAACTGATCGCATAGTGCGCATTATTTCATAAAACATAACTAGCTTCCGCCCACTAGTTCACCCGCGTGAACGTCGGTTATAGCGCAACTTTTAGTCATCACTCGAGAACATCTCACTGTTTAAAAATAAAAGGTATTCAATTATTTATTCTGAACTTCTAATATAATGTATGCAAAATTTCATGGCACGCGATTCAAATTTCAGTTAAGGCGTGAAACAAACAAACAAACTGACTTTTGCATTTCTAATTTTAGTACGGAAGTAAGGATGTAAATGGATGGTCGCGGTCACGATCGATCGACATGGTCGTGTATGCGCGGAGGCCATAACGGCCTAGTATGAGACGACGAGGCATCGTACGTTTCTGTTTTAGATGAACAGCCAGAGTTGGAAGTGAAAATCTGAGGATCACATATTCTTATGATGCATTAGATAAGCCTTACTATATCCAGCAGCAGATAAATGCAAGCTAATGGTTGTTGGCTATACATATCGTATTTCCAAAAAATAAGCAAGTCCTACAGCTTATAAATTCAACTTGCATATGAGCCTGCTCTGAAGTCACTATGATCGTCGTGGTGCCTGAACTCATACATGGTCCGGACACCAGTGACCCACCTGCATCACTCAATAAGTTCCCGGTCGGCAATATTTTTGACTATATAGAGGTGCTGAAATGTTTGGGTAGCACTGCAACAATGACTGTCCGCGTCCAAGAAGTCTAAGCGTATCCATCTGCAGCGGCGAGTGCGTTAAGGGGTTGTCATTTCTCCGAAACTATTTACCGCTGCTCTGGAAGACGTAGGTATTTAAAACTGTGTATTGGAATAAACGGGGCATCAGTGTGAATGGCGAGTACATCTCACCTTCGGTTTTGCCGCTAATGTCATAATGGCTGAATCGTTGGAGGATCTTGATCTTATGTTGACCGATTTCAATGCTGCATCTCGATCCGTGGGGCTGGGGATGAATTTCGACAAGACAAAAGTCATGTACAACGATTTTGTCATCGCTATCGTATCGCCCGGTTAAAGTGGAGGATACAGCTATTGAAGTGGTTAAAGACTATGTCTATCTCGGACATTCCATACAGTTTGGTCGGTTAATTTCAACAAAGAGATCGATAGATGCATTCGATTGGGCTGGGTAACTTTGAGAATGGAAGACCCATATCCCAGCAGTGGAATTAATATGGGTTAACGTCAATGTTAATAAAATTCATTTTACAAATAATTACTCGGAAATGCGAACAATATCTATCACTTGATGTTTGAATTTCAATTTAATAACTAAATATCCGTTGAGTTCGAATTTTCAATGCAAATGCGTTTGGTGTGCTGAAACAAAAATCCATTTATCGAAAGTTTACAAATCGACTGAATATAGTAGTAGTTTTGCATACTCATAAATATGAAAAAAACTAATATATTTAGTCAAGAGTCAGTACCATCGATCTTACCTTTAATTTTATATGAAATTACGCATTTATTATGATATTGAAATTTCCATAATAAGTTAATTTCTAGAAAATGATTAGAGATACAAAATAAAGATATTTTTTTTAATATCGTAATAAATACATATATTCTTCAATATTAAAGGTAAAGTACCACCCGTACTGCACTTATGACCAGTGACTGTGTTTAGAATAACGTAGCTGACTTGTTTGTTTCTACGACTCATCGGATAGACTTTTATTTTATTAAAATAGTTACGAATGCGATGATGTAGTTACGTTTATTTATAGCTTTTTATTGATTTTAAGAAAGTACTTCAAAGTACATGTAGTTACTTTAATAGGTTCACCGATTTGTTTCAAAATCGGAGTCGATTTACTTTGCTTTGACTAAACTAAACTTTATATATTTTCTCTTGTTACTTAAATGTAACTGAGATCTGTCTTTAAAATATAATGAGTGTTGTTTTAAAGAACGCAACTTCGACAAAATAAACCTGATAATAATATGAAAAACATCTTCGTTGTTAGTATGTATAAATTTTATTATTTGAGTGTCAACCATAAATTATATACAATACAAAATCCATATCATATACTGAAAATGTATAAGTTATACAATTCTAGACGTCTAGAATTATAACAAAAATATATATTTATTATATGATAGCGGCAAACTAAGACGGTGTCAGACAAGTAAATAAATAAATATTTCTGGACAATTTTCACAGCGCCATTTAGCCTTAAATTAAGCGCAAAGCTTGTGTTATGGGTACTAGACAACTCATAAATGGACTTAAATACATTTTTTTTTGTAAATACATACTTAGAATACATAGAAAACACCCAGACCAAGACAAACAGACATGTTCATGCACACAAATGATTATCTTGTGCGGGAATCGAACCCGCGAAATCGGAGTCAAAGTGGCCATTGCTAACCATTCGACCACCGAGCTCGTCATAATCATTATAATGATCTCATATTATCGTCATAATAATTAAGTAAACAAGATACGAGTAAGTTGCGGTGTCGGCCGCTCACGCGACGACTCCACTACTGCCTTGTCGCTCGTAATCTCAGCACAAGATGCTCAGTGTCACAACACTGACTAGACGTTATTCCGATATAAGTACTGATGACGTCAAAACATAGATTTCTTATCGTGTCAATGTATTTTTGTCTCTATAAGTCAACTACACCTAATAGTCGAATAACATGCAACAGTTTGTTTGACACAATATCATGAACAAACTTCGTTTATTATAAATATTTAAATAAAAAGGGAAATATTCACTACCCGTGGGATTTGAACCCAGCTCAACGCAAAACTTCATTTAGACAGATAAATAAAATTGGAGTGTCTGTTTGTAATATTAAAATAACCGCTTTTTACTCGATAACTTACTTCTTCTTCAATAAACATCCGGTATGTTCTATACTAAAAAGATGTAGTCACATGATTTGAACTTAGCTACGTCATCAGCTGTTTTTTATATGGAAAATTACAGATTTTGATAATCAAACTCGTAACGTAGTCTTGGCAATATACCTATCTGTCACAGGAAGAACATATCTGATGTTGTTCTATAATTGGCAGCCGTGCCGTGATACCAGCTTAGTAGAACATGCCCTTTTATTGTTATCAATAAACATTAAGGTTTGGTCTCGACATTAAAACATTTTGTACATACAGATTTAAATTTTCTATCGAGACATAAAACACAGATATCTGTCCCTTCTCAAGACAGCGACAAGTCAAGACAGTGTCAGGCGAGCAACGTAACAAGATAAGCGGGAGTCCGTCGCTCACGCGACCCGTTCCGCTGCCGCTCCCTTCGTAACAGTCGCATGAGACACAAACTAATGTTATTATTAGATATCACACTGGTTTTAATAAAACATATAGAACTATATAAAATATCTACTCCAAAAAGGGCTATTAGATGAGATATTCAGATCCTAACAGATACCCCGAAACGACAATCTGAAGTTTCGGAACAATAATTTATACAATAAATTAGGCCCTACTAGATGAAAAGCTCACATCCACTGGTCCAATCGAAAGAAATTCAGATGATAGATGAAAATTGACATTAGTTTTTTCGGAAACGCTACCAAATGTATTTGCCGACATTTGTATTTTTATTATTTTAAAGCTATCGATAGGTTGCAGCGACGGGCTGTCCGAATAATTGACTATGACGCCACCAAGAACCTTGAACTTTTTCTACTCCGCAGGGACATTGGGCCACTAACCGTAATTTAACGCCTATTTCATGGTGAGTGCTCTGAAAATCTGTTTTCTCTTATCTCACCCTCCCGTTTTCTTCAAAGAACTTTACATGCAGCTTGCGAATTCATAGTTTCACTGTTGCCAACATTTCCTCGAGTACTAAAAAATTCGGCAGCTCCTACCTTTTTCGTACCATTAAAGTGAAACACACTGCCGGCAAATGTGTTTCCATCTTCTTGTAATATAGGAACCTTCAGGCAAAGCGTGAAGATATATGTTGCGGAGCAGCATGCCAGTGTTAACTTACAGGACACTAAGGTCTTTTATCATTCGTCGCTGTAATTTTAGTTCAACTTCTTGCTTATCATCAGGCAACGTGGAGACATTATGCTGAGTTATTATAAAAAAAAAAAAAATCAGAGTAGGGTGCCTACTCTGATTTTTTTTTGGCTGGCTTTTAGGCTGCCTATCATAGTTTTATCTCGATTACGCCTCACAAATGGTTACTAGCGTAACAGCACCATATTATAAGAGTGTCTGAAAACATAATAATGCAATTGGCTTTTTGGAGTATATCACCAACTGAGGCATCGTTAATTGGCAATATGCCTTATAAAAGTATAGCAGTAGACAGACATATCTCATGCTAAGAGATTAACGTGGGCCTTTACTTTTTGACATAGCTGTCATAATACTGCCTTGTCTATTGCTATTCACCGAACACTCTGACTTACATTGATTTTTCTAAAACTATTGAACCATTTAAAATAGCAATAAATCATGTGGATAAACGGTCTGTCGTCGAAAAGGTCTGTAGAGGCAGAACTGCCATGTTCTTTTAGAAATCAGGTCACCAGTTCGTGAGTCAGTGCCACAAATTGATATATATACAAATATACATTCACATATATAATCCTCTCGAGTACCTTGCAAAGAATAGAATAGGTGACAGCTACGGGACGGTAGTTGGCATTTGATTATGCTGCGCTATGATTATTACGTCTTGTACTTTACATACTTTCTCGTCAACCTTTATTCATCCCACTGCTGGGATCCGGGTCTCCCCTCAATCGAAAGGGTTTAAAACATACTCCACCACGTTGCTCGATTGCAGGTTGGCGGAGTCTAGACGACTGTCATCTAATGACAACAGCCGGCACCGACGGTTTAACGTGCCCTCCAAAACACAGAGGAGCTTGAAATAAATACACCCATCCAAGGTTACGTTACAGTCGACGTTGCTTGTCTTGCGTGATCGATTGGACTGTCACGTGTAACGACGCCATCAAGCTCCTCAATACGCGTACAATTCCAAAACTAACAATTGTTACATAACCTTAACTGATCAGATGAATTGACGATTTGAGCATTAAACCTAACATCATATTGGCATTTTTTACCAAAATTTGGTGCGAAATCTAACTAAATAGAACAGAAAAATCCGCGTGGGTCATAAATTTTCGTTCCCATCGAATCTGCAACAACCCTCAACAGACTAACATCGAGCGATTTAAATTCAAGACCGCACTCAACCGCAATTATTTACACAACGGCTCTACACTATCCTTAAATCTGTATAAATATTCATGAAACTGTTTTATAAGGAGACCCTTGTTCTCTTTACTGGTGCAAATGAAAGTTGGCGGTTTCACAAACAGACTATTTTATTGTTTTTATCGAAATATCGACGGAGTTTTTCTGTAAATCTAAATTTGCTTCGAATTAATTTAGTTTTTTTTTTTAATTTGTTTAATTATTTTGTTGTAATTGTCATTACTATTATACTAGGTATTTGTTTTTTCATTACAAAATCAATTTATTTTTTCCAATTTTTAACAACAAATTTTACGTATTGTATGGTCGAAATCGTTGATGCAACGTTTGAATATAGTCAGTTCGTCGTTTTGAAGTTTAATATTGTTTTTATTCCACATTTTCAATAGACAACCACGACATTAGATTGTATAATAACCAATTACAACCCGCATGAAACATGTAATCTGTTAGTCGAAGCATCATTTTTCAAGGGTCTAAACAGGTCCGACCACTAACCTTACCTTCGATATAATCGTCATGCATGATATGATTATCAAACACCTTTGATGGCTGTGTTAGCTGATTACGACAAACATAATTACGTAAAATCGCTTACTTTTCGACAGCTGCTTCAGCAGATTGGCAGATTTCCAGCTACTGTAGTGTTTCCCTTTACGATTTTTTTTCTTCGCGAAGAAGAGTTTTGAAAGAATTGGAGCTCGATGAACTGTCAGAATTGCTCGAATCATTTCTATGCTTTTCCTTCTCCTTAGAGTATTTATAAATCCAGCATTTAAATAATTCATTGTAAATTAGTGTCCGATCGAAACTGGTTTTTACGACCGAAACCGAAACCGACATTCGGCAACAGTCTCAGTTTCGGCTGAAACCGAAACCGAAACCGAAACTTTTACGATAGAATTATCTAACTGTAGGTACTTTTCTTATAATTGAGGGTGTAAGTTGTTCATCAACATCTCTGAATAAAAGCCAACTTCACCTGCACTCGGTGCACCCTGCTAACTGACAAACGAAGCTCTGGCGAAAAGAGAGGTAGGGAGCGTAATTGTAAGCTACCCGACTGGGGAATGTACTTCCACCTCACAGAATACCGCAGCCAAATAACAAATCCCTTGAGGGTTGTTGTGTTGTGCTGCGAGTGAGTGAGGTCACCAGAAAGGGAGGAGATGCAGCGGGGGTGGCAGCGCGCGAGCGATATTTTATGTTGCGATCGCTACTAAGGCTACGGTAACCGCTTCACATCAGGCGGGCCGTATGCTTGTCTGCCACCCGACGTATTATAAAAAAAACAAAAAAATAATAATTACGTTACGATACGTTATAATTGCTAGATACTTGGTTATAATTATTAAATTGAACGTTGAAACTGTAAATCTTTAATATTATCACCACTAATGCACTATAGTAAGCAAGGGCGTCGCCAGGGGGGGGGGGGTACTCCCCCCCCCTAGAGATTCTATTTATTTATTGTACAGTCAAGAACTCGTGAAGCCTTACTCTGACTCTGAACCGTTATTAATACAATCGCTGTAGATGTAAGGCTCGTACTACAAGTGAAAAACTTCATGAGCACTCGACTTTACCTACAATTCATACTTTTCTCATTCTCCATGTCAACTTCCCCCCCCCCGGTCCATCGGCTGGCGACGACCTTGATAGTAAGTACCAAGTACCTAACTATTTTTTGTTTACGTATAGCATTACTGAATGAGTTAAATTAACCACAAAATACTCAGATAGTTATGTTAGACTTGATTGTACTATAATCTATGCATTAGTTACTAAATTATTACTACCTACCCTTAATACAATATCACATGATAAAACTTACCGAATTGAAAACAAATCACACGAAAACTCACAAACAACAAACAAAACGCACTGCAAACGCAAACAAGTCACGACATGACGCGGCACGTGGACGCGGCAAAATGTCTTCGTCGCTTGGATGGAATTTATTGCGCCGAAGTGCCGAACATGAGCGAGCACAGCGCGGGAACTCCCGAATGAAGTTTCGGTTACGGTCGTAGTTTCGGCAGGTTTGCCGCCGAAACCGAAACTAAACCGAAACTCGTTTATTTGCCGAAACTCGACCGAAACCGAAACCGAACATTCGGTCGGACACTATAAATTATTAAAAAACCTGTTAACAGGTTATAAAATAAAATCAACACAAGGCCCGAAGAATTAATAAACATATATTTACTTTCACACGGTTCGGCACTTGACATTGGAATATTTTACAATCTATAGCAATATCAAAAAGATGTAAATTCAAAAAAATATTAATAAAAAAATCTACAAAAAAGGCACATAACAGCTGGCGAGGCTGCCAGCAACAATATTAGACACGACTAATAACCGTCAAAATACTAGTACTTATCATTAGCAAGAGCTTTAGCTAAGCTAGATTTTTTTTATATGAGAGGGGGGGGGGGGGGGGGGCAAACGAGCGTCACCTAATGGAAAACAATTATTACCACCGCCCATGGAGATCAGCAACACCAAGGAGTCACCGATGGATTTGCCATCCTTTTAAGGGAAAGTTGACTCTGTTCTTGAAGGCTCCCATTTTGTAATTGTTCAGAAATACCGCTGAGGGAAGTTCATTCTACAATTTCACAGTTAGTGGTATAAAATGTCTTAGGAAACGTAATGTGGCAGAATGCCAATTCTCAAGATGATGTGGATGGACTTTAAACTTATAGCGAGTTGTAATAAAATTTCTTGATAAGTAGGTAGGCAATTTTAATGTCCTACGAAATGCGAAGACGAAATGTAAGAATAAATGACTTACCAAATAACCGCCACTATATTTATATTAGTATTCAAAAATGATTTCAAAAATTGATATTGTTATAAGTATAACACTACTTGAATACGCAGAATAGTTGTAATAATTATTTGTATTTGAAATACGATGTATTTCAACAAGTTTCTTTAGGACTCCTGTTTTGCGACGGAAAATAAGACGCAAAATGGCAACAGCCACATTCCCTCCAACTAGTAGTGGAGAAAACATCGGCAAATTGTACCGGAAACACGCAAAATAGAACGCAAATGGAAGTGTTCGACGAGCTCAGTGGCGTAGCGGTCAATGACGTGGCTTCGACACCAATGCTCGTGGGTTCGATTCCCACATAGGACAAACATTTATGTGCATTAACATGTCTGTTTGTCTTAGTTTGGGTGTTTTCTATGTATAATAAGTATGTATTTACAAAAAAAAAAAATGTATTTACGTATGTTTATTAGTTGTCTAGTACCCATAACACAAGCTTCGCTTACTTTGGGGCTAGATGGCGCTGTGTAATTTGTGTGACAATATTTATTTATTTATTTATTTATTTGTTTGTTATCTCGTTTACTACTCGAATAGCGTACAGTGTTTAATAAAATAATTTTATTGTATTGAATAAAAATTCCTTCCTTGCCACAACTGGTTATGACAACTAAGAATGACCTACGAAAACAAGGCACTCTTTATGTTTAATGTCAAATGCCTTGATAAAGCTGTAAAAGAGAAATCGGTCGGTAAAAATACATTATTTTAATTTAAAAAAAATACTTTTTGAATTGGAAATGTGAAAGACTTGAACAGTTACAGCTAAAAACTCTACATTTTATGCGAACGTACATTGAATTTTATTTAACTAGTTAATTTTTTTTATTTATTTTAACAATTAAAGAATTTTATTTAATTAGTTAATTTTTTTTTATTATTTTTTATTTAACTAGTTAAATAAAATTCAATGTACGTTCGCATAAAATGTAGAGTTTTTAGCTGTAACTGTTCAAGTCTTTCACATTTCCAATTCACAAAGTATTTTTTTTCTAATTAAATGTATTTTTACCGACCGATTTCTCTTTTACAGCATTATTTTTTTTGCGATTTTTGCGAATTTACATTTTTATGCGAACGTACGTTGAATTTTATTATATTATCATATTTTGAAATTCATACGTTCGCATAAAATGTAGAGTTTTTAGCTGTAACTGTTCAAGCCTTTCTACATATTATTGTGTATAAACACAACATTGACAAAAATAAAATTATATGGGCATATCACTTGACACCATGTTCATACAAACGTGCTTACATGTACACCGATTAACAATAAATAGCCTTTGTCCCTGAACTGAAGCACAACTCGCTTTGTTCAGCAGAGATTCCAATTGACCTTCTCTTCCAAGTGCCTTCGAAACTGAATATCGCTGGAAATCTTGACTTCAACAATCTCAATACTCTTGGGATGTATCCGTGAGAATGACCAGGAATCGAGAACGCATGCTAAACTATATATAGAACTGATATAATATTCTTCTGTATCTATAAAAACCAACCATTATTGATTGATCTATGTGCACAGCTCAAACTACTGGATAGATCGGGGTAATATTAGGCATACATGTAGTTATTATGACATAGTATGATTTTTTTTATACTACGTTGGGTGGCAGACAAGCATACGGCCCGCCTGATGTGAAGCGGTTACCGTAGCCATATTAACGCTCACGACATAAAATATCGTTGCGCGCCGTCACCCCCGCTGCCAACGCGGCATCTCCTTCCTTTTTGGTGTTTACAATTACGCTCCCTACCTCTCTTTTCGCCAGAGCTTAGTTTGTGAGTCAGCAGGGTGCAACACGTGCAGGTGAAGTTGGCTTTGGTTCAAAGATGTTAAAGAACCCCTTACACCCCATGTTGATGAACCACATACACCCCAAAAATGATGCCTACGTCATAATATCTAAATACTAATAAAGGATTTTTGAAAATTCTCAACTCGCGAACGAAGTCGCAGGTGCAAGCTTGTTTTCTTCTACTTTGTATCTATAAAAGGCAACGGTTACTAGATGATCTGTTACGTACAGCTCAAACCACTAAACGGATCAGGAATCGCCGAATGCGAAAATGATACTACTGCTTAGATTGTTGGTAATTATGTTTAGCTCGGCTGGTAAAAACCCTACTAGTAGTAGAGCTCTACCGCCTAAGCTTAATATGTTTGTCAATAACTTTAACCTAAGACCAATTTTTGGAACCAATAAATCCGATGGTCTGCTTAGGCGGTACGTGCCCTGCCCCCTTACCACCATCTCATATTGCGACTCAATAACTGAATAGATTCCTTATTTATACCGATGAATAAGCGACTCTATTTCAATTGCAATAGAGTCGCTTATTCATTGCTATGAATAAGCAATCTATTCAATTATTGAGTCGCAATATGAGATGGTGGTTAGGGGGCTGATCACTTCCTCCCGCCATCCGTTGGGTCAGTGGTTCTAGCAGTACGTCGACAGATCAGGTAGTTGCGGTTGCTTTTTATAGATACAAATTAGAAAAATACTAGCTTGCTCCGGCGTTTTCCTACGTATCGTATCCGTATACGATTCACGTATTCCGTGAGAATTTTCAAGGGATTAGATTATATATTATTTATTTATTTAAGTAATAGTAAGATATTTGTCAATAACTTAAACCTAAAACCTATTTTTTTAATCAAAATATTAGACCGGAATCGGCTTCAGCTTACGCGGTAGGGACCCAAGTTGAAACTTACTGGTATATAATATATCGTAGGCATCCGCCAACACAGATATTTGAAAATTCCCACCCGATACCGACATACATTTTGACAGGTAACTTTCATCAGTAAGGTATTGATATGAACTAATGAACAGCAAAGTAATTCCACAAGGTAATCACAATAGTCCGGTTGAGAAGTATTTTTTTTTTTTTTTAATTGGTGGTCTGTAAAGTCGTTTTACGGACGATAAATTTACGTGATAACGTCATAAAAAAACATCGGCCAATGGAGTGGAAGAGAGATAGATGCGTCACAAGCTGTGATCTCGCTTGCACGCTCGACTCATGCGGAACGTCACAATGAGTCGAACTTTTTCGTGCGTTATCACATCAAAAACTTTATAACGTATAAGTGACATGAAAGGCACAAATTTCACATAATACATTTTAGATAGTGTAATGAAACAACATTTAAATTGGAACAATATTTAAAGTGAGTGTCGGGGTACACATGAGACCGGCTGACGAGGGTCGCCTCGCCAGACAGAGGATTGTTTATGTTGTAGGATAAATTTTAATAACCACCCTGTTTATACAGTTATAGTTTATATTTGAATGTGGGACTTTGTATGCCATTTCCTACTATAATTGTTGAATATATTCTATTATTCGGCCTTTGTTATCCGTGGTCGACGCAGATGAAAACTAAAATTGTTTTTTAACAAGTCACAGGGCTGTCTATTTGTAAGAGCAAGGGCTAGTACATGCTTGAATTATGAATTTATGTATGTTTATTTACTTTTCACAAATAAACAGCTGAACGAATTTAGACGAAATTTGGGATATACAATGGTAAATTGAAATGGGCAGCAAGGAAATCTACCTTAACAGTTACCGGAAAACTGTATTAACACTTCAATATTTGTTTTTTTTTTTTTTTTTTAATATATATTTTGAGGAAAGTTATTGAAAAAATAGTAGCTAGCGGGAATATTCAAGTTTTCACCAAACTTTTTAGGAACATCCGATTTAAATATTCATATTTTTTATTTTATTTTAATAGGTGTTTACAGATTAAAAAAAATTACAGTCAGCAAAATTAGAGCATTTTTTTTCTCCCAATTCGATCCGGTTATATATTGATAATGGCACCAATTGATCATTCTAAAAATCTGAAATCACTAGAACATTTCCCATAGATTTAATCTGAAACTAATTGTACTCTACCGCTATAGTTACAGTACAATAAAATTGTTTATTATGAGACACTGAATGATTAAAAAAATGTTCAACTGCCGTGTACAGAGTTTCAATACATACAGTTGGCAGAAAAAAGCGAAAACAAATCCAAAAATTTTTTTTTTTTTTTCTAAGTATAACATTTCGGAAATCAGTAAACAGCAGTAGAAATATATTTACAGGCGACGACATTATAATGTAGTGTATTATATAAGGCAGTTGTGTTTTTTTTTAATTATTTACTTATAATATAATATATAATAATTTAAAAAAATATTTACTTGTTTCATATTATTTGTTCATATTATTACAAAAGATTACCATGGTAATCTTTTGTATATTAATATAATTGCGAGCGTTAATATGGCTACGGTAACCGCTTCACATCAGGCGGGCCGTATGCTTGTCTGCCACCCGACGTAGTATAAAAAAAAAAAAAAAAAAAAACAAAGTTGCAGATAAGAAAAACCTATATTTTTAGGCAAGAACGCATGGTACTGGCACTCAGTGTATTGTGGTACTGGCCTGGCCATGGTAACACTGGCACTCGCGCGTTGCCGACTTATATAGAAAAACTTCAGTAGAAAATTAATTCAAAATACTTTTGAATGTTCGTCAAAATCTTTAGAAACTTTTCCAAGTTCCCAAAGTTATATACATATATTTTTTAATGAACGAATTGTTCATTTCAATTTAAAGATAATTTACTAAGGTAGCTCTCTTAGACCATTAGAACTATTAAGTAGTTTGTGATAATACGATTTACAAACACTTACGAAAAATTCGTTCTGCAGCAAAGTATGTACAACTAAAAACACTTCAAGCTTGAGTAATAAGGGTTTTTTTTTTAACCGACGAAAAAACGAAGGAGGTTCTCAATTCGACGCGTATATATTTTTCTTTTTATGTATGATCATGCATAACTTTTTATAGAGTACTCCGATTTTGATAATTATTTATTTATTGGAAAGGGTATATAAAAAATTCAACGAACTGACAAACGAAGCTCTGGTGAAAAGAGAGGTAGGCAGCGTAATTATAAGCTACCGGAATGGTATATTACCTCCACCTCACAGAATACCGCAGCCAAATAACAATTTCCTTGAGGGTTGTTGTGTTCCTGCGAGTGAGTGAGGTTACCAGAAAGGATGGAGTTGCTGCGGTGGCAGCGAGAGTGGCGGCGCACGAGCAATATGTTATGTTGCGAGCGATAATATGGCTATGGTAACTGCTTCACATCAAGCGGGCCGTATGCTTGTCTGCCACCCGACGTAGTATAAAAAAAAACCTCACCAAGAATGAGCTTCAGACACAAAAAAATATAAAATAAAACCTTTTTAACTAAAAAATTAAACCGCCGAAAAAAATGAAAAGCAAAAAATAATAAACTTTGTTTTTATTGACCTTAATAACTAAGTTCTTAAACTAATTTAAGTACACCTAAGTAATTTTGAGTCGGCGCCAAATAATCAATGAACAAAGATCACTAAATTACCTCAAATTTAAAGAAATAAAAATAACCAAATATGATTAACAATGCGACGTGAAATCTCCAACGATAAACAAAAATATTCCAAAAAATGCGTGTTTGGCGCCGACTCAAAATTATTACGGACGAGAGAGGGTCGTGCTCCTGTAGTGAAGACTACAGGAGCACGACCCTCTCTCGTCCGTCCTAGACGGAAGGAGGATTTGGCCTACACTCCCCACGCTGACCAAACGGGTTGGGGAGGCCTGTTCGATATTTGATAATGTATATCCCTTAGTCGCCTTGTACGACATCCACGGAAGAAACGGAGTGATTCTATTCTAGTCTGCCGGAAACCACACGGCCAATAGGCTACTTGACTAACATTTTTTTCGGTTTGAAATGTAGGCACGTCTCCATAATATAACCATAGGTGAAAGAATTACTTCGATAGCACACAAATCTCTCGAGATATTGTGACGGCAGACTATCAGCGTGAAATATTATATTGAAGGTTCAGACATGTGGCGATCTAATGTCCTGCTTGCAAGCAATAATTTGAATTTATGTGTTTGAGAATTGATGTGTTGAGACAAAAGACCCCAGCTCTTTTGTCGAACGGCCGGAGCCTTGGATACAAAAAAAAAAGGGATATTTATGGAGTTGGTCTCAAATATCTATGCTTTAAATGGCAGAGTTCGAGAAAAGTTGTTGCGTTAAAATAACATCGAACATTTAAAACAATAGTTTCTTGGGACAAAGACGAGGGATTCTTTTTTGTAGACGCATACATCGGTTGGGACTTGGAGACGCTAATATTCAATATAATGAATTGGGAATAGGGCAGTCGTTTTCTTGCCACGAACGCGCGCGGTACTATTGAGATCCACCGAAAAGGGTCTAGCCTTTTAGCCAGGCACTGTGACTGAGTGTGTTCCAGCGAAAAGCAGCTCGGAGAGATTCTCTTTGTCCACTCTGCACCCTACCAGCCAGCGTCGAGATTGCAGCTAAGATTTTAATTGCTAGCTTGTAAATTAATCAAAGTCTCCAAAACGCTTTGTTTAGGAGTATAAAAGATTCACTTTTCTATTGGGCTTCTCCCCGGTGATAGTTGGGTAAGCTGGAAGTCAATCCCAGGCGGTTGGGATAGGTTTCCAGCCGAGGGAGTGCTTGTGAGTCGGAAGGATTGCAGGATCGATTAACTTCGAGGTTTATCGATTTTGTTGTCCTAGACGCGGAGTGGAACTATCACCGGGAAATAGATAATGTTTTCCGTAAATACGCTTTGCTTATTATTTTATGTCTTCACTGTGTATTGATTTGTGTGTATTAAACTGTGTAACTTTTCAGCGGCGTGACTAATAATCTGTGTATGTAATTAACTTGTCTTTCTGTCATTATTGTGTATTAATGTTGTGTCTTTAAACTAATCGTGTATCATTTCAGCCGCGTGATCATATTCGGTTTATTTGACATATGTGTGTATTTCAGCAAATGTGTTCATAATTGTGTGTATTTGGCCGTGTACTTTTCCAGCAGAATTGAGTCATTTTACATAGGAGTTAGGGCGAAAATCTAGATCACTGAAAGGGGAAAATCCTAATTACACATTAGGCTACAGACGGTCTCTGCAGGGGGGGGGTTACCGTTACATCTGGTACCGTGGAAACCAGGATCCAGGCTCGTTGCATATAATTGCAACAACTGGAGTACATTTTGGGTAGTGCGTAAATAAAATTAATTACATGTTTAATTATTAAATTCACTGTATTATTATTAAACGGGGAATATAAAAAACAAAGGAAACACAACGTAGGAAATTATAGACAAACGTAGGAAATTGTTTTATAGACGATCTAATTACTCTATTATTGAGTTATATAGGAAAAATAAAATACAAATAACCGTATATAACTTAATATTGCTTGCATTACAGGAAGTGGTAATCAGTCACATAGATGGACATGGTCAATACGATAATTCAAGCTGGATGACTAGCAATAATTTTGTCGTTTGGGGGGAGTTAGAATAATAAATAATTTGGTACATAAAGAGTGACAGGAAGTAGGCATTGAAATATTGTATAAGAACTTCTAATAAGGTAAAGACAGGGTTAATTATAAGTTAGTGATTTAGGAGTGAAGTTAAAATAACGTTAATTATAATTTAGTGGTTAGGAGTGAATTTAATGTAACTGTATTCCGCTCCGATTAGGTTCAATTTTAATTAAAGTATAGACTTGGCCATATTGTATGTATAATTATTAAAGTTTAAATAGTAGCTTTAAGCTAGTGAAATTAATAGTAAGAACGCTGACTGTATTCAAAATATCTATAATCGGGTTGGAGTTATACAGATTGATATATATGAGTCCTTACCATTAATTAAGATTGCCAACGAGCACAATCAGTCTTGACACTTATGTGCGTCCGTCTTGAATAAAAGTAAATATTTAATTTCTGTTGGGTAAAAATAGCCCATAATATCGTAACGAAGTGGGTGCTGATTAAATCAGTTCGGATTGATGAGAGTGTGGAAAGAAAAAAAAAGAAATAATAAATACTCGGATATAAATACACAAAGCGCTTAAACAAAGAAAAAAAAAACAAAAAAAAATATATATATACGTATATATATTTAAAAATATGTATATCTATATATAAATAAGAGGCCCAAAACAAAAAAAAAAACCCAAAAATAAAATAAAATAAAAAAAAAATAAAAAAAAAATATATCCGAAATAAAATCATTTTGCGCTGGGACGCCAGTTGCATTGATAATATTTTTTACACCTCTCAATGGCTAATTCGATGTGCACCTTGCGGTCACCTTCCGCGTAGGATCGATTGGCGATGCGCTTGATTAGAGTCGTAACCACGGGGACTAACCGCGCCCTTGCTGGGATTCTAACACGTATTCATAATTAATCCGAATTGAATTAGATCCGTACACATACGTGTCGATTTGATCAAAAGATTATTGTTATAAAAGGAGGCGATAAGTGTCATTACTAGATTATTGAATAGATTCATTAAGTTAACACGAAATAACTGGACGCATAGTAAATTGATATTTGAATACATCATTTTATTCGGATAACAATGGCCGATCGCAATACAACGCGACGCGGTAGGAAAGGGCCGCAGGTAGCAGGCGGTTCGCGTCGTAAAACCCTAGAAAGTCCGACGGACAATGGAAATTTATCTGAGACGATAGCGCGTGTTATAAGTGATAAAATGGACACAATAATAAAACGATTAGAAGTTTTAGAACGACGGGAAACGCGAATCATTGACATACCTACGCCAAGCACTTCCGACAATTTAAGTTTGGGGACTAACACGAATATGAATGTCGATCTAGCGTCACAAAGTGTAAGGTCCAGCACCCAAGCACAGAATGTTTATGTGATGCGATCAGCAATGGATAGACCGTGCTTTAAGGGGAGTGACGATGAAAATCCGATGAAATTTCTTAGGAAAGTTAGGAAATACATTAGTGCGATAGGTTCAGAACACAGAGCAGTAGATATAGCGTTTGAATGCTTGAGTGGTCCAGCAACCACCCGAATGAGCTTGTACAACGGTTGGGAAAATCTTGCGGCGTTTGAAAGGGATTTTCTTAAAGAATACTGGGGCGAAATTCAACAGAGTAAAGTCCGCTATGGTTTAGTGTATTCAAAGTGGAATGAGAATAGCGGAATATCAATGGCGGACTATTTTGCCGAACATTTAGAACTATCACGTATGCTGTCAACTCCGTTGACGGAAAGCGATGTAGTAGACGGAGTTATGAGGCATTTTCCGGGTGACGTGTTGCGACAGTGGTCGTTCACTGATCGGGGAAATAGAACCGTGTTAGCCGCGTTAGATTTTTTACGAAATATCGAATTGACGACGGGTGAAATTTTGCCGAGACAGATGGTAACACGTGGCAACT
The DNA here is from genome assembly GCA_937001555.2 of Hypsopygia costalis. Taxonomy (NCBI): domain Eukaryota; kingdom Metazoa; phylum Arthropoda; class Insecta; order Lepidoptera; family Pyralidae; genus Hypsopygia; species Hypsopygia costalis. Next base: position 11,705,725 of record OW443339.2, on the reverse strand, counting down.
TTAATAATAGGCGTGCGTATACGTGGCGGAGGGGTAGTACCAGCAGACATGAGCCACCTATTACGGCAGTGATACAACGAACAACTCCAAGAGGTAATGCACGGAGTCGCGGAATCAGACGACGTGTTACGCGAGCGTCTTATCGCGGGGTCTATAATAGGACTGCGACGTCTGTGCCTGCTATTAAATGGCAAAGAGCTACATCGTCTAGCGTATCAAATACCGAAGCGGGAAACGATAATAATCACACGGGAAACGGTGTCACGTCGGATTCTTAGGCCTCGATAATTCGACTAAAATGCTTAACAAAGAGGTTCATTCGGGTAGCGGTATTAGGAATGCATATAACTATATGTTAAAGACAGGCTGGCAGCCAGGAAAAGGGTTAGGACGTGAGGAGAGCGGCATTACACGACCTATTAATGACGACCATGAGGAGAATGAATGGGAATTAGCGAATCAAATCAGAATATTACTGAACAGTAGAAGTCGTGATGTGGTTTTATGCACTGAACGAGGTAAGCCATGTCTTTGGTGCGATTCGCGACAAAAACGTATGTTAGGTACTATATTTAGCGACGATGATTTTTACGAGGATCAGTCGGAGAGGTTGTTAGGTTTACCGTGCTTACCGGAGATTAATGTCAAAGTTTATGGACGCGAATTGAAGTGATTAATTGATACGGGAAGTCAAGTAACATGCATTTCACACGAGTTGTATGATAGCATCAGGTTAGCTGTAGGCGAGTTAGCGGAAATACCCATACCAGCGTTACAAATACAAGGCGCATTCGGTTCGAAGAGTGAGAAAGTGACTAAGCTAATTTTGATAGTTATAGAGTTAGGCGAGCTTGAAGTTGAGACACCGGTACTAGTATTAAAGAGGTTACCTCGATCGTTAATATTAGGTTTTGATTGGTTGCAACGTATGAAGGCGAGTATAACATGTGGGCCAAACAAAAGTCTTACCGTAGAACATTTAGGAATTCATTCAAAAATAAAGTTGGGCGCAGTTTCTGTAAACAATAGCGCGTGCCAAACAATTACTTATTTGTTGAACGGAATTATGGCAGGCCATGAAGTTGGGACGGCCGCGGCGTGTGCCACAGAACAAGAGATTGAATTTTATGTAGACTCAATGGCGTTGAATACTGAACAAAAAACGTTGTTATTGTCAGTATTACAATGTAGTAGGGAAGTGTTTTCAATTCACCCGGGGCGTACGACAGGGTACACACATACAATTCAAATGAGGGACCCCACACCATTTTTAAAAAGGAGTTATCCAATCGCATATGCACATCGCGAAGGGGTGAAGGCGCGGATAGATGAATTGGAAAACTTAGGTATAATTAAGCGTGAAAGTACGCCATATAGTAGTCCGCTTACATATACATTAAAACGAGATGGGAGCGTTAGAATTTTATTAGACGCGCGCGAATTAAATTCACGTATGGTCGGTGATATCGAAACGCCACCATTAACATCGGAGATATTACAATCGTTCCACGGGGTTAAATATATAAGTATACTTGATTTGAATAATGCATACTATCAAATAAATCTTAGTAAAGATTCTACTAAATTTACGGGTTTTACTTTCATGGGAAAATCATATACTTATGCGGTTTTACCACAGGGTTTAAAGACGTCAGTAGCGAGTTTTACGCGAGCAATGGATATCATACTAGGGCCCGAAATAAGGTCATTTTGTCTTAATTACTTAGATGACTTATGCGTGTTTACAACCGGGACTTTGGAAGATCACATTGGTCACATAGATGCAGTACTGAAGCGATTAAAGGAGGCTGACTTGACGTGTAGTCTTGTTAAATGTAGATTTTTGCAAAAGGAGGTTGGGTTGTTAGGTCACATAGTTACAATCGATGGTATAAAAATGGATCCGGATAAAACGGAAGCTATAAGGGAATATCCAACACCTGGGTCGGTTAAGCAAGTTAGGGCATTCTTAGGATTGATAAATTACTTTAGGAAATTTGTGCATAAATACGGAGAATTAACGCGACCATTATGTAATCTGTTGAAACAAAACATTGCATGGAGATGGGATACAAAATTAGATGAATGCTTTCAACAAATTAAATCACGATTCATTGATACAGTGATGTTGGCGCACCCCAATATAAATAAACCGTATTATTTGCAAGCGGACAGTAGCGCCATCGGCGTGGCAGGTTATGTGTATCAATTATCGGATCACGCCGAGCCACTAATTATAGGGTTCTGTAGTAAAGCATTAACTGAAGCTGAAATGAAATGGACTGTATCTGAACAGGAGTTTTGGGCAATTATTTACTGTCTTAAGAAATTCGAGACATACTTACGCGGAGCCAAACTAATAATTCGAACTGATCATAAAAGTCTAAGCTTTCTATATTCATGGAAGCTATTAAGTGCGCGAATGATGAGGTGGGCACATTACATAGGTCAATTTGACTACGTCATCGAATATATCAAAGGACAAACGAATGTAGTAGCAGATGTATTATCGCGAAATTTACCTGGCGGAAGCGATAACCAATCTACGCGAACTGTATGCCCTCAGTTACAGATGTTTAAAGCCAGTAATCAAATTCAGATAATAGAACAACTCAAGTCAATTAAAGTTTTACAACGTTCGGATGAAAGGTTGAATACAACAATAAAATATCTGATCGAAAACGATAACGTAACAGTACAAAAGAGCAAATTTCGGAACTATAAATTGATTAACGATATATTGTATTACGAGTCGCCGAAAACAAAGAAATCTTTAATGGTCATACCTGATAGTTTGAGAGACGGGTTAATCAAGAATGTTCATGAAGAATTAGGTCATTACGGTCGGTCGAAGGTATGTTATGCGATGAAACCTCGATATTATTTTCCACATATGTCACGAGAAATAAACAGAGTAATAAAATGTTGTGACTTGTGTCAGAAAGCTAAACACGATCTAGCGACTTATGTAGGACCGAGTAAAGCAGTAATTGCACAGGTCATAGGCGAGTTAGTGTTCGCAGACTTGTATGGGCCACTTCCAGCGGGGAAGTGCGGCATGAAATATATATTAGTTATGCAAGATGCGTTTAGTAAACTCATGGAGTTGTATCCACTTAGGAAGGCGACCGGTGGAGGTGTTCTTGAGGGTATAAAGTGCTTTCATCAGGAAATCACTATAAGCAAGGTTGTCACAGATTCGGGAACACAATTTACGTCAAACAAATGGGAACGTGGTTTAGATGAATTAGGAATTAATTATTCACATACGTCAATACGTAATCCGCGTCCAAATTCAACAGAACGCGTGAACAGAGAGCTAGGAAGACTATTTAAGAGTTATTGTCATAAATCTCACCGAAGTTGGGTGGATATCGTACCGCGAATAGAGAAATGTTACAATAATCTTGTTCATAGTAGTACAGGCTTCACGCCAATGGAACTTGCCAAGGGTCAGTCAATTGTGTTATCTACAGATAAATGGATAATAGGTAGATCGACTGATGGTCGAAACACAGGTCAGATCGACGAGCTTCAGAAACAAGCTCGGATGAATATTGGAAAATCCGCGACATTACGAGAACAATCGTATAATCGTTGCCACAAAATTATACAATTTCACATAGGTGATTGGGTCAAATTGAGGTCATTATCGAAATCAGATGCGGAAAAGAAGTTGACTAAGAAATTCGCTCTAATTTACGAAGGGCCATATAAAATTGGTGCAGTTCCTTATCATAATGTATATACTTTAGTAAGGCCAGATACGGGTTCGATTAAGGGGAATTATAATGCCATTCATCTAACAAGATACTATTATGGCAAGTAGAATAGAATAGGATAGTTCATGTAGGTTATACCTAGAAAGTGTAGATTGTATGTAGTATTGTAGATATAGATTGTAATTGTAGGCTAGTGCTTAGGAGTTAGGAAAAAAAAAAAAGTTGCTATAAAACATGAAAAAAAAAAACCCATAAAGAGTAGAATAAGGCGGTGTAAATGTTTCATTTGGTTGGGAGATGGTTAGGTAGTTCTGAATGGTGAAATTGCGTCATGCGAACAATAGAGTCACATAGACACATTTTCAGAGGGGAGGATGTGACGGCAGACTATCAGCGTGAAATATTATATTGAAGGTTCAGACATGTGGCGATCTAATGTCCTGCTTGCAAGCAATAATTTGAATTTATGTGTTTGAGAATTGATGTGTTGAGACAAAAGACCCCAGCTCTTTTGTCGAACGGCCGGAGCCTTGGATACAAAAAAAAAAGGGATATTTATGGAGTTGGTCTCAAATATCTATGCTTTAAATGGCAGAGTTCGAGAAAAGTTGTTGCGTTAAAATAACATCGAACATTTAAAACAATAGTTTCTTGGGACAAAGACGAGGGATTCTTTTTTGTAGACGCATACATCGGTTGGGACTTGGAGACGCTAATATTCAATATAATGAATTGGGAATAGGGCAGTCGTTTTCTTGCCACGAACGCGCGCGGTACTATTGAGATCCACCGAAAAGGGTCTAGCCTTTTAGCCAGGCACTGTGACTGAGTGTGTTCCAGCGAAAAGCAGCTCGGAGAGATTCTCTTTGTCCACTCTGCACCCTACCAGCCAGCGTCGAGATTGCAGCTAAGATTTTAATTGCTAGCTTGTAAATTAATCAAAGTCTCCAAAACGCTTTGTTTAGGAGTATAAAAGATTCACTTTTCTATTGGGCTTCTCCCCGGTGATAGTTGGGTAAGCTGGAAGTCAATCCCAGGCGGTTGGGATAGGTTTCCAGCCGAGGGAGTGCTTGTGAGTCGGAAGGATTGCAGGATCGATTAACTTCGAGGTTTATCGATTTTGTTGTCCTAGACGCGGAGTGGAACTATCACCGGGAAATAGATAATGTTTTCCGTAAATACGCTTTGCTTATTATTTTATGTCTTCACTGTGTATTGATTTGTGTGTATTAAACTGTGTAACTTTTCAGCGGCGTGACTAATAATCTGTGTATGTAATTAACTTGTCTTTCTGTCATTATTGTGTATTAATGTTGTGTCTTTAAACTAATCGTGTATCATTTCAGCCGCGTGATCATATTCGGTTTATTTGACATATGTGTGTATTTCAGCAAATGTGTTCATAATTGTGTGTATTTGGCCGTGTACTTTTCCAGCAGAATTGAGTCATTTTACATAGGAGTTAGGGCGAAAATCTAGATCACTGAAAGGGGAAAATCCTAATTACACATTAGGCTACAGACGGTCTCTGCAGGGGGGGGGTTACCGTTACAATATGGTAATTTGAAAATCACAATTTTTAGACTGGCTCAAAACGCTCCATACAAAAGACTACCGAATTATGACGTCACAGGTTTGTAATTTGTATGCATCAAATCAGAAATTTGTACGACAGCTATGTCAAATATTACGTTTATGTGATTAGTATCATAATAAAAGTTATAGCATTTTTTATTGCTTCTCCAATGGAAATATTATTTTTTAATAAGTTCATACTTTTAAAATGGACTTTCCCGCTAAACTTTGATCGACGCTAAATAAAGTCTGACTGAAGAATGAAAGTTTGCAGATCTTTATAGTTTTGTGTATTTTACAATATTGTTAAATAATTTATACAATTTTTAAACATTGGAAAATAGCCTATTATGATAAAAACGGTTATGATTACCACATTAGTTATATCCCGACGAGCTCGGTGGCGTAGCGGTCAATGACGCGGTTTCGACACCAACGCTCGTGGGTTCGATTCCCACATAGGACAAACATTTGTGTGCATGAACATGTCTGTTTGTCTTAGTCTGGGTGTTTTCTATGCATCATAAGTATGTATTTACAAAAAAAAAATGTATTTTACGTATTTTTATCAGTTGTCTACCCATAAAACAAGCTTCGCTTACTTTGGGGCTAGATGGCGCTGTGTAATTTGTCTGACAATATTTAATTTAATTTTAATTTAATCCCAAAAAAGTTCGGTACTCCACTTGCCTTTTCAAATCCTCTCATATTGAAATCCTCTCAGATACTTTAAGGTTGGCTGGAAGAGATCCCTGTGCTTTTCCTTTAAATTACTGTGTTGTAAATTTATTTTATGTACAATAAACATATTATAAACAAACCTATTCACATACCTATACATTATGACAAATATAAATTTAGATTAGTTCGAAGCAGAAACAATGAAATTACTCTACAGTAACACAATTTGGCCAAATTGTGTCACACACACATAACGGCGTGGGCAGACATAGTTCATTTTTTGTTTATTAAATGGATAATATTGAATGCATTTTAATGTATTAATAATATGTCTGAGATGTTTAATATACGCCCTGTTTGATCTGCACTCGTTCGTTTGATATAGCCAAATATAAAAAAAAAACCTTTGAAAAAGGCTTTCTATTGTTAATTTAAAATACGCAAAGTATACAAAGCTTTTATAAAATATGAGCAATTCACATACACAATGCTTTCAAAATAAATTGCGTGGTGAAAACGGTTATCTAAGAGTGAAATTTCCAATAAATAGCAGGCAGACGGGTAAATATCACGTAAAAGGTAACTTAGCCTGATGATTAGAGCCGCCCTTGGGTACTTGGCTGTCTTGTCACGTAACCTCCAATCTGCTTAGCAGGACACCTTTGTGCGGCCCTTTTATTTGGGTCGCAAACGCAAACCCCTTAGGTACACAGAAACAGATTCGGAGATAAACACTCGAATCGTTAACAAAATTGCCAGTTTTCAATTTTATTACGTCTGCTATTTTAATACTCGTGAAAATTACTTTTCATGTTAATTTTTAATTCGCTTCAAATATTTTCGTACACGTGTCGGGACGGGAGTATTTTCTTTCTTTGGGTTAAGTGATATTACATAATTTGAAATTAATTAATGTTAGAAAACGAGGAGTTATTTTGAGACGAATATTAATGATAATAAGAAATGAAGTACTGCTATAATTATATTTCTTTCCTAAAAGCAATTGTTGGATGGAATAAAAGCCAGACAAATTAGAAAATTCTGACTAAAAAGCGGAAAATATTCATAATTATATACCTATTTTCAAAACGCCCAAAGACAATGACTTGGTTTTACAATTCTCTCCTAATAACAACGTGTGCCTTATTTCGGCACTGCCCAGGTCTCAGATCTTGATTTTAACTAGACAAAAAATTAGTCGTTAATTTGTCGAAATTTGTCGCCCAAAGCAAAAAATTTGTCGGGGTCCCGTTAAAGAGTTATAAGGTTTTTTTTGTGGCAGTGCCGAAATAAGCTTATTTCGGCACTGCCCACTCGGGATCTATTAAACTACAAAACATAGCGAACATATGATTTTCCCCAGAATTAGTCGTCAATTTGTCGAATTCAGACACCAAGTATCAGAATTAGTCGACCTCCCGTTAAAAAGTTATAAGTATTTCTTTGTGGCAGTGCCGAAATAAGCCTTATTTCGGCACTGCCCAAAAAAACTACACCACCTAGCGAAAATCTGATTTCACCCAGATGTTGCCTTGAATTTGTCGAAATTTGTCGGATATAAAACACAACTGGTCGACGCGTAATTAAAAAGTTATACGCATTTTAATAATTCGCGTTGTAGTCAGAGAGCCTAACGTAGGCAGAGTAGAATAACACCACCCCATTCACATATGGCTATCGTAAAAAGCAACTAATGTAGTGCTAAATAACACCTAAAGCATTCGTAGATCAGAAAACAGTTGCATGCATTGACAAACTTTGCCAGACTCTGAAAAAGGAAGGAAATGAAACGTTTACTGTTGCATTTTGTGCATGATATAATTTTGATGTAAGATCTCGGACTATATTTACTATGAGAATTATTAAAATGCGTGTAACTTTTTAATTACGCATCGACCAGTTGTGTTTTATATCCGACAAATTTCGACAAATTCAAGGCAACATCTGGGTGAAATCAGATTTTCGCTAGGTGGTGTATTTTTTTTTTGGGCAGTGCCGAAATAAGGCTTATTTCGGCACTGCCACAAAGAAATACTTATAACTTTTTAACGGGAGGTCGACTAATTCTGATACTTGGTGTCTGAATTCGACAAATTGACGACTAATTCTGGGGAAAATCATATGTTCGCTATGTTTTGTAGTTTAATAGATCCCGAGTGGGCAGTGCCGAAATAAGCTTATTTCGGCACTGCCACAAAAAAAAACCTTATAACTCTTTAACGGGACCCCGACAAATTTTTTGCTTTGGGCGACAAATTAACGACTAATTTTTTGTCTAGTTAAAATCAAGATCTGAGATCTGGGCAGTGCCGAAATAAGGCACACAATAACAACAGCGGAAACCGACGCACAGTGTCTAGAGTCGCTATTTAGCGCGAAAAAAGTAAATAAATGAAGGTGCTATTTTTTTAATGATTCAAAGGTAATTCGGTATCTTTATGATGTATGTCATCGAAATTGTATGAAACTACATACAAATCTGTTAATATTTAGACCCGACAATCAGTTAAAGTTGACTAATACGGAGTGCTTGCTATTTCATATTAAAACGTAGTTCATTATTTTAACACTTTTTAGTTGTTTGTATCAACTGTAATCTAGTTTTTTTTTAATTTATATTGTGTTGAGTGGTTTGTCCTTATGTCTGATATCAGTGGTGGTAAGTTTGTACATTATTAAAGTGTAGAAATATCGTAACGAGCAATAATAAAAATATTGCAAGTTATTCTTAAGATAAAGAAGGTTTAAAAGTTGTGCAGGATTTGAGATTGCCTTTTTTTAGTAGTTTAATTTATGGTCTCAATATAAGATAACAAACGAAGAGCCCTTACGCGCCCCGCCATTAATTTTTTAATTATTTTTTCAGTTTTGACTCATTTCGAGTTATTTGAGAAAATGGCTTCCATGTAAGCATCTAACAAGAGAGATGGTTTCTAATGAGTTGATTTCATATGTTTTGGAGGAAAATGATATTTCCGTTGAATCAAGCCAATTTTGGAAAAAAATATATTAAAAATCTCGAACTACGTTGAAAACCTTGCCGTAGAGATTGAGCGAAGTTTTTGTTTAAAAATGGAGATTGGTTGAAGCTATCTATAAAATTAGACTAAAGAGAAGATCACCCCGCTACTCCAGGGTCTTCTGTGCACGAAGACAATACAAACCGTTTGAAGAAATATGTAAAAGAAGCCAGCAAATGAAAGTCAAAGGCTTGGTATCAATGAGTACCGAAGAACTTTCATTTGCAACTCATGTAAGTTTAAAGAAATGTGGAAAACGAACTGCAGCTGATGGTTTTTCAATGGAACTACTTTTTTCGCGCTAAATAGCGACTCTAGACCACTGTGCGACTCGACGCCTTAACCCATCATCCAATGCACGGAATTTGGAATATTATTTGTCTACCATCTTCTAGTCGGAGGAGATACGTCCTCAGTCGGAATAACGTCTAATTCAGATAGCTCGAATTTCTATACAGCCCGCTATACTTGAGCTAGTTAGCACATAGTCCGCATACGTGCCTAGCACATACTTATTTATGCTGTGCCCTACGTACTAAAGCTTCGTTTATTAATCGACACGTTGCATATTCTGCTAACAAAATTATGATAATATGCGATTCATCCCAAAACTTGACAAACAAGTTGTTCACTGTGTGTTATCGAGGGACAAAATCACTTCAAATGAACAAAGTAGTAATCGTTGAGGTACCTGAATGAATAATGAGGCTGGGTTAGTTTAAGCGAGTTATAGTTTGAATCACACTCTCTCGTTAATCCCTCGCATCAATTATGGACGGAATACGAATGTGACAGCCGACGAAAACCTCCGTAAAGCGGTGTGACGAACGGTCATTAAAATTCGGGATCAAGCCGGGGTTTTGGTTATATCCATCAGAAATTAATATCCGAAACGTCAGATGTTCTACACCTGAAAATCGTCTAATAAAGCCGCCTTATGAACTCCGCTTTTATAAAGTTTGTCTTAAGCCGACTACGTCTAAAGTGCCTCGCCTCTGAAAATTATGTACAAGCAAAAAAGCTGCTCACTGTTCTTTGGAAATACTTTGCCTTATTTGGAAAGTTTGGGAGTGACGTTACTAAGTTTGCATTTGGAGCGGATAAACACGAGCTTTTGAGAAGCTGTTTTATGCTACTGAATAGTTTCTGTAATATTATTATACATTCATTTGCAACTTTTTAAACCTAAAGTTTCTCTAGTTTAACATTTGATTTTGAATATGTTATTCAGTTACTAGTTAATGCTTTAGACACGTTATGTACTATAGGATCAACAGGATTTAATGTTTTGTTGTGTTGTTTTGTTAAGACAGTGCTGATTGATGAAAAATGTTCCTTTTCATTTCCTCTTTGCTTTGTCACCACCGGCTAAAATAACCACGCGCAGGCGAGTTTGGATTTTTCTCTAAGATGATGGTGAACGACTTACACTACAATACTGTAACAATACAATATCTATCTGTCTAATACAAGAATGATGTAATTAGATAGCCAACAGCAAAATAAATTAAAACGATAATAACCACGGGAATTAACTCGATTATGCATATAAGGTATTTTTACATACCTTTTAGGCAATAACAAAGGTATGTAAAAATACATTAAGTGCGTTCATTCTCGTGGTTATTATCATGTTAATCATGCAACGCGAAAGTTTAAAAGTTATTATAGCAAAAGAAGTTGTTGGCTATGAACTTACATGGATCTCGTATCAAGACTCCATATCAAGGGATTTCTATTTAGGAAATAGTTGAGATCCATTTCCTCATGCAACTTCCTAAACTCTACTCACATAATTTACTAACAAGACAGCAATACATTAATAGCGTTAGAACTGCAACTGTGGACTAAGGATGCACCGGAACTATAACACATTTAAGACTGGCAGATTGAGGCGAGTTTCTCATGTCTAATCTAGTTATTTCCTGACGTGCTTGATGAGATTCTCCCAAGTGCCGACATATGTACTCTGCTTACTTAGGTATTCCGTTCATAACGACAATAATAGTAATGCGTCGAGTCAATTCCCATTCACGTTGCATAATAAGCATGTGTTTAGTCAATTTGCACATACATTGCATTTGTCGTGAAACTTCTAGGGTTATCTCTGCTAGATTTCTGGGAATGTTCTTGAATGGGATCGCAAGATATAAAATGTCTGAATATTGAAAAATTATTTCATAAATAAATATTTGTAATAAAATTTGAAGTATTTATAGCTGGAGAAATAACATCTTAATTAAGCAGTTATACGAACAACAAAAAATATCCATGGACCCAAAAATTGCACCCACGGGTGCAATTTTTGGGTCCATGGATATTTTTTGTGACACGTCACGCCCGGGCGCGTCGCTAGTGTATAATAAAGGAAATAACTGTCTCCATCGCTTGCCATGCAACCTTACGCTCTCTTGCAAGGGTTTAGAATATTAAATCTAAAACATAATGAATTTTAAAAAATACGTTAGTAAGTTTTGCCATTTTCTCTTTGATGATGCAAGGCAGAATATTATATTTCATGAAGAATATTAAATGCTCGCAATTCCGACATACAAAGTCGTCGTTAAACTTTTCTTACTTTGTACTATCACTTTGTGAAACTCTATACGCCCTTGTTTACTTATTAAATAAAAAAACATTTTAAAATTATACTTTAGATAAAAGATTAATTGTGAAGAAGGATTTTGAGAATTACCTGATCTCTGTCTTCAAGCTAACATAATACTTCCCGAGTCTTCAGAGACTACGAATTAATTAGCACACAAAGTTATATACGATATGAATAATAGCTCGAGAATTCTCCCCAATGTATCCCCTCCGTTAAATGAGCCAATAATTATTCGCTAAGGGCTATACCGTATATTCACAGTCATCTATATACCGAGCACTCAATAATTTATACTTGAATCTGTTCAAGAAGTCTAGTTTCTGAATGTTTGTATCAATTTATATTACGGCATAAATTACTTACGACAATGTGTGTTTTTAGTTAGTATATAACTTCTTCTGTTTCTGTATTTCGAACATAAATTGCTAATAATCGACAGTTGCTAATTATAAAGCTGTTGTGAATATGAAGGGCCCTCTGTCAGGGTACTGGGGAAAAATTTATACTCATTACTTAATATAATTATATACGTTAGAAGCTATATCGAGAAGCTAGATGGCGTCGTTGCGCGTGTCAGTGTACTCGAACATACAAGTTAAGCAACGTCGACCGTAGCCTGTCCATGGATGGGTTTATTTATTTAAAACTCTTCCGTGCTTCGGAGGGCACGTTAAGCCGTCGGTCCCGGCTGTCGTCATTAGATGTCAGTAGTTAAACCAAGTGGCCTATAGGCGGCATGAAAACACTGGCATCCGCCTACCCAAATTGGAGTATGCTCTAAACCCCTTCGATTGAGGGGTGATCTGTATTCCAGCAGTGGGATGAATAAGAGCTGACGGTGATGTATAACGTTACATATAGCGCTAACAGTTCCTGCGGGTCGTATGCCGGTGATTAAAATGTCTATTTTTAATGTGAAACATCTAATGCGAGGGGTGTGAAGCGGAGTGGCGACTCGTCGCCACGCGCTATTTTTGTGTTATAGGGTTTTACTGTATTGTCAACTGTGTACAATGGTTGTCATAATCCAGGTTTTTAGGCACAACACTGCCCACTTCGGACGTACAATATCATCATGTTGAAATAATCGTTACTGTTATAGGACTTGAATTAAATGCCAACGAAGAATTTAGCTAACCCTTGCATTATTTCGTAGTAATATTATGACAACTAGTGCATTCATTAGTGTTGTCTCTTTTACAAGAAATTATTAACTGAAACAAATCAAAAACCAACAACAAATATAGATGCAGCTCAAGCTATTACCTTATTGGAAGGAGGACGTAATTAAAGGCAAGTCGCTACGGTATTTGCATATAAATCAATCAGCAGTCTCCAGAGTATACAGACGGTACTTACAAGTAGATACCTGCGCCGTCATTCGAAAACTAGGATTAGGCAAAGGTAGATGTACTTCTGAGCCAGACGACCCATTCATGTAGTATTTATTTTGAGTATAAGTAGTTCATCAACATCTTTGAACCAAAGCCAACAGCACCTGCACGCGGTGCACCATGCTGAGGATCAATGATTATTGAAAGGAATAAAATACAAAAAGGAAAATATAAATATGTTACTTCTTTTTATTTTATCCTATGTGAGATTGCAAACTAAACAAAACTACTACATAACTGATAATAATATGATACTTTTTTTATAAATCATCATCATCAGGTTCATTTTAGTCTCCACTATAGGAGCACGCCCTCTCTCGTCCGTCCTAGACGGAAGGAGGATTTGGCCTACACTCCCCACGCTAGCCAGACGGGTTGGGGAGGCCTGATCGACGTTTTACCTGTGGTTTTACAATGTATTTCACTTAGTTGCCTTGTACAACATCCACGGGAAGAGACGGAGTGATTCTATTCTAGCCTGCCGGAAACCACACGGCTAAATATGTAAATATCTTTGTAAATACTTACATATAATACATGGAAAACATCCAGACCAAGACAAACAGACATATTCATGCACACAAATATTTGTTTTGTGTTCGGGTCGAACCCGCGACAGTCAAAGTGGCCATTGCCAGCCCTTCGACTACCGAGCTCGTCATAAAGTCCCTATTTTGGTACGAAAACCCATTTTTTTTGTATAAACAACTAGAACATTCCGTATACTCTCACTCTCCGTACCACTCATAACAAATTTGAATTAATTGATTGAATTAAATTAAGCGCTCAGCCTTCCAATTATAGTCTGTCATAACAGGCGTGTTGTAGCAACCGTTGCTAGCTAGCGTAGTCATTTTGTTGAGCCACTTGTTCCAAACTCCTAACGTTAGGTTTATTACTAATAACAAAAGCAATTTGTGTAGTGTGACTAGTGTGAGACTAATAGTGTTGCGTAATTTGTCTAAAATATTTAACTACTTTGAAGTGATTGTTTCGGGTGAATTTGATTTTTTTTAACCTTTCAATTTTAATGAGCATATTTCTTTTCATACGGCACGACCTTTTATAATACCTAAAAGAGAATACTCAATGGAAAAAAAAACAGAGCGAACAAATACGGGACGTAGCTAAAAATATACTTATATTTAGTAATTCTGTGTATGTTTCATTATTAGATTCGATGGCTGAAGGTGTAATATTGCTATTACTTTTTCTCAGAAAGCGATTTTTCACACATGAATAAATCTTTGATTTACGTTTATTGGATGATGCGAAATCATTATGCATTAATTATTCTATGTTATGCTATTTGATTTTAATGTTGTGTTATGACAATGACATTATACATTATCACCAACTACAATGACATTTTGTATAAAAAAAAGTTTTATAAAAAACTGGCTTTGTTTCTGGTTTTGTGTTTGTGCCAACACAAATATTAGATGTTGCTTAAAAACAACTGGGGCCCACCTCATATTCCCATTGATGTGTCTTCTGTGTAGCCAGGATTAACAGCGGCGACCACCAAAAAAGGCAATGAACAATGAAATCCATTGCACATTGACGAGCTCGGTGGCGTAGCGGTCAATGACGTGGCTTCGACACCAACGCTCGTGGGTTCGATTCCCACATAGGACAAACATTTGTGTGCATGAATATGTCTGTTTGTCTTAGTCTGGGTGTTTTCTATGTATCATAAGTATGTATTTACTAAAAAAAAATGTATTTACGTATGTTTATCAGTTGTCTAGTACCCATAACACAAGCTTCGCTTACTTTGGGGCTAGATGACGCTGTGTAATTTAACTGACAATATTTATTTATTTATTTATTTATATTGCAGTATGTACAGGGGATAAGACTATGGCTGCCTTGAAACACAACGGATTAGAAACAATTAACCAAATTAGTAGAAATTTATAGATAAAGATGAACATGGGCTTAATTAACTTCCTTAAGTTTTTTTTTCATTTATCGGTATCAACAAATTTGTTCCACTACTGGGATTTAAGTAGATCTTCTATCAATCGAAGGGATTTAAAACGTACTTTTGCGCCCTTTAATTGCGGATTTACGAAGGCCAATATTTTTAAGTCGCCTAAAGGCCATTAACTTGGCTATCTATGCTGCTATCATTTAATGGCAACCAGAACCGTTGACCTAACGTGTTCTTTGAAGCAGGGAGATCGAGCTTCTCCGTGCACGTTATGCCGTCGGAAACATATTGATGTTGCTTAACCTGCGTGACTGACAGGCGCCGCGATTCCATGAGCCGTTTCCATTGATGGTGAAGACGTGATGCTCTAGTACACCACACAATGTTAGTCTGCAATATTCTCTTTTAGATAAATGTGCAATATATTTTAGTACTGACCTACCTTCATTGGTTTTTTTTATTTGATACATTTGAATGAGAAAACATAAGAAGAAAACATATAATTAATAAATATATTGTCAGACAAATTACACAAATTTTACACAGTGTCATCTAGCCCCAAAGTAAGCGAAGCTTGTGTTATGGGTACTAGACAACTGATAAACATACTTAGACACATTATTTTTTTTTGTAAATACATACTTATAACACATAGAAAACACCCAGACCAAGACAAACAGACATGTTCATGCACACAAATGTTTGTCCTGTGTGGGAATCGAACCCACGAGCGTTGATGTCGAAGCCGCGTCATTTACCGGTACGCCACCGAGCTCGTCGTTTTAAGTAAAGAATTCACAGAAAGCGAAATGTTCAAAAGTAATATGTCCATATTCTTTAGCTGAGGTGAGGATAATTGACGTATTTTGGGGAACATTACGCAGTATAAATATTCAAAGCTTTATTTTAGCAAAACAGGAATTCTAACGAGTAAAAACGTTAGCCTATCTCAAAAATCAACACAATTTTTACTTCGTGTGTAATTTTAATATCCTTCCAACGCTGTGTTGTCTGATCTAACTTATCAAAACATTTGACACAAATTACCAAGTATGGGTGGAGCTTTATTAATATTTCGACGTTGATCCTCACATCATAAAACCTGGCTTGGAGGCATCAAGAGCGCGTATAACTTTACACAGTTAACGCTTTGACCTTTGCTCCAATCTTATGTCGTACCTAATAAAAGAAAGAAGGCAACATTCAGGAAATTGCGAAAAATCTTCTCAACCTAAATACTTCAATGTCTCAAGATGAAAGTGTGTGTTGCGATTGCTGCCAGTGATGATGATGACCTACGGCATAGAGACGTGGTCCCTTACGACCCTCGTATAAAAGCCGTAGATGACTCGTTGGAAAGCTCAATGTGTGATATAGGAAACTATATTCGGAGGTTCTTCTCGTACTCACTGACAGTACTAAAATGGAACGGGTGTGTGCCCCCGTTTACCATACATTTCCACCACTGTTTCTCCTGTGTAGCCAGGATTAATAGCGGCGAACACTAAAAAAGGCAATGAACAATGAAGTCCGTTACAATCCCGGGGCTGAAACTTACACCTGCCTTGGAACTCACAATGAATTTAATCAAAAGACATTAGTAGAAGTAGGAAGCTTTTGGAATTTGACTTCACTTCTTGGCAATGTAAAAGAAAGCAATATGGCAAACAAGGCATTAAAAGCATAATGCGCACCACGGACAGTGAGTTTGTTACAATATTAATTGAAAAGTTATAGAATGGCATAAAATACTAATTGGAAAGTTATAGAATTTTGAGGTGTAAGTGGTTTATCGAAATATTTGAACCAAAGCCAACTTCACCTGCACGCGGTGCACCCTGCTGACTGACAAACGAAGCTCTGGCGAAAAGACAGGTAGGGAGCGTAATTGTAAGCTACCCGACTGGGGAATGTACCTCCACCCCACAGAATACCGCAGCCAAATAACAATTGCTTTGAGGGTTGTTATGTTCCTGCGCGTGAGGGAGGTCACCAGAAAGAAAGGAGATGTTGGCAGCGGGGATGGCGGCGTGAGAGCGATATTTTATGTTGCGAGCGTTAATACGGCACTTAGAAACTTCCGGTTTTATGTTTCAAGTTTTTGTATCTCGGGAATCCATGAGTTCAGATCAATTAAACTCATAGATTCCCGAGATACAAAAACTTTGTCTTTATATAATTTTTATATAACTTTATATAATATAAAACTTGTCGTTATATAATTGAATTATAATTAGCTAAATTTGTTCATATTATGTGAAATTTTATGTGTATGAAAAATAAATTCAGTTTGAAAATCTCTTTACTTTTTTAAGAATATGACATAGCGTAATACTATGCCGCGGTGCGTATTAGATTGTAATATATATGGAGTGTAAAATAATTCATTGTGTAAATTTTGGGGTATAAGTTTGGGTAACTTTACAGCTAAGGCCTGCACGTGGTACACTCTCCCGATTGGCAAACGAGGACAAAGAGAAGAAGTAACTCTACTTCCAAAACCACAGTCAAATAACAATAGCCGTCGGGATTGCTGTGTTCCTGTAACTGAGTGAGGTCACCAGATGAGACGTATCTCACGTATCATCTGGTGACCTCTGCTGTGACTGCTGCGCTAGAAGAGATGTCAGCGTATCAGCTACGGTGATTACTTTACTTAAAACGGACCGTATGATTGGTACCTGATGTACATAGAAAATGCAAGCATTTATTTTCAGCGAACTTATTAGTGATTTTACGAATTCTATTTCAGTTTACGACCAAAACATATACACTTTTGACTACATAATTTCAATAACACCACATATTGGCTCGAGGTTAATTGGAGATGAGATGATGCACATGCCACTGAATCATATGCATCTATCACTATCATGTAAATGAAGACACATGTTAGGGAATATTCATGAGTGTGTACAGGGGCTTACATGTGTCTCTTGGTTATGCAAGCTCCCTATACACTGCTCTATTCAAATGTAGAGCGGAAGCCTTCCTGTGCCAACAAGCCATTGAACGGCTATTGACAAATGACGTGCTCTATTTAAGTGTTAAAAATTAAAAGTAAAAGTCGTATGTTTATCTTTGAAAACGGACGAGGCCTATCACAAATTCCCACCACTGTGTCTCCTGTGTAGCCAGGATTAACAGCAGCAACCACCAAAAACGCAATGAACAGTGAAGTCCACTACAGTCCCAGGGGGTAAAACTACGCCTGCCTTGGCAACTGTTCCCTTGCACAAAGAATATATCAGAAAAAAATAGTAGGAATAGAAAGCTTAAATATTTATAAAACATATGGATTATATGCGATATTTCCTGCAGATATGGAGTTAAGATTTAAGATGAAACATATAACAATCAGTGGTAATAATCATTTTGAAAATCTTAGAAACTCAATTTGACCAACGGAGTCTGCGGGTCCAATTAGCGTGTACGAGCGTCTACTTCTGTCTCAATATTAGACATCACAGAGCAGGAGGGGCACTTTCTCACAACCCACAGTTTAGCCTATAAGCAAAGGGCCAACGCGCATTTATTTTCGGTAAGCTACGGTATTCTTGATAATATGCCACTTACTACCAATGTAGCGTAATGATTTACATTAGAATCGCAAGCGGATCCAACCACAAGACCAGTATAAGGGATTGCTTATGCACAGTCAAGGGTCAAAAGTGCAGTACCTCTTGTTTCATATTGAATAAAATATGTACGATATTTAAAATTCTGAAATTTATTTTGTGCTACAAAATATTATTCTCTAGAAAATAATTTAAAGGAATTTAAATGTCATAATAAAATTGTTCAAAATAGAAGGTACTTCAATTGTGACCCCTAACCATAAAGTCTGTGAAATATTTTTACCTCCAATTAGTTTTGTATAACAAGATTAAAATTGCCACGGAGAAGAGGGGACTCCTCTAATACAGGTTATTTTAACTTAACAGAGGAGATCCCAAATCATTATAAACTAAACTTATAATTGCCAATAAACTGAATTTGAATTTGAACACACTCATTCGTACTTTCCACAGACTTCACTCATTCATCCCGCACAGATATCATCAGATAGTTCACAAGGGATGTGATACAAGTAGAGTTGTGATTCTACCCGGTAAATACCCGGTGGATTCCCAAAGCGGGTAAAAACCAATTACCTAACATACTTGAGAAAATAAATTCTATCGTTTTAATCTATTCGTTTTGTGCATTGTAGATAAAATAAAATATAATAATATGTTATATGCCATAAAGTAGAGTAATTCTGTTTTACCCACGTTTCGCGTGTGTAGCCAGGTAAAAACCCTATATATTCCTAATTGGAAATTTACCCGGGTAAAAACCCGCCGCCCATCTCTAGCCTCAAGTGGGAGATTATATTCGTAGTCCTTTCATAAAGCAATACAGGTACAATGACGTCAAATTTACTTCCCGAAGTTTATAATTCAACTTCTATGCGCTAAACTTTGGAAGTTAATATTAATTCCTACCTCCGAGTACTTTTGTAGGTAGATAATTTTAAATGTCAATCATCCTTGTAACTTTCCCTTTCTGTTTTATAGTCTTTCCGTCTTGACTGTTTTATTAATACAAAGTTGATCGCAAAGTGCTCGTGATTTTTGTTTTATCACAACCGAAAAGTGAATGTGATGTTACTTCTACTCCTTATACTGATGATAGAAGTGAACGTGATGTTATTTAAAAACACATTTCAGAATTCGATTTATGCCTTGATATTTTTTTTGATCCATTTACTTTAATTTATTTATGATTTAATTGATAATGTCTTTGCTTATTAGAGTTACTGTAAAGTAACTCTAATATATTAAACTCTAATATAATAAATTAATTACCCGTATATATAATTCTTTTAAATAACTCGAACTCCTCCGTGCTTTGGAAGGAACGTTAAGCCGTAGGTCCCGGCTGTTGTCATTAGATGACAGTTGTTAAGTCAGTGGCCTTTAGGCGCCTTGAAAACACTGACCTCTGCCAACCCGCAGTTGAACAGCCCCACGCTGCTGTGGAGTACGCTCTAAATCCCTTCGAATAAGGGGAGACCCATGTCCCAACAGTGGGATGAATAAGGGTTGACGACGATAGTACACAAAGCCTAAAACTAAACAAAGTTGTTTAGTTTTATGTACTTGGTGAAGATTTTTGTCCTTTTGGGCACGAGGCTGTTCAACGACTCGTTGGACCGACATCATAAAATCAGCCCCCAGTCCACGATAGTGCTGGGGGCTGATTGTACTCGCAATGCAACTAACAGACAGTGATGGAGATCCATTGCCCAAGCAGCGATCCCTTGATACGGGCAGCACAGAAGATCCTTCGCTAGCACCGTCTTTACAACCACGCCCATTCTGACGAAAGTGAATTGCCATTGCCACTTCAGCTTGCAAACTCTGAAGGCTATGTCGACAACTTTGGTTCTCCGTCGAATTTCTTCGTTCCGGATTCGATCCCGCAGAGAAACCCCGAGCATAGCCCACTCCATCGTTCGCTGCGCGACCTTTAGCGTGTGGACCAGTCCGATGGTCAGTGTCCAAGTCTCTGCACCATAAATCATCGCAGGGAGAATGTAATTTATAGTTAATCCTAATACGTAATTTAAATTTTAATTTGAATTTAATTTAGCAATGGCCACGTTCGATTCTCGCACAAAACAAATAATTGTGTGCATAAACATGTCTGTTTGTCTTGGTCAGTGTGTTTTCTATGTATTATCTGTATTACAACAAAAAAACAAAAAAAAATGTATTTTAGTTTATTATCAGTTATCTAGTATCCATAGTAAATGCTTTGCTTAGTTTGGGATTGTAATGGCAGTGTGGTGTGGTGCTTAGTTTGGGATTGTGATGGCAGATGGCAGTGTGTAATTTGGCCCGGAATATTTATTTAATATTTATTTTTTTAAGTCCCATCTGTAGGTATCAGACACACGCTCAACGTGCTTATCAAGCTTTAGAAAATGTTACACAACACTTACATTAGTAACTAAGTGCCAATTTACATTAATTTTACTCTTTGTAGATTAAAAGTTAATGAAAGCTCCCAGGCTGTAGCAGACGCATTAAAAAAGGCCTAATATCGCAATCACTTAAAAAGGGCAGGTAGGTGCCCCTCGATATCTTTAATGCCTAAATTGAGTGTCCATTGCGACAAAAAAATGTTTTTATTTTAATGAAATGTAATTATCATTATCGTCCAATGATTAATTAGAAAAATACGCGCCATTTTTAGTGTTCTGTAGCCAAATGGCAAAAATCTGAACGCTTACAAATTCGTCACGTCTGTCTGTCTGTCCGTCCGTATCTCACAGCCATTTTTTTCCGAAACTTTAAGAACTATACTGTTGAAACTTGGTAAGTAGATGTATTCTGTGAACCGCATTAAGATTTTCTTATTTTTTTTTTCATCGAACCCATACGTGTATGGATAGGACTTCAAAATTTATATTTAGGTTTCTAATATCATTTTTTTCTAAACTGAATAGTTTGCGCCAGAGCCACTTCCATGTAAAATGCGTGCCCCTCCGCACCGTGTAACTTCTGAAATAAGAGAATTATAAAACTAAAAAAATATATGATATACATTACCATGCAAAACTTCCACCGAAAATTGGTTTGAACGAGATCTAGTAAGTAGTTTTTTTTAATACGTCATAAATCGTAACTTTTATATTATGTTACTTACAGCTACGGAACCCTTCATGAGCGAGCCCGACTCGCACTTGGCCGCTTTTATTTTCTAAGGTTTTCATGTCCAGTCCTTCATGTTAACACTAAATGTACAAATACAGTCACGCGAATATCATCAGGCGAATTTTCATAATCTATCTTTTTAGAGTTCCGTACCCAAAGGGTAAAACGGACCATATTACTGAGACTTCTCTGTACGTCCGTCCGTCCAGTCACCAGGCTTTATCTCATGAACCGTGATAGTTAAACAGTTGAAATTTTCACAGGAGATTTATTTCTATTGCCGTTATAACAACAAATACTAAAAAACAGACTAAAATAAATATTTAAGGGGGTTCCCATACAACAAACATGATTTTTTTTGCCCGTTTTTGTTCGATATTGATAACGGCAACATGTAGAAATATTCACAGAATATTTAGTTATATATTCATTTTAAAAATAAATAATGAAATTAAGAAAAACCAAATATTTAAGGGGGGCTCCCATACAACAAATGTGATTTTTTGCCGTTTTTATAAATGATGGTACGGAATCCTTAGTGCGCGAGTCCAACTCGCACCTGGCCGGTTTTTTTTTTTCACCCTTTATACTCCATAAACGCAGCAATCTATTCTAAATTCTAACTTTACATTAACGAACAGTTTCAACATTTAAATGATACACTGTGATTATACGTTGCAATCCAGCCACGTGTGCATTGATATGCTACATTTAAAACCTATGCGAAAGGTAGTCTATTATTTTTCGACCTTCTTAAAGTAGGCGGTGCTTCACTATTATTCAATTCAATCAATTCAGTTATAATACCTTATTCTTATGTATTACAAAATACAAGACTAGATCACACTATCTATAACTAACTAATAAAAGGTAGTCAAATTAAAACTGACCGCTTATAGGATTTTAGGGTTAATTGAAATAATTATCAGTGCATATATAATAACAATTATGATGTAACGTAATCTAACATAATACGTGTGTAATGTGTGTGTGTATAATGTTTTCGTATGGAGAAGTATATACCTGTAGGTATGGATACCGAAAACATGAAATGCTGTAAAAACTTTCATCTTCCTTTTAACTTTACTTTTGTTTGACAATTTTTCGTTTATCCCTTCCCATTTCATGATCAATACCCTAATCAAATTTATGTGAAAATATTACAGTCCATATAATAAATTCGGTTAGTACAGTAACTCTCAGTAATTTATTAGTAATACCAATATCAAATGACCGGGAACATTAAATAACATTGATCATGTGCTCGTTATTTAAACCACAACCCGGTTTTTGATGCTGTGCATCATTCAGAGAATATCTCTCGGAAGATTTATAATACATTTATTATTATCCCACATAGGTGAAACCGGGGTGCAGCGCTAAGTTGATAATTCTCAGTAAATTTCACTATACTTTTTTTTAATACATCCGTAAACATTCGTTTATAAACGCCGGCGCTATCGTGGACATAAAACGAGTGCAGTTAACTATATTTTATTTTATTCGTTTATTTATTTATTTTATAGAAGGCGACAAACAAGCACGTCAGTCACCTGTTATTAAGCAATCACCACAGCCCATGGACATCAGCAACACCAAATGGTCACTGATCCGTTGCCAGCCTTTTTAGGGAAATATAGGCTCCTTAAAACTCCCAAGTCGTATTTGTTCAGGAATACCGTTGAGGGATAATGATTCCACAATTTCACCATCCGTGATAGAAAATGTCTTAAAACCATACTGTCGTATACGGCCAAGGTGGCATGGTTGGCAGTTCAACATTTTACAAGTGGTGCGGTAGTAGAACTCAGCGGCTGGAATTGAATTGAACAGTTCATCCGAGCACTATGGTATAATTTGTAAAGCACACAAAGTGTGGCGACATCTCTGCGTGTAGACAGCGAACCGCTCTACGTATCGCTCTTGTATGCGTTCTAATGGTGCTAGCAGGTACTGGGGCGTTTCCTTATATTCTACTACATTATTATATTTATTCTTTTCGAAAAACGAAGTGAAGAGAATAGACTAAACAATTTTGGTTAAATCTTAGGAATTTTATGCCAAACAGTTACATTTTATGTTTCGAATAGCTATTCGAAATAGAAGATAATAGAAGTAAAGAAGAAAGAGCCTAAAAAAGACATAATGCCAGAGGTAGAAGAGAAGAGACGTTAGACATATCATAAAATTTTAATATTATATTTCCCTACCGTCTGCCATGCAGAAATGTGAATATGTATTATATTTTCTGTGATCTACTTGCCGATGCGTCTTGCCATTCTAAAGTATACATCACTGCGACTCAGTGATTTTTCGAAAGGTGGAAGCTAAAAATCAGTACTTTGCCTCTAAGGGCAATAACTATCACTGAGCCTCCAACACATTGTTGATGTTGCTGGAGCAAATTTTTCCGCTTTCTTAAATTGTTCCGAATTTGTGAATCTTTGGTTGTATTGATTTAAGTGTTTATCACTAAGACTAAGTAAAACGTGTACAACAGTTACCAAATTAATGTTATATATAATTATCTATCTATCTGGATCCACAATCCGAGTAGGTAGTTCATTAAACAGACAGATAAATCAGTATATACAGGAACTGAGTAATACTGCGTAATACCTACCCACATTTTGGTAAAATCCAAGCGCTATTAGTGTTATCTATACTGAAACAAAGGGCGAGCAATATATTGCAAGAACGATATATTTTTTGGTAAGCTTACATAATGCTCTCTCTGGCAATTATAGGCCGTTAAAGACAATAATGGATCTATAGGACCATATCGAGCCTTGTATCTTAATTACTAATGTACTGAATAAAGCCAAGTGTCATATCTTACGGTACACCTTGCTAATATCCTTTGGCGATACAGCCAAAATACAAACGCTATATTTTCTACTTTATTAATCTTGATCGAATTCTCTTAGGTGTCTAACGTATAATTATACATCGGGTGGCAGGCAAACATAGGGCCCGCCTGATGTGAAGCGGTTATCGTAACCCGTATTAACGCTCGCAACATGAAATTTTGCTTGCGCGCCGTTACTCCCTCTGCCAGCGCAGCAACTGCTTCCTTTCTTTCCGATGACCTCACTCACACGAAGAAACAAACCTCAAGCGAATTGTTATTTGGCTGCGGTATGATGAAATAATCTTTCCGCTGAAACTTTTTGAGGTGTAAGTGGCTCACTACGATCTATAGAGCCAAAGCCAACCTGCACGTAGTGCACCCTGCCGATCGGCGAAAAAGGCTTTGGCAAACGAGAGGTCGGAACGGTACGGCGTATTTGTAGGCTGCCTGACTGGGGAAATACTTTCACCTTACAGAATACCGCAACCAAATAACGATTCCCTTTAGGGTTGTTGTATTTCTGCGAGTGAGTGAGAACACCAGAAAGATAAAATTGGAACATAAATTAATCGTATAGAAATCTAATTAAAGCTATAAAAGAAATCGACATCCCAAAATCAGAGAAAAAAGACAAGCACTTTAATAAATTTGATCAAAATCCATCGAATCGATGGATCCTTATTACACAATCCTAACATCTCCCTAATCATTAAAATGAAGGTAATATTTTAAATGAACTCGACAGCCGTATTAATATTCGTAAGATCGCAGCAATACCTTTTGTCTGAACTCAATTTTTCCAAGAATAAATTTCATCGAGTTTCGTTCTTTGTGCAAAATTGAAATAATTCCAAACTATTTAATTAGGAGCAAAACGGATAATTAAAATAAAGTTTTGAATGACGATTCGGCTGAAAAGTTGGAGAATATTTACTGAGACGATTTTTTGTTGTTGCAAAGTTTGAAATGTAAGCTAAATGAAAATAAATATTGAGTACATAAATATTGAGGAATAAATAATACTTATTTTTAACAACTTTTAGTGCTATTAACTTTACCTATATAACTTTATTATTTCTATAACTATTGATAAATCATCGTGATTAATATACATTCCTGGACCGGCCATCTACAGTACCCAACTAATCAAAGCTTGTACATAGAAAACACCCAGACCAAAATAAACAGACATGTTCATGCACACAAATATTTGTCTTGTGCGGGTATCGAACCCGCAACCTCGGAGTTAAAGTGGCCATTGCTAACCACTCGACCAGCGACCTCGTCAATTATATTATCATGTTATTCAATACAATTACATTGTAATGTCATTTTTTGTGTTTCGTACCTATATTTGCACCATGTTATTCGGTTTTGAGGAGGTAGGAGTTCATAAACATCTTTGACCTAAATCTGTGCGGCGAAGACGTGCCGAAGCTTTCCAAAAGTTGCCCAACCCAGTCGATTGCGTCTATCGATCTCTTTATTGAAATTACCCCGGCCAAGCTGTACGGAATGTCCGAGGTAGACATAGTCTTTAACCACTTCAATAGCTGTATACTCTACGATAACCGCGGTAGGGATGACAAAATCATTGTACATGACTTTCGTCTTATCGAAATAAGTTCGTTCGTTGGTTATTGCGAGTGAGTGAGGTCACCAGAAAGTTGCTGCGTACGCTACGAGCCGCTACGGTAACCGCTTCAAATCAGACGGGTCGTATAATTGTTTGCCACAGGACGTAATACAAAAATAAAATTCTATTGTATGACGAGCTCGGTGGCATAGCGGTCAATGACGCGGCTTCGACACCAACGCTCGTGGGTTCGATTCCATGTCGATCGAGTAGTACCCATAACACAAGCTTCGCTTACTTTGGGGGTAGATGGCTCTGTGTAATTTGTCTGACAATATTTATTTATTTATATAAAAATAATAGAATAAGTATAAGATACAGAGTCTAGATGTTACAATTTAATCCAGTAGTAGTCTAGGTAGACACTGTATCGCGATACAAAAGGAGACACCGGTACAATATACTACAGATCGACGGACAGACGAGGCGATCGCCTTTGTATGTGTTTACGAGCTTTGTACACAAGCGAGGGCGTATTGGTTCATTTGGATCCATAATCCAGTTTCGGTCTCGCCTGTCTGAATGAACGAGAGTCTCACAAATGCGACTGGTTGTTTGTCCATTATGATGATTGATAGGCATTGAACAAGTTCTGTATGAAATACTGTACATATAATAAATATTCACAACTGTGTTTATGTATTAAATATATAATAAGTCCATAACTAAACCATCTAATCACGTAAAGCAAAAAGAAAAAAAAATCTTATCAATAAACGTTAATAATGTTGTTTCTTGGCACATTTTGAAACATTATTCACATTCTGTTATTAATAAAACACTTGTACTGTTCCACGTAATTAAATTTATTTTTATTTTTACCGACCGGTTTCGCCCTTTACGACATTATCAAGGTTATTGACCTTGGCAATGGTAAATAAAGTTTCATCAAAAATATTGTTCTTCATTATATCTTTAAACAAATTCATAATGAAACTGTTTTAGGTGAAGCATTGACAACTACTGTCAATATAAATTGAGAAGCGTGGAATTCCAAGCCATCCATCTCGTGAGATCAAGAATCAAAGAATTGTTCAAAGCGAGGCGAGGCGAGCGAAATTCACAGTACGAGTTCACCTTGAGCACCGTTGTGCTCGGTTGTACGGCTTTGACGAGCACCAATGAGGTCCTTAATCGCGGGCTACCACAGAAATGCGATGGCGTGCTTCACACGAGGGCTCACTTATATACTCCGCGGCTCAATATCAAAGAATATTTGCTTCTTTTCAATGTTCTGGAATTTCTTCAAAAGAGTTTGCTAATTTCAGGTGTAAATGTTTTTGTAGAAAAAAATAAAATAAACACATTTAAATTTATAATTATCACACCAGCTGAAGCTGTGGCTTTATTTGCTATGATTTTTGGAGGGGTAATCCAAGTTGCAAAATGACGCATAGTATTATCTAATGCTGGCTCAAGGGCCCAAAATTTGATTAGAAAATAACAACTATTTCAACCAACCGTTTTGCTGCAATGATATAAAAGTAGGTGTCATTGTAAATTGTAATAAGTATGCGTGTTTGATTGTATTAATTTGGAAGCCGCATTCGTGTATATCTGATTTTCCTAAAGGTTGACTGATAGAGAATGCTCTTAGCATTAAGTCCGCCTTTTGTACCCTTATTTTGTGGTCAATAAAGATAAATAAATAAAAAGAATACTTATAAGTACATATAAATACGTACATATAAGAACATTATTAAATCAAACAAGCAAGAAAAATATGTACAACAGCAGAATTATCCCATCACGAATCTTTTCCAGTCAACAAAAAGAAAAAAAATAGGTAGTTAAAAAGTTTTGCAAGGCAGATACAAAAAGCATAATGTCACTAATGTTTGAGTATTAACTAAATATTGAAATTACATACCATACATGCATATAATAATATGTATGTACATATATGCATGTATGGTATGTAATTTCAATTTTATATCATCAAAACATCAATTTTATAGATATCCATATTGTACAATAAATAGATAATATTTATAGCAGTTTAATACAGATATTTTAGGTTATCACGTCAGAAGATTCAAACCGGAGCTTATGTAATGTAGATTTGAATGTCTGAATAGACTGTACTTGGGCGACCAAGAATTATTAGCAAATGAATTTTGCCAGATTGAATTTCGACCTCGTAAATCCCAAAAATCTAAGTCCAAAATTTTTATTTGCCCTTGCACGACACGACACTTGCATGACACGTCATACATTATTATTTTTTCAAATAATAATATTTATTGTAAATTTCATAAAAAAATATTAGAGGCGCTGTTAGAACCATGTTTCTTTTGGGAGTTTCTTCCAGCGAGTTTTTCATCTCTTCCAGCATTGTCTTTGCGTGTTTCGTTGCCATCAGACAGACAGAATGATCAAAATTATAAAACTATGTAAATGATCTCCACTAACACAGACATATGAAACGAAGCAGACTCGACACAACTTGTACGAGTACAATACAGGGTGTCACGTGCTATGAAATGACAAATAAGCTACAATATAGCCTTTAATGTTTTTCTGTATCTGTATTATGTATTTTTAAATATAAAAGAGTATCTAGTATACAAAACACGCACATTTAACTCACAGCAATTAAAAATAAGCTACGAGCGTAATTTCTATGTTCACGTTCTAAATCTGTAAAGTCTGGCTGCAATCTTTTAAACGTCTGTGGCCACTACTAAAATATGTAGATGTAGAAGGGAGCGCTGTCTGAGCCCGAGCTCTTTGTAGTGCAAGGATCAACAGTCAAGGGCCACTGTAATCACTTTATATCAGGCAGTCTGTATGCTTATTTGGCTGGCAAAGTATAAAAAGCGTTAATAAAAATATCGATACTGAGCGATATGGGGGTCCAATATTATTTTCTCGGGAATTGTCATACCATATTCCTTTTCAGTGAAAAATTTGGGAAACACCATTGACTAAACTCTCTTCCTCACTTTAGTGAGATTGTAATCTGTATACATCCCTTCATTCAATAAAACATCAATAGCATATGTACACAAAATGCTTTTGAAGTTATAGATCACACTGTATGTCAATACAGAGATTGTCTGTAATGAAATACATTTCGCTCTAGAGCAGGGGTCCGCGCGAAAGCTAAACTTAAGGTCCATGATCTTACAACGAAAGATATTCAACACTGATATATAACATACTATAATCTAGAGTTACCTATTTAACCACTGCTCTAGAGTATAAGAGTAAAACACGAATTCAGATTATTTCATCTGCAAGATATTTTTAACGGTAATTTGTATAACTCGGTTACCTATACTATAATTTCAGGCAAGTAATAATTTAGAATTTATAGATTACCTAAACATTATATAAAATCGCCTATCCTATTTCTGTTTGCCAATTCACTGTCGCCAAAGTATTGATAAGAAGAAGTGAGTGAAGGTTGCTTTTTGTTAAGTTAGGTTTGTCACAAGTACACAAGTCTTGTGTGATACAAGACAAACCTAACTTAACAAAAAATTGAATGAAGGGTTTGTCTTGTATCACACAAGTCTTGTGTGATACAAGACAAATCTATAGGTTTGTCTTGTGTGATACAAGACAAACCTAACTTAACAAAAAACAACCTTCACTCACTACACAGTAGTAGTAGTACAGTAGGAGAGCCTAACCAGCAAATTTTGTTGCTATTTATATTACCTATGATACTCTGATGGTTACCCCAGCTGGATAGTGGAATTGGCATATTTAGTAGTAGTGATCGCTGAGACCGAGTTTATTTCGATTATTATTAATACCATACCCTGCGTGTGATATCAAACTGATAAACATTTCAAATGGGGGAAACAGGCTCTTGCTGCAGCTACTGCTGCTGTTACTGTTTAACGAACCCGGTGGTCAAATGACTAGCAATGGTTACTTTGACTCCGAAATCGCGTGTTTGAACCTTGCATAAGGCAAACATTTGTGTGCATGAACATCTCTGTTTGTCTTGGTCTGGGTGGTTTCTATATATTATACATGTATTTACAATTTAAAAAAATATATTTAAGTAGATTTATCAGTTATCTATTACCCATAGTAAAAGCTTTGACTAGTTTGAGACCAGATGACTCTGTGTAATATGTCTAGGAAATTTTATTTAATATTTACTACATTGCATGTTTGCTACCCGTATAATCCTTGTTGGGTTGCCAACATACACTACATACTACATAGTTCCATCACAGGTAATATTATTAGTATATTTGCACTTTATTACTTGACCTCAAATAACCTAGCAGACGTGCGATTGAGCATTGGCAGTCGTCACGGCTCACGGAGCCTAATCTATATGATAATGAAGCTCTAATATCAGGGATGCCACGATATTGACACAGGCCCTGCAGGGCTATCAGGATGCTAAATGTTGGTTATTCGGAGGTTCGAGAAATAAATACATATATTTATTTCCTATGACCCGAGCGATGGAGAGAGCAATGCTTGGAGATTTTCCAATGGATGACGGCCGGAACAAAAAAAATCGACAGAGAACCAAAGTGGTCAACATAGCTCTAAGAGTCAGCGAGTTGAAGTGGCAGTTGGATGACCACATCTGTCGAGTCAGCGATGGCAGATAGGGGACGAAAGGAGTGGAGTTCACATATGGGGCAACGAAGCGTAGGGCGCCCCCGCCCCGGTTGGATGCGGAAAGCAGAGGATCCCTTATGGTGCAAAGCGTTGGGAAAGGCCTATATTCAGCAGTGGGTACATACAAGCTGATAATGATGATGATGATCATGATTTATTTCGCTATAATGATGTCTGATTCTTTCTTTCAAGTGTGAATTAGAAAAAGCGACTCTTACGCGCGGGCAACACTGTGAGCGGAACGAGGCTCGTTTCGCTTTATGTCGTATATGATCGAGAGAGATAACTTGTCAGAACCCCTAGGCAAGTGTAATTCGTAGCGTAACGAATGTTAGATAAATCACGTGATATTTGTCAAAATCGATCATTTTAGTATGAGAATTGACAAATGCCACGTGATCTATTTAACGTTCTTTACGCTACGAATTACACTTTGCTAGGGGGGCAGATCCGCCAGCTCAGAAAGCTACAGAGCTAAACTACGCCAGCAGCGATGCGAACTTGCGAGCTGGCGAACCCGACGTTATCTCTCTCTTCTCATGTTGGGCGACATGAGCGAAGCGAAGTGAACCTCGTTTCGCTCGCAGTGTAACCCGCGCTTTATATAACAACATGGCAATAATTAGGCAGTATAACGTTACGTCTCTAGGTTGGGCCTAGAGACGCAACGCTAACAATTACGAAACTAGATCCTGGTCCCGAATCCGCAATAACGGGATCCGTAAACGGGTTCAGCTACAGCGAGATCTGATAAAAATACCGTACTAAAAGACTATTAGGTAGTTTGGAATTTTGAAAAACTCACTATATTTCTGCCAACCGTCTCTATGGCTATTTCAATTGTCACGGAGATGGCGTCAAAATACTGAAAATAACAAATTTTAATGCCAAGAATTGGAAAATTACTGTTCAAACGATTATCAATCACGCAAAATTTAATCACAAAAAGAAACTATCGCAGACCGCACGTCGTCTTGCATCTACGGACGCCGCTTCGAACTTTTCACCAACGCACGCCGCCGTGACGCTTCACTCGGCAGCTGGGATGAGGTAGCTCGCGCTTCACCTGTCGACTCTTCGCAAACCAAATTCTTCATGAACCAAAAGAGGACTTCCAGAGATGCACACAACGGCAGTGCTGATATCATAGACATAAACAAAAATATGAGGCACACGCCACAGTAGGTAAACAAAACTAAATTCAAATTATTAAAAATTAATTAATTCATAAGCAGTACCAATTCATCAGTCTTCTAAAAAAAAGAAATGTGTAATGATATGTGTGCATGAATGCATGTGAATGTTACGCGTAGAAGTATACTTTAAAAGAGTCATGGGTATTCAACCATAATATTGTGTAAATTACTCAATAATTAATTGATTATTCCTATGGATTAGAAATCTGAAAATATGTACTTAATTTTAGAAGTAATTAATTGCATTATTACAACGTTCTACTTTAAATTAACTTTAAAGGTTTTTGTTTCTTTAACTTTAAAGATATAAGACGATCTTTGTAGTATTACTCTGTTTACTGATTAAGTTAAAATTAATATCTAAGTTAAAGTTAGTACTTTCACGCAGAATATAGAATACTCGAATTTTATTATGAGTTAAAATTAATCTGAAGCAGTCTATGTTTATGCTTTCCAATCTTGCAAATAATAAAAATCCAATTAAGAAATACCTGTAATATTTATTAACAATAATAAAGTATAGTAATTTCGAAACATCAAAGTATAGTATATAAATAAATAAGTCGTTTTACAAAATTCAACATCTCTGTATCATTCTTCAAAACGAATATTTTACTAATTCATTCACATAATGCCTTTTTAAGCAATGTCTGGTATTTTTTCGAAGTGTTTCCTTAACAATATCTGCAGAAACGAGGCCATTGTTTGAACCCTGTTTATCAAATTCGAGAAAACTGTTGTAAATCCAGGTGGATTTATCTAACCTAATATATTGAAATTAAGTCCTTCAAACACTTCTGCTTGAAGCCGAGGCAATCGTTAATTGGCGTCCATTTTTTCATGGTACCATCAGAAGTACGATCAGGGGTACGGTGGGTCTGAAGTGAATCCACATAATAATATACTCTAGTGAATCTATGCATCCAGACGATAATGACGCCTTGACACCGTTCTACTTTTTTATTAGAACAACATCTATATCACTAGCTCTTCTCTACAGTCCCTAATTATTACTTTTGTATAAAAAATATATTTTGAAAACGGGACGGGGGCCCACCACACATTCCCACTACCGTGTTTCTGTGTACCCAGGATTACCACCGGCGGCCACCAAAAAAGGTAATAAACAATGAAGTCCACTGCAGTCCCGGGGGTAAAACTACGGCTGCCTTGGAACTCACAACGAATTTAATCAGAAGAAATTAGTAGGTGTAGCTTTTGGAATTTGACTTTCCCTCTTGACAATGTGAGAGAGACCTATATGACAAATAGGGCATTAAAAGCCTAAAGAGATGGCTAGTAAAAATTGATATATGTATTATTAACATTAAGACTGCAATAATGATTGTGTATTGATGATTATCTACGCTTGATCCATAACCATCAGCTATGTTGCCACTGATTATTTCTTTTTTTTTTGAAGTGATAACTTCTTTAGCGGAGTTGTGCACTTTTTGGGATGGGTAAAAAATGTTAAACTCGCGTCATTACACGTGACCTGATCGAAAATTCGTAAGACGGAGGGAGAGTAGACCGCCGGCGCGGCGTAGGAGAGGAACTAATATCCCCTCTCTTTCTACCGCGCGGCGAAAATGTATGCCTGCTCCTGCTGTTTATTTTTAATGTAATATAAATTGTCATGTTTGTGTGTATTTTACCATACAAATGATAGTACTTTTATACTGATAAATAATGCAATTCGTGCGAAATGATTCCCTAACCATTCCAAAATATTCAAAAATGCACAACGTTAATGTTCAAGTTTTCACTTTTTTTTTTTTTTTATACTACGGCGGGTGGCAGACAAGCATACGGCCCGCCTGATGTGAAGCGGTTGCCGTAGCCATATTAACGCTCGCAACATAAAATATCGCTCGCGCGCCGCCACCCCCGCTGCCAACGCAGCATCTTCCTTTCTGGTGACCTCACTCACTCGCAGGAACACAACAACCCTCAAGGGAATTGTTATTTGGCTGCGGTATTCTGTAAGGTGGAGGTACATTCCCCAGTCGGGTAGCTTACAATTACGCTACCTACCTCTCTTTTCGCCAGAGCTTCGTTTGTCAGTCAGCAGGGTGCACCGCGTGCAGGTGAAGTTGGCTTTGGTTCAAAGGTGTTGATGAACCACTTACACATTTCACTTCTGCCGGTACTCCCGGAGTGCAACCCATTTTTTTTTTATAAAATCCCACTGATTATTTCTTTTTAATAATTTTGTTATAAATATTTCATCCAAATTAACGCAAAGCTTGTGTTACTAGACAACTGATAAACATATTTTTTTTTGTAAATACATACTTATAATACATAGAAATCACCCAGACCAAGACAAACAGACACGTCATGCACACAAATATTTCCCCGACATCTCCACGTTTCATGCAAGCCTTACAATCTTCAAATACGATATAAGATACTTATCTTGGCGACAACTTTTTCTACTTAATTTAACCGTCTTTCATACTTTATCTTGGAGACGTTTTGCATGTAATCGTCTAGTTTGATTTATATCCTTCCTCCCCGGTGGTGACCCGACCAGCGGAAACAGAGTGATGAAAAAGTGTACCGTTGTCTCAAGGCATATATATATATTATAATAGGTATTTTATTATCTATATTTTAGATGTACTATTGGTTATAACTATAGACCTTAGTGTTTATCATCATGCTAGGGTGGAAAGTTGCTTTTTAACCGCGAGCTCAATTTTGATGACCGGGCAAGCGAAGGATTCTAAAATTGAATCACGAGCGCAACCACCACCACCACGTTGCTCAACTGCGGTTTGGTGGAGTTCAGTATTATCAAGCCGCCTCAAGACCACTGACGTGGTTTAACGACTGTCATCTAACGACAACAGCCGGGACGGCTGCTTAACATGCCGTCCGAAGCACGGAAGAGCTCGAGATAAATAAACCCATCCATGGACAGGCTACGGTTGTCATTACATGACTTGCGAGATCGATTAGACTGCCACGCACAACAACGCCATTGAGCTCCTCATTACTTTTTGTTTAATCTGTGTTTTCGATTTCTTAAATTACAGTATATTTTTGAATCGACTTTGTGTAGAGTTAAAATTTCACGATAATCTTATACCAAAATAATAATCAAGATTTATTTTAGTGTTATTAACAATTTTTTTACATTATGACATCTTGGATACTTCGTGTCACTCGAGATTAGGATTCTGATACTACCACGTTCTTCGCAATCATTAGAATCATATTACGAGCGACGAGCTCGGTGGTCGAATGGTTAGCAATGGCCACTTTGACTCCGAGGTCGTGGGTTCGATTCCCGCACAAAACAAATATTTCTGTGCATGTCTGTTTGTCTTGGATTGGGTGTTTTCTATGTATTTACAAAAAAAATGTATTTAAGTATAATATCAGTTATCTAGTACCCATAGTACAAGCTTTGGCGCTTAATTTGGGACTAGACGGCGCTGTGTAAATTGTCCAGAAATAATAATTATTATTTATTTTATTATTTAAATTAGAAACGCACAGACATATCAACTTACATATATTCACCGGGAAATCATTACACAAGGAGTGTACCCAAAGGGTAAAAAGGAACCCTATTACTAAGGCTCCGTTGTCCGTCCGTCCGTCCGTCCGTCTGTCACCAGGCTGTGTCTCATGAACCGTGATAGTTAGACAGTTGAAATTTTCACAGATGATGTATTTCTGTTGCCGCTATAACAACAAATACTAAAAAACAGAATAAATTAAATATTTAAGGGGGCTCCCATACAACAAACGTGATTTTTTTCCTCGTTTTTGCTCGCAATTGATAACGGTAATAGGTAGACGCTTGAAATACTCACATAATATTTAATTATATATTCACTTTAAAAATATATAATTAAATAAAAATAAAACAAATATTAAAATGGAGCTCCCATACAACAAACGTGATTTTTTTTGCCGTTTTTATAGATAATGGTACGGAACCCTTCGTGCGCGAGTCCGACTCGCACTTGGCCGGTTTTTTTGTACAATGTTTTTCTAGAGGCTGTTTGAGTGAAGCGAGTGGAACGTTTATATACGCTGAAAAGTCATTTTTGGAACTGAATAGGCTCCGATGAACCGATTTTGATGAAACTTGTCACAATTAAAGACCTCGACATGCTTGAGGTTTATGTCGAAAACATATTGAGATTTGAGATCGACCATGTCCCTGAGGAATGATCATCAAATACATTTTCCGTTGAAATCAATGGAAAACATACACTGCGAATCTACTCAACCTCGATTTCGGCCCCGTGGGCTAGAACGGATTCTAGGCCGGAGCCTAGTTATAAAACGTGTCTATATCGTCTCGTCACCATTGAGCTCTGAGGTCGATTATCTATTCTGACGTGGTCAAAGGGTTCAAGCCTACGTTAAACTCTTCAATTTTTAATTATTCCTCCATAATAATGAATCGCGAAGAACCTATATTGCTTGCCTTTGATCGCGTAAATAAGTATATAAGACAGCAACGTGTTCATTGTTCAGGCTTAATAATTATAAGACTTTAATTGCTTTCTCATAATTTTACAAAATCATGAAGAGATATGAATAGAAGAGAATGAGATGTAAGTGGTTCATCAACATCTTTGAACCAAAGCCAACTTCACCTGCACGCGGTGCACACTGCTGACTGACAAACGAAGCTCTGACGAAAAGAGAGGTAGGGAGCGTAATTGTAAGCTGACTGGGGAATGTACCTCCACCTTGTAATAACGTGAAGTGAGAGGTTGCTGGTGGAGGGTGCTCCAAGGAGCACCAATGATGTCGACACTTGTTGTTGAATATGAACAGAGCCTTTATTCTAATTTTTTAATGCAATTTATACAACTGGGTTGTCGTTGACCATGCAAAATACGTCTATGTCGCAGTAAACCATTACGGTAAAACATACAAATTTGCCATTGTGCTCTACATACTACAACCTCACAGAATATCGCAGCCAAATAATTATTCCATTTAGGGTTGTTGTGTTCCTGCGAGTGGGTGAGGTCAGCAGAAAGGAAGAATGCTGCGTTGGCAGCAGGGGTAGCGGCGCGCGAGCTATATTTTATGTTGCGAGCGTTAATATGGCTACTGTAACCGCTTCATATCAGGCGGACGACCCGCCTTCGCCCCTATGCTTGTCTGCCACCCGACGTAGTATAAAAAAAAAAGACGTGTGTCACTCGGGGACTGCCGCGGTAAAGCTATTGCATAGCATTTTGTATCAACTTATGCAATTATAATTTTATTTATTTATTTTATTCATGCAGTATTACTTTTTCTTTGATATTAATTCAAGTTACACTTTTTGAGCGTGGTGACCGATAAGAAAACAAATTTTTCTATTATTAAATAAATAAAACGAGTTTCGTAGAGTCGTACAATACGTCTAATCGCACGCACACAACGCCGTGTCGAAGACTGCCGAACTGAAACGACGTTAGACTATGCACGGCCTTCAAGCCACACCTCCGTGCCCGTCGGAGTGGGGAGCGTGAGGTTTTTTCGTTACGGAATTTCTGGATTCGGTCCCCGCGCTCAAGGCCCGCGATAGAAGCTATGCAATAGCTTAAAAGAGAGCTATGGAGTGACGACTGGAAGCCAACACGCGAGGTAGAGGGCATCCCGCATTGCGTTGGTGGTAGACATCAGGCGCCACGCAGGCCGCAAATGGATGCAAGTGGCACGGGAAACAGAAGTGGGAAGATATGTAGAATGCCTATGTCCTACAAAGGATAAAGTAAACGCTGCTATAGATAATAAATAATAAATATTGTCAGACAAATCACACAGCGCCATCTAGTCACAAAGTAAGCGAAGCTTGTGTTATGGGTACTAGACAACTGATAAACATACGTAAATACATTTTATTTTTGTAAATACATACTTATGATACATAGAAAACACCCAGACCAAGACAAACAGACATGTTCATGCACACAAATGTTTGTCCTATGTGGGAATCGAACCCACGAGCGTTGGTGTCGAAGCCACGTCATTGACCGCTACGCGATGGATTGAATTTTACAAAAATAAACTGGAGCCCTACCGCCGAAGCTGAAGCCGATTACCAACGAATATTTTCATTTGAAAAATAGGATTGATGGGCGTGCGCGTAGATATGGATCGAACGCATAGAGGCTCCTTAAAAATACAATACATTAACATTCTTTTATTAATAAATTCTTTTATTTATAATACAATAACATTCTTTTAATAATATTACTTTAGTAAACCCGCCGTGACCCGTTCCTGGATATATCAATGGAACAATATACCCATCAGCAGGTCTCGCCAAGCATTGACACGATGGCATAATGTGTTGGAAATTATATTTGCTATGGAAATGAGTTCAACATTATTGTTATTTATATTTTATTGTTATTTAAATACAATATAGCCTATGTTACTCTTAGATAATCAGGCATTCTAATGGCAAAAGATTTTATTAAATCTGTTTAATATGTCAGAGTTTGTTAATTTAATATGTGTACTCTTTATTTTTTACGTTCGTAAATTAACTATTTACAAATAAAATATCATAAAATGAAATTTAATTACAAATAAACAAATATTTTTTGCTCTTTAAGTATTTGTATGGCTTGTCAGCATGCATGATGCGTAAGTTATGTATGTACCTACTACTTAAGTGTGTGTATGTACATATATTACGTGTATGTATATATATGCTTATGAATACGCAATAAAAATGACAGCATAATTTCAGATTGAGATTGAGATTATTTATCTGGTGTTGCAGGCATCGATTGGGTGATTGCTTCCCATCAAGCGGGCCGTATACTTGTTTGGCACATCTGTGGTATACAAAAATATAATTGTTATTTCGATGAATTTTGCCATGAAGTTCATAACTTGAATTACATATGGTACTTTATAGTCCAGTAATTTGTTCACGCAAACAAAGCCCCAGGAGGAATCTAATATTTAGAATAATTATCGTAGAGCTGCATTTATATAATCGTTAGTGGAGTAACAAAGGGTTGTAATGTACAAACCGCGCGATTCAGCCGGTGAGCAGATTGTAGCGTAAATGACCCGTCTTGGGGACTTACGTTGGCTAATGGTGGGCGACAGGTGCACTGAGTTTTTTAATGTTAACCATATGAACGTAATTTGGAATATAAAAGATTCATTAAAAATATATTGGGCATTTCATCATTGAAATGGTAGAGGCAAGCTGTAATCTTTTAGAGTCCAGCCCCCTTACCAACAGCTCTTATTGCGATTCAATAACTGAATAGAATGCTTATTCATACCAATGAATAAGCGACTCTATTAAATTTGAAATAGAGTCGCTTATTCATTGGTATGAATAAGCATTCTATCCAGTTATTGAATCGCAATAAGAGTTGGTGGTAAGGGGGCAGAACATGATCGCGGTCAAGTTTTAGACATTGAATGATTGCAACTCGTAACTGGACCGGCTTTTTCGGGATCAGTATGATCATACCAAACCTTGTCCTGACAATTTCATCATAATTTATTTTCGTTAATTTTTTTGTTATTTGGGATGGACTCAAGCTATTGTGCTATTTGGGATGGACTCAAATCCAAAAAATCAAAGAACATAAAAATCGGCCCAGCTATTCTTGAGTGAGATACATGGACTAACTAACCCGATTTTGTTTTGTATAATAATATATAAACGATATTTTTATTAGAAATGTAAAATATTTTTACATTTCTAATAAAAATATCCTGTAATAATAAAGAGCTATAAATTTAAATAGATCCGATATAGATTCTCAAGATACAGGTCAAACCTAGTTTAAGAATCGGGGCCCATTTCAATAAACTAAAAATGTAATTTCAGTGTAATAAATACATTGTATTGTAACATTAGCAGATCAGTGAAAGCAAGTTATTATTATTATTGTAGACCTCGCATTGCCGATTAAAATTCACAGTATATGGGTTTATGGAGGCGAAAAGTCGATCTAGCTAGGTCAAATTCTGGGAAAATTCATTTCACGAGCGAAGCTGGGTTGTCCCAGTGTTTTGTTGTGGTTGGGTTGTTATACGAGCAGAGTTTCTATTTGACTATTTGATATGAGACTATTTGTTCAGTAATAAACATCAAAGCAATGGGAATTACTCGTATTAGTATCCAGGCTAGCTTTATATTGGATTACATCTAATCTCTACTTTAAATGATTAAATAATGTACGTCTACTTCAAATGATTAAATATTCTGTTAAATGTATATTGCTCTGGTAACGCATACAAATTATGCCATTTTCGCATTAACGAAAGAAAGCGAAAAGAGAAATAAACTGCATACAAATTTGTGTTAAAGTTTTCGAATTAATTCACCAGATATATTAGGTCACCAGACTAGTTTACAAGAGAAATAAACGGAAAGTGAAATCTATAAGAAACCTTTAGGTATTTAATTATCCTTATAGGTTTTTTGGTAAGAAGACGTTTTTTAGGGTTCCGTACCCAAAAAGTAAAAAGGAACCCTATTACTAAGGCTCCGCTGTCCGTCCGTCCGTCCGTTCGCCCGTCCGTCCGTCCGCCTGTCACCAGGCTGTATCTCATGAACCGTGATAGTTAGACAATTGAAATTTTCACAGATGATGTATTTCTGTTGCCGCTATAACAACAAGTACTAAAAAGTAGAATAAAATAAATATTTAAGGGGGCTCCTATACAACAATCGTGATTTTTTTGCTCATTTGTGCTCGCATTTGATAACGGCAATAGGTAGATGCTTGAAATACTCACATAATATTTAGTTATATATTCACTTTAAAAATAAATTATTAAATAGAAATAAAACAAATATTTAAGGGGGGCTCCCATACAACAAACGTGATTTTTGCAGTTTTTATAGATAATGGAACGGAACCCTTAGTGCGCGAGTCCGACTCGCACTTGGCCGGTTATTTTTTGTTGGGATTATTATAGCAAAATATATTAGATTATTATTAATGAGAATATTAACAAATATTTTGTACCTTTGATTCAAAGCTGTAAACTTTAATAGAAGCGTGTATTATATTTTTTTAATAAACTTTCATTTATACCCAAAGTAAAAAGTAAAGGGTGAAATTTCTTAAAATTATTTCATATTCAAAAACGACGGCATTATATACAATCTTTCATTCCCTTTTTCACTCTTAAAGTATTGAAACAGTACATGGATAAAAAGTATGCTATTAACATATATCATACTTTGGATATAACGCATTAACATATAGCATACTTTTTATCCATGTACTATTCCAGAACATACTTTATGATAATATGTATACAAAATTTCATCCAAATGCGTTCAGCTGATTACCTGTAAAAGAGTCACAAACATACATCCTCATAAACTTTCACATTTATAATATTAGTAGGATAGTAGGATTATGGGTGACCGTCAATTTGATTCTTATCTTAGTATACTGTTTATACTTACCTTTATCTGCCAGAAAAATAATTTCATACTGGATATATCTAATAGACCCTTTATAAATAATTCATAAGTAAAAAATAGCATTCCTTCAAATAACATAGATTTTGATTTGAACTGATACTACAATCTTGGTAATATCGACCTCTTAATAAAAAGGGAGCCTTAGCGCACCGCTGAAAAAATAAAAAGACTTTAAGAAGAGGAAACATTTCAAATGTTCCGACTTCAAAAGGAGTTATTTTAACCGATTTTTTTATTTATGACAAAAAAGTTAAAGCATCAGTGGGTTCGAAGCTAAAATGGAAATAAACATTTTCTTCGTTTCGAAGCAGCATTTATTTATGCAAATGCTGGGAGGTAATGCCGGGTGTTACCGCTTCATTTTAAGTATAATCAGTTTACGCCGCTACTCAGGAGTGCCCTTTTCTTAATTGCAGGCATAGGATTTAACGAGGGCACAAGAACGCGATTACTTTACAAATTCAAATATTTTTACTTTAAGCGTAATAGTCACAATTAGGCGGAAGGAAAGATTGAGCTGTTATGTTT
This sequence comes from Hypsopygia costalis, assembly GCA_937001555.2. NCBI lineage: Eukaryota > Metazoa > Arthropoda > Insecta > Lepidoptera > Pyralidae > Hypsopygia > Hypsopygia costalis. Next base: position 11,663,830 of record OW443339.2, on the reverse strand, counting down.
GTATGGATTTATTTAACTTCTCTCATTTAAGCCTTCACCATTACCTTAGTTATATTCATTCATTGAGTTTTATTATTCTAAACATTCAAAGACTTCTTTGCAATTATTCTTCTTCTGTATCTATAAAAGGCGAAAGAAAGGAAGGAGTTATTGGCTGGGAATGGATCGGAGACCCCTTGGTGTTGCTAATCTCTTTGTTTGCCTTTCCTTTCTTTGATTGGCTTGGTGATTATGGGTGGTGGTGATTGCTTTCCATCAGGTGACCCACATGCTCGTTTGCCCCCCTTTCATATAAAAATGGCGACCTTCATCGACTGATCTATTAAATTAATTCACAACTCAAACTACTGGACAGATTGGGTTAAAAATCGTCATACAGGTAACTATTTTAACGTAGGTTAAAAACGGATTTTTAAAAAATCCCATGGGATGCCCGAATACACACACCTTTGTACACACAAAGTCACGGGTATAAGCTAATTATTAATAACGATACTAGTAATTTGATCTACATTACTTTGCGTGCTTCCGCCACGTGACGGAAGAACGTAAAACACGTAAAGTAGTATAGATCAAATTGCCTGTAAATTTGACATCCGCAAAATAACACCTGAATCAATTAACTATCTAATGATACTAGTGTCCGGACCCGGCTTCGCCTTGTTGATTTTTTTATTTACCAAATTTTTATGTTATACAATCTTTGTCGTCACAATTATGAAGCCAAAAAAATATCATCCAAATTGGTTGACCCGTTCCCAAGTGATGCTCCGTCACAGAACTGGGAATTATTTTTTATTTATCTAAGTATTAGGTTGGGGAAAAAGTCTTTTCGTATTTTATATGAAAATTCAAAACATTTTTTAATAAAGTTTATTTACATTTAACTAAAGTATGTAGGTGCCATTTTGTTCGATAACTTTTGGCCATCTTGTAGGTAGAGACATGATCCCATTACTATAGAAATTTTGGGACTTCTGTTCAAAAAACCACGACAAGTGGTTTTGGCAGTCTTCTCGTGATGGTAACCTGACATTGCCTAAAGAATTCTGAAGAGACCGAAACAGGTGGAAATCAGAAGGTGCAAGGTCAGGACTATACGGCGGATGCATTAACACCTCCCAGTCAAACTCTCTTAATTTTTGCTGAGTGGCTAAAGATGTGTGAGGTCTAGCGTTATCATGATGAAAAATCACACCCCTTCTGTTAATTAATTCCGGCCGCTTTCTCTCAACTTTTTGCTTTAATCTCATCAGTTGTTCACAGTAGAGTTCAGAATCGATAGTCCTGCCTGGCGGTAACAGCTCATAATGAATAATACCCTTCCAATCCCACCATACACACAGCATCACCTTGTTGCGGGTTAACCCGGGTTTTGCCAGAGTCTGTGAAGCCTGACCGGCCTTTGACCACGACCTTTTTGGCACGTTCTTGTCGTACGTGATCCACTTTTCATCACCAGTTATAAGCTTCTTCAAAAGCTGTTCGCTTTCATTACGTCGTAGTAAAGAATCGCAAATGAGTACACGGTTCATTAGGTTTCTTTCAGTGAGATCGTGAGGCACCCAAATATCGAGCTTTTTAGTGTACCCAGCTTTTTTCAATAGCGCCAAAACTGTTTTGTGGTCAATTCCTAATTCTTCAGCTAAGTCGTAACTACTGATATGCCGCTCTTGCTCCACTTTTTCAAAAATGGCATCCATTTTATCCGTAACAGGGCGACCAGAGCGACGTGCATCTTTCACATCAAAATTTCCTGATTGAAAACGCTTAAACCAAATTTGTGCTACTCTCACAGACACTGCACTAGGTCCATAAACGTCACAAATTTTATTCGCAGCTGGCGTTGCATTTTTACCTTTTTTGTAGTAAAATTTTAAAATGAATCGAATTTCTTCATTAGATTCACTCATCTTGACAGTAAAAAAACACATTTACCTAATTTGAATTTGGAATTATCTTTTTTAAAATATAAACTTTTTAAAGATATCAAAACCTGCCAGACACAAATGGTATAACCAAAGATATTTTATTACAAGTTCATACATACTATAATGCGAAAAGACTTTTTCCCCTACCTATTATAATCTACAAGCAGTTCATCGTTATCTTCGTCCTGTATGTAGCCTCTTCTGGAAATAATTAATGGCACATACTGGCTACTCCATACAAATTTCATATCTTATCCTAATGCGATTGTGTATAGTGTGAATGTGTGTGTAAACAGACGATCACACATTCGTCTCGGAGGGGAGTTGATGTCTAGACCTCACCTCCCGTTCGAGACGAATCAGTAAACTTTTTTTGTTTTGAAAAATGGTACTTCCGTATACTTCTATCATATCAGAAGTATACGGAAGTACTATCTTTTTATATAGTATAGCTAATGCTAATGCATTATTAGTAGAAAGCATTGTACTGCCGCTTTGTACGTAGTACTTTATGCTTTCGTATAATTTCGTTTCGTTTCGTATAATAGGTACACTATCCTTAATGTAAAGCAATATAAACATTATATGCATGTTCACATACATATATATTATAAAATTTGTTCAGAAGCACAACCTTGTTCAAAATGTTCCCGCCAAAAGAAATAAAATGTTTTTTTTTTTTATTTTCCTTCTGTTTTTTTACCATAACTACAATGAATTCTTGTTCAATGTGATTGTTGTATTGCTATACACCACAGGGGTGCTCGTGCAATCATTGTACTCGTAGTACCAGCGCCGTGGCTATGCCTCAGCTAGCAGAGCAACCCCCTTACCACCATCTCTTATTGCGATTCAATAATTGAATAGATTGCTTATTCATACCAATGAATAAGCGACTCCATTTGAAATAGAGTCGCTTATTCATTGGTATGAATAAGCATTCTATTCAGTTATTGAATCGCAATAAGAGATGGTGGTAAGGGGGCTGGGCCACATTGGCGGTACATTTAATGCATTGTGAAATTTTTGAAATACCTTAGATTCATATGTGACCAATAACACATTGTTATTTCTTTCTTATACAGATTTTATATATCATATAATAACCCTCCTCAAGAGTTGTTGCGTCAAATGCAAAAAGATTTATTCTGATCCGTCTAGTAGTTATTGAGATTGTCGCGTTCAAAAAACAAACTCTTTAATATTATTTTATTACAAAATATTTATATATGTACATGTAAATATTACAATACTAATTATTGGGCCATTAGTTGCTGGCATTAAAGCCAAATTAGATACACAATCGATATCTTTAAAGAATGCAGTTTAAATTATTTTCTAAAATTCGTTTCATTGAAAAGCAAAATTGAATTACGAAATTTACTTTATTTACTTATCCCTTTATTAAATTTCCTGCTTTGTAGAAAATTTTATAATTAAGTTTACGTCCACTTTGGTTAACCCGGTTAAACTTAAGCCGGACTTAATTTAAATGTCGCCATATTATAGATATTTTTAAGTAAAAGAACTTGTTAGATGTTTGTTTTCAAGTGGAATGCGGTGCAAGAGGTCATGATTGATAAACGTGCTTTTATTTTTATTTATGTGCTATAAATAGTTATTTGATGAAATTTATTGAGAATAAACAAATAAAATAAATATTTCTGGACAATTTACATGGCGCCATTTAGTCCCAAAATAAGCGCAAAGCTTGTACTGTGGGTACCTACTAGACAACTGAATAAATGTATTAAATTATTTTTTTTTGTAAATACATATTTATAATACATAGAAAACACCCAGACCAAGACAAATAGACATGTACACAAATGTTAGTCTTGTGCGGGGATCGAACCCGCGACCTCGGATTCAGCCATTGTTGGCCTTTAAGACCACCGGGCTCATCATCAGAATGAAATATCTACAATAGTCTACAATATAGACACTAGCGATAGTAGCGATCTGCCACAACTTCGCATAAGTAATAGGTATAAGTCGCAGGGAAGTGAGGATACCAGGGATTTCGCGAATTAACTTGCTAGAAAATTTGTATGATCAGTGGAATACCACTGCCAAAAAACAATTCCCTTGAGGTTTATTGCCTTAATGCGAGTGAATGAGGTCACCAGAAAGGAAGGAGTTGCTGCGTTGACAGCAGGGATGGCTATGCGCGAGCGATATTTCATGTTGCGCGCGTTAATATGACTAGGGTAGCCGCTTCACATCAGGCGGACCGTATGCTTGACTGCCGCCCGACGTATTATTCAATTTAAACGTCCGCGTGTCCTTGTGTACCATCTTTGTGGTATAATAATAAAGAGCAAACTTTATAAATTCGCCTTAAAAATATTAATCGGAAATTATAAAATCGTCTTTCTATATACATGATACCATAACAAGAGATAGGTAAAATGCCGGGCATTTACGATAAATGCCCAAAAAGTACTTAAAATTCCTTATTTATGCCCAAAACTAGGCATTTATTGGGCATTTACAAATACTTACTGTTAGCCGTGTGGTTTTCGACAGACTAGAATAGAATCACTCCGTCTCTTCCCGTGGATGTCGTACAAGGCGACTAATGAAATACATTATCAAATATCGATCAGGCCTCCACAACCCGTTTGGCCAGCGTGGGGAGTGTAGGCCAAACCCTCCTTCCGTCTAGGACGGACGAGAGAGGGTCGTGCTCCTGTAGTGGAGACTTAAATGGACCTGATGATGATGATGATGATAAAATACTTACTGGGAACTTATTGTAAATGCAAATACTTACTGGGCATTTATTGTAAATGCACTTTGCCCATCTCTAACCATAGCTAAAATTGTCTTTACATTTACGTCACATCCTATTAATTTGTGAGCAAAATAAGGTGTAAAGTAGATTTTTAATAAAGGGGTGTTCCATCGGCGACAAAGGCCCGGGGCTCTATTGTTTCTAAGCGACGGTCGTGTCTGTGGCCTTCTCTATACGCTGTGAACCTTTTATCTCTGCTGCCATTACTTTAAGATTATAACGTATTTTTCATGGAAAATATATACCTTTTAATTATTTTAATTAAAAAGCGTACTTCATTTTTTTTTTCTTATATGTATCTCTCTCTTAAATGTATCTCTTTTTAATCACGGGTCAAGTCCGGTCATTTGATAGGCGTGCGCGGGGTTATGGATCAAACGCGTAGAGGTCCCTTTGAAAAGTTTGATGTAATGTTGTATGTATTTTTTTCTTATATATTATTAGTATCTGTTTGACCTGTTAATAAAATAATATAATATTGTCAGACAAATTAGACAGCGCCATCTAGCACCAAAGTAAGCGAAATGTTATGGGTACTAGACAACTGATAAACATACGTAAATACATTTTTTTTTGTAAATACATACTTATGATACGTAGAAAACACCCAGACTAAGACAAACAGACATGTTCATGCACACAAATGTTTGTCCTATGTGGGAATCGAACCCATGAGCGTTGGTGTCGAAGCCGCGTCATTGACCGCTACGCCGCCGAGCTCGTCGGTTTATACAAACAGTGCTGTGTAATGTGTAAATAAATGTTTTTCTTTCTTCTCTCTTTCTTTCTTGTCGGATGACAGAACGGCAGAGCTTGATGCGTCGTTACGCGTAACAGTGTAATCGATTACGAAAGTTAAGCAACGTCGAGCATTACCTGTTTATAAAAATGTGTTTATTTATCTTTAGTTCCTTCATGATCATGTCTAGGAACGAAAGAGTTGCTGCGTACATACTTATAAACACCCAGACCAAGACAAATAGACATGTTCATGCACACAAATGTTTGTCTTGTGCGGGAATCGAACTCGCAACCTCGGAGTCAAAGTGGCCATTGCTAACCATTCCACCACCGAGCTCGTCAATAAGTTTGCAGATCTTTATAGTTTGGTGTATTTTAATATTATTAAATAATTTATACAATTTTTGAACGTTGTCAAGTAGCCTATTATGAAGAAGAAACACAAACGATGAACCTTCCTACCTATTAACAAAAAACCAAATAATAGGTAGACAAGGGCAAGTAGGCTTCCGGCGCCTAAAATCATTTGTATTCGTTAGAGGCGATTCGATGTAATCTATATGATAATACGCCGTAGGGCAGTCGACACATAATTGTCTGCCACAATTGAATGGACATTGGTCTGCTCGAGATTGTATAGTTGAATTAATAATTACCTGGACATCATCATGTTACGTTATCAGCAGAGCATGAATATATATGTTTTTAGATTATAAAAATTAGATAAATAAATAGATATTGTGAGACAAATTACACAGCGCCATCTAGCCCCAAAGTAAGCGAAGCTTGTGTTATGGGTACTAGACAAGTAATAAACATACGTAAATACTTTTTTTTTTGTAAATACATACTTATGATACGTAGAAAACAACCAGACTAAGACAAACAGACATGTTCATGCACACAAATGTTTGTCCAATGTAGAAATCGAACCCACGAGCGTTGGTGTCGAAGCCGCGTCATTGACCGCTACGCCACCGAGCTCGTCAAATAATAATTACATTTAGGGTTGTTGTGTTCCTGCGAGTGAGCGAGGTCACCAGAAAGGAAGAATGCAGGGGTGGCGGCGCGCGAGCTGTCACATGTTTACACCAATGTTTGTCCTATGTGGGAATCGAACCCGCGACCTCGGAGTCAAAGTGGACATTGCTAACCATTCGACCACCGAGCTCTTTAAAAATTAGATAAATATGCAAGGCAGGGTCAACCAAATCCCATACTTAATGTTTGTTTAGAATATCTTTGTTGTACGACAAAGTAAATTAAAAGAAAAAGTACAAAGACAAGTGCACGTGGCGGTCTAATCGATCACGCAAGTCAAGCAACGTCCACCGCAGCCTGTCTTTGGATGGTTTTATTTATCTCGAGCTCCTCCGTGCTTCGGAGTAAGCCATAGGTCACGGCTGTTGTCGTTAGGTGACAGTCGTTAAGCCAAATCATTGGCCTTTAGGCGGCTTGAAAACACTGGCTGCCGCCAAGCAGCGTGATGGAGTACGCTCTAAACCTCTTCGATTGAGGGGAGACCCGTATCCCAGCATTGGAATGAATAAGGGTTGACGACGAGGTAACTCACATACTCGTTTGTCGCCGACTTTTATAAAAAAAAAATGAGGTGTGGCTGTGTGTTGTACGTGAATACGTTATATCCACTAAAATTATCTCAAAATGGCAGCGCTTCCCCCTCCCCCGCACGCGATATTCCATAGTCCTTACTTACCATAATAAATTCATTGATCCTTCATCTATCCAGCGGTGTGATGAATTTTGGATGGTGATGATAACTCGTATGTAGCTCGCCGATTTGGTTATCATTCGTTTTTTGAATTGCCTATGTAATTTTAAAGACGTACTCGTATTCACGTCAAAAACTCTGTCTGTCTTTTTTATTTCTCTTATTTTCAGCGAAATTTAGCTGAGCTTATAAAATCGTCCGGTCGTTCTGTCTGTCCGTTGCATGAAACTCAAAATTTAGAAATTCGATTCGTGTAGAGCATCAAAAAGTAGTAATGTAAAGTGACCTTGGTTTTCCGATATCAATTCGTGATTTGGAAAAAAATAAAATAAAAAAATATTTCGCTATGGTGGCGCATGCTACGCGTCCGATGTTTTATTATTAACATGCTTTTATTAGGTCGACTTGTATGTAACGAACTATGTTTAGTTATTGACTAACTATGTAATGGAATCTAAGGTAACTAATTTAACCATCTTCCAAGGATCGTAGCGTAATGAAAATTGGCAGCTGTATGTAGTTCTGATGACAAAACAATAATATGGTACTGTCGAACTGATCTGATGATGGAGCCGGAAGATATGAACTGGAACTTCATGATGGAACATCGTATCATAGCTGTTTTAGGATTTCTTAGAAAAGTCTTGTAATGAACTTTGACCACGATTAGGTTTCAATGTCTAATGATGAAGCCGGAAGATAGGCACTGGCATTCCATGATGGAATATCGTATCATAGTCGTGTTTGCACTTGTGAGAAAGACCACGTAATGGACTTTGAACACGATCAGGTTTCAAGGTTATATCAAACCTATCAAACTATATTTATTCACTTTTTAGTTTGATGTGCTTTAAAAGCGTGTTTTTTTTAGTTTTTTGAAACTACATTTATTGTTACTCTGTATTAATAATGATCGAAAATTTTTATGAAGGAATACTCACTTGTTTTTATTGATAACAATTGTATACTAGTTAAGTTTATTGTAAACATTTGCATGCTATCAAAGTAAGAAGAAACTGTGAAAATAACATCTTGTTAAAACCTTATTTAACGCAAATAAATATTCATTTTTTTCATAAAGAACAGCTAGAATGTAAAATTTATAAACAAATAATTTCCAAGTAGAGCCGCGTACGGAAGCTAGCTGTCAAATATATTCAGCTAATACCAACAACTATGTACCAAACCTTGTTTACAGAACATTTGTATTCGTTATAGACGACTCAATATAATCTATATGATAATACCCCAATGTTAACATATCATTGTCTGTTACAACTCAATAGATTGTGTAGTTCCTCCTAATTTGTCATTGTAGCAAACTGTTAATGCTATCTAGATATTATATTGAACTTATACATAGATTAGAGTACCAATAATTCTATATCCCAAGGTATCAAAAGACATGAAAGAGAATTTATTAAAAGATTGGTTGTCTGTAAAGTCGGTTTACGGACGATAATTTTACGTGATAACGTCATAAGAAACATAGGCCGATCGTGCCTGCCTATCGTTTGTTCCGCGCACTCGATCGCTTGCACGTTCGGCTCAGGCGAAACGTGACAATGAGTCATGCTTTTTCGTGCATGATGCCGGCGTTCATCGATTTATATGACGTTATCAAGTCAAAATATAAAATAATATGAATGGCTGAAAACGAATAGATACAAATATAACATTTCCAATATTCTCTATACTTCGATCAAGCACATACTTATTTAATAATCGCAATTACGTGAGTATATCCGCAGCAGAACTAGAGTTACCGACATAGCCCTAAGGATCAGCATGCTGAAGGGGTAGGGCAGGCTATATAGTACGCAGACCTGACTGCGATTGGGAAAAAGGGTTCTGGGATGGAATCAAAAAACGTAGCATAAGGTGGGTTCTCACTAGAGAGATGGACTATCTAATAAAGATCACAGCGAGTCGATGGTTGCAAAAGGCACAAAATCGATCATTGTTGAAGGTTGTCGTCTAAAGCGGAGGCCTGTGTTCAGCGTAAACGTCCTTTGACTGATGTGAAATTATGTTGTACCTATGTTGAAATGATGATGATCAAACCCACCCAATTCGATAATTTTTCAAGAACAAAAAATATTTTTCCAAATTGGTTCAGGCGTCTTAGAGTCATCGGGGAACATACATAAAAAATAAAAACATCCCGACGAATTGAGAACCTTCTCCTTTTTTAAAGTCGGTTAAAACGAAATTTTGTTAAGAAACATAACATGGGTACGCGTATTTTATGTATTTTCATTTCAATATCTCTTTTGTGACAAGTTAGGAGGTGGAGGAACTTCGTCCACGTTCTATTCTCATTTGCAAATAGAGTCGCAAAAAAAAAGAAAACTTATTTATTTTTCACCAAGTAATAAATAAAAGTTTTATTTTTTCAATGAATTTAGTTAAACAAGAAAATCTAATAGTATCATCATGTGCGTGATTCTAACAGTTAGTGGCTTATTAAAAAAGATTAAATCTTTGCAGTAGGTCAGGGGCTTGTTCCTGGCGTAGAGCAGCGCCGCTAGTGATGTCGTGAAACAGATCGAAATATCTCCCATGACGGTTACATAGCCACGATTTCGTCACATAGCCACGGGAAGGGACGTTGAAGTTAATAAATCAAGGTTATTAATGCAAACTAAGTTATAGTTTCAAACAAAGTTTGGTAATTACCAGAACAATACATAAGTAGCTGTTGATTTTCATAGTTGCAACATTTTAGGAAGTTAAAGTGTCACGGAAAAGTTCGTCGGGCGTCAGACACGTGTACGGCCCTCTTGATATTAACGTAGCTTAGCTTACCATAGCACTAGTCTACCACCCGAGTATAAAAAAAATTACAATGTGTCGTCATGATCCATTCATTTTATTTCCTGAAATATCAGGGTCGAGAATTCGAATAGCGAATTCTCGACCCTGATTTCTCTCTTTTGCTCATTAGTCATTATGTAATACATTATAAAATTCTACTTCTCTGTATGTATGCCTCTTTATGACTTTTACACGGTTGGACCCCAAAAATGATTTACATGGATTGCTTTTTAACTATGTCCAGTCAAAGTTATGGTACGCAAGCAAACAAAGTCTACGCAAGTAAAGTCATAGCTAGACTGATAATCTGAACAAGTGCATATTGCAAATTGGCTGTATAATGCAGCGATTAAGTATAAATAAATTATTTTTTTAATGTTTCATTAAAACAAAAAACCGTTTTTATTCCTGCATGAAATGAAAACAACTGCAACGCTTTAGTTTTATCTAAATAATTCCAATTTTATTTCACAGACGAAGTGCAGCAAACAGTGAGAGCGGAACCATTTGCGGGCGGAGACGGTGCCGCGGGCGTACAATACGGGGTCCCGGCAGACCTCTATTGTTCACTATAAACAAGATTTTATTAGAAAGTCCTTAGCAATTCTAGTGTTTGCTATTTTTCAGTCCTTATAAATGAGTTTATTATCTCAAAACAATTAACATCAAGTTTATGAGTTCCATTGTAAAGCTTTTGATATAAGAGCCAAGGGCATCAAATTATTACATAATTTAATTCGCGACCAGGGGTCCTACCACCAAAGCTGAAGCCATAGAAAATTTTGATTCGAAAAATAGGTTTTACGATTTTGTTATTGTCAAACACCTTCAGCTTAGTCTGTAGAGCTCTAGGGTTTCTAGACTTAGCCGGTAGGGCCTCAGCCTAAGTATCGTAATAAGAGTTGGTGATAAGAGTATCACCAACTCTTATTGCGATTCAATAACTGAATAGAAAGCTTATTCATACGAACGAATAAGCGACTCTATTCAATTTGAAATAGAGTCGCTTATTCATTGGTCTGAATAAGCATTCTGTTCAGTTATTGAATCGCAATAAGAATTGGTGGTAAGGGGGATGGTCGTTAATGATATTGTACAACCTTACCTTACGTAACTAACTTCTACGGTCGGGTTCTCACCATGTGGATATCGATGTAGAAAGCACCCTATATACTCGTACCATGATGTACTCGTACCATGACATGAACATATTCTATGTATTTGTAAATATTTTTTTTTTTTTTTTTTTATACTACGTCGGGTGGCAGACAAGCATACGGCCCGCCTGATGTGAAGCGGTTACCGTAGCCATATGAACGCTCGCAACATATAGTATCGCTCGCGCGCCGCCACCCCCGCTGCCAACGCAGCATCTCCTTCCTTTCTGGTGACCTCACTCACTCGCAGGAACACAACAATCCTCAAGGGAATTGTTATTTGGCTGCGGTATTCTGTGAGGTGGAGGTACATTCCCCAGTCGGGCAGCATACAATCACGCTCCCTACCTCTCTTCTCGCCAGAGCTTCGTTTGTCAGTCAGCAGGGTGCACCACGTGCAGGTGAAGTTGGCTTTAGTTCAAAGATGTTGATGAACCACTTACACCCCAAAAATATGTGTAAAAAATATGTGTAAGTATCGGCTTCAGCTTAGCCGGTCGGGCTCCAGGACATTAATGATATTGCACAACCTAATCTTACGCAACTAACTTCTACGGTCGGATTCTCACCATTTGGATACACTATGGATATAAAAAGCACCCTATGTATTCGTATTAAGCATGAACATATTCTATATATTTGTAAATATATGTAAGTATCGGCATCAGCTTAGCCGGTAGGACCCCAGGACGTTAATGATATGGTACAACCTTACCTTACGCAACTAACTTCTACGGTCGGGTTCTCACCATGTGGATACACTATCGATATCTAAAGCACGCTATATACCTACTCGTACTCAACTCTTTTAGCATTGAACTGTTATAAATTATTGTTGTCAAATGTGCATAATTCTGTTACGATTTATTGTTATTAATTACATAGAGTAAGTACCAAAGATTGTGGAGAAGAAAAAAGATATATATTATTACTGAAAACGCGATAGTCCCGCCGTATCAGCATTCTGAGCCGCTTATTTAACCCCTCGCGTGCCGCGACCTGTCAATTCTGTACCAAGCGCTGTACCAACGCTGTACCCACCATGGGACTACGGCACGCGAAAGGCATGAATATATTCTATGTATTTGTAAATATGTGTAAGTCTTGGCTTCAACTTAGCCGGTAGGGCCCCAGGACATTAATGATATTATACTTACGCAACTAACTTCTACAGTCGGATTCTCACCATTTGGATACACTATCGATATAAAAACCACCCTATATATTCGTATTAAGCATGAACATATTCTATCTATTTGTAATTAAGTGTAAGTATTCCTACTTATGCAAATTTCATCCAGATCCGTTTACCCGTTTACGTGATTGAAAAACGTAGTGATAAACTTTCCCATTTATACTCGTAGTAATAGTGGGAATTTTAGCGGGAAGTGAGATTAAAGGCCCGCCATTTGATGAGCATTTAGACCGGAAAACATTTCCAATTAAGCCAGTCAGTCGCAGGCAGACTCGACTTTATGTTGAAAAGTATATTGGTTTTGACTTTTTGGTTTTAATTAGAATTGACTCGAATAGAAATAGAATTTAAGTGTGTAGCTAAAACTTGAATGAATACAAAGATCTAAATGTGAATTGTTGTAGGTTCATTGATTACGACGTTGTTTTTATTTAAAACTACCTAGATGACTCCACAGACGTTGTCCTGACTACTTAACAATGAATATTAAATTCAAATTCGTATCGCGAAATCTATCAAACGACCTAAATTTACATTAGAAAAGTTAATATAGTCCTTCAGTTTTCTTAAATTTTCTAATTTTCCACGCTACTTTTTTATTTTTTTCTTTCATAAGACCTTTTCGTGACAATAACAAACAAAACAAAAAAAGAATTAATTAAATCGGTCTAGTTGTTCACCCGTGATGCTGTGACCAAGGGAAATAGGGATTCATTTTTATATGTATATGTGAAAATGTTTGTTTATGAAACTGTTGCATAAGGGTTCTTAAAATATGAGTGTGAGTTTATCATATTTTAAATAAAACCAGGAAGCTAATTTCACAGCTTTATTTCTTACCTAAAAATCCATTTGCAGATGGAGCATGCGTGGCGCCGCGCGGCACCGCGGTCACAGATTTTGTAGAAAAATTTTGAAACGTTTCAATGCATTTGCATTGCAACCTGTTTAAAATACCTGTATCCAGGGCTGAAGCTGTATCGAAATGGAGAAAAAGTTATTTTTCGATACAGTTGTCCATAGAAGAGCTGTATCGAAAAGTAACTTTTTAAGTTTATTTTGATATCTTGTGCGTAAAAGACTGACATTAAGATTCTGTGTTTAGTTTTTTAATCTAAAAAATGAGATTAGATAAATGTATTAAAGTACATTTATCAGTAATCTAGTACCCACAGTAGAAGCTTTGTAAGTTCGGGACTATATGAAGCTGTGTAATTTGTCCAGGAATATTGATTCCCAATACATAGAGGACAATTGTCTTTGAGTCAAAGCCACGCTTCACATTTGGTGAACCCTGCCGCTTTTAGTTTAGCAAGTCAAGTAAGCGACTCCTGACAAAAGAGAGAATAGGCACAGCGTAATAATAAACTGCCCGAAGATTAACAGTACCTATATAAGAAATATACTAACAGTGGTGAAATAGGGATAAACTATAACTGAAATATAAATCAGTCAGTTGTGTCAGTTTAGGTAAGTAAGCATACTTAATGCTGAAGTTAGTAACATTTTTCTATTTCAATTTTATTACCCACGACGGAACGGCTACGATATATGCATTTGGGGTGCTAGGATGTTTGTGCAAATCAATGTCAATGTTGCCATTTATCTCCAAAAGTACGAGTCCAATTTTGATGCGGTTTTCAGTGATGGTTTTGGGTTTGATTGATGCATGTTATTAGATAGGTGTTACGGTGACAACTCACCAGGGGGCGCTGCAGTAAACATTTGTTTGTGCAACCAATGTTGCTATTTATCTCCAAAACTACTAGTCCGATTTTGATGCGGATTTCAGTGATGGGTTCGCGTTTGATTGGAGCATGTTCTTAGATAGGTGTTACAAAACCAAAATTATTAGTCTGATTCTGATGCGGTTTTCATTTGTAATACCTATGCTTGCTCTCTGAAAAATTTGAAATAAAACAATTTTTTTTTTAAATAACCCACGACGACGGTTAAACATAGTTGAAAAAGGATAAAATAATTTTGAAACTTAAAGAATTTATGCTGTGAACTTAATAAAAAAAATCCAAAAAATTTGATGAAGATGACCCACGTCAGGTGCCATTGCAACTGTAATGTAATGGTAAATATTATAAATAGTAATCATATCCCACTTTGGGCGCCAGTGTATTCTTATAACTTAATGACACGTTAATTTAATGACGCCTAACGTGGGGCATTAATACTAATTCTAACATTGCAACTGCGCCCAATCTGGGGCATTGCCATCAATTTAAAACATTACAATGACGCCCAACATGGGGCATCATCATTTATTACATTACAATGGCGCCCAACGTGGGTCATCATCAGCATATAACAATAAAATAGCTTTAGCTTAAAACAGCCACATACAAATTAATTTTAGAATTAGTATTAATGCCCCACGTTGGGCGCCATTGTTATGCTATAATTGATATTGATGCCTCACGTTAGGCAGCATTGTAATATTATATATAATTCATGTCTCTCGATATGCAAATGTTAACCGACGTTACTACACTAAATACACAGGCACCCTAAATTCGGCCTATTTAATTAACACAAATAATTTCATTTTCAATATCTACTACAATTATTAGTTTTAGCAATTCAGCAATCCCTTAATGATTTTTATTTTCCTAATTTTTTATATCATTTTTAGGAAATGAACTCCACATCTTTGCTAATAACGTAGGAAATAATTTCCTCTAGTACTAACTATAAAACACAAAGCGAACAAAGTAAATTGCACATTCTTTTAGGTATTGAAACTGACTCGCGGCCATTAGAGAGCAGTTTCCTCTTGCACACAAGATTCACAGCAACAGGATTCTCCTTTGTGCAGGTTTTATTAAATCCTCGGCCGAAAAATTGCTACACACCAAAATACTTGCACTAACTTCTTTCACAGAATAAAATTCGTCAGCCGGCAGGTATTTTCTAGAAAAAGGAATATTTACTCACCATTTTTAGAGTTCCAGTTTTCAAGCCTTATACATAATTGTATATACAATTTGACATAGAATAGTGTAATATGTATACAAATACTATTGATACAAAGGCATTCATTCATAATAAGTTCAAAATGGAAAAGATTTACATGGTGAATCGTTATTTGAAAAAATTATAATACGTGACGTGTCAAAGTGCCCATTATCAAAATAAAGTCATAACCCCATATCTAAATCGAATACAAATACCAAATGTATATACATAAATTGTAAATGTTGTATTATCTGATAGCAAATATAAAAGACACAAAAAATAAGAATATCTAAATGTTATACAACCTCCCGAACCCGTCTGGCCAGCGTGGGGAATGTATGCCAAATCCTCCTTCCGTCTAGGACGGACGAGAGAGGGTCGTGCTCCTGTAGTGGAGACTAAAATGGACCTGATGATGATATGTATATGAAAACGAATGATAGACATTCGTTTTTATATTCCCTATGTCATCGCATCACGCGTGAACGGCTAAACCGATTTCGCTAATTCTTTTTTTGTTGTATTTGTTATTGTCAGGAGAAGGTTCTTATGAAAAAAAAAACCGGACAAGTGCGAGTCGGACTCGCCCACCGAGGGTTCCGTAGGTACGTAGTATCATTATTAAATTTGATATTTTTCATTATAAATAAGAAATAATGCGTCGAAAAAAATAAATAAAATATATTTTGCAATGTGTACATCAAGCCCTTTCATATGATACCCCATTTGAACTAGTAGTTTCAATTTGAAATTTCGACACCCTATAAAAAATATAGACCCCCTATTTTTTAAGATCTATTTACAAATGTATAGTTTTGAGATTTATTCCTGTACTTGTAGTCTATAACGATGTTACTTGCCAAATTTCATAGTTCTAGGTCAACGCGAAGTACCCTATAGGTTTTGATTCCCTTGAGTGTGTCGAAATATGCGTTTTTTGCTGAATAAATGGCCGTAACATTTTTCTACTTAAACTTAGCAGCTTGATTATTTTTTAACTTCATGGGACCGTAGACCTGAGTATGCAGTTCAAATTTCAGCTTGATACCTCCACGCATTCTCGACATAGAAATTCTTGACAGACAGACAGACAGACAGACAGACAGACAGACGGACAACAAAGTGATCTTATAAGGGTTCCGTTTTTCCTTTTGAGGTTCGGAACCCTAAAAATAAGAAAATTGCGTGGAAAATAACAAAATTTAAGAAAACTGAACCACTTACTAACTTAGTAACTTTACTAATGTCACTTTATGGCGTTTGACAGGACTCTCAGTCATTTGACAGCGTGCGCGAAACCAATTAGAATTCAATATTCATTGTTAAGAAGACGGGACAACATCCGTGGGGTTAGCTAATTATGAATAAAAACGCGTAAGACGTATCCACCACAAGGACAAGGAGGTGTCCAGAAGGAATGGCAGAATAAATAATTTCATTTCATCATTCTGGTCGTCCGCTATTTTATACAAACACCTTCCTTATCCCCAAAGTTTACAAAACGAAAATTGGAAACAATTAGAGGATGATTGAAGTACTTACACGCAAACAATACAAAAAATATACAATGGTATTTTTTTATTAAGTATATCTGCAACAGTTATTTTTTAAATGTGGGAAAGCTATAAAAACATATTTATTCGCTGAAACTGCTGGAAGCGCCTCTTAAGCACCTTATTGCTATAGCAATAAGACAAATTGGCATATGTTTTTTTTTTATTTACCACTAAAGTTTTTTAAATTAATAATATTTTTGTAAAATATTAATATCGGAACGTATTAATGCAACAATTCACAAACTCCATAAATCTCCAAAATACCACCCTGGATCAAAGAACATGACTTTCAAACACTATGTACTAGCTGTTCCCAGTATACTTGCAATCAATGCCTTCTTGGAAGGGGGAAGGGGACGTATTCAGAACAACTCTCCCACCGTTTCATCCCAATCAGTTTAATGGTAGTCCTTTCACCGTGAAAAGGAAACAAATCACTCTAATAAAATAGTAATGTCATTATAATAATGTAAAATATTTTTTTATTGAGGTCGGTCACATAAATTTCTCCACTTTGCCTGATGCACAGGTGAAGATTAAATGTGAAAACCGCCGTAACTGCGATTAGCGCTTCGCTGGCGGTCCAATCCTTGACGACCTATATAAGTTTTTCTTTACACTACGCTTAAGCTATCCTGGACTATAGAAAGACAAAAACACGTGCGCCGGCAGCGAATTCCACAACTTTATGGTTCAGCAAAGAAATGAAATTGCAGAATTTTCGTACGGACAGACAGTAATTGTCTCCTATGGATGGGATTTCAGACCAACACGAGTGACTCTAAGGAGAAATGGAGAAGGAGGGACCAGCCCCCTTCGATTCAATAATTGAATAGATTGCTTACTCATACCAATGAATAAGCGACTCTATTTCAAATGGAATAGAGTCGCTTATTCATACCAATGAATAAGCACAATCTATTCAGTTATTGAATCGCAATAGGAGATGGTGGTAAGGGGGCTGATTAAAGACCTCTTCAGAACATTTCCCGAGATGGATACGGTCAGGTCACTCAAACTACGAATATCTCTGCGTAGTTGTAGGTGTTTAATCATCATCTAAGAATAAGACAGTATACTTAACAATCAAAGACATCAAACAAATCCTCTACCTACAATACCTACAAAGTTCCTTTGCGAACGCACATTTCATATTGTTCAACCCGCTCAAGTTTTACCCCAAAAGCAATGTCTGTGTTAATGTTCTGTAATTTGAGCGTTACGAGTTTACGACTTAATTTGAACTCGTAATCAGTTTAGAGGAGCACCTCGCGCGACGGAGATTGCCCTCGAAAACAAACGACTCGCACGTAAATCTTGTCGTACTACATACTAACATTGCGTTTTTAACTTTACTGCTCCGCTTTCTAAAATGTGCCTTTCGCATTTGTCGTCTTCCGTTTCTCCATATTTTACCTAAGGCTTTTGTTCGACATTGTTTTCTAATATAAGTTAGTTTTGTAACCAAAAAGCTGATTTAATAAATAAGTAATAATTACAACACCTGGACAAATTACTCACTGCTATCTAGTCACAAACTAAACAAAGCTTGTACTAGGAGTACTGTTAAATATACATAAATACATTTTTTCGTAAATACTTAAATAATACATATAATACATTCAGACATGTTCATGCACACAAATATTTGTCTTGTGCGGGGATCGAACCCGCGACCTGACGTTCATCTCTATCAGTCATTGCTGGCTCGGTAGATGGAGCCGACCCACTGGCACTTTTTTTAAAAACCTAATATGTCCACAACTTTAGTTCCCACACTTTCCACCTATGCGGAGGAGGTGAATTTTTCCGTTTTTAAAATATTTATAACCTTAGTTCTCCATGGTTTAGTCAAAAGTCGTAGTTTTATTAATACGAGTAATAATATAGACAATAAATATAAATTTTAAATTTAGCAGCCTTTGAATGTATCTAAAGGCATAATTAATTATTGATTTTGTTCCATAACGGTTGTTGTATTCATCCACTTAAGGTCGAGGAACCACAGGGGGCAATTGCATGTAAATTTCCTCCAAATGGGCTCTTTTTGATGAACTCGTTCTTTAAAAAGAAGCTCAAGAGAAAATGGATCTGACAAAGCCCCGACAAAGTGACTAGGAATGAGATCGACTTCATCATAACAGATAAGAGGCGGATATTTAGAGATGTCACTTCAAAACCGATTCAACTCGTTGGTGCCTCGTCCGCAGTGGTTACTGCGGATATGGATGAGGCATCAGAGAGAATAGGGGTAACACTACACGAAGTCGGCAGCAAACACTTTGGGCGGCAGCATAGAGCTCGAAAGGCCAAGCACTCTAGCGAAACTCTGGCTCTTATGCAGAAGAAACGAGAGGCGACAGCTGTTAGGGTTTCGACAGAATATGCAGTTTTAAATAAGCGGATCAGAAGGCTGATACGGCGGGACTATCGCGTCTTCAATGCTAAACGAGTTGAGGACGTGATAGCGCGCAACAAAGGGCTGAAAGTGTATTCTCGGCCTTCTGAAAGAGCTTCTCTGTCGAAGCTCAAACTAGACGATGGTCGAGTCGTGTCTTCTAAGCCAGAGATCTTCGCAGAGGACGAAAAATTTTACGGCAAACTCTATGCTGCACATGCACCTGTCCTTACATCAGCTGCTCGTGTAATTGATCGCCGAGCCTCGCTAACCCGACACGAAACCGAGGATATTCCAGACATCAGCATGGGTGAGATTAGGATAGCCCTTGAACAGCTGAAAAATGGTAAGGCTCCCGGTGAGGATGGAATTTCAACAGAACTGTTGAAAGCTGGAGGAACTCCGTTTCCAAAGGAACTACAACATCTGTTTGATTCCGTCCTTCACAATGGGACTGCACCAGTCACGTGGACCAGGAGTTCTTGTCGTCTTGTTCTTCAAAAAAAGTGACAAAACCTTATTGAAGATATATAGACCGATCTCACTCCTGACCCACATGTATAAGCTGTTTTCATTGGTTATTACGAATCGTCTCGCTTGAAGCTTTGATGACTACCAGCCACCGGAACAGGCTGGGTTTTGTAAAGGCTACAGTACCGTGGACCACATATATACATTGCAGCAGATTGTGCAGAAAACCACAGAGTACAATATGCCGTTCTGTGTGGCTTTTGTGGATTACGAGAAAGCCTTCGACTCCATCGAAACTTGGTCTGTTCTGGAATCCTTACAGCGGTGCCAAGTTGACCACCGCTATATCGAAGTGCTGAGATAGTTGTATAGCGCTGCGACAATGACTGTCCGCGTCCAAGACCAGCAGTCTAAGCCTATCCAGCTGCGGCGGGGAGTACGTCAAGGGGATGTCATTTCGCCGACACTATTCGCCGCTGCTCTGGAAGACGTATTTAAGACGCTGGACTGGAAAAAACGGGGCGTCAGTGTGAATGGCGAGTACATCTCACACCTTCGGTTTGCCGACGATGACGTGGTCATAATGGCTGAATCGCTGGAGGATCTCGGTCATAATTATGTTGGTCGATCTAAATGCTGCATCTCGACGTGCGGGTCTGGGGATGAATTTCGACAAGATGAAAGTCATGTACAACGTTTTTGTCATCCCTAGCCCGGTTATCGCAGAGAATGCAGCTATTGAAGAAGTTAAAGACTATGTCTACCTCGGACATTCCATACAGCTTGGCCAGGGTAATTTCAACAAAGAGATCGATAGACGCATTCGACTGGGCTGGGCAGCTTTTGGATAGCTAAGCTGGCGAAGATGTGCCGAAAATCTTCGCCGCACAGATACCCCAATGCTTGAAGACTAAAGTCTTCAACCAGTGCGTCCTCCCTGCAATGACATATGGTGCAGAGACTTGGACACTGACCATCGGCCTGGTCCACAGGCTAAAGGTCGCGCAGCGAGCGATGGAGAGGGCTATGCTCGGGGTTTCTCTGCGGGATCGAATCCAGAACGAAGAAATTCGACGGAGAACTAAAGTTTTCGACGTAGCCTTCAGTTTCATAGAGTTTGCAAGCTGAAGTGGCAATGTGATGGCAGATGGGGGAGGAAGGTATTAGAGTGGAGGCCGCGCATAGGACGACGAAGTGTTGGACGCCCTCCTACTAGATGGTCCGATGACCTTAAGAAAGCGGCTGGGAGCGGCTGGATGCGGAAGGCGGAGGATCGTATCTGGTGGAAAGCATTGGGGAAGGCTTATATCCAGCAGTGGGTAGATACAGGCTGATGATGAACAACCATATTAACTTTTCTAAGTAACGTTATGTCGTTTGACAGAACTGTCAGTCATTTGACAGAATGCGAAACTAATCTCATTCAATACTCATTGTTCAGAAGACACGACAACGTCTGTTGGGTCAGCTAGTATGCCTATAAAAACTGGCTATAATAACGATTCATGTTAATCTACACTTTTAATGACTGCTTCTTTCATTATCTTCAGAATGACAATCCTCAATTTAATGAAATAATTCTGCTCATAAATTATTCAAGAATAAGCGTATGAGACAATTAATTTCAGACTCGCTGATCACTTAATTTAATGAATGGAGATAAAGTCGTTCGCAAATTAATATTACTATCTTTCCACGGAGTTATTCAAGCTAATATTTTTATTTGACTATTGAAATAGATGTTTACAACAGATTTCATCCTCCTAACTCATAAATCCATTCATGTCATCATATTATATCAGATATAGTGATCCCAGCTTTAAATGGGGCTTTTTTTATATGAGGCGGGTACAGACGAGCATGTGGGTCACCTGATGGAAAGCAATCACCACCCCATGGGCGATCAGCAACACCAAGTGGTCGTCGATCCGTTGCCAGCCTATACTCCTTTCTTTCTTTCTGGTGACCTCACTCACTCGGAGGAACACAACAGCCCTTAAGGGGATTGTTATTTGTGAGGTGAAGCTACTCCTCCAGTCGGGCCGCTTAAAAAAATGCTATTGCCTACCTTTCTTTTCGCCAGAGCCTCGTTTGTCAGTCAGCAGGGTGCACCACGTGCAGGCGAAGTTGGCTTTGGTTCAAAAATGCTAATGAACCACTTACACCCCAATTCTCTTACTCCATTGCATATAGAGAATGAGATATAGCTATGCAGCATAGCTTTACATTTTTTATTCTTATCGTTTTTGGGAAATCCTTTTCTTGTAATGACACTTAGAAGGTCTCTAGGCTAAACAATGAAATGAATAAAAAAACTCGAACGCAGTATTTTTATCGTTCCAGAAATTTCCATAAATCAATTGTTAAATTCTGGGACAGAAGAATTCTTTTTGAAATGATTTGCCGGTAATGAAACTCTTTGTGGCAGTCAAATAATAGATATAATAAAACAATACGATTACAGAAATGATATTTTGTACAGGTATAATTTTTTCGAAGCGTGTTGCTCATAGTATTGGATATTTTTGTTAACCCCCGACGCAAAAAGAGAGGTCCGTGGCATCGTAGCTCCAGAACGGACGAAGCGATTTCAATTTAGTTTTTTTTGTATTAAAGGTGACCTATGTGCGAGTGTTCTTAAACACATATGATGAAAATCGGTTGAGCCGTTTAAAAGATGTGGGCGGTTAAAGTGGGGAAGAATAACCGAATGTCTGCAAATATACTCGAGTGGGGTCTCAAATGAAAGCGCATCATGTGCATATTACAAAATAATAAGTTCAATGAAAATCGCTTGAGCTGTGAAAAAACTCTGGGGGTAAAAGTGGGGAAAATACCCATAATGTCTTCAAATATGTGGGGGGGGGGGGCGGGAGAAAATGGGGATGGAAATCCGAATGTCAGCAAATATACCCAAATAACCCTACTAAGCAAATGAAACAGCATCACATGCTCTTTACAATATTAATAATATATTTAATGCAAAATATTTTATATAAAATCGGTTGAGCCGTTTTAAGTTAATCTACACTATAATAAGTATGTATAAAAAGTATAAAATAAAATATTAAATTAAATATTTAAAAAAAAAACTCGACACAATAACCAAGTTCCCTTTAAAAAGTAAAAAATAATAAAAGAAATTCAATCTTAAAGTACCTAAGTAAGTATTAATAATTCTAAAAAAAATACGTCGCGTTGGGGGACCGCTCCAAACCTAACAATTTAATTACAAATAGTCTAACCTAACCAAACTAAGCAACATAGATGAATCTAAAAATAAAAAACCGGACAAGTGCGAGTCGGACTCGCCCACCGAGTGTTCCGTAGGTACGTAGTATCATTATTAAATTTGATATTTTTCATTATAAATAAGAAATAATGCGTCGAAAAAAATTAATAAAATATATTTTGCAATGTGTCTATCAAGCCCTTTCATATGATACCCCATTTGAACGAGTTGTTTCAATTTGAAATTTCGACACCCTATAAAAAATATAGACCCCCTATTTTTTAAGATCTATTTACAAATGTATAGTTTTGAGATTTATTCCTGTACTTGTAGTCTATAACGATGTTACTTGCCAAATTTCATAGTTCTAGGTCAACGGGAAGTACCCTATAGGTTTTGATTCCCTTGAGAATGTCGAAATATGCGTTTTTGCTGAATAAACGGCCGTAACTTTTTTCTACGTAAACTTAGCAGTTTGATTTTTTTTTTAACTTCATGGGACCGTAGACCTGAGTATACAGTTCAAATTTCAGCTTGATACCTCCACGCATTCTCGACATAGAAATTCTTGACAGACAGACAGACAGACAGACAGACAGACGGACAACAAAGTGATCTTATAAGGGTTCCGTTTTTCTTTTTGAGGTTCGGAACCCTAAAAAAAAGTATTTTTTTATAATTTACAATATTGCGTT
This sequence comes from Hypsopygia costalis, assembly GCA_937001555.2. Classification (NCBI taxonomy): domain Eukaryota; kingdom Metazoa; phylum Arthropoda; class Insecta; order Lepidoptera; family Pyralidae; genus Hypsopygia; species Hypsopygia costalis. The sequence goes on along the minus strand of OW443339.2, from coordinate 11,640,141 downwards.
TAGGATACGACCATCAACGATGTCTGCCGTCGCAGCGGTCCCCCAACGCGACGTATTTTTTTTAGAATTATTAATACATACTTAGGTATGTACTTTAAGATTGAATTTCTTTTATTATTTTTTACTTTTTAAAGGGAACTTTGTTATTGTGTCAGGGGGTTTTTTAAATTTTTAATTTAATATTTTATTTTAGGTAAGCATTGATATTGAATAAAATAAGTAGATGATGATGACCTTGATCATTAATCTGCTGCGACTAACAGATACGTCCAATAATGATATAGAAAGAAATGCATCTATATAAAATTACGACATTTGTCTTAATTTCACTGACTAATTTTCAGTGCTCATGTGATATCTAACTCTTTTTTTAATAAATTTCTGGTTTTTAATAAATTCCGGGTTTGATTCGAGGATCAGCATAAATATAGACGGAGAGTAATATATTATATACCTAATACTTAGAAATAATCAAATGACAAATATCGACGTCGCAAAACATCACGATAGCTAATAGCTGCTATACTTTAGGCAACATGACCAATACGGCTAACATGTTGTCTAATGTATGGCAGCTTTAACTATATTGTACTTACTACATAAATTCCTACAATTCCTGATAGGAATTGTGATGACCGCACGTATAACGAGGTATAAAGAAAATATTTTCTATTTACTTGACTCATTGTATAATTTAGTTACTTATTATATTTTATGAAGGACTATTGCGGTGCTGATTATTATCAGCACCGCAATAGTCCTTATATATAAGTACCGTAATAGTCATATATTTTTTATATGACCAATATGACCAATGAATATGTCTCCAACCAAATCGCCTACTGAAAAGTGGCACTATAGTTAGTGCTGTGCTGCCGCCCCCAATTTGTTTTTTTGTCATATGATAGGAGGGCAAACGACTACGTGGGCCACCTGATGGAAAGCATAAACCACCGCCCATGATGATCAACAACATCAAGGGGTCGCCGTTCAATTGCCGGCCGATACTCCTTCCTTTCTTTCTGCTGACCCCACTCACTCGCAGGAATACAACAATCCCAAGGGAATTATTATTTGGCTTATAGAATTGGCAGTCTATATTAACTATATACATTCAATTCAAATTCAAATTCAAATTCAAATTGATGATTGATGAATGAAAAATGATTATAAGAAGACGGGAAACACGTATGCTCTGAAAATTATCGACCTTTTTAATATTAGAAAAATAACCTTTTTTCATTCGCAAGAATTACCTATAGATACGTGCTTTTCATTTTTCCTCGTACGAGTCTCAAAGGTCACATCGGCTTGTACCCAATAGAACACAGTATCCAAGACGCTTGAAAATTCAATTTGTGCACAAAGCTTAAAGCTCGTCGAGCTCTTTGCCTTCAAAACTTTAACTTTACAATGTATGAAATATTGTAGAACCAACTTTGCATATCTGAAGGTGATTATCTCTCTGAGTAGTTTTTGTCATTGTCTGCATACTTGTTGCAATGAAAATTTTCAGCAAATTAATTGTGCAAATTCAGATCGTTTATTTAGTTTAACGTACAATGATTCATGAGAATATTTTGGATTATTAGTAATTGCAAATAATATATAACCTGATTTGAACTACCAAAAAATCATCAAGGAAAAGGTTTTACTAAATCTTTTTTATACCACGCCGGGTGCTAAACAAGCGGCTTGCCTGATGAAAAGCGGTTGAAGAATAATTTTCATTCATTCATTTTTAATGTATTTTTCTCTTCTCTTTATTTAGTTTAGGGACTTTGGTCTCAAAAAGACATGTGAGTATGGTTACGTAAATCTACCTAAAGTATCTATTTATTATAATTATTAATTTATCTTCCAAATTATGTAGAATTTAACAGCTCAGACAAACCTCTGTGGTTTATGGTCTGTTATATGTTAATCAATGTAAATGTTTTAGAAGATAAATAAATTAAAAAGTCATCTGATGTGAACTGGTTACGTATAACTTACTGACATTTGGTCTATTGTTATGGTAGCTTACTACCCCCACCGCAAATGCAGCAGCTTATATGACTGATTAAAATGCAATGAGAACAGCCTTATGGCATATGCCTTAAGGCTGTTCTCATTGCATTATTATTTCATTTTTTATATTATTTTTAGGGTTCCGAACCTCAAAAGGAAAAACGGAACCCTTATAAGATCACTTTGTTGTCCGTCTGTCTGTCTGTCTGTCTGTCTGTCTGTCTGTCTGTCTGTCTGTCTGTCTGTCTGTCTGTCTGTCTGTCTGTCTGTCTGTCTGTCTGTCTGTCTGTCTGTCTGTCAAACATTTCTATGTCGAGAATGCGTGGAGGTATCAAGCTGAAATTTGAACTGTATACACAGGTCTACGGTCCCATGAAGTTAAAAAAAAATCAAACTGCTAAGTTTACGTAGAAAAAAGTTACGGCCGTTTATTCAGCAAAAAACGCATATTTCGACACACTCAAAGGAATCAAAACCTATAGGGTACTTCCCGTTGACCTAGAACTATGAAATTTGGCAAGTAACATCGTTATAGACTACAAGTACAGGAATAAATCTCAAAACTATACATTTGTAAATAGATCTAAAAAAATAAGGGGTCTATATTTTTTATAGGGTGTCGAAATTTCAAATTGAAACTACTAGTTCAAATGGGGTATCATATGAAAGGGCTTGATGTACACATTGCAAAATATATTTTATTTATTTTTTTCGACGCATTATTTCTTATTTATAATGAAAAATATCAAATTTAATAATGATACTACGTACCTACGGAACCCTCGGTGGGCGAGTCCGACTCGCACTTGTCCGGTTTTTTTTATTATATTAGCGCAGCCTGTTTTCTACGTTCAGTACATACTGAACGTAGAAAAACAGGCTGCGCTAATACTCCTTCCATTGAACTGCACAACGTATGCCTAACGACGTCAGGCGCGTCTCTTTTAAGTACTTAAGCAATCTGCTAGTGATTTGCTAACTTTTGGAAACACGTGCTTTATGCTTAAGGATGTCATTAGCGTGACGTAATTTACTTATAAAACCAACCACAGACGACGATCAGCCGTGTCTTAATAATGAGTTTTGGTCACTGGGTGGATGCTTGTATTTTATATTAGTAGTACGTCTGTCTGTATCTGTGACAAATTAAACTGAAAGTCTGTATTATTAATATACAAAGTAATATAATATACACGCATCACATGTAAGACTGATTGTTTGTAAATCCTTACTTCATACAAAGTGAGTTTGTTTGTTTGTTCACTTTCACGCCTTAACTACTGAACCGATTGCCATGAAATTTTGCATCCATCGTATTAGAGGTCCCAAATAAATAATAGGGCACTTTTTATCCCGATAATGACTGTTCTTAGAGTAAGGATGACCAAAAGTTTGACGCGATAACCGACAATCACAGGGGCGTAGCTAGTCGTCCTCAACCCTTAATCGTCTCACTGGTGGGATAGGGCTGTTCCCTTAATCAAAGAATGGATTTAGAGCATACTCCACCATGCAGCTCAACTGCGGGATGTCGGTGGCCAGTGATTTCAAACCTACTAAGTACCACGGACTTGGCTTAACGACTGTCATCAAATAATAGCAGCCGGGAGCGACGGCTTAATATGTCCTTCGTAGCATGGAGGAACTCGAAACAAATAAACGCATATCATGAACTGGCTACGATCAACTTTAACTTGTGTGTTAGATTAGACTGGCACGCGCAACGAGGTCAACGAGCTCTTCAATAAATAGGAAAGCTTGTAAATAAATAAATAACCGGCCAAGTGCATTTCAGGCCACACGCAATGTCAGGGTTCCGTAGTTCCCCGTCAGAATATTTAGTCTAAATCAGTTGATCAATTTAATTCCAGCCGCTGAGTTCCACTATCTCGCAAAAAGTTGAAATTCCACCCATGCCACCGTGATGATTGGCCGTCTACGACAGTGAAATTGTGGAATCAAGTTCTGTCAACGGTGTTCACGTACAAATACGACTTGGGAGTCCTGAAGAAACCAACCTATATTTCCCTAAAAAGACTGGCAACGGATCAATGACCTTTTGGTGTTGCTGATGGCATGGGCTGTGGTGATTGCTTACCATCAGGTGAAACACATGCTCGTTTGTCCCCTTCTTCTATAAAAAAAAGAATATTGTGTTACAATACTCACGACGACACACGATTTGACGAGCTCGGTGGCGTAGCGGTCAATGACGCGGCTTCGACACCAACGCTCGTGGCTTCGATTCCCACATAGGACAAACATTTGTGTGCATGAACATGTCTGTTTGTCTTAGTCTGGGTGTTTTCTATGTATCATAAGTATGTATTTACAAAAAAAAAAAAAATATTTACGTATGTTTATCAGTTGTCTAGTACCCATAACACAAGCTTCGCTTACTTTGGGGCTAGATGGCACTGTGTAATTTGTCTGACAATATTTATTTATTTATTTATTATTTAATACTCAATATCGCTTGTAAAATCTTCTAAACAAATTCAATATGACGAAAAATATTAAGTGGATTCATGAAAAACAATTAACTTTTGTATACAACTAAAGTGACAAACAAGCATATGACCCGACTGATACTAAGTAATTATCGCCTAAGGACGCTTGCAATGCCAGAGATATCACTCACGCGTTGCTGACCCTGTAGAAACCTCTTCACGCCTTTCTCGAAGAACCCCATGCTGTAGTCTCTTTGGAAAATCTCGAAAATTCAACAAAACCTAAGATAAATAAACTCCTCTATGGAATCGCACAGTTCGCGACTATCTAAAATAACCGGCCAAGTGCGAGTCGGACTCGGGCACGAAGGGTTCCGTACCATTATCTATAAAAACGGCAAAAAAAATCACGTTTGTTGTATGAGAGCCCCCCTTAAATATTTGTTTTATTTTTATTTAATTATTTATTTTTAAAGTGAATATATAACTAAATATTATGTGAGTATTTCAAACGTCTACCTATTACCGTTATCAATTGCGAGCAAAAATCACGTTTGTTGTATGGGAGCCCTCTTAAATATTTATTTTATTCTATTTTTTAGTATTTGTTGTTAGAGCGGCAACAGAAATACATCATCTGTGAAAATTTGAACTCTCTAACTATCACGGTTCATGAGATACAGCCTGGTGACAGACGGACGCACGGACGGACGGACAGCGGAGCCTTAGTAATAGGGTTCCTTTTTACCCTTTGGGTACGGAACCCTAAAAAAGGACTTAACTGCTCGAATAGTGTAAAAAATAATAATACTATTTCGGAGAGAAATAAATATCGGAATCGAACAATCCGTTTCATTTTGTTTCAAGTTGAAATAATAAAAATATTCATTAACTGAATAAATAACAACAGCATAAATAATAATTTAAAGTACCTATTTATTTATTCGAACACGAATATCGAACATTCAATGATTAAAATATTTCCATTAATTCATGTGTCCAACTTCCATTAATTTATATTTAAAATTAATACAGTACCATTTTAATTATATTCACAGTCATGCTCGCTGTAAAATTTTCTTGCAAAAATCATAAGTTCATATAATTGCAGTTACTTTAGACTACTTATTACTTATACCGTTGATGTCAACCCTTACTCATCCCACTGCTGGGGTACGGGTCTCCCCTCAAAGGAAGGGGTTTAGAGCATACCCCACCACGCTGTGCAACTGCGAGTTGGCGGAGTTAGTTTTGAAGCCGCCTAAAAATTGACTTGGCTTCTACTGATAGTCATCTAATGACAACAGTCGGGACCGACAGCTTTACGTGCCCTCTAAAGCACGGAGCAGATCGAGATAATATAACCCAATCCATGAACAGGCTAAGGTCGACGTTGCTTAACATGCGTGATCGATTAGACTGACAGGTGCAACGACGTCATCGAGCTCCTCCAGCGCCCTCTGGTCGCGACGGTCATGCCTCGTTTCGTATCGTTGAGCCAGCGTAGTAAGAAAGTAAGTAAGCTGCCTTATATCTATGACAAGATAGAGTTATTTACTTTCATGACGTTAATATTTTGCGTGAACGAATACACTAAGTTGGTTTGGTGCCATTATACGCAAAAAAGCGGCATCACTACTTCGCCGCATAGGAGGCAGCAGTTACAGTGTTCTGAGAGCGATGTCCGTTTGTTGGCCACCTAATTAATATTAATTTATCATTCGTAGAATATAAGTACTAACACAACTAGATATAAGTTTACTAACAAAATGGATCTTTTAGTTGTCCGAAAATAAACTGTGTGATTGCGGCACTAGAGAAGTACAGTCTTTTCGTCTCTGCGTAACAAAGTTTTTTTTTAATCGTTTATCGCATACGTAGGATAAAGCCACAATAAACCGGTTCGAAATACTAGTGGAGCTTGAAATTGGGTGTGAGCGGTAGGTAACATATACATACACTATTTGTATGAAGTTCTTAATAATTCATATTGAGTATTTTCAGCGAAATTTATTGAGCTTATAAAATCGTCCGGTCGTTCTGTCTGTCCGTCCGTTGCCATGAAACTCAAAATTTGGCCAAAATAAATTGCGCCACCATAGCGAAATTTATTTTTTCCGCGCGTCCGATGTTTTTGTTATGTAGACGTTCGTACTGCATTCTATTTTTATTTTATATTCTCCTTTACCCTGTAGATGTCAACTTTCGTCCGGATATGTGAAAGGGGCCACATGGTGACCATAAACTATAGAGTTTTATAAATATTTTGTTTGTCGCCAAAAAAATAATTCATTATCACAAACAGAATGTTAACTTTCTTTGATCGCAAACAAAACATCTGAACCTTCTGATCTAGTGTAATAAGCTAAGATTATAATTATCCACTAATATTAGTAATAATATTAGGCAAATTATTTTTAGTATTCTCGAATTTGAAAAATTTATTCCGAAAAATATTCAAATAAGAATTTTGTCAAACGAGTTCTTGAGTCTGCTCAAAGACGTTTCTCGAATTAAATAAAAGTCATGGGAAATGTACCGCCTTTATAAATTGCAGAAAAGCATTGTTTCGTTACAAAATTTTGTTTCATTTCAATTTGTACCGTGCGCAGTATGTTAATAATATGACATGCTCAAATAACACGACAGAAGAATGTACGCACAAATACCGGTAATCATATTTTGTACACATACAATTTTTTTTAGGAGCTCGATGGCGTCGTTTTGCGTTTCACTCTCATCGAACACGCAAGTTAAGCAACGACGACCGCAGCCTGTCTCATCATCACCATCATCATTAGGTCCATTTTAGTCGACCCTCTCACGTCCGTCCTAGACGGAAGGAGGATTTGGCCTACACTCCCCACGCTGGCCAAACGGGTTGAGGAGGCCTGATCGATGTTTTATAATGTATTTCCCTTAATCGTTTGTACGACATCCACGGGAAGAAACAGAGTGATTCTATTCTAGGATTAAATATCTGTATATACGAGTATACGGATTCGGTGATATAAAGATAATTTCGGAGGGCACGTTAAGCTGCGTTAACCCGTCGGTCCCAACTGTTGTCGTTAAATGACAGTCGTTAAGCCAAGTCAATTTAGGGCGGCTGGAAAACACTGGCCTCCGCCAACCCGCAGTTGAGCAGCATGGCGGAGTATGTTCTAAACCCCTTTGATTGACGGGAGACCCGTATGCCAACAGTGGGATGATTAAGAGTTGATGATACAATAATTTTATTAAAGAAACGACAAACAAATTAAAAAAAAAAACTATTTATACAGATTGTATTTATGTTATCGAAGCCAAAAAAAGGTTTTTTTTTTTAATTTTTGTAAATTTGCCTGTAAATTTATACACGCTACTCATAAACGGCTTAGCCGAGGTGAGCGTAGTTTTCACTGACGTATTTCTGTATATATGTTCGGGAAGTTTGCCACAGTTTTCCATAACATATAGTGATTGTTAGATTCTAATCATTTCACAAACAAAGAAGTCATTCGTTTTTTCCCAAATTAATGTCCACGCGAACGGAGTCGCAGGCACAGCTAGTAAAAAATAAAAATACAAAGTCGTAACAGCATTCCGGCGTTAATATAAAGATAATTTAGCCATGCTACAAAACAACCAGAGCCAGTTTGCTTGCACTAACAAAACTCGAGACGGTATCTCTGTTAGTTTTACATGCTCCGCAGTTGGGTCTCCCATTTCCCTAAACAGCTAAGCGAAATCTGAATTTCATACGACACATTTTGTACTTATCTACTGTGAAAAATGTCGTTGTGTTATCTGGTTGAACAAGACTTCAAGATGCTGTGGTTTGCAGCCGCAAGGGCAGCCTTAGCTCAAGTGCAGCAGGTGCCGTCGTGGCCATGAATATTAACACGCATGAATATTCCAAGTACGTTTGCACATTTCTTGCATGATTCCACGTCACGACGTTGCAAGGCGTGAACGCCGAAATTATTATGATAAAATCCCTCGTACCAATATTCCAACATCCAGTTTTTTGTAATGTTGTTGCGCAGCTTTTAATTATTCTGTTTTCGTTCCTTGTTTTTCTCATTCGTTGAGTTAACTTTGCATTCGGAATTAAAAGCATGACTGTGTGCATGTGGAAGTTTCAATTAAATTTTTACACCACTTATTATGCAGTATGCATAGAAATGAGTTATAATATTTTGTTGTTTTAGGAATATTTTGAATGTGCTAATTTTTTAGATATATATGATGCTGGAGCAATGTATGTGGTATTTTTAAAAAGCGTGACATCATTATTGACGTTACTTTCGGTTTAAAGATCTTTATTACTCACAAGAACAAATTATAGTTGACTTAATATAAGCAATAATTAGGATTTCTCTTTTACAGTTCGACAATACGATCAAACAGTACATATAAGGTAAATTATGATTATAAATACTTGCAGTGTTCAAAATCAATGGCCCAAAGAAAGACGAGCATATTATTTTTAAAATAGGGTAGACCAAATAATAGGTAGGGGAAAAAGTCTTTTCGCATTATAGTATGTATGAACTTGTATTAAAATCTCTTTGGTTATACCATTTGTATCTAGCAGGTTTTGATATCTTTAAAAAGTTTAAATTTTAAAAAAGATAATTCCAAATTCAAATTAGGTAAATGTGGGATTTTCATTTGTTTTTTTTACTGTCAAGATGAGTGAATCTAATGAAGAAATTCGATACATTTTAAAATTTTACTACAAAAAAGGTAAAAATTCAACGCAAGCTGCGAAAAAAATTTGTGACGTTTATGGACCTAGTGCAGTGTCTGTGAGAGTAGCACAAGTAGTTTTGGTTTAAGCGTTTTCAATCCGGAAATTTTGATGTCAAAGATGCACGTCGCTCTGGTCGCCCTGTTACGGATAAAATGGATGCCATTTCTGAAAAAAGTGGAGCAAGATCGGCATATCAGTAGTTACGACGTAGCTGAAGAACTAGGAATTGACCACATAACAGTTTTGGCGCATAAAAAGGTCGTGGTCAGAGGCCGGCCAGGCTTCACAGACTCTGGCGAAACCCGGGTTAACCCGCAACAAGGTGATGCTGTGTGTATGGTGGGATTGGAAGGGAAGATATTCATTATGAGCTGTTACCGCCAGGTAGGACTATCGATTCTGAACTCTACTGTGAACAACTGATGAGATTAAAGCAAAAAGTAGAGAGAAAGCGGCCGGAATTAATTAATAGAAGGAGTGTGATTTTTCATCATGATAACGCCAGACCTCACACATCTTTAGCCACTCAGCAAAAATTAAGAGAGTTTGACTGGGAGGTGTTAATGCATCCGCCGTATAGTCCTGACCTTGCACCTTCTGATTTCCACCTGTTTCGGTCTCTTAAGAATTCTTTAGGCAATGTCAGGTTAACATCACGAGAAGACTGCCAAAACCACTTGTCGCGGTTTTTTGAACAAAAGTCCCAAAATTTCTATAGTAATGGGATCATGTCTCTACCTACAAGATTACAAAAAGTTATCGAACATAATGGCACCTACATACTTTAGTTAAATGTAAATAAACTTTATTAAAAAATGTTTTGAATTTTCATATAAAATACGAAAAAACTTTTTCCCCAACCTAATATTTAGTTTGTCGGTCCCGACTCCAATGTCCCCACCTATAGAAGAGTTGTACGTACTTTTGAAGTAAGATTGAACGTACGTGAAGAGTTGTACGTACTTTTGACGAGCCCGGTGGTCGAATGGTTAGCAATGACCACTTTGACTCCGAGGTCGCGGGTTCGATCCCCGCACAAGACAAACATTTGTGTACATGAACATGTCTGTTTGTCTTGGTCTGGGTATTTTCTATGTATTATATGTATGTATTTACAAAAAAAATGTATTCAAATATTATATCAGTTATTTATTACCCATAGTACAAGCTTTGCTTAGTTTGGGACTAGATGGCCGTATGTAATTTGTCCTGGAATATTTATTTATTTATTTTCTTAATAATAAAGATACTCGGAAAAGCTGTGAAATTATGAATTGCGCCGATATTTATTGTATATTATTTTTTTTGTTACATCATTTTGTAATTGGGTTTGTACTGTATAAAGTCTACTTCTCTTTTGTTACGAAATTTTGTAATTGTAGGATTGTAGTCTAGTTTCAAGTTGTGTACGCTGTATATTAAGATTTGTGTGCACGTAATGTCACAAGCCATTGTCACAAAGCTGCATTTATTACAGCTTTGCGACATCGCGTGACACGCCATTGCGCTTTTCGTGCGGAACTCATGAGAACACCTGAAGCAGAAAATATTGTAGAATGTATTGTCCTGACTATTGATCCTTTTTCCTGTGTTACTACCAATCTTCCTACTCGTTGGAGGGTATTTTTTGCCAATTTTACTACTTTCTTTTGAAGTTATTATTATCGTTAACGAGGAGCTCGACGGCGTCGTTACACGTGTCAGTGTAATCGATCACACAAATTAAGCAACGTCGGCCGTAGCCTGTATATAGATGTATATGTATAAAGCTCCTCCGTGCTGCGTTAATCCGTCGGTCCCAGCTGTTGTCATTAGATGACAGTCGTTAAGCCAAATCAGTGGTGACACACATAAAGTAAAATATATAGTTAGAACAGAAAAACTTCACCGTAAATTTGTCAGGTGGATTTACCACAAACAGGACGGGTACTACCACAAAGAGTGTTATATTAGAATCAACACGAGCTACATCTCTGATGGAGTACAGTTAAGAGCAGAGCATGCTTGGCATCAACCCAAGATCATTCCACTATTGGTATATGCGTCTCTCCTCAATCGAAGAGGTTTAGAACGTACTCCACAACAGTGTTCAACTGCGGGTTGACGGAGGCCAAAGTTTTCAAGCCAGCCAAAAGGCCACTGACTTGACTGAACGATTGTCATCTAAAGACAACAATCGGCACCGACGACGGTTTAACGTGCCCTCCGAAGCATAATAGCTCGAGATAAATAAACCCATCCATAGACAGGCTGTGGTCAACGTTCAAATAACAATTTCTTGACGGTTGTTGTGTTCCTGTAAGTGAGAGAAGTCACAAGAAAGGAAGGAGTTGCTGCGTTGGCAGCGGTGGTAGCGACACGCGAGCGATATTTCATGTTGCGAGCGTTAATATGGCTTCACATCATTCACCGCTTCACATCGTGGGCCGTGTGATTGTCTGTCACCCAAAAAACTCAAGGAATTTTGATAGATACCAGTATAGATAGATCTGCATTAGCAGATAGATATTTTTGAGTGGAGCAAACGGAACGCTTGTTTGAAAATTCATTCTTGGAAATGAATAGCTCCAAAACCACTGAACCAATTTTGATGAAACTTGTCACAAATAATAAAAATTGGTTGCCTGTAAAGTCGGTATACGGGCGAAAGTTTTACGTGACAACGACTTTGAGTGGTAAAATGTTTTCGAGTGGAAGGGACGCATGCCTTTCACTTTTTATGTCTGTCTCTCTCGCTCTTAGAAGGGACGCGTGCCTCTCACTCGCTCTCATTGTGAGCGCATAACGTGAGCGCGTTTCTTGAAGTGTCACCCGGCTAACCAATTTATAAGACGTTGTCACGTCAAAAATGTTGAGATCGATCATGTCATTGAGAAATGATCATCAAATAAATTTTCCATTGAAATCAATGGAAAACATACTCATCGAATCTACTCGCTCCACTCAACCCCGATATCGGCCCCGTAGACTAGAAACCGACCTAGTTTATGCTTCGTAAAAAAAATCCACGCAAAAGCTAGTAGACACAACATGAATCCAAAACCAAATACGGTAAGATTGCATATGTCGCATCGTCATAAATCCCCTTTTATGGGCAGTTAAACGCTTGTTATTCCGCAAACATAAGTAACGCGCTAATATAAAAGACAAATAAAACTCGAGCAAAACATTCCGGCCCTGACTCGGCTCTTATTTTAATGTGGCTTTATGATTATTATATTTAAGTCAATTTCGTTAATGGCATCCTTCATAAAAGAGTAAACATTTGTAGCTTTATGAAGACGAAATCTCACTTTGCAGTTTTTATCCAAAATTTTAGGGACTCAGTTAAATAATTTACGTTCAATTCGCTGTGTATTTTGAATCTTACTATATTATAAATGTGAAAGTTTGGGAGGATGTATGGATATTTGTATCTCTTTCTCATGTACACTGCTGACGGATTTCATGAAATTTTGCACACACATAAAACATGTTCTGGATTGATAAATAGGTTACTTTTTATCTAAGTATTGAATTCACGTAGGTATAAACTAAATAATTATTAACCAGCCGCTTTTTGGCTTGACTCGCATATGTGGCCAGCCCATTATCATTTCAGCTTTCATACTGACTCTGAAAGCTATTTTGACCACAATTTCTACTTTTATTTCGAATTTTACGTCGAATTATTCGTTCCGGATTCCTCGAAATCGATCCCTTAAAGAAACCCGAAGCATAGCTCTCCATCGCTAGCTATGCAACTTTTATTCTGTAAACCAGCCCGACGGTCATCGTCCAAGTTTATGCATTCAAATATTAAATAATAATTGTGATCTTTTGGAAACCTACCCAGCCCAGTCGAATGCGTCTACCGATCTCTTTGTTGAAATCACTCATTGGTACATAGTATTGGTTGTACAGACAATAGCTTGTAGACCGTATCTCTTCTAGTATAAGAAAATCCAGCGTAGCGCTACTTGTGCTACCTCCGTGTCTTGGCTACGCAGAACCTTCTTCTTATAATGAGGCCTTTATCTTATAGTGAGAGCATAGGGTGCTTGCATAAAGAGCCCGATTATCTGCTAACAGGTAGCCGGTACGTTAGAATTAAATTCAGACTGTACTTTATTCCATACACTTGATTTGGCATACCTACTGAGAGCTGGTATCGGTAACCTTTCGCTCTAAGTAAACACTCCCAAACAAGCTATTGTCTAGACTTTTGCCACTGTTATATGCACGGGAGTTATAAAAACACTCCTTTTTAAACGATGCATGCCTAGATTCAAAACAGACTTTATTTTAATATATTTTATATGCAATTGCGCACTAATTTATCTTCACTCATGCAATATAATTGAAAAAATATGGCTACTGGCGCCAAATCTTTGTTCACTGCGAAACCCACGCATTCGTATTCTGTTGTTTGTGGTTAAGTTTTTTTTTAAACTAGAATATTTACTGCACATGGATACAAATGACTATAAAAAATAAAAACTCAACGAATTTAAAGCTTTCGAGTAGAATCTGATTACTTATGTATATTTTCCATTTTAAAAATGTATAGATAAATTCTGGCAAGTTGACAAAATTCTAATATTAAATAATAGCAAAAATAAACAAAAAAAAATATTGAAACAAGCTTTTATTATTAGTTATAAGTAATTAAGAAAGTGGTAAAATAGTTTATATAATATTAGGAGTATCAAATAAAAGGGCTGATTTTGATAAGCGAACCACAGTAAGTAATAGAAAATTATAGATCATCATTTTGTGGCGGCTGCCATGTTAGCTTAACAAAATACGAACACTACTCGTTCATAGTCACGAGAACCAAACGAGTGTTCCAAATTTCACCTTAATCGTACATTGGGAAAAGGGTAAAATTTTACTTATAAAGCAGAACAAAGCTTGTAATAATAATAAACCTGTCTATTTACCTATTTAATAATAATACATCTGTCTATTTATTATTATTTTTTTTTTTTTTTATATATTTTTTTCATTTATGGTTATTTTAATAATTAATTTCGTCCATGAATAAAGTACGTAATAAGTAATATTTCTACGTAATTCAAATATAACTAAATGAGTGTAGGTAAATAAACAATTACAAATTCGACCTCTCAATGACTTGTCGAGTGCTCTTTCAACTGAGCTACCAGGAAGGTTGGAATTGGTGACGAATTTTTGCAAATCCCAGGTCCCAGCTAGGCGAAGAGGTGAATTTTTCCATTTTTAAAATATTTATAATATTCTGGCAAGTATACCGAAAAAACTATTTAAATAATAATTACAAATTCAATTATTTTTGTTTAACGTGAGTGTTGTACATAATAAATGGTAGCAGCAATAATGAGTTTTCGATGGTATTGACGAGCTCGGTGGTCGAATGGTTAGCAATGGCCACTTTGACTCCGACATCGCGGGTTCGATTCCCCCACAAGACAAACATTTGTGTGCATGAACATGTCTATTTGTCTTGGTCTGGGTGTTTTCTATGTATTATAAGTATGTATTTACAAAAAAAAAAAAAATAGTACATTTATCAGTTGTCTAGTACCCACAACACAAGCTATGCGCTTAATTTGGGACTAGATGGCGCTGTGTAAATTGTCCAGAAATATTTATTTATTTATATTTATATCAATGTGTACAATATAATATTATTTCTCTACACTTCTCTAAAACAGGATAAATTTAAAAATTATATCGCTCCACATTTGTCAAGCCACGTAACTTATCGTCTGGTATTACCCGACACATCTTCATAACGAAGCCCCATCTACCTCAGTTTTTCTTTCCACACTTTGTCTCTGCGAGATACGTGCTCAGACTGCAAATGAGCAAAATCTTGAATTCGAAATGCATATAGGTCAATGACGTCATAAAACTTCCGATTGTTAGTATTCAGGATGTTTGCATATTTCTAAGGTTAAATTACTTACCTGTGACATCTATTAGATGTGCGATTATAGCAGTGTATGTTATATGCAAAGATTTTTATTTTAGCGCCATCATCATCATTTTTAAAGTTTATTGACTGGAATATAAATAACCATAGATAAAGACTTGCTTCTGGAATGAAACGAAACGAGACAAGATGAGACAATACAAAACGTAATTTATTTCGATAACAATGTATTCTCAAACATTTAAAGTTATCTAGCAAATCTTGTTAAAATTTCCGAGATTACTTTTTTTGCTTAAGTATTTATGTTTGTAATATTGTGTTTATTAAAAATCACGTGTGAACATACCAGTCACAGCCGCTGTTCTTGTGTAAATGTCCTCTAAATCCGATGAAATGTTACTTTTATGAAAATCCACTAAACATTGCAAACTTCACATTGGAACCACTGCGAAACCCACGCATTCGTTTTCTGTTGTTTGTGGTTAAGTTTTTTTTTAAACTAGAATATTTACTGCACATGGATACAAATGACTATAAAAAATAAAAACTCAACGAATTAAAAGCTTTCGAGTAGAATCTGATTACTTATGTATATTTTCCATTTTAAAAATGTATAGATAAATTCTGGCAAGTTGACAAAAATCCAATATTAAATAATAGCAAAAATAAACAAAAAAAAATATTGAAACAAGCTTATTATTAGTTACAAGTAATTAAGAAAGTGGTAAAATAGTTTATATAATATTAGGAGTATCCAATAAAAGGGCTGATTTTGATAAGCGAACCACAGTAAGTAATAGAAATCATTTTGTGGCGGCTGCCATGTTAGCTTAACAAAATACGAACACTACTCGTTCATAGTCACGAGAACCAAACGAGTGTTCCAAATTTCACCTTAATCGTACATTGGGAAGAGGGTAAAATTTTACTTATAAAGCAGAACAAAGCTTGTAATAATAATAAATCTGTCTATTTACCTATTTAATAATAATAAATCTGTCTATTTATTATTATATTTTTAGTTTTTTTTATATCTTTTTTTCATTTATGGTTATTTTAATAATTAATTTCGTCCATGGATAAAGTACGTAATAAGTAATATTTCTACGTAATTCAAATATAACTAAATGAGTGTAGGTAAATAAACAATTACAAATTCGACCTCTCAATGACATGTCGAGTGCTCTTTCAACTGAGCTACCAGGAAGGTTGGAATTGGTGACGAATTTTTGCAAATCCCACCTAGGCGGGAGAGGTGAATTTTTCCATTTTTAAAATATTTATAATATTCTGGCAAGTTTGCCGAAAAAAATATTTAAATAATAATTACAAATTCTATTATTTTTGTTTAACGTGAGTGTTGTACATAATAAATGGTAGCAGCAATAATGAGTTTTCGATGGTATTGACGAGCTCGGTGGTCGAATGGTTAGCAATGGCCACTTTGACTCCGACGTCGCGGGTTCGATTCCCCCTCAAGACAAACATTTGTGTGCATGAACATGTCTATTTGTCTTGCTCTGGGTGTTTTCTATGTATTATAAGTATGTATTTACAAAAAAAAAATATTTAAGTACATTTATCTGTTGTCTAGTACCCACAACACATGCTATGCGCTTAATTTGGGACTAGATGGCGCTGTGTAAATTGTCCAGAAATATTTATTTATTTATATTTATATTAATGTGTACAATATAATATTATTTCTCTACACTTCTCTAAAACAGGATAAATTTAAAAATTATATCGCTCCACATTTGTCAAGCCACGTAACTTATCGTCTGGTATTACCCGACACATCTTCATAACGAAGCCCCATCTACCTCAGTTTTTCTTTCCACACTTTGTCTCTGCGAGATACGTGCTCAGACTGCAAATGAGCAAAATCTTGAATTCGAAATGCATATAGGTCAATGACGTCATAAAACTTCCGATTGTTAGTATTCAGGATGTTTGCATATTTCTAAGGTTAAATTACTTACCTGTGACATCTATTAGATGTGCGATTATAGCAGTGTATGTTATATGCAAAGATTTTTATTTTAGCGCCATCATCATCATTTTTAAAGTTTATTGACTGGAATATAAATAACCATAGATAAAGACTTGCTTCTGGAATGAAACGAAACGAGACAAGATGAGACAATACAAAACGTAATTTATTTCGATAACAATGTATTCTCAAACATTTAAAGTTATCTAGCAAATCTTGTTAAAATTTCCGCGATTACTTTTTTTGCTTAAGTATTTATGTTTGTAATATTGTGTTTATTAAAAATCACGTGTGAACATACCAGTCACAGCCGCTGTTCTTGTGTAAATGTCCTCTAAATCCGATGAAATGTTACTTTTATGAAAATCCACTAAACATTGCAAACTTCACATTGGAACCACTACGAATCATTTTTGCCTCTTTCTTTGACATCTTGTTGCAGAATTTTATATTGTTCTACTATATAATTATATAAGATAACGATCCATCAGGTCTATAACGATGCTGAAGCTGATTCGGTTCTCTCTTGGGAAACAGCAGCAACTTCCGGGTTTATTTTGGCAGCATTTCTTTTTAGGATTCCGTACCCAAAGGGTAAAAAGGAACCCTATTACTAAGGCTCCGCTGTCCGTCCGTCCGTCCGTCCGTCCGTCCGTCCGTCGGTCACCAGGCTGTATCTCATGAACCGTGATAGACAGTTGCAATTTTCCCAGATGATGTATTTCTATTGCCGCTACAACAACAAATACTAAAAATTAGAATAAAATAAATATTTAAGGGGGCTCCCATACAACCAACGTAATTTTTTTCCTCGTTTTTGCTCGCAATTGATAACTGTAATAGTTAGACGCTTGAAATACTCACATAATATTTAGTTATATATTAACTTTAAAAATAAATAATTAAATAAAAATAAAACAAAGGGGGGCTCCTATACAACAAACGTGATTTTTTTTGCCGTTTTTATAGAATGGTACGGAACCCTTTGTGCGCGAGTCCGACTTGCACTTGGCCGGTTTTTTCTCTTGTAGTCACTTCTGCAGTAAAGATGATTTGATCAGAGTCATAAGATTAGAGTAGATTTTCAACTTTTTTTTTAGTTTTCGCTGAACATTCCTTAAATGTTTATTTGTCGTCGACCTCTACATGTCCTGGTTCAGGATCGGAAATTGAAATTACGATTGTATGCAAGCCCGAAATTCGCCTTAGCCTTATAATTAAGCCATCTTTATAGTGAGCTCAAAATACGTTTAGCTTTCTGAATTTTCGTTTCCATTTATTACGAATTTTCTCACATTTGTTATATACTAAAGCTTGCAGCTTAACTTTGTCACATGCTTTTTGTCCATAAAAACTTTAGAAATAATCTATAATCGCTGAAATGCGATTTTTACTTCAGCCTGATTCCACCATGAAAAATCTGTTTTCGTTTGGGATGGGGTACCTATGAAATCAAAGTTAATTGATTCAGGTGTGTGTAGCGGAAGTCAAATTTACAGGCAATTTGGTCTACACCATTTTGCATGCTTCCGCAATAAACACAAGCCGAAATTTAGTTGAAGCGCAAAAAAGCACACAAAATAGACTAGCTCTAAAGTTTTTCATTCAAGCAGGAAGCTTTTAAATTAAATGCCATCGCATAAGCTCGTATTATTATTATTTTTTAATTTATCTTATTTATGGCGATCTATCGTATTAAAATAATCGATTAATTATGAAAAAAAAAAAAATGTCCTCTATTCTTCAGATTATAGAAAATGTAACTTTCATTATAATTTCAATAATTTAATTCTAAATAGGTAGCTACGAGTATATACCTCCAGTACTGAAAGCCATTGAGATATAAACACAACTTCACACAAAAATAACACAATAAATTATATCGCCACGCGCGAGCAACCGTACGAGAGAATCACGATACCCCGGGTTCTATGAAATATTTTACAAGTACCACCAAACGTTAAATTATTTTAAACGTACTTAAAAGAAATACCGTGAATGGAACTTAAAACATCTGTTGTAAAAGTAACAAAGTATATTTATAACCACCATGGCCTAATCGAATACAGTGCAGTAGTTTTAGATTTTTGGATTCAAAATTCGACATGAAATCTGGATCGGCTTCAGCTTAGGCGTCAGGGCCCATTTTCTGAAACATATTTTTTGCAATTCATAACATTGTTTCATTATAACACATAGACGGAAAATAGATTATTGCAAAAGATTATCTTTAGCAATAATCGAATCTAATATTGAATGGATCAGTGAGACTTTAATCAGTAATTAATTTCCCTGTCCATGGATGGGTTTATTTATCTCGAACTTCTGCGTGCTTCGGAGGGCGCCTTGGGCCATCGGTTCCGGCTGTTGTCGATAGAAGACAGTCATTAAGCCAAGTCAGTGGCCTTTAGGCGGTTTGAAAACACTCATCTCCGCCAACCTGCAGTTGAGCAGCGTAGTGGGATACGTTGTAATCCCCTTCGAATGAAGGTATTCCAGCAGTGGGATGGATAAGGGTCGACGAAGAAGGAGAACGAAGAATTTGCAATGTCTTTACGTCCCATGTATCATGTATTTGACTTACTTACTACACTAAAATAACGTACGCCGCCAAATAAATATCTCGACATTTTGCGCAACAAAAATCTTTAAATTTAATGAGCGAATGAATAATGATTTTTTTGTGATTTACATTCGTTTATAAAAATTAACGGTGTGAATTTCATAATTATATTCATAATGTCATTCATTTTACTCAACAAATTTAAAGTTATTGATCCTAGTAGAGCTCGCCTAAACTGAAATGACGCGCCCCTCCACTTAATTTGCTATATTAGGTGTGTGTGTCAATATGAATAACGACTTTAAATGTGGTATCATCATCAAAATTCGGTGATCTGTATCCGGATATACAGGTAGACTAGTCGTGTGATAAATCCGATAACGCTCACTGCAGGGAACACCCTTGAAGCAGCTTTGAAGTATTGTTTGAAATGAGACGTCCGCTCTGTCCCGCGTTCAGACTAATTATGACTTATTGCACAATAAACTCGAGAACAACAGATTTTTGGTAGGTATATGGTCTGCAAAGAATTTTAAAAAAATGTGAACGCATGTATACTTAGGACATTTATTTTACTAGGTTATGAGTTAATATGTTAATTAAATATTAAATATCATACGCTGCACTGCTTGTCGCGGGTACCCGCTTAACTTAAATTTGCAAAGCCCTTCCAAATATAAAGTATAAGCAAGTTATTTCTTTCTTTCTTATTAGGGGCAAGCACCTTAAAACGAAAAACTCAACATAAAAGTAAGTAAAATATCGCGTCATTGCAATATTGTATTTTGTTTTTAACAAAGACAAAGGCAATCTTAAATATTCTACCAGTATAAAATAATATTTTGATTCTAATTTTATGATGGAACGACAATAAAATCTAAATTAAAAAAAAAAAAATTCTAATAAAATCAATCTAGTTTACATCATCGTTCATTTTTTTTATTTCAATACCTGTAAAACTTTTTGCTGGCAAAATTTTCGTTTTTAGTATATTACCTACAGGATTTTTAAAATTTTCATTGGATACCGCGACACGCGAAAATGAAGTCGAGGGCGAAATCTTGTAACACTGTAATTTCCCCATGTCTCTAATGATATTAATATGCATTATAACGTGCATAAGGTAGGAAAAGGCTAAATTTATTCGTATGTAATTCAAAAATTTCGTTTACCCTAATATGCCTTGCTAGAGAACAATGCATGAAAGATAAAAATGAAACTACTAAACTCTTAGTATAGACTTCAACTAAAAACTGTTAGTGACAGGGCTCTTATCCCCTTTAACTGCTTTGTAGTTTGTCCATCGGTCTAGTCCAGCCGGTGGCTCCAGCCTTTGTTCGCGAGGCCACTGGGCTCAGGCAGGCTCGTTCGTCAAAGGGGAATAAAGTTGAAACACTTCAGTTTCTTTTATGAAGTTTTATTCATACTGAAACTTTTACAACTGCTTGCTTCTATTTTGTAATGTTTAAAATGAATATATAAAGAATTGTACTTATATCGCATCCCGGCCATTCCATACAAATATCGGTCGGTCACTACTACATAATCAATGACGTGTGTGCAGAGCGAGAATGAACATGTGTGCGTGCGGCGGCGCCAAACTTTTCCAGACTCGTCTAATAGGGGAGGTGAGGTCGACACGAGCGAGCGGCAGGGAGCGGTCATATTGTACGTAGTACAATTTACATACGCAGTGATTATATTTAAATAATATAATAATAAATAATAAATTTTGTCAGTACAACTTTGAAAATAATAATGTAGAAATATGAGCACATACGCAGTGCTTATATTTATACATTATTATTTTAAAAGTTTAAATAAATACTTATACCGGGGGGAAACAGACGAGCGACATAGGGAAAATATATAGATTGTGAATACTTCAAACAACATTTTTCCCAAAGGAACTATGCAATATGCAAAAAACACAGAAAAAGTGAACGCTCGTTCCGAAACCAGATAATTGCTTATAAAAGCAACGACAAAATATATACCAAATGAAAATAGTCTAGAATATAACACAGTTAGTTAATAACATTGTTCTCAGCATGTGAAAACAGTTAAGATTTCTTTTGTGTTTTCCCTGACCAGGAAGAAAGTTTCTACGTTGCTAAAATTCTTCTCCAAATGAATGAAAATAAATAATAATAAATAAATAAATATTCCTGGACAAATTACACACTGCCATCTAGTCTACTAGTAAATACATATATATAATCTACGTCATCTACGTCGTCCATCTACGTCAAGCAATCACAGTGAACGGTCGTGTATAACTTTGTGTTTATAAAGTATTCTTCTACCCTTCAAATATGGTAGTCAATAAATGTATCAATTGCAAAAAGAATATTACAAAAAAAGCGCCTGGTTTGGAATGTAGTAGATGTAGCATATTAGTACATGCGGTTCCGGAATGTGCCAAGCTATCAAACAAACAACTTAACACCCTACGAAACTCAAACAGCATCGAGTGGAGTTGTGAAACATGTTTACTGAATACATCCCGTAGGTCTTCTTATATCATCCCGGAAGACGACGACGCCGAGGAAGAGTCTGACTCAGGTACCGTAATTAATGTTCAACCTACTACGTTCGACCAACGAAAGCTCGTCCAAGACATCAGCCGAGAACTTAAAAAAACTGTCAAAGATGAGGTTGGTAGCTTGGAAGCATCTCTGGATTTTTTAAGTGACCAAATTAATACTCTAGAAATGTATATAAAAAATCAGGACGGAAAAATCAAAGAGTTGGAAAATAAAAATGTAGATTTATATAATAAAAATAAAAATTTAGAACTACGAGTTGCTGTTTTAGAGCAGGGTAAACAACAATTAGAGCAAAATTCCTTATCTACGTGCGTTGAAGTAGCTGGGTTAACAGATGCACTTTCTCAAGATACTGGTAAAACGTTGGCTTTAATAGCAGCTAAGTTAGATATGGATGAGGAGGATATCCAGTCGTCACGTCGCCTAACTGGGGGTAAGGACAAACCCTCATCCATACTTGTTGACATGAAAACGAAGACAGCACAAAGCCGATGGATTAATGCCAGCAAAACAAAACGCCTAACCCTTGGACTGTTAATGCCAGATATAGATGAAGAGAAGTCTAACAACAAAATTTATGTACGAGAAGCGTTAACTAAATATACGAAGTCGCTCTTATATAATACTAAGCAAAAACTAGGCAGCTCATATGAATTTGTATGGGTTAAGGACGGAAAGGTATGTGCCCGTAAAACGAATAACAGCAAAATTCATTACATTCGATCCTTGCAAGATATTGAAATAATTTATAAAACTAGTACTAAGTAAATTTTCTTACTGTTCATATTTAAAATTATATCTATTGTTTTATATCCCTATTATGGAACCTCTTAAACCTATAGAAATTCAAAACTGTAAATCTATTAACTACTTTTTTCGACAACTACCTGTTAGGCACAATTTGTTCTTCTCATGTTTACATATTAACATTAGATCAATAATTAAAAATTTCCCCAAACTGTTACAAACTATTCATCAATGTTCTTATCCACTAGACATGATAATACTTACGGAGGTTGGCATATCTGAGAACATTGTACAGTTATATAATATACCTGGTTATAACATGCACTCACAACTACGAGTAAATAAAAAAGGTGGCGGTATTATTATCTACACGAAAGAATATTTAAAATTTACAACAATTGAATATAAAAGTTTCACTTTTGAAAATATAACGGGTATTTTAAAAACAAACAACCATCAGGACGTAGTTGTGTGTGCAGTCTATAGGCCACCTTCTTCTCATGCCCGTAAAGGGTTATTTGTTAGGGAGCTGGGTAAGTATGTATCGAGTTTTGAATTGAAGTGCAATGCGTTACTCATTGGCGACATAAATATAGACTTGAAAACCATGTCATCACATACGAACTCGTACTTGGAAACACTGAGTGAGCGCGGGCTGATGTGTGGAATCACTGAATACACTAGAATTGAGACTAAACTAAATTTAGTCACTAAATCTTGTATTGACCACGTATTCGCTCGTTTCCCCACATTATGTCCGTACTCAGCAGCGATCGATGTTGTACTAGCCGACCATAGGGCCATTATGTTTTCCTGCGTTAGCGACAGCCTATTGACTCGGCGGACACAGGATGTTTCCAAAACACATGTAAATTATGAAATATTAAGTAATCAATTAAATAAAGTCAAATGGACTCAGACTAATGAAATGAATTGCCCCAAACAAATTTATCATTTTATTCGTAACTCTATTACTAATGCTCACAACCAGGCTAGTGTGACACACACTTATAAAAGAAGCCATAAATTATATCGGGCTCCCTGGATGAATGATTATATTAATCAGTTGTGTAAAAAACGTAACAAACTTTTTAATAAATGGAAAAATAATCCCAGCAACCTTGAAATGAAACTGGAATACAATAAAATACGTAATAAAATACACAAAATCTTGGAAAAGAATAGAAATACATATTATTTTAACAATATAAAAGATAATTTTAGTAATATAAAAAAAATGTATCAAATTGTGAATCGAATGTTGGGCCGCATAACATTGTCTGTAGATCAAGCCATCATTAAAGCTTTTGAGTCACAAGGAAGTTCATCTAAAGATATGGCTGATGGGTTCGCACATTGCTTTGAAGATTCAGTAAAAAAAATAATTCCGAACTGCAAAAAGCAAGTGTTAGATGAAAATACGTACCGAACACCCGCAAATTCTAGCATTCGCTATCAAAAAGCCACAAGTAACGAAATAGACAATATTATTAAAAAATTAAATTCTAACAAAGCACCGGGCACGGACGCCATTAAAATTTCTGATATTAAGTTAGTAAAAAGTGGCATTTCAGGGGCTATAGCGAATCTCATCAACATTAGTGTAATGTCAGTTGATTATCCTGATGAATTAAAAAATGGGATCGTTAGGCCAATTTTTAAAAAAGGACAGCGAAGTGACTATCGTAACTATCGTCCTATCACAATTCTCTCTAGTATAGACAAAATTGTTGAAAAGTATATTGTAATCAGATTCATAAATACTACAGAGAAAACGATATTATATACGAAAATCAATTTGGTTTTCAGCTAGGGAAAGGTACGAATGACGTTCTCTCAAAGTTCACGGACCAAGTAAACGAGTGTATGAACGAAAGAAAACACGTTCTGGCGCTCTTCATTGATTTTTCGCGGGCTTTTGATACTCTCGACCATAAATTGTTAATAAAAAAAATAGATGATTGTGGTATACGTGGTCCATTATCAAAATGGTTCGAAAGCTACCTCTCTAATCGTACATTTGCCGTAAGAGTCGCAAAAGCTGTCAGTAAGACTGTTACCGTTTCCGCGGGCACAGCACAAGGATCTGTCGCAGGCCCATTACATTTCCTGTCATATGTCAATGATATGAAAAACTGCGTGAAACAGAGTACCTGTTACCAATTCGCCGATGACACGTGCTTAGTAGTCAGTGATAAAGATCTAGACAAAGCGTGTGGCATCTTACAATCGGACTTTAATTTACTTTGTAAATGGTGCCATGATGTTGGCCTTGTACTTAATGCTAATAAAACTAAATTAGTGCACATCAAATCACCATACTTAAAGACCACGTTATTCACTAAAGATATAGTAGCCCATGATCACGCGTGCTTACATAGCTCCATTAGTGGCGGATGCTGTTGCCCAACCATAGAACTTGCAAACTCGCACACATATCTTGGGCTAGTAATAGATGATAGACTAAATTGGAAACTTCACATTAACGAAGTGTGTAACAAATTAAGGCTTTTTCTTGGAAATATAAAAATCTTATCCCGTCGTATTCCATATCGCATGAAATTATTACTGTATAACTCGCTAGCTGAGTCCCATATACAATACGGTCTGAGCAGCTACGGACGGACATACAATACATACTTAAATAATATATATAGATTACAATTAAAAATACTAAAGTCGATTGTTTCCACTCAAGTCAAATTACAATATCAGAATGATGAATTGGGGCTTTTTAAACACTGTAAAATATTACCAATTCACGTAAAAATAGATTACACTATGTTGAAAGAAAATTATTTTAAACCTGACTTGCAGTGCAAAGTGGAACACACTGTATTCACACGAGCTATTGCACGGAACCGGTTGCAAACACCACGCGCCACCAATGTGTACGGCGAGAGAACGACGCGTTACATTGTACCTCGCTTAATTAATAAACTACCACCCGATTTTAATAAAAATCTTACTATGAATAATATAAAATTTAAACTAAAAAAATATTTTTTGGACCATTTAAGTAGTACATAGTAACGTAAATTTGCCTAAGAAATTAAATAGAAATTAAATATATTACATAATTATTGAATAAATTAAATCATATTAAATTATCATTATATTATATATAATTATATTATATTAGCTACCGACGTATGTTATCCTAACATGTGTTTTCGAGCGTACTTGCCCGGTTACCTATCAATCATGGTTGTAGTTAAATGCGCATTTACCTACTATTTTGTGTAATTATTACGTTTTTGTTTTTTATATTGTTATGATTGTAATAGTAGATGCTTGATGTGGATCTTGTTGCATTTGTGTCAAACCTCAGTGGTTTATGAAATGCGTCAATATTGTTATGTTTAATGTCTTTTGTAAACTGGTGTAATAAATAAATAAAAAAAATAAATAAATAGAAAACACCCGGACTAAGACAAGCACACAAATGTTTGTCATGTGCGGGCACCCGCACACGCACCTCGGAGTCAAAGTGACCATTGCTAGCCACTGACAATGAAAAATGAAATGAAAAAGCAGTAAAGGCAAAAGTAATAAAGGCAAACAATAAAAATGTAGAAAAATAAACAATATTTTCGAAAACATTTAACAAATTCATAAAACAAAAATGTTAAAGTTGAGTAAATCCAATAAAGATAAACAGCTATAAACGCAACTCATCCAATAAGTTGTTAAATTTTACCCGCACAGCCGGGGAAAAATTGTATTTCACGATTATACCAATGAATAGATATGATTGTAAACGAGCTCCTTTTTATCCCTTTATTGTACCCTTTCTTAGAATTTCGCCGTTTTCCTTTCCACTTATCGTACCGAAGAAAATATCAAACGCTACCTCTTCGTATTATAGAACTGGAGTCGGTGAAAACACGGGACATCCGCTGAATATTAATACATATAATAAATAACGATAAAATATTTTCCCCAAAGGAATTCGTTCACTGTTTTATTGAAAAATATATTTTAGGCCTCCTTTGAATTTTGTATATATATATCTCGGAAATGTATTAATTTTTTTTTGGCAATATTGGAAATTAAGCGGACGTATTTTTAAATTTATTTGGTAAAATTATTAGTTTTATAATTGAAAAAAAAATGTATTAACTACGAACAAATTCGCCCTTCCATAATTTTAATTCTCCGTTTCTGCTAATAAATCAGTAATTCCCAAATATTCTCAAACAAACTTTCCTTTTTCGTTAAACCAGATTTATTCCAATAACTGTAACAATTCGCAAACAATCTCGTCCTTAAAGAAATTGGAAAGAAGTTGAAAGTACCCTTTTGTTGCGGTGTTTCGAGTTATCTTTATTGTTCGGATATTAAGGGCGTAAAATGTATTTTTGAGGGGACTTGTCTTCTCCCCTTTGTAGTCACACCCCAGCCACTCCGCACAAATGTTGCGTCGGTAACTACTACATAAACAATAACATATGTGCAGAACGTGAATGAGCGTGCGTGCGTGTGACGCCATAGAAACTGTTCCGGATTCGTCTCAGAGGGAAGGCGAGGTCAACACGAGAGAGTGGTTAGAAGCTGCCATACTGTACGTAGTATAAGTAATATACTTATACTGTGGTAGTTATACTTATATATAATATACTTATACTTATTTTGTTGGACACTGGGTCTAACAAAAGAGAGTTGTTCAGAGTACGACAAATTGTGAATATATCAATTTACGAATTAAAGAGCCCTGCCCTGCAAATCATTGTGCAAAATCAAAATCAGATTTAGTGAAGTTCCAATTCGCTTCGTTCAGTAGATCTATGAGATTCGTTTAATAAAGTCGCACCGCATTATGTTATCATTATCACGTTAAGTTGCCATTATGGTATTATCATCACCATCAACCTGCAGCTATCCACCGCTATCCAACAGTGGACAACCTCCAATGCTTTCCACCAAATGAGATCCTCCGCTTTCTTCAGCCTGCCACTTACAGCCACTTTTTAGATGTCATCGCTTCAATTAAAGGCGGAGGTCCAACTCTTCGTCACCCCACACGTGTCCTCCACGCGTCTAGAACCTTCCTCCCCATCTGCCATCGCTGACTCAGCAGATGCTACTGTACTGCACTGCACTACTACTGTAGCTTGCTGATATCAGTATGTACATGGCCAAAGTTTCCTTTTAAGTAAATTAATGCACTTGTGGTAGGAAAGCCTGCTCTTCCTTATTTATAGTAACAAAATTATTAGAAATGGACAGTCTAAAACTTGCACAATCCCATAAATGTGAGATCAGTAATTTATGTAACCAAACACTGATCTCACAATCATTACACAAAACTTCAAAAAGAAGCGTCCATGGCAACATTTTATTTCTTTTTTTTATGTGAGAGGGGGGCAAAGGAGCATATGGATCACCTCATGGAAAGCAATCACCACTGCTCACGGAGATCAGCAACACTAAGGGGTCACCGATCCGTTGCCAGCCTATACTCCTTCCTTTCCTTCTTTCTGACATTGATATTGACGATCCATTAACCACTCTGTCACAATATAAATTCACACCAGACGTAATAGGCTATTTGACCAACGTTTTTTGGATTTTATATTTAAGGACGTCACAATAATAAAACCACTCGTGAAAGAATTACATTGATAGCACAAAAATCTCTCGTGATATGTTAATTGGGTATTTGACTAACATTTTTTTCTGTTTGATATGTAGGGACGTCTCCATAATATAACCATAGGTGAAAGAATTACTTCGATAGCACAAAAATCTCTCGAGATATGGTAATTTGAAAATCACAATTTTTAGACTGCCCCAAAACGCTCCATACAAAAGACTACTGAATTATGACGTCACAGATCTGTATTTTGTATGCATCAAATCAGAAATTTGTACGACAGCTATGTTAAATATTACGTTTATGTGATTAGTATCATAATAAAAGTTATAGCATTTTTTATTGCTTCTCCAATGGAAATATTATTTTTTAATAATTTCATACTTTTAAAATGGATTTTCCCGCCAAACTTTGATCGACGCTAAAAAAAGTCTGACTGAAGATATTAGAATGAAAGTTTGCAGATCTTTATAGTTTTGTGTATTTTACGATATTGTTAATTTATTTGTACAATTTTTAAACATTGGAAACAACCCAATTTGAAAATTAAAATTTTGGACATTCCCGAAAACGCTCATTACAACAGGCTACTAGGTTATGACGTCACAGGTTTGTATTATGTATGGATTAAATAAGAAATTTGTACGACAGCTATGTTAAATATTACGTTTATGTAATTCTTGGTTGCTTCTCCAATGGAAATATATTTTTTTCATAATTTCATACTTTTAAAATGGACTTTCCCGCCAAATTTTTATCGACCCTAAATTAAGTCGGACGGAAGATATTAGAATGAATTAGATGTTTTGTGTATTTTACGATATTGTTAAATAATTTATACAATTTTTTAACATTGTCAAATGGCCTATTGTCTTAACTGAGTTTAGAATAAACTCAAATAAACCCATACCACAGATTGGAAGCTATACATCGTATACCAACCAACAACCAACCTTATAAACCATTATGGGGTCGTTGTTTATGCAAAAACAGATCGTAAGGTGAGTTTCACAGAAACGCCTGGTGCTTACAAGTAAGTTTTACTAATGTTACTATTTTTGGTATTTATTGATCACCGTCGAACACCAACGCTGAGTGCTTTATAGCTTTACAGATTCTTACTTATACTCAATTATAACATGCAAAACTACCATAACAACAGGCGATATAAATATATTTGATAAAGATAATTCCCAACGTAATTAATGTAGTTACCGACTGATTTAAATATGCTGGCCACGCATGTTTTATTACCACCAAGAGAGCCCAACTTGATCACACATTCCTCACTACGCATCCTCGCACAACTCTAATAGAAACACGGCATTACTCTCCCTTCTTCGGTGGTCGGGTAATAGAAATCGGAAAATATTATATTGGTCCACTAAAATTACCTGTTTTGCACATCAAATTAATCTGATAACACAACGAATTATGCACTAGATGTGCATTAAGTATTTTTCGATGTGCAAAATAGGTTAGGTTAGTATTTACTTGATGTTACGTTGAACCGTATCCACAAAAATCTCTCTTCATCGGAAACGGAAATTCCGCCAAACATTTTTCTCAGATACTTTATTTAAACATGCGTATGCTTCAGTACACCATAAATATGAAATATACATACTATAATGTAATGAATACAGGCAGCATATAGAAAGCTATTAAAATGACGCAATTGGCTTGAAGCCAAATCGATTTGTAACCGCCGCGCAAAAAGCAATAAAAACTGGACGTGCATACATGATAACGCCGGAAAAATTGCATTTGTCATAATATGCCGTATCTCAGATTATATAGGACAGTTTCTTTCGCGCCCTGGGGCTTTGCTGCCTAAGCTGTAGTCGATTTTGATCGATTCTTTTTTTTGATTGCGAAAGTCAGACTTCAATTTAGATTTGTGGTAATTGTGTTTAGCTTAGCCGGGAGTAACGCTTGAGCTTTAAGCTGACGATGTTTGCCACAACTTAAACGGTCTGCATCAGCTCATGTTTCGAAACCAGTAGTTTATATTAGGCTAACTCATAAAAGTCTACTTTACAGTAGAAGCTTACAAAGGGAAAAATGTGTTATATATATTTTTTAATTAAGATTCTTATTAGAATTTTAGTAACCTTTATAGTAAAACTAGCGGCCGCCCGCGACTTCGTTCGCGTGGAGTTAGTTATGCAAATAATTTTTAATTACATTCGAAAAAGCTAAATACCTAATGAAAGGAAAAAAATAAAAAAAGTTAAAAACAATCAATATTTAGACGAATTTTTAGAATCAATGAAGTCGACGGATATTATTTTTTAAAACCTCTTTGTATAACCTAAAGTACTTTTCATTGTTATAATAAAACATCCCTCCTTATAATATTAAGTATGTAGTAGTTTTCAATATTTTTTATATTTAAATATCATTTAAAATCCTTCTGCCATAATTACTTTAACTTCAATAACATTGGATTTTCATACAAATTTCCAACCCCCGTTTTAACCCCAAAAAGGTGTTGATTTCTAAAGATACATTATTAGTACACCTCCACACCATCTATAGAGCATACATTTTAAATTTCAAGTTTCTTACTTTAGAAACATAGAACTTTCATACAAACTTCCAACCCCCATTTTAACCCCAAAAAGGGGTTGATATCTAAAGATACATTATTAGTACACCTCCACACCATTAATAGAGCATACATTTTAAAATTCAAGTCTCTTACTTCACAAACATAGAACTTTGATACAAATTTCCAACCCTCGTTTTAACCCCAAAAAGGGGTTGATTTCTAAAGATACATTATTAGTACACCTCCACACCATCTATAGAGCATACATTTTAAAATTCAAGTCTCTTACTTCAAAAACATAGAACTTTGATACAAATTTCCAACCCCCGTTTTAACCCCAAACAGGGGTTGATACCTAAAGATAAATTATTAGTACACCTCCACACCATCTATAGAGCATTCATTTTAAATTTCAAGTTTCTTACTTTAAAAACATAGAACTTTCATACAAACTTCCAACCCCCATTTTAACCCCAAAAAGGGGTTGATATCTAAAGATACATTATTAGTACACCTCCACACCATTAATAGAGCATACATTTTAAAATTCAAGTCTCTTACTTCACAAACATAGAACTTTGATACAAATTTCCAACCCCCGTTTTAACCCCAAAAAGGGGTTGATTTCTAAAGATAAATTATTAGTACACCTCCACACCATCTAAAGAGCATACATTTTAAATTTCAAGTTTCTTACTTTAAAAACATAGAACTTTCATACAAACTTCCAACCCCCGTTTTAACCCCAAAAAGGGGTTGATTTCTAAAGATACATTATTAGTACATCTCCACACCATCTATACAGCTTACATTTTAAATTTCAAGTCTCTTGCGTCAGAAACATAGAACTTTCATACAAACTTCCAACCCCCGTTTTAACCCCCCAAAAGGGGTTGATTTCTAAAGATACATTATTAGTACCCCTCCACACCATCTATAGAGCATGCATTTTAAATTTCAAGTCTCTTGCTTCAAAAACATAGGACTTTCATACAAACTTCCAACCCCCATTCTACCCCCTTAGGGGTGGAGTATCGTAAAATCCGTTCTTAGCGGATGTCTACACCCTATAAGGAACCTACCTGCCAAATTTCAAGTTTGTAGGTGTTATAGTTTCTGAGATTTCGTGATGAGTGAGTGAGTGATTTTCTCTTTTATATATATAGATTATTTATTAATATTATAAATGCACATATTTACTTTTTCATAAATATTTGTATGAAGCGTGACCTAGCCGTAATTGCCATTATACATATAACACTGGGCTAACTATTGCTAGTGTAGTTTATTACTGGAGACAATAATGCTAAAGAGTGTTTTTACTGCGTTTGTATAATATTCTTTTAATATTTTTTTGTTTTTCGTAAATAGTAATGGGGTGTAAATGGTTCATCAACATCCTTGAACCAAAGCCAACTTCACCTGCACGCGGCACACCCTGCTGACTGACAAGCGAAGCTCTGGCGAAAAGAGAGGTAGGGAGCGTAATTGTAAGCTACCCGACTGGGGAATGTACCTCCACCTCACAGAATACCGCAGCCAAATAGCAATTCCCTTGAGGGTTGTTGTGTTCCTGCGAGTGAGTGAGGTCACCAGAAAAGAAGGAGATGCTGCGTTGGCAGCGGGGGTGGCGGCGAACGAGCGATATTTTATGTTGCGAGCGTTAATATGGCTAAGGTAACTGATTCACATCAGGCGGGCCGTATGCTTGTCTGCCATCCGACGTAGTATATAAAAAAAAAGTAAGCTTAGGTTTGTAAGTTTATTTACAAAATCTAATACTTTTACAAAATTTCAATTTTTTAAGTTTTTAAATCGCAGCATCATAATCTTCATCATCATCATCAATAAATTGGTTAAAATGACATATGTCCAGACGCTGAGACTTAGTTACAAATATTATAATACTATTCATCATCATCAGCCTATATCTACCCACTGCTGGATATAAGCCTTCCCCAATGCCTTCCACCAGATACGATCCTCCGCCAACCGCTTTTCAAAGGTCATCGGACCATCTAGAATATATTATAACAACTAGCGGCTCACGCGACTTCGTACGCGTGGATTTCGTTATTTGCACTTAATTTTTAATTATATTCGAAAAAGCTAAATACCTGAAGAAAGGAAAAAATAAAAGAAAGATAAAAACAATCAATATCTAGACGAATTTTTAAAATCAATGAAGTCGACGGAAATTATTTTTTCTAAACCTCTTTGTAAAACCTAAAATACTTTTTATTGTTTTAATAAAATATCCCTCCTTATAATATTTAGTAGTAGTTTTCAATAATTCTTATACTTAAATACCATTTAAAATCCTTCTGCCACAATTACTTTAATTTCAATAACATTGGATTTTCATACAAACTAACATCCCCGGTTTTAACCCCAAAAAGGGGTTGATTTCTAAAGATACATTATTAATATACCTCCACATTATCTATAGAGCATACATTTTAAATTTCAAGTTTATTACTTCAAAAACATAGGACTTCCATGCAAACTTCCAACCCCAGTTTTGCCCCCTTAGTAGTTGAGTTTCGTAAAATCCATTCTTAGCGGATGTCTACACCCTATAAGAAACCTACCTGCCAAATTTCAAGTTTGTAGGTGTTATAGTTTCTGAGATTTTATGATTAATCAATGAGTGGTATTTCGCTGTATAGACACAAATGATTCTAATAGAATAAGCAGAAGAACTAGCGGTCTAACTAACCTATAACTTTTGCTTCAAAGTTCTAAATACTTAACAAGTGTAGATATAGTCTGCATCTGAACTTACTAACTAGAGTTCAATAAGCCACACACAATTGGTACCAATGTTTGTGTCTATTAACTAGCTTCGAATACTTAGTTAGAACTTGAAGGTGATTATCTCCTAGTTATATCTTATTACTGGCGGGTTTAGTTCACTAAATTAACAGCATAATTACCCAAATCAAAATTATAAAATTTTAGGTAAATTACTCACCATCATCCCCAAGCCAAAGTAAACCTTCCCTGCATCTGGTGCACCCAGTCGACTGATTTGATTGTGGCTCTAACGAAAGAGAGGTAAGGCATGTCGAACCCACCTGGATAAGAACCTCCATTTCAGAGAAAATTGTAACCGTAAATTAAAAATATACAATTAATATAATTGTATAATTAGTACATCTCGCCATAAATTAAAATTCCGTCCATATCATCTTGATGATTGGCGATCTACCACAGTACGCTTTTTAAGGCATTTTCTACCACGAACTGTGAAATGGTGGAATGAACTTCCCTCAGCAGTATTTCCAAAAAAATACAACATGGCTTTAAGGAGAGTATGGCTATTTCATCGATAGCATTAGTGATGGCTTACATAGCTGAAGCCGAATACCATCGAATATTTTGATTCGAAAAATAGGTTTTACGTTTAAATTATTGACAAATATTTTCAGCTCAAGGTTACTTCAGCTTAGATTTATGGTATCTGTGTCTAGCTAAGCTAAACACAGATACCAGAAACCTCAGCTGAAGTGTGATATTCGCATTAAAAAAAAAACCGATGGTAATCGGCTTCAGCTTAGCCGGTTGGGGTCCCTGGTTTTTTTTTATACCACCAGTGTGGCAAACAAGCATACGGCCCGCCTGATGGAAAGCAGTTACCGTAGCCTATGAACGCCTGTAACACCAGAGGCATCACACGCGCGTTGCCGACCCTCATTAAACAAATTAACAGACATGTTCATGTACACGCATGTTTGCCATGTGCGATAAGCATATTCTACTACTTTAATACTATAGGATAACCACAAAATCTTATTCAAGTGATTCTATCAAATAGACCCTATTAATTTGCACAAGAAATAGGAGCAGGTAGGAATAATTCTGGTGGCCTCGTTCTACCATGATGAATAGGCTAGCCGTCGGAACGTGGGTGGAGTGTCAACTAACATGTAAGATCAATATTAGTAGAACGCTTTCTCAGACTCTGCGTAGTGTATACGACTTACACTAATACATAATTATTTTGCAATATTACGGCAGAAGGTCCTAAATAAACAAAAGATACTAGTTTCGGGTAATTACATGTCATGAACTACGGTACACTCCGACCTAAGAGTATTACACGATAAATTGCGCAAAATATGAATGTTAATGCACGAATGATATTTTATATTACAGATATGTTATTTCGATAGAACATACCCTGGCCTCTCGCGTGTCTCCCTGGGTGACAGCTGAAACATAATGGCTTACGCTAAACGCAAGTAACTCACTGAGCTGTATCCCTGTTTTCTACCTCGAACTCTCAAGTTGTGAAATGAACTGCCAGCCAAGGTTTTCCCTGGAGACTATGGTATGGAGTTTTTCAAGAAAGGCGTATCCAGACAATCTGGCAGTTCGTACGTTTGTTTGTCACCCTAGTCGTATAAAAAAATAAGTAAATAAATAAGTAATACTAATCCTCAATAATATAATAATATGCCAGTACTAAATGTATTCCACGCCTTTATGTTTTAATTTATCTGTCTTGTGAAACGATAAATCAAGAATAGATATGATTAGATTCTGTCTTATATAATTAGATACCTAATCTAATTATGTTGACTTAGTTCACGAAAAACATGAATATGAAAACCACGAGAGTAAAGGATACAAATATCTGTTCGTAAATATTTTGCTTCTAGTACATCGACTGGGACAAATATAGACATCTTATTCGTCAGCTTGCTTAACGCGGACTGACTGCCATGCGGGATGCGATAATTAGGTCTTATAATTTGTGTCAAAATTGGGAGCTCAGTAACATATCTATATAATGTAATATCATTGCACGTTATAATTAATAGTCTGTAGGTTTAGATAATAGCAAAGTTGCATTACACGAATTATTTACTTTGTAACAATAATAACCGTTGCTATTCTGCCGTATGACACTATAAACCAGTCTATACGAGGAACGTTGTAACATTACAGAGCCACTATAATGTTATTGTATAACTTTAAGCCTTACCTACGACCAGAATATAGCACTAAGTATTCTTTGCGTACCTATGTACTTGTAACACAAAAAAGTTTTTAATCTCCGACATTCGGTTGAAGATAATATGCCAAAAATGGTGCTTCGCAGGCGGTTTAGTTCACAGTTTGTCTAGAAACAAATCGATATCTTCAGATGATTTGATAGCTTGAGTCTTGTTCAAAAGCCATTGTGGTGATTTTTGACGATCCTACACCTACGGACATGGTACTGAGCCCGTCTCTGGGGTTTTGCCTCCCTTTGTGAATTCTATACCTCGTAGAATGGATTGTGTTCCGAGCAACTATTTAATATTGATGTCTATGGTCTCCTGCGAAGGCAATGATTGTTAAAATATTCATTCTGTATTTGAATCGAAATGATCGCGTACGATTCTGAAGATCCTTATCTTTATTATATATATATAATTCTACTGTACGTGTGTATGTCACTGTACACCTCCTAAACGGCTGAACAGATTTGAATGAATTTTTTTGTATGCTTTTGGGCGGCACCCTGGATGGTTTAGATTCACAAATCAGCCCGGCAGATGGCGCTGCAGTGATGAGAACGGGAAGATTGAGCCACAGCGAAGCGTGGGCCGGCCGCTAGTCTTCTCTAATATCAAAGATATGCAGCTATCAAAACACAGAATTCGTCATTCGAATCTTTACCAGTATAAAACACTAAAATCGCAACAGAGGTAAAATTACAGTTTTGGCATTCGAGTATTCTATATTTTATTTTGGTTCAGCCAAAGAATACACGTACTTGTGTCTTGTATAAAACCGTTACCGAAAAACCAAATATCAATGTTTATAAATATGAGCAATGCTTGTAATCTATATAGATTATGTGTGTGTGTGTGTGTGTGTGAAAAATTTTAAAAATCGGAAAATTAGAAAATTTTATAAAACTTAACGACCCCATTAACTTTTCAATTATGCAATGCTGTACTTTAAGTCGTTTGACAGAACTGTCAGTCATTTGACAGATTGCGCGACACCAATACGAATTCCATATCCATTGTTAAGAAGACATGACAATCATGACATCGTCTGTCGGGACAGCTAGTGTAAATATATATTTAAAGTATATGGTAGTATATTAATAATATCCGTAATGATACTTACCTAAAACATTTAATGGTTAATGTTTGTCTGTTTGTACTTGTACGTAATAAAATGAATATAACAAAAGGACCAATTCCCATTACCTTGTAGAATAGTTAGGAAACTATTAGTTGAAATTTATGGATGTGTGAAGTTGGCTTTAGACTATTGCAACAGTAGTACAGTGGTATGCAACCGTGGACCGTTATGATATATTGCTACAATTTTAATCAATTTGAAGAACAATACGTGTGACATTTATTAAAAACGATTCGAGTTAGCCATTTCGTTTTGTTCAGAATATTTCAGTTCATCATATATTTGATATGAAACAAATCACTGGGAAGTGGAATAATTAGGAAATGGACGTTGTGAACGGGAAGGACTTAGTCACTTCTGCTGTGTAAAATATATTGACAGTAATAATTTTTAGAACCGATTATACTTTATATAATAATAAATTATATCAATAATAAATAGAGGTTTTACTGTGCCGCCCTGACAGTCCAGGTAGTCATGCTCACTAAAGTGTTCAAACTGGTGGTGGTGTCGTGTGGCGGATCGCCGCATTCCCAATAAAATGGTTGAATGCGGTGATGGCTGCCCCTTGCATCAACTTGTGAACGGGTGCTGCTAGAGGGGACTGGTCTGCCCTGGCTGTCATGGTTGCAATGTAAACAATAGGAGGATTTACGTTAAGTAGTAATAGACAACAATATAATTTTTAGCATAATAGCGACGTGCAATTTATAAATTGTAAGAATATTGTACGATAAAAATAGAACATTGTTAATAAAAGGTACGGACCCCGGGTCTGTTGATTATAATTATTATCAATAAAAAAAAGTCAATAATAAATAAAAAGCCTTTAATTTCTTGCAAAGAAATACTACTAGTGAACTTAAGTATTTTGCAAATAAAATAGTCTAGTTAGTTTTTTTTTTTTTTTTTTTCAAAATTCGTAGTGTTATATGTATTTTAATTCTATAATTTTTCAATCTAATCTTTATATAAAATTCCTTTTGATTGAAATCCACTGCCTCTTTCCTGTTATTATTTTCTTCGAGATATCTTAAAGTCTTTAAGACTAAATAAAAAAATACTGTTTAGTTAGCGCAGACAAACATAATTATAGAAATTAAAAAATATTCAAAAGTCACATTAGAGTAGAGTAGATGTAGAGACCAAGACAAACAGACATGTTCATATACACAAATATTTATCTTGTGCGGGGATCAAACCCGCGACCTCGGAGTCAAAGTGGCCATTGCTACAGGCTCGTCAAAAGAAAAGAAATTATCACATCACATTGGCGGACTTATTTCAGGGATCTCTTCCATATTGAAAAATAGAACGAAAAACATAATTTGTCAGAAACTACATACTCATGGCTGCATAAATTTACAGTACTCACTTTTTTTGTAATATAAATAAAGACGTTGTAGTT
Source organism: Hypsopygia costalis (assembly GCA_937001555.2). Taxonomy (NCBI): domain Eukaryota; kingdom Metazoa; phylum Arthropoda; class Insecta; order Lepidoptera; family Pyralidae; genus Hypsopygia; species Hypsopygia costalis. The sequence goes on along the minus strand of OW443339.2, from coordinate 11,601,490 downwards.
ATTTTAATTTGTCATGTTGAAGCTCGCTAACGGCTTAGCCGCAGCGTGAAATACAACGGATGCTGCGGAGCTTCTATTGCCCAAATGATATACGACTTCGGGTAGTTAACTCTGAGGGAGATTATATTAATTTGTGCATACTGAACCATGTTTTATACAAATAAATTATGATTTTGTGTGTATTTTATCGAGAAGTTCTATGGCGACGTTTGGAGTGTCAGTCTATTCGATTACACACGTTAAGAAATGTTGATTGTAACCTGTTTATGAATGGATATGATTATGACGAGCTCGGTGGTCGAATGGTTAACAATGGCCACTTTGACTCCGAGGTCGCGAGTTCGATTCCCGCACAAGACAAACATTTGTGTGCATGAACATGTCTGTTTGTCTTGGTCTGGGTGATTTCTATGTATTATAAGTATGTATTTACGAAAAAAAAATGTATTTAAGTACATTTACCAGTTGTCTAGTACCCATAACACAAGCTTTGCGCTTAATTTGGGACTAGATGGCGCTGTGTAAATTGTCGAGAAATATCTATACCTATCTATATCTATATGGATATATTTATTACAAGCTACACCGTTCTTTCAAAGGGCACATTAAACGTTGTTAATCTAATGTTGGTTAAGTTAGATGATGGTCGTTAACCCCCAAGGCCTCCGCCAACCCGCAGTTGAATAGCGTAATGGAGTATACTCCTCTTCTTTCGATTAGCATCCCAGCTGTGGGATGGATATGGGTTGATATAGACGTACGTACGGTCTACGACCGCACACTTGCAGAAGGAATAAATTATCAATTTACATTGTAATAGGCTAACTCGTCATCAGCTCTTCTACTTTCTACTACTGGGTATGGGTCTCCCTTCCATAGAAGAGATTTAGAGCATACTCCACCACGCTGCTCAACTGTGGGTTGGCGGAGGCCAGTATTTTCAAGCCACCTAAAGACCACTGATTTGGCTTAACGACTGTCATCGATAATGACAACAGCCGAGACCGACGGTTTAATGTGCCCTCCGAAGCACGGAGGAGCTCGAGAAAAATAAACCCATCCATGTGCAGGATACGGTCGACGTTGCTTAACTTGCGTGTTCGATTAGACCAACACACGCAACGACTCCACCGAGCTTCTCGGGATAACTTATAAAGTTAATATGCCTAAGATATACCTAAGATATTGCCTTTATTGGCGCTGTTAATCCCGGCTATACAGGAGACACAGTGTTGGGAATGTGTGGTGGGCCCCCGTCCCGTTTTATTTAAGGTATCTTAACTTTATGGGCTAACTACATTGAAGCACATTATGACGTCGATTCAAGATCAGACAAATTATCAAATCGTAACGCGTTCCTATCAACTAGAGTCTGTAACAAACTGTATCACTAACCCCTAATAATAAAGTTATTTCCCCCCACAGAACAGCAGTATCACTCAACATCAACAAGTTATTGGCATGAGTGAATGAACGCGGGAATAATCTAACGTAACACAAAGTAGGGATCCTGCAGGTGGCGGATCGGTAATGGCGCTGGCGACTTGATGAATAGGCGAGAACGTGGTCCGTGAGCAAAACAGCCCCTTTCTATTGCCGTCGCCTCTAAAATATTGCCAAAATCGCCCGTTCAACATCAACTAATTCAATGTATAGATTGATTTAGTCTCCCGTCGCTGAACGTTTACAAATGGTTTAATTTCGCTGCGAAAGATTAAGGGATTCTTGCTCGAAGGCTCGCCGGATATTATCGAGCGACCGATGTTTCTAAAAGCCTTGATAATGGCCAGGTGAGTTATTATTACATTGTTATATTTGATATGGCTTTGGAACAGATTTTTGTTTAAAAAGATTGTGATTAAGATTACTAATTGTACCATTAAGTTAATATCATCATCATCACTATGGATATAGGCCTCCCCAATGCTATCCACCATATACCTGGACTTGGTGCTCTTAAATACAAGGCCGGCTTAGTTTAGGCTCCAGATCTCTCACAGATCGCATCATCATCATCAGGTCATTTTAGTCTCCACTACAGGAGCACGACCCTCTCTCGTCCGTTGCAGACAGATGGAGGATTTGGCCTACACTCCCCACGCTGGCCAGACGGGTTGAAGAGGCCTGATCGATGTTTTATAATGTATTTCCCTTAGTCGCCTTGTACGACATCCACGGGAAGAGACGGAGTGATTCTATTCTAGTCTGCCCGAAACCACACGGCTGACAGATTGCATCTCACAGATTCTCACAGGTTGATTCTTATGCAACAAAGAACTATAATTTGTTTATTTACCTGTATCTTTCTGTAATTTGTGTAGATGAAAAAACATTTTTTTGATTTTGATATACAATCGTGCGCTTTCCGCATCCAGCCGCATTTGTGATGTCATCAGTCCATCTAGACGGGGCTACACGATGCTTCGTCACCACATACGCGGCTTCCACTGTCGAGTTACTCGAGTTAGGACTCGACAGTGGAAAAGTAGGATCGTTCTCACACAAGCTTCGCTTACTTTGGGGCTAGATGGCGCTGTGTAATTTGTCTGACAATATTTATTATTATTATTATTTATTCTTCCCCCATCTGCCATCACTGACACAGAAGTTGTGGCCGGCCCACTGCTACTCCAGCTTGCTGACTCGAAGAGCTATGTCAATGCATTTAGCATCAAGTCCGCCTACTGTACCGAGATTTTGTGGTCAATATATATATTTATACATATATATATAAATCTGTTATAGAAAAACCCCTAACTCTCTCCATCGTTCACTTGTCCGGCTCCCGGCGCCAAAGACTGCATTCTCAAAGAACGTGATGTGATATTTGCTCGAATTTATGGCTTGCCGTTGACACCTTGTACTCGCAGAAAGGGCAATGTACAAGTTTGAAAGAAAATAATTTGGCTCTAAAGTTTCCATTCCCGGTTAAAAATCCCGCGACGGGATAATCAACTTCTAACCACTGTTTAAGTATTTAATCTATCTCTCACCGATTTAAAGAACAGAAATAAATGTCGACCTTTCGTAGAAGTTTCCCATCTTTAACGGCATTCAGAGCAGCGTTAGCAGTATTTCAAGTATTTCGTCTATAGGATTGCATAGTCTTAGTATTTTGTCAAAATCACATATTTTGAGAAAGTCAGGAGCTATACTCTTAGATGTATAACATCGAAGGCAATACGCCTGCTAGCACCGGTAATGCCTCGGTGCTGACAGTTCTATATGCGTTGCATGAAAATATTAAAGCAAGGCGTTGCCTTTAGAGCTATTTCCAACGCGCAGCACCTATAATAGTATCCCGATCAGCCCAAGCTGGTAAACCGTAAAAGATACATCACAAATAGGTGACAGTATAAATAATTGTCAATGTTTTAAAAGTCAATCTACATGGACGTTGAAATTCATGTTAATGCTTAGAAGTTTTTTAGTTTTCTTTTTAGCTTTTTCTCCAACCTGCTATATATGTATGTTCAATATAATTGAAATTTCTATTCGAAAGTAATCCCAAGTAACAGATCCAGGATTTGTTAGCAACTGATTTCTCATTAAATTGTTCACGGCGGAACCTGCAAACTATCCTTCATCAAGAGCTGATATGTTGTATGAGGCGCAAAGTCAACACGATTACGATAGTCCCAGCCAGACTCAAAGCCTAGGCTAGCTAATAGCCAGTTTTTAAATAGTTGATCTCGAATCTGCTGGGATTAACAAGTGACCATCATCGGTGTATCTAGTTAAAGAGCATCCTTCCAGTAAGGCTAAAGAAATCATCAAAACCGATATTCCAGACATACGGACATAGCGATAGATGAATACGACATTGCTGTCGGCATCGGGTGGGAGCGCGGGTGCTGGCGGCTCGGACGGCGAAGGCGGTGGGAGCGGGGAGAGAGGCGAGTCGGCGGATAACGTCACAGACGGCCGTGCGTCATCGCGTTCGCCCGATAACAAGTTCTCGGACCAGCTGACTGGCGCGGTAGACAATCGCTCATTTGCGACCGCACTGAAATCAAACTCTAGTGAGAAGAGTGATGGTAAAATGAGCGAAGGATGGACTTTGGTACAAAAACAAAAACCATATAAGAATATTCGTTTCACTGGAAGAATGGGTAATGGTAAGATCGAACCCGAACAAAAATTCAGAGCCGCTGATAGAAAAACACCTATGTTCATTACTAATGTACATACGGGGACATTGAAAACAGACATAAGTAATTATATCTACAGTAAAACGAATGAATGTGTAAATTTGGAGAAAATTGCTATGAAAAAGAAAGGCGAATACGATGCATATAAGTTCTTTGTATCGGAATCTAAATTACAAATGTTCTTAGATGAAAAACTGTGGCCAAAAGGTATAATTTTCAGACGCTTCATACATTTCAAAAAAAGACATTCGTACGAAGGTATACAGGCTTCCAGTGGCGGCAGTTCAAACCAAAACAATGGATAGTAGTACCTATAAATTTGCTAGTTTCAACTGTAAGAGCGTGAAGCGCTCTGTCGAAGCGATACGTGAGTTGTGTCGAACATCTACGATAGTCGCTCTTCAGGAAACATGGTTACTGCCTAATGACCTGTCATTTTTGAGCAGTATAGATGACAATTTCACCTGCACCGGGACATCAGCGGTCGACACGACGGCGGGGGTGTTACGCGGGCGACCGTATGGTGGAGTCGCGATTCTTTGGCGGCACAGTATATTTCCCAATGTGGTAACGATCCCATGTGATAACCCGCGTGTATGTGCTATAAAAATAGTGTTACAAGATCGGTCAATCTTAGTGGTGAGTGTGTATATGCCTACCGACGCGCCCACGAACTTAGTGGAATTTACGGACGTCCTCGGCTCGGTAAGTGCAATAATTGACAGTTATAACATTGAATGTGTCTATATACTGGGCGACTTTAATGCGCATCCCACAGAACAGTTTTTCACTGAACTGTCATTATTTTGTGAGGAACAGGAATGGACTTGCGTAGATGTAGATATGCTGAAGGACTTATCAAATTGTTTTACGTTTGTCAGTGAGGCTAATGGTGCTCAGAGATGGTTAGACCATTGTGTTATATCTAAAGCAGCGGTATCCTCTGTATCCAAAGTGTACATACAGTATGATATACTGTGGTCTGATCACTTTCCATTGATAATTGAGTGTAATTTAGACGTAATCTCTCCTAAAGTACATGAATTAAAATCGCCACCAAATAATGTATTATGGGGGGATAGAGGCTTGGAACAAATTGACTCTTATTATAAGGAATGCCACGCGCATTTAAGACTTATAGATTTCCCAATTGAATTTAAAAACTGTGCTGATCAAACCTGTAATAATCCGAAACATAAACAAGTAATTGACAAATTATACAAAGAAATAATAGATGTACTAAAAAGGGCAGCCGTGGCCTCTAGAAATCATAAATTTGGTAAACGTAAGAAAGATAAATATGTATTAGGTTGGAATAAACATGTAAGCGAGGCACACAGGAATGCAAGACAGAAGTTTCATCTTTGGTGTTGGTATGGTAAACCTAAGGTTGGTACAACTTACAATGAAATGTGTGAGGCTAGGAAATATTTCAAAAAACGTTTGAAGTGGTGTCAAAACCATAAAGAACAAATAAAGATGGATATACTGGCTTCACATCATTCATGTAATGACTTCCGCTCTTTCTGGAAGGCAACACAGAAATTAAATACGAAGCCTGCAGTTCCTGTGTGTGTCGAAGGCATAAGTATTGCTGGGGAGATAGCTGATCTTTTTAAGGATCATTTTGCTGTTAAGTCGCCGTTGGGACCATCGCAAACGGTGCTGAATGTTGAGACCGGAAAAGCGCTGGGAATCAAATGTACTGCTAAGGATGTAGAGCTTATAATAAAATCGATGACCAGAGGTAAATCGCCTGGCCATGACGGACTCAGTATTGAGCATCTACGTCATGGTGGTCCACACTTGCCGAGACTGTTGGCAATGCTCTTTAACTTTTGTATAGGCCACTCTTATATGCCTGAAGAGATAATTAAAACTGTGGTTATACCTATAGTTAAAAATAAAACGGGTGACATAGCCGACAAAAATAACTATAGACCCATATCTTTAGCTACAGCTGTATCTAAAGTGTTTGATAGCATGCTTAACTCACAGTTAAAACAGTACATAAAGCTGCATGACAACCAGTTTGGCTTTCAAACAGGTCTGTCAACGGAAAGTGCCATTTTGTGCGTTAAGCATGCTGTCAAATACTACACAAGTCGAAAAACGCCAGTTCATACGTGCTTCCTCGACTTGTCAAAAGCGTTTGACTTGGTTTCTTATGATATTTTGTGGAGTAAGCTCGAAAATAGACAGGTACCACCGGAACTCATAAACATCTGCAAATATTGGTATGGGAATCAGGTTAACAACGTGCGATGGGCGGGGAGTATATCGCAGTCGTACAGGCTGGAGTGTGGGGTTAGGCAAGGAGGGTTGTCTTCGCCTACATTATTTAACCTGTATATCAATGACCTTATCGTGGCACTGAGCAGCACCCGTGTCGGCTGTCACGTAGATGGAATTAATGTTAACAATATAAGCTATGCCGACGACATGGTGCTGCTGAGTGCATCGGTATGTGGCCTTAGAAAACTCGTGGCTATTTGTGAAGCATATGCTGTAAGACATGGTCTGGTGTATAATACGTTAAAAAGTGAAGTCATGGTCTTTGAGGTCAGAGGTAAAAACACTGATAATTTCCCGGAAATCAAACTCAATGGCACTGCCTTGAGGAGGGTGTACAAATTTAAATACCTGGGACACCAATTGACCTCTGACCTCAAAGATGATGACGATATTGAGAGGGAGCGGAGGGCGTTGGCGGTGAGGGCGAACATGATAGCTCGCAGATTTGCGCGCTGTTCTAAAGAGGTGAAAATCACTCTTTTCAGATCGTACTGTGCATCCTTCTACACCTGCAATCTGTGGGCTGTATATACCCAAAGAGCCTACAATACCCTCCGTGTCCAATATAATAACGCTTTCAGGGTGTTGATGGCGTTGCCGCGATTCTGTAGTGCGTCAGGTATGTTTGCAGAATATCGTGTGGATTGCTTCTACGCTACCATGCGCAAACGATGCGCATCCCTGGTGCGCAGAGTACGTGCCAGCGCCAACAACATCCTGAGTATGATCGCGAGCAGACTGGACTGCATGTATGTCAACCACTGCTGCGCAATATCGAATGGGATTGCGCGGCAGTGATTGTCTGTATTTAGATATATTATTGTTCAACCAACTTACTAACATTATTTAGTTATAAGGATAAATTGTTACTAACAAAATGGGCAAATAGTCTGAAATAAAGATTTATTATTATTATTATTATTATTATAGCACAGAGCCTTGAGGGCAGCCCTGTGCTTTGAAATATAGCCAAATTTCAATATATAGTAAGGCCTGTCAGACTGATATAAATGATAAAATAGTCCGTCAATCTTGTTTTTATCTGAATGAAATTATGCCTAACCAATTTTTTAAATACAAACAAGTAGTCAAACAAGTAGTCCTATATTTTTTGACGTTTATTGTTCCTTTTGACGCTATAAATGGAAATATACTAAAATTCTCTTGATATTTTTAGCAACCTTAAAAAGGGCAGTACAGTAGGTATTATTCTATACTAGCTGATACCCGTGACTTTATCAGAGTTATTTTGATTAGAAATATGTATTTTGTTTCATTCAGAAACCCCAAATACTCGTACTTATTTCCAGAACAGTTAATTGATTCAGGTATTTGGCGGAAGTCAAATTTTATCTAAACTACTTTGCGTGCTTCCACCCACTACCGTTAGTAGATGCAATGTGACTGCTTTGGTTGTCTCTGCTCCATATGCTGCGATCATCTCGGCGAATCTCCAACATCTGAAATGGAAGAAATTTACAGAATAAGAAATGTAATGTAAGACTATGTATAACCATATGAGCTCTTTCAATTTCCAATGAGAATCTCATTAAAATCAGATTATCTCTCCCGTAGATTACCCCAGAAAAACAAATTAATCTCTTCATTTTAATTTATACGAATATATTGAGGTACATTATTATAGTATATCAAGTATAGTTAAACAAAGTTATGTATAAATGGTGGAATTAATAAATACTATATATATCTTTGATCATTAATATATGAGGAAACTGACTTAACTCGCAATTAGTTCGCACAAGCAAGCCGTCGAAACTGACGTTTGTGACAATTGATCGAAATAGGTAAAAACGCCGTCTTCTATATTACAAAGATGAACAATTTATAAAGTGTATTGATAAAGTACTCGTAAATAAAGCCCAAGGGATCACATATAATATAACACTAAATTACACAAGAATAATTTCATATTTTTGCGAGGAAAAAAAGCGCCAGGGCGCCGATTACGTGCTCGGCGAGAGAAGAAGATAGCAAGTATATTGAAATGCCGAGATGATAAGGATAGCGATACTCGCTTTCTCACAGGCGACAGGAACCGTTTTCTGACGCAATTAAGTATATTATGAGTATGCTATATCTATAGTATCCATTACATTAGCATTGCAATGTTATTGTTGCCGAACTATCGGTAGTAAAACTATCCGTAATTTTAATCTAAAAATAGCCATGCTAACGATTAGCCTACCACCTAACCTAGCTCAGGACGAGGCAATACTATCACATTAAGTGCAATATTATCAATACAATCGATAGTATCGATATATATATTATTATATATATAATATCCACATATATAAAATATATATAATCTAAAACAATATCGATATCGATATTGTTTTAGATTATCGATAGTCTGCCAATTTGCGATAGGATTAAGTATGTTTTAACTGTAATGTAATTAAACGAGAACCATTAGTGAACGATATACCGTTTTTTATATACACATTCCACGGGAAACTTTTTGATATTTATTTCAATATCTTTATTTTTGGGACTATCAACTATTATACCTGAACATAGTAAACAATACTATTACAAATTGGCAGACTATAGATAATCTAAAACAATCGATAATATTGTTGCAAAAAAAAACGATAGCATTGATAGTACCAATATTATTGATAGTATCGATAGCATTTATAGTAACGATACTATCGATAATGTGTGAACCACAATACTATTGACAATATAGGTAAAATTGCACTTATTCGATGGTATCGTATTGATTTGGTAATTGAGCTATCGATAGTATCGATTCTATTGAAAGGCCGGTCGATAGACTTTCGATTGGCCGGCTATCAATAGACTATAGATTAATCCTTGATATTCGACTATCGATCGGCAACATTAGCCAGTGATTTCATTCGTGTGGAATTTTAGCTTATCGTCAAACCTGTAAATTACGATATAGGTATTGTCATTCCGTTATCTATTAAAGCCTAAAAAAATGTTGCTATGTAAAAATATTTGTGAAAACACTGAAAGAGATATCACGCCAGCTACCTTATAGCGGCAAACATTAAACGTGCTTTGATATTTATAAAATCTCATTTTTATTTTGTTATCTTCCTACAGTACTTTCCATTAATTTCTCAAATTTATATTCAATGAATAGGCAGAAACGCTTTTTCAAACCGTCTAAAGGTCACTGACTTGTCTTAACGACTGCCATTTAATGAACTATTGAAACCGACAGCTAATATGCTCAGCGAAGTAAATAGGACCTTAATATTAATATACATAGACCGTTGCGTATTTGATTTGACACGCGCATAGACGAGTGATTCGATCGAGCATAGACTTTTAAGAGAGCATATTTTATAGACGCCGGTCTGGCATGGCAAGCATTAGATATAGAATGTCGTAAATTTGATATAGCGTTGTCATATAACTGTTTCGCACAATATTGTGCTTTCCTTTTAAAAAACCAACACGTGACCTCAGATGAAAAAAGAATATTTAATCCGAGCACGAAACGGAAACTTGTAGAAATCTATCTCATTTCCTTACATGATGACAGCCTATATTAGTCATTTGTTGTGAGTATGTGATGGTAACTGTCAATTTGTCTATAGTTTTTCTCTGTCTAGGACGTCAAGCTCCTATCTAGGCGTGATGACTCTTTGTGGCTTAAGTATAGAAAAAAATCTACCAATACTGAAATGTATTCTAAAAACGCGAAAAAATAACCGCATGTGACACTACTCATAAAAATATACCCACAGCGGATTTCTGCAGTGGCTTAAAAAACTACAAAACGTCGACGCCAAATTCCCACCAAGTCAAGATTTATTGAGAGGTCTTTGATTTATGGTTCACTCCACACATGGGTTTCAAAGGATCAAAGACAAAAAAGAAAGTTTGTTTTTAGCGAAAACAAAGAGGTAGGTACTCCCATTACGTACAGGGCGTTTCACCTTTTTCCGATATGCCCAATTTCTCGATACGCACGAAAAACTGCCTCGAATTAATTATAAAATAAAAAGGGTCTATAGAAGGCTTTGATAAATGGTAATGAAGTACGTGAACAATGTGATTCTTTTTTAAAAGTTTGTTGAAATATTTCTAAGGGTATATAACGTACCTGTCAAAACCAGCCTAAATAGATTAATTTGAATTTTTTTTTTTTTCATTTTGCTTTCATATAATCGTCTATCGGTAGGTGCGTTTAAATACAGCGTTAATATTTTCTCCGCTTACACCACAACTATACGAAAACAAAAACTTATACTAATATATAGATCATTCTCATATAGCGAAAGAAATTAGCTGTTCCATAAATCTCCACATCTTATTTAGTTTCGAAAGTGATAGTTTTTTTTTTTTTAATTTGACAATGATGGTGAAAGGCGTTCGGTTTTGTATACTGAAACATGCTCCTGAAAGAAATATAGTTATTTAGTATACAGTATTTTATATAATTAAATTTTTTTATCCTTACGCATTTTTTATCATGTACATATTACATGATAAAAAATGCGTAAGGATAAAAATTGTTCATTGGACCATCTAGAAGGAGGGCGTCCAACGTCTCGACGTCCTACGCGCGGCCTCCGCTCTAATACCGTTCTCCCCCATCTGCCATCACTTACTCAGCAAATGGGACCGGCACATTGCCACTTCAGCTAGTAAACTCTGAAAGCTTTGTCGACAACTTAGGTTTTCCGGATTCGATCAATCAAAGAAACCCTGAGCACTACACTGTCCGTCGCTCGCTGCGCGAACTTTAGCCTGCCGACCAGTCCGATGGACAGTGTCTAAGTCTCTGCACCATAGGTCATTGCAGGGAGTACGCACTAGCTGACTGTACTGTCTTCAAACGCTTGGGTATCTGTGCTGCGAAGATGTGCCGAAGCTTTCCAAAAGCTGTCCAGCCCAATCGAATGCGTCTATCGATCTCTTTGTTGACATTACCCCGGCCGGCCTATGGAATGTCCGCGGTATGTCTACCGCGGACATTCCATAGGCCGGCCGGGGTAATTAACCCTTTCAATAGCTGTATACTCTAATAACGGTAACCGGCCTAGGGATGACAAAATTATTGTACATGATTTTCATCTTTTCGAAATACATGCCCAGTTCCATGGATCGAGATTACGAGTGCATACGTCTGTAATATCGCTGCTGGTATAAATGTAATTATTCACGTGGTAGAGTGTAAGTTAGAAAATACTTACGTTTCTACCGCATTCGGGCTTACTCTATATTTTTATAGGGAAATTTGAGTTTCCGAAACATTACGCTAGAGACCACTACCAAGATTTGCATACAAACTATAAAATTATACGCAAACGCAGTAGTGATGTAAATCTTAGTGAAACTTGCACTACGTGCACAGTTCATAGCGTCCCATATCTCTCACTTTATAATCCTCATCATCGTCATTATCAGCCTGTATCTACCCACTGCTGGATGGACGGCCTTCCTTAATACTTTCCACCACATGCGATCTTACACTTTCCGCACCTATCCGCTTCCAGCCGCATTTTTGAGGTCATCATCGATGCACTTCAATGAGGTCGCCCAAGACTTTGTTACCATCCATTACGCAACCATCGCTGACTCAGCCAATGTGGCTCACTGTCACTTCAACTTAATGATTTTGAGAGAAATGTCGATCAGTTTGAGTGTCCTTCTAGTTAGCCACATTCAGGAGCTTTTTCAGTGTACCTATTAATATATATAATATATACTAAACAGAATATGGAGGAGTCACATCGCACCTTGTAATATTCTATCCTGTCGATATTATTTACAATCCTGTATGTAGTCAGACAATGAACTAAAACCTAGATACATAAGTACTACTACTTACTTATACCACACCCTGGCCACTCGACGACGAATACGGAAGACGGAATGACAGACAACGATTTCAGTAATAAAGTTCCTTTAGTATTTCATTTCAAACCTTAAATATCAAACAAAATTCGAGTCGTTCATTCTTTATGTTGCTTCAATACAAAAGCCGTTAAAGCTCGCTCTCACAACGAGGCGTTAGCAGTATGAATCACTGTCATTTTCCATAACCTGTCACAACTTCTCTGAAGAATGATTCCCGTTCAAAACTACTTCTTTCATCTTTAGTTAAACCTATTTCCGAACCGCAAGTTTACTCCAAGTTATACCAAGTTCCACAAAACTCGATGTGAATCCGATCGATTCAATTCAAGTTGGAAAGAATAGGCAGCCGCCGCCGACTCAAAACTTAAACTGCCTCACCTGCTAAGTAACTTTCTGTGAGGATGTTTAATTAAGATATCGTAACTGGCAACTTTGCTTTGTACTCGTAGGTATTATTTTTGTACTTGGTTGTGTAAATTAGGGTTGGTATCTTGATACAAAACATTTTTATTGTGGTTTGTAAATGAAGTTTTTCTTCGGCTGAAATAAACTTTAACTGTTTTAACTTTCTTATGCAATAAAGTTGGGCAAAAATAAGATTTAGTATTGGTAAAATGATATCACTACATAGTATAAAACAAAGTCGCTTTCTCTGTCCCTATGTCCCTTTGTATGCTTAAATCTTTGAAACTACGCAACGGATTATGATGCGGTTTTTTTTAATAGATAGAGTGATTCAACTGGAAAGTTTATATGTATAATATATGCATAACATAGTAGAAAAACACTGATAATTTAGAGGTTTCTAATGTGATGTCGTAAATAAACACATTTTTTTGCTCTTTCATTGCAAACGCTGGCTGAACCCAACGAGATAGATCAAAATAATGTAGTACAGTATTGTTCACCTTAAAATGGTCTACAAAAAAGTTCGCGATGGTATATGTCTATCTCTTAGTGGTAACACACAATAACCGTTATTTTATCCTTTGCTTTTTACAAGAAATAATGCCTTATTTACGAAGCGATTTTAAGCAATACAGAATTAATCCTTATCCAATTAAGTACCTTAAATACATTGCGCATTTAATATAGATCAATATGGCCCTTCACAGCATGTAATTTAAATGAATAGTTTAGAAGATATTACACATTTAAAATGCAGGGACATAACGGCTGTGGCGGTACCGGCCGCGGAGCCGGCGGCGTGTGCCTATAACTGGGGAAGGACTGGATAGGACCTCAGATCACAGCAAACAAGGGAGATTTGCTAAGGCGGCTCAGTTCGTGCGAACGCATCTGGCCATAATTTGGCTTGATGTAAATTTCTGCCGCCAGTCGATAGTTACTATGCGTCGTTGTCACATCTCTCGATTTTTGCCAAAATGCCGACTTGTTCAGTGATTGTTTGCAAAAATACAAGCAGCAAAGTGAACTACGTGAAAGATGGCATCTCATTTCACGTGTCAGTATTACAATTATTTACAATATTTATGTTTAATCTTCTTTTAAAACCGAAAAATATTATTTTATTATTGTGAGAGTACCTAGTGAATCATATCGTGTTAAACAAAATTCATTGCTTCTTTAGTAAAAAATAATAAATGAATCGGTTCTTCCGACGGCGCAATGGATTTGTGTGTTATCGATACTCGCAATACAATGACAATCGTGTAGTGCGGCCGCTTTCGCCTGCCGTGAAATAGAGGTGTAGTCATATCTATAAAACAACCTAGTCCTTGTTCATATTAATACAATTCCTAATTAGTTACTATGTATTACCTATTGAATATTGTAAACGTCTATAAAATATATGTTATTATTGAGTATTCAATTATTCTTGTACTTAAGTACTTTTATAATAATAACTATTTATTGCTGCTTCTTTTAAATACAAGTTTTATATATCCGAAGGATGGAAAAATTAAAGAAAAATGGATAAATGCTGCAGGCAGAGGTCCAAACTGGGTGACGTCTTAACTCAGTACCCTTTTTTGCCGAGCGTTTTGGGGAAGTCCAAAATTGACCAAAATTTTCATATCAAACCGAAAAAAATGTTGGTTAAATAGCCTATTGAATTTCTCATAAACGCGTATTTAGTCGTCTTAAAATTAATTGAGTACTTACAAATAAAAGTATCAATATTTAACACACTTCATCGATATCGATACTGAGAAAGTTCTTTCTAATTGAATACTCTATTGTTTGAATGTGTACGAGTAATAGTACAATGCGGTCCTTTTAGGGTAAGAACCAATAAAAGGGTAGTTTTGTATGTGTGCAGTAGTTTATGCATTGTTTTATGCCTGTAGGAGTGGCAGGTAGTAGGAGAATCGGCGACATCTGATTTCGATACAATTTGTACTGCGTACCAAATCTCCCTTGTTTGCTGTGATCTGAGGTTCGCCCACACATGGCAGAAGCGCAAGAGCGCGGAAGAAACGGGCCGAGCGCGCCGCCGCGGCCGCGCCGCCGCCGCGCCGCCGGGACCGAAGAAGCGGCAGGCACGGAAGATGATCCAGACAGTCCAGCGCAAGAGGCAACAAGCGAAGGCGTTGCTGTGATCGTCGCTGCCCCAGAAGGGGGAGAGGGCCAAGAAGGGACACGGATGTAGTCGATGTAGATTAAATAACTTGTAGAGAGTCAAGAATTGCCCGCGGCACAAAAGAGCCTTAGAGCAATGGTGCTGCTCGCATCTCTCGCGATTCGGCTCTTATCGCTCATTAGGTGCAACAACGACACAATGGAATGGAAGTCGCCATGTATTTTTCGAACGTCTATTTGGTATTTATTTTAATATGGTAATTTTACTTCCTCATTCTTCTTAACTTAGAAATATTATTTTATAAGACATAATTATTTTATATTTTATTTTGTTGCAATTAATTTTAAATGTTATTTGGTTGGACAATCATAAAAGTGATTTACGTGACCGGAGGAGAGTGTGAGGTCGGAGGAGCCATGGGAGGTGGTGGGCAAGGGCGGATCCAGGGGGAGGGTCATGGGGGTCATGACCACCCCCTGAGCTGGGTTCAGGACCTAGGTGGACCAGTAATTAAAATTTTCAGACTTAACGTTTTTATAATATATGTTTGTCACAATATATATTAAGTACAGTAGTTACATACGTTAATAAAATATCTACTTTTTACCTGTATATATTATTATCAAACTTTAATTATAACTTGAGTGTGACTTGACAACAACTATGTGACCTCCCCTGGATCTGCCCTTGGTGGTGGGATTATCCTTATTAGAGATCTCCAGTTAACCTTACAGTCATTGAAAGAAGTTCAATCAAGGTGAGAACTAAGAAAGCACACGTAGCTGTATTGTTTGTCACGATGCGATATAAATAATGGGGTGTGGGGTGTGGTTGTAGGTGAATATATGTACTAAAATTATTTCAAAATGGCACAGTTTCCCCTACTACGCACGTGATGTTCCATAGTGTAAATCATAAATGATTCAATTATTTGATCCTTCATCTATCCAGTGGTGTGATTGAATTTTGGATGGAGATGATAGATATGTAGCTGCAACACCAAACTGTGTCTCCCGATTTTGTTATCATTCGTTTTTAGGGTTCCGTACCTCAAAAGGAAAAACGGAACCCTTATAAGATCACTTTGTTATCCGTTTGGCTGTCGTCTGTCTGTCAAGACCTCAGATCACAGCAAACAAGGGAGATTTGCTAAGGCGGCTCAGTTCGTGCGAACGCATCTGGCCATAATTTGGCTTGATGTAAATTTCTGCCGCCAGTCGATAGTTACTATGCGTCGTTGTCACATCTCTCGATTTTTGCCAAAATGCCGACTTGTTCAGTGATTGTTTGCAAAAATACAAGCAGCAAAGTGAACTACGTGAAAGATGGCATCTCATTTCACGTGTCAGTATTACAATTATTTACAATATTTATGTTTAATCTTCTTTTAAAACCGAAAAATATTATTTTATTATTGTGAGAGTACCTAGTGAATCATATCGTGTTAAACAAAATTCATTGCTTCTTTAGTAAAAAATAATAAATGAATCGGTTCTTCCGACGGCGCAATGGATTTGTGTGTTATCGATACTCGCAATACAATGACAATCGTGTAGTGCGGCCGCTTTCGCCTGCCGTGAAATAGAGGTGTAGTCATATCTATAAAACAACCTAGTCCTTGTTCATATTAATACAATTCCTAATTAGTTACTATGTATTACCTATTGAATTAATAGTAAACGTCTATAAAATATATGTTATTATTGAGTATTCAATTATTCTTGTACTTAAGTACTTTTATAATAATAACTATTTATTGCTGCTTCTTTTAAATACAAGTTTTATATATCCGAAGGATGGAAAAATTAAAGAAAAATGGATAAATGCTGCAGGCAGAGGTC
Source organism: Hypsopygia costalis (assembly GCA_937001555.2). NCBI lineage: Eukaryota > Metazoa > Arthropoda > Insecta > Lepidoptera > Pyralidae > Hypsopygia > Hypsopygia costalis. The sequence continues at coordinate 11,584,793 of OW443339.2, read as the reverse complement.
CAAACTGGGTGACGTCTTAACTCAGTACCCTTTTTTGCCGAGCGTTTTGGGGAAGTCCAAAATTGACCAAAATTTTCATATCAAACCGAAAAAAATGTTGGTTAAATAGCCTATTGAATTTCTCATAAACGCGTATTTAGTCGTCTTAAAATTAATTGAGTACTTACAAATAAAAGTATCAATATTTAACACACTTCATCGATATCGATACTGAGAAAGTTCTTTCTAATTGAATACTCTATTGTTTGAATGTGTACGAGTAATAGTACAATGCGGTCCTTTTAGGGTAAGAACCAATAAAAGGGTAGTTTTGTATGTGTGCAGTAGTTTATGCATTGTTTTATGCCTGTAGGAGTGGCAGGTAGTAGGAGAATCGGCGACATCTGATTTCGATACAATTTGTACTGCGTACCAAATCTCCCTTGTTTGCTGTGATCTGAGGATAGGACAAAGCGCAAAGACCTTCTGTAGTACATTTAGTATCAGCATTGCACCCGTGCGAAGCCGGACCGGGTCGCTAGTTATATATAAGTAGTTCATCGCCATGTTTACAGCTTAAGCAAACTTTAACCTGCACGTGGTGTAACAGCCGTTTTCTTCGGACCATCTAGAAGGAGGGCGAGGGCGGAGGGCATCTAGAAGTTATTAAATTGGAGGCCGCGCTTAGTCGTCCTACGCGCGGCCTCCAATTTAATAACTTTCTCCCCCTATGTGCCATCACTTACTCGGCAGTTGTGACCGGCCCATTGCCACTTTGGTTTGCAAACACTTTGCTATGCAAGACAACTATGGTTCTCCGTCGAATTTCTTTGTTCCAGATTCGATCCGTCAGAGAAACCTCAATCATAACCCTCTCCATCGCTCGCTGTGCTACCTTTAGCCACCACAGGGAGGAAGCATTGGTTGAAGACTTTAGTGTTCAAGCATTTGGGTATCTGTGCGGCGAAGATGTGCCGAAGCTTTGCAAAAGCAGCCCAGCTCAATCGAATGCGTCCATCGATCTCTTTGTTGAAATTACCGAGCCACGCTGTATGGAATGTCCGAGATAGACAAAGCCTTTAACCACTTCAATAGCTGTATAATTCAATAGATGACAAGATCGTTGTACTTGACTTTCGTCTGATCGAAATTCACCCCCCACTCCAACAGATCAAGATGCAGCATTGAAATCGGTCAACATACGACCGAGATCCTCCAGCGATTCAGCCATTATGGCCACATCGTCAGCAAAACAAAGGTGTGAGATGTACTCACCATTGACACTGATGACGCTGGACTGGAAAAATAAACCGGCCAAGTGCGAGTCGGAATTGCGCACGAAGGGTTCCGTACCATTGTCTATAAAAAACGGCAAAAAAAATCACGTTTGTTGTATGGGAGCCCCCTTAAATATTAGTTTTATTTTTATTTAATTTTTTATTTTTAAAGTGAATAAATAACTAAATATTATGTGAGTATTTCAAGCGTTTACCTATTCCGTTATCAATTGCGGGCAAAAAGAGCAAAAAAATCACGTTTGTTGTATGGAAGCCCCCTTAAATATTTTATTCTGTATTTTAGTAATTGTTGTTATAACGGCAACAGAAATACATCATCTGTGAAAATTTCAACCGTCTAACTATCACGGTTCATGAGATACAGCCTGGTGACAGACAGACGGACGGACGGACGGACAGCGGAGCTTTAGTAATAGGGTTCCTTTTTACCCTTTGGGTACGGAACCCTAAAAACGGGTTTTTCCCAGTCCAGCGTTTTAGATAAGTCTTCCAGAGCAACGGTAAATAATTTCAGGGAATTTAAGACATCATCCCTCAATCCTCACACACATAACATGTAATCCGAATAACAAACAACACAGAACAATCATTAACGAAGTAGTACACATAGTAGCATAAAAAGGCCAGCGCCCGTAAAAGCACACGATTGCCGCAACACTTTTATCACGTCTTCCGTCGCCGACGACATAATCTCTTTACGTTTTCAGTCCTAATTCAGGCTAGTACATACAGACACCGCAAATACTTTTAACGTTCGTTAACTTAATGTAACACACGGTGACAAAAGCGAACTAAGGGTTAAGTTGGGGCGTAAATGTCTCACCATCATCTTTGGAGCCAAAGCCAACCTCACCTGCATGGAGTGCACCCCGCCGACTGGCGAAAGAGGGATATATGGAGCATGTCGGTCTGGGCTGGTGGATCTGTCAATCAATTTCCTTGAGGATTGTTTGTTACTAGATGTGAAAAGATGTTCTGTTAACAATGGGGTTGAAAAACTTAGATAAATATATGTCGCATGAGAGAGATTTCTCTCGACTGTGGGCGCATCATTATCCATGTTGAACAACAAGGGTATTATAGCTCTCCAAATACGCCTATAAAAATAGACTATACAAACGTACACGCGCAGCGAAGACTTTCCACGTAGTGGCGCTTTGTCAGCTTTTATCTGTTCACCCCACTTCGCCCCACCTAATCGCAGCCTTCATCCAAGCCTGTAGCTTGCGTTCTAGGCACTAACAGTCAATTGAGTGACTTTGTTTCCGACCCTATCGATTGACTTTTAATCTTCAACACCAATCAGCGACTTCATTTCCGACATATAATATAATCATATTACATATAGGGTGTCTTTACTATATATAGGTATTTGGTCATTCTGGCTTTGTATCTTTTTCAATTGAATGAACTACCTAAATTGAATTTCTCTCATAATATGCGTCAAATAACTTCACTGTCGAAACTCTTCACAACATTCAATAGACCTCGGGCCAATCGAAGGCGTCTGTCAAGTAATCAATTACAGTTTAAATTAAATTTATATTGGGCGAAACAAACTTATTAATTTAACTTGTCGTCTTAATTTTCTAATCTGTCTTCAAAACGTTATTATTAATATAAAAAATTATTGATGTTGATTAAATTGAAGCATAAATATTAATTCTGACACAAAAGCTTTAGTAAGTTTAAGGTCGCCAAATTTATCATCATCATCATCATCGATGCTGTTTTTTTATTCTCAATCATTTGGGGTGTAAGTGGTTCACCAACATCTTTGAACCAAAGCCAACTTCACCTGCACGTGGTGCACCCTGCCGACTGACAAACGAAGCTCTGAACCCTGCCGACTGAAAAGAGAGGTAGGGAGCGTAATTGTAAGCTACCCGACTGGGGTAGCTTACAATTACGCTCAATTTACGCTGCGGTATTCTGTGAGGTGGAGGTACATTTACCTTCACCTCACAGAATACCGCAGCCAAATAACAATTCCTTTGAGGGTTGTTGTGTTCCTGCGAGTGAGTGAGGTCACTGGAAAGGAAGGAAGGAGATGCTGCGTTGGTAGCGGGGGTGGCGTCGCGCGAGCGATATTTTATGTTGCGAGCGTTAATATGGCTACGGTAACCGCTTCAAATCAGGCGGGTCGTATGCTTGTCTGCCATCCGAAGTAGTATAAAAAAAAAATCTTGTTTCTATCTTTTATTAAGTTTTTTTAAGTTGACTTTTTACAGTCGGGATTTTTATAATTTTCATTATTCATCTCATATTTAAGATCTCAACACACTACTGTGATATGACTTTTGCACAAAACATTTTTAAACATTTGATAAAAATGTTTTGTAGAAACACAAACACCATCTGTTTACCTTGCCTTATATAATGCCTTAGCGTCGAAACCGGTCGGTAAAAACAAATATAATTACGTGGAACAATGCTTTATTAGAACATTATGATAATAATATTCCACCAAGTGCCAACAATCGACAGTTTCAACTTTATTATGATTTTTTTTATTTAGAAAAAAAAAAATATCCAATTATATATTGACTAGCTGTTACCCGCGGCTTCGCCCGCGTGGTCCAGGGGAGCAGCCATTGATATGTATTAGGTTGGGGAAAAAGTCTTTTCGTATTTTATATGAAAATTCAAAACATTTTTTAATAAAGTTTATTTACATTTAACTAAAGTATGTAGGTGCCATTTTGTTCGATAACTTTTTGCCATCTTGTAGGTACAGACATGATCCCATTACTATAGAAATTTTGGGACTTCTGTTTAAAAAACCACGACAAGTGGTTTTGGCAGTCTTCTCGTGATGTTAACCTGACATTGCCTAAAGAATTCTGAAGAGACCAAAACAGGTGGAAATCAGAAGGTGCAAGGTCAGGACTATACGGCGGATGCATTAACACCTCCCAGTCAAACTCTCTTAATTTTTGCTGAGTGGCTAAAGATGTGTGAGGTCTAGCGTTATCATGATGAAAAATCACACCCCTTCTGTTAATTAATTCCGGCCGCTTTCTCTCAACTTTTTGCTTTAATCTCATCAGTTGTTCACAGTAGAGTTCAGAATCGATAGTCCTGCCTGGCGGTAACAGCTCATAATGAATAATGCCCTTCCAATCCCACCATACACACAGCATCACCTTGTTGCGGGTTAACCCGGGTTTTGCCAGAGTCTGTGAAGCCTGACCGGCCTTTGACCACGACCTTTTTCGCACGTTCTTGTCGTACGTGATCCACTTTTCATCACCAGTTATAAGCTTCTTCAAAAACGGTTCGCTTTCATTACGTCTTAGTAAAGAATCGCAAATGAGTACACGGTTCATTAGGTTTCTTTCAGTGAGATCGTGAGGCACCCAAATATCGAGCTTTTTAGTGTACCCAGCTTTTTTCAAATGCGCCAAAACTGTTTTGTGGTCAATTCCTAATTCTTCAGCTACGTCATAACTACTGATATGCCGATCTTGCTCCATTTTTTCAAAAATGGCATCAATTTTATCCGTAACAGGGCGACCAGAGCGACGTGCATCTTTCACATCAAAATTTCCTGATTGAAAACGCTTAAACCAAATTTGTGCTACTCTCACAGACACTGCACTAGGTCCATAAACGTCACAAATTTTTTTCGCAGCTTGCGTTGAATTTTTACCTTTTTTGTAGTAAAATTTTAAAAAGTATCGAATTTCTTCATTAGATTCACTCATCTTGACAGAAAAAAAAACAAATGAAAATTACACATTTACCTAATTTGAATTTGGAATCTTTATTAAAATTTAAACTTTTTAAAGATATCAAAACATGCTAGATACAAATGGTATAACCAAAGAGATTTTATTACAAGTTCATACATACTATAATGCGAAAAGACTTTTTCCCCGACCTATTATATTTTTCTTTTGTTGTATTTTTTTTACTTCGTGAGATATAAATAGTACCAATAGGTACAAATTTTAAAGATGTTCGGCTACATAGAGCGTTAAGAAATAACAAACAAACGAATTTACTTACTTTAACACTTATAGTATTAGTATGGATCAAGACAAAAAAAATTGTTCACCACGTAAATTTTGCCCTCTGCGAGGATCGAATTATTTTTTTCCGTGGGAATAAAATGTTTTTCCTGGATAAAAAGTAGCCTATGTTACTTCCAGACCGGATACTATCCCCTGTTAAAAAAATCATGTCGGTACTTACGTCCTTTTCGACGTGATCGAATGCCAAATGATTACAAAGTTTAATTTTTCCCATGGGATTAAGATGTTTTTGCGGGATAATAAGTAACCTATGTCACTTTCCAGACAGTATACTATCCCCATTTTAAAAAGTCATGTCCGTACTCTATTACGTAACTATCCCGTTAAAAAAATCATGGCGGTACTTAGGTTCTTTTCGACTTAAACGAAGGGCTAACGATTACAAAGTATATTTTTTCTCGTGGAAATAAGATGTTTTTCCTGGATAAAAAGTAGCCTATGTCACTCTCCATACAATAAACGTATGTTATTAAAAAATAAAGTGTATAATCATTTGTCCTTCTTTCACGTCAAAAGGAACCTAAGTACAGACATGAAATTTTAATAGGGATAGTTTGCGGTCTGGAGAGTGACATAAGCTACTTTTTATCCCGGAAAAACATTTTAATCCCATGGGAAAAAATAAACTTTGTAATCATTTGTCCTTCTATCACGTCGAAAGGAACGTAAGTACTGACGTGATGTTTTAACAGGGGACAGTTTCAGGTCTGGAGAGTGACATACGCTACTTTTTATCCAGGAAAAATATTTTATTGGAAGGAAAATAAAGAGGGCAAACATTTATGTGGTGAACAATTATTTTCTCTTGAGTGTGGGCGTTCCATCCATACTAATATTATAAGTGTTAAAGTAAGTACATTCGTTTGTTTGTTATTTCTTCACGCCTTAACTATGCAGCCAATCATCATTAAAATTTGTACATACTGACTTTTTACCCAACGAAGTAAAAAAAAATACAACAAAAGAAAAATATACACAAATCAATGACAGCTCCCCTGGACCACGCGGGCGAAGCCGCGGGTAACAGCTAGTTTTATATTTAAAACTAGCTGATGCCCGCGACTTCGTTCGCGTGGACTTTATGATTCCGGCGTATTAATACAAATACGAACTAATGTAGATATATAAGAAAATACTTGTTATACGTTAAAAGTCAATAAGTTATCATTATTTTTTTATTTAACGTTGTAACCATAGTTTTAAAAAATAAATAAAATAAATTAAGGGAGTCTTTGTTTGTTTGTATTATTCTTTATTGTTCAGATTACAACGAATGAGTACATGTAAAATAAAGGGATACAAAGGCGGACTTATCCCACACGGGGATCTCTTCCAGTCAACCATAAGTCTTTCCTTCGGGAGCTAATATGAAATGATTTGAAGCATTACTCAATCTCGAGAAAGCCACGTAAAGTTGGCCAAGCGAAAAACAACCAGTCCTAAGCTTGACCAGCGAATTTTAGTAATTTCTTTATTATCATAGCCAAGAAACTGGTCACAGAGAACTGTGTACGTTTAAAATTAAAATGTATTTTTTTGGAGAAGAATGGTATACGCGGAATAAATACAGTTTCACCGGCACCACTCCCAGTGAGAATCTCAGCTTCAATTATATTTCGCTGCCAGACATTGACTTTACTTCAGGAAGGAGATCTTCCCCAAATTTTAATAATATTCTTGAAAACTGTTGGTCACGTAAAGTTCTATATACACCTTCTAGTGCCTTACTGTTGGCCATTTCGCATTCATCTCAAATGATTATACAGCAGTCGTGAAACACCTTCGCTTTGTCACAGTTTCGTGCCACAGAGCATGTCCGTGTTTCAGTTCTGTTTAAATCGAGTAGGATATTGAACATTGTATTTGCGTCCTTCCGCCTAGAAGTAATGTGAGCATCTAAGAAAAACAGTTTCCACTCGTTGCTTAAAACACTTTCTACATAGCGTCCCGCAAATGCACGTATTATTTCTGGTTTGTGCGAATATATACCAATCGTTCCATTTCAATTTTAGCGTACACGTCTATAATAAACTCACTAAATATACCACGTTACCTTTGTAAATAAAATAAAACAATTGCGTCTAACTTGTAGCAGGTAAGAATAAAAGTAGCACCTCGCGGTTTTTTTTTTTACAATACATTCGACATTTTGTTAATGTTATTTTAAGTAACTTTTTTAGTTCTATTTGCTATTATAGCGTGTTATTTTTACTTTTTTTAAACTATAATTTATTGTAAACACATGTTGTTTATGCAAATAAATTTAACTTTGTTCTGCATCAGGTGTTCCAAATCTTGGATTTTTATACCTCAACAAAAAATGCTCATCCGGCTGAACAACGTTTGCTAAAGCGTCATTTTTATTTTTCTTATAGTTTACCTGAACCATTATGGTTTTGCATCTGGTGTTCCAAATCTTGGATTTTTATACCTCAATAGAAAATGCTCATCAGGTTGAATTACTTTTGCTAAGGCGTCATTTTTATATTTCTTATAATTTACCTGAACCATTATGGTTCTGCATCAGGTGTTCTAAATCTTCGATTTTTATACCTCAATAAAAAATGCTCATCAGATTGAACAACTTTTGCTAAGGCGTCATTTTTATATTTCTTATAGTTTACCTGAACCATTATGGTTCTGCATCAGGTGTTCCAAATCTTGGATTTTTATACCTCAATAGAAAATGCTCATCAGGTTGAATAACTTATGCTAAGGCGTAATTTTTATATTTCTTATAGTTTACCTGAACCATTATAATTCTGCATCAGGTGTTCCAAATCTTGGATTTTTATACCTCAACAGAAAATCCTCATCAGGTTGAATAACTTTTGCTAAGGAGTCATTTTTATATTTCTTATAGTTTACCTGAACCATTATGGTTCTGCATCAGGTGTTCCAAATCTTGGATTTTTATACCTCAACAGAAAATGCTCATCAGGTTGAATAACTTTTGCTAAGGCGTCATTTTTATATTTCTTATAGTTTACCTGAACCATTATGGTTCTGCATCAGGTGTTCCACTTTCCAAAATCATTTATACCCTATATGTTGCCCAGGCTTAACAGCTATATAACAAAAAAAGTTTCATTCGAATCCGTCCAGTACTTCCAGAGATTAGCGTGTACAAACAGACAAACAGACATACAGACAAACAGACAAACAGACAGACATTTTTTTTTTTAATTCTTACTCTATTACTATATCTCCATCGCCTCCGATTGTTTTTTTGTAAATATATTCAATGTACAGACACATTATTTTTACTGTTTTATTATATGTATAGATATAGATATAGATTAATCTATACTATCTAATTCTATACTAATATCATGAAGAGTGTGTTTGGTTAAACATATTATTCTGTGGTTAAACGCGCTAATCTCAGGAACTACTCATCCGAATTGAAAAAATATTTTAGTGTTAGAAACTTAGCCTATACTTCAAGGAAGGCTATTGGTTATATAATATCACGCTACGACCAATAGAAGCGGAGCACCAATGAAAAATCGGAAAAAAATATTCCTTTTGAGGGCTTACTTTGCGTGCGCTGCGTAAACGGTTGAAGTTACGCAAATATCATGTATTATGGAATTGTTCCTCTTTAAAAGTTCTAAAAAAAGTCCGCGACAGTATATGTCTATGTTTTAAGATTGACTCACTATAACGTTCTTTTATGGTAATCAATAAGAGAAAGTAGGTAAAAAAAGGTTATAGTGAGTTAATCATAAAAGATAGACATATGCTGTCGCGGACTTTTTTTTAGAACTTTTAAAGACGAACAATTCCGTCATACATGATTTTTGCGTAACTTCAATCGTTTACGCAGCGCATGCGACATAAGCCCTCAAAAGAAATATTTTTTCACTATTTTTCACCGCTGCTCCGCTCCTATTGGTCGTAGCGTGATGTTATATAGCCTATAGCCTTCCTTGAAATATAGGCTACCTAACACAAAAAGAATTTTTCAATTCGAACCAGTAGTTCCTGAGATTAGCGCGTTCAAACAAACAAACAAACTCTTCAGCTTTATAATATTAGCATAGATTTTGCATGCCAAATTAGTTTAGTTTAATTATTAGTGCGACACGCTTGTACTATGATCATGTATTACTAGATGTTATGTACCGTGCTTCCTAGCAAATAAATTATTTGTATTTGTACCTACGTGTATATATGTTTTTCGCGCTTAAACCCGTTCTTGGCAGTCGAGTTGAGAGTTCTCCGCATTTACTTACATAATATAAAATATACTGCATAAAGGGGATGTTTGATATTTTTTCTGACATTAGATATCGCTAGGTAGGCATCGGGTCCAGATTGCCAAATTGTACTGAATTTTTTGACAGTGAAACTTTAAGACGACAAGACAACACAAGACATTTGACAAGATGCTATGAATTGACAAATGATTGGACCCTACGCTACAGTGCTGCCAAAAGACCCTCATTATGACACAGTTTAAACTTCGTCGTACATTTAATACTGTTAGCTTTGTGCATCGAAAGGGGCTAGGTTCACACTACTCATAGCATTTTATTATGGTAATCGCACTAGAAAATTATAGCATTTTCAAGGCATACCTACATATTTTATCTATAAATAATAAATATTCCTGGACAAATTACGGCTATAATCCCAAACTAAGCAAAGATTATACTATGGATACTTAAAATATACCTTTTTGAAAATACATACTTAGAAGAGTCAGCGAGTTGAAGTGGCAGTGGGTTGGCCACATCTGCCGAGTCAGTGATGGCAGATGGGGGAGGAAAGTCCTAGAGTGGAGGCCACGTATGGGGCGACGAAGCGTAGGTCACCCCCTCTCTAGATGGACCGACGATCTCAAAAAAGTGGCTGGTAGCGGATGGATGCGGAAAGCGGAGGATCGCATATGGTGGAAAGCAATGGGAAAGGCCTATAAATCCAGCAGTGGGTAGATACAGGTTGATGATGATACTTAAAATACATAAAAAACACTCAGACCAAGACAGATAGACATGTTTATACACACAAATGTTCATCTTGTGCGGGGATCAAACCCGCGACCTTGGAGTCAATGTAGCAATTGCTAGTCATTATGAGCTCGATAGCATGATGTCAGCCTAATCGATCACACAAGTTAAGCAACGTTGACTGTTAGACTATTACTTATACTGTGCTGTTAGTTCTTCTTAGTCTTGATAGAGTGGTCGTGGTCATTATTGTGAATCACGATGAGTGATCATTTTGGTAATACAACGCTATTCATCGCGAACTGCAGCTTTCGGGGTGCATTCGTAAACCGAGCACTTAGTGGCGGCCTTGATCTGGTCCGTCCATCTAATTGGTGATCTACTACGTGATCTGGTGCCTTCAACTTTTCCCTGGACTACAAGACGCTCTATGGAGTCATCACCACGACGAGATACATGGCCGAAGAACATCAGTATGCGTGACTGCACTGTGGTTGATAGGCGCTGTGTGATGCCGAGTTCTTTTAATATAGAATCATTTGTACGGAACTCTGTCCACGATACTCCTAGCATCCGTCTCCAGCACCACATCTCCAACGCATCAATTTTCCTTCTCTCAGTTTCACGAAGAGTCAATATCTCCGAGTCATAGAAGAAAACGGGGAATATTTGGCAATAAACGAGTCTGCTTTTCGTGATCTTTTTTTTTTTTTTTTTTTTTTTTTTTATACTACGTCGGGTGGCAGACAAGCACACGGCGCGCCTGATGTGAAGCGTTTACCGCAGCCATATTAACGCTCGCAACATAAAATATCGCTCGCGCGCCGCCACCCCCGCTGCCAACGCAGCATCTCCTTCATTTCTGGTGACCTCACTCACTCGCAGGAACACAACAACCCTCAAGGGAATTGTTATTTGGCTGCGGTATTCTGTGAGGTGGAGGTACATTCCCCAGTCGGGTAGCTTACAATTACGCTCCCTACCTCTCTTTTCGCCAGAGCTTCGTTTGTCAGTCAGCAGGGTGCACCGCGTGCAGGTGAAGTTGGCTTTGGTTCATAGATATTGAGGAACCACTTACACCCCAAAATCTTTCTCATTTTAGGTTAGGTCTACTGATGAGTTTATTTATATCGAACTCGTCCGTCATCCGAAGAGCACGTTCCCGGCTGTTGTCATAAGATAATAGTCATTAAGCTAAGTAAACCTTTGAGTGGCTTATAAACACTGGCCTCCGCGAACATTCAGTTGAACAGCATGAACCACCACGCTTCACAAATTAGGGTTGGCACTTTAAATCCCTTCGATTGAGGGGAGACTTATCTAACAGGAGTAGGATGAGACGATACCGACCTCCATATTTATAGAGCAATTTACGCCTAATAATCTAAGGAAAGCTGGTCTTGTCAATGGAAAGCACAATAATGTAAAAAAAAAAGTTGTATGAGAGCGCTATATAAAACTGTGATATTCTCTAAACCCTTAAATCACCAAACTACATTACCGCTATTAATTTAATAATTAAAATATATAAAAAAGCAAGAAGAAGAATGCTACAAAATTAAGCGACAAACAGCGCCCTAATTTCCCGGCAAAAATCTAACAGGGGCATAATGTTGAACGGGCCCGTGCAAATTGAGACATTCTCATAATAATCGTTTGTCAGCCTGCCGTAAACCTTTGTGGAACCGGGAGCCCTTTTGAGACGTCAACCCTTAATCTGCTCCTTGGATCTTCCCCTTCCTTCTCTATGAAATAATGACGTATGCTAATAATATGGTAGAGGGTTAAATCAAAAATATGGCATGGCACGTATTTTTTATACAACGTCGGGTACAACGGCGGTACTTACAAGCAAACGGGCGACGGATCTAATAGTAGCCACTTCGCATAAAACAAGATACAATATGTGTTATCATATAGATAGAGAAAACTATAGACAAATTGATAGTTTCCATCATATTCACATTAGAATAAAAACTTTTTAACAAAACAATTAAACCGCCGAAAAAATGAAAAGCAAAAAATAATAAACTTTGTTTTTATTGACCTTAATAACTAAACAATCCATTTTTTTTTTATAAAGTTTTATTTTATAATTTTTGTGGCTATAATATATTAATTACTACATGCTTAATTTTTGATTACATTAGAGTTGAGTTTTTTTTTTTCAAATTTATATGGGACCAACTTCGGGATATACCCTTTCCAATAAAAAAAGAATTATCAAAACCGGACTACTCTGTGAAAAGTTATGCGTGGTCATACATTACAATCAGTGAGTGAACAATAACTCATCCTCTGTTTTTCTACCCTTAGGGTTGTTTTTTTTTTTTTTAATTTATATGGAACTAACTTTGGGGTATACCCTTTCCAATAAAAAAAGAATTATCAAAATCGGACTACTCTATAAAAAGTTGAGCTTGATCATACATAAAAAAAATATATACGCGTCGGCTTGAGAACCTCCTCCGTTTTTTCTTCGGTTAAAAAGAGCAATTTACGCCTAATAATCTAAGGAAAGCTCTTGTCAATGGAAACCACAATAATGTGCGAAACAGTTGTATGAGAGCGCTATATAAAACTGTGATATTCTCTATCTCATGTTTAATTACTATAACAATCAGGCGTTCGTAAAACCACAAGCATAGTGCATTACAACAAAATCTAGCAATTATTTATAGATAGATCAACATGAATCTTTCTCCTTCTAAACTGATACAATGTCATTATTTACAAAAAAAATGTATTAACAAAATGCCAGCAAAAATAACGAAAATGCTCACATTCTCACGGATAAAGTATTTCTTAATACGATTTATTTTTATTTCCGTCAGTGACAAGATCTCGTTCCTCGCAACAATGGGACAAATAAGGTCAATAAAATGAATTGAAAATACTTGCCAAGGAAACGGCGATACGTACTAGTTACTACACGTGATAAAAGAAACCAAATAAGTATTGTTTACGTCCAGCAGACCGTTGTCCAGTGTCCCGATAAATTTCGGCAAAATGCCTCTTTGAGGTTAGTTGCCGGGATAAATGAAAGTAAGAATTAGGTAAGTATATTAATAATGGAAGACGTCCGATGATATTATTTACTTATTATACAATAGACGTATTATGCAATATTGGGTATTGTATTTATAATAATAGAGAAAATCTTTGGAGTATCGCATAGAGGAAAACATCGTTGACTTCGATTTGGGTATTTTTGAAGTGAAAACTTATTTAGCGGCGTTGTCCACTTTTTGGGATGGGTAAAAAATGTTAAACTCGCATCAGGACACGTGACCTGATCGAAAATTCGTAAGACGGAGGGAGAGTAGACCGCCGGCGCGGCGTAGGAGAGGAAGTAATATCCCCCTCTCTTTCTACCGCGCGGCGAAAATGTATGCCTGCTTGTGCTGTTTTAATGTAATATAAGTTTTTATGTTTGTGTACGATAGCGTAATAAATGAATATTGTTTTTACCACATAGATTTTAGTATTTTTATACTGATAAATAAAGCAATTCGTGCGAAATTATTCCCAAACGATTCCAAAATATTCAGAAATGCACAACGTTAATGTTCAAGTTTTCACTTCTGCCGGCACTCCCGGAGTGCAACCCGTTTTTTTATGTATGAATATATTTTTATGTTAGGTCATTTTTATGCCAGATTACCTTCGGATTTTTTGGTCGCGAAAATTGATCTTAGGTTTAAGTTAATTACAAACATATTCAGATTAGTCGAAAGAGCTCCACGGTTTCTACCAGCTAAGCTAAACACAATTACCGCCAATCTAGGCTAAAGTTTGATTTTCGCAATCAAACAATCCGGTAGTAATCGGGTCCGGCTTCAGCGGTAGGGCTCCTGATGACCTTACTCCTAGGAACACAACAATCCGCAAAGGCATTGTTATTTAACAAGGGGTCTTCTTTAAGAGGGAGATCTATCTTGTCTGGCTCAACATAGCCTCTCTGTAAACTTTTTAAAATTATTTTCTTGAAGACTCAAGTATATTTTTGTTCAGGAAAACCTTTGAGTACACAACTTCACCGTATGTGGTAGAAAATATCTTAGAAATTTTATTTTTTTATGTATTATTTATTTATTTGTTTATTTATTTAATTTTCATGCACATAAACAGAATGTACACAGGCGGAGTATGTAAGTATGTATTTACAAAAAAATGTATTTAAGTATAATATCCAGTTGGGACAAGATGGCAGTGTGTAATTTGTCCAGGAATATTTATTTATTTATTTATTATGATTCGCGAAATAGTGCTTCCGATTTAATTATTTACAAACATCTTCAGCTTAATAAGTAGAGCTCCTGAGTTATCAGCTAAACTAAACACAAGTAGCATATATTGAAGTTGAAGTTTGATTTTTTTATACTGCGTCGGGTGGCAGACAAACATACGGCCCGCCGATGTGAAGCGGTTACCGTAGCCATATTAACGCTCGCAACATAAAATATCGCTCGCGCGCCGCCACCCCCGCTGCCATCGCAGCATCTCCTTTCTTCGATTCTTTGATTTTCGCAATCAAAAAATTCGATGGTAATCCGCTTCACCGCTGGTATTCGGCGATAAAGCCCCAGTTCCGCAAAGGCTTACGTCTCTACTGTCACTTTAACCCATTCATTGCCAGCTTGTATATTAATAGCTTTACCCTCATGCCGCCATACACACTATTTAACCTAGATATTGAATACAAAACCTAGACGCCAATGGACAGGTGAATAATGATTTTTGGGAAGCCGATGGGCGGCCTCGGCACTGAATGGGTTATGCTTTAACGACAAGATACAAGGTTAAACTCGCATCAATATTTATATTGTAAAACATGCATGACCTATATACATATCTTAAAACAGGGACGTAAACGTAAAGGCATTCGACATACTACAGTGTAAATAGACCGTATTATGTAGAATAGATCCAACCCCCCCCCCCCCCCCCCGATATTCTATTTATTTATAAGATGTATTTATTGTACAGTCAAGAACTCGTGAAGCTTTACACGTTGGACTCTGTACCGTTATTATTACAATCGCTGTAGATGTAAGGCTCATACTACAAGTGAAAAGCTTTATGAGCCCTCGACTTTACCTACAATTCATACTTTTCTCATTCTCCATATCACCTCCCCCCCCACCCCCTGAGCCATCGGCTGGCGACGATCTTGCCCACAAACTATGCCAAATTGAGAAATATACATAGCGACAAACTTCAAATCGAGTAACAGTTCAAAAACATAGGCTTCCTAAAACTTATAGTGTGTGACCTTTTTGTTCCTATTAAACTTTGAATCTCTTTAACTTGAACGTAACAAAGTGTCGGTTGCATCTATTCAGCATTACAGGGTCGAAATAATAGTACTAGTTTCAATCTTAGTAACACAAATCTTTGAACTCGTACTAGGGATTCAAAAATAATAATAATAAATATTTCTGGACATTTTACACAGCGCCATCTAATCTCAAATTAAGCGCAAAGCTACCCATAACACATATGGGTACTAGACAACTGAGAAATGTACTTTAATACATTTTTTTTTTGTAAATACATACTTATAATACATAGAAACGCCCAGACCAAGACAAACAGACATGTTCATGCACACAAATGTTTGCCTTGTGCGGGGATCAAATTCGACCATCGATCTCGTCAAAATCACAGAAGATGATAATGAAGTTTACCCAAATTAATACACTCATTACAATTTAAAATATTATTATCAGTAGGATATCATGGCGCGTATATTAATTTGGTCCTTACACAGGTGAGTAAGCCGAGATACCTAGACTTAACGACATGTCGTAACACTTAAATTTAAGTGTCGCGTTCGTTCATCACCATCAAGACGTCATTCCAGCTTAGTTAACTTGCTACATGTTACAAATTACTCGTGGCCTGACGTCACCATCATTATCTTCGGGTTTACTTGAACAGTTAACGCACTTGAATGAAGATCGATGTATTTTAATATGTCGACATTGTCGACCCCGCTCGGTAACATATCTGGGTTAATATCAATGATGGAGGTATACATGTTTCGGGGTGTAAGCGGTTCATTATAAGCTTTGGAGTCAGTCAATTCAATGGTATACAGCTAACTAGTAAGCTACCTACCTTCTGACAGGGGAAGTAGAGAACAGTGATATTCGATAAGTAATTCGACTGCAGAAGTACAAAGACTGAAGAAGTAGTTAAAGAATAGCGTTATAGTGCAGGCGCCACAGGTAGTTGAGTGTGCAAAATATGAGGACCGCATTCTATAAACAGTTTTGAATTCAGAAAAGCTTGTAGATTATGATTCTGAATGTTGCCAGGAAGTTTCTTGGTCCAATTTTTTTTTATACCCCATTCCCTTGGATATCGAGTAAATGGACTGAACAAATGCTTTACAACAATTTTAATCATTGTTTTATTGAAAATATCCAATGGTTTCTTATGATTAAAGATACTTATAGCTACTAAGTGGAAATAAAAAAAAAAAAAAAAAAAATTACAAATATTGCTGAAAAAAAAACATAAAAGGAATTTTTTACATAAGTAATCAAAAATTTTCATTTATATTTGTACAGTTTGTTTTTTTACCCTCAACGGAACGGAGACGGTATATGCGTTTTTGGCAGTTTTATAGTAACTTGTATACTTATTTATATTTATGTTGAAATTTAAAATAGAGATGGCAGCCCCCGACGGATTTTCTTGGATTTTTTATTAAGTTCATAGCATAAATTCTTTAAGTCGGGGGTTTCAAAATTATTTTATCCTTTTTCAACTACGTTTTAACCGTCGTGTGTTTTTTCAAAATTTTTATATTTGTTTTTATTTCAAACTTTTTAGAGAGCAAGCGTAGGTATTACAATTGAAAACCGCATCAGAATCAGACTAGTAGTTTTGGTTTTGCACAAACAAATGTTTACTGCAGCGCCCTCTGGTGAGTTGTCACTGTAACATCTATCTAAGAATATGCACCAATCAAACTCGGACTCATCACTGAAAACCGCATCAAAATCGGACTCGTAGTTTTGGAGATAAATGGCAACATTGGTTGCACAAACAAATGATTACTGCAACGCCCTCTGGTGAGTTGTCACCGTAATACCTATTTAAGAACATGCACCAATCAAACTCGAACCCATCACTGAAAACCGCAACAAAATCGGACTCGTAGTTTTGGAGATATTTATTGGCATTTGGCAACATTGGTTTCACAAACAAATGTTTACTGCAGCGCCCCTTGGTGAGTTGTCACTGTAATACCTATCTAAGAACATGCACCAATCAAAACCAAACTCGTCACTGAAAACCACATCTAAATCGGACTCGTAGTTTTGGAGATAAATGGCAACATTGGTTTTACAAACAAATGCTTACTGCAGCGCCCCCTGATGAGTTGTCACCGTAACACCTATCTAAGAACATGCACCAATCAAACCCGAACCCATCACTGAAAACCGCATCTAAATCGGACTCGTAGTTTTGGAGATAAATGGCAACATTGATTTGCACAAACATCCTTAGCACCCCAAACGCATGTACCGTCTCCGTTCCGCCGCGGGTAAAAATAAAAAAGTATTAAAAAGAAATAATAATAATAATACTAACAAAACATGCAAATCCTTATTATGCAAAATGTAGATACACATTCTCCTAAAAATGGAAAGTGTATTGCCGGTCCTCACATTTTGCATACTCAACTTCCTTTTGCTTATGCGTTATTGTACATTCAAGTGCATTTTATAAATTACTCCTTTGTTTTCCTTATTATAAAAGTGATTGGCATTTACATTTGATCTTTGATTTATTTTCTACATCAGTGTTTCTGGGAAGTCGGCACTGATCCATGTGGAACTCCTACTATTATATTATGGATATAATATTAGGAGTTCAGTCAGTTCTCCTTCCTCTCTCACCTGAAATATTCGATTTGCGAGACAGGACTCTACAAGTAGATAATAGCTATGGGGTAGAGATGTCCTTGTCTTGCACAGGAGGCCTTTGTGCCACACCTTATCAAAGGCTGTTTGTATGTCCAGAAACACGGCAGAGCAGAATTCTGTTTTTTTTTCAAAAGAGAATCGTATAGGTCGATCGATAAGATTTTTCTAATCATTTTATGTAATCATTTCTTTTTATAAAAAAAAATACATAAAGTATCGTTTTATGTAATTTTTTTTTTTTTCAATTATTTTTTTTTTATTTCCACTTAGTAGGTATAAGTATCTTTAATCTTAAAAAAACAATTGAAAATTTTCAATAAAACAATGATTAAAATTGTTGTAAAGCATTTGTTCAGTCCATTTACTCGATATCCAAGGGAATGGGGTATAAAAAAAAATTGGACCAAGAAACTTCCTGGCAACATTCAGAATCATATTCTACAAGCTTTTCTGAATTCAAAACTGTTTATAGAATGCGGTCCTCATATTTTGCACACTCAACTCCATACAGCGCCCGCTCTATTATATAAAACTCGCACTCTGAGTGCTGAGTGCGAGTTTTTTATTCACGTTCGATCATGTCAACGTAAACAAACCGACCAAATAGAGAAGTACTCTCATGTTGTGAATTTACCAGATGCGTGTTACAAATCCAATTTAGCCGGGTTGCTCACTTCGAAATTTGAGCGGGTAAGCTATATAATTTTGATATGTAACACGCGTCATATAAATTCACAACATGAGAGTACTTATCTATTTGGTACACTCGGTCGCACTCGGCACTCAGCACTCTGGTGGGATGTTGTGTTCCAGTCCAGTACGTGAGTGGGGTATGTTTTTGTAGAATTCATTGTTAATTGCTTTATAGCAGGCCATACTTCTTGTCACACGATGTAGAATAAGAAAGTATTAATTTAGAAAATAAAAGCAAAATACGATACTCAACTTAAATATCTCATATGAGTATAAAACGAAGTCTATAGGAGTACGTTGCGCATAAATTATTTATTTATTAATAAGAAAATTTACAGTTTTCCCAGTAAAATGAAGCATACATCACATAAACTGTAATAATAATAAATAAACATTCCTGGAGAAATTACACATTGCTTTCTAGTCCCAAACTAAGCAAAGCTTTTACTATGGGAACTATTAAATGTAAATAACAAATCTTCATATAATTAAAAACATACAGATGCAATGTAAACATTCGGAGGATTTAGGTTAAATAGTATTAGACAAATAGTGACGTGCAATTGATAAATTTAGTTAAAATTGTGAGATAAAAATAGAAGATAAGATTGTTAATAAAAGGTAAGTACAAGTTGTAGCCCGGGATCTGTAGACTGTAATTATTATTATCAATAAACAAATACATACAGTTACTGTATAAACATATTATATTTTCTGTAGTAGGTAACTCTTATGGTTATTGCTAAAGTGATATGCAAAAACAAATATGGCATCAAAAATAGAAACTAACACGTACATAAACATACACGTACCAAATTGTATACGAAATACAAAGTTATCGCAAACCAGCCAATCCACCCAATCAAACCCAGCCGCTGAATCAACGCGACTTCTATATTTTTCAAAAAACTTTTTGATAGATTTCTCATATTGACTTTGATCTCGTTTTAATTTCACGGTTGGGAGCTCTGATTTATTCGTATATCCGGTAAAGCTAAACTTTGCGAAGTTTGATCACTGATCATGGCATATGATTTGTATAACTCGGTGATGTATGCGCTGGATCTCGCCTCCAACTATTGACGGTACGAAAAAATGTGACTGTTATGAACTTATGAATTATACGGGAATGGTTTACCAAACTCTACCTTAGGGACTCACAAATCATGGATTTCTACGAGATATATGGACCGAGGTGTTTCAATCTTTTTATGAAGTGGAGTCGCTGACGAATGGCTTTGTAACTATTTTGTGAGATTTTGTGGCAAGTGTAACGTGTTAGAGACTTCTTTTTTCAGCCAACAATATAGACATACTACATCAATCAATATTCGTCGCACTACTGGGATACCTTTCAACCAAAGGTGTTTAGAGCGTACTCCACCCCGCTGCTCAACTGGGTGTTGGAGATTCCATGTTCAGATTCTAATTAATTATATATTACTTCCCTCTTTCAATAATTGTATTCACGACAATCGGTTCGTGAATACCAGCGCCGCAGCACTATCGTGTAGTGTACTTGAAAAAATATTTAGTCTACTTGAGACCTTCTCATTTTAAATCCATACGATGTGATGAAGCAAAAACTATATCACGAAGAAACAAATAATAGGATTATTATGACGAGCTTGGTGGTCGAATGGCATGAATTACCACTTTGACTCCGAGGTCGCGGGTTCGATCCCTGTACAAGACAAACATTTGTTTTCATGAACATGTCTGTTTGTCGTGGTCTGGGTGTTTTCTATACAGGATAAGTATGTACGAGTATTTATAAAAAAAATATATTTAAATTATTTTCAATATATTTATCAATATACCTAGTACCCTTACAAAATTTGCTAAGTTTGGGACTAGATGACAGTTTGTAATTTGTACATAAATATAAATCTTGTGAAAGCTCACTATATCTTGTATCTGTGTAACTTTTTCTTATTTTCCTTTATTCTCTGGTCTGACACTTTTTATACTTATTATATATATAATATCTTACCTGTTATTTAATATAGTGTTTTTATATACATAATTATATATTATGTATGTATTGTTTATATGGTATATGTATAATACGTGTATGTGTGTGTAAGTATGTTTATGTAGTTTATGTGCTTTTGATCATTCTCTTTTCCTCTAGCTTAAGGTTGTCTGGAAGATATCACTTAGCCATAACACCGCCTTTTGTACTTTTTACCTCAAAATAAAAGTATTTTGAGGTAATAATAGTAGATTATTGCATCGAGCACAAAGTAATTTATTATTGCACCGAGTGCCTGATTTCTAATCTAACAGGCACGAGGGCAATATAAATTACTTAAGGCGAGGTGCATAATCTGCTTTTCTTTCAACTAATACCTATAGGAATAGTAGATAAAAGAAACTCATATCAAACAGTTAATATAGAAGTTTCTATAACACTGTCGGCTTAATTTAGAATGTTTTCCGGAGTTAATGTGTCGCTAGATGATTCCATTTTAATTCGATGCCGAAGCACTCAAAATCAGATAGTATCACACTTTTATCGTTTCCAAAAATATTGTCAAGCAAAATTAACAAAGTTCCCGCCAACTCACTTTTTTAAATTTCTTTCATTTTTAACTCAGAGTTAGCAGCAATCATTTTTTAAATTTGGAACAAGTAGGATAGAAACGAATAATACGTACGAAAAAAAAGTATTGATATCGGCTGGCTGAATAGAGCTAATCCATTGAGATTAACACCTTTTGGTGCGATTAAAAAAAACTGTGCAATAATGAAATTTCATACATTTTTATTGCTCTAGAGCATTAAAGACTCGTTTTGTACTGAGTTTTTAGTGTGATTGTGATGAAATTAAAGCATAGTTGGAAGAAAAGATTATTGTATTGTATTATTCCACTTACAATAAACTATAATTAGAGACTAAAATTACATCTTACTATTATGAGAGATAGATCCGTGAGTCATGATCAATTTATTTTCTTCTACTTCAAGAGGTCGCACTCGTAACAGTCGGTGCGCCGCAACATCGTTCGCCGACACCCTTATCCATCACTCGTCGGGAAGTGGCCGCCACTTTGTGAGAACATTTGCCTATAATAACTAGGCAGGACAAATACAACCCTATGCCGAATATAATAAGGATTAAGTCTTTATGGAAAAAAAGAGAGAATAAACCATGAGTCGTAATCAATCTACTTTTACCTTCACTACCGTTTCCCGTATGTACCTATACCTCAATTAACAAAGGTCGCAAAATAATCTTCTATTTTACTACGCTTTATTACTTTACCCTTTATTCATCCCACTGCTGGGATACGGGTCTCCCCTCAATCGAAGAGGTTAAGCGCATACTCACCACGCTGCTGATCTGTGGGTTGGCGGTGGCCAGTGTTTTCAAGCCGCCTAAAGGCCACTGACTTAGCTTAAAGACAGCCGGGACCGACGCGGCGACGGCTTAACGTGGTCTGAAGCGCAAAAAACTAGTTGTAGGTAATTATAAAAATAGAAAAAGAATTTGGTTAATTGCTAAGCTTTTGTAAGGATGGAGGACAACTAAAAGTGAAAAAACTATTTGTATTTTACTCAAGAAACCCTGACCACCTGTGCCACAGCATTTTTCATATTCATAGTATATTTTCACGTGAATACGTCTTTAAAATTGCTTACTTAGGGTGGCAATTAAAAAACGAATGATAACAAAATCGGGGGATACAGTTTGGTGTTGCAGCCAAGGGCGGATCCAGGGGGAGGGTCAAGAGGGGTCATGACCCCCCCCGGCTGGGTCCACGACCTATACAGGCCACTAATAAAAATTGTTAAACTTAATGTTTTTATATATTTTTTTGTCTCAATATAGATTAAGTACAGTACTTACATACATTAATAAAATACCTACATTTTACCTGTATCTCTTATTATCGAAATTAAATTATAAACCCCCCCCCCCCCCCCCCCCGCGCCGAAGCTGGATCCGCCCTTGGTTGCAGCTACATATCTATCATCTCCGTCCAAATTTCAATCACACCGTTGGATAGATGAATAATCAAAGAATTTATTACGCTAAGTAAGGACTATAGAACATCGCGTGCGGGGGAGGGGGAAGCGCTGTCATTTTTAGTGCATACGAGTATAACATATTTACGTACAATACACGCCCTGTCCACGACACGGCCACACCCCATTTTCCTCTAAATCTTTGCTAAAATGTACAAAAAAATAGATACAGATCCTAATGGCGTTCTATCTTGATTAAAAATAAAGGAGGACCTATTGTATAAAAGGACAATAGCACCCGGTGAGAAAAGAAAAACGTTGTCTCGGTAGGTGTCGGCGGGCGGACCGCGTCCGACATGATTAATTACATCGGAGATTTATGACGCAGGAAACCGATTACTCGTGTCGATAACAATACGTAGCCACGGAACTTAAGGTATATAAACCATGAACTAACCATATTTTTCTCTTCATTGTGCCTCACGAAAATTTAACCCTCTAAGGCACACTGTGGATTAGACCACACACGCGTCTCATAAAGAAATAGGTAAAATGTCACGTAAAATATATAAACTGCACACTATAGTGCCTTAACGTGACCGAGTCGAAAGGGTTTGTGTAAAAAATAATGTTGAAAGAGCCTGAAATGTACGTAATACACATATCATAATCCTGTTACTGGGAACGTAATTTTTAACGATACTTTTATGAATATTTTATTCAAATATTTACCTAATATTTTTTGAGACACAATGTTAGAGATATAAAATAAAAAGTGAATACAGAGTGCAAATGAGAGGAGCTCAAAGGAGTCGTTGTGCGTGTCAGTCTAATCAAACACGCAAGTTAAGCAACGTCGACCGTAGCCTGTCCAAGGATGGGTTTATTTGTCTCGAGCTCCTCCACGCTTCGGAGGTCACGTTGAGCCGACGGTCCTAACAGTTGTTATTAGTTGACAGTCATTAAGCCAAGTCAGTAACCTCAGAGCAGCAGCAAAACACTGGCCTCTGCCAACTCGCAGTTGAGCAGCGGGGTGGAGTATACTCTAAACTTCTTCGATTGAGGGGAGACCCGTATACTAACAATGGGATGAATAAGGCTTGATACGACGACGACAGGGTGCAAAAACATACTGCATTCCTATTAGAGGTAAGTCGTGAAAACATTCAACTTTTCAGAGAAAACCCAGCTTTACCATACATTTTAGTTCAGTAGATTATATTTTGTATGAAACATGAGATTTGTTATAAGCAATTTGATAATGATCCCTGTAGTAAAAGGTTGTTAGTTTTCGCGTATGAAGCCTACTTCTTTAGTTACAGAACTACCTCCTTATGGAAAACCACAACCAAATAACAATTTCTTAAAGGCCTAGAGCTATATATAATAAAACGTATTGTATGGCCATTCCCTGCCGCTCTCTGTCAGTGTCAGGTGTCCTAACTAGAGACGAATCTGGAACAGTTTGTATGAAGCCGCACCCACACACGTTCATTCACGCTCTGCTCAGAAGTATTTGTTTATGTATGTAATAGTTTATGACGGGACATTCGGATACCCTGTATATAGATGATTTGTTGAGAGACTCCTGAGTGAACTCGCTATTAAATTCAATTCCCAGAAGTGTACGTTGAACCACACTTTAAAACACAAATACGTTCTTTAATGGACGGCTCCAACATCAGCATTAGTTTTGTTTAAACATACTTATTGAAGATGCTCTTTATGAATTATTTGTCATTCAAGTGGCTAAAGTATATATCATGGATATAACCTAATAATACAAGCTTATAAATACTTGCGGCACAAGAAGTATAGTCCCTATTAGGAGTAGAAGTCAGAGCGCATATAATCCATAGGTACTATTCCATACAAACTTTCACACAGGAATGTAACAAAATACGATAAATCGCATTAGTTCTTTTAATCAATTTATTCAAATCTTAACAATAGTAATAAAATTGTTGTACTGATGTCTTTTCCTCGTAAATACTGTCTCGGGGCAGCTGCATAGATTCTTATTGGAATGGATTTTATTTAACGC
Source organism: Hypsopygia costalis (assembly GCA_937001555.2). NCBI lineage: Eukaryota > Metazoa > Arthropoda > Insecta > Lepidoptera > Pyralidae > Hypsopygia > Hypsopygia costalis. The sequence goes on along the minus strand of OW443339.2, from coordinate 11,559,872 downwards.
TGCGCAATGATATTCGCATAAAAGTCCAAAGTGCTGCGGAGATGACGGAAAAGACATGTAACACAAAATCTGGCCGTCCATACAGGGTCGTAAAACTATTACCTAAAAAAACTAATCAAAGAGCGAAGCGCGGGAAAAATTTTATTCATTGTCAGATTTTATCTATTTCCTACATTTTTACTATCTATATATATATAAAAGAGTAAATCACTCACTCACTCATCACGAAATCTCAGAAACTACAAGTGCTAGGAGTCTCAAATTTTGTATGGGGGTTCCTTTCAGGACGTAGATGCTTACTAAGACGGGAATTTGGAAAATTCAACCCCTAAGGGGGTGAAACGGGGGTCCCAAGTTTGTATGGGGAACCAAGATTAGTTGGACTATTTTATACATAACTTTACACGAGTACTTCTGCAGATAAATGAGTATACACGTATTTCAGGATTCTTCAAAATTCAACCCCTAAAGGGGTGAAATGAGGTGCAAACGTCTGAAAATGACGATTTTCAGACGTTTGCACCTCATTTCACCCCTTTAGGGGTTGAATTTGTATTGTTTGTTAATGGGTAATTGTTAATGGGTATTGTTTTTATGGTTTATCGGGTCGCTGATTCCGAAAACAACAGCTATTTTGTAATCTAACATAACCGACGTCACACAAGAGCACTCCTGTGGGGGTGCGATGGGGTTGAAATGTCATAATATCAATATGGGTGTCGATTCTATGGTTTTTTGAGACGTCAATTACGAAAATGGCATCGATTTGAAAACGCGGACACGAAATTTCCATCTCGGTATAAAAATCTAAGACTTAGAACACCTGATGCAGAACCATAATGGTTCAGCTAAACTATAAGAAATATAAAAATGACACCTTAGCAAAAGTTGTTCAGCCTGATGAGCATTTTTTGTTGAGGTATAAAAATCCAAGATTTAGAACACCTGATGCAGAACCATAATGGTTCAGCTAAACTATAAGAAATATAAAAATGACGCCTTAGCAAAAGTTGTTCAGCCTGATGAGCATTTTTTGTTGAGGTATAAAAATCCAAGATTTGGAACACCTGATGCAGATCCATAATGGTTCAACTAAACTATAAGAAATATAAAAATGACGCCTTAGCAAAAGTTGTTCAGCCTGATGAGTATTTTTTGTTGAGGTATAAAAATCCAAGATTTAGAACACCTGATGCAGAACCATAATGGTTCCGGTAAACTATAAGAAATATAAAATTTAGCAAAAGTTGTTCAATTTGATGAGCATTTTTTTTGTTGAGGTATAAAAATCCAAGATTTGGAACACGTGATAATGGTTCAGCTAAACTATAAGAAATATAAAAATGACGCCTTAGCAAAAGTTGTTCAGCCTGATGAACATTTTTTGTTGAGGTATATAAATACAAGATTTGGAACACCTGATGCAGAACCATAATGGTTCCGGGGTGAAACGGGATCCAAAGTTTGTATAGGGAATCAAGATTAGTTGGACTATTTTATCCGAAACTTTACACGAGTACTTCTATAAATAAATGAGTAAACACATGTTTCAGGATTTTTCAAAATTTAACCTCTAAAGCGGTAAAACGGGGTGAAAAAGTCTGAAAATCGTCATGGGTATTGTTTCTATGGTTTATCGGGTCGCCGATTACGAAAACAACAACTATTTTACAATCCAACATAGCCAACATGACATAAAATCACCCCTGTGGGGGTGCGGTAGGGTTAAATTGTCATAATATCAATATGGGTGTTGATTCAATGGTTTTCTGGGACATCAATTACAAAAATGGCACCGATTTGAAAATATTACGTAGTGGACACGAATTACTTAAAAAGATTTTTCAAATTTTACCTCTAAGAGGGTGAAACGGAGGTCCAAAGTTTGTATGAGAAAACGAGATTAGTTGGTTTGTATGGAAAAACGAGATTAGTTGGACTATTTTATCTTAAATTTTACACGAGTAGTTCTATTGATTAATGAGTAAACACGTGTTTGCCCCGAATGTCACGCGAGCGAAGCCGCGTGCGAAAGCTAGTAATAAATATTGTAGTTCAAATTTGTGAATCTAGAACGATAGTGGTAAAGATGGTTATGTAATACCGAAATGTTAATAAGGTGCATTTTACCGTGAACTCGGGTGGAAATGGTCTTAAAGCTTGTCTATATTATTATTATACTAATATTGCCTTCAGTACGTTTCTTAGCTACCATGTTCTTGTCTAAAACAGTAACAAAGTATGGCCGTACTCAGAGGTCACGGGTTCGATCCCCGTACATATCTGTTTATCTTGGGCGGGGTGTTTTCTATATATTAGTATAATATGTATGTATTTACAAAAAATATATATATTTAAGTATAATAACAGCATAATATGCTATGCAGTATGCTTAGAATGGGACTAATAGATGGCAGTGTGTTTATTTATTAATATTATTCAAGACTACATATTTTCTCATTTAACGTAGGCACCGAAAACAAAATAATATTAATATTTTTTTATTGTTGGACAAATAACTATTTCTTCCAACTATGCTTTAATTTCATCACAATCACACTAAAAACTCACTACAAAACGAGTCTTTAATGCTCTAGAGCAATAAAAATGTATGAAATTTCATTATTGCACAGTTTTTTTTAATCGCACCAAAAGGTTCCAATCTCAATGGATTAGCTCTATTCAGCCAGCCGATATCAATACTTTTTTTTTCGTACGTATTATTCGTTTCTATCCTACTTGTTCCAAATTTAAAAAATGATTGCTGCTAACTCTGAGTTAAAAATGAAAGAAATTTAAAAAAGTGATTTGGCGGGAACTTTGTTAATTTTGCTTGACAATATTTTTGGAAACGATAAAAGTGTGATACTATCTGATTTTGAGTGCTTCGGCTTCGAATTAAAATGGAATCATCTAGTGACACATTAACTCCGGAAAACATTCTAAATGAAGCCGACAGTGTTATAGAAACTTCTATTTTAACTGTTTGATATGAGTTTCTTTTATCTACTATTCCTATAGGTATTAGTTGAAAGAAAAGCAGATTATGCACCTCGCCTTAAGTAATTTATATTGCCCTCGTGCCTGTTAGATTAGAGCCCTCGCTAACGCTCGGGCTCTAAATCAGGCACTCGGTGCAATAATAAATTACTTTGTGCTCGATGCAATAATCTACTATTATTTCGCCTGAAGATTTAACTTTCCTGATAATTTTACATCAATAAAGCTTATTGGTTTGTCAATAGAAAATAGCCTATATAAATTACTTTCAATATTAATTTATCGGGCGATCATAGATACCTTTGTATAATAATAAATTACTATCGACACACAAATTGACAGACATCAAACAAAAAACTAATTCCATTAAAATCAAAGTTTTAAATCATTTTGATAACAATCGATTCTATGAAATACCTGAGGGACGCGGAGATAAATGAAATTTGTTACAAAACTTCCATTCGATGGCTCTCGGTCACGATATTAAATTTATGCCATCAAGTGGCATCCAAAGAATGGGCATTAAATTTAACTTAGATTTTCAATTGTGGAATCCAATAATGCTTTGGGAAGTGACTAGAAATTGAATATTTTGAATATTGGAGTAGAAAACATACCACTGAGTCTGAAAATGTAACAGAATATTAAAACAAAACACATTTTGTGCATGCTTGGAATCTTACTCATCCATACTAATATTATAAATGTGAAAGTGTCTTTGTTTGTCCTTCTTTCACGTCGAAAGTAACGAACGGATTGACATGATTTTTTTTTTGGAGATAGTTTATGCCCGGCCCGCCTGATGTGAAGCGGTTACCGTAGCCATATTAACGCTCGCAACATAAAATATCGCTCGCGCGCCTCCACCCCCCTGCCAACGCAGCATGTCCTTCCTTTCTGGTGACCTCACTCAGTCGCAGGAACACAACAACCCTCAAGGGAATTGTTATTTGGCTGCGGTATTCTGTGAGGTGGAGGTACATTCCCCAGTCGGGTAGCTTACAATTACGTTCCCTACCCCTCTTTTCGCCAGAGCTTCGTTTCTCAGTCAGCAGGGTGTACCGTGTGCAGGTGAAGTTGGCTTAGGTTCAAAGATGTTGATAGACGACTTACACCCCAAACTAATAAACTTAACTAATGTATGGCAGCTTTAGTAACTTTAGTAACTGACATAGTAATTTGAAATCCAGATGTTATCGGTCTATATCTATTTTTATATTATCTACATCTATTTTAATAGCAAATAGATTACCCTGTTTGTAGTAACCCTGATTGTGATAGTAATCACCGTCGTAATTATCTATGTTTCACTGGTCTTTCAATACTTTACCAAGTTGCAAGGTCTTCTTGTATTGAAGTTGGTTTAAAAATGTTTTTGTAAAAGAAGTAAGATGGCGGTCTTACTTGATACAAATCCGATAGTTTAACGGCTAGAACAGCAATGGTCTTTTAAGCAGCTACTAAGATCATGTGCTCGAGTCCCGCCTAAAAAAAATTGAAATTAATTGATTCAGGTGTCATTTTTAGGAATTCAAATTTATAGGCTATTTGAGCAATACTGCTTTGCGTGCTTCCGCAACCAGTTAGTTCATGCATACTACTGCTGGCTGTCTCCCATCCACCGTTAGTAGAGGCATCCAGATGTTTCTGTCGTCTCTGCTCCAGCTGCAATGTCAATCCATTGATTGATTGTCCAACAAACACACTTTCGCATTTATATATATTATATATTACTAGCTATTACTCGCGGTTACGCCCGTCAGTATTTTAACAAAACTTATACCCCTTGAAAATAAAATGTTTTTGCGGACTTAAAAGTAGCCCATGTCACTCTCCAGATCTCAAACTATCCCCGTGAAAATCATGTCAATCTTTTGGCTCGTTTTACGTGAAAGAAGGACCGACAAACAAACACACTATCACATTTATAATCCTACTAGCTTCCACCGGCGGCATTGCGCGCGTTTACCTTTTTTTTTTTTTTTTAATAACCTTAATCCTTACCTTTGTAAATATATGTACAAAGTTTCATGATGATCGATTAAGTAATTTCGGCGTGAAATCGTAACAAACCTTTGATAATATATGAACAAAGTTTCATGTTGATCGATTAAGTAATTTCGCCGTAAAATCGTAACCAACCTTTGATAATATATGAACAAAGTTTCATGATGATCGATTAAGTAATTTCGCCGTAAAATCGTAACAAACCTTTGATAATATATGAACAAAGTTTCATGATGATCGATTAAGTAATTTCGCCGTAAAATCGTAACAAACCTTTGATAATATATGAACAAAGTTTCATGATGATCGATTAAGTAATTGCGGCGTGAAATCGTAACAAACCTTTGATAATATATGAACAAAGTTTCATGATGATCGATTAAGTAATTGCGGCGTGAAATCGTAACAAACCTTTGATAATATATGAACAAAGTTTCATGATGATCGATTAAGTAATTTCGCCGTAAAATCGTAACAAACCTTTAATAATATATGAACAAAGTTTCATGATGATCGATTAAGTAATTTCGGCGTGAAATCGTAACAAACAAACTCATAATCACTTTTATAATATTAGGTAGGCACAGTACGGATTACACTTTATCTCTACATCTCTTATAGCAATCAACAGACACACAAGTTTAACAGACTAATAGTGTAGGGAAATGTTAATACATTTGTGAGTACGTACTTATCCGTAAAGAGTTCTAGAGCTGGCTAGACCGTGACCGCCCCTAGCTCTTTACTCCCTCTGAAATTTCTCGCTGCTCGACGATTTTTCTAGACTTAGATTTTAAATTTACTGTTATCTAAATATATAAAAGAAGAAACTGACTGACTGACTGACTGACTGACTGATATATATATCAACGCACAGCCCAAACCGCTGGGCCTAGAGATTCCAAATTTGGTACGTAGGTTCCTTATGACGTCTAGGGGTGCACTAAGAAAGGATTTTTCAAAATTCATCCCCTAAAGGGGTCAAACGGGGGTCCAAAGTTTGTATGGGGAAACAAGATTAGTTGGATTGTTTTATCTGAAACTTTACAAGAGTACTTCTATAGATAAATAAATAAACACGTGTTTCAGGATTTTTCAAAATTCAACCCCTAAAGGGGTAAAATGGTGAGAAAACGTCTGAAAATCGTCATGGGTATTGTTTTTATGGTTTATCGGGTCGCTGATTACGAAAACAACAACTATTTTATAATCCAACATAGCCGATGTGTCATAAAATCACTCCTGAGGGGGTCCGATGAGCTTGAAATATGTAAAAGAAGAAACTGACTGACTGACTGTTATATATATCAACTCACAGCCCAAACCGCTGGGTCTATAGATTCCAAATTTGGCAAGTAAGTTCTTTATGATGTCTAGGGGTGCACTAAGAAAGATTTTTTCAAAATTCAAACCCTAAGTGGGTGAAATGGGGGTCCAAAGTTTGTATGGGGAAAGAAGATTAGTTGGACTATTTTATCCGAAACTTTACATGAGTACTTCTATGGATAAATGAGTAAACACGTATTTCAGGATTTTTCAAAATCCATCCCCTAAAGGGGTAAAATGGGGCGAAAAAGTCTGAAAATCGTCATGGGTATTGTTTTTATGGTTTATCGGGTTGCTGATTACGAAAACAACAACTATTTTATGATCTAACATAGCCGACGTGACATAAAATCACCCCTGTGGGGATGCGATGGGGTTGAATTATATAAAAGAGGAAACTGAATGACTCACTGATATATATCAACGCACAGCCCAAACTGCTGGGTCTAGAGATTCCAAATTTGGCACGTAGGTTCCTTATGATGTCTAGGGGTGCACTAAGAAAGGACTTTTCAAAATTCATCCCCGAAGGGGTTGAAACTGGGGTCCAAAGTTTGTATGGGGAAACAAGATTAGTTGGACTATTTTATCCGAAACTTTACACGAGTACTTCTATAGATAAATGAGTAAACATATGTTTCAGGATTTTTCCAAATTCAACCCCCAAAGCGGTAAAACGGGATGAAAAAGTCTGAAAATCGACATGGGTATTGTTTTTACGGTTTATCGGGTCGCTGATAACGAAAACAACAACTATTTTATAATCCAACAAGGCCGACATGACATAAATCACCCCTGTGGGGGTGCGGTGGGGTTAAAATGTCATAATATCAATATGGGTGTTGATTCTATGGTTTTCTGGGACGTCAATTACAAAAATGGCATCGATTTGAAAATATCAACCCCTAAAAGGGTAAAATGGGGTCAAAAAGTCTGAAAATCGTCATGGGTATTGCTTTTATGGTTTATCGGGTCGCTGATTACGAAAACAACAACGATTTTAAAATTCAACGTGGCTAACGTGACCATCATCCTCTGTTAGGGTGCGATAGGGTTGAAAGATCTATATATCAATAAATGTGTCGTTTTTAGGGGTTTTCGGAACGCCAATCCATACTAATATTATAAATGCGACAGAATGTCAGTTACCTCTTCACGCTTAAATCGCTGGACCGATTTAGATGAAATTTGGTTGAGAGATACATTGAGTCCTGGGAAAGGACATACCCATGATAGTTTTTATCCCAGAAATTACCTGTTATTGTTATTTATTGTACCTGTAGGGCGGTTCTATGTTTGACGGTATGTATTTTTTATATATAGTTTCAATGATTTCTCCGTTAATTGAACAGCAATTTTAATCATTCTTATTTGTTTGAATGGGCACACTTTTCAAGTGGTCCCATATTAATCAAATTAGGATCTGATGATGGACTCCCTGGGAATTCGTGAGAAAGGGTTGAAATTTATAGGCATGGACATGGATACAGTAATTGATGAGTTTTGTGATGACATTAGGTTACATGATTTGCATTTGGAAGTCATCTTGTGACACTGCTGAGCTGATGAGGAACGGTTAGGCAATAGTGTAAAGTGCTTCTTAATTAAATAAATTAATGTATTTTCGTCTAGAAGACACCATGTCACTACTACTTACCCATTATTATAATAAATAGTTAAAAAAAATATTTACTAAAAAGAAATAAACTTAAAAAAAAATGAAACAATCTACAAAATCCTGACAAGAAAAAGCCAAAAATAACTACGGGAACAATATTTTCTGTCACCTAAGTTTAGATGTGTTACTAATCTGCAGTACCCTAATAATAATATCTATCCCCAAGAAATATATTAGTCATCATTTTAATTAAAACTGTCTCTAAATATAAATCATCAGCTTAACAACCTATTAGTATCATTTAATTCGTTTGATTATCAAAATAATAGATCTGTCACCAAATAAATAGATCAGCCCCTTAATTTAATGAAAAAATGGCTTACCGAGTCTTACCAATACTTGGTCAATGTAATAAATCATGTTTTGGTTAGATTTGAGTTGCTTTTTGGTTAGGTTAGGGTTTTCTTGCGTCCTGTCATCGGAAATAGGAGCTCCGCGAAGCGGAGCTCCGTCAACCTAGATGATGAATGATGTGGTGCCAAGTAAGCTTAATTATTAATAATTGACAATATAATACATACAAAAACATTTATTTGGTACTAGACCCTACATCTCCATGATTTTAGGTGATTTATTGTGGCATCGATTTTATATTGTTTGGTGACTACATTTTGGTGACAAAGCTATTATTTTGCGGGCAAACCCTATTAGTTAAGAAACACAAAACTAATTAAATTGGCGATAGCTTAAATGGTACCCAATAACTACTACCTACCTTCTGAGATTTTTGACGTCGGTGTCATTTTTTTAAAGTTTGATTTATCCTTTTTAAGCTGATGGATTAAGAGTTGTGTTATCCTAATAGGATTTTAAATTTGTATTTGGCATCAATCAGTGCTTATGCGATCGCGGGGCGCGCGGCGGGAGCGAGGTGTAGTAGTTATCGTTAAAGTTCTTGCATCCGTATTTAGTACAATTAAAAGTAATACATGAAGGTGGTTGGGTGTATTCATCATCATGAAACTTTGTACACATATTCTTTAAGGTATTAGGAAGGACATAGGATACTAAAAAAAGTAAACGCGGGCGAAGCCGCGGGTGAAAGCTAGTCAATTATAGGTATAAAATGAAATGTCGTGTTAGTTGCTTTGTTTATTTTTCAATTAACTTTTAACTACATTTTCGTTTACATTTCTCTGTAAATATATAGAGAGTGCTGAATAATAACATCTTTTGAGTCTATCTCATACTTAACGATGAATATTAATATATTCATCGTTAAGTATTTAAGTAAGTAAAATAATAAATTAATTGCAATTTTCTTTTTAAACTACGTCGGGTGGCAGACAAGCATACGGCCCGCCTGATGTGAATTGGTTTCCGTAGCCATATTTACGCTGGCAACATAAAATATCGCTCGCGCGCCGCCACCACCGCTGCCAATGCAGCATCTCCTTCCTTTCTGGTGACCTCACTCACTCGCAGGAACACAACAACCCTCAAGGGAATTGTTATTTGGCTGTGGTATTCTGTGAGGTGGAGGTACATTCCCCAGTCGGGTAGCTTACAATTACGCTCCCTACCTCTCTTTTCGCCAAAGCTTTATTTGTCAGTCAGCAGGGTGCACCGCGTGCAGGTGAAGATGGCTTTGGTTCAAAGATGTTGATGAACCACATACTAGTAATATTACGAAAATCTATCATCATCTAGAGGGGAGGCCTATGTCCAGCAGTGGACTTTCAATGGCTGAGATGATGATGATGATGATGATGACACACACAACGATGTATTTGACACACACACGCATATATACTATTTTGTCACAATTTTAAATCAATTATTATTAACCATAAACAATTTGATTGGTTTTGATCTGAATAGAGCGTTTCAGGAGTTATTTGGTATTTGGATGAACATAAACAAGAAAAAGTTTAAAATAATGTAAACCTTACTACGAAAAAAAACTAAAGGGTAAAAATTGACTCCTCCTGTTGTTGCAGTCGGTTAAAATGCAGCCGTATAAACAAATCGATTGACATATTATTCATCAAAATCGGGGGAATAGTTTATTCGCTACATACATAACAACATACGTAAATACAAACATGCATACATAGACTGCTGAAATCATAACCCTTCCTTTTGGCTTTGCAGTAATCGGGTAAAAATATCCTGATGACCCCACTTCCTCGCAAGAACATAACAACCCTCAAGGGGACAATTATGTGGCTGCGGTATTTTATGAGGTAGAGGTACTGCCTAGTCCGACGAACAAATATGCTGTGCCCTACCTCTCTTAGAACCTCCAAAACTTTATTCAGCAAACTGGTTATAAGCAGTCTAGAAAATAAAGCGTTTGTGGCTTACACACTGTGGCTTTATTTTCCAGACTTGAAAGTGAATCAATCCTTGAAGCAATCATTGAAGTAATCCTTGTTTTAAGGCTATGTACAGTAGTAGTACATTTTCGACATTTCTATTGACTGCGTTAACAAGTTTGATTTTTTTACTGCTTTACGAGATTGCAGACTTGAATACTTGAGAAATTTCTTTAACTTATTACCTGAAAGCGATCTTACATGGGGTTGGCGTATATATGGTTCTAATAAAATTAATATCTATAAAAGGCAACCGTTACTGACTAGTCTATCAACGCACATACCAAGACGCTCGCGTACCCCATTTGCTATGGCTCCTCATTGCCAGAGCACATCTCTTAATATCGCTGAGAGTATGGGATAATTGGTGTCATGATCTCCAACGACGTCCATTTGCGAAGTCATTTAGAGGAGCAAGTTAAACTGGTGTCAAAGAAAGTCGGTGTATTCAATAGAGCAGAACTGTACTCGAGCTCGCAGCAAAGGCTTTTTATTGCTTTACAAAGCACAGATTCGACTTCATATGGTACTGTTGCCATCTTTAGGTGGGAGCACTTGGATACCAGCTTGCACCTAGGGACTCAATTCAGAGACGAGCTGTGAGGATTGTTGATCATCTTAAGCTTACTGACGGTATTGAACCCTTAAGTCTAAGGAGAGATTTTGCTTCCCTTTGTGTTTTCTACCGATTGTACAATGGGCTGTGTGCAGAGGAATTGTTCGATATGATGCCAACGGTTTCTTTCTACAATTGTACCGCTTGCCATCGGCAGGGAGTGCATCCTCGTACTTTAGAAACGAAATGGTCGCGCACAGCCGGTTCCAGAGAGGATTTCTCCCGCGGACTATCAAGTTGTGGAATGAGTTCCCTGTCCAGGTTATCCCCGAAGACTAGAGTTCTTCAAAAAGGGTGTGAAGAGGTTTTTACAGGTCGGCATAGCGCAAGTAATGCCTCTGGTGTTGCACGCGTCCATAGGTTGCGGTAACTGCTTTGCATCAGGCTGGCCGTACTCTTGTTTCCCACCTTAGTGGTATAAAAAAAATAACGGTATCGAATATGAACGAGGAGATCAATTTCCTTGCAGTTGTAGTTGTGGGACAAGTAAATTAGAAAAGCTTTTTACTCCTACTAATTTCTTCTAATTAATTTCGTTGTGAGTTCCAAGGCAGTCATAGTTTTACCCCCTGGACTGCAATGGACTTCACTGTTCATAGGCTTTTTTGGTGGTCGTCGCTGTTCATCCTGGCTACACAGGAGACACAGTGGTGGGAATGTGTGGTGGACCCCCATATGGGAGAAGCTAATCTGATAACGAGTAACAGGACCCATATGGCTGTTTTAAGGTACATCATTAGTTAAAAAGAAAATCACCGCAAAAAGAACATACCTGCGTAATAATATAATAATATGACTTCATTCTTTTTCCCAAGACATAACATCGTTTCATGTTCGTACTATAATAAATTCGGTACAATTACATTGAGGCAAATCTGAAGCAAAGAAAAGAACGACAGACGCGAGCAAATGGGGGAATTTGGAACTTTTATCAAATTGCGAGATAATGATATCCTGCAACAGGAAAATCGTTATGGCGGCATTCTCAAACAGAACACTTTTCATATAATTTATTATTTCACATGGGTAGTCACTCGAAGTTTTTACTTAGATTCAAGTGATAATAATTTACTGTCAACACGACAACAAAAGGTAATAAGAGTTTTCTCTTGAAGCTTATAGCCTCGATTATTTTTCTATGATAGAAGAAAGAAAGAAAAATGTTTATTAACATCACAACATTAAACAATAAATTTATAGAATACACAATAACATTATAACATTTCAAACAACATGTACATAATTATGATGTTAATTGGCCATCGCTCGGCATTAATGCTGTGAAATACACACAGAGCCGGTATTCTGCGACAGCCAAATAGTGCCGACACGAACCTCGTCGGCCGAGGTATACCTCTTTTTAAAAATCAATCGACGCATCCAAGGCCGTCAGACTATCCAGCACGTATAATGAGGACAGTTCCCCACAACACAGATACGACTCTACAGACATTGTGCAATTGACGGCTTGACACATCACCTCCCCACCCCCATCTCAATCCATCACATGATCGAAGGATCATAGACTAGTGGGTGTATTAAACGTACATTGGACGTAAATATTAATTGATGACGGAATGGAGACCCAATTTGCATTAACAGCGGCCACAGCCAAAACAGGCAATGAACAGTGAAGTCCATTGCAGTTCGGGGGTAAAACCACAGTATAAGTAATAGTACTAACGTACAGTATGGACACTCTCTGCCGCTCTCACTAGTCGACCTCACCTCCCCTATGGAACCGATTTGGAACCGTTCGCAAGGAATGCCACAACGTACGAATTGACGTCGCTTGTATTTTATTCTCCATTCAGTTTAAAATAATGTGCGAGTATGTAAAAGATGAGAGTTATTTGTGCAGTGGATGGATGTCTCAACACATGGAAAGTAAAAAAAAAACAATTTGGATGGATAGATGGATGGACGGACGGACGGATTGATGGATGGATGGTTGGATGGATT